>CM021105.1:332969704-334257385 GCA_007115665.2 Sequoiadendron giganteum | reverse complement strand
ATTTGGGAATAGAACTGCTTGAGGTGGATGATATTGATAGGTTCATCGAAAGGTTCTCCTTATAGAGTAGCCAATTGATATGCACTTGAACCATGTTTTGCATTAATAACATAAGGCCTTAGCCAATTGGCCTTGAACTTACCCTTCTTTTCTTGATCTTGTTAGTTCCACTAGTTCTCCTTAAGTACAAGATCACCAAGTTGAATTTGGTAAGGCTATATTTTTATTGGAACTTCTTAGCCTATTTTGGTATGCTTGGGGTTGATTGTAAGCATTGAGGCATCATTCACCAGGAAACTCTAGTTGACTCAGATGTGCAACCTAATATTCCTCATCATTGATGATATTTTTCAATGAAATGCACAAAGATGGGAGTACCACTTCTATTGGCAAGATAGCCTCGACCCATAAAATAATGAGTATGGGGTGGCATCGATAAGGGTACAAATGCTAGTGCAATAGGGTCAAAGGGGATTTAGATGTAGACCCCGATCACAAATAGTTTAATTGAAAACTCTCTTGAGGATTTTGATTAAGGTCTTATTAGTTACCTCGACTTAGATTTTACTTTGAGGATAATATGGAGTGGACCAAATATTGGGTGTGGTTGATTTTTGTATTGCGTTCGTGAATGTATTTTCTAATGTCTTTGAGGCAGACAATATTGTGTGGAACTATTGAAAATACTCCCTCTTTATCAATGATCATTGCTTTGAATGAACCTGAAGTAGAAGAAGAGTCTCTGATGGTTTTATTTGTAAGTTTATAGGATCTATGTTTTATAATGTTTCATATTATCTTACCTATGGAGGATGTTGAATACCCAAGATATTGAGAGGGGGGTGAATCAACATCTTCTTAAACTTATCAAACAAACACCATCTAATTACTCCAATGCATATAACAATAAGAATGAGAAAAAGAATTAATAGAACATAAACGAACACAACACATGAACACCAATTTTTTTATGTGGAAAACTAGAATGGGAAAAACCACGGTGAGGATTAGCTCACAATATAGTATAACCGATTATAAGATATTACAAAGGGTGGCTCACTGCCAGGACTCACTTTCCAAAATGAGAGGCTCACTGCCTACAAAATATATAGTAACAAAAGGCTTACAACCGGAATATGAATTGATAAAATTACACCTCACAAGTGTAGATTCAATTCCTTTGATGCTCAGAAAACTCGCATACCAACAGACTAATATTTTCCTTGATTCGTATTCACATTCAATCCACCACCTTCAATCTCAAAACTATCCAATATATATATCAAACTCATCCACAAACATCAATTAGGTCGACCTAATTAGATACATCCCTTATTCACCAAAAAGATAGTTGTCGGCTTTAAGCATATACAAAATCTTTCCAAAAATATTTCAAGCGTGTATCATGCTACCACATGTTAGCTTGGACCTTAGAATAGGTCACACATACATTTCCAATACAAAATTAATTCACTATACCACCAACTGTTTATTAGGTTGGCCAGAGATAGACCTAATAACAAAATACAACAACAGAACAATGCCAACTTTCCATACGAGGACCTATACACACGAGATTCTGAATATACAAGCTTCCAACATCCAAAAAACATTTCCCAAAATAGCGAGCAACAATGATCAACGGTAGAGGATTGCAGACCAAAATATTGGAGGACATTTTTGCATACTGATTCAGAATACCGAATCAACTTTGAATTTAAACTTGTAGTTCCAACTCATATAACATGGTGACAGCAATGACCACACAAAATTTGCATAAGGATATGTTCTTCTTCATTCTTCTAGCTATCTCCCCCTTTTTCATTGATGGAAACATGTGCCAAAATAATTTACAAACCTCTTATGTACAATACTCTCCCCTTTTCTCTCCATGAAATTCCCTCCCTTTTCTCTCCTTTTCTCTCCCACTTTGACATACAGGATAAAGGGCGATTCAAAAAATATGAATATACATGTATATACAAGGACAGTCTGGAACATTGTATGATCAAAAGAATAAAAAAATATTAACTCCCCCTTAGGATTTTGTCTCAAAAGTATCTAAACTTGAAAAAACATTACCCGAAGGAAGGTGAGCTTTGAAGCTCCTTGAGAATACCTTGCCATGCTATCTTTCCATTCTCTCAACTCTACTTAGCAGATATCAACATTCTACTCAAAGATTCCAACTCAATCAAGCTCTCTTTAGAATCATCTGATGTACCCAAAGTCAGGTTGATTTTATCCAAATTTTTTTGCATTAGCCAAAGCATTGGCCACCGGAGTGTACTCCATTCTCACACTGTCACCTAGCAGACCAAATTTTTTGATGATATCTTCCTTCTTCTTTTGTAACATAAAGAATTTTTCTCTGTGAGAAGAGATGACATTCACTACAACAAATCCTTGCGATTAGCTCCCTTTTTTGCTTCCACCCACTGTTTTAATGTATTTTTCTCCATTTTTTTTAAAAAGTCGGTGTTATTTATTAGGATGGCACTACTTTTAGCATTTATTACATCGATCAAAATAAGCAAGCACTAAATTCAACACAAATTAACACCGAATTTAGTGCCATGTTTAATGTCGGGTTCAATGCCAAGTTTAGTGCCAAATTTAGCATCGAGGCTATTACTAAGTGTAGCATCGACATTAGTGTCTAATTATGTGCCTACTTTAGAGCCTACTTTAGCGCCTAGTCGAGCATCAATTTTACCGCCGAGTTTTCGTCGAGTTTAACTCTGAGTGTAGCACCAACATTAGCACCTAATTTAAATCCTAATTAGACACCTACTTTAGCACTTGATTTAAAACCTAATTTAGCGCCTATTTGTTCTGATCTAGCAGGGATTAAAGGTTAAGGGATTAGGGATTTTAGAACAAAAAACTCTTCCCCAATATTCATTGGCCTTCAATTACTTGTCTACATTTCACTTGCATTAAAAGATCCCTCAACCCTCAACCCTAATCCCTCAACCCTCAACCTTAAACCCTAAACCCTCAACCCCTGTACCCTCTACCCTATACATTGGACCCTCAACCCTAATCCTTCAACCATATACCCTCAAACCTATACCCTAAACACTCTACCCTCAACCCTAAACCCTTAAACCTTCTACCCTCTACCCTAAACCCTAATCCTTCAATCCTATAAACCATCAACCCTATACAATCTTCAACCCTAATCAATTGCCTATTAGCAAGTGCATCCACCAAGATGTTAGCTTCCCTATAGCAATTCATAATTTCAAAGGAAGAAAAATTATTAAGATCAAGAGACAATATATGTCCCAAAACATAATTCAAGTGCTAGTTTTTCAAAAGCCTTCCTTGATAGGGAATTAACCACTATTAACGAATCAACTCAATGAGGATATGAAAAAATTTATTCTTCAAAGCCATGTCTATGATCATAATCATTTAGTTTTATGTGTGTGTCTTAAATGTGTTTGAATCAAAAGATCTTGAACTTATATTTACTATATTTTTAAATTAACCTTATTTAAATTTCTTTAGATGGACATAAGAACTCTATTTAGTCTCCACATAAATAAATACTTTTTATTTAGTTAATTCATTGTACTTTGTCATCATTGAGAAAATATGTGAATTAAGTATAATTATTAATTTTGAGTTAGTAGATGATGTCGAAGCATATTAGTGTTTGTACTCTATGGAATGATGTGATAATTTTTACACCAAAGGCAATTCCTTATTTGAGCTTCATGAGCTCATTTTTCCCATGGACGGTTGAAAAGAAACGGGAGACCTTGGTTGATAGTAAAACAAATCCCAGTCATCCATCATTTTTTTCCATTTTTCTATCAATTTTGTGTTGCTTTCCCCGCCACTATTGATTTCCTTTGACCTTTCACTATTTCTTTCCCCACCACTATCGATTTCCTTGCATATAATGTCATATTTGGCTTGGTTGATATAATGTCGTATTTGGCGAGCTGCAAACTAAAATAAAGTTTTGACGAGGGTAGTATGTTTATTTAAATGAAAATTATAGCCAAGACCGTAATATTGAGGACATTTAGTCCTTTACTATACGTAGTTAAGTCTAAATTAGTATAATTAATATATAATGTATATTATATATATATTTTAATATAATTATATTATTTTTTAACAAAATTATCAAATACATATATATTAGGTTTTAAAATTTCGGCATCCTTTACTCTATGTAGTTAAGTATAAATTAGCATAATTAAAATATAATGTATATTTATGTAACAAAAATAATGTATTTGATAGTTTTGTTAAAGAATAAATATAATAATATATTACAATATAATAATAAAATGAAATGAAAATTACGACCAAGATCCTAATAATGAGGAAATTTAGGTTCTAAAATTACAACATCCTTTACCCTATGTAGTTAAGTATAAATTAGTATAAATAATAATATAATAATGACATAAATATAATAATATAATCAAGAATAAATATAATAATATATAACAATATAATAGTTATAAAATAAAATAAAAATTACGGCCAAGACCTTAATAATGACGATATTTAGGTTTTAAAATTACGACATCCTTTACTCTACAAAGTTAAGTATAAATTAGCATATATAATAATATAATAATAAATACATAAAATAATGAGAAATAATAAATCTTTCTATAATAATATAATAATTAATACATAAAATTTTAAAAATAATTATAATAATATTATTTTATAATACAAAAATTAAATAAAATAAATAATAATATTAAAATCATTTTCTAAATGACCTACCAATTGACCTCATACACTACACAAATGTGTGCAAAAAATAAACCAATTTTTTCCTAATTGACCTTCCACACCTCTTTGGCGTACCCATTGCACAAGGTGCCATAGCATATTGGGCATCCCTCAGGAGGAGGATGACGTAGGCCTTGTCATCTCATCAACCTTCAAGTCTAACCACCCGTATGGCCATAAGAATTCTCGAGGAGAGGAGATTTGACATGACCTGACATAAGATCAACCACACGAGACATATCTGCATCCATGGATTCAAATATTAAGTTCCCTCCAAAATGACGGTTGCAAAGTTTATTAACAAGAGTTGGTGGCATCAGACTAAGGAAGGTGGCATTAGACTGAGAAGGGTGGCGGAAGTACAGTCCTTGAAAAGGAAATTAAATTCCACCTCCAGTGAGCCGCATGAAATTAAGAGGAAATGAAGCTGGAGGTAGAAAACATTAATGGACTTAGCCAAGCCAAGCGACTATATCAAGTGATGAAGCATCAAGAATCAAGCAGATAGCCTAAAAAATGGACACTTTGATTGAGTTACATTGCTCAAAAAAGAAATCTTCTTTCTTAGGCTTCATAATGGATCAAAGGCTCAAGAAGATCTGTTTGAACAAAGAAATATTGTGTCTGGAAGCCATGCAGATGGTGATTGGGAATTTTTTTTGCTTCTCCAATAACCAGAAAAGGGAAAATTTAGACATTACCTCTCATTTTCTAGTGTCATTGCTAGATCTAAACCTACCAAAATTGAGATGCTTAATCTTGCTCGGGATGGTCTTCAAGGCACTAATTATGCTCAATGATGTGGATGTGGTGGCGGTGGCACAGCTGGGAGTTGGAATTCCATTACCAGATGAAATTGACAAAATGTTTCTACAAGGTGTAGAGGTGGAGTGGCATCCCTTCATCATAGACATGTGAATTGAAGGTCTGGAGTGCCATAGGAGATGGGCAACGGTTGGCTACAATTTCCTGTGCAGAAGACTAAGATTGAACAAAACAAAAGGCTTGGAATGGTGTCATGTGTTTGCAAACTTGGTGGAATCCACCAGATTCTACGTCGAAGAAGAATGAAGAATGGTATTAGGTGGGGTGGTTGTTGGGTGTTTTGTCTAGTATTTTGAATCAGTATAGACTTGTTTGTCTTGTTATCGAATCCACAACCTGTGGCGGATCTTGCTAATTTTGGATTTTTGTAAGGCTGGTTGTGGGCGCTTTGTGCTATTTGATTTTTCCCAAGTTACTACTTGGGCTAAAAGGATGTAATTAATGCATGCAACTCTGTTGGTTATTACGAATTAAAAAAGGAGAGTAATGCATAACAAATGAGATAACACAATTTTTTTTTAGACTGCAAGAATTAGGTAGCATGACCCCCTATAAACTGCAGTGCACTTGGTAAAAAAATTTAACGTGACCGGTGGCGCTGGTGTGACACGCCCTTCGGTACCATGGGAGTGGGGGAGAATAGACCTCATGACCAACCTCCTGCAATAGGAAAGGTTTAGCCAACCGAGCTAGGGCCCCCACCCCAAGATAACACGATTTGATTAATATTCTTTTTTATGATTTTTTTGTAAATTTAATTTAAAATTATTTCTTAGATAATTTTTTAGCTGAATTCATGATTTCTTGGTCCTATGTACATATCTTAGGGATTAGAGCATATTAAATAAATATTATCCTAGGCTTATGTTATCCATAAAAACTATGCTATAGTTATAACATGTACTATGATGTTTACTTCTATTTTATCACTTGTTAGACATGTGTGTGAGTATATAATAAAATCATCCTAAACTATTATTTCTTCATAATTGTAAGAGAGTGATTAATTTTGTATAACCATATATCCTATTCATTCAAACATTAAACATTAAGAAAATTACAAATAGATAACATATAATTTTTCTTACTAAATCAAAATGTGTCTCTTTGAGAGAGATAGACTATATAATGATATAGCTTATTCATTCAATCATTATCCAATAGAAAAATTATAAAACATATCATATTATTCTATTTTTTAAGGATAGTGTATGTGCTCTAAATGGTTAATAAAGATATTTTAATTTTCTTGAGAAAATATTGGTAGAAGTCATTAATATTGGAACCTTATAGTTTTTGGAGAAATTAATCCTATATGATTTCATTTTTGTAAAAAAAAGGAAGCGATTTTATGTTTGATTTCATAATAATTGTCATCTCTAATTTGATTTAATTATGAAAAATATTTATGTGGGTGTGTCTTTCTACGACCCTACCTTTTTGTGAATATTGTTCTATATATATATATATACCTTTTTTGTGAGTATTGTTATATATATATATATATATATATCTCTTTATCAAATTTTGTAAATTTTGGCAAGGGCTTCACCATCATCGATTCCAATAGAGATATTCATTAAAGAGTGGACACATGTGCTATCTTTTCCAAATTCTCATGTACACCTAGTCAAAATGGCTTCAAACTGTATTACGAGGTATACACATTCATTAATACCCTTTTTTAAAAATATTTTAGTTATTTAATTGATTATATTGTTGCACACCTTCCTTTATATGTTCCCATTCTATATCGTAGATGAGAAGGTTATCTTGGAGGCAAGTTTCAAAAATCCCTCTTAGTTGTGATGAAGTTTTTTATTTTACTAACAAAAGAGTGTCTCTTTGATCTTTTTCTTTCTTTACTACTTTCCAACATTGATTTTTCTTAATATTATTGTGAAAGTATTTTGTGCAAGTGAAATGTAAGTGCAACAACACAAGGAAAATCTTCAACCCTAAACCCTCTACCCTATACATTGGGCCCTCAACCCTAATCCTTCAACCATATACCCTGAAACCTATACCCTAAATGTGTGCTCTACCCTCTACCCTTAAGCATCAACCCTAAACCCTTAAACCATAAACCCTAAAACTTTCTACCATCTACCCTCAACACTTAACCATCAACCCTAAACCCTTAAACCTTCTACCCTCTACCCTCAACCCTAATCCCTCAACCCAATACCCTAAACCATCAACCCTATAGGTCCTCAACTCTATACCCTCAATTCTCAACCCTCTACCCTATACATTGGATCCTCAACCCTCATATATATTTCTCCCTCCCTACTCTTCTCTCCTTTTCTCTACCTCACTTCTCCCTCCATCTCTCACTACATCCATTCCTCCCTCTCTACGGCCCTAATCCCTCAACCCTAGCAAACCATCAACCCTTAAACCCTTGAACACTCAACGGTAAACCCTAAACCATCAACCCTCAACCCTTAAACCCTAAACCCTTAAATCAGCCTTTACCCTCTACCCTCAACCCTCAACCCTTAAACCCAAGTAAACTCTCTACCCTAATCCCTCAACCCTCAACCCTTAATCACTTAATCCCTCAACCCTCTACCCTCTGCCATCTACCCTCAACCCTTAAACCCTAATCCCTCAATCCTCTACCCTCAACCTTAAACCCTCAACACTCAACCCTTAAACACAAGTAAAATCTCTACCCTAATCCCTCAACCCTATACACTCAACCCTTAAACCCTTAAACACTCAACCCTAAACCCTAAACCCTCAAACCTTAAACCCTCTACCCTCTACCCTCAACCCCCAACCCTAATCCCTCAACCCAAGTAAATTATCTACCCTAATCCCTCAACCCTCAACCCTTAAACCATCAACCCTCAACCCTCTACCCTCAACCCTTAAACCCTAATCCCTCAACCCCTATACCCTCTACCATATACATTGGACCCTCAACCCTAATCCCTCAACCCTATACCCTCAACCCTCTACCCTCTACCTTAAACCATCAAGCCTTAACCCTTAAACCATCTACACTATACATAAACCCCCAACCCTCAATTCTCAACCCTCAACCCTTAATCCCTCAACCCTCAACCCTTAAACCCTCAACCCTCAACCCCTATACCCTCTACCCTATACATTGGACCCTCAAACCTATATTCTAAACTCTCTACCCTCAACCCTCAACCCTCAACCCTAAACCCTTAAACCTTATACCATATGTACCCTCAACCCTAATACCTCAACCCAATACCCTAAACCATCAACCCTATAGGTCCTCAACCCTATACCCTCAATTTTCAACCCTCTACCCTCATATATATATGTCCCTCCCTCCTCTTCTATCCTTCTCTATGTCTCACTTCTCCCTCCATCTCTCCCTATTGAGAATAATAAATTTAACAAAGTTGCTTATTTAAATAATTGTGAGTTACGTGCATTAATATTTTATTAACTTTTGTGTCTTCATGAACATATGTTGATACAAAATGAATGGAAGAAGCATCCAAGTAATCTTAATTTTTTCTACCAACAATTCATACCAAAGATTGAACAATTTAAGGATATTGCAATAGGTAATTTGTATCAACACAAATAATATTACTGAAGCATTTCAAAGTTTAGGCCATAAGAATCATCATTTTTTAAACATGGATTGCAAATAATTCTAAAAATTTAGAAGTCTTGGTCATTAACATTATTGTCTGCTACAATGTCATCCAAGGTATCATTGTCAATGTTCGTATGTTCTTTCAAGTATTTAATATTATCATCATCCTCATCTTGACCTGCATCATCTTCATCATCATTGAAATTTTACTATAGACCATCTATATTGTTACCAGATGTATTTGGATCATCATTTTCTATGTCATCCATATCGTTTTATTCCATAACAACATCTAACTCTTGATTGTTGCCTTCTTGTGCCTGAAAATAACCATCTTCAACATCATCATGGATGCCAATTTCTTTGATGTTCTCTAATCCCTCTCATTTTCTTGGCCATCATTGTTTTGCTCAGTATCCACTAATGCATCGTCAAATATATGCCTTAATCTTGGATCATAATGTATGACAAATATACATTTCGGGTCCAAAATATCTTCATAGAAAAATACCTACACATGAACGACATACATATATTAGACGTATGTTACAAAAAATTTATTGATTAATAAACACATGTATATATTTGCAATAAGCTATGAATTAATAGATTAATGATCACTGCCGCTTCTTGTTTGAGTTAAAGAAATACCTGCTCACAATGAATTGATAGAACATAAAGATCCTTATCCTCTGGTAGGAAGCATGAGGAATCTATAGAAAACAATACACTATGGGTATCATGTCTTTGTGTCCTCTCAAATGCTTCATACCATCTACACTTAAAAATACAACATTTAAAAGAGTGGTAATCCAACTCAATAATTTATTGTATTTTCCCAACATATTATAGATTCCCTTCAATTATATTCTTATCTTTTGAGCTTGATCAACTAGATTGCTTGAAGTCAACCATGATGCTACAATCAAAGGATCATCTCTTTACGTCTACACTTTCTACATGATAATTTCGACCATATGCCCCATTGTCGGATATTTCCTCGCATGTGAAAGACCATTTATTTCAGTGAAAACAAATATAATGACAAATATTAAAATAGTTAATAGTGTCAAAACTGTAAGGAAACAACATTTTGTAAAATTCCAACTGTACCTTTCTTTCACATCCTCTAGACATGTTGATTTCATCTTCTATAATGTTTGAATCTATACCTACATCTTCTATTTGATTTTGAATTTTTTCAGTAACCCATTCTACTATGCAATCTTTGCCCCATTTCCCAAGCAGATCGGTAGGAAGTGGAGTATTCCTTGGGTTCGATCTCTTAAACTGTCTCCTTGCTTCTAACACTTCTTCTCTCTTTTTATCATATAGATCAATCCATTTGTTCATAAATTCCATGTGGTACAGAATGAACTTGTCGAGTATAGAACTTTCATCTACACCTATTACATGTGAACACGTTTATTTCAAACTCCAAATGTCATGTTTTTAGTTTGACAAATAAATTACAAAGTAAATTAATGATTGCAAGAAAAACAACCACACTGATCATGAATTTACTTACTAATTTCTACTTGAACACCATTAGATTGTGGTTTTCCTCCATCAATAATATTTGATGCTCATTCTTCATCCTAGAAGCATGGCCCATCTTCAAAATCCTTACCAAGTAATTCACATAGGAAGAAAAATGCTTCATTCAATACATACCCTTCAACCATGCAACCCTTTGGATGTGCCTTTTGTTGGACACATCTTTTTAGATTTTTCATATACCTCTCAAAGAAAAACATCCACCTCATTGATATGACACCCGCCAATTCAATGTCATCAACTAGGTGTCTAAGTAAATGGACTTGTAGGTCCATGAAACTTGTAGGGAGCTCCTTCTCAAATACACATACAATTTCTGCAATTTCCTTCTTCCATTTTGGAACTTCACATTCGTGGATCTCCTTGGAAGTCACCCACCTAATATAAGAATAATAAATTAGTATGAACCTTTAGTCAAAAATTAAAATGCAATATAATATCTCTATGTCTCTCACACATGAACATTTCATATAACCACATACCTTGTAAATGTTGACAATCGACTTATGGCATTCCTTAAGTCAATTGTAAGATAGGAATCACCCCTAATTTCCAATGGCATGATATGCTATCAAACACATTTATGAAAAGGTCGTTAGTAATTTTTTCTCACACAACAAAATATCAAAATATATTTAGTACTTAATCAATGTTACCAGTAAATGTTAAATGATGATATATAATACCTTCATAAAATTATGAAAATCATGTGTTTTAAATCCTATGATATGTCCATCAACTGTAAAAGCTTTAGCCAATGATGACCCATAGCCAATAGGTGTCCTTATTGAACAAACAATTTATTTTAGTTAGTCTAGCTCTCTCTATTTTTTAATATATGGAGCTTTTGCATATGTTTCATTTCCTTGTTTGGCCACAAATGTTTTCTATCAATTTTGGTACGTGAAAGAGCAATATCTCTCCTCGAAGACAAGGTGTGCTTCTCTTTTCCTGATATATGTCGAAATATAGAATCTGGGACATTTTTGAAGATGTGCATAGGATCTAATAGGTGAGATATTAATAGATCCTTCCAGTAAGGGAGCTCATAAAATATGGATTTCCTATTCATTCCTTCTGGCATATTAACTAGAACTTGTTTTGGTTCTTCAATTGAATCACCTCGATCAAAAAAATCCTCCCAAGCTTTCAATTCAGCATCTTCATACTTCTTAAGCCAATCACCTGGACCCATAACAATGGGAGGGCCTCTATTTTCAACTTTTCCATCAAATTGATTCTTTAGGCGATTTCTAAACCTATGATCTAGTGGTAGAAAAACCTTGTTGTTTGCATAAATCAATTTATGTAGATATTTAGAATACCGCCCTTGAAATTGTTTTGCACATCTTGGACATGCAAATATCCCCTTTGTTTTAAACCCTACAATTCAACAAGTAATGTTAATAACATCAAAAAATAGTATAAAACTAAGTATGAAAGTTGGGATGAAACTAAATTATGAGTGTAAATACGTAAATATTTTATCTTACTAGAACAAACACCAAGTCTTGGGAAATCATGAATAGTACAACATAGCACACCATACAACATGAAGGACCTATTTGATGGAGGATGTGATATGTCATACATTCTTATGCCTTTCCATAGCAGTTGCATCTCATCAATAAGAGGCGCAAGATAAACATCCATGTTTTTAACTTGATGTTTTCCTGGAACAATGAGAGTCAACATAAGGTGCTCCTTTCTAACACTTATCCATGGGGGGATATTGTATACTATCAATCTGACTGGCTAAACACTATAATTTGAGCTCAAGAAAGAGAATGGGCACACTCCATCAATTGCAAGACCAAACCTAATACTATAGGGTTCATCTTTGAATTTTCTTGGCTATTTTTCCTCTATGTGTTTCATTGTTTTGGAGTCGGCCAAAATTCACATGAATCCATCTTTACTCATATTCTTTGCATGCTAGTCCATCAATTTTGTAAGTGACTTGCAACGAAACATTGGTTGAAGTCTAGGTATAATTGGCATATGATGTAAAACCTTCTTTGGAACTGTAGGACCTTGTACATTCATACGATATCTCTTTTGTTTGCATATAGGTCATTCTACCTTGTTCTGATATTCATCTATGTATAAAATGCAATCATTTTTACATGAATGAATTTTCTTATATTCAATCCCCAACTCAACCAACAACAAACGTGCCTCTCTGCAAGTTGATGGCAACACATTCTCTTCAAGGAATATTTTAGTTTTTAATGCCCTATAAGATTGCCAGAGATTAAATCAATTGAATGTTTGACTTATGATGAACATGTTTGATATGTCGATCTATACTAGGACTATTTATATACAATATATGGTTTTAAAATCCACTTAAAGAAATATAAATGAATTTGATGAATCTTTACGAATTATGTACACCAATTGACAATGCAAAGTAAGAAATAGATTTCAACACACTTTAGTAGGGTAGTGAATCCTTTGTCTGACCAACCAAATAGTGACTTGATTTCTAATAATATTAATGTGCATGCCAGTTTTGAGGTTCTACTTGCACCCAATTTGAACATAGGTGTCTTCGATGTTTGGTTGATGGAGTCTTTCAAGTTGTTATCATCAACATTACGTTGGTGGTAATTACCCCTAGTATCATCATTACTGTCAACCATATGGTCATTATTGTCATCATTGTTTCCATCCCCAAATAAATTTGTAAGCATTTCATTCAATCCTTCTTCATGCACTGCATTTTCATTCAATCCTTCTTCATTAAGACTAGGTGGCATGTCAACGGTGTATGCGGATCTCATCATCTCTTCAAATTTCTCAGGTGGTAGTATTTTCTTCAATCTTGCTCTTTTAGCCCTAGTATTGTTTAAAGGATGGTTTGGATCATCCCGTCCAAATCTTAATAACCCAGTTGGATCTTGGGTATTAGTATGTGTTTCATCAACATCTTCTACCTATCAACAAACACAAGCATTATTTAATGTTTGGAAACAATTGGATAAATCATAAATGTATCAATTTCAAAGAAGTATAATCAAATATGGCTTAAAAAATAAAAATAAAAATTGTATGAACATATATACATCAATTGAATAATGGAACATTAAATTATAGACTGCCTTTTTTATACAATAATTTAAATAAAACACAATTTTGACAACATAGTTTATAAAACATCAGTCCACACTCATTTATTATTCTTTGGTTTTCTACCCTTAAGAACATCCTTAGGGAGACCTTGTTCTTCCCTTTTCTTTCGCGCAAGAGTGTATTTTAAGAAGGGGTAATCAATCAATAACTCATACCCAATGATAAGGTCCATAATAGCCTCAACCATTATCAATCTATCAACCTCTCTTTCCATATCTCCATCTTTATCATTTATAACCTCAAAAAAGTGACAATTCGGTCTTACAGTAGGGTCCCTTCCCTTACTACTATTTATAAATCCTGCAATTTTTTTGTTTGTGTAAGCACGTCCATCTATATACATAAGATGACCTCTATTAATTTATTTTCCACTTTCCAATAGGAGATAATGTGTATACATATTCAAATTTAGACCATATGTTGACATGCTAGGCTTATATTTTGCTATCCTTCTCCATTCACCATTGTAATATGATGGACCATAATATGATATTAATCTCCTAGTGGTTTGTTCTTAATTGTTTCTATGTTTAGATCCCACATGTACATTTTGGATAATAAAGAGGCCTAGATTTTCTCCATGAATATTGGAGGCTCGTATCATGTAGTTGTATCCCCAAAATTGAAACACCTCGTAAACTCTAGGTAGTTGTTGATCACTATGTACACTCTATGTAGTTATTGATCACTAGGCCAAGCACAATATAGTCGATGATCAAATGTTTCTTTGTAAATTGATCTCAAACTCAGGGGCAATTCATCATCTCCATCACATTCATTCTCATAGGGTATGTAGTCCACCTTCCCCTTGGTCTTTAAGCAAATTATGCATCTTTACACCGGTTCTTGTCTTGTTACTTGTTTTCGTCAATTCCTCATCTTTTGAGCTGGTATATTAGCACATATTTTTGCTAGATGTATCATCTAATAAATGATCATTTCCCTCTAGGCTACAATTCGGTGATCCAAGAAACTTTAAACCAAGAACTTTATCCTGCAAGTATCCATTAAGAAAAAAATAGTTATTTAAATAATATAAAACAATGTTTAAACGAAGTATAAATGTGATTTATATCAAATTGGAAAATTCCTTACCACAATTTCTATTGGATTTGAATCGATTGTAGGAGGCATACTACCAACTAGAAGCTCATCATATATGTAATGTCTTTGTACAATTGCTCATTTGAATTGTTTATTTCCATGACATACGAAACATCCACAAACAACAATTTTCTCAAAGTATTCATCCCATGTACTACAGTTCTGACCAACCTCTTATTCAGTGTAATAATTTTTTGTGTCTGCAGGATCCATTGTCATATCCTCTTCCACCCACTTTTGTCTATGTGATTTAACAATTTTAGGTCCATGTTCACGTACATATCTTGTTCTTTTGCTAGTTGAATTCTCAGGCTCTGCATTTGCTCCAATCTCCATCTAAAATAATCAACAACATGCATTAATTTATGTCAAGATTGGATAATACATTATAAATTTCAATAATACTATGAAAAAAGATGGGTGTATCACAAAATGCCATCAGATCATTTTTTCCTAAGTTAAGTCAAAATTTGAGTACCTGATGTCCCGCTACATTTGTTGTGTTCTCATTTGATATGACATGATCTATTTTCATGGCCTCATCTCACCCCTATAATACACAACATAGTAAATAATGTTTAGTAAACCAATTATATCATTTCAACGAATATGATATCCAACACAAAACCTCACTTTAGTCATATATTTGACATATTGATATCATGTTTTGGCCATCCTAATTTTCAAACTTTTCCCTTGATCATAGAATCACATTTAATGACCATTCCTGTGCATTTTCAACCAATAAGTTTGACCTTAGAGGCCTCATGGACAAAAAAATGACTTTATCTCCTCTATGTTGTAGCATTTGTGAATTCATAAACACCTTCCTCCTTTGGTTGAGGTTGCTTTCTCCATCTTACCTCTATTGTATCTACAGATTTTGTTGTCATATCTATTTCCACCCACTTTCCTCTATGTGAGTTAGTAGTTCTACGCTATCCACATCCTCTATCCATGGCCTCCTTTGGATCCTATAATACACAACAATAAAAATAGTCACATAACTATTGTGCGCCAAGATAATATTGTTGAAATTATTTTGTTAATATGCTCACTTTTCATTAAGATGCACTATGAAAAATAAAATAGGACATTGCAACATTTTTCTCTTCACAAAAATTTTACATGCAAAATCTTGACAACTAGAGTTCAAACCTTATGATTACAAGATGACTACAAATTCACATCAAAAAGACATCTATTTACAAGTTGGCTACAAATAAAACCTATTACTAATAATTTTAGTTGAACATCCCTTCCATGGTCCCTTGTTATCCTAGATGAAAGAAAACCTATTACTAATAATTTTAGTTGAACATCCCTTCCATGGTCCCTTGTTATCCTAGATGAAAGAAAACCTATTACTAATAATTTTAGCTGGTTTTATACATTACACTTCTTCCAAAAATTCATTAAAACTGTAGATATTTTCTATTTGAAAAATCGAGATTGGATTCCTTATTCTTGATTGAAACCTACTTTACGATGGAATGATGAGATCTAATCAAGTATGGAATGATAAGATCTAACAAAGTGTAAAAACATGTCAAAATATGTAATATATGCATGGATAAAGGCAATAGACAAATATATATGATAATACATGATGAATGATCTATCAATAATACATTAAATAAGGGTGGGTTAGTGGGATCAAAGAGATTGCACAAAAAATCCAAAACCCTAATCAAGATAGTAGCAATGAAACATAGATAAGGGGTGCATCCAAACCCTAATAAAGTATAAAATGAATCGTATCTACTTTAAAATGTTAGATTTATAACCTTAATGTAGAAGGATAAACTCTAAGGATGAAACCTAAGTGTGTTTAGGAATGTTTGGTTCATGAATTTATGTAAGGAAGAATAACATGCCTCACATAAATATCCCAAGTAAATTAATTAAATCAAAATGAATAAATAATATAACCTGCCCAGGATAAAGAGTTGAGAGGTTTAACACCACTAAAATAAATGCTCAAAATTAAATAATTAAATAATGGTATTTATTTATCGACTTCCATGTAAAATACATCATTTTGCATAGGTAGGTGCACTTTGCACCGCCTTTAATGCCCCAAAGAGATTACATTTAGGGTTCAAATTTGGTGCTAAAGTCAACACTAAATTTGGCGACTATAGCGGCGACTAATGAATCAAAAACGAAAAATAAAAAATTCCCGCAAAAACATTTGAAAAGTTTGGAAAAACATGTCATTTTTTCCATCGAGCTATCTAGAAGCTCTCTTCTCAGCCACCATAGGGTTTCACCTGGAAGTTGCATCTAGAGATTTCATGGATTTTTCTAAGTAAAGAGATTGTTGGAGCCACGCGTGGCAGCATTTTCTTTTTACGTCTAGCTACTGTGACTTGTTTTTGTACATATTGATATCATGTTTTTGAAAGTTGAAGTTTCTCCTAAGTCACCAGTGTATCTCTCTCTGCCTTTTCAGACTCTTTCATTGCTACAGATCATCTATGGGATTTAATCATTTGTACCACATGGTTAATGTGCTTTGAATCCTTGGATCTAAAGGAAATTTCCTTAACATAAATAATGCTAGGGAATTTCAATGTTGGCATGTAGTTGCCATTAAATTCAGTACCTGGACCATTGAAAATTATCCTTATATAAGAATTCCCTCCATCTTGTTGGCTTGTAACACTCTTGATGGTGGCTACATGAAATCTGATTTTGATTCCTCTTCTACATCAAAGTGTTCATATCCTTGATCTAACTCTTCTGAATTATCAAAATCAGAATCACTAGCTTCCATATTCAAAAATTCCCAACCACCATCTTCAATAAATTTATCTGGATCATCAATAATAGTCTTCAAAATTGGCCGCCAGTTCAAGTTCATTCTTCTTTCATAATACTTTATATCCATAGAGTTAAGCCATTCCTTGATGCTATCAAGCGAAGATTGAGGAATGGCATCAATGCAGAGTACATCCCGCTTGAAGTCTTTGAAAACAATAGCCATATCAAATGCCTTTTGCCCAAGTCCTACTCTCTCAAGGTTAACAATCTCAATCTCACTAATAGTGATTACTAAGAAAGGTAATTCCACCAACTCTACCAAACATTTTATCACAAGAACAATAAAAGTAGAGGCTTTGGAAGGAACTCCATGAAACTAAGCTCTCTAAATGGTATATCAAACTCTAGTTCAAAATCTTTTAGATGAGGTTGCTCCCATAGATCTCTTACTCGATTGACAAATCCTTGAAACTCTGCATTGATTTATTTTTCTTGTCCCTCTCTTGCTATTCTTCCTCAATTTCATCAAAATCATACATTGACCTTCTTTCTCCTCCTAAATTTTGGACCACATCCATTACCTCCACATAAAACTGGGCGTCCTTGGTCTTCTTGGTTCCCACCATGATATGGTTATGCAAATGAAAATGAAGCAAAGTAATCATCTCCTTCTCCTCTGGCTGGAAGAATGCATGCTTAATATTTTGATACATGATATCATCTCTCTCTTCTGCTCTCATGGTTGAATACCAAAATCCATTGTGATGGGCCTCTAGAGTTTTGGTCATCTTTCTTCCTCTTCCACCAAATGTTGGCTTGATCCACAAGTTTGCCAGCCTAATTGGCTTTGTTTTTGAAAGCTAAAGTTTCTCCTGAGTCACCAGTGTAGCTCTCTCTGCCTTTTTAGAATCTTTCATTGCTACAGATTGTCTGTGGTGTTTAATCAACATGGTTGATGTGCTTTGAATCCTTGGATCTAAAGGAAATTTCCTTAACATAAATACTGCTAGGGAATTTCAATGTTGGCATGTAGTTGGCATTAAATCTGGTACCTGAAACATTGAAAATTATCCTTATATAATAATTTCCTCCATCTTGTTGGCTTGTAACACTCTTGATGGTGGCTACATGTAATCTGATTCTGATTCCTCTTCTACATCAGAGGTTTCATATCCTTGATCTCAATCTTCTGAATTATCAGAATCAGAATCACTAGCTTCCATATTCAAAAATTCCTAACCACCATCTTCAATAAATTTATTTGGATCATCAGTAATAGTCTTCAAAATTGGCCGCCAGTTCAAGTTCATTTTGCTTTCATAATAATTTATATCCATGGAGTTCAGCTATTCCTTGATGCCATCAAGCAAAGATTGAGGAATGGCATCAATACGGAGTACATCCCGCTTGAAGTCTTTGAAAATAATAGCCCTATCAAATTCCTTTTTCCCAAGTCCCACTCTCTCAAGGTTAACAATCTCAATCTCACTAATAGTGATTACTAAGAAAGGTAATTGCACCACCTCTACCAAACAGTTTACCGTAGGAACAATAAAAGAAGATACTTTGAAAGGAACTCCATGAAAACCAAGCTCTCTAAATGGTATATCAAACTCTAGCTCAAAATATTTTAGATGAGGTTGCTCCCATAGCTCTCTTACTCGCTTGAAAAATCCTTGAAACTCTGCATTGATTTTATTTTTCTTGTCCCTCTCTTTCTTTTCTTCCTCAATTTCATCAAGATCATACATTGACCTTCTTGCCCCTCCTAAAGTTTGGACCACATCCATTACCTCCACATAAAACTGGGCATCCTTGGTCTTCTTGGTTCCCACCATGATATGGTTATGCAAATGAAAATGAAGCAAAGTAATCATCTCCTTCTCCTCTGGTTGGAAGAATGCATGCTTAATGTTTTGATACATGGTTTCAGGCCTTAATCCTTAACAACCATAGTGTCAACAAATAGCAATGAATAATTATATGTTTGGGCTTCCCAGTCTGCAACTGCAAATTCTGAAACCCAAGTGATACATTAAAAGCCATTCCAACCTTCACAATTTTTTCATTTCTTGAATTCAAACTTAAACCAGACTCTCCAAATTCAATCCCTATTCCTATTCCTGTAGACTTTGTAAGATGAGGTAAAAGTTTAGGGCCATCTCTTTGAACTACCTCCATAGTTTCCTTATATTAACATACATGAACATAATATGATTATATACATGAAAAGGTCACTTTAAAATAGTATAATCAAAGTACAAAATGTCATGAAGAACTATTATTTGTATGCTCAAGTATAAACATAAAATAAACCATAAATGTTAACTCTCAAATACGGGGGCATATAGACTAGTTAATTCTCAAAGAACCTTTGAAGCATATTACAATGCCAAAATGTCCTAAAAAAAATCCATTTCTGAAATATAGGACAAGAATATAGACCAGTTAACTCTGAAAGGATCTTTGAGGCAAACATAATCATATATAGCACAAAATGTTGAGGGTTGGTACTTAAGGTTATGTAATAGAATTTATAGTTAAATTGTATAACAAATTTTTTATGATCTTTACTAACATTTATTAGAATTGTTGCATGTTTTACATCATTGGAATGACATATTAGCTGTAACTTTTTTGAAATTTTATTGTGGTATGTGCACTTTGATATGATGTGATATGATTATGGTTGTTTCGTCTCATATGTTGTAATATTAGATATATATAGAAAAATAAATTATTGCATGAAATAAATAATAAATTTTCATTTTAAATGTTTTTTTTGTAGAACACAAGTCTTCCAGAAGATCAAGATGATCCTCATCATGATATAGATCCAAAAAATATTGGTTATGTCGATACAAATCACATGGCAGAGGATGATGATGATGCAGATACAGAAGACATCGAGGCCGATGACAATGATGATGACGATGATAATGATGATGATGATGATGATGATGATGATGATGATGATGATGATGATGATGATGATGATGGTGATGATCATGAGATAGTTGTAGCTGGTAGTAACAGTGACATTCATGATCATATAGACTACATCATGGATCATTTCTAATATATTGTTATTATGCCTATTTTCATGGTTACTATCATATGTATCATTTTCACGGCCTATAGTACCATATTATTGAGTTGTATCATATTGACATGTATCATTTTCACTTATATCATTTGGACATGTATCATCTTGACTTGTATCAATTTGAGTTACATAATTTATCATTTTTACTTATATCATTTATGCATGTATCACATGTTTTAATTATAGATGATGATCATGTTATAATAATTATCTTGTTACTTAATCATATGAGTTAAATAATTAAATTACTTACTCTATAATCATATGAGTTATTTAAGAAGCATGATATATTTAACTAATTAAATTGAAATAAAACATATTAAATTAATAAATGCAAGCAAAACAAAAAGCATTTTTAGAAGCAAAAAAGGAAGCAACAATGGAAGCCAAACTAGAAGCAAACACGAAGCAATCTTTCAAACAAAATTGGAAGCAAAACCGGAAGCAAACCTGGAAGCAAAATTGGAAGAAAAACTGGAAGCAAACCTGGAAGAAAAACTGGAAGCAAAACTGGAAGCAAACCTGGAAGCAAAACTGGAAGAAAAATTGGAAGCAAAACTAGAAGCAAAATTGGAAGCAAAATCAGAAGCAAACCTGGAAGAAAAACCAAAAGCAAAACTGGAAGTAAACCTGGAAGCAAAATTGGAAGCAAACCTGGAAGCAAAACCATAAGCAAAATTAGAAGCAAACTTGGAAGTAAAATTGGAAGCAAAATTGGAAGAAAAACTGGAAGCAAACCTGGAAGCAAAATCAGAAGTAAACCTAGAAGAAAAACTGGAAGCAAAACTGGAAACAAAAGTGTAAACAAACTTGGAAGCAAACCTGGAAGAAAAACTGGAAGCAAAATTGGAAGCAAAACTGGAAGCAAACCTGGAAGAAAAACCGAAAGCAAAACTAGAAGCAAAATTGGAAGCAAACCTGGAAGCAAAACCCAAAGAAAAACTGGAAGCAA
This sequence comes from Sequoiadendron giganteum, assembly GCA_007115665.2. Taxonomy (NCBI): domain Eukaryota; kingdom Viridiplantae; phylum Streptophyta; class Pinopsida; order Cupressales; family Cupressaceae; genus Sequoiadendron; species Sequoiadendron giganteum. Next base: position 334,235,581 of record CM021105.1, on the reverse strand, counting down.
ACCTGGAAGGAAAAATGGAAGCAAACTTGGAAGCAAAACTGGAAGCAAACCTGGAAGCAAAACTGGAAGCAAACCTGGAAGCAAACCTGGAAGAAAACCTGGGAGCAAAACTAGAAGCAAAAATGGGAGAAGACATGGAAGCAAAACTAGAAGCCAAATTAGGCGCTAAATTAGGCACTATTTTCGACGCTTTTTCCCAGTGCTATGCTAGGCGCTATTGTTTGTGCCACTTTTTTGGCGCTACAATCGGTGTCAAAGTCGACGCAATATACGACGTCGAAGCGAACATGCCATTTTGCGCCGAGTTCTACATCGACAAAAGTGTCCAATTCATGAACTCAACTACACTAAAATCCAACGCTAATTGCTTGTTCTATTGTAGTGATGGGAAATGATAATTTCTATGAGCATCCACTATATGTTGTGCAAGTGTTAATGCAAAAAAATGGCCAAAATTTCTTCTTTTTTTGTCCCTTGTGGGGTTTGGGGCATTACGTTCGATATTAGAGTTCTAGGTTGTAACATTAGAATATATGGGATGTTTTTTTTGTATGTTATGTTGGGCTAACATGTTTACCAACCCTTTCTCCTTATTTATGAAGGGGAATTCTACCTAGATATTATCATTTGAAGACCCATCTATTGTCCAGGTTTACAACACACCCCTAATTTATGTTGAATTAGGGACCCTTCATTTATCAAATTTTGAGTCACATTATTTATAACATTCCTTCCTATCTTTGGTTTCCTTGCATGTTGATGCTAGGTTGTATGTGTTGTAAAAAGTTACATTTTATGTTCATTGAATATGTTTACTTTACTTCTATTACTGTGTGTTGCACTTTGTTATTTACATATATTTTTATTGCACATTGTTAACACATTACCTATTATCTATCTCATGTTGTTTTATTGCATTTCATTGTATCTTATTGTGTTTTTCATCTTTGGTTGTATTGTTTGTTATTTGATTTAAATTTTGAAAGCTTTAATTATTTTTTATTTTATACTTTAGTATCTATGATAAATTTTAAAGTTAAAAATTTAAAAACATTTATATTTGAATGTATTTTGAAAGTAATGACTGAATATTAAAATTTCAATTTTAATATTTAGCTAATTTAAAATTATTTTTTGTTATAGAGTGGAAATCTAATTTAATTTTTAATAATTAGATGTTTACATTTCTTTGTGTTTTACAAATAAAATTTACTAATTTAAAATACATATCTTTGAAATAATTGTATTCATTTAAAATGATATTATTAAATATATATATATATTTTAAATATTAATTAATGTGTTTGTTTGGTGCAATGCACAAAATGAAAGGATAATGTGTAGCAAAGAAGGCAAGTGAACTATTTGATAATATGCCTCAGCTAAATATAGTCCCATCGTATTCCTTCCAACACAGAATAGGTATGAAATGGATTTGTGAAAAGGAGTTGGAAACTTTCAAGAAAATGTAATTGGCAAACCTAATTCCCTTTGCCAAAACCTTGTGCCTATGTTAAAATGGGTGCATTGGAAAAGGGTATAGACATCCATCCAACCATAAAGGAAAGAAATTTTGTTCGAACTAATAGTTGCATCCTTGAGAGACATATACAAAATGTGGAATCATAAACAAGGTATGTGCATAATAGAAATTAATCATGCCTAGCACCAAGGCCATAACCCAGCTAAGGCAAGTGTGTGAACTTCTATGCAACAGTATAGGTTTCAATTTTTTCATAAAGTATGAGCAGAGGAATTAAAACAGCTAAGGCAGGTGTGTGAACTACTATGCAACAGTATAGGTTATCAATTTTTTCATAAAGTATGAGCAGAGGAATTAAAAGGCTACAGTTAGACAAGGTTACAACTTATTTAAGAGAATGTGAATTGTTTGATAAAATTTGTAAGATTTTCTTGCATGAAAAAGAAGATGCCAAGTACCAAATGTCGGAGTAGGTGCCTATGTGGAGACTCTTCTTGGTTTAGATCGATTTATTTATATATATATATATATATATATATATGGAAAGGCTATCCAGTTGATAAAATAAAACATATAAGATCTTTGATAAAATACAGAAAAGAAAGGGGAAGGTTCAACTAGTTGGAATGCTACAGGGAGAAGCATACCATATGTTTGGAAAAATGCCAAAAGGAAAACCCATGACCAGAATATGAAATAACTCAAAAATATATGGAAGACAAAAAGGCCATGGCCCTGTTTGGCTAGAAGTTGTAGTTTTCTTAGTGCTGGAAAAAAATGAAATTAAGGAGTGCCACAACAAACAAGAGGATGAATTTGTTGGGAAAGTTTGAGTCTATGAACATGTTTGATATAGGTTGTGTAAGATTTATAAAATAATTCCTCTATGTTGAATATGACCAATTTGTAGATTTATTCAAAGAAGGGTTTTGTAGTATTAAATTGGTTAAGGAAAGTGTTACAGCTTCTCACGAGGGTCCATTATGTCTTGTTACAAAGCAGAGCATAGGAAGATTGTTGTAAACTAAAGTAGTGTGATGCTCACAAACTTTGTGATCAAACAGGGACTAACAAGGAAAAGTACTTCAAATGGAAAGGATAATGGAAGTGATGAATTATGAACTTAAAAATATGACAACTATTTTAAATGGGGAAGTATGATCTGAAGCTGCAATTTATTTTCAACTGGCAAAAGAGATAGAAGGTTAGTGTTTCTTGCAAAACAATTCCAAGATATAATTTGTCATGAATGCACAAATGTTGAAAATGCAGTGTTATTTGTTTTCGAAGGGAAAATTGTCTTCAAAAATCATTGGAGAGAGAGGTTTAATTATGAATCTTCACATGAAGAGAAAAAATGTTGATATTTCCATGCAAACTTTCTATATAAGCATGTGAATTGCTCAATTTAATCATTGGAAAATCTGTTGGAGTATGGAATTACTGATTTTCTTGTCTTTTTTTTCCTTCAAAGATATTTTGAAAGCACCAAATTTGTCTTTCATGACTTTGACTTGATCCAAACCAGTGATACCATGTTGATGGTCATTGAATGCACGCTACAAATTTCCATCATCCATTGTCCTCCAAAGATTTCATCGACTCTGGTTGGGATAGCGGGTAAGAGAGCCAGTGGAGATTGATTTCAAGTCAAAGTTGTTCAAAGGAGGAAAGAATACAAGTAGATTGGTTATTCATTTTTATTTTCCCTTCCCTTCTCTTCCTCGCTATCCTTGTGCATTTTTTTCAACATTTAAGCTCAATTTTGAATGATTAATTTCAATCATGTAAGGTAGTATACGTGCTAAACTTTTTACTTACATAAATTTTAAGATAAAAAAGTGTTAATGTAGAATTAAATTTTTATTTCACATGATTTTGAATAATATTAATCATTATTTTTATTTCTTTCAACAAATTAATCAAATTTTGAACTAAAATATGGTCGAAATCAGCAAATATTAATGATATAAATTATAATTTTAACAAACAAATCACTATTTTAACTCAATTTTAGATTGAAAAATGAGTTCATATGAATATAAAATTGTTTCAAAAATTTTCCAAATAAATTTTAAATCAAATTAGTATGAGAAACTAGTTTATAAGAAGTAAAAAAAAAATTGTAAACCATAAAATTTAAAGTCAATCAAAGTTCAAATGAATTCAAATAGAGTAGGATTTCTTTACATGACCAATTATTAATAAAATTTATTAAGTAAACCCCCATTTCCAACAACCAACTTCTGATCACTCAATGAAGCCACTTTTGAATAGATCAATCGAAGTGCTCTCTAATTAAGAGTTGTGTAAAACCACTAATTCATTTCATGAAGGCTCTAGAGATTGGTCACCTTTCAAATGGGAAAATATTTGTCGATTCACTCTATGTGCTTCACAAGGAGCAAGTACGGTAGTGTGTCAAAAACCAAATCAACACTGTCTATTTGGATAGGATGAGGTTATTAGAGAAAGGTCTTCTAAGATTTAGAGAGAGGGGCCTCTCTTAAGACTAGTCCAACCTATAGAGGACAATTAAATTATCGAAATATGAAACGAAAAATAAATCAATAATAAACCCAACTCAATAATAAAATAACCTACCTCAACGAAGCATGTGCACAAGCATGAAAGCAAATCAAATTAAACTACTTTACCTCCACCAATGTGCCTAGTCTTACTCCATTGTAAAACATAATAAGCATCTGATAAATGTATGTGTACTATTCGTAAAACCTTAGCATAACCTTGTTAAAGCAAAATGAGTATAATATGGATGAAAGATTCATAGAAAATCATACAAAGATTTTCAGATTCATGGAGAGATTGAATGGCTAAATGATGAGTGTTTTATAGATTTTACTAATATTAGATCAATGGTGTAGAATGATTGAATAGATCAATGGATGAGATTGGTTGAAAGATTATGAAGAACACACAAGTGACATTTGTCAGGATGAAGAGCTGAGATGCGGAGTTAAGTGGTTGCATGGATCAAATGACTGGTTGCATGGGTGGATGAAGTGGAAGTGAGAGTGAACTAAGGATGCTTTTTAGTCAACTCACTAAATTTAGAGATCGTCACTAAATTTAGAGATGAAAGAATATAAATAGAATTATATAATTAGGATTTATTTTTAGAGAAACGGAAAAGTCAAACTAAATAAATTAAATAATTTATTAAATTTTAGAGGAAATATTAGCTAATTAAATCATTAAAATAATTTAATTATTTTGGATGAGAGGAATGCATGATTTAATTAATCAATGTGGATGAAAGAATAATTAGAAATTCGATTAAATAATTAAAATTATTTAATAATATGAATGAGAAAAAATATAAATAATTAAAAATTATTTAATTAAAGTGATTGGAGGAAAATAAATAATTAATTAATTTTAAGTAGTGTTGCTGAAAAAATATTTAATTAGTGTTAATAAGGGGAAATTGTTACTCCCCAAATATGTAATTACTATTTACTATTACTATGTAGGGTAAATGTAAATGTAATTTGTATTCAGATGGTGAATAAAATGTGTTTGTACCTTATTATCAATGCATTATGAATGAACGTTATTTCATTTATTGTCATATGAAGAAATGCATATGTGTGTGAAATGGATGGTTATTGAATTAATATTCTAACTATGGAGATGTATTATGTGTAATGTATGTTTTGTTGAATAGTTGAATACCTTGGACATATTTTGAGAATGTGGATGCAGGTACATGTTCATTCCTCCAAGCGGAGGAGAAGTATCACTCAGAAGAAGGTCTTGGTCGGGTAACCAGTAATGTAACCTATCTGAGCTTATTCACACACTCATAGTAGATTGATTGAGTCGGGTTATCATTTGGGAAGTAGGTAAGTCATCCTTAGCGTAATGTGTCTGCATTAGTAAGGGTTTTCATTACTACTGAATGCATGTTTAGATGATGTTTATCTATTTGAACTTGTGAGTCCTTTCTTATCCTACTATGCTTGTTTGTGTGGTGGATTGTGTATTAGGATATATGCATACATGCATATATATGCATATGTCGGCATATGCACATACAATGGATATAATGGGATTTATATACGAGTACATCGACATATGTATAGATATGCATATATGTTTATAAACGAGTGATATGATGCCATAGTCACATAGGACATGATCATTCGGATATTGAATGGATCATTGACTATCATGTTGATAGAGAATATATATATATATATATATATATATATATATATATATATATATTTGTATATATATAAATACACACATAAGTGTAAGTGCTTAATAGAGGGGTGTATATACATATATATACAAATAGATAATATATATTATTACTATGTGATTGTTATCTTGTTGTATTCTTTTGTATATCAAATGAATCATTTAACTATCATGTTGTCATTGAATATATATAATTGTACATATATATATGCATATACATATGTAAGCATTAACATTTATTCAAAAAATATTTATCGTCAAATATTTACACAATGAGAGGTTTAACATAGGATATGGCTTCAAGCGAGAGAGCAGGCAAGAGAGGCGAGAGTGCTAGTTTGAAATGCGGAGATGAAGATGGTGAGGGAGAAAGTGATGGTGATGGGGACTTGGACTGGGGTCTGGCTGAATGCTTTGTGTATTCGGCCCTTTTTTTCCTTCGGTGGCCTTAGCAGATGTTGTGGTGAGGTGGTGTGTATTGCTTTTGGGCAGAGGTATTTGGCATGGGGGATGACTTCTGCCTTGGTCTCTTCTCTTTACGAACTTTTTAATCAGGAAACCTTCTGTGGCAGTTGGTGGCTCTTTCCTATTGATGGGGGCTTCCCTGTCTTTTGCTGCTTTTCTGGGGTTCGGGTGCAGCTCGACCTGTCTCTTGGGCTTCTCGGTGTTGAGCCTAGTGTTTGTTGGGAGCTGAGGTGGTTGGGAGATTCTCGTGGGTGTTGTACTTCTCTCTATGCCTGTAAGGTTTGCTTTGTATTTGATGTCCTGGGGTGGAGGGTTTCGGCCTCCTAGTTTCTTTCTCCTCCTGACTCTGATTTTTTGGGGGTTTGGTGTGGGGATTTTGGTTCGTGCTAGGGTTTGGTGCTTAAGTTGTCTGTTGATGCTGGTACCCTAGCTCATTTTCTTTCTTGTGCCCCCTCTCTGTTTGGGGCTCTCTGTGGTTTCTAGGAGAGTGTTCTAGTCGACTCTTTGTTGTCTCAGGTGGTTGTGATGATCTCCTGTGCTGGGAAGTGGACCTTTTGGTTGTGGTTCTTGGGGTTGAGTTTGGTGTGTGGGTGGACTAAGATGGGGTTGTTCGCAGTGGGAGGTTGCATTCTCTTAGACCTTGGTGGGTTAGATGGTGAGCTTCATGTTTTTTCTATTATGCCCTTCTCCCTGTTTTTTGGCTCTTGTGGTATGTAGCCTTTGTGTGCTCTCGTGTTTTTGGTATGTGTTTCTGCTGCCTTGCTGTTGCAATTTGGGTGTTGTTTCCTGCAAGGGAGTTGGGTCGGTTTTTTTGTGGCCCCTCTCTTGGATCTCTTACATGCTCAACCAAGGGATGGTGTGGCTCCCCAGTTTTTGGGATCTTTGACTTTCTTCCATTTCTGTTGCACTTTCTCTTCTCTTGAGGTGAAGACTTCTCTTGATGGTCATGAGTCATTTCCTATTGAGGTGGAGGTGGGTGTGGTGTTGGTGGTTGGAAGTCCTCTTTTTCAGTTCCCTCTGGTGGTGTTCCTATTGAGGTGGAAGCTTCTCCTATTGAGGTGGAGCTCGAGGTTGCTAGAGAAGTGTGCTGCTAGTTTTTTGGGTTGTCACAACATCTTCTCCTATAGAGGGGAGCTCCTTCCTCTTGAGGTGGACTTGGAGTTGGTTTGTGGCGCATCTCGGAGTTTCAAGGGGGGCCTCTCCTTATGTCTAATGTTTTTGATTATGGGTTTGGGTTTAATGGGGTTTTGTACCATTAAATTATCTTTATTTGTTGTTGGGCTCAGTATTGCTGATTCTGAGCAGTTGGTTGGCTATAGCTTTGCTGCTTTGTTGCTTGTCTATTTTAGGTGGCCAATGGTTTCTAGTCCTGGTTAATTCTAGGTTAGTTTTGGGTTTCATGCCCTTGTTTGTAAGTTGTAGCTTGTTGTCATGTTGATTTTTTGAGGCTGTTTGTGGTGTTGTTGTTGGTTTAAGGATTATCTTATTAAGCAACTTGCCTTCCTTTGTTCTGGGTACTGGGCCCATCAAAACCCATTTTTTACCCTTAATCAAAACATTTATTCAAGAAATGTATATATGTATATGAATGTATACATGCATATTGTTTGATGAGAATGATAACTTGGATGTATGTATTCTAGATATCAAATGATGCTTCGAAAAAGTAATTATATATATATATATATTTATGTACATAATGTGATATAAAGATATATATTATATGATATATAGTATAGATATTCAACACAAGAATAAATGATTATTTTATTTCTAAATGTTGTTGTATATATCTATTTTCATAGCGCAATATATATACATATGCCTTGAAATACATATTGCATATAAGTAGTGAAACGATGTAATAGGCACAATGTGTGAAGAGATTATAGCGCTGCCAGTAAACCAAGAGTTGAACGCATATTTTTCCCTTAGTGAAAGATGCATTATGTATATAAAAGCCTAAATAGTCTAAGTCATAATCATAGTGCACCAAACAAGGATCTCGACATAGCTTGTAGGGGTCTTTGATATTGCTTTGAGATTGACTATCTAAAGCAATGATTATCAACCGATTACAATGCTAAATACATATAGCTTTGAAGTCGATTATCTTACAAAACTTAGAGGTCGTCTTTGTGATAGTTATGACTGTATTCATTGGGCCACATTTTATGCTCTTGTTGTCAACAATATAAGAGTTTGTGATCTACAAACTTAACACAACCACAAAGTTTATGTTTAATAAGAGAATAAGTCGATGCCTTTTATGAGGAAATTGTGGACTTAGTAAACTAAATTACCATGTTACTTTGCATCGATCAATAGTTGTAAATACATGAACACATATCGACGACTATGTCAATAGGATTCATTGAGTGAATCAACACATATCATGACTTAGTTGATATTTAACTTGGTGGCACTCATTTGTTATTAACTGTTTCTCCGAGGAAGGAAATTGTGCCATCTTGGGAATGCATAATAATTCTTGGTGCCACCTTTGAATCCTTTAACCTGTAGATGTCTATTTTGAGATACAATTGAATTCTATCATATGGGGATTTGAATTGGTCTCTATTTGTTGTCATATAACTAAGTCGATTTGTTGTTGTATAAGTTGATTATATGCTTTCATATTCACCATCTTTCGAGTTGAGTTAGAGGTGTTTCTATGCATGCTTGTTCTTGTCAAAACCATTCCTAAGCTATAGGTAGAGTAGTTACCAGTTTGTTGTATAAATAGAGGAGTAATTTCATTGTTTGGATGCATTCTTCTATACATTATTCCTTGAGAAAATTCTTTGCATTTTATATACATTTTTGTCTGTAACATTCTACCAAAATACAGTGAGTGAGAGACTGAGTATTAGAGAGTATTATTATCTTGAGAGAAGTATTTTCCAACTTGTGAGATAGTGATAGTTGAGTCTTTGTTGGATATTTGATATCAAGATAATTGTTGTTCTGGAAGTGTTGAGTTTACAACCAGTCAATTGAAACACTTATCACAGGCATGAGAATATTCTACCCTTGTTTGAATTAATTTTGAAAGAGTTGCATCTTCATTGTTTAACCAATCTTTTATAGTTGCATGCATCTAGAGAAAAGTAATGTTTGCTTTGAAAGAAAAATGGAAATTAATTACCCTATTTGTGCATTGTTTGTAATTACTCTATAATAGGAGGATTATCTTTATCATAGGTATTACATACTAGATATGAATAAGCATGGGAATCTTAAGGCTTATTTATAGCCTAAGCCCTTATAGTCAAAAAGGTGTTACTCTCGAATGGAATCATCTAATGTTATGACCACTCTTTTTTAAGACCATGCATTGTGCTTGTATTTACTCCATGATAGGAGGGATTTTTGTCATAGGTATTATTATTATACAAGATATGATTAGACATGGGTAAGAGAGATTTTTTGTCATAAGTATTGTTATTATGCAAGTTATGACCAAATGTAGACAAGCTTAAGGAACACTCATAGCTAGATATTTAATTATGCTAGTTGGCTGGTAGGTTACTCTTGGGATTGTTATCCAGTGAAGGGAGAGAACTAGTAGGTTACTCCTGAGAATGTTATCCAGTGAAGGGAGGGAACTAGTACTTTGTTTTATGAGTTGTATTTCCTTAGGTTTTGTTAAAGAGATAGGTTATCTTGGATCATAGATATAATGGCCTTAAGTCAAAATGAGCTTGCCATAGTGTAGGTGAATGGTAGACCATTACTCGCTAAAGTGAGAACACTTTAGCCAATGTAGTGTGATTTCCCGAGGATCAACTAAAGAAGTGTGAATGCCTGAGACTCCACTGTTAGTTCACCATGTCCATTTAAATGCATGAGGGCTACCTAGAGTAGGTTATAAATACTAGTTATATAGGACACAACACTAAGCTCAGAGTGGTAAGTTGTACAAGGTTACACAACCAATACCTTCATGGAAGGGTAGGGTCTATCATTGATAGATGTGTGGGGGACCATATATGAGTCTGTGGTTGGTAGAAAAGTGATATAGTGATGCTTCTCCTCCTTAGCAGGTGACAGAAGACAAAGGTTTTGAAAGGCGGATTCATGGACCATCTATATCTTATGCTTCGAAGCTCGATGGAGTTGTGTTTGTATTAGTGTAAATTCTTGGAATATTGTAATTGGAATGGAATCTCTATTGAATATTGTATGACATCTTTGTTCAATATGAAATCTATGTTTGGGAAGATTTGTAAAATTACTTTGGAATGCAATGACAAATTGGAATTTGTGTTATTTCAATTATGCATGTAATTTACATTATTGGAAGAAAAAAATTTATTGCTATATCATGGATTCATGTTTTATTCACCTAAGGTGAAAACATTGGAAATTTTATTGTGAAAAACACCGGGGTTGTTACATGTGGTATCAAAGCAGCCAGGTTCAACACTAGAACCTATGAGCTCATTACATAAATGTTACGTAAACCTTATCATAAGATAAAGGGAAAAATGTTCTTATGCCAAGATGGAAAGAGAAAATAACATGATAAAATGAAAAGGAAGATGAGATTCCCAGAAACTTGTTTAAGTTTGGGACTAGTTAAGAGTTGCCCCTGGAGTGAAAACTCCTAAACCAACAAATTTTTATTATATCCCCTTGGATTGTGAAATATTATGCAATCGAGTTAAATGTAGGAAGGTTAGGAATAATAACCAATATATACCTTCATTCTACAAGATAGATATAAAACTCAGAGGGATAAAGAGGATTGAGAGAATATCCCTTATTGATAGCAACCTATAGACAAAGAGTTAAGGATTCTTGGATTTAGGAAGAATATAACGAATTCGTGAGTATGCATTATTGACATAATTTGGATTAAAGTTGAATGTCAATGAAGGATATATGCAAGAGGTTGGAGAAATCTTGACTTAAATCTAATTTATATGCAAGGTTAGGAACTTGTAAGAAAGGAGATGGTACCTTAGGAATAAGGGAAAAGACCAAAATGGTCAAAAAATAAGTAATCAACAAAGTGGACATGTTTCCACCAACCAAAATTGATGAGAATAATTTGGAGTTTTGATTAATATGAGGAGAAGGGAACCAAACAACCTTAGTATCTCTAAAGGTTATGAGAGAATAAGTTACCAAGAGTTGGAACAAAGACACTTGGAAATGTGATTGTAAGAAAGAAGCCTAAATAGGGTAAATTGTATTGCTCCGCCAAAAGGTTGGATATTACATAGATTGGTTGGAGTATAAGTAGAACTCACCAATGTGTCAAAAAAAAAAACCAACATACGTTAGAGGTTCCAAAAGGTAATGGAATACAGAGGGACACTATGTGTCAATCAATAGAAGTTGTAAGGAAACAATGCTCTAAGTTGAAAAATATAACACCAAAAGAGAGGCTTTGTGAGTATGGGCATCCCTCCACAAAGAGGATATTGGAAAGAGAATTGGAATAATAGAGAGCCTCTTACCTTGTAAAGTTATTAGTTGTTCAATATATCTCTTCAATGATGATCCAATTATTGAATCTATGAGATAGAAATCAGTGTTGAATCTAACTTTGGGAAAAAGTATATTCAAGGTATTGCCATTGAGGTAAGAAAAGGCAATAGAAATCCAACAACAAGGAATGTTAAAACATTTTGAGAAAGCAAATATTTGCTAGGAATTCAAATTTGAGTCCAATGAATGTCATGGAAACACTAAGGGGGGAAGGAAGAGACTGGATTGACTCAGATTAAGTACCCCACCCATCAAAAAACATGGATATGTTTTCAATTTGGAAGAACTTTGACTTCTTATTAATTCATGATGACAATTAAGTCATGTACTTCATGACCACAAGGATAAGGTATTGGAATTTTGGGAGAAAAATAATGGAAAGATCGAATTGTGACCTATTATCACACCATACCTTGTATATATGTTGATTGTAAAATCAATTGCTATTATCATTAATGCCTTAGAAAAGGATAGGCAGATAAATTGATCATGAAAGGGAAGATCATTGCCTATAGGATTGGCAAAGGAAGATCTAGATTACTCATGATTTGTAAGAAAGTGTCTTACTACTCCTACTGCCTTACAAGAAATAGCTATTGTTGAACTATTCTTAGATAGTTAGACTATGTGTATAGTGTGAGATATGTCAAAGTCATGAAGCGAATTGGCACTATTATTTAACTATGATAGAAAACCTTGGGGATGATAAGGTTTATCTATAAAGCCTTATAGAAGGTATGTAAGATAAGATGTGATGTTATGTGAACCACATCAAGTTATCTTTACTAGAATGATTATTTGATCATACCTTATACTTAAATGAAACCCTAGGTTTGGAATAACCTATTTGGGACGAGAAGTTCATTTGAATAAAGAGAGAAACCTTAGGTTAAGTTTTACCTATTAGGTTGGAATATGTACTAGACTACTCATTAAAACCTATAGGTTGGGAATAACTTACTTGGTTGAGTTGTACATTTGGTCTTGATTGGAACATATAAGGTTAGAGTAACCTATATAATCAGACTAGCTGTTGGTTGATGACTTAATCTAAAGATTAGGGTATACTGAGATTGAGACTCACCTATGTGATTAGGTGAATTACTTGATCCAATGAGAAAATTTTGTGCTTGGTAATTAAGTATGGAATTAAATTTGATATCTCCTAGGAACCAACATGATTAAACAAGGATTAATGCTTTAAATTAGTACCGATTCTTATTAGGAAAATTATATTGAGTTGGAAGATGGATTACATCTTTGAAAAAATTCGAGGACAGAAGAAATCCACAGTATGGATGTCCTAAGATAAATGGGACTTATCTCCACAAAATCCTAACCATTATTACTTGGGAAATAAATGTGGAATGAGACCATAAAATAGGTTTTCTCTTAGTCAAAGAATAGAGTAATTTGGGATATGAAAAAGCCTATGTACCCAAATTTTTGGAGAATTAAGGGATGAAGTGAGAAAATCAATGTCAAAGGTAGGACATTGGGGTGACAGAGTTATTTGTCGGGTGAGGAACCACTAAAACCTAGAAAAATATGGAGTAAGAGGTTGTTGAGTATATAGCAAGTTAATGTCTAATGTGCTAGAAAATGAAGACAAGATGTTGTCATTAGCAGGATATGAGTACTCTCTTGAGATTCCAGAGGGGTAGTGGTAGAATGCAAGATAGTTTAATTTGTCTATGTCAGTGGAACTGACATAATGTTGTGGTGGACAAACTCACCAAGGTAACCAACATGGTTGGGATCTTGATATATAGGATTTCAGTCCTAATTAATATATTGTGTGAGGTAGTTGCTTAGAATTCCTGAGAAGGTAGCCTCAGTTGAGAAAGAGCAAATAATGATGTGGTTATGTGGACCATGATCATACTACAAAAATTCAAGTGAATGAATGCACAATATATTATTGTAGCCAAACAAGCAAAAGATGAAAACCAAATCTTGAATAATTTATTGAGTACTTGCAAACTTCTAACACCGAAGTTTGATCCATTATATGGAAAAGAAGGTTTGAAACTATATTAGGGTGAAATAGGCTAAGAAATAGGGATAACCTTCGACTTGATAGTTTTCCAAAAAGGAGTAATAGATCGAAGAGATCAATGAAACTTTGTTGATACAAAGCTTAAATGTGAAGCAGTATCAGAATTGATAGATGTCCAGAACAAATGTTGTGCTCAAGACATACAAGTGGTCAAGAGCATTACTTTTGGCTAAAGTAAATAGATAGGTAAGAGAAGGGCGGACTCGGCTTCTGAGTTATCTAAAGGTGTAAATACCAAAGGGAAGGATGGGACCCACGGTGTAGTTTGCAATGCATCATCATTCCTTTTCTATTTGGATTATACTAAGGATAAATTTGTGATCCAATGGGAATGTGCTTTCTATTCACTATAGTATAAGTGTCAAGTGTTGTTCAGATAGTATTGTAAATGGGATGTACATAAGAGATATTGTGAATACAACAAATAAGCTTGAGAGAGAGTAAGTATGTGTGAGACATACAATTTTTCCCTATGCGATAGCAAGAACATTCGATGCAAAGTCCAGGGGGGGACAAAGTTGCAAGGAGTGATGCTACATAGGATGAATGTTTTATAAATCTTATGTATTTTGAGAATGCTAAGTAAAACTTTATTTGACTTTATCTGAATGTTAAAGTGCTATAGATCATCGAGGATGATGATTCACAAGGGGGGAAGTATGTTACACCCCAAATATGTAATTACTATTTACTATTACTATGTAGGGTAAATGTAAACGTAATTTGTATGCGGATGGTAAATAAAATGTGCTTGTACCTTTTTATCAATGCATTATGAATGAACGCTATTTAATTTAATGTCATATTAATAAATGCATGTGTGTGAAATGGATGGTTATTGAATTAATATTCTAACTATGAAGATGTATTATGTGTAATGCATATTTTGTTGAATAATTGACTACCTTGGACATATTTTGAGAATGTGGATGCAGGTACATGTTCATTCTTCCAGACAGAGGGGAAGTATCACTCAGGAGAAGGTCTTGGTTGGGTAACCAGTAATGTAACCTATTTGAGATTATTCACACACTCACAGTAGATTGATTGAGTTGGGTTATCATGTGGGAAGTAGGTAAGTCATCCTTAGCGTAATGTGTCTACATTAGTAAGGGTCTTGATTACTACTGAATGCATGCTTGGATGATGTTTATCTATTTGAGCTTGTGAGTCCTTCCTTATCCTATTGTGCTTGTTTGTGTGGTGGATTGTGTATTAGGATATATGCATACATGCATATATATGGATATGTCGGCATACGCATACGATGGATATAATGGGATGTCCATACGAGTATGAAGACATATGTATAGATATGCATATATGTTTATAAACAAGTGATATGATGGCATAGCTACATAGGACATGATCATTTGGATATTGAATGGACCATTGACTATCGTGTTGATAGAGAATATATATATATATATATATATTTGTATATATATAAATACACACATAAGTGTAAGTGCTTAATAGAGGGGTGTACATACATATATATACAAATAGATTATATATATTATTACTATGTGATTGTTATCTTGTTGTATTCTTTTGTATATCAAATGAATCATTTAACTATCATGTTGTCATTGAATACATATGATTGTACATATATATACATATAAATACATAAGCATTAATGATTATTCAAGAAATGTATATATATGTATATGAATGTATACATGCATATTGTTCAATGAGAATGATAACTTGGATGTACGTATTCTGGATATCAAATGATGCTTCAAAAAATTAATTATATATATATATATGTTTGTGAATATATATATGTACACAATATAATATAAATATATATATTGTATAGATATTCAACGCAAGAATAAATGATTATTTTATTTCTAAATGTTGTTGTATATATCTATTTTCATAGCACAATATATATACATATACCTTGAAATGCATATTACATATAATTAGTGAAGCGTTGTAATAGGCGTAATGTGTGAAGAGATTATAGCATTGCCAGGTAACTAAGGGTTGAACGATATTTTACCCTTAGTGAAAGACGCATTATGTATATGAAAGCATAAATAGTTTGTCATAATCATAATGCACCAAACAAGGATCTAGGCACAACTTGTAGGGGTATTTGATATTTTCTTTGAGATCAACTATCTAAAGCAATGATTATCAATTGATTAGAATGCTAAATACATATGGCTTTGAAGTCGATTATCTTAAACAACTTAGAGGCCGTCTTTGTGATAGTTATGACTGTATTCTTTGGGCCGCATTTTATGCTCTTGTTTTCAATGATAGAAGGGTTTGTGATCTATAAACTTAACACAACCATAAAGTCGTTGTTTAATAAGAGAATAAGTTGATGCCTTTTATGAGGAAATCGTGGACTTAGTAAACTAAATTATTATGTTATTTTGCATCAATCAACAACTGTAAATACATGAACACATATCGACGACTATGTCAAACTGATTCATTGATTGAATCGACACATATCATGACTTAGTTGATATTTAACTTGGTGGCACTCATTTGTTATTGATTGTTTCTTTGAGGAAGGAAAGTATGTCATCTTGAGAATGCATAATAATGCTTGGCACCACCTTTGAATCCTTTAACCTGTAGATGTATGTTTTGAGATACAGTTGAATTCTATCATATGGGGATTTGAATTGGTCTTTATTTGTTGTCATGTAACTAAGTCAATCTGTTGTTGTATAAGTTGATAATATGCTTTCATATTTGCCACCTATCAATCTGAGTTAGAGGTGTTGCTATGCATGCTTTCTACTATCAAAACCATGCCTAAACTATATGAAGAGTAGTTACTAGTTTGTTATATAAATAGAGGAGTAAGTTCATTGTTTGGACACATTCTTCTATGCATTATTCCTTAGGAAAAGTCTCTGCATTTTATATACATTTATGTCTGTAACATTATGCCAAATTACAGTGAGTGAGAGACTGAGTATTAGAGAGTTTATTATTGTCTTTAGAGAAGTATTTACCAACTTGTGAGATAGTGGTAGTTGAGTCTTTGTTGGAGATTTGATATCAAGATAGTTGTTGTTCTGGAAGTGTTGAGTTTACAACCAGTCAATTGGAATGCTTATCACAGGCATGAGAATATTCTACCCTTGTATTAATTTTGAAAGAGTTTTATCTTGGTTGTTTAACCAATATTTTATAGTTACATGCATTTAGGGAAAAGTAATGTTTGCTTTGAAAGAAAAGTGGAAATGAATTACCCTATTTGTGCATTGTTTTTAATTACTCCATAATAGGAGGATTATGTTTATCATAGGTATTACATACTAGATATGAATAAGCATCATGGGAAGCATAAGGCTTATTTATAGCCTAAACCCTTTTAGTCAAAGAGGTGATACTCTCAAAATGGAATCATCTAATGTTATGACCACTCTTCGATTGATACCATGCATTATGATTGTATTTACTCCATGATAGGAGGGATGTTTGTCATAGGTGTTATTATTATACAAAATATGATTAGACATGGGTAAGAGAGATTGTTTGTCATAGGCATTGTTATTATGCTAGTTATGACCAAACGTAGACAAGCTTAAGGAACACTCATAGCTATATCTATTTAATTATGCTAGTTGGCTAGTAGGTTACTCCTGGGATTTTTACCCAATGAAGGGAGGGAACTAGTAGGTTACTCTTGGGAATGTTATCCAATGAAGGGAGGGAACTAGTACTTTGCTTTATGAGTTGTGTTTTCTTAGGTTGTGTTAAAGAGATAGGTTATCCTGGGGAGTAGTTTTCTTGTGGAGGGGGATTGCATAAGCATAGATATAATGGCCTTAAGTCAAAATGATCTTTCCATAGTGTAGGTGAATGGTAGACCATCGCTCGATTATACTGAGTGAGAACACTTTGGCCAAAGTAGTATGATTTCCCAAGGCTCCACTAAAGAAGTGTGAATGCCCGAGACTCCACTGTCAGTTCACCATGTCCATTTAAATGCATGAGGGCTACCTAGTGTAGGTTATAAATCCTAGTCATGTAGGACACAACACTAAGCTCGGAGTGGTATTTCGTACGGGGTTACCCAACCAATACATTCGTCAAAGGGTAGGCCCATCTATCATTGATAGATGTGTTGGGGACTGCATATGAGTCCATGGTTGGTGGAAAAGTGCTTCAGTGATGCTTCTCCTCCTCAGTAGGCAACAAAAGACCAAGGTTTTGAAAGGAGGATTCATGAACCATCTATATCTTATGCTCTAAAGCTCGGTGGAGCTGTGTTTGTATTAGTGTACATTCTTAGAATATTGTAACTGGAATAAAATCTCTATTGAATATTGTATGACATCTTTGTTCAATATGAAATCTATGTTTGGGAAGATTTATAAAATTGCTTTGGAATGTGATGACAAATTAGAATTTGTGTTATTTCAATTATGCATGTAATTTACATTATTGGAAGAAAAAAATTTATTGCTATGTCATGGCATCATGTTTTATTCACTTAAGGTGAAAACATTGGAAATTTTATTGTGAAGAACACTGGAGTTGTTACAGAAATGATAAAAAATATTTAATTAATAGTTATGAGAAAAAATGATAAATTAATTAAATAATTAAAAAATTATTTAATTTTTCAATATTGGCATGTTGTGGCATTGTTGTTCTTGCCACCAAGGTTCAAACCTCGTTGGGGTGGTATTGCTGAGTGGTTTGGGGATGAGGTCCCTCATTTGTGACCTCACTGATTCATAGTTCTGGGTCAAAAGTGTTTACCCCTTAAATAAATAAAAAATAACATAAATAAAAAATTATTTAATTAATAGTGATGAGGTAAAATGATGAAATAATTAAATTATTTAATTAAAGAGAAAAATGTGTTAGTTTAATTATTTAATTAATAATGATGAAGGGGTTGAAAAGGGATAATTGCATTAAATGATGTTGAATTGGATAAAATGAGTTAGTCATTTTTAGGTGTCTACACAATCAAAATCTATTAGGGATATTAGACCATATATGGGTAAGTGCAATAAGTTGAGTCAATTTTCTACCAAAAATGTAGAATCTTTTTTTTTTTTAAATATCATAGTTTTGATGAAAATTTGGAACACTTAGACATATATTAATATGGTGTAATAAAAGGATTTCCTGCTTTTATTTTTCAACAACTTTTTGCTTATGTAAAGGTTTTGGGTCCCTTCAAAACTTGCTTTATCTGTAATAAAAAATATGGTGTAAAAATAGGGAGGTTTTGGGGGTTGTTTTTTGGTAGTTTTCTCTATTGGTTTCTATTTCTATGATATTATTTTGTTGTTATTGGTTTGTTTTATTTTTTATGTTGAACTTGGTTTTGAACTATTGTCCTTGTAACCTTTTGTGTTTTGGGTACAACGCTCTATAAAAATGATTCTTATCTAATCAAAAGCATGGTGTAAAAATACGAAGTGTAAGATTTTGTTTCTAATTTTTAAATACGTAATTTAAACTAATACCTAAATGATAAAATTTAATTTAGTATAGGAATACGCAATGACATTTTTCAATAAATATGTTTTAGATCAAATCATACATGTGTATAGCCAACAAAATAAATAATAAATGAAATTTTTTTTTAAATCATTTTACGAAAAGATGTATATAATATTGAAGTTTTGTTATGATTCTCCCCTATATGTTAGAAAGTGATACCCAATAAATAGAAACTTGGCCAATCATGTAGGCCCGCCCACCACCAAATATGAAGACAATGAAATGCTCGGCTAGAAGGAATCGATTCATAAAAAAGACAAAGGTGTGTAGGCCCCAATAAATACAACCAATCATTAGGGAGCACCTAGAAGGAATAAAGCTTTAGTTTCTTCGGCCTAAAGTCATCAACCAAGAGTAAATGGATCAAGACAAACCAATTCTATGTGTGCCTAACACACCTACCACACAACCAATGGATACCATCATGCCCCAAATTGAGATGGTACGCAGGAAAATTAGAGGAATAATACCTGAAATAAAAAAAAGAATGGCTATGTGGCCCCGGTTAGGAGACTATGATCGATCAAAGAATAATTAATTAAATTGCATAAGCAATGATAATTGTTCTATTCGTTAGACTCTTAGTATGTCTTGAAGCCATAAACTTGGAAAGACACATCAACAAGGAACATGAAAATTACACAATAAAATTAGATTAGAGAAAAATAAAAATTGAATTGTCATTATATCAAGATGTTCTTACATCAAGGATCAAATATCCATAGCATGTAGAAGTATTCATGATGAGAGTGATGTTGAAGTCATCTCATGGTATAGGGAAACCAATATAATGCAAAAGTATGTTATGCATATTGTGTAAGTTAAAAGAGAGGTGTTTCAAGGTGATATTGACAATAGCAACTCCAAAAACCTCATTTCTATGAAAGGAAGATTATGGAGAGTAGTCTAGAGTTATGTCAATCTCAAGAAACAAGTTCCTTTCTCTAAAGTTAAAGTAGGGTGTGCATTGATTGTTAAAGGTTGTTCAACAAGTTAATACAAGAGAACTTCCTGTCAAAAGTAAAGAATTTGCTAAAGAAGTCACGAAGACGTTTAAACTCTCATATCTCATTATTCTCAAATCTTGGTTGATCCAATATATCAAAGTATCTAAACTCTGTCATATTTTCAACATGCTTGAAGAGCAATGAAAAGTTAGTTTAAATTTTAATTGAAGCAAACAAAACCAACAAGTACTATATTTTTTAGGTCAATATATCAAGATGGCATCTATTTTGGTTGATGAATTACCAAAGACCCATGAAACGTGTCATTTCAATATGGAGGAGTTGAACTTGAATAAAAAGACAAAAAGGAAACAAGGTGGCACAAAAGCTTTTGATAAATAATCTTATTCAAGCAAGTTCCTTTTCCATTTTGTTACAAAGCTATGAATTTCATTCTCTTGTGTGCTAGTCATTATGATCATAAGAAATAGATAAGGTCAATGAATGGTCAAGTCCTTTTCAAGCTTGATCTTAAGGAAATAGAACTTGCAATCATTTTGCTACAATAGGAGGGAACATGTGATGTTGATCATGAGGGGTACAAATGAGTGTGGGAAAGTAGTATGTTGGAATGTCAAAAACATGTTGGCAAGATGTAGCTAAAAGAAAATAAATCTAGCATTGTGATATTGCTATCAGGATTCAACCATGTAGTTTTACGAGTCAAACTCATTGACCCATGTTTCATGAGTAGTGATTCACAAGAACCTATCTCTCATGATAATGAATGGTCCACTTAGCACTCATTGCATCTAAGTGATGCTCACAAGGGTGAAGAACTGGGCCTTCCTGGGAGGTCACCCACCCCAGTACTACTCCAACTCAAGCACGTTTAAGCGTGAAGTTTTCCCCAAGGTTAAGCCCACTTAGCTTGCAACCCCATTTTGAAAAGACATAGGTTCAAATATGAATTCTTCATTATGATCATTTTTTTGAACTACATCACAAGGAAGGAGGAAGTAAGAAGTTTCAGATCATGGATTTTTTGTCATGCACCAAATTTTAGACAACTTAAACAAAACACAACCACCAATTTTTTGAACAAAAGCATAAAAGCGCTATTAATTACTAACCACCTATGAACATGGTAAAGTAATACTAATAAGATTAGTAATAAATATCCTTCATGGTGTTGGTCCTAACATCATCCATACTAGTATTATATTTACCTCATCATTCGTTAGTAATATTCACATTCACTAACACCATTAATATTGCCAGTATTATTTTCTTGATAAGTAAGGATCATAATAATATCATCTTAAAAAATTAATATTATGTCTTGTAATACCCCATCATTAGATACCCAATTTGATGTTAACACCTCTCTTTATATACATATTTAATATTACCCTTGCTTATACTATCAAAGATAATTTACTCCTAGTGTTCCCGAAGTTAAATATGTTTCCTGACATTACCGATTCCAATTTTACTTGTACTAAAATTAAAATTGTCATTCGTGGAATCACAAGTACATTTACTATCACAGTTAATAATCTTACCAATCATAAGCTTTATCATTTACCATTTACTATTCCATTTGATATATGATTCTTGAAAATAAAATCACTTAACCATTAACTTATTTGACACAAATCAACTTAGCCTTGACATTCTTCAAAACTTCCGCATTGCTTACATTCTCCACCAATAATGATATTATTGTGAATAGAAATCACACCAATAATATTATCAATAGACAAGACATTCATTACCCCTTATTTAACACTTTATAATGAATGATAATAATACAAAATATATGCAACATATGATCTTTATGTAAGGACTTTAACACAAAACGAACCCCAACTAAACATTGCTAACTTGTACACAGTAAGGATCATGCCCATTACTAAGTTTCCAAATGTTTAAACAATATACATGATTTAAAAAGATCTAGCACGCATAGAACACTTAGGTAACTGCCAAGATCAGTATAGATAAGCACTAACTGGCAACCCAACTATTAAGACTTAATACTACACCAACCATATACAAATTCTGAAGCATGCTCGAATAATACAATGATTTTCTTAATGGAAGACAAGAGAGAATAATGACAACCGTTAATCGCCAATTAATGACACTAACCAAGACAATTTAAATGACTCCGGATGGAAAGACTAACAACAAAACTACAGTCATAAAAAATCCAATCATAATCAAATTATTAATCAAGAATTTACTTATTTATATATCATTTACACAATATGATATTCTTTACCAATTTAATCTTTCTCTAAGATTAGTATAACACAATAAAAGTTAAACAACAATAACCTAGCTAATTCTACAAATCCATTGATTGTTGAGTTCCTATAAAATAGGTATGAAACACGAAATAATAATTTGAGCTTAATTAGTTGATTAAAGTTAAGTGGAAATTCTTCGAGAAAGCTAAGTGGAAATTCTTCGAGAAAGCTAAGTGAAAAATCAAAAGCCCTATTGTCTAGATTTGAACTTAAGGAAACAAAGAGTATTGGTTAATCCTTACAATTTCTTAATCTCAAACATACTAATAACTATAAGAAAATGACAACTATATAACCATATAATTAATACCCACAATAATCTCTATCCACTTCGATTTAAATTCAAATTAAGAATGTTACTAACCTTAAATTTGTCTACCAAGATTATATTAATAACCTTCAAGTACATCCCTTAATTTCTCGATTATAATAATAATTTCAACAAAAATATTAGAATTAAAAGAAATAATTGAAAATAAATAACTAATAACTATTTTTTTTTTAAACTAAAAACTAATTTTAACCGATACCACTTCATCCTAGTATTCGATCCTCTCCCCTCTTGTTTGCCTTTGGGAAGTGATTGATGATAGAATATATTCCGAAATATCGTCGAATTCAAGTGGTCGGTATCTAATTTTATTTTGCAGGAACAAATCTAACATCGAAAGCATTTCACATTATTTCGAATGGCAAAAATGTTATTATATTAAATTTTATTTATGCCCACCATTAAGTTCGTATAGGAGGTTTCGTTGATTTAATTAAAAACCATTTCTATCGAATGGTGAATGGAGGGCCGAACCCCTCCATGAATTTCCTTTATTCTTTTCTAAAACTTAGATTCCTTTATTCTTTTTCCTTTAACTAAGCTAATTCGATTCCCTCCTTTTTTTTATGATTATTATAAATAATAAAAATTTATACTATTTATTTTAATAAAAATTCTTAGTATTTATTTTAATTTATATGAAATTTATATAAATTCTTAATGAATATTATAATTGTTAATTATAATAAATGTGATTTAATAATGATTTTATTTTGATTTTTAGACTATTATATCTAATAAAAGTAATGTATATATGAAATGAGAAGAATTTATGTATAATGAATATACATTCGATATATATATATATATAGTTTTTTTTTTTTTTTAAATAGATACAAAATCTAATTAATTATATCGTCGAATGAAATTCAATATAAAGAAGAAAAGATCATGCTTTTAACTTTCCTTATCTATGTAAGATTTGTGAAGACTTCCAATACATGTTTTAATTTACCTTATTCTAAGAGAATATTTAATTTAGACGTAATAAGAATTCAAATTCCTTCTTTTAAAGTTCTCTCAAACAAGATTGGAGTTTTTATACCCAAGACACAATATTTTTATTTCCTTAAATATTTACACGAAAGCCTTCTATAATTGCTCTTATAAAGTCTACCTTCACCCCAACATTAACTCTTTAAATTTAGAGATCAAAACATGCCTAATGTCTTCCTTAAGTTACACATCTAGTTGAAAGTACAAACACATTTACAAATTGAACCAACCTCCATATACACAACAATTACATTTTCCCCAAAACTCTACTTTTTGGAACTTGAACTTTTTCCCAATTCAAAAGACCCATATCTATTTTTCGAATCCTAACTTTTATAGGCCTTCTATTGATTCCCACTTCAATATATATATGCACCTAAAAGAAGAAGACAAAAGCAAAATCAAAAGAAACATTATGACCGAAAAGCTCTCCTCCCAACCATAGGATTGATAATCAATCCACCCCCAAGCTCTAAGGGTCACATAGCTTTTCCTTACACACACACCACTACTATTCACAAGGGTTCTTTAAACAAATTACACCACATACTATGTACAATGCCAACACCCATACTATAATTCATCACCCTAACCCTTAAAAAGCTATACACATTAAGAGAAACTAAAACAAGGTGGAACTCCAACAAGACAAAACTAAACACATAATTTCAAAAAATACCTCAAAAGGATCTAGCAATATGTTGCACATAAAATTCAAAACATAAACAATATTTCATGCATCTTAAACAAAGATCTACAAAGAGGTAGACCTTACCAAACTAAGTGCAAATCCAAAAGGTGGTAGCATCTCCTTCTCCAAGCCCTATTCTTTCATTCTTTCTCTCCCATCGTCTCCTCCATCTCCACCAAGATTTCTCCTTCCCAAATGAGGAAAAGAAAAGACATCCAAGAAACAAGGAAAAAGCAAGAGGGAAAATAATCAAAAGGAGAGAAGCCCAAGGCAAAGGAGAGAAGACAAAGACAAAGAGGGAAGCCCCTTCCCCTTTCAAAGAGAAGGAATATATAGAAGGGAAAGGGAAACCAACTCCCCATAACTTCCCAACCAACTCCAATTTGTTTATTTTCATAAGTGAGAAATTAGAGTGGGTTTTAGACTTAATTTAAGGGGTTTTATGGAATAAAAGGACCCCTAACCCATAGACCTACAACCTAGGAAACATTCTATACACTTAATACCACATAAAGACTTCTTAAATGTAGTGCCCCACATGTTTTCCTCAGTTAGACTGACAATTGTTTTATTTTGTGATGAGACATTATGGTACTGTGTTTGATGTTGGACTTATTGCTATTATGATGCTTGTGATGACATTTTTGTTATTCGAGTTTTATGCACCTGATATGGTTAATATATGGTTTTATTTGGTCATGAGCATTATGTGGTTATTTGGTAAGTGTTCTTATCTATTGTTAAGCAATTGATTGTTATGTGTTGGTGTGGTTACTGGTTTGATTCCTTTTAGGTGAAAGGGACAGTGTCACATTACTCATTCGTGAGTACCTTGCGACGTTGTGACTCCCTTTCACAGTGTGCTTGATTGTATGACTATATGTTATATGCTTGATAGTTTTGTGTGTTGAAGGCTGTAGGTATTGGGCATCGACTCCACCTGAATTGACAGGTCTGAGCGTGCCTCAAAACCCAATGGAGTTGTTGTTTGGAGATAACACTTGGTCCCCTGTTTCAGTCATCATCCTTGAAGAGGATGAGTATATGATTTTTACACCCTGTCAGTTTGGTCAGTATGGTTGGTCGATCTGTCAGTATTATTTCGGTCTTGCCTTTCGATCTTGTTGTGTGGTCAAGTATTGTTTGGCATATAGTTCTTTTGCTTTAAATTTGTTTGATAAATGCTTCTAATATACTGTCGCATTAAAATAGAATTATTTAGTTAAAAAGGATTTTGTTGAGTAAATGTAAATGCTTATATATAATTATAGTTTATGATCGAATTAATAATAATATAAATGTGTTTACTAAGTTTAGATAAATAAGGATTGTTCTAATAAATAGATATAAAATTAAGTATTAAATGTAAATAAGAGTAGAGTATGATTAATAAATAAATATTAAAGGTGATTATCTAGTTTGAATAAATTAGATTATATTTGGTTGTTTAAAATGAGAAATAGTTGTAGTGAATGTAAAATATGAAATATAAATGACTAAATAAAATAAGTTTGCATGCAGCAACATGCACTCAAGAGTAGTTAATAGAATTGGTTATCTTTTCTCAAAAAGGGGGATTTAGGAATTAAAGGTAATAGAATATTTGGAAAAGAGGATATGGTTTTGCTTCCCGTGAACGTTTTTATGGTTTTTGGAGGTTTTCTCTGTAGGAAAGAAATTGCATGTTGAAATTGTTGAGGATTTGAAGTGACTGGAGCTACAATTTTGGAATTTGGAGCTCGACATCGTTCTTCAGCTCAACCAAATGATTGAAATCCAGGTTCCATTATTTTCTTCTCAATTTTAATTCTATTTTGAAAAAAAATATTGCATGATTATGTTGTTGAAGGAAAACATTTACTTGATAATTTATAAGATTTCAATTAGCAGATGCACTGTCTGAGAATTTCTTTCGAAGACAGTTTCTGTAAAATCTTAGTGCGCATATTTTGCAAATTGTTGTAGCTGCGAAACCTCGTTTCGTTGAGTTTTTAATTTGTTGCATTACTTTCTCTCTACGTTTTCCCAATTTGATTTTATTGTTAATAAGATAATGTAACTACAATTTTCAACTAAACCTCTATTCTTGTTTTGGCATAATCCTCTATTTTCTCCTCTGATTGCCCTTCGAATTTATATTTATAAATGGTTGTCAGTTTTTTTGTCTACCACACTCCTACCATCGCTTTCTTGCAAGAATTTGTCTCCTAGTTATTTAATTTGTATCTGCAT
The DNA here is from genome assembly GCA_007115665.2 of Sequoiadendron giganteum. Classification (NCBI taxonomy): domain Eukaryota; kingdom Viridiplantae; phylum Streptophyta; class Pinopsida; order Cupressales; family Cupressaceae; genus Sequoiadendron; species Sequoiadendron giganteum. The sequence goes on along the minus strand of CM021105.1, from coordinate 334,208,828 downwards.
ATTGTTCCTCTTTGGGGCAAATGGTGTTGAGGGCGCCAGCCGTTTACTAACCCTTCACCATTTCATGTGGACTTTCCGGTGTTGAAGGTTTGGTTTGTCTCTTTTGTCTTGCATGTTGAAGATTTCATGTTTGTGTTTATCTCAACTGTATGTTTCTCCAAAATTCCTTGAGCCCTCTCTATTATTGGCACACCCTGCATCATGTTTCTTTTCAAACAAAAATCTTATTTGGCCGGCGGCTTAACTTTTCCTCTTCCTCTCAGTTGTTACGTCACTTTGTGTGTTTACTGTCTTCTTATCGTTTCTTATTTTAATGTTGTGAATTTCCTTCCCCTCTGTTTGACCTCATAACATCACTTTTGGTTGGGAACCTCAATTTCTTTAATTTTAATGGTTGTATTATATCTAGCTATGCATGCTTGCTGGGTAATATGGTTTTATTTCAATCACCTCTCTTGATAATTGGTGGATATTAAATATGCTTAAAATTAAATTTGATATTGGTAAATTTTACTATGTGGCATTTGATCCTGTAGAATAAGGCATATACCTATGTACAGTGCTCAATATTGAACTTATCAATTGGTAAATGATAAGTTGTAGACATTCGGATTTATACAAATTCGATGATTTCATATTGAATGACATTTACTATATATTCATATCGCCTATATAAGTTTCTATTGCTCTTTGCTTCAATTCGATGTTATATAGTTTAATCGGTGTTTGTTTTGTTTGTGTATATATGCATCTATATATATATATATCTGCATATAGCTATAAATATGGGTCATATTATAGTTTGATCTATTGCTTTTCAAAACAAAAGATTTATTATAGCATACATACATATAATGTATAAATATATATATATATATATATATATATATATACTAAGTTATATATATATGTATACTTGTATGTCTAATATGAGTTTTAAGCTGCCTTTAAGATTAATGGATTATGAGATGAATAAAAATTGGGAAATTCGATTAGGAAATTGATTTACTCATAATTGGAAAATTGAAGGGAATTGTTTAAATATATGAGTAAGATTACCTCTTTGTTGATGAGATGTATTGTATCTTGTGCTTGAATTTTGGATTGGGGGTGTTTTGTTTATTGTTTAAAATAGGGTGTCGTTGTGTAAATTTGTTGTGATTTCCTTTTAGAGGCTTAAGGGGGATTATTTTTGTATGTAAGGTTCTTTGTTGGTTTCACTTTGGATGAAGTTGGCAATGTTTGAGTGTGTGCAAGAAGGTCCATGCCTTGCACTATTTATTGATTCTTATGAATATGTTTCATGTACAATATGGTTTATGCCTTGTTCGTTGTTGTGTTGGTCTTACTAGTTGTAGAAGGGGGAGTGGCTCTCAATGGGGGTTGGAACCCTAAGTGGTGTCCAGGACAACCCATTGAGGAGTTTTCTTAATTCAGTGATAACCTCAAAATGAACTAGTGGGATGGGTAGATTTCACATTAAATAAGATAATGGATGCCTCAACCATGCCTGTAGTGCTCGTTTAGGCTAAGGATGGGTTGAGAAGGCCATGTTGGAAAAATCAACTTCTTTGTCCTCACGAAAGGAACATTGGTTTCGCATGTGTCACTCTATGGGGGCGGGGTCTAGTGAGAAACTATCAGGACAACCCATATCAGGTCCATGCGATGACACTCTTCCCTAATGAAGTCTAGCATTCCCTAGATGTGTATTCTCCTTATGTTTTGTGATTGCCTCTGAAAGCAATGTAAGTGTTTTATATGATGTTAGTATGGTTAGCATTATTATGTTGGATTCGTGTATAGTCTTGTTTTGTTGGCCTATTGTCTACCTATTTGATTGTCTGTTGTGGGATCATGTGTTATCTCCTAGCACAGGGGATGGACCTTCAAGTTCCACATGGTTGGTTGGTTTGTTCTATTTACTCCATTGGATACCCTTGCTACGTATTTGAGTGCATGAAGATTTCTCTTGGTGTTGTGGACTACTGTACCTGTTCCAAATTGAGTAGACTATCTTTTATGTATTTGCATTGTATCATGTATCAATTGTAACTCTTATTGTATTCAAATGTATTCCCAGTTGTATTCGGGAAAGCATTGTTGTAAACTTTGTAATATTGTAAACTAACAGTGTTGTACTCTCTTGTAATGGAAATTGTTAAGTGATGTCTATTGCATATGATAGTTATTTGAAATGATATTAAATTTTATTTATCTGATGACATGTTTTGTAAGTGATTAAAGAAAAATCTTATAATGTGATGGTTTTAAATGAACTTTACTTGTTAGTCATATCATGATATCTTCATAGTTAATTAAATTATTCTTGTTCATAATTAATAGTTATGTTAGTAGCGTAGTCATGGAACCTTAAAGGACATAAGTTTAGATATGGGTAATGGAATGTGATGCAAACTATTGTTGTTTACTTTTAAAAAAAAAAATTCCATCCTTTTGTGTTTTATGTCATCCTCTGGGGTTCGATTAGGAAATTGATTTACTCATAATTGGAAAATTGAAGGGAATTGTTTAAATATATGAGTAAGATTACCTCTTTGTTGATGATATGTATTGTATCTTGTGCTTAAATTTTGGATTGGGGGTGTTTTGTTTATTGTTTAAAAGAGGGTGTCGTGTAAATTTGTTGTGATTGCCTTCCAGAGGCTTAAGGGGGATTATTTTTGTATGTAATGTTCTTTGTTGGTTTCACTTTGGATGAAGTTGGCAATGTTTGAGTGTGTGCAAGAAGGTCCATGCTTTGCACTGTTTATTGATTCTTATGAATATGTTTCGTGTACAATATGGTTTATGCCTTGTTCATTGTTGTGTTGGGATTACTAGTTGTAGAAGGGGGTGTGGCTCTCAATGGGGGATGGAACACAAAGTGGTGTCCAGGACAACCAATTGAGGAGTTTTCTTAATTCAGTGATAACCTTAAAATGAACTAGTGGGATGGGTAGATTTCACATTAAATAAGATAATGAATGCCTCACCCATGCTTGTAGTTCTCGTTTAGGCTAAGGATGGGTTGAGAAGGCCATGTTGGAAAAATCAACTTCTTTGTCCTCACGAAAGGAACATTGGTTATGCATGTGTCACTCTATGGGGGCGGGGTCTAGTGAGAGACTACTAGGACAACCCATATTAGGTCCATGTGATGGCACTCTTCCCTAATGCAGTCTAGCATTCCCTAGATGTGTATTCTCTTTTTGTTCTATGATTACCTCTGGAAGCAATGTAAGTGTTTTATTTGATGTTAGTATGGTTAGCATTGTTATGTTGGAGTTGTGTATAATCTTGTTTTGTTGGCCTATTGTCTTCTTATTTAAATATCTGTTGTGGGACCATGTGTTATCTCCTAGCATGAGGAGTGGACCTTCACGTTCCACATGGTCAGGTGGTTTGTGCTATTTACTCCATTGGGTACCCTTGCTATGTGTTTGAGTGCGGGAAGATTTCTCTTGGTGTTGTGGACTACTATATTCCAGATTGAGTGGACTATCTTTTATGTATTTGAATTGTATCATGTATCAATTGTACCTCTTATTGTATTCGGATGTATTCCCAGTTGTATTCAGGAAAGCATTGTTGTAAACTTTGTAATATTGTAAACTAACAGTGATGTACAGGGAAAAATTTAAGAAACCCCCCCTCGGCGAAGGTGTGAAATCTTAGCAAATCCTATATACTTCCCGATAAAAAATATTAATTTTATTGGCGAATTTTTTAATTTTTTGGGAAAAAATAATAATCCTAGGTGGCGAATATTTTATAATCCCTAGAAGCCTATGGAAAATCTTGGCGAATTACAAATTTTTTTAATCAAATAAAATATTTTTCATTGGCGATTAAAACTGTTTTTCAAACCAGAATTTTTTTTCCATTAGTGAATTAATCTTGTTTTCAAAACAGAAAAAATTAAAACCTTTTTTCAAAAAAAAAAAAATATTTTCATTAGCGAATTAAAAAGAATCTCAAAATAATAAAAAAATCCAATGGCTAAATAAACGGATATGCCAACGAAAAATCATAGGGACTGTTCAATGAATGTTTGATGGACGACTATAGTTGCATTCCGGAAGTAAATCTCTAAAGCACTAGACTTGCAATTTTAAACTTCCGGAATAACACTAGAACCATTAGATTTCTAGAAATCAATGGTTGAGATTTTATTACCATACAAATGGTTATAAAGTTTTGTTTCTCAGTGATTGGGCAACCTCGGCGAGATGCACATTTTTTGAAGTGTCAGCTCATTTAATGAATTGTAAGGTGCCATTAAGGGACGTCTTCTCAAATGCTTTCAAACGCCAACTTTAGGTTTAACGTAATCTTTTAAATCCTCTAAAAGGATAGCTCTTAAAAAAGGAAGTTGGAGAAACGGATTTAGTAGTAGATTGGCACTTTTTTTTGGCAAATAAATGGTCACTTCTTGTCGATAAAGTTAAGTGAGCTTGCATACGAGGAAAGGTGGCAGCATTTTGAACTCCAAACTCAGAGTTTTCTCAAAATGGTACTTCCTACCGACATCAGGGAATGGAAATATGAACCTGTCGTTGTCATGCAACCAAATTTGAATTGGCCTAAAGAAGAGCATCTTGACATCATTTCCCAGCTGCATTCAGTGGCGTGGAAAGAGAAAACCAGCTATGTCGAGTACAACAAGGTGATTTTCGTTTTAGAAGAAGAAGAAGAATGCGCCGAATTTCACAATTTAGTTATGGAAATGCAGTTGGAACTATACAAAGTCCCGACACCTCCAACGGTTTAACAACATGCATGAATCCTTTTATGAATTGTGAATTTGTGACATGTAATGATAAGGGGGGGTAGTTTCAGCTGTTGAGCACTTTTTGAATTTTGATTGTACAGGGTGTGGGGTAATAGGTTTGTGAATCCACATTTTTGGCATTAGAGAGATAAAAGAATATATTTCTAAATCTGTGTATTTATTAATGCTTCCTTTTAATTATGAATGAATTGTGTTTCTTCATGATAATTGTTCAATGTTTATCTGTTAGGTCAGAATGCATATTTTTTCATCTCTGAGACTTTGTGTTCAGATTAATTCATTTGTTAAAAGAGAAACTATCGCTTTTATTAATTCTTCCTTTTAATTATGAATGAATTGTGTTTCTTCATGATAATTGTTCAATGTTTATCTGTTAGGTCAGAATGCATATTTTTTCATCTCTGAGACTTTGTGTTCGGATTAACTCATTTGATAAAAGAGAAACTATCGCTTTTCTTTATTGATTGTGAGAGAAACGGAATTTGTGTCATTTGTTTTAAAATATTTTGCATCTACTTTCATGGTTAAAGTGACAAATCTATACACCAACAAGCAAAAAGAGTTGCATTTCGGAAGTAAATTTTTGAAGCATTAGACTTGCGAATTGAAACCTCTGAAATAACACTAGAACCATTAGATGTGGACATGTGGTGAGATAAAGGCCCATCGCCCATCACTCATTATGTCTTTTCAATGCCTCGATATTGTACATTTCATTTAATTAAAATTCTCAATCTTTTTGAAGAAAGTGTGGTTGGCGTACTGCTAGTGCTAGTAGTGGCGGCAATTAATGCCATATGTGATATGAACATCCGAAGCAATTTCTTGGACAACTCATAGCTTTAATGTAACAATATTTGTAATGATTTCATATCATTTGAACTTTGAGTGGCACTAGTGATTTTTTCAACTTGTCAGCTTGAGGTACAGTTGGCATGTAGCCAGACGTCAATCAAATTAAACATTTTAATTATACATGAATCAAAAAACATTTTAATTGTACAGGCTGGTAGCAACACTGGTGGTCCATAAATAGGGATAGTGATTCAGTGAATAGTGGATAGTGTCATAAGGGTTTTTATTTTCTAGGGTTAATAAGGATTCACGAATAAGATGATGTGATATTGGGGATATAGTAAATTCTCCTGCCTACAATTATGTAGTTACAGAGTAATTAGTAAAATACTAATTTCCTTCAAGTTCAGAATGGGTGTAATTGGAAAGAAGTTGATTTGGTTAACCTGACTTCTTAGATAGGTTTTGAACCAGGATGAGGAGCTCTGATGGAGGTAAGTGCTATACCAGTGCATGGAAGTTGCGTGCAAAAGATGGGAGTGGATTTTCTTCTCCTCTTGTATTTTAACATCTCCTATTTCTCCAACATGGCTGGCCAGGCAAGCCCCATGCATTTATTTTCAAAGAGACATTTGTATTACATCTTATGCATGAATCTGGTTCTAAAAGGGGATAAGTACATTTTGTATCTTCATGGCTCTCATTTCCCTAGATTGATTAGAACCCCCTTTCCCCAACATGGTTGGAAAATCCACCAGAAAAATCTTGGAATCATGCATTTAATTTCAGAGCCACATTTGTATTACGTTGTCACCAGCAGAAGCTTGGAATCATGCATTTATTTTTAGAGTTACATTTGTAGTAAGTTTTCAGCAACAAAAACTTGGAAATTGGAATCAATTTGTAATCCATTGTAACGAGCAACAACTTGGAATAAATTATTAAATTGTGTCTATGTAAAGTACTAAAGTGACACACTGACATATGTTATTTATACAAAATAGGAGACTGTCTGATCTACAGCTACTCATCTTTAAAAAGATATGTAATAATGTGACATTGAAATTCAGTTGCAATAAAATAAATGGTTGTGTTGTGTTATTTTTCATTATTCATTTACACTTACAGTAAAGAGTTTTTTTATGAGTTCGAAACTTCATTGTCTATTAATATATTCAAATTAGTTTTTTTACTTTGAGAAATTAAGTAATATACTTTATGCAATATGCACTTGATAATTCATGGTTATATCGGGCCATCGGGGCAATGCAATCATTCGTTCCACCAATGTTTATGTGTTACAACGATGTTCTTACTTTTGTTGACTCTATCGGTATATCGAGGAGTGCACCTTATGAGTCTTCGGGCCATTGGCGAGGTTGTGACAGGGGTTCCGTTGATAAAGCAATGTTAGGTCGATGCCTATGGTATTGATTTTTGTTATGAATGGGGGAAGGACTATGAGTACGGGATTTCAAATATGTTTATGGATGCAATGTAATTATGTAGGCTATAATATGGATCTTGTCACACAAATTTTTACAATTTTCATTCATCATAAAATCAAAGCTTGGAAGAACTGGCCATTCAGCTCTACACTGAAAAATCTCGACAAGAAAAAGAAACTACACTTTGACTCTTCACACAAAAAGCATTTCGTAATGAAATCAAAATGCATTGAGTGATAGGCTTGCAAACTTAAACCTCTTGAATCACCCTATAACCATTAGATTTAGAAAGATCAACGATTAAGAATATGCAACTTGTAGACCAACGTTTCCAATTTTGAATTTTCAAGAAAAAAGCATTTAAAGCACTTTGTATTGCTAAGTGTCAACTGTCAAGTGATTACTGATTTCTTTTAAGTGAGAGGGTCAGCACACAGGGAGATTTTTTTAAGTCCTTTTGCAATGTTAAGTTACCAGCCCCTTTGCCTTGATGCCAATCCTAGCGCACAAAAGTTTAAAACAAATTTAAAACACATGTGTCATGTTTATTTTTTTAAGTTAATATCATAAATTACTCAAGTTTCAACTATTGGATGAACATTTGATGTATGGTTGTAGTTGCATTCCATAATGAAATGAACAGAGCGATGGGCTTGCCAACTTAAACCTCTGGAATCACCCTATAACTGTTAGATTTAGAAAGACCAACGGTTAAGATTAAGAATTTGCAACTTGTAGACCTAAGACGTTTCATTCACTTTAATGTTCCAATTTTGAGAAACAAAGCATTTAAAGCACTTTGTACTGCTAAGTGTCAACTGTCAAGTGATTACTGATTTTTTTAAGTAAGAGGGTCAACACACGGTGAGATTTTTTCAAGTCCCCTTGGCCTTGATGCCAATCCTAGTGCACAAAATTTTAAAGAAACTGTAAAACACGTGTCATGTTTATTTTTTTAAGTTAATATCATAAATTACTCAAGTTTCAACCGTTGGATGAACATTTGATGTATGGTTGTAATTGCATTCCGTAATGAAATGCACAGAGTGATGGGTTTTCCAACTTAAACCTCTGGAATCACCCTATAACCGTTAGATTTAGAAAGATCAATGGTTAACATTAAGAATTTGCAAGTTGTAGACCTAAGACGTTTCATTCACTTTAATGTTCCAATTTCGAGAAATAAAGCATTTAAAGCACTTTGTACTGCTAAGTGTCAACTGTCAAGTGATTACTGAATTTTTTTAAGTAAGAGGGTCTACACACGATGAGATTTTTTTAAGTCCTTTGCAACGTTAATTTACCGGCCCCTTGGCCTTGATGCCAATCCTAGCGCACAAAAGTTTAAAGCAACTTTAAAACACGTGTCATGTTTATTTTTTTTAAGTTAATATCATAAATTACTCAAGTTTCAACCATTGGATGAACATTTGATGTATGGTTGTAGTTGCATTTCGTAATGAAATGCACAGAGCGATGGGCTTGCTAACTTAAAGCTCTGGAATCACCCTATAACCGTTAGATTTAGAAAGATCAATGGTTAAGAATTTTCAACTTGTAGTCTTGTAGACCTAAGATGTTTCATTCACTTTAATGTTCCAATTACGAGAAAAAAAGCACTTTGCACTTTGAAATTTTATAGTGAGTTTTTTAAGTGAGAGGGTCAACACATGGGGAGATTTTAGTCTTCACTCTTCAGATTGCTCATTGCAGTGCACCAACCTATTTTGGATTCCACAGTTCCACTTCCAACAAAGCCATTCCAGTTTTCAAGAGTCGGGACTCAGAATCTGGGTAAGTGAAAGAATTCTTGCGACTGCGTTTCATTGTTTGACATGTCTTAAAATCTTATTTTATCAAAGTTTGAAGTTTGGGTTTAGAGACTTAAGAATTCATGAAAATTAAGGAGGACTAATAGGTATTAGGGAATTCAAATTTTACATATTAAAATTGTATAAGCATGTCTACCACTAGTACCACTAGACCAATGTCTGATAAAAAAATACATTATGCAGAATTGCTTAAAACCCCAAGTTTCACTGATGGGTACCATGATATTTATGATCCTAAAATCTATGGTCGGCGTACCTCAGAACTTAGATTTTCATCTCATAATAAGGTTACAAAGAAAATGCAAGTTAATAGTATCAGTGCATCGTGGGTGCATCGTGGGTAACTGGATTAGGGCGCATGAGGTTTTCCCTTGCCCAGAATTTATCATGGTCTGTGCCAAAAATTATGATGATAAGAAAAGAGCAATTGTTAATAAAGATAGCCAAGAAGAATTGTTATCCATTAATGCAGAAGAACTTGGAAAAGTGTTGGGGTTTACAACCAAAGAATTTGGAAACGACCACATTGGCCTAGAAAAGCTTAACGGTGATTATGAAGCAGTGGAAGAAAAGGAGAAAATTGCATTCTTAAATAAAATAGTTCAGGATAGAAACAAATTGAAAGGTGATCATAAGCCTCCTTATAATTTGAATATTTTTAATCCATGGGTTCATGATACTATTTCCATGTTAGCATTTTTCCTCGGTCTGAATAGCAATTTGGAAGTGGGTGCAAGCCTCCTTGAAATGGCATTTAATATCCATTATGATCTTGAACATGTCAAATATTATATTCAACACATTATAAAATCCATGCATAAACATTTTTTAATGATTAAAGCAGGTTCCACGAAGACATTTAGGTTCACAACCTACTTGTGCTATCTTTTTCTATTCAAATTTAGAGGAAAGTTTCAGACCAACAAGCTTCAGATTCAACCCTATAGTAATGCAGAGGAAAAGAAAATGGCTCCAGTATATGAATGGACCACTGAGATAAGGATGCATGATTCTCGAAGGAGCTACAGTCATTTTGTAGACTACTTTTTGGCTTTGTTGCATCAAGCAATTACAAATACTCCAATGCCTAGATTGCCTATGTCATGTAGAAACTACATGCAACTAGGAAAAGAAATACAATTGGATGATTGGTACTTAATGGAAGAATATACTGTGCTAAGATTTTATCGATCGGGAGTACATCCATACAAACTTCCAATACATGTGACATAAATGGTTTTTGAATTGGAATATGTAAGGCAGGTGTAGAGTGTTGATGAACTACACTTTCTCAGTCAGCAAAAGAAGACCTTATTTCCTTCTTTACCTTTTTCATGTGGAGGGTTCACATTCGAGAGAAAATCATTTAGTGTGGCACATAATCTTCTGAATTTTATTGACTTTGATGCTATCTGTCACTGGCAGTATGATCTATGTGACATCATTAAATCAATGATTGTGGCCAATAGGAATGTTGCAAGTAGAATTCAACATCAAAGTAAACCCTTGCTTGAAAAATTGAGAAACAAGGATTCATGGGATGAGGTCAAAATAGCAATGGAGAAAAGTGTTGCTGAGAATGGTATTTCTTTTGAACAATTTTCAGCAAAAATTATGGCATTGCACCGAAAGACAATCAAGACATACAACATTTTTATGAAAAAAGTGATAAAACATCTAGTAGAGTAAAAATTAAAGGTTCTCTAGAGAAGGAAGTTACAGATAAAAATTGGTCACAATCAAAAATTACTACCTTTTGGTCTATGAGGAAGAACCTAGGTGATCCAAGAGCTCTTGCAGAGTATGGAGCTAATGAAGAAGATAAAGAGTTTAGAAAATTGTGGAATATAGAGCATCCTGATGAACATGGAAACAACGAAAGTGATGATGAATCCAATGATGATAGGGAAGAAGTAGAACAAAGTCATACCAATTACAAACCTGGTTTAAGTGAGGCCGCAAAAGAAGCAAATGCTTCAATATATACTTCAGGAGCAGCCATACTTGAAAAAATTGGTTATGAAGGTGGTCCTTTGGGGTCCCAAAGACAAGGCCCTTGGATGGTAATAGATGCTGAGCATAGAAAACTAGTTGATAAATCTAGCCTTGGGCTTGGAGATGAAAAAGTAGACCAAGGGCATACAAGTCAAACTCAATTTGTTAGAGCTTCTAATCCTCATCCTCATGGTCAGATACAATCACAACTAGGACATGCCCATGGTGGAGAGCTTAGTGCAACTGGGAGTGCCATTGGTAGCGATGGTATGGGTAGTAGTACTAGTAGTGGTGAACATGTGCTACAACAACAAATTACACACAAGAGGAAAAAAATACAAGATACCATAGAAACACCAGGTGATCAAGGCAATCAAAAGAGGCAAAAGATTTTGACAGGTCCAAGTCACACTATCAGTGGATCCACCACAACGAAGTTATTTCCAGGCACTCCCCCAATTCCAGTTAGTGTGGTTGTGACATCATTAGCAACTGTAAGTGCTCCTATTCCTTTTCCATTCAATAATTCGATTGTTTCTGCCTCCCCAGGTTATGATTTCATTGAAGAGTTTAAAAAGAAATCAGACTTGAATAAAAAAGAAAAGAAGCAATTGATGGAGAGTGCATCTGCTATAACTTCAGAGCCTGCAACAACCATGGTATTACCCACATTTGACACAGATAAGGAAATCATGGAGTACACAATTGTTGTTCCCATAATTCAAAACAAACCAACAAATCAGATGGATCGATCTGAATACCAGGTAACCAATTTTCAATTGGATTTTTCTAGCCTAAAAATACTAACAAAATTAATGTATCAAAGAAGAACAATGAATTGGTGTACACATCATTGCTAAAGCAAGATAGAGAGAAGAAAAGGTTGCAAACCCAAATAGAAAAGTTACAGGAAGACCTAGAAAATGAGAAAGCAAAGAGGAAAGCAGCAGATAACAAGAGAAATGAATTAGAAAAAGAATTGAAAAATCTGCCTCTACATCAACAAGCAAAGAGGATAAACCAAATGAGAGAGAAGTGAATGACTTGAAGCGAAGGCTAGATGAGAGCAACAAGAAATATGATGAGGAAAAATCCACTTTAGAAATATTAAGAGTAAGCATTGCGAATGGGAATGCACAGTGGGAACAAAAATTGGAGAAACAGAGAAAAACAAATGAAAGATTGGAGATAGAGCTGACGGAAGCAAAAAAAGAAATTAAGTCTGGTCAAAATAAGTTATCTGCATTTTGTAGAGATACAATGAGGCATATGAAACAAAAGATCTAGAATGAAATAATGCAGAGTTTTGATCATTTGTGTGACATGTTTCAATTGATTGATGCTATTAGACAACATTATAAGAAGCTCAGCAAATATTTAGTGGACAACAAAAATGTGTTGGAATTAGAGAAATCTACACATCAAGTTCTACAAACAGTCTACAAAGCCAGTGACAATGATTTGAAATCAAAAGGGATTAGTAATCGGATTGAAACCTCAATGAAGTTGTCATTTATCATTGAAAAGTGTTCGAGAATGCATGGAACAAAGGAATAGTTGCATTTGGTTGCAAACAAGATGAAGTTGGTGGATGAAAAGGTAAGGAACTTCACAGAGCTTGGTTTTCCAAAGGCTTTTGACACAAATGACTGATTCATTGGAAATGATGGTTTCAGAAAGAAGATGGAAGGTGCAAGGAAGATTGATTTGGACCAGTTTCCTCATAACCCAGATGTGAACTATTTGGATTCCATCAGAACACTGATAACCTTGAATGAAAAATTGACTGAAGAATTCAAGACAGGTTCCACTTCCAATTACAATCATGAAATGTTAACAAAACTTCAAGTCAAACAACATCAGTTAGAACAAATGGCAATTCCACCACCTGAAGAGTGGAAGTTGCTAGAAAAGGTGATACAGTGACTTGATTTTTAATTTTCAATCTTTGATAATATGAGTTTCCAAGTTCCAACTCAGCTCTGTGCAGACTTGTCTTTGGGCATTGGCAATATTTTGCATTGCCAATGCCAATATGTACTCCTTCATGTGAAAATTGATTAAAAAACTCAAATTCAGACTTCAGTAATGTGATGATGTTCAATTATTTATATTATTTATTTTATCATTTGAACTATAAGGTGATGAACTATTAGCTCATTATATTTACTTCTTGGTAGAGCTTCCAAGTTATGGATGTTGAACTGTTAGCTCATTATATTTACTTCTTGGTAGAGCTTCTAAGTTATGGATGTTGAATTGTTAGCTTCTGTTATGTTGGGAATAAAAATCTTGATCAGTATCCACCAACTTACACCTCACCCACATCCCACATACTACAAAAATACACTACATTTAATTTTATGACTAGCACAAATTGCAGAGATTTGTGTGACAAGATCCATTTTGTGGCCCACATTACTACTTGATCATGTCCATAAATAAATCTAAAACCCCATGGTCACAACCCCTATTCCTGAAGAATTCAAATTCAATGTACTGAAAAATTAAATGTACTTCCACACACTCAATTTGAATAAAATAGCCACTTTGGAGACAGCCAAATAAGTTAATAACATATAAGCATATGAATCCACAACAGGTGAACACTCGAAAGAAAATCAGTAATTATGTGTAACCTTCTCCATTGTATCGATCTTCAAAGTTTGAATGATATGCATTATAAAAATAATTTATGATATGAGATGGATGGGCGAATTGGTGCAATCTATTATCTATCTTCTTATTATTTTCTACTCTAAAGTCTAATTAAAAATGATGTGATGATCTCCTATTCGGGTCTTGATCTTTCTTATATAGCTACAAACCCCTTAAAAAAATTCATGACGTTTGACAACTAAATGTAACTCAAATTATAAATAAAACAATGTCGCGGGTGAATGCACCAATCCGTTAATCTCCAAGCAGAAGCTCGTGACCACCTAAGATCTGTTCAAAGTTTCTACTCCATGATAGGGCACTCATCATGTTGTCGGCTGGCGTTCTTACTCTGAATTTGTTGGTTGCCCCGTTGAATCTGATTCTGACACATCTACAATTTGGCTAATAAACAGATTGACTGCAGAGAGGTGATGGATGTACTCTTGTTCAACATAGGTGTCCATGTTAGAGATCGCCTCTTTCATATCATATTCCATAGACATTATTTTTTTGAGTTGCTTCTGAGTGTTTTGTAAAACCATATCCTCATCATTTATTTCTTGCAACGCAGCAGTTACAAGCCCAACAAGCTCTTCCTTCCAATCATCATATTCTCGCGGATTTCCAATGCCATTATGAAGTGTTGGGACTAAATCAAAGTAGTTGAAATCTTCCCTAAGCCTCTTATGATATCCATTATGTGATTCTACCAGCTTGTTATATGTCAACAATATTTGTCCTTTCATGACATTCGTATCTATGAGCTCCTTTTTTTTCTCCATCATTCTAGGTTGCAATCTTTCATTCTCCACCAATGCAATGTGTGTCTGTTTGAATAATTTCCAATATTCATCAGCACACTTTATCATTTTGTTGAATCTTTCTTTTATCATTTCAGATACAATATTATATTCAATGGTTTTCACTTTTTTCTCCAATTCTTTGCATTTCCCCTAGGATTTCAAATGGCAATTCTTCCAATAGGTTGCATCATCCAATGCATCAAGCACTCTCTTATCTTTTTCAAGCCATGGGGAGTACAACTTTGATGTGAAGGAGGAAGATGTTCTTTCTCTCTTATTTGCTAGCTCCTTCTTCAGTTTGTCATTTTTCCTTAATCAGTTTTTCGATCTGTGCTTTGGTAAATTTTGCCACATTTATGTTCAATTATGTTGTCTCCATAGGGTTGGTATCCCCTACTCGTTGAACCAAGAGATTTCCAAACACTTGGTTTGGATTACTAATTATAGAAGGTCTTTTATCATGGGGATACAGTGACCAAATAAGAAAAGTGGCTTCGTCTGATTTGTACCCAGAGCCTGAATACATTTTGTCACTTGCTTCTTTTGTTAAGTTCATTGTCTTATCCCCTATTTTTCTGAAGCTATCAAATACAATTGAAAAGCTAATATCCCGCCCTCGCAGGAGCAACACTCCAGCTTCTTGAAGAAATTCCCTTCCTCTTTCAGGAGTGATGGACTTCATTTCCTTATCTACCTCCCTTTTCAATTCCTCTAGAGCAGTTGCATCTTGTTCAGGAGTGATATCCTATATCTTTTCTCTCATTTTTATGCCCTTATATTCATAAACAAATTATTTAAATTCAGAAGATTTAACAAAATCACAATCAAAAATAAATTGTTGTCCAGCCCTGACCCTCACATCATCAGATAGTTCATTTGATGCCTCAAATCTTACAATATTCTTCTCTTGAGGGGACTCATACTGTGCAATCATAGGAGAACTTATTTGTTTGACCTGCTCACCCTCTTCATCACCCTGCTCTTCTTCACTTACATCAGTATCTACAGAAAAATATACTTTGGGAGTAGGCTGTGAAGGCATGTAATCCAAGGCTATGTCTTTAGCTTGTAGTCTTGAATAGGTTGCATGACGTGCATCAAAACAACTGGGGGAACATCCTTTACTAGTTCATTGACATGAACGACGAGTTGCTCAATTCTTGATAAAGGATCATGTATCTCACCAAATGCCTTTGAATAAGATGGGGCATTTTTTCTCTTCCATTCCTCTGCAAGCATAATCTTGTTATAGGCGGCCATTCTTTCGTTGATGGAAGCCTCATCATGGTTTCTTATGACATCTTTGATTGAGAACAAATGTTCATGCCTAATAGCCCCTATGATAATCTCGCCTTGTGAATAAACCCTTTTGCATCAAATTGTTTCCTTACATCACCTAGAGGTAGGTTGTATTGTGCTAATTTGCCATTAATTTCTCCATATCCTTCATTGGAAACTACTATAAAGTCTCCAAAACATAAGGTGTTGGGCATAATTGATTGTTTGCTATGTCTTTTGAGGTGTTTGGAATCATATTTTTCCAATTGCCTCACAATTTCTAAATAAGCAATTCAGTCAGGAACTACTCGTGGCATCAAGTGTGGAGCCCCTTCGAACCCATAAACCCTTATCACTATACAATCAGGGAAAGCATACCAGTCTCCCTAGTTATGATTCACTTTATTTCTCCAATCATTTTTCTTTGGTCTTAAAAATCTTTGTACTTCTAGGGATAGGTTATAATTGCACGAATATCCCAGCAACTTCATCAATGGTTTTACAAAAAAATCTTCAAAATAAAGGTAATGAGACCTACCAAATTGGTTGTCCCACAATGAAGTCCACATTTGTACAGGTTTAAAATCTCAATTTTCATATGTATCTTTTATCCTAAATTCTTCACTCCATAACCCTCTGACTTGTCCCTCGTACAAAAGTAAATGCATAAGCAAAGAATAGTGTTCAAAATTAATATTATCACTATTATTTTTAATCTTTTCAAGCCCTCGATGTAGGGCATTAGCCAAGTAGCTAGCATAATCAAATGGCCTGGAATCCTTGCTCTCTATGTCTGCAGCAAAAACCATTGGAGCAATCGACATGAGAGGTGGAACCTCTACTCCCAAAACCTAACCAGCTGAATAATAGGTGTATCGGATACACTCTTCGAACAAATCTTCATGGAAAGGAGTGTTTTCACTGCTAGAGAACCTCCTGAGTTGGACTCCTTCATCCTTGGGCCTATGCAAAGGTAATTTCCATCTCTTATAGCTGGTATCCATGTGGCGATACTCTGTCAAGAGATCTTTGACCATGAATGATAAATTCAGTGAACACTCTAACTGAAATACATTAGAAATAAGATCCCTATAAATAACACGTCACCCTCACCATGTGACTGAATAGTTCTTTTCTTGGAGTCATATCTGATAGCAAGAGCTTTAATTAGCTATACGATCACAAACACATTGGGCACCAAAAGTCTTCCTAGGTTCAACCTCCACAGATTGCAGGCTGGTTGAAACCTAAATTGTTTTTTGTAATGGTACATGAAGAGGTTGTTGCCTCGTTGTCATGTCCAAATATCCCCTAAGCCCTTATGTTTGTCCCATATTCGATCCATGGAAGGATTCATTTGAGCACTCCCCTTGGGTCTCGGCCCCGACCCAAGGCATTGATCTATCAGGTCTTTATTTAGGAGTCTCTTAGGCTTTTTAATGTCCAGTTGATCCAAAGTCTTAGTCTTTTCGGTTTTCTATTTTTTAGCTTTCGGTTTCTCTGTACTCTCTTCCATTATTTAAATCTTAAGCTTTTGATGAAAATAGCTTCTCAACTAGGTCTGAAGTACTTATGTGAGTCTCGTTGAGTCGCCTCCACAATCCACCGGTCTTTGCTACATCAAAACTCCAAGTTTTTTCCTTTCTGCTTCTACCCTAAGTGAAATCTTCCAAGATTTTGTAACAACTATGCGGTCAACTTGTGATAAAATTCACTTCAATTCTGGTTCATAAATGCACCATCCGTGGACCGTCTTTCAGTCTTGTCATTGAAGAAGAACATTTATTTCAAATATCTCGAAGTCAATGATGCCTCGGGATGTCAAATTAGTCTTTCATCAATAGCCACCCTCTCCATCGATGGACACCTATCCTTCGTTTTATCAGTGGTATGCCAAATAATGTTTCCCCAATGCACCATAGTTTCCTTGATATACTTTATGCATTCGATAATTCATGCCCATGGTTATAATTCATGGTTACTTTTGTTGACAACTTGACTCTATCGGTATATCGAGAGAGCACCTTAGGAGTCAGCCCGATAGAGTATTGTTACACCGATACTAGGTTGTGAGCTATTTCCATCGGGCCATCAGCGAGACTGTGATGGGGGTTCCACCGATCAAGCATTGCTAGGCCGATGGCATTAAATTTTGTTAGGAATGGGGGAAGCACTATGTCACTACGAAATTTCAAATTTATTTATGGATGCAATGTAGGCTATAATATGGATCTTGTCACAAAAATTTCTACAATTTGCATTGTTCATAATTTATGAATCATAAAATCAAAGTGTCGTATATTTTTGTGATTATTGATATGTGGAAGATAAGTGGGGTGGACTCGGTGGAGGCTAGTTTCTTTGTAAAGAAAAAATAAATTTCCTTTTAAGAGATCAAATTTTAATTTTAATATCACAATTTCATGGATGGTGGAATACAATATAAAATATCATCGACTACAGTTTGACTTTGGCATATTATTCATGAAGTGCAATATAATATAAAATATCATGAAGTGCAATATAAAATAAAATATCCTGAAGTGCAATGATTCACAATTTATTTGAATACAATATAAAAAATCATCAACTACAGTTTGGAATATGATTCATGCAGTGCTTGAGTGCAATATAAAATAAGATATCATGAACTGCAATGATTCACAATTTCAATGTTCATTGAATACAATATAAAATATCATCAACTACAGTTTGGACTTTGGAAAAATGGAAAATAATTCATGAAGTGCAGTAAAAATACCTAAAACCTACTAATTCTCTTCCATTTCCCAAACGGATTCAGGGTCCTCAAACCGATGCTCATCTTGAGATAAATTAAAAGAGTCATCTTGATTCTAAGTCTTCTCTTCACTTTCTTCGGCCTGTGTCTCAAATTCAACATTCATTATGTGATTTGTATCAATTTCAATATCATTGTCATTTGTCCCAGGCCCACTACCACTGCCACTGCCACCAGTACCGGCACTTAGAATTGGAGAGCCTGTGTTGCACAACCCGGTCCCTCTTCTTTCACATGTGGACCTCCAGATTGCGAGTTCCCTTTCAAAAGGAAATTTTTTGACATTATACACAGTTCCTTTCATCCTCAAGCAATTTTCCAAATTCTTGTCCAATTTGTTTCTTAACTTTGATTTCAAAAACCCCAATGTACTTAAAACTCTCTCATCCTCCACCGACCCCAATATCATTGTTTGACATAAATCAGCAAGTTTGAAATATTCTGACATTGAACCACACAATATTTCACTCTGACCTAAGCTTGTACAAACCTTTTTTATTGATCCTAGTTCAAAGGCCTTCTCCTTGCCCATGGATTTATATTGGTCCCTCATAGTTGTTGCAAAACTCCTACATTGTTGTCTAAGCTTATTTTCATTTAAAATTCCTTCTATTGTCTACTCATTGTATGTTACCTGTTTCGAAAACTGTTCGATCAAGATTTTTACTTGATCATGAAAATATTTTGGGTTATTTTGGTTTACCCAAAATTGAGGATACACAATACCCATGGCTTCAAGTATTTCATGTTGAGGGAATCTTTCACGAATCTCTGAGGAAAGAGATTTTACAATTTTCTTCAAATTATCACTAACAGATTTAACAATGCCATTAAAATCTTCCTCGTTAACAGGTACTCTACTAGAGTGCCTAGCTGTCTTACAATGGTACATTGGTATCTCATATCCATGTACATAGATACATAAGTGTCCACATGCATTAAACTGTAAATAATTATCAAGATTATTCAAATCAATAATTTTCTGCCACATCAAATAATTTGCGCCTTCTTGTGTTAGATCTAGATATAGATGATCGAGGGCCAAGCATGTAAGTTTACGTAGATTGGAATATTCATAAATATACATAGTTTTGTCTTGGGATTTCTTCACAAGATTGTTCATCTCATCCAGCATGGGGAGAAGACTAGCTAAAGTCAAGAGTGTCTCTATATTGCTTAACCTATGTAAGAGGTCAGGAGCTTTGTCTACTATGTTGTTATGCCCGTACATCATTCCAATCAAGGATTGATATTCTAAAAAGACTCGTTGCATTGGTCCATGCAGGGAGATCCATCTGGTATTGACATCCTTGAGAAGCTTTTTTCCAGGTGTTATTCCCTCACAAAATGTTGAAATTCAAAGAAACGTTTGGGACTTCGACAGAAGTATGCGTGGATCTCATGAACTAGATTTTCAACTTTTGATATTGTAGGAAACTTGCTTACAATTTTGAATGCTAAATTTATTTTGTGGGCCATGTAGTGAATGCAAAGCATGTATGGTGCACAAGTAATTTGTAAATTTGTACAAACACCACTCCTTTTACCTTGCATCATTACAACTCCATCAGCTCCTACACACATCAACTTTCTGGCAATTATCAACTCATCCATACTTGCAATTTCTTTCAAAGATTTCCTGACTAGTTCAAATAGATTTTGCGATGTTGAATTGTCCTTCATTTTATGAACACAAGGAAGATGAGCTTGGTGAACATGTTGTTCTATAGTATACAAATGAATACAGACCCAAGAAGTATTATCTACCGCAGTAACTTCATCTAAAGATAATGCAATGAAATTTGACTCTTTTACTTTCTCCTTTAAATCTTCCTTTTCCACTGCAGCAAGACAGTTCACCCATTCGCATCCAGCATTTACTAACCAATGCGAGAAAGGAAAGTGGGGGACACTCAAATAAGATAATAAATCAAAATATTATGGGTAGTCTGTCATAGGATGCCCCCTGGACAAAATATGAAAAACAACACTCATTTGAATAGTTTTTGATAGATTTGTTGTTGCCATGGCTTTTCCAAAATGAGCCTCAAGTGTACCTTCACATTTTTGAATCTTCGACATTCTATGGTTATGCTCTCCATAATCCACGGCATACTTAACATGAAGACATTCTTCCTTTGATTTCCATCGTACGACTGATTGTTCCTTTCCGTCTATGATTTGTTTTTCGTAAACTTTACCGATATGCTTTTCTATAGTGTCAAGCTTTAGTTGCATCATCTTGTCTCTTCCACATTTCCAACTACAAATCTTATATTTGACCTATGTTTCTCTTTCAATATCGTTTTCATTTGATACCCCCACTAGTTCAAGGAATGGGTACTTCGACAACCAACCAAGTTGAAAATTCCTTGTCATTTCCCACTCGCGCCCCAATTTTGATTTTCCTTTTATTTTCTTGCTACCAACATCATCCTGATCCAAGTCAATTATCTCATTCTGGCTAACCAGGGTATCCCTTGGAACATCTTCTACGGTATTTCCATCCTCATTTGATACATTTTGATTTAACTCAATGACAATCTCACTTTGACCTTCCTATGGTGGTGAGTTATTGTCAATGCCATCTTCAATAATATTTGATGGAAGAGCTGATGATGTAACTCCACCTTGATCTGATGGATTAGAAGTTTTACCAATTCCAAAGTAAGACTGTATGGTACCTCCACATTTTGGGCATTTTGATGGCCTCCCAATCTCTTCATTACCCTCAAGAGTCTTACCCTTTTTGCTCAACATATTGATATCTCACTTCGAATAAAAGCTAGAAAAAAATGTCTTCTTGTTTAAGAAAGACAGACCGACACAGAATATAGATTCGATTCCCTACTCAAAATCATGTGTAAGATTGAAGCAAGAATGGAAATTAGATAAAGAAATCTTATTATTATAACTAATAACTAATAACAGTATGAAGAAATGATCACTCACCTTTGAGTCTAAGTTTTTGGGTTTCGCTGACTTCTTAATCGAGAAGTAGAGTCTCGGAACCGAACAAAATGTGTAAGAATAAATAAAAATTTCAATTGTATTTATATCAATCCATATTTGGTGAATTTTGCGAGATTTTTAAAAGGTATGTTAAAAATTTGGTGAATCTCACGTGCTTATGCAACGATACCTTATAATTTTCAAGGTGAAATGTGTCCTCAAATGTAATTATTTTTAAATATTATTGGTGAAATAGGTCCTCATAAGAACCTATTTATAAATTTTAATTGGCGAAATGGGTCTTCACAAGCAACTATTTGTAAATTTTAATTGGCGAAATGGGTCCTCATATAATGTTGTTTTAATAGTATTGGCGAATATGTTGGTGTTTTATGACATGCTCCCCGGATTCTAGGCGAAAATATTAATCGGCCCATTGGAAACACGTAGTCTGTTATGGCGAATTTATTGCCTAAACATGCCTCGTAAAAAAAACCCGTTGGCGAATGGACATACATTGGACCGATAGTTCATGAAATCCAGGCGATTTGAACACCCTGTTGGATATGGTAAATTCACCAATTTCGATTTTCCCGATTCCTAGAATTCGCCAATTGGTGAAGATTTGCCACTAAAGTTTTCCCTGGTGATGTACTCTCTTGTAATGGAAATTGTTAAGTGATGTATATTGCATATGATAGTTATTTGAAATGATAGTAAATGTTATTTATCTGATGAAATATTGTGTAAGTGATTAAAGTAGAATCCTATAATGTGATGGTTTTAAATGAACTTTACTTGTTAGTCATATCATGCTATCTTCATAGTTAAGGAAATTATTCTTGTTCATAATTAATAGTTATGTTAGTAGCGTAGTCAAGGAACCTCAGAGGACATAAGTTTAAATATGGGTAATGGAATGTGATGCAAACTATTGTTGTTTACTTCTTTTTTTTAAAATTGTTCCATCCTTTTGTCTTTTATGTCGTCCTCTGGGGTTCGATTAGGAAATTGATTTACTCATAATTGGAAAATTGAAGGGAATTGTTTAAATATATGAGTAAGATTACCTCTTTGTTGATGATATGTATTGTATCTTGTGCTTAAATTTTGGATTGGGGGCTTTTTTTTTATTGTTTAAAAGAGGTTTTCATTGTGTAAATTTGTTGTGATTGCCTTCCAGAGGCTTAAGGGGAATTATTTTTGTACATAAGGTTCTTTGTTGGTTTCACTTTGGATGAAGTTGGCAATGTTTGAGTATGTGCAAGAAGGTCCATGCCTTGCACTGTTTATTGATTCTTATGAATATGTTTCGTGTACAATATGGTTTATGCCTTGTTCGTTGTTGTGTTGGCCTTACTAGTTGTAGAAGGGGGAGTGGCTCTCAATGGGGGATGAAACACAAAGTGGTGTCCAGGACAACCCATTGAGGAGTTTTCTTAATTCAATGATAACCTTAAAATGAACTAGTGGGATGGGTAGATTTCACATTAAATAAGATAGTGGATGCCTCACCCATGCCTGTAGTGCTCATTTAGGCTAAGGATGGGTTGAGAAGGCCATGTTGGAAAAATCAACTTCCTTGTCCTCACGAAAGGAACATTGGTTCCGCATGTGTCACTCTATGGGGGTGGGGTCTAGTGAGAGACTGTCAGGACAACCCATATCAGGTCCATGAGATGACACTCTTCCCTAATGTAATTTAGCATTCCCTAGATGTGTATTCTCCTTTTGTTCTATGATTACCTCTGGAAGCAATGTAAGTGTTTTATATGATGTTAGTATGGTTAGCATTGTTATGTTGGAGTCATGTATAGTCTTGTTTTGTTGGCCTATTGTCTTCCTGTTTGACTGTCTATTGCGGGACCATGTGTTATCTCCTAGCACTAGGGGTGGACCTTCAGGTTCCACATGGTCGAGTGGTTTGTGCTATTTACTCCATTGGGTACCCTTGGTACATGTTCGAGTGTGTGAAGATTGCTCTTGGTGTTGTGGACTACTGTACCTATTCCAAATTGAGTAGACTATCTTTTATGTATTTGCATTGTATCATGTATCATTTGTACCTCTTATTGTATTTGAATGTATTCCTAGTTGTATTCGGGAAAGCATTGTTGTAAACTTTGTAATATTGTAGACTGACAGTGATGTACTCTCTTGTAATGGAAATTTTTAAGTGATGTATATTGCATATGATAGTTATTTGAAATGATATTAAATGTTATTTATCTGATGACATGTTCTGTAAGTGATTAAAGCAGAATCTTATAATGTGATGATTTTAAATGACCTTTACTTGTTAGTCATATCATGTTATCTTCATAGTTAATGAAATTATTCTTGTTCATAACTAATAGTTATGTTAGTAGCATAGTCATGGAACCTTAGAGGACATAAGTTTAGATATGGGTAATGGAATGTGATACAAACTATTGTTGTTTACATTTCTTTAAAAAAATTGTTCCATCCTTTTGTCTTTTGTGTCATCCTCTGGGGTTCCCTGGTAGGACGTTACACTTGGTATTAGAGCCCAAGTTCTAACACTGGGCACTCTGGTTTATATGAGCCTATTATGTTGTCTTAGTTGCGTAGACTCTGGAGTTTATATGTTTCCCTTTTGTCATCCTTACCTAACAATCTGAGACTTATCCTTTGGTGGTGTATGTGTAGGAAGATGCCTAGAGGTCGAGGTCGAGATCGAGGACGAGGTAGAGGTCATGGTGGTGGTTGTGGGGCCAACCACCAGCACACCGCATCTCAGAGTTCCCATGAGAGTGATCACGAGGAACCGCGGAGTTCATAGAATGATCAAGGTAGTGGGGGTCATAATTTGGGTCAAATAGGGTTTGAGGGAGCCCAGTTGCGTCAATTGCTTGAGGAGGTCCTTGCCTACCTAGGTCCTAGACAAGAGGGTAACCAACAGGTGGATAGAGAAAGGTCTCTTAGGAGAAGAGAGGTTACAATAGAGCAAGAGGCTATTTTAGCAGGTAACATGAGAGATCTCATGAGGGAACACCATCCTACTTTTGATGTTGATGGTAGTGGTTTGGAGGCAGAGATATGGTTGATAGATTTGAATAGGTGTTTTTCCATGCATCCATATGGTAGTAACACCAAGGCGAGATGCGCCATCATGCACCTTAGAGGGTTTGCTTCTACATGGTGGCAGTTGGAGGAGCAGAAATTACATTTGGGCATTGGTTCAGTTTCTTGGGAGATGTTCTTAGAGAGGTTCAGAGCTTGTTTCTTGTCAGACCACTGGAGGCAGTGTCGTGCTGATGAGTTCCATGAGTTGCAGTAGATGGATTTGTCTTTGGAGCAGTATGATCATAGGTTATATGAGCTTAAGCAATATGCAGGTATTGGTGATGATGAGGCCATGTTGGTGCAACATTTCATTAGGGGTTTGAATGCTCGTATCAGTGGGGGAGTTTGTGTCTTCGAGCTTAAGACCATGGAGGTGGTTGTAGAGAAGGCTCTCTTGGTAGAGGATAATTTTTCTATGGTGCTAGGAGGTCATACAGGTGTATAGATTGGTAGTGCACCTCCAGCAGGCTTCGGTTCTCGAGGAAGTCAGTCTCAAGCAGCAAGTTCCTCTAGGAGCCATCAAGCACCTACTAAGGGTGGACAACAACAACATCATCTTTCCCAGTTGAAACTAAAGAATTTTTAGAATTAGCAAGGTCGTGGTTTCCAATATGGGAAACATCAAAGTTGGCAGCGAGCCAAGAATTATTGTCTTGACCAAGCAGCTCAGAGCACACAGACAATAGCCATCAAAGGTAATTTCTAGTAGTCCAGTGCACCGATAGGTGGTAGAGGGTTTGGCAGAGGTATAGGATGCTTCTCTTGCGGCCAGCAGGGCCATATTGTCGAGCAGTGTCCTCAAAAGGGCACATCAAGATTCAGTCAAAGGTCAACAGCTTCATAGTCGATAGTAGGTGATGCAAGCAGATCACAACGATTGTTTGCAGTGGTTGATAATCGCCAAGCAGAGCATCAGGGCACAATTGTTGAGACCATAGATGGGTTGCAATGTATTGGTGTTTTTATCCTATTTGACTATGGTGATTCTAATACATTCATTTCTCCTTCTTTAGTGGCGTGAGGTGGACTGGTGGCAGCAAAGTAGGATGATAGGTGGAAAGTCAAGTTGGCCTCTTGAGCTAGGGTAGCAGTAGAACCCCTTATGTATGGATGTGGTTTGAAGATTGCTACTCTATTTACCACGGTGTATCTTCACGTTATACCCTTAGGATCCTATGACATAGTGTTGGGTATGGATTGATTGGATGCTCATCGAGCAGTGATAGATTGTCGCGGTAAGTCAATGTAGTGTGTGGATTATTTAGGTAGAGAGGTAGAGGTAGTCGGCATTAAGAGACCCATTTCCTTGCATATGATTTTTTCTATGCAGTTGAGGAGATGTATGCGTCAAGGATGCCAGTTGTTTGCCATGATGATAAATTATTTGGAGTTAGGGGATAGTCAAGAGGTGTCCCTTGACAGTCATCCTATTCTTAAGGAGTTTGCAGATACCTTTCCTAGTCAGATTCCAAGGATGCCACCTAAGCTTGACATCAATTTCAGGATAGATATTGTACCTAGAGTGGAACCTATCTCTCGAGCTCCATATCAGATGACCACTTAGAAGCTTAAGGAGCTTTAGTTGCAGTAAGAGGAGTATTTGGCTAAGGGTTTCATTCGTCCTAGTGTCTCTCCTTGGGGAGAACTAGTTATTTTTGTGAAGAAGAAGGACAGATCCCTTTGGTTGTGTATTGATTATCGATAGTTGAATAAGGTGACCGTGAAGAACAAATATCCTATCACGAGGATTGATGACCTCTTTGATTAGATTAAGGGAGCTAGGGTGTTTCTGAAGAATGATCTTAAGTCAGGATATCATCAATTGCATATCTTTGAGGCAAACATTCATAAGACTACATTTCACACTCGTTACGGGAATTATGACTTCATCGTTATGTCGCTCGGGTTGACGAATGCATCATCTGTCTTTATGTGTTTGATGAATGGATTGTTTTGCACCTATCATGATCGATTTTTCCTTGTGTTCCTAGATGATATTTTGATATATTTGAGGAATATGGAGGAGCACAAGGAGCATTTGTGGCAGGTGTTGCAGTGTGTGAGGGAGAATTAGCTTTATGCAAATTTGGAAAAGTGTGAATTCTTCCAGACAAAGGTGAGATATTTGGGTCATGTCATTTCAGGAGAGGGTATTGTTGTGGATCCTTCTAAGATCCAAGCCATCATGGATTGGCCTACACCCACTAATGTTACTGAGGTTCGTAGTTTTATGGGTTTAGCAAGTTATTATCAGCGGTTTGTGCAGGGTTTCTCGAGGATAGCTCACCCTATCACTTCTCTTCAGAGGAAAGGGAAGAAGTTTGTTTGGTTAGAGTAGTGTCAGGAAGCCTTTCAGACACTTAAGGAGAGGTTGACTAGTGCACCTATTTTGGTAGTTCCTGATCCTACCAGAGATTTTGTGGTGTGTACTAATGTATCCTTGGAGGGTCTGGGAGCAGTGTTGATGCAGAATGGTCATGTGATAGCCTATGAGTCTCACAAACTCAAGGATCATGAGTTGAACTATCCTACACATGACTTGGAGTTAGCCATCATCATTCATGCCTTGGTGAGATGGAGACATTTTTTGTTGGGGCATCGGTTTGAGTTGCATAGTGATCACCGTAGTTTACAGTATATTTTCACACAGCCAAACTTGAATGCTAGGCAGAGGCGGTGGATGGAGTTCCTGTGTGAGTACGATTTTGAGGTGAAGTATATCTAGGGAAAGGAGAATTTTGTTGCAGATGCTCTTAGTCGGAGGAGGCGTGAACTTTCTGCAGTGACTCTTGGAGTAGATTTGAGGAGTTAGATCCTTGCAGCGCTTCCTGCAGACAGTTGGTATCAAGAGGAGAGGTTTGAGGTGGAGATAGGCAGAGCCTTGGAGGGTAGATTTGCAAGTTATTCTCTTGAGTCGGATGGTCTCTTGCGGCACCCGGGTCACATTTATGTTCGTCCATCAGAGGGTCTTCGCACCCTAATTATGTCAGAGGCACATCGAGCACCCTACTCATCTCATCTAGGTGTCAAGAAGATGCATGCCAACCTTTGTTAGTTATATTTTTGGTCCGGAATGAAGAGGGATATTGTTGATTTTGTCTAGAGCTGTTTGGAGTGTCAGAGGGTTAAGGTCGAGCACCAACACCCCGCAGGTCTTTTGAAACCGCATCTTGTTCCAGAATGGAAATGGGACATCATTTCAGTAGATTTTATAGTCGGATTGCCTGTATCTTCTCATCATCATGACAATATCATGGTCATCATGGACAGGTTGACTAAGGTGGCACATTTCTCTCCTGTGCCATCTTCATATAATGCATCTTTGGTGGCCAGGATTTTCATGGAGGATATAGTCTAGTTGCATGGGATTCCTCATAGGATTATCTCTGATAGGGATCCAGTGTTCACTTCAGCTCTTTGGATGTCCTTGCAGCATGCATTGGGGACTAAGTTGAACTTTAGTTCTGCTTACCATCTAGAGACAGATGGGTAGACCGAGAGGGTTAACCAGGTCCTTGAGGATATGCTCAAGATGTATGTCATGGATCAACAGACTCATTGGGAGGACTACCTATACTTAGTGGAGTTTGCGTACAATAATGGGTACCACGTTTCTATTGGTATGCCTCCTTTCCACGCTTTTTATAATCGTCCTTGTCGGACCCCACTGAGTTGGGATCGTCTTGAGGACAGAGTCCTTCTTGAACCTAAGATTCTTTAGGAGAAGGAGAAGTAGGTTTTTCGGATTAGAGAGCATTTGGTGGTAGTGCAGGACAGGTAGAAGAAGTATGTGAATGCTCGTCGGGTTGATTGTCAATTTTTTGTTGGTGACTAGGTATTCTTGTGGGTGCATCTACGAAAGAGTCCAATCTGCTATGGAAAAGACTCTAAGCTTGCACTACGCTTTTTTGGGTCGTTCAAGATTTTGGAAAGGATTGGTCATGTTGCGTATCGAATTGCTGTGTCGCCTAGTCTATCGCACATCCACGATGTATTCCATGTTTCTATTCTCAGGCCATACTATTATAATATTACTCATGTCCTTGACTAGAATGCTTTACAGGTAGAGGACGGGCAGTTGGCTTTGGAGCCCATGGACATTCTACAACACAGGAAACTCACCCTCAGGGGTCGAGACATTGAGGATTTGAGGGTCCAATGCGATCCTAATGATGAGACTTCGGCTACTTGGGAGGATGCATCCCAGATGTGAGAGTTATACCCTTTATGTTTGCAGGCTTCTAGGAGTATGCCTGATTCTAGGGGGAGGATGTAGTGCCCCACATGATTTCCTTAGTTAGACTAACAACTGTTTTATTTTCTGATGAGACATTATGGTACTTTGTTTGATGTTGGACTTATTTCTATTATGATGCTTGTGATGACATTTTTGTTATTTGAGTTTTATGCACCTGGTATGGTTAATATATGGTTTTATTTCATCATGAGCATTATGCAGTTATCTGGTGACTATTCTTATCTGTTGTTAAGCAATTTATTGTTATGTTTTGGCATGGTTACTGGTTTGATGTGTTTTAGGTTAAAGGGACAATATCGCATTACTCATTCGTGAGTATCCTGCGAAATTGCGACTTCCTTTCGCTATGTGTCTGATTGTATGACTATATATTATATGCTCGATAATTTTGTGTGTTGCAGGTACTAGGCATCGACTCCACCTAAATTGACAGGTCTTAGCGTGCCTCAAAACCCAATGGAGTTGTTGTTTGGAGATAACACTCGGTCCCCTATTTCAGCCATCATCCTTGAAGAGGATGAGTATCTGATTTTTACACCCTGACAGTTTGGTCAGTATGGTTGGTTGGTCCATAAGTGTTGTTTTGGTCTTGCCTTTCAATCTCGATGTGTGGTCAAGTATTGTTTGGCGTATAGTTCTTTTGATTTAAATTTGTTTGATAAATTTTTCTAATATATTGTCGCATTAAAATGGAATTATTTATTTAAAAGGGATTTTGTTGAGTAAATGTAAATGCTAATATATAATTATAGTTTATCATTGAATTAATAATAATATAAATTTGTTTATTAAGTTTATATAAATAAGGATTGTTCTAATAAATAGATATAAAATTAAGTATTACATGTAAATAAGAGTAGAGTATGATTAATAAATAAATATTAAAAGGTGATTATCTAGTTTGAATAAATTAGAATATATCTAGTTGTATAAAATTAGAAATAGTTGTAGTGAATGTAAAATATGAAATATAAATGATTAAATAAAATAAGTTTGCATGCAGTAACGTGCACTCAAGAGTAGTTAATAGAATTGGTTATCTTTGCTCAAAAAGGGGGATTTGGGAATTAAAGGTAATAGAATATCTGGAAAAGAGGACCTGGATTTGCTTCTCATGAACGCTTTTCTAGTTTTTGGAGGTTTTCTTTGTAGCTAAGAATTGCCTGTCAAAATTGTTGAGAATTTGAAGTGATTGGAGCTGCAATTTTGGAATTTGGAGCCCGGCATCGTTCTTCAGCTCAACCAAACGATTGAAATCCAGGTTCCATTATTTTCTTCTGGATTTTAACTTTGTTTTGAAAACGAAGATTGCATGATTGTGTTGTTGAAGGAAAACATTTACTTGATAATTTCTGAGATGTTCAATTAGCAAATGCATTGTGTGATAATTTATTTCAAAGCCTTTTTCCGTAAAATCTTAGGTGCATATTCTGCAAATTGTTGCAATTGTGAAACCCCATTTCGTTGAGTTTTTTGTTTGTTGTATTACTTTCTCTCTACGTTTTTCCAATTCAATTTTATTGTTAATAAGACAATGTAACTACAATTTTTTACTAAACCTCTATTCTTGTTTTGGTGTAATCCTCTGTTTTCTCCTTTGATTGCCCTTCGAAATTATATTTATAAATGGTTGTCAGTTGTTTTGTCTACCACACTCTTGCCATCACTTTCTTGCAAAATTCTTTGTCTCATAGTTATTTAATTTGGCTCTGCATATTGTTCCTCTTTAGGGCGAATGGTGTTGAGGGCACCAGCCGTTTACTAACCCTTCACCATTTCTTGCGGACTTGTCGGCATTGAAGGTTTGGTTCGTCTCTTTTGTCTTGCATGCTAAAGATTTCATGTTTGTGTTTCTCTTAGCTGAATGTTTGTTCAAAAATCCTTAAGCCCTCTCTATTATTGGCGCATCTTGCATCATGTTTCGTTTGAAACAAAATCCTTATTTGGTCGGCGGCTTGACTTTTCCTCTTCCTCTTGACTATTACATCGCTTTACTTGTTTACTGTCTTCTTATTGTTTCTTTTTTTAATGTTGCGAATTTCCTTCCCCTGTGTTTGACCTCATTGAATCACTTTTGGTTGGGAACTTCAATTTCTTTAATTTTAATGGTTGTATTATATCTAGTTGTGCATGCTTGCTGGGTAATATGGTTTTATTTCAATCGCCTCTCTTGATAATCGATGGATATTAAATATGCTTAGAATTCAATTTGATATTGGTAAATTTTACTTTGTGGCATTCAATGCCTATAGAATAAGGCATATACCTGCGTACAGTGTTCGATATGGAACTTATCGACTACTAAATGATAAGTTGTAGACAATCAGATTTATGCAAATTCGATGATTTCATATTGAATTATGTTTACTATATATTCATATCACCTATATAAGTATGTTCTGCTCTTTGCTTCAATTTGCTATTATATAGTTTAATCGGCGTTTGTTTTGTTTGTATATATATATATACATCTATATATATATCTGCATATAGTTATAAATATGGGTCATATTATAGTTTGATCTATTGCTTTTCAAAACAACAGATTGATTATATCATATACATATATATGTATAAATATATATATATATTTATATATATTGAGTTAGGTATATATATATATGTATGTATTTATGTCCAATATGAGTTTTAAGTTGCCTTTAAGATTAATGGATTATGATAGATGAATAAAAATTGGGAAATTCGATTAGGAAATTGATTTACTCATAATTGGAAAATTGAAGGGAATTATTTAAATATATGAGTAAGATTACCTCTTTGTTGATGAGATGTATTGTATCTTGTGCTTGAATTTTGTATTGGGGGTGTTTTGTTAATTGTTTAAAAGAGGGTGTCATTGTGTAAATTTGTTGTGATTGCCTTCCAGAGGCTTAAGGGGGATTATTTTTGTATGTAAGGTTCTTTGTTGGTTCCACTTTGGATGAAGTTGGCAATGTTTGATTGTGTGTGTTGCCGTTTCAATTAGCACCTTTGGAGTGCTTATTGGAAATGGACAGCTATTGCAAGTGTTTTAGTACTGCTCTTCAAATTATAGAGAGGAAGATCTCTCTTTGTTGATGTTCTATGTAAAAAGGGTGTACTAAGGTTCCTATCTTTTTTACTCAGCGGCAGAACACAAGGGTGTATAAACACAATGCGTTGTACCTAAGATTTTTCTCTTGTTTCCACAGATTCTTAATTACGACTAACTAGCTTCTACACTATCCTACCTCCTCAAAATAAATAGAGCATGAGGGCGTAGGAGCGAAATGGATGGGTGGGATCACTTGAATCCTCCGTCTTCGTAGAATATGGTTGAGGCTCTGAAATTTCGGATATACGCTTGGGATAAGGTTTTATGCAAGTGAACACTCTTTACGGTAGGCTAGATTAGATACTTGTCGAGGAGGAGGAACCCCTGTCTGAGGTATAGGCTTGGAAACAACTTACTAGAAACAACAAGGTACGATGATTTGGCTAATAGGATTCCCAAGGAGGTGACAACAGTTGTCCAATGTGTAGGTTGAAAGACAATTCATTAAACAACATCAAACGATAGCAATCGATGACAAAATATCTAAGGAGGAACCCATGTCTGAGGAGGAGATTGAAACAATAAACTATTTGAGAACAAAAACGTTGGATCAACTCAAAAATTAGATCAAATATGCATACGCCATCTAACTTTCTTCTTCAAGCTTCACCAAAGAATTATAAAGGTTGGGACAGCAAAGGCACGAAATCATGCACAATTGTGATCAACCAACAAACTCTCATCCAAGAGTGAACAGATAAAAACAAGCAAACTCTGGCAACAATGGCGCAACAATTTTGCCTAGCAAATAAAATTTTAAAAAATAATGAGCCCAAGGCACTTATTTATAGAAACTCAAAGGAGTAGGCAACCCTAAAATCTTTTTGAGTTAACAATCAGTTCTTGCCAATCAGCAAGATTTATTCTTATGTCTAAAAGTAGGTGAGCAAGCAGTTAACTAGAAATCTACTTCAGTTAATTGAAACTAAACAAAAGTAAAACTGGAAGTCTACCTTAGTTGACTGACACCTAACTAAAAGTGAACTTAAATTACAAATGTGTCTCTAAAATAGACATCCACCTATAAAGGAGATCTGAGATCCACAAATCGTGGGAGTCAATTAGACATCCTTGATTAGTGGGATCTGACATGCATGATCTGTGGAGATCTGGAATCAACTTGGAAAGGGGCATCAAGTTGACTTCAATCATAATTATTGTCCTTTTGGAGGGTAGGACGTCCTTCTTGAGTGTTTGACACCTCATCATCATTGGTCAACAGTGCTTTTATCCATTTGTTGACTTCTTTTGCTGAAGATCGTCACATGCCTCAACTGTCAATGTCAGCAACTTGATATATGTATCTCCTCCATTTTGTTTCCCTTAGGGGGTTACTCCTTGTCTTTCTATCTGTGTTTCCACTTTGACGTGGAAGGTAGTGTAGTATTTAACCAGTGGCGGCTCTGTATTGGGAATGACTACCTTCCGCGTTCTTTTGCAGCTTTATGTTTTTGACATTTCCTTTGATCTTTCTCGACGAAAGAGTATTGTATGATGAAACCGCGAAGTTTGACCGTGAACACTCCAGCTGTGAGAAATGCACACGAACTTGTTGCATATGTAAAATTCCAATGGTTACAGTCCTCTAAATTGGCCTTGGAAGGCGATCAGATATACGAGGTGAAACCATTATGGAACTTGTGGACTTGTGTTTATGCTTGTCAATCTGTCCAGATTGACCTCTAGGTGTGCTCGACGCAAATCAGTGCCAGTCGTTTTCAAAAAATCATGGAGTAAGACCATTTTGGTCTTGTATTCATCTTTTGGGAGAACTGTGTTCTGAAAACCTTGAAGATTGACTGTGCACACCATGTTGTTCGGACAACTTTTTTTGGAACTGCTAAAAATAGCCTCGTTAGGGGTAAATTTTACGAAAGATTCTGAGACATGGGTTTTGTTGAGAATAATTTTCTAAACAAATCCAGATCGTCAGAAATTCAAAAAAATGTATTTCTCTATGGCATGCAAGAGCTCTTCAATGGCAAAGGCAGTGAGGCACCAGAAAATGATTTTTCTCGGAAAAATCCAACACATGGGTTTTGTTTGTGCTTCAGAGCTGAGCAAACCCAGTTTGTCTGTTTTTCAAAATTGTGACTTTTTCGGAAACCCTAAAAAATAGGCGTAGCAAAGCTACTTTTTTTGGAAAAATCCAACATGTGGGTTTTGTTGAAAAGGTTGTGTTGATCATACCCAGTTGGTCATATCTATGATTATCCGTTGTTTTCTTGGACATGCAAGAAGATCTAAGACAAGGTAAGAGGAAAAAGACAAGAAGAAGATTGGAAGTCATCAGCTGTCATTCTGGAAGAATTATGCCTTTTGGTGCAACCTCTGATAAATGGTCCCTCTGTGCAACAGTTCTTCAAAAATATGAAGAACGGTGAAAACCCCTCTATCAGATCTTCAAAAATGTTGGAGAAGAAAAATAAATGTTCTTGAGCTCCTCAACCTGCAAAGAAATAATGAAGAATGGATGCCTAGATGCCTTGATATGTCAATTTGTAATTGCAAGCATCAATTGGGCGTCCAACTCATGATTGAGCTTGATTTGGAGTTCTAAAAGCTTATTTCCACTAATCGTGGAGTGTTTGGCCTCTTTTTGCCTCCAAATTCTCTTAACTCAAGTCAACAAATCACTTTTGACTTTTTAGGCGTCCTTTCTGAGTTTGAACAGTTTTTCATCATTTTTTTAGGCTGAAGTGCCTCCATTTGATCCTTGCTCCCGGTCGTTCGGTTGATCTTGAGCTGATGCTGATTGATTCACTGTTGAGATAGGACAAACCTAATCAAGTGTGCTTGGGAGCTGCAAAGCTTAAATACTGAATCTAATGCCTTCAAATCAAGGGCACCTTTCTTCAGTAGGGGCTCTTTTGACCAACACTTAGTCAATTTCTTGACTATTCTTTAATTTCATCAGTTTTACCCTTCGTGCTCTAATCTGACGTGCTCGTTGATTGATGAGTCAAATGACTTTGCTTGATCATGCGTTGGGTAACTAGCTCAATCTTGGAAAAAAATTTCAACTGCTGAAGGTAAGTTTAGGCCCTTCCAATCCAAGGGCACCCCTGGCCAATAGGGGTTCCTTTGGCCTTTGGCCTTTTGACTGATTATGTCCATGCTATAAACTGCCTACTTTGATCTCTGTCATTGGATGACTTAGTTGTTAGATGCCTTCACTGATAGTTTTGTTGTCGGGATCGATCAAAGTGGAGAAGGTTTTCCTAGAGGTCATTGAGCAAAAAGACTGTATCTACATCCTCAAAAGACTGGGTGCCTTTCTTCAAGAGGGGCTCTTTTGACCAACACTTAGCCAATTTCTTGGCATGTTCTTTCAATCTTCACCTTTGGCATTTTTTGCTTGATCTTATCATCTAACTGTTTGACATGTCTTGTGGATGTGTAGCTGGATCGATCGTGAAGCTGAGAGGTAGTTGAACAAATGCCTTGTAGAAAGTAGTTGTTGAAAACCTCATCAAGTGTCTCAAAATGAAGGGTGCACCTGGCTTGTAGGGGCTCTTTTGCTTTGATGTGCTTTAATTTAGCCTTCATTTGGAATGCTCTAACAATCATCAATTGTTGTCGTTTGATACATCTCATAGGCTAACAAGCAGATTCACTGTGGAGCAGAGCTAATGCTGGAAAGATTACCCAAAGACAGGCTTGTTCAAAAATTGATATTTTGAGCATCTAATTCAAGGGCACCCCTGGTCAATAGGGGCTCTTTTTTATGTTTTGGCTGCTATCTCTAATGCTACTTGCCTTCAACGTCTTTTGTCTTTGCCTTCGTTGTCGATGATCGATGAATTAGATGACTTAGCTCGACAATGTGTTGGAAAGCCAGTAGGAACACGGAGAAGAGGACTGCCTTGGTGAAGGTTGATACCTGCTTTTGATCTTCTAAATTCAAGGGTGCCTTTCTTCAGCAGGGGCGCCTTTTCGGTGTAAGTTCATCATTTGCTTTGAAAAACTTCATCTCTTCATGCTTCATGTTCGTCGTGCATCGTGATTGTCTTGAGCATTGTTGTTGACGATGTAGATGTGTGCATCCTTGCAATTACCTCCAGAATGTTGTGTGTATGGGTGTTGGAAAAATGACTAAGGCATTCAACTACACAACCTCCTTGGTAGTGAGGCGTTCATTTTCAAGACAACCAATTTTCAGCGTTTTTCACTTTTGAAAATCCCCTTCATCACAAAGCATCTTTTCGAGCCTTTTCCGCCATGGATTCTTCGTTGAAGCTTTTGAAGCTTAGCTCTCAACACCTAGTACTGGCCAATCTGTCATTAATGGTTGTGGAGCTCCTAACTTTGTTCCTAAAAAATGAAAATAGACCCACCAAAGTAAAACTAACTTTTTGGTGATTTTGACTTGACCAGTGTGATCGTGAAGTCAATTCATCCTATCAAAATCATTTTCAATCATTTTCGGGAAGGTCTTATTTTCAAGGGTTTCCTTAAAAATAGGGGCACGAAACCCTAATTTTTAATTTTTCAGAATTTTACACATACGTTCCTTGACAAAAACCCACAAAGACCTTATGTTTGGTTTGAACTAAAACAAACTTTTGACAACATTTTTACATGATTTAGCTCAATTTAAACATAATGCCAAAAAAAATATTTTGGGTACAACAATGTGCAAGAAGGTCCATGCCTTGCAGTGTTTATTGATTCTTATGAATATGTTTTGTGTACAAGATGGTTTATGCCTTGTTCATTGTTGTGTTGGCCTTACTAGTTGTAGAAGGGGGAGTGGCTCTCAATGGGGGCCGAAATCCAAAGTGGTGTCCAGGACAACCCATTGAGGAGTTTTCTTAATTTAGTGATAACCTTAAAATGAACTAGTGGGATGGGTAGATTTCACATTAAATAAAATAATGGATGCCTCACCCATGCCTGTAGTGCTCGTTTAGGATAAGGATGGGTTGAGAAGGCCATGTTGGAAAAATCAACTTCCTTGTCCTCACGAAAGGAACGTTGGTTCCACACGTGTCACTCTATGGGGGTCGGGGTCTAGTGAGAGACAGCCAGGACAACCCATATCAGGTCCATGCAATTACACTCTTCCCTAATGCAATCTATCATTCCCTAGATGTGTATTCTCTTTCTGTTTTGTGATTCCCTTTGGAAGCAATGTAAGTGTTTTATATCATGTTAGTATGGTTAGCATTGTTATGTTGGAATCGTGTATAGTCTTGTTTTGTTGGCCTATTGTCTTCTTGTTTTACTGTTTGCTATGGGACCATGTGTTATCTCCTTGCACGAGGGGTGGACCTTTGGGTTCCACAGGGTCAGGTGGTTTGTGCTATTTACTCCATTGGGTACCCTTGCTATGTGTTTGAGTGTGTGAAGATTGCTCTTGGTGTTGTGGACTATTGTACCTGTTCTAGATTGAGTGGACTATCTTTTATGTATTTACATTGTATTGTGTATCAGTTGTACCTCTTATTGTATTTGGACGTATTCCTAGTTGTATTCGGGAAAGCATTGTTGTAAACTTTGTAATATTGTAACCTGATAGTGATGTACTCTCTTGTAATGGAAATTGTTAAGTGATGTATATTACATATGATAGTTATTTGAAATGATATTAAATGTTATTTATCTGATGACATGTTGTGTAAGTGATTAAAGTTGAATCTTATAATGTGATGGTTTTAAATG
This sequence comes from Sequoiadendron giganteum, assembly GCA_007115665.2. Taxonomy (NCBI): domain Eukaryota; kingdom Viridiplantae; phylum Streptophyta; class Pinopsida; order Cupressales; family Cupressaceae; genus Sequoiadendron; species Sequoiadendron giganteum. Next base: position 334,171,366 of record CM021105.1, on the reverse strand, counting down.
AACTTTACTTGTTAGTCATATCATGCTATCTTCATAGTTAATGGAATGATTCTTGTTCATAGTAGCATAGTCATGGAACCTTAGAGGACATAAGTTTAGATATGGGTAATGGAATGTGATGCAAACTATTGTTGTTTACTTTTAAAAAAAATTGTTCCATCCTTTTATCTTTTGTGTCATCTTTTGGGGTTCCCTGGCGAGGCGTTACATTAAAACATACAATAAGTAATCACATTTAAAAGGTGACTCAAAATATCCTTTCACACAAGCATAATCCTTACAAAACAAGGTTAAAATATATATCTTTGACAAGACTAGGAATTCACAAGAATAACATAAGGGAAATAGTTATGTGACCCCTTCATCAACATTGGCCAATTTTATCCTGTTTACTCAACCAGAAAAAGGTGTCAATATTTCTCATATAATCAATAAAATTAAAACAAATAATATATGAAAAATAACCTTCTAATATAATTGACTAAGGAATTAAATCTACGTAACATATAATTTAACTTTCCCCACTTGCATAATACCTTTAGAGTCAAGCAATAATTTATCACACTATTTACCATCAAAATATCACAAATAACTACTACTACAAATAATCATTAAATAGCAATCATCACCTTGCAATCACACCCATAGTATATAATCACCTAACATCATGTAATACACATAATATGCAGAGTAATATCACCAACAATTGAACATCCTGATCACTACATATCTATGTAGACAAGGAATAGAACTCATCTGACTATCACACAAGTCACAATAACCATTAGTTAGATAAGATTAGCTAGTTAACGATTAAAATATGAGAATATTTGATGTATATGAATAATCATCGCTAATGTGTATTTCCCAATATAAAATAACATAAAATATAGGACATAAACCATCAACAACTAATAGGATCAACAAGGCCACAAAGTACGGAGTCTTACATGTTCTACCTCATAAATAACATGTTATAGAGAGGTGTAATTTGACTAGGTTATATTGATCAATGTGTGTTATCATAAAGTGGACAAAATTTAAGCAAATTCATGAATTCCAAATAAATTCTTATATTGTTTGTAGACCTCATGGCACAAAGAGGCGCATTCACAATGTTGAATACAATTGGGCCTTGCCAAGAAACATACTTTTAAGGTATTTTCCATAATTGACATATGTGGAATCTCTCAAACATTATAGTAAGGTGAATAGTGTTTTCCTTATGATTTTAGCATAGAAAATGGATGATCATATGTGTGTGAGTTTTAGAGGACAATAAGGCAATAATTTTTCATATTAGGTAGATCGGTACCTTCAATTCCCATCCTTCACATACATTAGGGCATTTGGCTTCTTATCTTATGCTTACATGTTGCCAAGATACCTAAGTAACAAATTCATCTCCATGGAATACTTGTAATAGGTTTTAGAGGTGCATTTTCTATTCAAATGGAAACACGAGTTGGTGTTTGGCTTCCAATCCAAGTTTCTTTATCCAAATGCAAGAGTTTGGCTTCCAATCCAAGTTGCTTTATACAATGCAAGGGTTATGGATTCTAAATTCCTCACTAGTGAAATAGTCAAATTCAATTTTAAAGATTTCTATGAGAAGCATACATATGATACAAATGGTTATGGGGTAATAGGCAAGAAGGTAGTCATAGGCATCTTCCAAAAATTGAAGATTATTAGGGCAACTATGTAGATCAATTATTTGTTGCAAGAATCTTAACCATCTAATTACCATAGTTTCCTAACATACCTCTAGAGGATGTACATGGTATTTCAAATGTCTAAAATTATTTCTTCTCAATTTTTGGATAATAACATTGATAAAAAAACCTTTAGCTTCTATAAATTTGGAAAAATAATACTCCTTCAAATTAGGGAAGAGCAAAGGTCATCTTGAGTTCAATTAGACACTTCTTACAATAAAAAATAGCAAGAAGAGCTTTAAGAGTATTAGAAGATAAAATTCAAATTCTAGAGTTGCTACTAGTGAATGTGCCTCAATCTTCCTCAAGAATAGTGATATGTACCATGATTATAAAAGGAAAAAGACATGAAGAAATTAAAGAAAAAGGAAAATAAAAGGTAGTTGATATAGAACCAAACCCAAAGATTGGCAAATTAAGGTTAGTTGCTAAGAAGAGTGTAGGAATTTTTCCCATGATTCAATCAAAACATGGTAATTGATTGTATCTTCTACTCCTTTGTTTCCTCCTACTTCTCACCCGTCCAGATATCATTCTCCATCACTCATTAGGCCATGTTTTACTAACATTTGTATGGATGTTTCCTTAACATCCATTCAACAAGAATCCTAAATTTATTTTCTTGTTTTGTCTCCACCTCATTTCCAAGTTCCACCATCCCATTCATCATGTTCCTTCTCCCTTCATCATTGAAATTTTTTCCTCATTAGAGCCCCAAATTATGCAAGAAAAAGGAAAAGGTGTTTCAAAGTGGGTAAACTCAATGGTTACAAGAAAATGAAGAATTGTGCCTTCCTACCAAATCAATTTTACAACTCTTTCCACCATCATTGAATATTCAAAGGAAAGCAAACCTAAACGAGAATCTAGAATGAAGATAACCACAAATGGTAATTTGATCATGGAGATTACAATTCCCCACAAACAAAAAAATACACAACATTTGTCGATTGATTTTCAAATAGCCAAGTTAGATTTGGATGTTAGTATACATCATAATGATGTTAAACATGTTCGAGTTCATTACAAAAAGCATCAAAAGATTATCAAGGATGAAGAAGACAGTGATATTTTGAACATATTTTAAGTGCAAGTGAACTATTATTAGCTCAGGAATTTTAATTAACTTTTATTTCATTTTTCATATAATACTTTGTAATCCTTTATCTACTAAAATTGTTGTCCATTGACTTATTGCTTTCTAAGTTCAATTGTCTTGTGAATTGAATAAAATCTAATAACTAATATAAACTTTGTATTGCAATTTTATTAAAAAAAGGCATAACTTTGTTTACAATCCTCCATACTTAATTCATAGTTTTCTATATCAATGTACTACAATTCATTCTTATTGTACTTATGGTTTTTAGTCTCTATTTTTAACTGAAAATTACAGGTGTTCATAGTTGTCTAGATTTATTTTTCAATAAATACAAAGATAAAGCCTCTTGTCGTCGCCTTTTACCCTAGCTTGAGAACCCAAGAAAAACAGGTTTTTTCTTTTAAGATTTGTTTATATTGCATGCTTGGAATCCTTGCCCGTTGTAAGTTTTCTAAATTGAGACACTATAAAAGCAATGGAAATATTCTTTCCAATTATGGTTTGTAGATGATTACTTTTAAGAGAATAGCATGAAGATTTTGTGGATAATTCAAAGCTCAGTAAATTTAGATAAGAAATCAGTTCAATAATTAAATAGTTGCTTCTGAAAATTGCATTTATGGATAAACCAAACGGATGGGGATAAACACATGGCAACAGTCTTTGGTCTATGGCACATTTTGTTGAACGCCAAGATTATGAACAAGGATGAGAGAGATATTCATTGGTTTGCCCTCGAGTAGAAATGGATTAGGATTCGGTTAAAAGGAAGGAAAGAAACTATTATCAGTCAACGATGATCATTGTTCTTTGTAATCTTAATGAGCACGATAGATATTTAAGATATTAGTCATTGTATATATATGTACAAGGACTTCAGGTATATTTACTCGCTCTCTATTCGCTTAAAACTAAAGCACATATAGTTAACTGTCGACATTGCTATTAATTTTGTCTATAAACATTCGAGACTAACACAATACTAATGTGCAACATGTTCAATTTCATTAATATTCAACATGTTTATATGGTCCTGATTGCTCTTCTAGTATCATTTTAATGATTTAAAACGCTCGTGTCGCAGTAACTTCCACAGAAAGAGATTTCTAGCCTGTTGTGGCACAAATTTTTTGATTTTAATGCATCTTGAGATTGTTTCACTTACTCCGCCTTTGTCGAGTTTCTTTTCTTGAGTTTGTTTCATAATTCTCCTAAGCATTCTTTGCCTGCGTGGCGTGGCTTGCTCGTCTTTGTCTGACTTATTTCTGAAATTCAACAACAATCTCTTTATCTGTAGTAGCTCCCCATGGCTTTTTTGGTTACCGAAGGCCTACATTTTTGTGACGATCGCTGAAGATTCGATTATTTTTGAAGTTTTGATTAGTTCACTTAAGCAACTCAGTAGCTTCCCCAGATGGTCATCAAGACAAGTTCAGTTACATATATATAGCCCGAGTAGGAATCACCAGGCCTGGAATTTGACAGGTCACTTCTGTTCTATGAAAATTTTATATAGATATCTTATATATATATTTATTTAAAAAATAATGATAATTAATAATAAATTTGCCAATCATTTTTATTTGTCTTATGAAAATTTTATGGTAGTTTGGTCAAATATTTTTCATTTGACATTTTAAGAAAAATATAAATTGTCAAAAAATTGTTTAATCTATGAATTTTTTATATAGAATCTTCTAACAGTATCTTAAAAATTTAAAAATCCTTGTTATATCATTAATCATATAGATACCTTATATATATTTATTTAAAAAATAATGATAATTATTAATAATAAATTTAAAAAATTTAAATTTACTATTAGATTAATAAGAATTTTTTAAATTCATATTAAAAATAAATCTGGTTAAAAATATTTTAAAAATTAAAAACAATTATATTCTATTTTGAAAAGATTTTAAATTAATATATATTTTTATAAATTATATATATATTTTGATCGGTAACAGAGTTAATTTTATTGATAATTAAAGATAAAAATTATAGAGTTTATTTTGGAACAACTTCAGTTACAATTCCTACCATACCCCATCACTTCCTAAATTAACACCCAAATACCTACACCCCCAATTCCTACTGTAAATCACTCCATGATTGAATACAACTATCAAAAAAGATTAAACTAGACACCCCAAGAACCTATTAACAGGTCAAGAATTTGAAGCTTTATTTGGTCTTCCCTTGGTCTAAGAACGAAGGACCATTGCATATGCCTTCTTCTTTTCCTTCATTGCTGTCTCTCGGGGACTCCTCCAGGCTCCACTCCACCTGTTATTTGTTTGTTGATCCCGATCATCAGCCTTATGTTTTCTAGCATCCTTCACTTGTGGCTTCACCACACCTTTCTTTTCCCAACACTCTGGAGTTGCAGCCCCGTTTTTGAAGTTCATCTCCTTTTCACTTCCTCCAAGAACAACATTAACACTATTTTCAGCCAGACTCCCTTCCCGTGTTGAAGCCGCCATATTTTGTTGTTGGTCCTCCCTTCTAGTCTCCCGCATCAACATCTTCCCTTCCTGATTTGGCTCCCCAAATTTCCGACCCTCCTCCTCAGTGCCTTTCAGCTAAGGGCTCACTTGTTTCTCTATCTGTTTCTCCACAGTGTAGTGTTGGGTGGTCGCATCCTTCCACCAAGAAGCAAATATGTTGGTTCTATGTTTGGCACACTCAACTACCAAATGCCTTGTTTGATAACAGATTTTGCACCTAAAAGGTACCCCTTCATAATCCAAGGGCTGCACCCAACAACCCTTCGAAGATTTTAACCGAATCTCCTCCGGAGGCACCTTGGACACATTCATTTCTACCAAAATCCGGGCATAAGTTGAATGCAGAAGATTTGAGGATCCCTCATCCACCATTAGGAAGTTTCCTAATGAGTTCCCTATGGCCTTCAAGAATGAATCAAACCAGAACTGAAGGGAGAGGTTAGGGAGTCTCACCCAAAGAGGAGCCCTCTCAAAAACTTCAGTGGCTAGGTTAAAGGTCGGATGCCATGGCTTTAGCATCAACATAATTTTTTCTTTCCAATCCCAGTGATAATCACAGAGGATTTTGTTTATATCCTATCCTTTTTCAAAAACAACAATAAAAAAGCCCCTGGCCATTGGATATATTTGCACGTACCCTTCCAAAAGAGGCTTCCATTGATTAGAGATCCACTAGTGGAGATCAGTCTAGCCTGCCCAGAAACCCCTGAATCTCTCAATCAGGCCCAACCCAAAGAAAACTATTTCATTTGAAGCCACTTCTTGCTCCAACTCCCTAGCAATATCCAAATAATTGATTTAGTAGAGGGGTGACTAGCAGAGTCCCTTCTGCCCCCTCGGTTGAACTTATGTTTGGGTGCTTTGCAGCCCGAGCGCACCTAGCTTTGTTTTCCTCTAACTCAGGCTTTCTAGACTCTTTATCTGCTCCTACTCCCCCTATAGCGGCGACGCCCTGTAGAGATTGACCGCCAATAGCAAAGGCATAAACTTCATCGCATTGTGTTGATGGCTTCCCCATTTCTCCCTTTTGTCTGTCTCGAGCAGCATTGCTTTTGGTGCCTTTTGTGCCCGAAATAAAAATGCCATTCTTCCCTCGAGGAGTCGTTCCTTGAGCGCTCGGCTCAAGCAAAACCCTAGCCGCGACCACCGGATGCAGACGACCATTGGCATCTATTTCTTTACTATCGACTTAAATATAAATTATATATATTAATATAAAACAATGATAACTATTTATAAAATATTAAATTTACTCATACAATTAAATTTCTAAATTTTATATTATAAAAAAATATATATATATTCAAAAAAATCACATTCTATCTGTAAAAGATTCTAAATTAATTTATATTTTTACAATAATCATTATATTCTAAGATATATTAATATCATAAATTAAAATACTATATTACAATTTAATAATAATTTAGTGTTATTGATTATATTAAAATATATCTAAATCAAATTATAAGATATAATAAATTTTGAAGTTGTACTATACCGTCTAAAATTGAAAAAAAAGGGTGCAATTGATGGAAATCACCTCGATTTGTTTTATTTTGCACAACCATTATCCTATTTTTTTATGCTAAAGCAGATTTACTCAACTTAATAATAGACTAACTACTTGTAAGCAGATATTTTTGGAGAGTTCGACATTATCCTAAGCTCGGATTTAAACAATACTTTCATTATTATAACTATGAGCAAAATTTAGAAACAGATTCATTATATAGATTCATTATATTGATTCATTATATTAATAGCATGTAGTTTTCACAATTCATGTAGTTTTCAGTCTGATAATGTAAATGTTAGATTTTTGCATGCTAAAAATAACACATTAATAACATGTAGTTTTCACAATCCATGTAGTTTTCACAGTCCATGATAATGTAAATACTAAATTTCTAAAAATAACACAGTTTTAAATCAAAAATCTAGCATTTAGAGATTGGCACCTCAAAAGACAGTCCAACTTTTCCTAGCCAAAGTGAAATTTAATGTACAATACGGAATGCTTATAAATTTTACAATTTACACCTCGAAACAAATCATATGTATTTTGACACTGAACTCGATTGCCTTTGGAATAGGTATCTTTGGTTGAACCAATTATCTCCGTCAAGGGTTGGGTTTTGTAACGGCGCTTGAGATCTTGAATGACAGAAATTTTGCTTGAGATATTAACATCACAAAGAACTTTTGCTTTTCATCAATATACTTCTTAGACCTGGTGGCTGGAGGACGATTTAATTACCGACTGAATGAGTGCAAGGATTAAGCCCTGTGTTACAAATTCAGATTGAGGGAAAACTAGGATTAAACCCTAAGTGTCCTAAGATGAATGTATCAAATGCCAAAATTATTAACGCGACACTGAACTGGTACAAAATTTAATCTGCTGAGAATGCAAACCAGATTGAAAAAAAACTTGGATTTGTTAGCCCTTGCTATTGATAGGCTGACATGACATTATGTTTATACATGAGTAAATCCACTTAGCTGTTGCATGTCCCCACTCAGTATTTTATTTGATTACGTTCTTTGTATTCATAACATTTAAAGTTCTGGTTGATCTTGTTAGCGTAATTAACTATTTCAGACTGCTGTTAGTAGCATGCAACTGCTGTTCAAAGCATGCAATCGTCAGACTGCCATTAGAAGCATGCAACTGCTGTTAAAAGCATGCAACCACCAGTTTCCAACTGCTCTTCATCAGTTAACTCTTGCTTATTATAAGCTAACTAATGATTTCCCCTGCATTTACTCCTTGGAGCCTTCTCGTACGGTGGCTTTATATATTGTAAAACTATATATTTGATTTTGTGAATAATAATGAGGTCACTTACCTCATGTCCCCATGCGGCTACTTAGCTTATTTTGGCTAGCAGCACTGTTCAACTTATTTATGAGTTATTTGTGGAGTTGATGGCTCCATAAATGCTTAATTTTTCTGCTTATTTTTTGGCAGCCAGCTTAAATTTGTATTAACAGTATTAATAATAATTTGTACCAAAAAAAAATTAGAAAAAAAAAAAAAGAAAGCAAATCTTAAAAAAGAGGGAAAGAAATTTGTGGAGCCACGTGGATTTTTAACAATATGCAGTTGCTGCTTATTTCCAGCCCCCCATTTTTTCCGACAGCTTATTTTCAATTCCTGAACAGTAGCTGCTCCATTAAAATAAGAATAGATTCCAAATTATCCTTTCCCAACAATGAAATTTATGCATGGGAACAATCCCACTGCTTAAATTTAAGCGGAAAATGGAGTTAAACAGTCGCATAGGGACATGAGGTTAATGCAAATTTGTTTTGCTGTGCTTGATCAATTGTCTCTATAGATCTGAAGATTTTCACAGATCTGGTCATAATATTTTTGGGGTATTTGATCTTATAAGATCAGCTCTCTCTTCATTATAGCGTATCATTATCAAGACAGAATGGGAACAGAGGATTCCAAAGAATCATGTAGCAAAGGGCAATAAGTAATAAATATTTCAAACATTCTGTGATAATACAGCTCCATATTTACATTAAAAACTAGTACTAGAAATGGAGCATCCAGGAGAATAAAAATTGCTGTTTTTAACTTGGCATTAGGTAAACACGTATTCTAAACAACCATCTAGATTTACAAAAGGATGCCGTTTCTGTCATGCAATAGAGTTATCCCATGCATGTGCTTTTAGGGTGTTTGTCAGTCCAGGATTATTGGGATTAAAAGTGATTAAGCCAGGTTCTTTTCTAAGCACACCACCATTAATGCTGAATATGGGCCTTTGATGGTAAAGTCGAGGACCTTGGATCACAAATTGACAAGTACACTTATGTTATCTTTCTTAATATACTTGTATCCATTAATTGATGCCTTTGCTATGTCACCTTAAATCACAAAATAACAAGGACACTTATGTTGACCTTTCTTAATATACTTGTATGCAGTTAATTGCTGCCTGTCCTACATTGCATACCTGTTCAATAAATTGTGGTGTTTATTTTAGTATGCATTCCATTAAAGCTGTCAACAATTTCCTGCATGTCCTTATTTTCACACTCAAGCCTTACGCTACATGATATACCTGGATTTTGCATATAATACACTGCTCGATGGCACTTGCCAACAATTAATTTATATTACTTACTAGGAAAAAAAACAACAGTAGAATGTGCATGACTAACTCATCATCTGTATTCCACTCTAACATTAAAAAAATATCCTAGTACTATAGTGGTTAGGTCTATTGAAAATAACATAACACAGTTGAGAAGCCTTAACTTTGCAAATTTAAATTTTATACTTCCATCCCCATTTAAACCAGAATCCCTCACCAGTATCTATAGGTTTCCAGTGTTTATACTTGAACATCTTTCCAAACATTATTCAAGAGCATGTGGAATTTTCAATCACCAGGGCAAAAGTAGGGACTGCTTCATGAAGAAAACCTCCGAACACCAAATGCAAACTGGCTGGAAGAAAAACTCTTTTTGCAATTTTGCACCAATGAGTAATTATAAATTTTCCATTCAGTTGCCCTTCCAAGAAAATGGGAAGGCAAGGCAATACACAGAAAATAAAGATATCATATGATCATGTACATTTGAAATATGGCCTTTTATCTCAGTATTTTTGTGTGTGGAATAATAAAAAAATCCCCATCCGTAAGAATCAGTAGGTCATATGTATTTGATACAGATGGTGCTACCTTAAAGAATGTCTATCAAACTATATATTCACTGCCAGTAAATTGCCAGGTGATTTCTATTTTACATTATTAGATAGCCACGAGTGTCAAAATCTTATAGCTATTGATACATTAATTAGTTGCATGTTTGGACATTTCTGAAGTATTATTTGCCAGATACACAAGAATTTTTCACGCTGCAAACTTACCCGTGACCAGCAACAAGGAAAAATCTTCAACTATCAAAGCAAGACAACCTTCCCAGCCAAATATATAGACAATTCTCAGTCAAATGCAAAGATACAGTCTATCAATTCCACGCGCTAGTAACATCCGAACATATGCTAGTGAAACTCCATATGTGTTTCCTGTGTTGCCATATAACGCTGGCAAATGATCACCAGCCCCCCCTACCATCATCTCTTCGATAATCATGACCACCAAATCTGCCCCCACCAGATCGGCGACTTCTGCCAACTCCATATGTTGACCTTGAAGCATAATGTGACAGCCATGTAGGAACTTCTTGGTTCGATTCTTGCATGAGTTCTGCTAGTTGCCTTGCCAGGGAGAGGTTGTTTTCATTAAAAAATGCAGTTGCCAACCCATGATTACCTGCACGACCTGTACGCCCTATGCGGTGAACATAATCATCAATATCATTTGGCAGATCAAAATTAATCACATGAGCAACATGTGGAATATCAAGGCCACGGGCAGCAACATCTGTAGCAACCAAAATGGGGGTAGCTCCACTCTTGAAAGATCTCAGAGCTAGCTCACGCTCCTGGAACAGTTACAACACCTTCAGTCAAAACATACAGCATATAAAAGTTTTGATAGAAAAAGAGCATAACAGTGATGGGTCAAACATTCGATCAATGATGAGTGGACCATCAAAGAAACATCTACTACTTCATATCCAATGCTTGAAAGAAACTTGACAACTACAAAAGTCTTGCCCACTTGAAACTTCCTATAAAGACATGCTAGATATATTATGTAAATAATACTGTCTCTTTTTGTTTTTTCCTAAGTTGTTGGGTTATTCCCTTTGGGGATCCTAGTCCCATACCCAACCAGAGTGCACTAGGACTAGCTAGGTCACAGAAAGGACATGCCCTGGCCACTCCTGCAACCTACAGGTGTAATTTTCCTTTTCTTTCAAGTCAAAAACAAACAAACCAACCAAAAAAAAAAGTTTTTTTAAACATTTAAACATTAAAAAAAACTTTTTAAATGCCTAAAACCCTAAAACATACCCATTATGTTTGTTGATTGACAAAAAAAAACCTATTTTTTCACACTCATTCTTGTTTTGCCATCATTGCATTTTGGAAGACTACTGATATTTGTTGAAGGAGAATGATTGAAAAGTGCCAAAGAGATAAATCTAGCCTGCACAAAAGACATCTATTGATCTAAGTTAAGTAGTTAAACAAATTCTTTTAGTTTTTTAACAAAAATTTTCAAGGTTTTTTTCTTTAAAGTTCAATATTTTTTATTTTATTTTTGAAAACAAGTTTTAAGATTTTTCAAAATGTTTTTTGGTGTTTGTTTTGTACTTTTATTAATTTATACATATTGTAGAGTTGTGTTCTTTTTGGATTTAAAATTTCATAATTTTTTATAGAAACGATCCTATTTGGAATGACCACTAATTCAAGTTCAGTGGGCCTTAAGACAAACAAACAATTTAAATATGATCAAGCATTTCCTCTATGGAAATATATTATGATGCTCGAACAACTTCCAAGAGGGGGATTTTATTTGGAACTGTAATCAATGCAGGTCCAATTTAAGAGCTAATATAGTCAAGTGAAAGCTCACTTACGTGCTATGAGTGGACATGGAATTGAAATATGTCAAGGGTAAAACAAGAAGGGGTTGCCAAAAAAACAAATTATAGCATACATTAGAGGACAAGATGAAGCTATGTGTGTGAGAGAACAAGAAGAAGCTAATGGTGTGAGTGAGAAAGCAAAATTAATATCTCATCCTTTAGCAAAGAAAACATAATAGAAATCACCCACAGATTCTCCTTCAATAATCACCTCCCAACATCCTTTCTTGGAGATGACATCTATCCAAGAGGAATATCCCTCTCCTCACAAAAGAGGCCCATTGGTTAAAGGATTTCAAAATGAGACAACACGCTGCAGATGCACGTTGTGTTTATGCCAATGGTCTTCCTTTCAACTCAGTGAGATTACCATATTGGCTGGAAATGGTGGCGAAAATCAATAATGCACCCTCTAGTTACAGAGGTCTTGGGTATAAAAAGATGCACACCACCTTATTGGCAAAAAAAAAAAAAAATATTGTAGAGATATCACCCAAACCAATTAGGGATACATGGATTGAAATAAGAGTGTCCATTATTTCTAATGGATGGAAAGATTGCAAAAATCAACCTCTAATAAATGTTACTGCAGTGTCCCCCAAATGTGCAATGTTTTTGAAGGCAGTTAATTATAATCAAAGATTTATAATCATATATCAAATGTACATTCAATTTTGTGTATATATATGAGCCATACCGTACCCAAGAAAAAACATTGCTATCCAACATACCAAAACTGGCAACTTGGGTTTTTTCCTCAAGTACAGATAACCAACTAAAGAAATACTCTAGCAAACTTGCAATTTTTTATTTCTTGCATGAGAAATTACAAGTTCTTTTGTAACAGAAGATTTCTAATCAAAGTCCTAAGAGATCTAAGATTGAAAATATAACCATCTAAAATGTCTTAAGTGCACTAAAGTTTTTATTGACTGATTGAAAATATAAACATCTATAAGTAACCCCATACCATGATTTTGAAACGTCGTTCTCATCACAAACCCAACCCATGTCTGCCATTTCTAAGTGAATATGGTCCAAATTTTATCTATTTATGTAATGATGATTATCATCAAATATCAGTATAATTTAACTTTGCTCTCATTGATATCTATTTCTGTAATTCAAAATGTTAGTTTTTTATTTTTTAACATTTTAAGCATTTTTTTTAATTTGCATGGCCATTGTATTTTTTTTTCAAGTTCATCTCCCATTTTTTTTGATAAATGGTGTACTGACACCCATCCCATACCAGTACCAGCCCCCATCTCCTGGTAAATATGGTCAACAAAAATTGGTATTAACAAAATGACAACTCCATTGGAGACTGGAAGTTACAGTGGTGCTACTAACAGTACCCTTGAATGAATGGTTTGGTGGATTCGTAAGCGGTTCTCCTCCCCAAATGTACCTTTCACCAAAAAGAATCGCTTTATCTCAGTTATTTCTATGCTTTTTCTAAAATGCCAAAGAGACAAAACCATATATGTGAAGAAAAATTAAAAGATGTAGTCACAAGCAAAAGATTTGGAAAGGTTGTAGACTAGGCTTTGATCCTTCAAAACAATAAAGTCCTCCATTGTTTTAGTATAAATTTATTATCTCAGTTCTACTTGCTGCTATCAAAAATATGTGTGCATGGTCTGAAAAAATAACAGGTCATTTATAATAGATAGTCCATCATGGATTGAGGTTATTATAGAACGATCACTTCTTTTTGACAAATAATATGTCATTTTGGTAGAAAATCTTGGCCTTCACCAAGAAATCTGCTTTATATGAATATCAAGCCTAATGTTTTTGAATCAAATTATTTTGAAAATAGGGGCAACCTTGGGCCATGACCTTAATCGCTACTACAATTTAGATAGGTTGGTGCCCATAACAATTAGTTATTTTTATCCATCTAATCTTGCCCAAATTATTGACCTTTTTTTACTTTGTCCCGTTGTAATTTAGATGAGGATACTTCGCTTATTGTTGGATATTATTATATATGTCAATGTTGTTTACAATAATTATTTGTGTGCTTATAAATAAATATCAATATAATTAATCTCTGCTTTCATTCATATCTATTTATGTACTTCAAAATGTTTTGATTAATAGGGGAAAAACAAGTTTTGAAGGGACCCCAAAACCCTTTACAACAAAAGACACAAAATGCTGCCTAAAAGGATAATCAGAACAAACCACCACCAGCAACCCAATAGCCAAAAAATGCCAAATGGCGAGTGCTGAACTAAGATAAAACAAAAAGCAGCCAACAACACCCAACAACAAAATAGAACCTAACCTACACCCCAACCCAAACAGAAAGCAACAAGAAAAGACTAATTCAGGCCACCAAGAGTATTGGCCATCTCCAACTGTTGGTTCTTATGCTTTTCAACCATATCCAGCAATTCCTTTTTCTCAGCATCAAAGGTTTTCTTCCACTCGAACGATCCTCTAGTCGCAGGAATACCCTTTGCCGCACATTCTGTACTTCAAAATGTTAATTTTTTAGTTTTAAGCATTTTTTTTAAGTTGTATAACCATTGCATTTTTTATTTTATTAAAATTTATATGTATTATAATTTTATTTTATTTTTTTGTCTCCGAGTACTGACACCCATCCCTGCCTCGTGTACTAGTACAAGTCTCCATCTGTTGATAACTGTGGTCAACAAAAATTGGTTTTAACAAAATGACAACTCTATTGGAGACTTGGAGTTACAGTGCCCTTGAATGCATGGTTTAGTGGATTTGTAAGTGACTCTCCTCTCCAAAGGTACCTTTCACCAAAAAGAATCACTATATCTCAATTATTTTCTATGCTTTTTCTAAAAGCATAGTTTGGAAATATTCTGAAAATACCAAAAAGACAATCAAATGTGTGAAAAGAAAAATTATGGCATGTAATCAGTGTTCCATGGAGTTTCCTGAAGGGGACGCGTCTCAAGGACAGGGGAACAGAGGGTCTAAGTTTGGGAACGGCGGGGAGACGGCGGGGGGGGGCGGTGCTGATATACATATGGTACTTGAATATCTAGTTATAAAAAGATGTTCAAGAATAACATTTCAAATTAGACTTTGGCAAATTAGTAAAATTGCAAATACTAACATTTTAAATACTTGAATACTATTACTAAAAGACTAGAAGTAAATAAAATATTAAAATTTGACAAATGAAATTGTTGAATTTGAGATTTCTATTATATGAATATCAAAAATATGACATGTCACATCATAATATCATATCATAAAGATGATTACAATGAGTAGCATGACACATTGATATCAAATAAGTACAAAATGAAAAAATGAAAAATCATAATATCATGTCATAAAGATGATACAATGAGTTGCAAAACATCAAATGGCATATGTGAGCAAAAAAATGAAGAATGAGAGTGTTTTGTTTAGCTAAGAGGCTTTTAGAAGGGTCCCACAAGCCTTTAGGGTTCGGCCCAAGGCTCACATTCCTAGAAAAGTAAAAGATTTTTTTTTTTAAATTGTTTTTTTGCACATCCCAATGCGGGGACTTTTGGGCGTCGCTGAGACGCTTGAGGGACGAGTAGAAGTCCTCGAGACGTCTCAGGGACGTCTAGGAGTCCCCGCCTTTTCCTCGGAGTCTCCCAAGTCCCAACGGCGGTGGGGGGACGACGGGGGGACATTTCTCAACCGTCCCCAAGTCTCTGAACATCCGGGTCTGTAACGACCCCATCCTTGGGTAATTAAAAAAAAATTCACATTTCACTTCAAACATATAAATGTAACAAGTAACAAACACATTACAATAAAATTCTTCCTTTCTTTATTGATAATTACATGCCAGTTACAATATATTTTTCCATAAATGGATTCCATTTCCATTGCAAATATAATTCAGAGTATAAAAGTAAAACAATTACATACATAGCTCGTAAGCTTTTGCACAAATGGTAGTAAGATAGTCCAGTTTCCCTTCCTTACAAATTTTGGTGTATATGTCGCCTGATGTGGAGGAGAAACATCACTCAAGCGCTTTTCCGCCAACCACAAACTGTTAATGCGGTCCCCCACACATCTATCATTCAATAGATGGCCCTCCCTTCGAACGAAGAGATTGGTAAAGTAACCGGCTGCGACAACCCAACTAAGCATAGTGTTGTGTCCTATACATCTAGAACTTGCTATTTCACAATCCCGAACTAGCATGATGGCTCACAATGAACTGACAGTGTAGTCTCAACTATCTCACATCTAAGTGGATGTCGTACCTTCCACTACTTTGGCCAAAGTATTCACATTCAGTACTTCGAATGAAGGTCATCTATCATGTACACTACTCAGGGCCGATTTGATTTAAGGCTATCTTACACTACGCATAGGTATCGTCCTTTACGTTTGGATAATCTTTTATCCCAAACTAACCTACAACATTTTTCTAAGAGATTTACACAAGATAGGTATATCCTGTTTCAGATTACTTACCTTTAGACATTCTACTTCAATAGCTACATAAGGGAGGTATATCCTATTTCAGACAACCTACCTTCAAACAATCTACTTAATCAAGAAATGAAATGCAGTCAACAAGGGTCTTTATACCATTCCTCCTAATCAGGAAATCTTTATCCTAAGAGTACTTTTAGCTTATCCCAGTTATCCCTATAACTTAAGCTGAAAAAGACCTTTCTTGAGCACTATCCTCATTTCATTTAAATCATAGTATCTAGTATTTACTTCAACATATTCTCCTCATATGGAGATAATACACACCATGTGGATACATAAATATGTCCTTTTATTCTTTCACTAGAAGTCAATGCAATCATTAACACATTTACAATGTGGTTTACGAAAATATGCCCTTTTACTCTTTCTTTAGAAGTAAATGCGTTTATTAACATATCATCTACATGATTCTATTCAAGCACTTGCCTCTTGCCATTCAATTTCAAATAAAAGCCAAACAATCCTTTATCTAGATTAATTCCTGGATTCAGCACAAGTATTAAGAGAAAGAAAAACAATAAGAAATTCCCATGCTTGTTTCCCTTGCTGTGAATGAGTTCAGTCAGTAGCTTCTGCTCTTCCTTCACAGTCCTTCTCAGTCTTTTCCAAATACTTTTCACAGCATGAGTAGAGTATGACTCTCAGGTATATGCAATACAGCAAGGATAGAATATGGCTCTCAACAATGCAACACAGCAAAGATAGAATATGGCTCTCAACAATGCAACATAGCAAAGATAGAATATGGCTCTCAGCAACACAATCACTACAAAGATAGTATATGGCTCTCACAATACAATCAGCAATGATGGATTATGGCTTTCTAAACAGAAATTCGTAATTTGCAGGAGTAGATAGCAATTGGCATAAATGACAAAGTGCAGCTCTCACAAGAGAAAATTCGGAATTCCAAAAGGTGTGTTTGCTAAATGAGCTAGGTGGCTATTTATAGAGCCCTCAGTCAAACAATTTCCACTTATGCTGGCATGTAAATTGACAGAACTTACTATTTGAATATTTCAAACTGAAATGTGGCGAATTTTCCTTACTTACTCAGCCTTTGAGAAGTGATTCGACTTCCAACAGTTCAGAGAATGTTTCAAACTTCCATTGATAAGAAATGCGGATTTGACACCTACAGGCGTCTCCCCAAAAATGGCGCCACTCATGAACAATGGCGGATAAATCTTTAGAAGAAAACGTCAAGGTTAAACACGTGGCCACCTGGCCTTATTCCGCCCACGCCTTCCAGAATGGTGGCACACTAGCATTTGCGACCAGGTCCAAGGCGTGAGAAGTTGGCGCAGGTTCTTCCCTTCACCATTTCCATTGTTTCAGCCTTAACACAGTCCGCGTTTTTTTCCCGTGAAGGAATCCGCGATTTTCACTTTCTAAAAATGCTTTGATTTAAATCTTTTAATAAGACTATAGTCTTTATCATTTAAATTTCCCATAATACTTTCCAACGTATTTCTCCAATAGTTTAAGAAATTCGAAATACTTTTATTACTCATGGTAAATGATGCATTATATTACCAAATGACTATACAAGTCAATTTAATTATTTCCAAGGCAATGTTAATTTAAAATATGAATTAAAAATGTTATTAAATATATTTTTCATTATATTAAATACAACTTATTATAGTTTTATTTTACCTTATTTAAATATATGTATATATCTTTATAATAATTAAATATTACTATAGATATATCTATATATAGGTAAAACTATAATAACATTTATATCAAATATAATATTAAATATATTTATAACCACATTCAATATTTACACTTAAATATATCTATACATATTTGTATTTGATTATCCAATTGCGTGTATTACAGGCCAGTCAGTGCACCCTTATTAATACACGTATTTGTACAACCATGTATATATACGTTTAACTGTAAATTCCAGGCATCAATATAACTTATCAGTTCATATTTCACATTCAAGGTTCACAGAACAGTAAGTCAGTCAACAAGTAACACCACTCATAAAGCATAAAGAAGTAATCCAAAACTCCTAAGCCTAAGGATGACTTATCACGACAACTCAATCAGACTCAGTTCCCAAAACCCTCAGTGAAGTGTGTGTATGCTCAACTTGATCAACTTTACCGGTTACTCGACCAAGCCCCTCTCCCGAGTGATGTCTCCCCTCCGCCTGGAGGAATAGTTCTTGTTCCTGCAACCATAGACATACAATCTCGGCAGTTACTTGTTCACAACATCAACAGTATACAAAACAAGATTCATTATCCTGATATTCATATATATGCAGTATTTACCATGAATTACATCAATTGAAATATCATCAAATGAAACAACGTCAAATGAGCTAACATACATATTGATAACAAGGTGCAAGCATCTCCAAATTTCACATTACATTCATTTCTACCTTTTATATCACTAGTAAATAGTAACCTCATAATTCGGGATGTAACAGGGTCGGGGGGACGGCTAGATTTTTGGGGGGGACGCGTCCTCGTGGAACACTGCATGTAATCAAAAGTAAAAGATTTGGAAAGATAGTAGGCTAGGGTTTGACCTTTCAAAACAATATAGGCCTCTATTGTTTAAGTACAAATTTAATATCTCAGTTCTACTTCACAAAACTATGGGTGCATGAAAAAATAACATGTCATTTAAAATACATGGCCTACTATCATAACTCATCATGGATTGAAGTTATTATAGAAAAATCACTTTCTTTTGACAAAGATTGTGTCATCTTTTATGGAAAAACTTGGCCACCACCAAGAACTCACATTATATGAATATCATAATTAATATTTTGCATTTTCAAAATGACCTATTTTGAAAATGGCAGCAACCTCAAACCTTGACCTTAGTCTCTACTTCTACAACTTAGATAGGTTGGTGACTATAATCACTAGTTATTTTTATGTATCTAATCTTGTGTAATACCTCAAACCTAAGTTGTTTTCGGTACAGGAATGGGTACAGTTAATGCCAATATAGCAATTTTTCCCAAGTACACATATGACTACATATGTGTATGTGTATGTGTATGTGTGCAAAAACAATACACTATACAAAATTGAAGAGACATTTGATACTTGATACTAAATATGTGTGTGTGTGTGCACGCGCATGTGTGTGTGTGTATGTGCATGTATATGTATATCTATATGCAAAAAAATACACTATACAAAATTGAAGATACATTTGATACTTGATACTAAAATAATATACATTATACAGAACTGAAAAGACATCTACTATTTGATACCATGATACTTAAAAGTGATAAAAATAATTGATAATTCAATGTTCTATCATATATGTCAAATCATTACAAGATTTGAAAATGGTATAGACAATCAAAAATTTGTATCTTGTTTCTCTAATAGAAGCATCTAGATTTAAGTCATCACTTGGTTCAATTTCATTTGAACCACATGCAACCGCAATGCCACTCCTACTAGCTACATAATTTGCAGGTGCCTCGTCATCGTGTAGACCCTAAAGTGAGTCTTACAAGCTCTAAAATAGATGCATCCAAGTTGGCGAACTCGAGGGTCATATGATTGATATCCCAATTCTTCATCACCCTTTCCTTGCAGTCAACTTCCTTGTTTGATAGGAGGTGCAAGTTGAAATGGACATAAAACAAATCTCCTACTTATTTTGCAGCCAGTAGATAAACCAGTAGATAAATGAGTATGTACTCCAATTCTACCAAGTCAAATAAGAACTTGCAACCTATTGGAATTGGTGAGAAAGTGAATACAATTTAACAATGTAAAAGAATAGTAAGAATGTTAAATAATGCTTACATGTAAGAATAATAAAAATGTTAAAAAAGTTGTACAAGGGTCAGGGCCCTTTCAAAACCCTGCTTACCTCATCAAAAACAAAAATGTTAAAAATAAAAAAATGCTTACTGGTTATGATAAAATTTTGATTGCAAAAGGTCGGAGGAACATGTAACCTTGCCCATGGGGGTAACACCATGTATGAGTGTATGCCTTGAAATTGTCTCAAAGAGCACAAATACCATATGATCTTGTGACAAGTTAACTTACCAAATTTAGTCCTAACAATATCCTCCACTTCTAGATCAAAGAAGATCCTTTCCAAATGTTTTCTTGTGCCTTTCAACAACTTCACTATCTCTATATGGTGTTGTTATCATAGGCGAAAAAAGCATCTCCTTGTTGTAATGTTTGCGAGATAATGCAAATGCAAGAAGATAGAAGGGTGTGGTTCTCTTATTCTAGCGGTCAACAATGTTTTTTTTACCTTAGGAAACATGTTTCTCTGGTGTCATTCTTGTTCTCAACTATTATGGCCTTTATATTTTTCTATAATGGAGTCCATATCATCATAGATCTCCCAAACACAATTGAATTGTATCGACAAGCCTAATCATTCATAATGGTCTTAGTGAAACTCAAGCTATAGTCTACACGAGCCCGCCAATCATCATTCAAGATCAATGATTTGACATTTTGGGTCCTCCGTGAATTTGACTCCCTCCACACACTCTATTGGTTGCTAATGACTATTGTATCACGTTCAACGCATCTCATACATTCAAAATGGTTGTATGATGTGAATCAAGTCTTAGCAACCTAATGTAATGTTCAAAAAAAATTAATAAAAAATTTAAATTTAAAAAGTAAAAGAATAAATATTGAAACTTCATAAATTTACCTTCAACAATTCCAAATTGGAGGTCCTAAAAGTGCCTTGTGACAAATGATGGTTTGTCACAAACATCTAAATCTCCTCATCCTTGATGTATATTTCTTACACCCAATCTATCTAAGTGCCAATCTTTTGCATCACCAACTTGAGAGTGTGGACACTACATGGTGTCTAAGAAAATGTGCTCATATCTTTCCTCAACCAAAGCCCTTGCTACCCTGCAATTTTTTGCATTGTTCATAAAATTAATCATTGCTTTCATTGATATTTATTTTTGTACATCAAAATGTAAGTTTTTTAGTTTTTAAGCATTTTAAATTTTTGAAGTTGCACAGCCATTACATTATTTTTTATTTTTTTATTTATTATAATATTTTTTGGAAAACATTCTAGGCACCTTTAGCCATTGATATTGTAAAAATGCTTTAAAATTGGGCTCATATAATTAATCTTTGCTTTTATTGATATTTATTTTTGTACATCAAAATGTAAGTTTTTAGTTTTTAAGCATTTAAAATTTGGAAGTTACACGGCCATTACATAGTATTTTTTAATTTTAAATTTATTATAATGTTTTTTGGAAAACATTCTCAGCAAGGGTTGAATGGCCATTTTTAAGACTAGCCCTTGAAGCTTTTGGGTTCCCAATACAATTTTGTAGTATGGTGTGCACATTATTCCAAGTTGAAACTACACAAGTGGATATAAATGGGTCCTTAATTGAGGAATTCAAATTAGAGAGGTCTATATGACAAGGATGCCCTCTGGCACCAACTCTGTTTGTTATAGCATCTAACGCTCTCCACTACCTCTTGAGGGATAATAGCACTATGTCAAAAGTGCAAGGCATCTCCCTCCCAAACCAGAAAGAACTCCTAAATATCCAGTTTGCAAATGATACCACAATCTTTCTAAAGCTTGAGGAACAGAATTTTGGTCTTCTATGCAGAAAATCAATCTTTTCTACAAGGCCTCGAGGGCCAAGATTGCTCTTGCCAAGTCCATCTTGTTGGGATGGGAGAAAACACCTCCCGAGTGGATCAAAAAATATGATCTTCAATGGGGCGGCCTTCATAAGCAAGTAAGATACTTGGGTATTCCGTTTGTTGTTAGCCCCAACCTCAAAGATATGTGGGGGTGGATCGAATCTAAGATTGAGAAGAAAATTGACAAGTGGAACAAACAATTCCTCTCCCTAGCTGGAAGACTCCAAGTCGGTTAGAAAATTCTCCCCTACAGTTTGTATTTTGCCTCAATGTGGTTGTTCGATAGCTATTAGGTAAATGAAATACAAAAGAAAATCAGATGCTTCCTTTGGTCTGATGGTAAAAAAAAAGGGAAAAAACATGCTATTAAATGGGAGTAGTGTTGCATGGATAAAGCATTAGGTGGCCTTGGCCTGAAGAATTTAAGACTACATGGTATGGCTCTTGCTTCCAAATGGATTGTCAAAGCTTTGGATGGGGATGAACCCTAGAAGGTGCTGTTGAGGAATAATATAAGCAATGTTGTTCCTAAAAGCTTGGAAATCCCTTACACTCAGTGACCTTCTTAGTATGAAGTATCCTTTATCTCTTGCTGGTTTTGTTGTCTTTAAAAGCATATGGAGGGCTTGGGAGTATATAAAAGGGAACCTATCTAATTGCTAGTTTGCAAAGAACAATGAAATCTATGAGCATAGATCAATATGGTGGAATCTGGAAAGCAAAGGCAAACCTCTTGCCATGTTGCAAGGGTGCTCTACCAAAAAGTGGGCACTCAAAGGCATCAAATGTTTAAAAGACATCCTAAAGGATGGACACCTTAAAGGGTGGGAAGAACTAAGTACGGAATATAACATACCCCCCTAAAACTGGAGGACATATTTTGTAGTTAAAGAAGCCTGTAAAAATCTAAACTTCCCTATTCAAAGTAATCAGAACTAGGAACAATACCATGAATATCAATGGCAAGATGGCAGACTGCTAAGGGAGATAAACTCTAAAATAATATACAGAAACTTATCTAAAAATCAGGACATTACTGAACATGTGAGCAAAATCTGGAACATAACCCTAAGCAAGGAGGATTGGAGCTAAATTTTCAGAAATAATTGGACAAACTGTTTGGAGCCAAAAAAGGCTTGTTTTAGATGGCTTCTAATACTCCAGAAATTACCTTTTAAAATAGATTCTAATGATGTGGAAATCTGCAGTATTTGTAGAGTTCCTGAAAGTATTAAACACAATGTTTGAATGTTTCTATGCCGAAGAAATATGGAAGCTATTTTGTGAAAAGCAACTCATTTGGAAAGAAAATAAAGAAAGTAGAATAGACAAAGTTTTGTTTGAAAAAAATAATAAAATGTCAAGACTTCTCATTATTTTGGTTAAGTCTTTCTACTAAAATACAATGGCATCTATGGAAAGCAAGGAATGAGGACAGGTTTAAGGGAGTAAGAAGGGCCCCTACTAAGTCATCTAAAAGACTCACACTACACTCTATTGTTGTGTGGAGGTGAATTTTCCTAGTCTAAAATGCAAAACGAAACGAAATGCAAGCAAAGAAAAACACAAACAACACCTCAAAATTGGCCTAGTTGAAATTGAACAAAATGAAAGACAAAAAAGTGTTATACCCTATCCAAGTTGATCGGTTGATTGGCCTTTTGTTGATCGTTTGATTTGTGTGCTCCTAGATCGATTTCAATAGTATAATGGCTTGTTGTAGCTTGATTTGGATGCAAGATGGCTATGGTGATTGAAGGCTTGAGAGATTGAGATGATGAATGTGATAGATTGTGGTTAAATATGATAGAGAATGAATGAGTGTCCTTGCAAAAATGGCTAAGTGTTTGTCATTAGCAAGAGGGGAGATGAAATGAATGGCCAAGATTCATTCTTGGAAGAGAATCAAGAGCTGGGATCAAAGAGTTGACCAAAGGAATTAAAAATTCTTTTTTAATGTGCATGGAAAGGATAAACGGAATTTAATATTCCTTGGGAAAGAGAAAAGAAATTTAATATTCCTTGGGGGATGAGAGAGGAATTAAAAATTACTCAAAGGGACCTTGAAAGGACAAAAAAGAATTAATAATTCCTTGGGGGGATGGGGAGAATTGACCAAGGGGTTGATTAGACTAGTTGATGAAGGATTAGAGGAAGGTTAGATGGCTAAGAGAGATCAGGGCCCACTTGCATATGGAGGATGTGACACCTCCTAATCAAGGATTAGGAATGTGCACATCCCTAATAAAGGGTTAAGCAAGGGGGATTAAGGTTAGGAGTGGATTAGGATGGATGGGACATAAAGGGAATTAAATAGATGGATTATTTATTTAATTCCTTGGAAGAAAAGAATAAAGGGTAAGGTATTTAATTATTTAACTAAATACCTTAGGGATTTAGAGAACTTTAGGAGTATTAATTAAATAATAGTAGTATTACTTAATGCAAATAAAAGGATATTTAGACGAAAAGGGATAAATTTGACCAAATATAAGTTGTCAAATTTAGGTGTTTACAATTGCTATGTAGGTATCTCTATCAATGGAAGTTTCCAACAGCAAATTTTATAAACTTCTACAAGATGGTACTGTGAGAATTAATATGCAGGAAGTGAGGATGGGACACACATGGCAGGTGGGTCATCCAAGCACAGAGGTTTTTCTCAAAGCCTTATAGGACTTCTAGAAAGAGTTTAATGACAGGATTGAAAAAGGAAAAGAACAGGTACAAGTACAAGGTTCAAGGGGGCACAGGGAGGAAGATATCACAAATGAAGAATATATGGTGGCTGAAGCTCTCCTAAGCATGCAGTGTGCCTAGCACAAGTGGCTGGTCAGCAAAGTCCAGTTTTGCTCAGTTTTGGTTAGGTACCCTTTCCACAGTTTTGTATAGAAAAGATGCTAATGATTATAATGTAAATACTGGATATAATGTACATGTTGGATATAATGTACAGGCTGTACAACTCCCTACTGAACAGGAATGTATGTAATAGGCTCTCCATATGTATGTAAACGATGCAGCTAATATAGGGGCTCTGTCATGCAATGTAATGGGAAAGGGTAGAGGTTAAAAAGCTATATCTGCATATATGTATTGATGCTGATGGTCCTGGCACCAGCATAAGATGTATTGTTCTGATTTTAATTACTATATCTTTAATACAAAAAAAAAAACATTCTCAGCACCTTGAGCCATTGATATTGTAAAAATGCTTAAAAATTGTGCTCATTTATTTAATCTTTGCTCTCATTGATATTTATTTTTGTACATCAAAATGTAAATTTTTTAGTTTTTAAGCATTTTAATTTTTTGAAGTTGCATAACCAATTTTTTGTAATTAAATTTAAATTTTATTTTTTTATTATAAAAAAAATTCTATATCCAATTTGCTCATCTCATATTTTTTAACAAATGGTGTACAAACACCCATCCTTGTCTTGTGTACCAGTCCCCATCTCTTATTAACTATGGTCAACGAAAATCGGTATTTATAGAAGGACAACTCTATCAAAGACTCGAAGTTATAGTGGTGCTACTAACAATACCCTTGAATGCATGGTCTATCGGACTTGTAAGTGGTTCTCCTCCCCAAAGTTACCTTTCATCAAAAAGAATTGTTTTACCTCACTTATTTCTTTTTGCCAAAAGCATAGTTTGGAAAGATTGTGAAAATGCCAAAAAAGACAAAATCAAATATGTGAAAAGAAAAATTTAAAAATTATGAGATGTAGTCTAAAGCAAAAGATTTGGAAAGAGGTTAGGTCTTGATCTTTCATTCAAAACGATATAGGCCTCTATTGTTTACGTACAAATTTAATAGCTCAATGCTACTTGCTCCTCACAAAACGCTATGTGCATTTAAAATATGTAGCTTTTTGTCACGGCTCATTGTGGATTGAGATTATTATAGAACAATCAATTTCTTTTGACAAATATTGTTACTTTTTATCGAGTCTGCCGAGTCCGGCAAGTCCGGCGAGCCTCGGCGAGTACTCGGCAGTCGAGTCTCTGTGATTCGTTTAAGGTCACCCGCCTCGGGACTCGCAAGTACTCGCCGAGTTTGGGCGAGTCTTGTAACACTGGTTGCAAGTTCAGTCAGATCACAGTCATGTCAACATGGTTGGATGACGCAACTGCAAAGAATATTGAATACCAGGAGCAAATTGCGAGTGGTGAAGAGATGCTGAGGCGACACGTCATCGTCCTGCAAAGCATTAATTGTCCAGAAGCAGAGGAAGTCAACGACTGGTTAGAGGAGATAATAACTCGAGTTGATGAGGTGTAAACACTCAGTTAGGATGTCCCATCCCTCCAAAATAGCATTTATGACAAATAGTTAACTTGATGCCTCTTTCCAAGTTAACCCACTGTCCCACTGATCATGCATGTCTAATCCCACTAATTGTGGATCTCTATTTTGGAGGCACTTTGTATATTGGAGTTCTCTTTTAGTTTAGAATCAGTTAACTGAAGTAGACTTTCCAATTAACTGCTAGGTCACCTACTTTTATAGGAATAAATCTTGCAGATTGGCAAGAACTCATTGTTAACTCAAGGAGATTTTAGGGCTGCCTACTCCTTTGAGCTTCTATAAATAAGAGCCTTTGCTCATTATTTTTTAACTTTTATTACTACAGAAAATTATTGCGTTGTTGTGCCATCAAGCTTGCAAGTCAATATATGTTCACTCTTGGATGAGAGTTGTTTGGTTTAATAGCAATTATGTATTTCGTACCTTTATCGTCCCAAATCTTTGTAAATCGTTGAGCAAGTTTGAACAAATAAATCAAAAGGCAAATGTGCAATTTGATCCAAAGTTTCAAGTTCTATCAACTTTTGTTTCTATAATCTATTGTTTCAATCTACACCTTGGATAGGCGTTGACGCCTCCTTGGGAATTTGGAGATTAATGGTTATCGTTTTATGTTGTCTTATGAT
Source organism: Sequoiadendron giganteum (assembly GCA_007115665.2). Lineage (NCBI taxonomy): Eukaryota > Viridiplantae > Streptophyta > Pinopsida > Cupressales > Cupressaceae > Sequoiadendron > Sequoiadendron giganteum. Next base: position 334,144,416 of record CM021105.1, on the reverse strand, counting down.
CTAGATTTCAGCCTACACCTCGGACAGGTGTCGTCACCTCCTCGGGAATCCTGTTATCCAGTTCATCGTTCTTTGTTGTTTCTAGTAATCTAAGTCTCGGCCTACACCTCAGACAGGTGTCATCACCTCCTTGGGAATCCTAAGATTCAGCTTACCGTATGAGTGTTTGCTTGTATAAGACCTTATTCCAACGTAGATCTAAAAGTTCAAAGCCTTCGGATGCATTTTGAGAGATGGTCGGCCCAAGTGATCCAACCATTCCATTCCCACTCCTATGCCCTCTTGCTCTGTTTATCTTGAGAAAACAGGATAGATTAAAAGTTAGCTCAGTTGTAGTTAAGATCTGCAGAAACCAAAGAAAACCTTAGCTACAACGCATTGTGCTTTACCTTGTGCCCTACTGCTGAGTAAAAAGATAGGAAACTTAGTTTACTTTACTTTTTATGCAAACATCAGCAAAAAGAGGGAGCTTCCCCTCCTAATTTGAAGAGCAGTTATTACACACTGTGCATAGCTGTCCGTTTCCAATAAGCACTCCAGAGGTGTTAATTGAAACACCAACACACTATTCATATATTGGTGCCACATAAAACATTACGCACCCTATTCTTTTGGTTGCTATTTGGAAAAGACCGGGTCATAGTTCCTGTACGATTGGATATTCACTTGCCTTCATATTTTGACTTAGTATGGCAGATTTATCTCACATTGGTTTGCTTTTGATTCCAAGCGTTTTACTATAGCACTGCCTTGGTTTATATTACACAACACTTAAATACTTAATACAATGTCATTTGCTTATGGGCAGCCTCTTACCAATGCACAATTCCTTTTATTTCTACACAATACATTTCATGTATACATTTCAGCGCTATAAAAACATTAATATATATATATATATATATATATATATATATTCATTCCACATATAAGCTCATCAAATATATTATTCGATATTTGAATTAGCATATTCATATTTTCATATGCTGGAATATGTATTGCATAATAGACTTCTAACAGGTTTGCACTATTCATATATTGGCGCCACATAAAACATTGCGCGCCCTATTCTTTTGGTTGCTATTTGGAAAAAACCGGGTCAAAGTTCCTATACGTTGGATATTCACTTGCCGTGATATTTTGACTCAGTCTGGCAGATTTATCTCACATTGGTTTGTTTTTAATTCCATGTGTTTTACTATAGCACTGCCTTGGTTTATATTACACAACACTTAAATACTTAATACAATGTCATTTGCTTATGCGCAGCCTCTTACTAATGCACAATTTCTTTTATTTTTACGCAATACATTTCATGTATATGCTGCGCCAAGTATTTACTATGCGCTTTAATAAACATTTCAGCACTATAAAGCATTAAAACATTTTAATATATATATATATATATTCATTCTACATATAAGCTCATCAAATATATTATTTGATATTTGAATTAGCATATTCAAATTTTAATATTTCACATAATGATGCATGCATATATATATACATATACACATGTATATATATATTAATATACTCGTATGGGTGTTTCCATTTACATTGATGCATACACGCACATTAATATATATATATATATTGTATATATTATATATACATCATTGCTTCGATAGTAAAACACATATATTAACAATCCCATCGATCGACATATATACACAAAGTATATATATATGTATGTATGTTGTCACCTTTGTTTGATCGATATTCCCATGCATATGGGTAATCCATCCATGACCATGCATAGATACGTCTATCTACGTATACTCATGCACGTATTTACTCATGTGTATGAGTTTATCGTTGCCATATACATATATACATTTTATATATATATATCTCATCAATTAAATATAAACACATAAAGAAGAACTCACACATTACAAAGAGACTCAACACTTTTAATCCCCAAAACAAGAATGTTCACAAATAAAACCATAACCTCTTCTAATCATACACAAACAAGACTAAAGGTAACTTACTATTTCCCAAACCATTAGCCCGACTTGACCAAACTAGAAGTGAGTGTGTGAAAGCTCAGTTTAGGTCTTATTAAAGGTTACCAAAACAAGTTCTTTTGCATGATACTTCCCCTCTCTTCCGAAGGCTTGGTTTTGTTCCTGCATCTAGCTTAGTACATTGCAACAATAGTTAGCCGAAAACAATACATTCATTTGGATCATATATTTCACAATCAGAATCATTATATAACATCAAATTGAATCAAACATTTAATTATCATATTTCCAAAATACATAAAGCATAAATACATTCATTTAAAGCATTTTCATCCAACTAGGTAAAAGTAAATAAGAAGTAACACAACGGGGTGTAGCACTTTCAGGTTCTTCATAAACACTAGACCTCTTTCCAGGACGAACCTAGAGCAAGGGTGTGTTGAAAGTTTAAAAAGAAAAAATAAAACTAACTTAAACTAAATCATACATCATGATTACATACATAGCATATTAAATCAGTAAGTGGTATATTGTGTTTGTGTATTTTAATCTTGATTATGCACGTAACTTTTATATTATGGTAACTTTTCTCTATACTTATTGTATTTTATGTATGGATATTTCCATGACGAACTTTCTCTAGAGTTGCAAAAAACATTGTGTTTCTTCTAGTCATACATGTAGTTGTTTCTAGTTAACTTAGGTCTCAACTCTCAAGGCTTCATTTACATGAAGTTATAATGTAGGAAGTCAGTAGTACATGTTTGCAGAACTGTAGCGGTGTTTGGACATGTCACTTCGGGATATTACTAAACTAGAGAGGTGACTATAGAGAAGGGAGTAACGATTACAACACTGGATTGAATGGCAACATTGAGGGGATCCACTTTGATAAAATTTGTTAAGGGAGATGGCGATTGAAAGGAATTGTGGTAAGCAATAGAGTAAGGAAAATGCTAGAACAATGTAGCACTTGTTTCATATTAGCAATCAATAAAAACTTCTTATGCAATAAGTATTCTGGTGCTAGGAATGTGACTGGTTGCATCTGGTACACATTAATTAGATCCATACCACTCTAAGAGAAGGTTGAGTTGCATTAAACATTGGAAAGCTGCATTTATAAGGCTTAAGAGAAGTAATATCAATGTAAGATACTTTTAGTGGTATTAAAAGAGGACACTATGTTATGATTTGTTGTTGTTATGATTGTGAATAGTTAGTGACATATTGAATGTGCAAAAGTGTTGGCAAGTGTTATGAATCGATGATAATGGAAATCAAACTAGCAGAAGTGAAGAGAATGTCTAATAAGAAAAAGCTTAGTAACAGCCTTTGAGGTATTAACAAGGGCCTTTAGACCAGTGTTATAAGAGCAATGTTGCACACAAGTTGTTTCTACATAAGTTATTGGTGATGAGAGTTGGCACATGTTAGGCGAGTCATTAGAAGGGCATCTTGAAGAGAGTGATTTTTCTTTTTAGACATCCTTTCAATCATTTCTTTGTTAAATACAAATCAGTATTGAGATAGAACTAGTTCCCCCTAGTCTTGAAAATCATGATGAGAAGAGTTGTTATGGATGTAGACTTTGATGTAATTTTATTCAATAAAATGGGTCACTTGCAAAATAAGCACTGTTTCAGTTGTAAACAATTATGAAAAGGAGTTGAGCATTATAAATTTTCCCATAAGAGACCACACTCTTATTGTTCATGCCAGTAATGGTCAGCACCACGCTAGATCTAGTGATGATATCTTGGTTGTAGGTTACATCAGAGCCTGTTGGCATGTTATAATTGTTGCTTGTCTTGAATATCCTTATGTAGTAGTGCTCAATATGCAAAATGACACTAATACCAAAACCATAGTAAGACTACCAAAAATTATGTTACAAAATAACAGAGTATGAAGAAACATTTTAGGATCTCATCTACAAAATTATTATTAAGCAGAAATAATAACATGCAAAAAAGGACACATTGCTTGGAAAATAGTTGCAACAGTATAAATATTGCTTATATTGATGAATTTGGAACAAGTATTGTATTGTAGGCCTCTTCAAAAGAGCAACCTCTTTAGAGCAAAGTTCTATTATAAAATATGATTCCAAGATGATATCCTCTTTACTACAAGAGCCATATAAAGGCGTCACAAGGAGTCACTTATAAGCTACAGCCAATGTGGATAAACCTATCTACTCAATAGAAAATCATTATATTATTATGATTCATATGATGCATGTGGAATAAATCCACATAATGTAATATCAACTAAATTAGATTATTACAATGCTTAGAATAATACGATTTGGGTCATTGATAGCCAAATTCGTGATAATCTTAAATGAGTTTCCACAGAGGGCCAGAAAAGTTGCTTCAGAATGGTTACGTGCAACATGTAAATATCAGAAAAGAACCTTTGGAAAAGAATGATAATTTTTAAAATCGACATTTTGACAAGACCACATGATCTGTCATCAAGATGTGTTAGGATTGTGGATTGATTTCCTTATTTAGACAACTCTAGTAAAGGTAACGTGATGCCAATTGGCCCTACCGTAGGAAACAATAATTAATACAATTAGCCATCATAAATTATCCTTCATAACAAATAGTTGGAAGCCAATAATGTATTAAATAATTTCTCTTGCGCACCTTCGCATCAACAATGATGAAGGGATATGTCCTCATCATTATAAATCTCAGTAGTACGTGTGTACATCATCTAGATCACAGAAGGAAAAATAGCTCCTTTCAAGGATGTGTTTAAAAGAGAGATTCTTAGCCATCTCCATTAAGGATTATCTGGCAACCCGACTGATATGAACATACAATCTACATGTTAGTAAAATCTATTTTCTTAGCCCATAAAGGGATGGCTGAATAGAAAGTTGATTAAAATATATCCTTAATAAAATTAATTATTCCTTTTTCAAGAATAAACTATTACTTACGAGTTTTTCTAAGAAAAACGAAAATCTATCAACAAATTTGATATTGGCCTTGTAGGTACTGGGAGAAAACCCTGGACATGTAAAAGCTTTATATCGACGTGGCATTGCTTATATGGCATGTGGAGATTTCGATGAAGCGTGCAAAGATTTTAACATGGTAGTTCAGTTTAGGATCCATGTTTTTATATACAAAATTAATTTATCGTTTGTTTACTGTACACATGTAGACGAATTTTGAAGGGTAACAGTTTTTTCACCATTCAAAGTAAGGAGTATTTTGACTGATTACTAATTTTATTATTTCCATTTATTCTCTCAGATGATAAACATTGACAAGTCTTCAGAGCCTGATGCAACTGCTGCCTTAAATAAACTTAGGAATAAGGAACAGGTACCCCAGTCTTTTCAATTGCATGTTCTAAATGGCAAACTCCTGTACTTGTCAATATTGCACTCAAAGAATCTATATGTGAAATTTTCTGCAGGAAGTAGAAGAACTACAAAGAAAGTAATTCAAGGGCCTTTTTGATAAAAAGCCAGGGGAGATTTCCAAGGAAGGGAGCAATGATCAAGAACAACAGGAGGCTTCTATTCAAAATTCTAAAGATGTCGCTGCTGAAAAATCAGATGAGTTGGAAAACCATGAACCTCAAGAGTCACCTCATTTTCTGTATCAATTTGCAAAGCAGGAGACATTCACAAGGTTTTGGACTCATGGCAGAAACATTATAAGGCGCCTAGGATTAACAAAATGCACTATTCTATGAGATATTTATTTTCAGATACAGAAAAATAAAAGCATTTGTGGCTTTACACGTAATTGAATTTGGCGCCCTGTGGTGAGAGACATGCACCTGGATGAAAAAATGTTTTTCTATGTATGCATTCATGTGATAACGCAAGTATTCAAATATGGATCATTCTATGTTTAGGCCAATTTCTCATAGATGTAAATCACGTTCGGGCCCGAAAATATTACGTTGAATTTCAAGAAATAACAACTTACTCTTTTATAAATAACTTTGATAGCTTGCTATGCTGATAAAAACATATCCTTGACTAGAAGGATATAATTTTATTTTAAATGCGTTTCCCTTCTCTTTTCACATATCTCCAATCAGAAAATATGAACAAAGGTGGAGCCAGTCTATTTTTTTCCCCTCTCCTCATTGTTTGTTCTTGCTGTATGAACAAAGGTGGAACCAATCTATATTTTTCCCCTCCCCTCATTGTTTGGTCTTGCTGTTTGATACCTTCCATAAGATTTGCCACAAAACACTAGTTCCAAGTTATACAATCTTGAAGACATCACGAAGCAAATATAGCATGACTAGAGTTTGCTTGAGGACCCTAGGCCTTAGGAATTGTTCTCAATCTCCAATTTGGAGAGCTTCATTTCACCACAACCCTCCTTGCATAAATGACCTCGAACAATCAAGTACCAACGTAAGTCCCATGTTTAACATTGGAATCTTGAGGCTATTCCGTAGTCTTTTGTTAGACACTAGCAAGTCAACTCCAAATTGTGGCTTTGTATCGCAATTATAGGCACCTATCTAAGTAATGACTTCTTCCTTGACCATCTTGTTGCCCTTTGCTATAGTCCAATCTATGGCGATCATAAATCCTTGAGGACCTATGTTCACCTTACCTGTGCTAATGGGAGGTCAAGAGTGTTTTGTATATTTCAAACAATGATTGGGACCATAATTGAATTCACTTATAAACTCTTGCCATTACAATTATACTACACCTCTTATATAAATGTTAAGAGGTGTCCTTTTGAGTAGTAGAGGAGTCCCAACCATTAGGAATTGGATGGTTTGTCATTTCAAATACATCACAATAAAATTTTGGAAGAAAAGTGTAGACTAGGTAATTCATAATTCAAAAACTAGGGAATTAAACCAATGAGATTCATCAAGAAGCTAGTTGGACACTAAGGAGGGTTTAGAAACTTAGTATTGCTAATTTTGATTAGTTTAACCCAAAAAATTAGACTTAATTATGAAACCTAAAGTTGGGAAAATTAGGAACTATGTTACCGTTTTAGGTCCATTTTGGCCCAAATATGGGTCTGAATCCGGTCCGCATTAGGGGCCATCCAAGGACTTGTGTTGAATATTAAGCAAATGATCCTGGATGACATTTGGTGGGATTGTGTTGAATATCCCAATTTCATCGAGCCCATATTGAGTATGATCCATTATACTGACATGAATAGGCCTTGTTTGGGAGAGATATATGATGGCATCAACTCAATGATTGAGAAGATGAAAAACCATCATAAATGCAAAAGAGCAAGATCCTAAAGAAACTTTCTTCAAATAAATACACAAAATTATTTAAGAGAGATGGAAGAAAATGACCACTCTGCTACATCTTATTGCCTTTGCATTGAGTCCCAAACATTATAGTGTTGAGCTCCTTTCTATGTCAACAAGGATTGCCCCATATAAAGATGTTGAAGTCAGCCAAGGGTACAAAGCAGCACTTTGCAGACTCTTCATTGATCCTAACATGCAAGATGCAGCTAAAATTGAGTTCCTGGATTTTGTACACTCCAACGAATTTAGTATTGATGCTCTTTGTGACAAATATAAGGTTGATATTCATAATTGGTGGTATTCACACACCTACAACCTCTTGCGGTGAAAATTTTATTGCAAGTTTTATAAAAAAACAATATTTTATCTTTTGAGTTTCATTTATAATTTATAATTTAAATTTTTTAATTTTAACTCTTAACTCTCTAATTTTGTCTTAATAGGTTGCTAGCTCATCTACATTTGAGAGGAATTGATGCACATACTCCATCCACTCAATAAAGTGTCATTAACTATTTTCAAAAAAGGCAAAGGACTTGGTGTATGTGCATTCAAAATTGTGTCTCCTTTCACACAAATAAAGTGGATACAAGGAAGTGGGACATCGAGCCAAAGCCTATTGACTTGGATGCTTCCTCTTCCCACCTTGCCACCCTTGATGTTGAAGACAAGCCAACCAATGCCAGTGCCAATAGCACTGTTTGTGGTTCTTCTAATATACCAGTACCTACATCATCTAATATGGATTGTGATAATATTTTGAAAATCCATATGATGATGCTTGATCAACGATAGTTGATTGTTGACACTTGACATTATTATTTTTTCATTTTAATACATAACATGTCATTCAAGTTAGACTATATTTTTATAGTGGTTTTGTGTATGTATGCATGTATATGTGTATGCATGCATGCATGCATGTATGTATGGATTGACATACATGCATGCATGCATAACAAACATACATACATACATACATGCATACATGTATGTATTGTATGTATGCATGTACGTATGTATGTATTGTATGTATTGTATGTATGTATGTTTGCATGTATGCATGCCTATGTATGGATTGTATGTATGCATGCATCTATGCATGTATGTATGTATCTTTGCATGTATGTATGCATGTATGCTATGTTACTGTGTTCTTCTATTTTACTCCTAGTTCTGGTCCTGGTTCGCTCCTGGTTCGGGTACTAGTTCGATTCGCCTGTGGGTTCGACTAGGGTCCTTCATTTTTGGGTCTGGTTTGCCCAAGCAGAACCCAAGAGAACCCGAACAGAACCCAAATAGAACCCAGACAGAACCCAGGCGAACCAAGACAAAACCCACATGCCTAGGCATCCAAAAAGTGGTTTTTTGAGCATTTTTTTAATGTTTTATGGAGTTTGACTTTGACCCACACCCAAGAGAACCCTAAAAGTGACCTCTAAATCACTCTAAACACCTTAACTACCTCATTTTTATTCATTTGTTTTGCAAACAAGCATTTTCATTCCAAGAGGCTGAGCTTTCATTTTTGCTTGTTGGATTGAAAGTGGATTGTCTTTTTTCAAAAATTGTTCTGCATCATTGTGGAGCTATATTAAGCTACCACTCTCAAGAACAATGTAACAATGATACAAAATAATGTTTGAGACTGCAAGAAGACATCAAAATGGCTAGTGTACTAAACAAATTCTTATGATTTTTGAAGAATGCTGATAACTCTACTCGGTTGGCTTCTTTTTTCAAAATCATACAAATTGAACCCTTTTATCAATAGACTTTGCATATCAAGCTACCACAATTCAAGTTCCAATGATGAATATTTATCATGCATGTTTTAAATGACATTCAAGTTTATGGTGGTTTTGTTGTTTATATGATATTATGTGATATTCTAATCCTAATTCATGCTTCTAGGCTGCATATGTATATATATACATGTTTTTTGTACTAACGAACCCAAAACGAACCGAACCCACCCCCCAAAAAATTTAGCCGAACCGGCGAACCGAACCCCTGAACCCAAACCGATAACTTAGCATGTATGTATGCATGTATGGATGCATGTATGCATTGTATGTATGCATGCATGTAAGTATGTATGTTTGTTATGCATGCATGCATGCATGGATGTATGTATGTATGCATGTATGCATGCATGTATGTATGTATGTATGTATGTATGTATGTGAAATACTTTGTTGCCATTCTTTGTTTGCAAGTTACAGACTACTTGATAGGAAATGAGTTCTAGTTTTCATTGAGATACCTTTTAGGCTAAGTTGTCGGTTCGGGTACGAGTGTGGATGGGTACTGAAAGCCAATAGGGTAGATGGCAAAACAAATTCCTTGGGTATGGGTATGGGAATATATATACATATGTGTGTGTGTGTTAAAAATTATAAATTATAATCGGAGTGTAACACCAAATCCAAGCCCTTAGTCCCCAAGACCCATCTCCCCATCCTGAGACTCCAAGAAACATAGCTATTCTTAGGTGTTGTTGATTTATTCTAGACACAAGGCAGTAATATATATTTTCAGTTTACTGTTGGGTGGATAGTAGACAAATTTTTAGTTTTCTAATTTATTCTGGGCAGACAGAAATGACAAATTTTTAGAGTTTTCTTTGGGTTAAAGACATCTTAAAATAAGACCTTTTTTTTGTCTCTTGAATGCCCAAGTTGGAATCTATTTAGATCCTGGGCATTCATTAGTTTGTATCAAAACTACAAAACCAAACCTCATAATAAAATATTCAGACAAGTGATATATTCTAATCTCAGTTTTATTTACTATTTTTTTCCTTGTATTTTTGAAAGATTGTCTATCCATGTTATGTCACTTAAATTTGCAGGTTTGATCAAAGTTTATGTGAAACAATTTATGGAAAACCCTAGAATTTAGAAACTATGTACCATGTGCTGAGTTTTAAATGGTATCAGAGCAGAGAATTTCATATCTTCCCCAGTTTCTATACATTTGAAACATAAACCAAGCACTGTTTTTCGTTGAATAATTTTGCCCCTTTCAACATAGAAGGATCTAAGAGCCCTTCAAATGGTGAGAATGCAACAGTATGCAAGACAATGTATCAAATGGAAGCGCATAAATATCAGAATTTACGTTAAATAAATTTTCCAAACAAGTAAAGCATTTTCTAGAGGAGCACTATAAAAAGGACATTGCTTAGAAAAACCATCTGCTGGAACCATATAGTTGTTGCTCTGAGGAAACCAGCATCTGGATCCAAACAAGATATTGCATGGATGAATCATGAAAGCAATAACTGGAACCTAACAATATGGCAGAAGTTTTTTAAAAGAAACCACATAGAAAATGGCCGGCAGCGTTTCAGTCGAAATGCACACAACTTCACTCTGACAAATTATTACAACAGTTTTGAAAATAATTTATTGAAAACGATATTGTACGCAATATTAGACAATCGAAACATAATGTTTGCACACTATAAACAATAGTAAATGAGACCAATAGGCTCTTCTTCTGAATTAAAGAAGAATTGTTAGGAAATAATAGAAATGATCAAAACAAAATTTGTTCCAAACATAATAAATGAGAAATATGAATCTGACAAGTCAATGACAAAGATATGAGATATCAGCCAACCTGTTGAGATCTATCTCCATGGATACTTGTTGAAGGAAAATTGTTAGAGGATAGCCAATATTCCAATGAGTCAGCTCCCTTTTTTGTCTCCACAAACACTAGGGTTAATGCTTGCTGCAGTTCATGCAACAATATAACATTCAATAAATCAAAGAAAAACTTAAGCTCAACAAATGTCAGATTTAGAAAAGCACTGCTTGAGCAGGAAAATAAAACATCTGGATTGACTAAATGAGGCTATTAGAATTCAGCATCATGAACATTACATGATCTACTTGTTACTCTAAGAAATAACAGCTACAATTTTGACTGCAACTACCTTCCCATGAGTTCCCTCGGCTTTTTGAGCATGAAGGAGATCCATTAGATAGCTTCGCTTATCATTATTTGGAACAAACTCTACTCTCTGCACAATCAGATCTGTACTGGAACCAACCCTTCCAACAGCTAAAAATATATAATTCGAAAGAAAATCCCCTGCCAACCGCTGCCATAAAGAAGATTATAATGTTTGAAAAAACTTAACACCCACGAATTATTCAGAACAGAGTTTTATATCCAATGGTAAATAATCTAGCACATAGCTCTCATATGTTTACAGTAAAAAATTTAAAGTTCATCAGTGTGAAGCAGAATAAAGCACATGTTTTTTACTCTTAATCCCCATTACGAGATTCAATCAGAACCCTGACCAAACCCAGACTAGTTTGAACCAGGAACAGATCCCAGCCTAGGTTTACCAAGGGTTCTGCCCTGGACGTGTGGGTTTGACCCCCAGCAACACTTTGACATACCCAAGCTAAACCCACAGGCCCAGGGCACCCAGGTGAACCCATGAAGATCCCACCCAGCAATAAAAGGCAAAACTCTTAAGAAAGGACTCATAAAAAGTGACTTTTAAGTCATTAACAACACACAAAACAAAAGCAGCTAGCAGAAGTGGCATTTGCACTGCTTGTGGTTCTTATGAACCAGTTGATGATGTCGATGCTCTCGATGAAGAGCAATATGATGTTTTGTATTTATTTTCCATGTGCAGTTGCACTAATATAAACCACTTTTATTAAAGTTAACATTTGACAATTGACATTGAATTATCAATCATCAGCTGTGTTCCATATTTAATTATCTAAAACTATGCATACAAGTTGACCCCATTAACCTATCATGAGTGTCTACTTTTTAAAATATCATTAGATCCAAAGTAGAGGCTTTCCTGGTACTGCTTCATTTTAACCAAATTGAAAGATGTGTTAGAATTAAATTCTATAGAAGTACCTGTATCTCAGTAGGAAAAGTGGCACTGAAGAGCATTGTCTGCCTTTGGCCTGGAGGAAGCATATCTGTTTGTTGAACAATTTTACGAATTTGTGGCTCAAAACCCATGTCAAGCATGCGATCCGCCTCATCTAGAGCCAAGAACTGCACCATGGATAATGATAATCTTCCCCTTTCAATAAGATCCCCGAGACGTCCAGGAGTTGCAACCAAAATATCAACCCCCCTATCCAATTCACCAATCTGTGTAACATGTTCCAATCAATTAATGGACCTAATGAAAGTAAAAGTTTCCAAAGTTGAGGCCAACACTGTAACTGATAACATTTACAACCAAATTTGTTAACTAGATTAAGTCCACTAAGAGGAACATCCACTTCTCTCCAATTTTTCAAAGGCTGCAATAAACCCATAGAATTAGAACTTTCCAAGAAAATGGAAAAAACAGTAGCTTCTATACAAAGAAAATAAAAGCAGGCACAATTTGTGAGCAACTTTTGTTTTAAGCTACCAAACCGGTGGGCTTAAGAGATGTGGTGATGCAGTAGAAATTTTTAGTAGTCTACCAGTTCCCTCCAAAATGCTTAGTGTTAAAGTTCTAGAGGGAGATTCCTAAAAAAGTGTAGCAGATAGATAACAAGATGTATCATGCCCATGTGATTGCAGAAGCCTGCTAATACAACTAGTGAGAAAATTTAGGAAGCACTCTCTATGGATCCGTTAGGTAGGAACATCCAAAGCTCTAGTTCAGTACAGACTATAGAGTGACATATTAAGTAACTATTACAAGTTTAGGAACAAGGTAACCGAAATGTGTGAAGAAATGGCAAATTTAGTTCAGGAAATTCCTAAGCACTCATAGGAAACATCTAAAGTGTACTAAGAAATCATTTCAATCTCCAATTCAACTTTAATTCAAAGAAACAACCAAAACAAAACCAAAATGTAGTAGGGAAGCCCTGTCAATTAGTGTAGATGAATTTGTACTACCAAGCTGTCTACTTTATCAGCAAAATTATTCACTTGTTTTTTACTTCGTAGTTACTAATTTTTAACCAGCTATGTAGTTATAGTAGTAAATTAGATCAGTTTTAGGTCCAAAAAGGGAGTTTCCCCATCACAAAAAAAGTCATTTCAGAACTCATGCAACATAAGACTACAAATGTATTCTCTCCTCTCTATGTGCATAATAAAATCATGCTCAGAGCTGAAATGCATTTCATACATAAATATTAGTACTAATCAATTGAAACTGAGAATGATATTCATAAGAGAACCTAGCTGCACACACTAATAATGTTATTCAAAATAATGAAAACACTACTACATATACATAATTTAGTAAATAAAATCAAAGGTTGATGTTATACAATTCATGTGGACTCAATAAACTGAAGTGCACTGCCAAAGAGGGCTGAAGGATGAATTAGAATTCTGATTGTAAACCTCCAAACTCACTAAACATTACTCAAAATTGTCATATCATACTGTTTGAGTCTAAAAAATGCCTTCAATACACCATACTTAATACTACAAATCATATATAACCACCATTTATTTGTAAGATAACAACACTACTGCTGTACAACGCAATATGTAGAGAAAAATCTCTCCGAAATGACTAATTATTGCTGCAGAAAACAGTATAATATGAAATAAGGAAGTACAGCCCCTTTAAAGCTCCAAAAATCACTCCTAAATTCAAGCCAAAATAAGAACAAACACCAATGAAACTTGCATACCAAAATCTCTCAAAACACATCAAAAATCTCCATTATCAATAACAAATTGGAAAAAACTAAGCATTCAACACGATGGTGATTTCTGGATGAAATCAGCCAGCTAAAAGGGTTTTTGCCCCTGAAACTGAACCAAAGGGCTTTTGTCCTTAAGCAATTAGGGAGAATTCATGTTCTTTCACCAAAGCAAATGATATGAATAAATAGTAACCCTTCTTCTCAAGACCCAACCTCCTTTTAATAACCTTTTTAGAGTTATTTTAGGAAAAAGCATTTTTTGTTTTTTCAATTGCTTTTTTGTTGCTTTTCAAAAAAGTGGTTTTTGCTTTTTTATTACTTTTTTGAAAATGTGTTTTTTGCTTTTTTCATTGCTTTTACGAAAAAACATTTTTTGTTTTTCCATTGTGTTTTCAAAAAAGCAATTTTTCCTTAATAAATTAATATAAAGTGTTCTTATGACCACTTTTTAGCACCTTGAGCCTAGTGACATTTTATCTGCACACTCAAAATACTTTTCTAAATAGTTAAATATAAGTTGTCATTTAATTTTACTTTTCAACATCTTTAATATTTAACCATTTAATAAATTTAATTATTTTCCGTACAACCACCAAAGTTACAGAAAATATTAAAATAATCGAAAATATGAATTCTGACCACACCACCATATGACAGACTTCTCTAAGAAGCGTGGAGTGCTCCCAGAATGTTGGATTTGCACATGAAAAGTACCGTTGTGCATGTCTTGGCACCAGGAACTTGTTACTGTTAGAATTTTCTTCTGAAAAAGCCAGCACTCTCCAAGAAAGTCGGAGTTTCCAAGAATGTTGGAATGGATCAAAAATGAAACATTACATGGAGGTGGACGGACAATGGTGGGTTAAATCCCATGAAAGTTAATTTGAGCACAGGTGAAGGTGGATGGAGAGTGAAGGATTGAATCACATGAAAGAAGATTTGAGTGCAGGTGAAGGTCATCTTTGGTGGAGAGTGAAGGATTGAATAACCATGAAAGAAGACTTGAGTGCAGGTGAAGGTCACCTTTGGTGGAGATGGACATACACCGATGGGTTGAATCCCACAAAAAGAGAAAAATAATAGAGAAGAAACGCTAGGAGGTCAATCTTTGGTGGGCAAAAGAGCACAAGAGATGTTAAAGATGATGAACAGGTTTGGCAGAAGAAAATGGATGGGAGTTATCCCAATTAAGGGTGGTTTTACCACTCAGCTCTAATTTCCAACCCATGCTCACAAACTTCTTACCTGGCACGCCTGTTGCAAGATCATCCAAGCCCACATATGATCACGCCCACCCAAAAAATATTGTTTGATCAAATTTTGGCTTTTGTTCTAACCTTCATGTGTTTCAGGTGCTTCTGCTGGTTCAAATTTTCTACCTGAACATTTATTCTTGATCTCACCTGTTGATGGACAAAATTGCAAATCACAAATGCCAACATGGGGTCTCGTTGTCAAGGGTGGTCATCATTATTTCTGGCAGCAGTTACATTTCCATGGCAGCTGTGTTGCAGTTTCAGAAGCATCTCATTTAAGGAGCAGCTTAATGATTAGATCATTATTCTGATTAATGAGGAGCTATTGATAGTTATGCTGATCAATATCAGTTACATGGTAAACATAATTCCCACCCACAGCAGTTGTCTTCATCCTCTAATGTGGGGGTCTTGTTTAAGAGGGAGCAGTTATAATTCCACGTTTGCTTCAAGTTGTAACAGCCCCACTCCAGCCAGTTTCACTTGAATTTACTCTGACCAAAACTTACAAAAGTTCTAGATTCCTATTAAGTGGTTTCATATTAAGACTAGAGCAAAAAATACTGGGCAGTTATGTAAGAACCCTTATAGGTTCTGACTGAAATTTTCCTCTTGCTGGTCTTAAAAAATTTCTATCTTGCCTTCAGCATATGTTTCAATAAGATTTGGTATATCATGTAAATAAAAAGGGTATCAAGTATAAACAGCAAGAAATGCTCTAGAACATAGAGTTTAGGAATTTAACCAGAATGAAGATGTGCATACCCAGCAAGGAGCTTATCCACTTTATTTGATTTGGAAAATGGTTACAACAGAAAGGACTGGATGTTACAATTTGTTGGTCTGATTTTGAATTTCGGACCTCTAGTTATACCCAGTTTGTGCAAGATAAATCCCTAGCTGCAAGATTGGAGAATGAAGCTAGGAGTGTAGGATGTTAAGCCTGGCTGAAGAGACTGAAGCAAAACAATATAGCAGCTTACTAAAGTCTGAATATGCCCAGAACTTCTACAGATTGGATGATGAACTCTGTTTGCGAACTACTGTAGCAAAAAACCTGGTTTGTTGAAGCTGGAAATCGCCCAGAACCTCCTGAAGATCTCCTATCTGCAAGTAGATGTGAAGGTGTCACCAAAATAGGGATAAAATCTGCAAAAAACCTAGTTTGTTGAAGCTGGAAATCGCCCAGAACCTCATGAAAGTCTCCTATCTGCAGGTAGATATGAAGGTGTCACCAAAATAGGGATGAAATCTGCAACTGGTACTTGCCAAAGTAATCTGTTAAGCTCTGTGTCTGAAAATCTGTCTGAAATCAGCTAACTGAGTGGATGGGGACATCACCATGCCACAGGATTCAAGGGAACATCACCTTGAATGGACTGAAGATTAATTTCAGTCATGAGATTTCTCTCCTCAAACTGTCACAGCAAAAATGGTCACAAAAAACATGCCTTTCTCATCCCCTAAGCCTTCTTTAAATAGGATCTTAAGATAAGGCTACTTTAGGGTTGAATTAGATTTGTCTTTATTAAAATATTAACCTTGCTTCAAGGCTAAGGCACTAGCTCAAGTCGTCCCCCAAGAAGATCAGATTTGTTCTTTAAAATATTCATTACTTCTAGGCTAAGTTTCCCCCAGACCTTCCTAGAAGAATCTGATTGCCTTTTTGCCTTTTTTGGAGATTATAAAATTCATCTTGGAAGCTTCCTTCAGCCGCCCCAAGGAAGAGATCAGACTTGGTCTTAAAATATTACTTTATGGTAACTTCTCCCTTAAGTTACCTAAACCGCAATAGGAAGGAGGAGCTTCTAGAAACTTGACCAGATTGGATGAGGTGACTCACCACCTTGCTTGCTTGTCCTCCTTGTTTGCTTGGTGTGGCAAATAGTCCTACTTGCCTGCTTGGACTCAAAGTAGACCTACTTGCTTGCTTTGACCAGCAAGTAGACCTTCTTGCTTGCTTGACCTCCTTGTGTGCTTTGACCAGCAAGGGAAAATACGATTAACATTATGCTTTTCTTGGATTAAGGTTAACACCCTATTAATTCTCTAAACCCATACTACCAAAATTTGATCCTTATTGCCCAAAATTCATCCCCTTTTTATGCCTTCTAACCCACGGGAATGCTGGATGGGTTAGAAACGTGCCACCATGATGTCACACTGAGAGTGGGGACATTACAAGTTACCTCTGCTAGGCATCCTTATAAACAAAGCAGAAAATTATACTTAGCAGCACAGGAGGTATTGGCAAAAGAAGAAGTCATGCGACCAGAAGTAGAAATTACTTTCCCTTGCTGCCATATGAGATTGATATAATCAAGCAGGGTGTTGAATAATTCTTTTCTGAATTAAAATGTGTTGCCTAGGCTGGTCTGCATGGTTGTAGGCAGGTATATACATGGACTCCAATTCAAATGCAAGTGTAAAATCAATTTCTAAATAAAATTTTGTTACTCCTCATTGCATCTTGCTGTCATAGTGAATTGGGAAAGATTGAATAAAAGAATTTTACTGATTTTAATTGTCACCCCTATACAAGGGAAGAATTAGTTGCTGTGTGCAGCCCATATGTCTCGTAAGTTTTCTGATTTAATGACTGTAACAAATTTCAATTGAGCAATTAAATTCCTTGATATTGTGTGTGTTGTCTTGTTCCATCAGTTGTCTCAAGTAGATTGGCCGTCTTTTATTAGATACCTGGGTTTTTGTCTGCATCAATGGAGATTCAATGGATAGGGATTACGGAGACAAGCACAAAATGTTCAGTGTAACAGTTTTTTGTGGATATGATGGTTTTCATTCTTATTGCTTTCCTCCTAGGTGCTAGGTCATGGGAACCCTAAACCTTTGATTTTGAGGGCCAGGGAAGGCCGATATAATACCATCTGGGTTTCTCATTCAGTAGAAGGTAGGAGGCTTTTGTTCTTGCCCAAAGGAAAGAAACAAAACTGAAGCAATTGGGATCTATGTAATGGTGTTGGTTTAGGAGTTAGATGATGTCCATGTGAGGACAATAAATAAAAAATCGATTAATCATCAGGATTCTGTAGATTCTCTATTGACCCTTTCTTACATAACCCTTTAACCTCCCCGTAGGGTTTGAAATTTGAATACTCCATATCCCCCTGGTTAAGGGAAGAAATCAGGGGCTTTTGCCAATCAAATCTGATATAGGAGTTTTTGAGGATATGCATGAATGTTGTTTGAATCTAAAGACACAAGACACTACTTGCTTTTCTTTTTGAAGAATCAAAACGCACCCTTCGAACATGGAAGGGAGAAAAGGGGCAACAAAAGATTGGGCCTGTGTGGACCCAACCACCCAAAAAGGACCTTCCCAAAGTCAAATGATAGAATGCAGAGGAGCATTGACAACTTGCCCTTGGTTTATTATAGAAGGAAATATTATCTATAATGTTGCATTTGTGAATAGAATCCTGTTTTCGCACTGAGTCTTTAGGGATTTACTCTCTTGATGATAAAGTCATGCTGAGTGTTATTTCATATTTTTGTGGGTATTCCCCTTTGATTCTACTAATGGAATTAAAATGGACTCAGGAATCTACATGGTCTTCTTTATGCAGACTTAGCTTAAAAATCACCCTTTTCAAAGGGTATATGGTACAGTAAGAACCATCCTCTTGAATGCAGATATGATGCAGAAATTGATCATTTTCTATAATAGGAAAATTTGGAGTTGTATGCCTGAAAATGGAAACCTGTTAGGTCATATGCTCTTTGTTATTTACCTTCTTCATGAGCCAATGTCAGGTTTTATTTTATGGACTTATGGTTTAAATTTTGACGGTAGCCCCCTCTGATGGTTACAAAAGGAAGCATGAATGCAATCATTATTGGCTCAGATCCAAAAAGACATTGTAGGGGAAAGGGAGTTCCCCAAAAACAAAGATAGATGCTGGTTTGTGAGGCTGCAAAGGAGTATCGACCTGTAGTGAGTCTAATGACAGATTGCTCTTGATTCTAAAGCCTGGTCTCAACAACTGGAAATTTATTGGTGACTGATGCCGCTAGTGGATAGTGGTGTTATAGAGTACTGTTTCCTTTGTATTTTGCCATCATAAAGAACCCATACTGGGTGGAATTATATATGTGTCTGGGACTCTGGAGCAATCCTGGACCGTAAGAAGTAGTTAGAGCCAAAACAGTACTCTTCACCTATGGCTGTTTAATTGAATTTACATATCTATAGATATTTCAGAAAAGATTTTTTTCTAGAATCCTAATTCAAATTGCAATGAATATTCACGTGCGAGGATCCTAATAGATCCCTCTCTACTTCATCCAAAAAAAAATCCATTTGATGCTATGCTTTCATCAACAAAGACTTTGAAAGTAAACTCAAAGCAACTACTACATTTTAGGCTCTCTCAGACTCCCCTCAGAACTCCAGTGAGATGTCTTTGTTGTTATTTTTTCCACCTAGGCCACCCTAGGCAGTTACACTCTATTTTTTAGTGGTTAACTTATTGTTTTTGTCCTTTCTTATCAGAGGTTCTGTGATAATTTCAATTTTGGCCTACCAATTAGCGAATCATTACACATTGGATTGTGACCTTTCAAAAGAAAATAAGTGAAACCTATTTGAAAGTGTTTCACTCTTTAATTTGTAATCAATGACTTTCTGTGCTGATGAGAACTTTAAATTTAAAACACATATAGAGTTATTGTTACAAATGTTTTTGCCAACAATTGTGTTTCTTCTCTTTCAATTTGCATTTCTATATACTATTTGCATTCTTTTTTCTCCATACTGCTACACTTAAATCCTTTTCAATAAGACTCCAAGTCATTTTTAAGTGGACACTGCATTGAGACATAATCATGCAAACACACAGCAATCATCCAAAAATCTTGATACATCTTTCTAACAAATGGCCATTGTTGACTCCTCAGGTATTGTTGCATTTGTTCCAAGGGAATTTCCTATTCCTCAATATGCATTGATCGATTGAATTGCATTTTCAATATTGGAAGAGTCTTGATGGCAAGTATCTCCAGGCCACTGAGACTGCTCATAAGATGGAGCAAAAAGTTGGAGGATGAGATATTCCTCATTGCATTCAGGTGGGCCCTCCTAAAGTTTCCATACAATCACACATTTTCATCAACGATGACTTACAAAGTAAACTCCCTTTAAAACTTCAGTGCCATGTCTTTGCTGTTGTTTTTTCATGTTCTCTTTTTAAAAGGTTTTTTAATTATTTTTGTCCTTTCTTATCACAAAAAATGATTATATCATTTTTTGCCGACCCATTAGGAAATCGTTATCACTTTGGATTGTGACCTTCCAAAAAAACACCAGTGAAAAGTATTTAAAGGTGTTTCACTCTTTCATTTGTACTCATTGACTCACTTTGTTAATGAGGACCTAAAGTCCAAAATGTGTTCAGGGTTATTATTACAACTGTTTTTGCCAAGAATTGAATTTCTTCTCTTTCAGTTGGTATTTGTATTTACTCTTTGCATTATTTTTCCACTGTGCTGCTACACTTGAATCCTTTTCATTAAGAATCAAAATTATTTTTAAGTGGATCTACACTGAGATGTAATCTTGCAACCAGGTGGTGATCATCCAAAATCTTGATATATCTTCCAAACAAAGGGCCATTGTTGACTCCTCAAGCAATGTTTCGTGATCGTCCATTCCAAAGGGATCTCATAATCCTCAATGTGTCATTGATCTGACTGACTCACATTTTCAATATTGGAAGATTCTTTATGGATAGTATTTCCAAGCCACTAAGACTGCTCATAAGACAGATCAAAATGTTTTAAGGAGGGGATATCCTCATTGCATTCAGATGGAACCTCCTAAAGTTTCCATTCAAAACTGTGTTTTCATCAACAAGACTTCCAAAGAAAACTCAAAGCAACTGCTTAGCGGATTTCCCTCTATAAAACTCCAATGAGATGTCTTTGTTGCTATTTTTTCCACCTAGGCCATCATAGGTCATTACTGTTGAGTATTTTGTCATTGATGTCAAGGTGTTTGCTTGAGCTACCTAGTTGTCTGCTTGAGCTACTTGGCTGCGTGCTTGAGCTGGTTGCCTGTGTGGTTGAGTTGGGCTTGCCTGTCCACCTCAGCTACTTGGTTGCATGCTTCAGCTACTTGGTTGTCTGGTTAAGCTTCTTGTTTGCCTACTTAGTCAGGAAATGTGATGTTAGGTCTATGTTGGCGTTTTAGTTAGCACCTCTGGAGTGCTTATTGGAAACGGACAGCTATTGCAAGTGTTTTAGTACGGCTCTTCAAATTATAGAGAGGAAGATCTCTCTTTGTTGATGTTTATGTAAAAAAAGTGTACTAAGGTTCCTATCTTTTTTACTCAGCGGCAAGACACAAGGGTGCATAAACACAATGCGCCGTAGCTAATCTTTTTCTCTGGTTTCTACAAATTCTTAACTACGACTAAACTAGCTTCTAGACTATCCTACCTCCTCAAGATAAACAAAGCATTAGGGCATAGGAGCGAAATGGATGGGTGGGAACACTTGAATCCTTCGTCTCCGTAGAATATGGCCGAGGCTCTAAACTCTCGGAATACGCTTGGGATAAGGTTTTATGCAAGTGAACACTCTTTACGGTAGGCTGAATCAAAGACTTGCCAAGGAGGAGGAACCCTTGTCCGAGGTATAGGCTTGGAAATAGCTTACTGGAAACAACAAGCTATGATGATTTGGCTAACAGGATTCCCAAGGAGGTGACGACACCTATCCAAAGTGTAGGCTGAAAGACAATTCATTAAACAACATCAAACGATAGCAATCGATGACAAAATATCCAAGGAGGAGGAACCCCTGTCTGAGGAGGAGATTGAAACAATAAACTATTTGAGAATAAAGACGTTGGATCAGCTCAAAACTTAGATCAAATATGCATACGCCATCTAACTTTCTTCTTCAAGTTTCACCAAATAATTACAAAGGTTGGGACAGCAAAGGCACGAAATCATGCACAATTACGATCAACCAACAAACTCTCATCCAAGAGTGAACAAATACAAACAAGCAAACTCTGGCAACAATGGTGCAGCAATTTTGCCTAGCAAATAAAAGTTAAACAAACAATGAGCCCAAAGCTCTTATTTATAGAAACTCAAAGGAGTAGGCAACCCTAAAGTCTAAAAGTAGGTGAGCAAGCAGTTAACTGGAAATCTACTTCAGTTAACTGAAACTAAACAAAAGTCAAACTAGAAGTCTACTTCAGTTGACTAACACCTAACTAAAAGTGAACTTAAATTACAAATGTGTCTCCAAAATAGACATCCACCTTTAAAGGAGATCTGAGATCTACAAATCGTGGGAGTCAATTAGACATCCTTGGTTAGTGGGATCTGACATGCATGATCTGTGGAGATTTGGAGTCAACTTGGAAAGGGGCATCAAGTTGACTTCAGTCATAGTTATTGCTACTTTGGAGGGTAGGATGTCCTTCTTGAGGTGCTTGACACCTCATCACTATTGGTCAACGGTCTTTTATCCGTTTGTTGACTTCTTCTGCCTTACGTAATCTGCTTTTGATATTCAACCTTCTTTGCAACTGCGTCATCTAGACTTTTTGAAATGAAGTGTGGAAGGTAGTGTGATAGTAACCTGATGGCGGCTTTGTATTTGAACTGACTACCTTCCGTATTTGGCTATCCATTGAACGATGATGTCATACATGCCTTCCAAGGCGTCCAACTTGAATACAGGCTTTACTTTATGCATGTTTGTGTCAAGTGTTTTCATGAAATCGTGAAGTAGGACCATTTTGGTCTTGATTTTAACTTGAGAGTACTACACTCTGAAAAACTTGATCACTGCCTGTAAACACGCATACGTTCAGACAAATTTTGAAAACCCTTAAAAATAGCCATCCGCTGAGAAGTATTTTTCCGGGAAAAATCTGGCACATGGGTTTTGTTCGTGCTTCAATGCTGAACAAACCCAGTTCCTTGGATTTTTTATTTGAAGATTTTTCTGGCAAGATCCCTAAAACTAGGGGCAGCAAGTTTGTTGATACTGGCAAATTTGAAATAGATAGTTTTACTAGAAAAATGTGTTGATCATACCCAGTTGGTCAGATTTGTGGTAGTCTGCTACATTCTGTGACATGCAAGAATTTTAAGACAGAAGAGAGGAAGTAGACAAGACGTGGATTGGAAGTTATTGACTGCCTCTTTGTTAAAATCTGCCTCTAAATTCAACCTCTGAGAAGAAATCCCCTTCTACCACTGATCTTCAAAAAATATTGAAGAACGGTCCAAAACCCTTGCCAAATCTAGAAAAGACATTCTTGAGAGCAATTTGTTGTTTTGATCTTCAACCTGCAAAAGAAATAATGAAGAATGGATGCCTTGATGCTTTGATATGTCAAATTGGAATCACAAGCATCAATTGGACTTCCAACTCATGATTGAGCTTGATTTGGAGTTCTAAAAGCTGATTTCCACCGTGGAGTGTTTGGCCTTTTTTTGCCTCCAAATTTCTTTAACTCAAGTCAACATATTGCTTTTGACTTTTTAGGCGTCCCTCCTTGAGTGTTGAGCATTTTTATCATTTCTTTTTAAGCTGAAGTGCCTCTGTTTGATCTTTGCTACTGGTTGTTCCGTTGATCTTCGGCAACTGCTGACAGACTTGTTGTCAAGATGGGACCATACTGAAGACATATGCCTGGGAGTCATTAACTCAGAAAACTGAGTTTGAGCCTTCAAATAAAAGAGCGCCTCTCTTCAAGAGGGGCGCTTTTGGTTGTGCCTTGGTCAATTTTCATTAACCGTTCTTTGTTTTGGCCTTTTTAGACCCTCTGTGCTTTGATTTGACATTCCCGTTGATTGACGAGTCGGATAACTCTGCTTGATGGTACATCGGGTAACTAGCTCAATCCTGGAGAGGATGGTTGACTTCTCAACTTTTGATAGTAAGTTTATTCCCTTCAGATCTAAGGGCGTCCCTAGCCAATTGGGTGCTTTTGACTTATAATTCCATGCTTGAATACTACCTGCTTTGATCTCTGTTATCAGATGATTCAGTTGTCAAATCCCTTCGTTGAAAGTCTCGTTGTCAAGATTCGTCAAAGCTGAGAAGGTTGTTCTGGAGGTCGTTGAGCAAACTAACTGCATCTATTCCATCAAAAGACTGGGCGCCTTTCTTCAAGAGGGGCGCTTTTCCTCTATACTTAGTCAATTTCTTGGCTTGTTCTCTCAATCTTCTGTTTTGGGCCTTTTTTGCTTGATCTCAACATGTGATTGTTTGACGAGTCTTGTGAACATGTCGTCGGATTGATCACGTGGCTGGGAAAGAGTTGAACAGATGTCATGTATAAAGCAGTTGTTGATAGGTTCATCAGATGTCTTGAACTGAGGGGCACCCCTGGCCAGCAGGGGCACTTTTGCCATGAAGCTCACTAATTTGCTTTGTTCATTGCTTGCAGGCTCTCCATACTTCATTGACGTTTGGCCAATGATCCCTGAATCAGATGATCTTGTTGATAGTTTCGTTGTCTAACCAGCACAAACGTGAAGGAGACAACTGATCTGAAGATGTCAAATGATTGCATTTGACCTTTGAGATCAAATGGCGCCTTTCTTCATGAGGGGTGCCTTTTTCATATGTTGACTGCATTTTGCCTTGGTAACAAAACGCGCACCTTCCAAAGTTAGCCAAATTTTGGCCTTTTTCATTTTGAGAATCTCCTTCGTAAAACATCTTTTTCAACCTTTTCCACCATGGCTTCTTCATTGGAGCTTTTGAAGTTTAGCTTTCAACACCTGGTACTGGCCAATCTACCATTAATGGTTGTGGAGCTCCTAACTTTGTTCTTGAAAAAATGAGAATAGACCCACCAGAGTAAAACATGTCTTTTGATGATTCTGACTTGATCAATGTGATCGTGAAGTCGATTGATCCTATCAAAATCATTTTCAATCATTTCCGGGAAGGTCCTCTTTTCGGGGGTTTCCCTAAAAATAGGGGCACAAAACCCTAATTTTAAGTTTTTCAGAATTTTAACCATAGGTTCCTTGACAGAAACCCACAAAAACCTTATGTTTGGTTTGACCTAAAACAGACTTTTGATGGCATTTTTACATGATTTAGCTCAATTTAAGCAGAATGCCAAAAATTAATTTTGGGTACAACATTAGGCTCCGTCTGGTGACCATGTCGAATAACTACGGCATAGGAGAACCGAGAATCTCAAGTTTCGTAGACTAGTACTTTATTAGTTGGGTAATGGAGTCAAGACTTATTTCCTAATTCACATAAGAATTGAAGTTCACCTTCTTTTTTGGGGTTCACCTATTTATTCACCTAAAACAAGACTACCTACAAAATCACCTAAAACACGACAATACTTTACGGAATGGGGAAAAACATAACATAACAATAAAGCGAAAGAATTTTTTTTACAAAATACTCACCCCATCCCAGAAGGGATGAAATGCTTTAAGTACTGGCCACTATAGGGTAGCGGAAAGAGCCTCCTGTCTGAATGTGAGAGAACGTAAGAATTATCTCCTGCAACATCATGGATCAGGAACGGGCCCAACCAAAGGGAGTCAAATTTTTCGTGCATTCCCTTTGGTTCGTGTCTCTTGTCCCACAACAGGACTTTGTCTCCAATCTCGAAGTCCCGTTGCCAAGCCTTCTTGTCGAAGATCTTCTTCACTCTTTCTTGATGCTAAGTGATCTTATCAACAACCTCCACCCTCTCCTCTTGTAGTTGTGTCAGACACAAGATGCGCTTTTGAATTGGATCCTTGAACTCTTCATCTTCTACTGGGGATGCCAACTGCAAAGTTGACAACTCCAAAGTGATGGGTAGCATCGCCTCAATGCCATACATGATAATGAAAGGGGAAGTGCCGATAGCTCTCTTGGGCGTGATCCTATCAGCCCAAAGAGCGTCGTATAGCTTAGTATGCCAAGCCTGTTGATTGAATTCAACCATCTTGCGCACGATTGTGACTATGTTCTTATTAGATGGCTCTGCCTGTCCATTGCCTTGTGGATAGTAATCTGAAGAATGGGACAATGTGATGCCGTAGTCAAAACAGAATTCCACTAACTCCTTTGCTGAGAAGCTCGTAGCATTGTCGGTCACGATCTTTCTTGGTACTCTGAAACATGTGATGATATTCTCTTTGAGGAAAGTGCACACGACTTCGGAAGTAGCATTCTTCGTAAGAATCGCTTCAACCCATTTGGTAAAATAGTCCATTGTTGTAAGGACGTAGACATGTCCCTTACTGGAATGTGGGTTTATTGGACCTACGAAGTCGATACCCCATTGCTGAAATGGGGCATCTATTATTATTGGCCTCAGCGGAATGGCTGCTAGCTTGAGTTTGCCAACGAAATGTTGACACTGTTGACATTGTCGCACCCATTCATATGCGTCGCGGAACAAAGTTGGCCAGAAGAACTGTGCCCGCAAAATTTTGAACATTGTGACCCTTGATGAAAAGTGGTCACCACACGCCTCGTTGTGAAATGCTTCCAACAACCGCCGTTGTTGGTCTCTACTGATGCAAAGCAAGAACGTTCCATCAAGTCCACGCTTGTATAGAACGTTGCCTTGTAGCACATAGTTTTGTGCTTTTAACCCCAAGGTTCTTTTTTGCTGTTTGTCCAAGTGGGTTGGACATTCTCCATAGGTTGCGTAGTATCATAGCTCCGAGTACCACTCCCCCGCAAAATCAACCAATAAGACCATTGGAAGGTCTTCTTCAATTTATGTTCCTATCTCACCATCAGCCGCCGTATGCTTTAGATCACCGTCTTCCGCCATGAGCTGACATAGACCTCTCCCCCGAACGATTTTGGTTGGCTTGATATCCAAGTCATATTCCTGGACCTTTGTGATCTAGTTGCCTCTTTTAGTTCCCATCTCCTGCTAAGTTAGAATACTCTTGACCGCAGGATCAATGACATATACTGTTGTGTGAGCATTTAAGATATAGAATCTAAAAATTTTCACAGCTCTCACAACAACATAGGTGTTCTTTTCAATCTAGGAGTACCGGAATTCGCTGTCTTTGAAACTACTGCTCATGAAAGCAATTGGCGATTCCATCTCCTCGTTCAGCTTCTGAGTTAGTATGGCAGAGAGAGTGTAATACGACGCGTAACAATAAAGAATGAATTCCTTATTGAAGTCGGGTCGGACTAGCACCAGTGCCTTACTGATGGCTTCTTTTATCTTGGCGAATGCCTCTTTTCCTTTGTCAGTCCATTTGAAGGCGACCGTCTTCTTCATCATTGTTGATATATCTTTAGTCAGCTCTGAGAAATCAGGTACAAATCTTCGTATGAAATTTACTTTTCCGAAGAAGGAATGCACCTAAGTAGTATTGGTTGGGAGAGATAGGTTCTTGATTGAATCCACTTGATCTAGATCGATCGGAGTTCCCTCTTTGGAGACGATATGGCCCAGTAGTTTGCCTTCTGTCACCGCAAAGATAGATTTCTTTGGATTCAAAGATATGTGATGATACCTTCATCTCTTGAACACTTTCACTAAGTGTTGAAAATGATCTTGCACCTTCCGTAAGAAAGCAGTAAGGTCGTCAAGGTAGATGACTATCACTTTGTTCTTTAGATCTCCAAACGCCAAGTCCATGGCTCATTGAAAAGTGGCATCGGCGTTGATGAGGCCAAAGGGCATCCTCTCATAGGCGAACGTTCCCCACGAGGTGGTGAACGCTGTCTTGATTTGATCCTCCTTAGCCACCGCAATTTGATTGTATCCGGAAAAGCCGTCAAGCAATGACAACATCTCCGATCCAATAACCGTCTGCAAAGTATACTCCATGATAGGTAAAGGATAATTATCCTTTAATGACGATTGGTTGAGGTTCCTGAAGTCGACGCAAATCCGGATTTCTCCATTCTTCTTGCGCAAAGGAACAATATTGGACACCCAGGTAGAATGATGGATTGGAAATATGATCTTGGTGTCCACCATCTTCTGTACCTCCGCGTAGATTGTATCTTGGACACGCGGGTTGTAGTGCCTCTACTTCTGCCTAAAAGGCTTGATATCTGACTTAAGTGGAATTGTATGAGACAATTCCCTTGGCGTGAAGACTTTCAGATCTTGATAAGTCCATGCAAAGACATCTTTGTACTGTCTAAACAAGGAGATAAAGTTGTCACTTTCCTCCGCAGTGCAACACTTTCCCAAGTTGACAAGTCAGGGCTTATCTTCAATGCCTATGTTGACCTGACTATAATCAGCAGATATTTTGCTGGTTGAATTTCTTTGATCTTGCACGTGTCTATCATGCTTGTCAAATATGTCCTCCAAGGATACTAGACCCTTGGGATGTTGTTACCTCTTAGCTAGATGATGCCGAATTTCGTCGCTTCGGAATCTTCCACTATAGATTCTTTGAAAGGAGAAGTACTTCCTTCAAAGAATAGTTCTTTGTAATTGTCCCCCATGCAGAGGAACTCCTTGATGTCATCATCATCATCAAAGACCTGCCAATTTCCACAATTGTCGAGGACAGATGGCATGTATACGAGCTCAATAGCGAAGGCATTCTAACGGAAATCAGAATGGGCATGAAGAGTGCAGCCGACATTGCAAGGGCATCCGCTCTTCTTTTTTGGTCGCGTGGAATGTACTTGATGTTGAATGCTTTGAACCAATCAATAGCATTCCACACCCTTTGTCGGTAAGCCTGAAGGTGGCCTTTTCTAACTTGATAGCGCTCTCTGACCTGTTGTACGATCAGCTCTACGTCGCCTTCAGCTTGAAGGTATTTTATACCCATATCCCTTTCATTCTTGAGGCTTAATATGAGAGCCTCATATTCTGCAGTGTTGTTCGTGTTATCGAACTGCAAGCGATAAGCAAATGGGTACAACGTTCCTTCAGGAGAGGTAATGACAACTCTCGCTCCTGAGCCTGCTGTCAAGCAACTCCCGTCAAATTGCATTGTTCACATCTTTGATTCTTCATTCGATGTACTTGTGGCAAATGCAACCTTCTTTTCCTCTTCCGTTACTTCGGACAACATGGCATATGTACCAGGATCCGTACTTTGGTGTAGCACTTGTGCTTGGGGGTCTTGAGATTTCACCGCCGTGAATTTGGACTTAGCCTCTGGTTCCAATTTGAAGCTACCCTTCTTTAATGGAATGGTCGCGTACGACCAATCCAATTGAATCTCGCCTCCGAGATCCTTGCAGAAGCTTCGGCTCAGTAACATCCCATAACTGATTGGAATGTCAGCTATGAGGATGGTCATCATGATCTTTTCTGGGCAGGATACCAATCTTACTTGTGTGTCCTTTAGTTGGCCAACCAATGGCATTGGTTTTGATTCAAGTGAGTAACACTTGTCATGGGTTTCGATGCACGATAGTCCCAATGCATTCATGATCTGTAACGTCATGACGTTGTCCGATGCTCCTGAGTCAATGATGCAGTTGTTGAGTTTATAACCTCCCATATACAGAGATATGTAGAAGGGCTTTGGATTTTCTCCCATTGGTACAGAAGATTCTAGCAACGTAGGCTGGACGACAGCCTGCTTTTGTACTACTTTGAGAATCCGATCCATTTGATCGGGATGATCCTGGAGATACTCCTGCTGTGAGATCTGTACCTTCATCTTCATCATAGACGTCACAATGTCAAAGTTTGTCGAGGACGGGTCTTGAGCATTTGATGTGACATTCTCCTGTGTAGACTTGGGATTAGAAGTGGAAGCTTTTTTTCCCTTTTCATTCGGCTTTCATCTTTCTTCTTCTTCTTTTTGTGCTTTGAACTGTTGAGCGCGTGTGAACACAAGCGTTGACATATTCTCGTGGTTGACAGCAAGAGAGTACTGGCGGTACTCTTCTTCTTCTTGATTTTTGGGTTCACTATGAAAGTATCCCGTTGCGGAGTCGCCATCGAAGTTGTCCTTTTGTGGTGGAGCAACTTTCGCATTTGAAGGTACAAAACTTGAGCTTTGTGCTTGATCTCCGACATATCCCATGATCTGGTCCATTCTTTGATTCTCACGGCATGTGGATCCGATGTGTTCGTCTATATCATGGAAACAACAAAACACATTAGACTTTTCAGCCTCTGCTCCTTTTTGCGCAGGTCCTTGATTTCGAGGCTTGTAGTTGTTATTGAAAGGTTGGAAATTATTCCTCTTTGGCTGGTACTGCTGCTAAGGTTGGTACTGCTATTGAGGATAGTAGTGTTGTTGATATGGCGGTGGTGTGGGCAATGCTTGCTGCCCTTGATTGGGTGACTGTCTCTTCAAGATAGTCACTTCATTTGCTACCTTTTGTAGCAATGGATCTGTTGATGCTTGGACCAACGATCTGATAGCATCACCCTTCATCTTTTCCGTGGTCATCATGTGATCCTCGATCTCGATAGCCTTCTCTTATGCAATTTGTAAGTCCTCTTCGTGGCTTCCTTTGATTAAAAAGGCTATCTCTGAGGGAAGGGCGTTGATGAAGCTGCTCATCAGGATCTTGTCAAATGGGTTGAGTGTGTGAGAGAGACGTGTAACTAGGCGATTAAACCTTGCTACGAATTCCCTCATCGGTTATGTAGACTCCATCTTAGAGTTTGATAACCGAGCAAATAACTGGTGGCTGTCTTCAACGGGTTTGAATCTCGCCAAGAACTTCTCGCTCATGTCCTCCCAATTTCTGATGACTCCTGGTGATAAGTGATGGAACCAATCCAAAGCATTCGCCTCAAGAGTTTCGACAAAGAGTTGAACGGCGATATCTTCATGTGGTACGAACAAAACGGAGCAAGCCGTTGTGAACGTTGATATATGCTCATCGGGGTGTTTAGCCCCAATGCCGAAGAATCTTGGGAACTGCTTTCGCAATCCCTTGGGAAGTTTATGATTGCCTTGTAGGGCCAGTGGGCCTATGTTGTTTCCGCCATTGCCATTGTTACCATTATTACGGCCATTGTCGTTGTTGTTGACAATGCCGTTGTTGGCATTGTCATTGTAGAGGTAGTTGTCTGCCATCGCTTGAGCTAGAGGTCCTTGTTGTTGTTCTTCTAGAAAGTGTTCAGGAACCTCTTCAAAGATTTTCTCTATATTAGATGCTTCTCCGATGTCTTCTTGAAATTGAGGATTATTTCTCCTCCATATGTATACTTGGTGAGCCAGGATGCTTACTGCCATGCGGGTGGTGGTAACACTGGTCTCTCAACTACAAGATCAGCCTTTCTTTCTTCCTCGTCCAAAGTAATAGTTGCAGCTCTCCACTGAGCTGGTGATGCATTATTTTCAAAGATGAAAGTACGCAAGCTACTAATGATGTCCGTCTGCTCTCCTTCAATGAATGTAAGATTTGGTTGCAAAGTTCTTGGAGCAAGATCAGGTTGTTCAACTGGAGCCCAGGGACGCCACATGCCCATTTCGTGTCATAAAAGCGTTAAGCTTTTCTTGAAGTTTTATGCCTCGTTGCCCCACGGTGGGCGTCAGAAAACTGTTGGCATTTCAATTAGCACCTCTGGAGTGCTTACTAAAAACGGACAGCTATTGCAAGTGTTTTAGTATTGCTTTTCAAATTATAGAGATGAAAGATCTCTCTTTGTTGATGTTCTATGTAAAAAAGGTGTACTAAGGTTCCTATCTTTTTTACTCAGTGGCAGGACACAAGGGTGCATAAACACAATGCGTCGTAGCTAAGTTTTTTCTCTAGTTTCCGCAGATTCTTAACTACGACTAAACTAGCTTCTAGACTATCCTACCTCCTCAAGATAAACAAAGCATGAGGGCATAGGAGCAAAATGGATGGGTAGGAACACTTGAATCCTCCGTCTCCGTATAATATGGCCGAGGCTCTGAACTCTCAGATATACACTTCGGATAAGATTTTATGCAAGTAAACAGTCTTTACGATAGGCTGGATCAGACACTTGCCAAGGAGGAGGAACCCCTATCCGAAGTATAGGCTTGGAAACAGCTTACTGGAAACAACAAGGTACGATGATTTGGCTAATAGGATTCCCAAGGAGGTGACGACACCTATCCAAAGTGTAGGCTGAAAGACAATTCATTAAACATCAAACAATAGCAATCGATGACAAAATATCCAAGGAGGAGGAACCCCTGTCCGAGGAGGAGATTGAAACAATAAACTATTTGAGAACAAAGACGTTGGATCAACTCAAAACTTAGATCAAATATGCATACGCCATCTAACTTTCTTCTTCAAGCTTCACCAAAGAATTACAAAGGTTGGGACAGCAAAGGCACGAAATCATGCAAAATTACGATCAACCAACAAACTCTCATCCAAGAGTGAACAGATACAAACAAGCAAACTCTGGCAACAATGACATAGTAATTTTGCCTTGCAAATAAAAGTTTAACAAACAATGAGCCCAAGGCTCTTATTTATAGAAACTCAAAGGAGTAGGCAACCCTAAAGTCTCCTTGAGTTAACAATCAGTTCTTGCCAATCAGCAAGATTTATTCCTATGTCTAAAAATAGGTGAGCAAGCAGTTAACTGGAAATCTACTTCAGTTAATTAAAACTAAACAAAAGTCAAACTGGAAGTCTACTTCAGTTGACTGACACCTAACTAAAAGTGAACTTAAATTACAAATGTGTCTCAAAAATAGACATCCACCTTTAAAGGAGATCTGAGATCCACAAATTGTGGGAGTCAATTAGACATCCTTGATTAGTGGGATCTGACATGCATGATCTGTGGAGATCTGGAGTCAACTTGGAAAGGGGCATCAAGTTGACTTTAGTCATAGTTATTGCTACTTTGGAGGGTAGGAGGTCCTTCTTGAGGTGCTTGACACCTCATCACTATTGGTCAACGATCTGTTATCCATTTGTTGACTTCTTCTACCATAAGCAATCTGCTTTTGATATTCAACCTTCTTTGCAGTTGCGTCATCTAGACTTTTTGACATGAAGTGTGGAAGGTAGTGTGATAGTAACCTGATGGCGACTTTGTATTTGAACTGACTACCTTCCATATTTGGCTATCCATTGATTGACGAGTCAGATAACTCTACTTGATGGTACATCGAGTAACCAACTCAATCCTGGAGAGGATGGTTGACTTCTCAGCTTCTGATAGTAAGTTTATGCCCTTTAGACCTAAGGGCGCCCCTGGTTTTGACCTTTTGACTTATAATTCCATGCTTGAATACTGCCTGCTTTGATCTCTGTTATCAGATGATTCAGTTGTCAAATCCCTTCATTGACAGTCTCGTTGTCAAGATTCGTCAAAGTTGAGAAGGTTGTTCTAGAGGTCGTTGAGCAATCTAACTGCATCTATTCCATCAAAAGACTGGGCACCTTTCTTCCAGAGGGGCACTTTTCCTCTATACTTAGCCAATTTCTTGGCTTGTTCTCTCAATCTTCCGTTTTGGGCCTTTTTTTCTTGATCTCAACATGTGATTGTTTGACGAGTCCTGCGAACGTGCCATCAGATTGATCACGTGGCTGGGAAAGAGTTGAACAGATGTCATGTATAGAGCAGTTGTTGATAGGTTCATCAGATGTCTTGAACTGAGGGGTGCCCTTGGCCAACAGGGGCGCTTTTGCCATGAAGCTCACTGATTTGCTTTGTTCATTGCTTGCAGGCTCTCCATAATTCGTTGGCGTTTGGCCAGTGATCCCTGAATCAGATGATCTTGTTGATAGTTTCGTTGTCTAGCTAGCACAAACGTGAAGGAGACGACTAATCTGAAGATGTTAGGTGATTGCATTTGACCTTTGAGATCAAAGGGCGCCTTTCTTCATGAGGGGTGCCTTTTTCATATGTTGACTGCATTTTGCCTTGGTAACAAAACGTGCACCTTCCAGAGTTAGTCAAATTTTGGCCTTTTTCATTTTGAGAATCTCCTTCATCAAACAACATCTTTTTCAACCTTTTCCGCCATGGATTCTTCGTTGGAGCTTTTGAAGTTTAGCTTTCAGCACCTGGTACTGGCCAATCTGTCATTAATGGCTGCGGAGCTCCTAACTTTGTTCCTGAAAAATGAGAATAGACCCACCAGAGTAAAACATGTCTTTTGATGATTCTGACTTGATCAGTGTGATCGTGAAGTCGATTAATCCTATCAAAATCATTTTCAATCATTTCCGGGAAGGTCCTACAGTCTACATGTCAGCATGATGAGTCAGATTTCCAATCAGTATGGTGTCAAAGGTTGGACTTTTCAAAAGGTTGAATATTCTAAATCTACTTGGACTTTTCTAAAGGGTGAATATTCTCATTTTTGTAACGCCTCTTTCATTGAGTGAAAAGGCTTTATTACGCCGAGAGGCATTCCACTACAACGCCATTCGTTCGTGTGTAGAAAAACATTAGCATCGTTGTTTTTCTTTTTGACCAGCAAACCTAAACCACGGTCCCCAAACAAACAACCAACATTATTAACATATTTTGTAAAATTGGAAAACCGAAAAATGTTATTCGCGTGTTGGACTCGCGGCAACAGCAAACAGCATGAGCGAACAAGAAAGGATTTTCATGTGTTGTTGGCTCATGGGATCAAGGGCTTAATTTGTTGAATCGTCACTCAACATCCTTCCTTCTCGTGTTAAGACCGCATTCCTTATTTTATAACCTGTCATCCCCCTGTGTCACTTGCTTGGCTAAACTTTATTCTCTTCCATTAGACTTGTGTGTTAAAGTGCTCAACTATGGATTGTAATCACCTGGTGCAGATTGCACTTTGCACCGCACTTTGTCTATTTACATTTGTTTGATCTGTATAAGCCCACTGATTTGAAATTCCCAAAATAAAGGTAATTAAATATTGTAAACAAAAGCAATCCCATAATAAAGGTAACGTCTATCCAAAATGTGCAACCAGAATGCTGGATAGACAATAACGACATGTGAAATCTTGAACTTAGTGTTGGTGACAAACATGCAGGTTCAAGGTGAAAATCCATTGATTTATTAGGATTGTATTATATCTAACTAGCAATCGCACCTTAGTGTGCAATGGGTATGCCGAAAGCATGGAAGGTCGATTACGACAAAACTTTGGTTTAATTTTTTTCATAGATTTACATAGAATGTGAGGTCAATTGGTAGGCCATTTAGCAAACAATGTTGTTCGTGCAACAAAGGTCTCAATGGATAAGTGATAGCTTCAAATCAAGTATGCATCTACTTGTAGAGATCCAAACATGACTGAAACAAAACTTCTGAATTCGGCAGATAATCAAGCCTCATTATCAACAGAATCATGTTATGTTTGCAATAGGGAGAGAGAGGGAGATATAGGGATAGAAACAGGGAAAGATAGAGATGGATATGGATATGGATGTAGGGGAGAGGGGTATGAAGAGAAGGAGAGAGAGAGAGATAAACAGCGAGAGGAGAGAGGGATATATAGAGATGGAAAAGATACATATATAGAAATGAAGAGAGGGAGAGATAGAAAGATAAATATAGAAATAAGAATTGATATATAGAGAGAAGTAGAGAGAGGGAGATATATTGGGGTAGGGAGAGTTGGAGAGATAACGAGATAGGCATAAAGGGAGAGACAGAGACAGAGAGGCAAACAGATATAGAGGTCTAGGAAGAGGGAGAGAGGGAGAGGGAGAGGGGGAGAGAGGAAGAAGACAAATAAATAATGAGATAGAGAGAGATAGTGGTATTAGTATTGGTATTGGTGTCGTGTTGAGGTGGATTTTGACTCAATTGTTGGTATTGTGGTGTCAAGTTGGGATTTAGGTTGATGTTATGTTGAGGTAGAGGTGGAGGAGATAGGGAGATAAAGAGTGAGAGGTAGAGATGAAGGGATAGATATAGAGGGAGAGGGAGAGGGAGAGGGAGAGAGATATATAGACATATATATGGTGAGATAGAGTGATAAAGAGAGATATAAGGAGATATAGAGAGAGAGGGAGAGGGAGAGAGAGATAGAGATATATGGGAAGATAAAGGGAGAGAGGTAGACATAAAGAGATAGATAAGGGTATAGGGAGGGAGTGAGGAGGGAGAGATGGGGAGAGAAATGAAGAGAAGAGATACAAAGAGTGAGTGATAGAGAGAGAGGAAGAGACGGGGATAGAATGAGGGAGAGATGGGAAGATAGAGACAAAGATAAGGAGGGAGAAATAGGGAATGTGTGTGTGTGAATGAGAGAGATACATAGAGATAAAGATAGTGAGGGGGAAATAGGGAGCATGTGTGTGTGAGTGAAGGAGAGATATGGAGATAGAGATAAAGAGGTAAAGAGATATATATAAATAGATAGAAAAGAAGGGAGAGGGAGAGAAGATAGAGAAGTAGAGAGATATAGAAAGAGGGAGTGACAGGGAGAGAGGGATCTATATAAAGATAGAAAGAGAAAGAGATAGAGTGATACATATATTGAGAAAGATAGGGGAAGAGAGAAATGTTGTAAGAGGTAAGGAGATAGAGAGGAAGATAGGGATGTATATGGAGATGGAGACAGAGATACAGATTAATATATAGAGTGGGGAGAAAGGGGGAGATGGAAGAAGAAAAGAAAAGGTAGAGGAAGAAATAGAAAGAGAGAGCTCTTTATATCTGTGTCTCCCTCTCTATCTCTATGTTACTCATTAACTCTCAATTTCTCTTCCTCTCCCATATTTCCCTCTATATTTGTCTTCCCTTATATCTTTTTTTCTTTTCACCTCTATCTCTTTCCCTCTCCCTATCTCTCTCCCTTACTCTTTTTTATTACCTATTTGTCTCCCCCTCTCTCTCTCCCTCTTTATCTCTCTCTACCTCTCTCTATATATGATATTGTAGGTATATACAAAATGAACAAAAAATGCAACTAACAAGTTTCATCTGGATTTTTGAAAAACGACACATGTTGTGCAGAACTTTTTTTAATGTATTCATTATACTGTCTATAAATAGAAATGACAACATATAATTCTCAAAGATTTTGATCAGTTCTAATACAGGATGACCTTTATGAATCATGCCTTCACTAGCCTTGCAGACAATTTTCTTGTTATGTATGCTTGTGAGTCTGCTGTAAATTAATTTTCTTAAACTCCTATCTCTAAAGGAATACAAGCATTCCACTCCCAAAAATCAAAGTGCTCCACTAAGATATCTCTTGGCATTATTTAGATATATTATTGAATAAGATAACTAAGCTAGTTTAGTGTGAGGTGGCTAGTAATTCTTTTCATCCCTGTCGAAATTGTTTGTGGGGTGGTTCTGAAAATAGGTTGTGCTGGCATCGTGGTTCTTAAAATTATATTATTTCAGACCACACTTTATCTCTGTTCAGAATATCAGCTTCTCAGCTATAGCCGTCGCACTATTAAGGAGTAGAAGCTTTTATGTTTGGTATCGCAGCCTTTGGAGGAGTAATAGAGATGTGGCAATGATGAAGTCTATCACATAGGATGAAACGGAAATTTTATGTTGCTCAGAAAGCTACAGGCCAAAAAATAATAACGCCAGATTTATTGAGGAAGTCGTGTTATTTTCAGAAGATGTATTATTGCCTTCATTTTTTTTATGGGCCATATGAGGGTGTGTGTCAATTGTGAAGGAGGATTATACCTGATGCGTAAATGCTTCCAAATAAAGATATAAGTGTATGCAGTGCGATGTGAAGAAAGAGAGAATGCCATCAATTTAAATTATCTCTCTTCATGCATATCGGGTTGAGTGGTATTTTTTGCTGTAAACGTGAAGTTAAAAAAAACGAAGGCAGTTA
Organism: Sequoiadendron giganteum; assembly: GCA_007115665.2. Classification (NCBI taxonomy): domain Eukaryota; kingdom Viridiplantae; phylum Streptophyta; class Pinopsida; order Cupressales; family Cupressaceae; genus Sequoiadendron; species Sequoiadendron giganteum. The sequence continues at coordinate 334,106,557 of CM021105.1, read as the reverse complement.
TCTTTACTGGAGAAAATGAATAAAAAAACGTCTTGCATAGACTATTTCTGGAGGATGAAGACGAGATGCTCTACTATGGCGCAGCAGAGACTTTATTCTTGTGTCAGGCAGTGTAATGGTGCAGCAACAGCTTGTTTAGAGGCGGCCTTTATAAATGTTTTGTTTATTTTGAATGAGGTGAGATAGAAGACATTTAAAAAGCATTTTATTCTGCATTGGTTTCTTTTATGAGGCCTGTGTTTTGAAGTCTGCTATTATTTTTTTGTCGAGCTGCATATGTTTTGTATAATCTTTGACGTGTTTGGTGTATTGAGCTTTTTAGTGTGGAGGATGTGTTAAAAGGGAGCTATCAGGTTTCTTTGTATGTGTGAACGATGTTAGAAGATGGAGTAAATTCAGTCAAAAACATAAAATCTTCGCAGTCCAATCATCGTCGGTGTGAGCAGGATGAAGTTGGTCGCTGGCAATAATATATTTGTCTAATATCCTTTTGAAATGTGTAGGCTGTGCAAGTTTGGTGCGACTGTTCTGGATTAACTTATTTGAGTGTATCAAATTTGGGAGAACGGTATGTTTACATTCTGAAAGTGAATGCGATTTATTTTGGAATGGAGCCTCTGCTAGTTCGATGAATTTTTATTGAGCAGAACTGGGTGATATCGTGGTCCTTTTTTTTCAACACAATACTATATCATTCCTAGTGTGTGATATTATGCCTGACGGAAGTCAATTCTGAAATTGCTTTCAGTTAAAGTTTAATTGCATGTATACATATCTGAGTTCTTTGTATGGACAGGGGAGTATGAAAATCTGAGTTCTTTCAGATTTCTGATTTTGAGTATGAGCCTCACAGTTCAAGTGAAGCCAGTGTTTGAATGCAGTGTTACAGACTTGTTAGAAGTTGCTTTGTGAGTTGGTACTCACGCTGAAGTTGGTGCTTCAGCCTTTCGGAGTTGGTGCTTAGAGGGAGAGTTGGTGCTCACTTGTAATCTTGTAATCCGAGTTGGTGCCCATTGTTGATAACAAAAGTAATATCTTGCCGTGGTTTTTTACCCGAAAGGGTTTTCCACATGAAATCTGGTGTACTTCACATTTGATGGTTGCTGTTAATGTTTTGATTTCTGGTTTTAAGATTTTAAGATTTATCAGATTTTTTCTGATAATTTCATTTTTGGCCAACCCATTAGTGAATCATTATCACCATGGGTTGTGACCTTTCCCAATGACCTAGGAGATTGTACGAAGACTAGAAGGGAATTCAATGATTGGTTCCAAATGCTTGTTCAAAGTTATCTATGTTGCATATTGAAGCCTAGAAAAGTATAAGGCCAGGTTTGTTGGGAGGGATTCTCTCACAAAGAGGGAGTTGACTACAATTAAATTTTTGCTCCAGTTGGAAGGTGTAATTACACTATAACCACTATGTACATGGTTGATTGATGCAGCTGGACCTTAAATCAAACGGCTGTAAAAATTGTTTTTTGTAAGGTGTAATTAAAGAGGAAAAATTCATTAATCAACCTAAAGAATTAGATATCCATAGGCACAACTCTCCTGTTTGTACATTGCTGAAGGCCTTGTAGTTGTATGGACTTGTGCAGACACCATGTGCTTGGTATGCCCACATAGATGAGTATTTGCAAAAGGTGAATTTTTTCAAGACACTTACAGATTCTAACCTCCATTTTGTCCTTGACAAATATGATATGTTGTTCTCGTGCTATAAGTAGATGATTTGATCACTAGAAAAAAGTTCCAGAAGAAAAAAGTTCCAGAAAAATCATTTTGTAGAAGATCAAGAAGTCTGACAGCAAATTTCATATGAAAGACATGTGGCTGCTACACTATTTTTGGAGATCAGAGGTATGGCAGGTTGATAGGCATTTCTTCCTTGGAAAATGGAAGATAATATTGGAGATTCTGAAGTTACTCCACATGCTAGAATACAAACCCGTGTCAACTTCAACAGTACCAAATTTGAATTTGATGTAAGATGAAGATTCAGATTTGATTGATTGTACCCTCTACAAGCAGCTGATTCAATCATTGATTAACCTAATCAATACCCAACCTAGCATACAGTAGTCAGTAAATACTTTGAGCAAGTTCATAATAGAGATAAGTCAATCTCATTGGAGGGCTGCAGAGCAAATGCTCTGATGCTTGACAGGGGCACTCTTCATTATGGCATTGGATACATAGGTAATGTAAAAACTTGGAGTTTACTTCTGACTATTTTTTGTTTCTTGGATAGCTCTCATCTCCTGGTTCAGCAGGATTCCCTTAGTTCAACAGAAGCAGAGTATGTTGCAAATTGTTCTACTAGTTTTGAGGCAATCTGACTTTGCAAGTTGTTGATTAAATTGACTCCTAAATTACTAGCACCCTGTGATAATCGAAATTGCATCAGCTCTCTGAGAATCTTGTTTTTCATAATCGACCGGAGCATATACACAATTGGTATCATTTTATCAAAGACCGGGTATGGAGGCATACATTGGTCCTTGAGTAAGGTCCTTTAGAATTGCATTTGGTTGATGTCCATGTGGCAACCAAGACCTTACCAAAGGGGGTGTTTCCATTCCTGAAAGAACAAAAATCGGCAGTAGAGAGTGTTTCTCACAGAGAGAAACTAAGCAAGTTCTCCAAATTTCTTCATCTGCATAATCTTCTATTTTAGTAAGTTTTTAGTTTTTGGAAGCTATGTTCCACAGTGTTTCGGGGACAGGGACGGGGGTACGGCAGGGGACGCATTTCCAGGACGTTTCCTAGGGGGCCATTTTTAGGGGACGGTAGGGGATGGCGACATACAAAATACATATATATATATATGATTTTTTCAAAATTTATTAATATATTATAGGGAGAAAGAGGGAAAGAGAGAGATATGTCAATAAATTAATAATTGATAACAACAATATCAATATGTAAATAAATCGTGAGAGCAGTAGAATAACAGCATAATAAATGTCATTAAACTTATTATCGTAGCCAATGATCTGGGTATGTTTGTATTTCATTGGGAATCAATAAAAAATTATATTTTGAAGGAAATGTCTGCTGCTGTAATCAAATCAGACTTATATCAGACCTGTAATGCAATGTATTCAGACTTGATATAGTGCAAATAAAATCAGATTTGAGGTTGAATGTTTCATATTTGTTGATATTATGATAGTAGTTATCATTTCTATGTTTTATGCAAATGATTTGGCATTAAAATTCAATCAAACACAAGCATAAGCATTCAGAAATCAGAGCTCAGTCACTTTGCATGCCAAGTGTTTGACAAAATATCAAACAACTCAAACTCAAAAATCACCTTAGAAAGGAGGACGAAATATTTAAAAAATCAATTTTTTACATGTTTTTCTAACCCAAGAAGCTCCCTGTCCCCGTCCCTGGTATAACAAGGGACGTTTCCAACATCCCGCATCCGTACCGGGGACGGGGAAACATTTCCTGCTAGTTGGGATATTTCGGGGACGGCTGGGGGACGTCCCCTTTGCGTCCCCCCATCCCGGGGACGACAGGGGACGAGGACAGTGGGTTTTGGGGTAGGAGACGTGTCCCCGCGTAACACAGTTTGGAAGGTTTCCAGTTTAAGTTGAGAAGTCCACATCTAGTTTGTTTATTTGAAGTTTGATGAGAAGTTTAAATTAGCATGTACTGTTTTTGAAGTTAATTTACATTTTTGGAATTGAATTCATAAGCCCACTTCAGAGTAAGCTAACAACCTAACTGTTGATTAGACCCTTCTATTTTGACCCCGGTACACGTGTGGGTTTGGCTTTGGTACTGGTCCGGTGCAAGTTCATCCCTGGGTACGCCCAAGGAACCGGGGTGCCCAGGCAGGTACCCTGGATGTATCCAACAGTATGAGGGCTCATGTGTAGGTAGGACAATGATGATTTCCATTCCTATTCATGATGCAGGGGTAGACTTTATTACCAGTTAGATTGAATTTTGTTGGAAGATGAGGGTTTTGCTGCAGAATCAAGTTGAAAGTAGGAGTATTCTGGTTTATATCTGCTAGAGTTATATCATTATCCTCTGTGCTGATGAATTAATGGGGTAGATTCTTGATTGTCCTATCTTTTCCCCTAGGTAGCTCTCTGGATTCTCTTTATTTTTATAATCCCATGCCTCTGATACCACTTTCGTTTGGGTGATTGTGTTTTGTGCAGTCTTTTCAAAAAGGACCAATTACTGAAATTCATTCTTAAGGAGAGATTAAAATGCACTTGAGTAACCACGGGCTGATTGGACTAAAGTAGCTTGTGATATATATATACATGCACGTAGACCAGCAACAGATTGTTGTAAACTGCACGCTGCCATCAAAATTGATTTCTGTAGTGGTGGTTGATTATAATGGGAGTTAATGCCAGGGGGAGGGCATATTTTTAGAGGATTAACCTCAATTACTTTGCTCTTCGTCAAACCTTTCGAAATCAACCCACAAAAAAGTGAAATGGTGGACAGGACATTGAACTGCTTATCAACTTTAATACATTCACCTTTAATGTTTTGGGCCTTTGGCTCTTGCCATTACTCCCTGTATTTTCCTTTAATACCACTATCTTGAGAGTATCCTGATGGTGCAAAGCATGAAATAATGGATTGATCTCAACGCTTCCTCCCTTGTGCATTTGAAAGAACTTGCAGTACAGATATATCAATCACCTTATGTTAAGGCAAATTTAAAAAATAACACATGATGAAAATGAGATTTGAGTTCTTATGGGAAAACAAAAACAAAAAAAACTGAGACACAATTAGCCACCAGTTAATGAGATTTTGCAAAATTATGAGCATCATTGTTCATATATATATATATATATATATAATAAGTTACTGGTTCAGTTTCGGGTTCAGGTTTGGGTTAGACAGTTTGGTTCACGGGGTCGAGCAAAAAAAATTTGGGGTTGGGTTCGTTAATACAAAAACATATAAAAATCAGAAATATATACATATTTACAACAATAATCAAGTTCAAAATACTACACATAGCATCATATATTGTATAATAAACAAAACCACCATAAAAATAAAAAAATATTAGAATGTTAATTAATCAAACTCGAATACCATGATATGTATTATATATTATATATTAAAATTAACTACATTGTTGTATTTCTCCGTGTAGGTAAGCATCAAGTAACATCAGGGAAGATTGTCCAATTGGATGACAATATTATAGATGAAGACTTGTAGGCAAACTTGCAAACTTGGACTTGGAGAGTACCTAGAAAATCAAATGAATTCAAGGGGAGTTTGACGGCAATCCCCCAACGGTGTCGAGGGGCAACACCCCTCGTGGGGTTCTAGGGGCAACACCCCCAACAAGGTTGAGGGGCAACACCCCTCATGGGGACCTGGGGGCAATGCCCCCAATGGGGTCAAGGGGCAACACCCCTCATGGGGGTCAGGGGGCATTGCCCCCAATGGGGTTAAGGGGCAACACTACTCGTGGGGGTTTGGGGGCAATGCCCCCAATGGGGTTGTGAGGCAGCGCCCCTCGCAGGGTCTGAAGGCAGCACCCCTGTCGCGATACAGAGCGAAGTCGAGGGGCAGAGCCCCCACCATCAAGCCCAAATTAAGATATCCAAGACCACACAAACCTTCATGGCGTACATCATTTTTGCATTCATAATAAAACCCAAATTAAGACCATCAAAGCCACACAAACCTCCATGGCACACATCATTTTGGGATTTAGGGGGCAAATGAGACTTTTTAGAGTTCAAAAAAAATCAAAAAATAAAAAAATGAAACTGCAAAATTGCCTAGGTTTGGTTTGAGTCTGTCAGGGACAAACCCACAGGCTGTGGGCCAAACCTTGTCCGGACTCAAGCCGGACCGGACCACAAACCGAAGCCAAACCGGAGGAAGACCGAGGGGTTTTAGGGGAAGAACCTGTTGATGTTTTAGTGTCGGGCCTATTACTTCCAACAGCCACATTAAATAAAAGAAATAAATTAAATGATAGCCTTTGGCTATTTAATTTATTATAGTCCGATTTAAGTGAAGAGGCGCTTCACTTTATTAAATGAATAATATTTATTATTCTTGGCCGACTTATTTAATTATTGTTATTTCTTAATGAGGTCAACCTCATGAAGAGTCACATTGTTTTGTATAAATACAAGGTGATGATCATCCATTTGATCATCAAGTTCATTCATTCATATTCGCATTTCTAGAAGAAGTTCACACTTAAGCAGCAGATCGAATTCAAGGAGTATCATATTCATTTGTATTTGCGCATCTAGGAGAAGCGCTATTATTCATTGTATCAAATCCGGCATTGTGTTGTGCCTGAGTTGTAAGCAAATTTCTGCTCTTATTACTTCAATATATAAGCAATATATTTGTTGGGTTTTTCTCCCTCGAGTAGGAGGGTTTTCCCAAGGTATCTTGTTGTGTTCCTTGTCTTATGTGTTGCTTTTCTGCTTATTGAATTTTTTATCCTAAAACTAACATGGTATCAGAGAGGGTCTAAGAAAATATTTGAGCAGACTTTTATAAGCAGCATTATCCCTCTCCATTATTCTCATCGGTGTGTGTCTATCTTAACTACGAAAATGGTGATCGGTCTCAAGGTTGAAGATAGACTCGAATGTGCATCAAACTTCATTTCTTGGAAGTTTAGAGTTTTGATTGCATTGGAAGAAAATGAGATTCTGGAGTTTGTGGAGGGCAAAGTACCTGAACCTTCAGATGAGAATGAGAAGACACAATGGAGGAAGAATGGCACAAAGGCCAAGAAGATTTTGATTGATTTTGTGAAGGATCACCTTGTGCCTATTATCTCCAAATTGCAGACAGCAAGTGAAATGTTCAAAACCTTGGAGGGATTATATGAGATTAATAACACCAACCGAGCACTTGCATTGAGGCAACAGCTTCATCACATCAAGATGGCGAAAGGAGATTCAATCATCTCTTTCTTCATGAAGATTACTGAGTTAAGAGATCAGCTTTGTGCCATTGGTAGTATGGTTGATGATAAAGACCTAGTCATGTTGGCTCTTAATGGTCTTCCTCAATCTTGGGAGCCATTCATCCAAAGTATCAGTGGAAGATCAAAGCTACCAAAGTTTGATCGTCTTAGAGCAGATTGTATTCAAGAGGAATCAAGGTTGGCAGCAAGAGGTAATGGATGGAGTTCTAATCATGAAGACAACCATGTTCTTGCTGCTCAAACATCAAAGTGGAAAGGAAGAGAAGGCAGGAAAAGCAACTTCAAGAGGAACAGGGATAGAAGATCAAATGGTGCTCCTGAATCTAAGAAGAAGAAAGATCTCTCCCATATACAGTGCTTCAGATGTGACAAGTTTGGTCATTATGCAAGAGATTGTGCACAAGACCAAAACAGCATGCTAATACCGTGGGTGTGGATGAGGTCTCTCCTCAGAAGGATTCAAGAGACAATTCAAGTGGATTTCTATTTATCCAGCCCTATCAAGCAATGTTCCAACCGATAGCAACACATGGTTGATTGATAGTGGCGCCTCTCGACACATCATTGGATTTAGAGAACATCTTTCAGATTTGGTGGAGAGAGATACCAACATGCAAGTCATTATTGGTGATGATGCATGCTATTCAATGAAAGGTGTTGGAGCCTCCTCTCTTCACCCAGATTCCGGCATCTCTCTTCATTTGAGTGATGTGTTGTTCGTACCAGGTATCAAGAGGAACCTTGTATCAATTTCAGCCTTGGAGGACAAAGGATATCAAGTTGCATTTTCTGAAGGAAAAGTTCTTGCTTGGGTAAAGAACTCTAGCATCAAGACAGCCCGAGTAATTGGTGTTCGGTATGAGAGTCTCTATAGGGTTTCAATTCATCCAATGCAAGCTTTGTTGCATGATTCCACTAGCCCAAGCGAGCTTTGGCATAGAAGACTTGCTCACCTCCATTTCAGAGCCCTTCCATCCATGTAGAAGATGGTCATTGGTCTTCCAAAACTCAGTCAAGAGCATGAAGGTACTTGTCGAGGATGCGCATTAGGTAAGAATACCAAGGGTACTTTTCATAGTAGTGAAAGTAGATCTAAATGCATTCTAGATCTTATTCATTCTGATTTGTGTGGTCCAATGTCTACTGCATCCTTGAGTGGTTTTTGGTATTATGTACTTTTCATTGATGACTACTCTAGAAAGACTTGGATTTATTTTTTGAAGTCTAAGGAATCTGATGAAGTACTTGAGAAATTCAAAGAGTTTAAGGCTCAAATAGAGAATGTATCCGAGAAGAGGATCAAAGTTTTGAGATCTGACAACGGAGGAGAATACGCTTCTGGAATCTTCTGTAACTTTTGCATTGAGGCAGGGATTAAGAGGGAGTTTTGTGTCCCCTACAATCCTCAGCAGAACGGTGTTGCAGAAAGGAAGAATAGATCCATTGTTGAAGCAGCTAAAGCCATGATTCATGACCAAGACTTGCCAACCTTCCTTTGGGCAGAAACTTCTAGAACCGCAATGTATGTTCAGAATCGGTGCCCTCATCGTATTTTGGAAAATATGACTCCTGAAGAAGCCTTCACTGGAGTGAAGCCTGAGATTAGTCACTTGAAAATCTTTGGTTGTCATGTGTACATTCATGTGCCTAAAGATAAGAGGAATAAGTTAGAACATCTGGCAAGAAATGAATATTTGTGGGCTACAGTGAATCTTCAAAATCCTACAGGATTTACATTCCAGGTCAAAAACTGATAGAGATCAGCAGGGATGTCACTTTTGAAGAAGATGTTGCATTCAAAAGATCTAAAGTTTCTTACATGGAGATAGATAATGAAGATCAGGAGACTCCTCAGGACATGGACATTGATCATACTCCTGAGATTCAGAGGGAGTCCATTGAACCAGAAGAGGATGGTGATGCAGTTGAGCCTTTGGAACCAACTAATGGGCCAAGAGATATTGTCATAGGTTGGAAAAGACCTCTATGGGCTAGGCAAACAATGTAGGAGGCAGAAAGGTTTGCAGTTCCTAGAGGCACATTCAGAGAAAGCAAAAGACCATAGCAATTTTTGAGCTATGTTGCATTGATGAGTCATATCATTGAATCTGAGCCTTCCAGTGTTGAGGAAGCATCAAGTCAGCAAGTATGGAAAGATGCCATGGCTGAAGAATAGCAATCTATCATCAAGAATGATGTTTGGGATATTGTACCTAGACCAGAAGGGAAATTTGTTGTATCTTCTAAATGGCTTTTCAAGATCAAGCATGCGGTTGATGGAAGCATTGAGAAGTACAAAGCTAGAATTGTAGCTAGAGGATTCTCTCAAAAAGAGGGAATAGACTATGAAGAAACCTTTGCTCCGGTTGCTCGTTATACATCCATCAAAACCATTATTGCTATTGCAGTAGCTAAGGGATGGAAGCTACATCAGATGGATGTGACGACATCATTCCTTAATGGTGTGATTGAAGAAGAGGTATACATTGAGCAACCTGATGGTTTTGAGATTCATGGGAAGGAGTCTCATGTTTGCAAATTGAAGAAGGCTTTGTATGGCCTTAAGCAGGCTCCTTGTGCTTGGTATGAGAGGATTGATCAATACCTAATGAGCTTGGGTTTCTCCAAGAATGATGCAGATTCAAACCTGTACTTCAAAATAGTTAATGGTGAGGCATTAATCTTGGTTCTTTATGTTGATGATCTATTTCTTACTGGAGAAGAACATCTCATTATCAAATGCAAGGAGGAGTTAGCTTTTGAATTTGAGATGAAAGATCTTAGATATATGCATTACTTCCTTGGATTAGAAGTATGGCAGAGGCCTAATGAGATTATTCTAAGTCAAGGAAAGTATACTATAGACATCTTGAAGAGATTTGGTATGATGGATTGCAAATCCATGTCTACACCGATGGAAACCAATTTGAAGAAGTTGAGTGAGTCTACAACTAGTTCAGATCTGGTGGATCCCACTATGTACAGGCAATTGATTGGATCGTTGATGTATCTAGTCAATACTAGACTAGATATTTGCGATGCAGTGAGTGCACTTAGTCAATTCATGAGTGAACCAAGGCAAATACATCTAGTTGCAGCTAAGCATATCCTGAGATACTTGCGTGGCACAATTGGATATGGCTTAAGGTATTCTTCCAGTGTAGATCTTCAATTCCAAGGATATTCTGATTTTGATTGGGCAAGGAGTGTAACTAATCGGAAGAGCACCTCTATTTGTTGCTTTAATTTGGGGTCTGCTATGATTTCCTGGTGCAGCAGGAAGCAATCTTCAATAGCACTAAGCACTACAAAGGCAGAGTATATTGCAGCTTGTGTGGCAGCCCGAGAAGCAGTGTGGCTTCGAAAGCTCCTTGCAGGATTGTTTGGACAACCATTGGAGCCAATTGTCGTCCATTGTGATAATCAAAGTTGTGTGAAGCTTTTTGTCAATCCAATGTTTCATAACAGAACAAAACATGTTGAGATCAAATACCATTATATCAGAGATATGGTATTAAGAAAAGCTATCCAGTTGAGATACATTTGTACTAAAGAGCAAACGATTAATATTCTCACCAAGCCTCTCTCCAGAGTGAAGTTTGTGTACTTCCGAGACAAGCTTGGAGTTGTGGAGAATGAAGCCCTAGCTAAGAGGGAGACTCAGCATCAATAATCTTTTGTGATTTGCTTTTAATGCATTTTTCTCTGTGAGAGAAAATTTGAGGTGAAAGCCCTTGTTAACGCATCTTTCTCTGTGAGAGAAATTTGAGGTGTAAGCCCTTGATAATGCATCTTTCTCTGTGAGAGAAATTTGAGGTGGAAGCCCTTGGTTCCACCCTCTGGGAGTAGCCATGGTGGATGTCATGTTGAGAGACTCCATGACAAACATCACGTTGAGAGACTCTGTGATGATTTCCTTGTAATTGTGTTTATCCACCCTCTGGGAGTAGCCATGGTGGACGTCATGTTGCGATGACGATGTCACGTCAAGTGACTCCATGATGGGCACATGTGCACATGTTCTTTCCATGCATGGGAGTAGCCATGATGGACAATATCACGTTGAGTGACTCCGTGATGTGTTCTCTTCTCACATATGGGTGTAGCCATTGTGAGTGTCATGTTGAGAGATTCCGTGACCTTTATTGTTGGGAGTGTTGATGTTTCAACGTCGGGCCTATTACTTCAAGTGGCCACATTAAATAAAAGAAATAAATTAAATGATAGCCTTTGGCTATTTAATTTATTATAGTCTGATTTAAGTGAAGAGGCGCTTCACTTTATTAAATGAATAATATTTATTATTCTTGGCCGACTTATTTAATTATTGTTATTTCTTAATGAGGCCAACCTCATGAAGAGTCACATTGTTTTGTATAGATACAAGGTGATGATCATCCATTTGATCATCAAGTTCATTCATTCATATTCGCATTTCTAGAAGAAGTTCGCACTTGAGCAGCAGATCGAATTCAAGGAGTATCATATTCATTTGTATTTGCGCATCTAGGAGAAGCGCTATTATTCGTTGTATCAAATTCGGCATTGTGTTGTGCTTGAGTTGTAAGCAGATTTCTGCTCTTATTACTTCAATATATAAGTGATATATTTGCTGGGTTTTCTCCCTTGAGTAGGAGGGTTTTCCCAGGGTATCTTGTTGTGTTCATTGTCTTATGTGCTGCATTTCTGCTTATTGAATTTCTGATCCTAAAACTAACAGAACCGGTATCTTATATTTATATATATATATATGTATATGTATATGTATATATATACATATATGTAATATATATATATATATATTGTAAGACCTGGAAAATGACTATGAAATTGAATAATCAAATAGAAAATAACACAACTCACAATCAATTCACAAATCACACCAATAGAGCATTAAGAAAGAATTGCAATAATAATGAAATGCAGCAAACCTGCACACATACAGCTCCAAACAATTTGCCTTAACTTAGCTCCATTGTTTTCCTCTTTGCACCTTGGAGAAAAGTGTAGTAGTAATTGCTCTCAGATTTTGTAGCACAAAGCACTGCCAATATGTGTATAGTTTCTTCGCAATGATGAGAGAAGCCTGAATTTATTGATTTTCAGTGATACCGATCAACGGTCAAGATCTGGTGAGAGACTGAGCAGATCTATGGCTCAAAAATGATGAGGAGTTAATTGATCTTTTGATTGCAGCTAACTGATCTGGTTCAGTTAAGAAACTTGATTGAAGAGATAAGTGTAACTGACGATCAGTTAAGAGAATTGATTGAAGACTGGGCTGAAAGTAAGTGGGAGTTGACTGGTGAGGTGGAAATGCATGGGTAATTAATAAATAATTAAAGAAATTAATTATTAATTACATATGCAAAAAGGGAATTATTTATTTTAGAAGAGGATAATGTTGAGAGGAATAATTGGATAATTTAAATAATTAAAAACAATTATTTAATTTGAGAAGTGGGAAATGGGAAATGAATTAATTAAATAATAATGAATTATTTAATTAAACTTTAGGAAAGAGGAATAATTAGTAAATCAATTAAATAATATTAATTATTTAATCAATATAGATGAAATGTGATGAAATAAATAATTCGGAATTATTTAATTAGAGTCGAAATGAAGGAAAATTCGGAATTAGAATAAATAAATTATTAAAAATCATTTAATTATCAAAATGAAGTGGAAATAATCATTAATTTAATTAAATATGCTGAAGATAGATTGATTAGGCCAGATGACAGAAAGTGATACGTTTTGGAAGAAATCTATTAGTCAAATTTAAGTGTCTACACACACACACACACACATATATATATATGTTCTCCCGTACCCATACCCAAGGGGAAAAAAAAGTGTCATATCACCATACCGGGTTCCAATACCTGTACCTGAACTGGTAACTTAGAAAGTAGTTGCTTTCTGTTTCTGGAACTGAGTGGCAATAATTTATAAATGGCAGTTGCATCATAGGCCCACTTCAGTGTGAGCTAAGTGTTGAGAAGACTATTGAATATTTTGAGCGTACATTTTAGCATGTCAATCGCACTTCAATATGTTGAAATTCGAAGTGGGATAACCCAACTAGGAGTGTTAGTCATTGAGTTGTGGGTGAAACACAGCTCAAAGTTAACTGCTATCATATCTTAACAGTCCAGGTCTAATATTCAAAGAGAAATGGATTCAGATTATCAGCTAGACATGGGATTTCTTCAAGGAGGTGATTCCCCTAATTATTAATCTTTCATCCTTGCTTTAATTAATTATTTTTTGTGCTGATTTGATATCTGATAGAATCATTCTTAGAGTTTGGGACTCCAATTTTACAGTTATAATTTGCATTTCCAGCAAGCTAGGATTTCAAGTAGGTCTTCCAAAGTTCAAACAATTGACTAATGAAGTCTTCTTTTTTTTTTCTATTTTTGATATACTTTGTCTCTTCATCTGACCCGTCATTCTAAGCTTGTAATTAGAAATCTGAGCAGTTTTGAATGGTGCATAAAGTGGTTTTGCGTCTCAGATATGAGAAATTTTTATATTTTAGTGAACAGAATGCATAAATGAGAAAACATTTCGTAGGGCAGAATAACAGCATGTTTGGTAAGAAAATGAAACAAGCTTGGAAAGAAGGCAACCTAGTATAAGTAGAAAGATGATTTCAATTTAGAAGCAACGACCATGATCATTTAGACAGAGGTTACAAAAACCAAAAGCTACGACCATGGTCATTTAGATAGAGGTTACAAAAACCAAAAGCAAACGATTCAATAAAGATACCTACACAACATAACTACACCTTGCTATAATAGTGCAAAACTCTTGCCTCCTAATAAAATTGCATATTTGACTTATTTTCATGTTTCCTTGGAAAACAGATATAACTAACATTCAGTACATGTACCTATAGAAATACTTAAAACATATAAATGGGCAAACCTGTTGATATATGGGGGTACCTCCATATGCAACCAGCACTTTAAGACCAGTTTGATAAGAAAACTTTCTAACTTCTTGATGTATCTGGAAACAAACAAGTAGATTTCACCCATAAGCAAAACCAATATTGAAACTTCCACAATTTACAGTGTTGAGCTTTCATGTGTATACCATGAAGGAAACAAATACAATACAACCCCTTTCAAAATAATGTGACCATTCCATGAGTTACAACTATATATCAGTTCTGTGTTTTTGTTTGTATATGCATTTCCAGTTTATAGTACAAAGTTAAGAGAATCAACAAGATACATTTCTATTATGCCTTGTCCATATCTTTGCTTATAGCAGAAAGAGAATTAACAAGATAACATTTCTATTATGCCTTGTCCATATCTTTGTTTATAGCACAAACTACAAAGCACAAAAAACAGAACGAAAGATAGGAGCATGAGCAAGAAATGAATGGAAGTCAGCAGTCCTTTGGCAAATATTTAATGTTTGCAAGGGCAACAGACATACATTGGAAAAGATTCTTAATATCTAGGAGAATAAGATTCATTAATTCCCATTTTTCACAACAGTATACCACCCTCTGTTGTTATACATAAAACTCTGAAAATATCAATACAAATTCCCTTCAGAGATATGAATTGAACAATTTGACAGTCCCATCTGTCAAGATCGGCATTAAAATAATAATTTGCAATGGTTCTTGCAACCATAGCCGACGCTGAAAATTTTCTTCAGACTATGATCACAGCCACAATACTAAATTTCACTTGAACCTGTTTCTTGGCCTATCCTCTCCAAACATGGATGCAGCACATTGAGACCATGGATTGACAGTAACCATCTAAAGAATAAATGCAGTCAATAGTCAAGTCATGAGCAGGATTAAATAAACCCTTATGAAAAGAATACACAATACATTTTTCAGAAACATATTCCATATTTACACACTTCATTTTGACCTTGTTTGGCATTCAAAAATAATAGCACACAAAATGCATTCAGTGTACTGAAAAGGATCTGTAGATTGGAAAGACCGTGATCAAAAAGAATAATGGAAGCCTGATAGGATAAACCTCAACTTCTGAATCACACACAAGTTTTCAGCCTAAACAGATCATATGTTATTCTGCTCCATTTGAAAGAATTCCACCTATAAAACTGCTGCCCAATAACTAAAAATTAAAATTCTAATTCCAATACCATTCAACAATTAAGTAGAGTATTTTTCATTGGGGTTTTTTGTGAATTTACTACTTCTTCACAAAAAAGAAAATTAAAAAAATTTGCCCATAAGCCAAAGGACATGTTTTAATATAAAAGAAATCCTGTTAGACACACATGCTTTTTAGTTTGGAAATGGAAAGGGAGAACAATTCTACATTTTTGTTTAAAAAAACATGGCCTAGAACTTCACTCCTTAAGAATCGGCCTAAAACACGGAGCAAAATTCAATTGAAAACTCAATTTGAATTTGATTTTGAGCTGGCGAAGCTGAGGATACAATCATTTTACTAGGAATTCCAAGTTGAAAGCTCAACTTTGGAAAAACTCGTAGAGTGCAGATAAACACAATTCGTGTGACCTGCAAATTACACCTTATCACAATCTCCCCGGCCCTGCTGAACAGCAAATGAATTTGTGCTACCAACAGGGTAGTCGCTTGAAGAAAATAAAGGAACGGTAGGGAACACAATTTACTAACTGACAAGATAGTTCCGTCATAAGTAAGATGCAAGAAGTGATGGCAGGTTTCCGTGCAGTGGTTTAGTTAATATTTTTGGCAAGCACTGTACAAATATTTTTACGAGATTTTATTTAGATCCAATTGTCCCATAATTTGTTTGTTAACTGCTCATTTTAAGTAATTATCAAACTGTGATTCTCTTTATCATCAAATTTTGGAGGTAAAGGCTGAAAGGAAATATTAAAAGAAAAGGAAGAAAAAATGTGGAGCCATGCGTCAAATCTGAGATTATGCAGTAGCCGCATAGGTTCAGCCCCTCCCTCCAACTACACCTGAAGTTTCAAAAATCCTATATTATAGTTGCTCCACAATTTTAAGAGAAAATTTTAAATTATGCACTCTGCTAATTAAAAACTACCTGAGGCCACCTGAACCTTAGAAATTTTGTCAGTAAGCAACTGCATTGGACCATGTTAATAGAAATAAAAAGAGGCGCTCACTTGAGAAGCCAATTCCCTAGTGGGAGAAAGAACAAGGGCGAGGGGAAAGGCTTTGCGAACGCCCCGGGGCTTGATAGGGCGTTGGCCTCTCAAAATGCCCGCAATTATGGGAAGACAAAAGGCCGCTGTCTTTCCAGATCCCGTCTGAGCGCAGGCCATCAGATCCCTACCAGCGAGGCAAATAGGTATGGCGTGTCGCTGCACGGGGGTGGGCTTCACATAATTACACTTGTTAATATTGCCGTTGACAATCTCCCCTAAGTCAATAGCTGCAAATGTATTCACAGGAGGCGGAACGTTGTCTCCGGTCGTCTCCACGGGGATGTCCTCGTAGGCATCAAAGTTAATTCCACTATCAATCTCACTCTGGTCGCTCTCCAACTGTTCCTCCTCCCCAAAGGGATTGACCTCGCGCTCTCGCTCGCCCCCGCGACCCCATCTGCCGCTACTAGATGTATTGTTTCCCCATCCAACGCCGCGTGACCAGGCCTCTGGAGCGTCGCGCGTTCGATTCCAGGTCTGGCTCTGTTGAGGAGACCTTGGACCAGAAGAAGAAGGAACAGCTGGAGCGGCCGCACGGTTTCTCAAGTGGGGAGGTACGTATGGGCCGCGAGAGGTACGCACAACAAGTGCAGCGCTTATATTGTCTCCTTCCACTGACTCATCTGCCCAAGACGCCATTTATCCACACTTGAAACCTTTAAACCCTGAGAACCTTGATTCCTTATCAAACCTCTGCTGAAATCCTTATTTTTCCGAAAAATTACTGTATAAACAAGCTCTTGGAATCTCAAAGTCTCCAGAGCCACTATTTTCAAGCTGCGCTTGATATACTATTAAAGTTTTAAACGCCTAGTAATATTCCAGGTTTCAGAATGCAATGCTTGTAAAGTTGCCGGAAGCTTGCAAGATGATTTTAAGAATATCACGCAACTGAATACAGAATGACGTGAACATTGAATTTGCTTTCCATGATGGATATTTAATTTCGATGAGACCTCAAAGAGGGAGGATATTTTTACAGATTGGCGCTTTTCTGAAGTTGTGGTGGACCCTATTCGCGGCTCGCGTGTTTAACATGGTGATGTGAGCAACGTGATTGTAAGTACCCCTTGCACGTCATCGTTCAGTCCCCCGTCACAAATAAAAATAATAACAAACAAATATTATTTGTGTACCGCAAGCATTAGCCATTGTTCCGAGAATAGTACACGTCGAGTACATGATTTCTCTTTTTATTATTTTGAGATTTGACTAAGATTCGAGCAAATTCTTACAATTGCTAGTTTTTAATTTATTTTGGATATTATTATTAAATAAGTGTTGCAAGTGTTCAAAATTTATTTATGTTTAGGGTAAGATTAGAAAATTTGAGATAAGATTATTGTCTTGATTTTATCTTAGTTTTTCAAATTTTTAAATTTCATTTTCAATTATCTTACTCTTTTTATCAATAGTATAATTTCATATTTTAGGTTGTAGTCTTTTATCACAATGATATGTTAGTTGAAGTTCTCATTCAAGACCTACATATCTTGACCATCTCATTTCTATTTTATCACGTGTTTTATTTCAATCTCAATTAGTTTGCATCGATCAATCTAACAAACTCAATTCTTATATTTAAAATGTTGATTATGCTTAATAGTTTAATCCACTCATTATAACCATATATTTTTGAAGGATTGCTTTATTTTTCTTCATTTTGACAAACTCTTAACTTACTTGACTACCTTGTTGGGCTAACTCTTCAAATTATCTAAGTTTTAGATTGATGTGCTCTAATTTGTATCATTACTTTAGGATTTCATTGCTCCTTATGCTTTTAGAGCTTCACCTAGGTTTCACCCTTAGTTGATTGTCACCCTTTGGGTCCCCTCATTGTGTGTGTTTCATTATTAAATATTTCACCGTTAGTTGTAATTATTACTCGTTCTTAGCTTCCATTCCCAAACACTTTAAGGATCTTTAAATAATATTTCATTGTATGTGCATCACAAATCTTGAATGATGTTAGCATGTTGAATTATGTGTATTTAAGTACTTAGAACTGTGTGCACTCAAATTTAAGTCATGATACTTCCTCCTCTCCTCTAGAGATGTTGTTGTAGATCCTATATTACTTATATTAATATCCTAAATTTCATAAATACTTTGAAGGATACAACTACAAAGATGTATGTTATGTTCCATTGATATGTTAGTCATCTCAAAATAATTTTGAAGCCTTTCTCCTATGAGTGGAGATTTTTATTCAACTATTTATTCTAGTGTTAGAGATGTTGGGTCTCTGTGAGAAGACATGTGTTCTTGTTTGGAGATGTTGAAAAGGAGCCTTCCATCTCATATATTTGTATCATTTTTATCACTTTGCCCTTTCCTAAAACACTGAAGATCATCTTCTATCTAAATATTTATCTTTTAGAAAAATTATATTAAAAATCCATACCAAGTTGGAGAAATCACCCATCAAATTCCACATGAAAACTAAGATAGTGATAGTTATCTAATGATAATATCCCTTATCAAAGTGAGTATTCCCATGACTATCATGATTTACTTAAATCTAAACAAGGATGTACCTTAATATAATAGTTCATACATCAAAATGCATATGCCACACTTAGAAGTCTCATGGAATCAAGAGAGAAGTTACCTCTCATATTCAATAACATCATCAACCAAGAACAATTTAACTAAAATTCTACAAACATTGATGTTGACCAAAATCATATTAGCCAAGGTAATGCTAATCCAAAACTACCTAGCCTCACCATAAAGAAAATATCACAACATGATCCCAACATCATGAAAAAATAAAAACCTCATCGCTCATGTTTTCATGGTAACCCAATCCATTATATTGATTTAAGCCCAATAAGGAAAATCTTTGACAAAATTAATCTAATAAAAATAACCAAAAAATCAATTAAAAAACATACAATCCAATCAAAATAATTAGTAAATTATACCAAATCAAACTACTTGTAAAATAATTCCAATATAAATCATTGATCGAACCAAATCCAATCTCAATAATTTAACATAACTATAGTATGTACACAATCAAAACAACCAAACACCACCTCCTAAAACTCCATTTGATCAAGAATGATAAGAAAAGAAAGACACAATAAGAGGTTTATAAGTGAGAAACCAAACTCAATGCCAATGGTACACATTTAAAGAATTATGTCCTTATCCATTAGATAGGCCCATAACAAAATTTCCATTCCCTCCACATTTTGAGATTCCAAAAATTGATTATATAAGGGAAAAGGGGGTTCTCAAGAGCATGTTAAGGAGTTTTACATGACTAGCAAAGAGTTTATTGTTTAGAAAATGTATTTGATTAGATTATTTCATAAATCTTAGGTGGATAAACACTTAAGTGGTTTTTGAACTTACCAATTAACACCATCACCACATGCAAATATTTAGGTAAGAGATTTCTTACACATTTTCATACAAAGTAGAGCATGAACTTTCCATGATGGACCTTTGTAATGCCAAAAAATGCAATGGGGAAAGTTTGTCTTCCTTCTTACAATGTTGGAGATGCCTAGCAATTTCATTCCCTTGGCTAATACTTGAAAATCAATTGGTCACTATCTTTATTATAAACTTAAACCAAGAAATGATATTCCACCTACAATCCCATTTTGTTACTTCTTTTGATTAAATTATGGAAAAAGGCATGTAAATTTAAAAAATAGTTGTATTTAAAGGAATTTAAAAAATATTTATAAAGGATCAAAATCAAATTGACAAATATAAATTATTTAAAAAACATGTAGTTGATGATGATGTTACTGACTCAAAACTATCCAAAACACTTATAATATAACAATTCTCATTGAACAACCAAGATAAAACATAAAATATAGATAATACACACCTCTTCATGAGCCATTAGAGGTAGTTTTCTATAAATTGGTCAAATTAGATTTGGTCA
Organism: Sequoiadendron giganteum; assembly: GCA_007115665.2. Lineage (NCBI taxonomy): Eukaryota > Viridiplantae > Streptophyta > Pinopsida > Cupressales > Cupressaceae > Sequoiadendron > Sequoiadendron giganteum. The sequence goes on along the minus strand of CM021105.1, from coordinate 334,086,494 downwards.
TATTTTCATCAACCAAACCATTTCATGAAAGTAAACCCGAGTTAGCATGATGCAAGGAAATAAATTATTGCTAGTATTGCAATATTAATGGAAATTCTACTAACATATGTATAAAATTAAAATATTGTGTCCAATATCTCATTAATGAGATAGAAGGGGACACATCACCATCCCAAAATAAATAATTATGGGTACATAAAGACCCTCTTTAAATATTTATCAAGCACCTTAATTGCTAAACCAAAGTCAAAATACTAATACTACTAACATTTGTTATAATAAATCTTCATGTATACACATGACATTGTGGTAGGTCACATCCATCATTCCAAAAAGCAAGCAGCCACAATCAAAATCAAACCTCCCCTTGTGTTGTCACCACAAGTGTAGCAAAATCACTATTTGAGGGCATCTCCTACCTACTCTTAAGGTTCAATACAATCTCATTGAGCAATTAGAGAAGATTCTACCATAAATATCAATCATGTAGCTTTTGAAGAAATCCAATATTCATAAAGATATATATTTTATAGTCTTATAGGAGTCAAGATTCCCAAACAATATTGATCCATCACAATTGCAATGTCTTGCACAACATTTATCCTCAAATCACCATCTTACATTTATCCAAAGTGATATGCCTTATATAGGTCCATCCTACAACCTTCCTCTATACATTGAAGTGACTATCACCAAACATAAAGTCAAAAGGGCATTAGTGGATAATGGGTTTGGTATAAATATTTGTACTTTGAAGTTGATTCAACACCTTGGATATTAAGAAGAAGCTTTGAATAATGAAATGATCACCATGAAATATTATTATTTTAATTATTTTTATTCGTAAGTTGTGGGAAGAGGGCCCATTCTTATTTATTAAATCATACAAAATAAAATTTACAAGTTTGCCACAAAGAAAAACAAGGGGCGAAAAATAACTAGAAGATCCAAGAGGACAAGAAGTCCAAAACAACGCTACAAAGAAGAGGAAAGAATCGCAACTAAGAAAATAATTTTGAAATCAAGATCAAGCCTGAAAAGCACAAAACCACCAAAGAGAGCCACTAGGTTCTTCTATTGTTTTGAGAGAGGAGAGCATCAATGGCCTACTAAGAGCCCTCCTCAATAGCCTCCTTGCCTTTAATTCGAAACTTTTAAGCCTCGGACTTCCTCCCCTTCTTCCTTATTGATCCACCACAATCTAGTTTAAGTTTGTTGCTCATTGTCTAAGAGATCCCAAGTTTCTGTGGCAAACAAAATCGAGTTGGGCTCAAAGCAGTCGTGGTTAAAATTTTATAGATTGTCCATAAAAGGAAAGGTATTGTCAAACTCAAAGCCATCCTCATCAAACATGAGAGATGCCTCGGGAAAGTTATCATGAACAAAATTAACATGACGAGGAGAAGATGCCAAAGGCTGGACAGAATCCAGCCTCAACATTAATGGAGTTTCTTGAAACTTGTCATAGTTACACCATATAAAATTAGCATCTGAAGGACCATTCTTCTTAACACATTTTTTAAGGATGACATACTTGAACCCGACTTGACATTGAAGAGGCCAAGCCTCAATTTTATGGCCCAACATATTGCAGTGAAAGTAATGAAAAGGTAGACCTTTAAAATTTAAAAACTATGTCCAAATACCATAAGAAGAGTGAATCTAAATAGAGTGTGAGAGGGGTTTAGAAATTTCAACCATAGCACAAACCTTGTAAAATTTTCAATCAAGAGTCATCATCTCATAATCAAGCTTTACAAAGGATTTGACATGATTAATTAGATTACTAATCAGATCAACATTCTAGAAAACCAAAGGCAGGTTATAGATCCCAATCCAAACAGGAATGTTTATTATCTTAGCAGTGGTAGGATCAAAGAAAGGAGTCCAAGAAGAGATTAAGAGGTCAAAGTACCTAAAGAACCAAGGACCATTCTGGAAAACATAATTGCAGCTTGTAGTAGAGCTGAAGGTGAATAGAAAAAAAAAACCAAAATCCAAAGATTCGCTCCTTAGGGAAGAAAAGTTTCTCTAGGTGGAGCTTTCCCATTCTATTACTAATGTGTATTATTACAATTTTCCTTTTCACTTTGATGATGAAAAAAATTTGAAAACCTATTTCAAAATTACAACTAAGCAACAAGAGATGTGTAAATTTTGCCACCATGGGTTCTTGTTCAAGCATTACAATACATCTATGCTCAATTAATATGTTTGTGAGGTCTAATGAAAGCGTTGTATCTTCCTCTTACAACACTAGATAGTGTGGAAAGAACAATTAGCAAAGTCTAATCATGTTGAAGTTGATATTGATCTCTTAATGAGGCATGGATATTCCAAGAGAAAAATTTTGCCACTACCTTTTATGTCATTGTGTATAATCTCAATATCATAGCACAAAATGTCTAAGATATTATCAAAAATATTTCTTACTTTGAGAACCATGAGAGATACCTCCCATCAATCATTTACCCTTATTGCATCAATCATTAGTATAAATTACTAGAACATTTGAGGAGGGAGGACATATCTCCTATAAATTTGAGATAGAGTCTCAAGAGGGTAAGGGCACTCATCACTTTTATTCAAGATTACAAAATGTTTTGGTTGGGATGAGATTCGCAACCCTACTTAGACTTCACTAGTATAAATACCAACCCGTAAATTTTAGAAACAACAAACTAAAATTATAGAGCATATGGGGTATGCAAAACTCAAGGCATATGCTACATATGGAGAAGAATATTATGATTGTAGTAGGATTTATGAGAAAATTAAATTATATAAACATGAAGTTGTGTATTTTTTCCATGACAACATAGATTAACGTATATGTGGACGGTGATGGACCAATTTTTTTTTTAATTATCAAAATATTTTGCATTTTCTTGTTAAAATAATTATTGTGGTAAAATATTTTGTAGGACTAATGACTTAAGACTGTTATGAAGTAGATTGTGTGATGTGTTTTTTTATTTATTTCTTCTTAATGTTAAATAGGCTTAAATTATTATGCAAATATATTTTTATATATCCATGTATTTTTGTGACAAATATAGACTCCCAAGAGAAGAAGAATCTAAAGCTAGAGTGATAGTCCATAATTATTTTAAACTTTCAAAACTTCCCATAACTATGATAGCCAACTCCAAAGTGGAGTAATAGATGGACTAATTTAATCAACTCAGAATTGACTGGTCAACTTCAAAACACACAATATCATGATTCTATCAACTTGGAATGTTGTTTGTCAACTTGTGAAATTTTTACTATAATCTTGGAATATCCCCTATGAATCCTAAGTCATTTTTGAGTGTCTTTAGCTAACACAACTATTAAGTGTCTCTTGACCGCTTATTCTTGGAATGCCTACATGTATGCTTTATTTTATTATATATTTAAGAATTTTACTAAAGTATTGTACCTTCAATTATCCCTTAAGATCTAATAGCACTTAATTAATATCGCCTCTTATAAATGATCTAGAAAAATTCTTTAGTTAAGATTGAATTTGGTACCTTTCAATTTGTAGCTTTAAAAATTAAAAAATGGTATGAATTTTTGATCTAGTAGTCTTAGGTTAGTGAGATGCTTAGAAATAATCCTTTTTCAATTCAAAAAATATAACAATGGATATTTGATCAAATATTTTTAGTATAGTTCAATAAAATGTATGAATAGAAGGTATAAATTTTAATAGTAGAGCCAACATGTAAGGATCTATATTTACAATTTCTGAATAAAAGGAAGCAATCTTGACATCATCTAAAGAGTGGAAGATCGATATGGAAGGGGATTAGGGCCCACTAAAATGAATAAGAAGATCTTGGGATATTTTTTGTTTAAGTAGTATGTTTCATTATTTGTTTAAATAATGTGTTTCACTTGTCTATTCATTTTTATAAATGTGTTCATATATTTGTATCCTCATCTAGAGATTTGTGGGCATCTCATTTAAATATACATAAAATATAAAAAAACATTATTCCTTTTATATTTTCCATTTCAATGTAAAAGTGTTCTTAATTTCATCATATTTACTCTCTAGCAAAGTATTCTTATTATTAACAATAATAAAATAGATTTTATTCCAATTTCAGCAATCGTCTAATAAGATAGAGTTATTTAGGAGAAGGTTGCTACCCTTGAGACTTAGGATCGCATTACAACTTTTCTATGGAAGCCACCTAGCCTGATAAAAGCTAAATGGTGAGCAATTGAAACACAATAACGACCTCATGAATCACAACTAGTCACAGGACTAAACCCCTAGAAAATACATTATGGAAACATTTCCAATAAGCCACTAGTTGCAACCACCTCTCAACCGGTATAGACTACCTAGGCGTTACTCATACCATTCTCCACCACCTCTTGCTTCTCATGTATTTCTTTTCTATTGCCACCACCAATGAATTTCACTGCCAACCTTTGCCTAGCCACCTAGTTTTTTGTTTTCAAGCCTAGAGGAGAGGATTTTCTAAAGGTCATAACTTTCACCCAAGGAATCAGAGTCAACTATATATACAATATTAATGGTTTTTCTATATTTTATTGTTTTAGACAAAAAATTATAGTTGGAAGCCAACTTTTATATCATTGATTTGACTAGTCATATCTTCTTCCTACAACATTTGATTTTGAGCTTCTTATAGGCAACACTGATTTTTTTTGCATTTCATAATGGATCAAATTTAGTGATATTGATATGTGATTTGCTTACTTACCTTTCTCTATGATTTATTTGTTATTATTTTTTATTATGGTACTTTATGAGTTTACATCATATCAAATCTTGACTTGGTGTTTAATTCATGTAAAACTAATTTTTTTATTTGGTTGTACATGTTTAACATGTTTGTTGTTATGACTTTGAATTGGATGTTGAAATGTGAGATCTATGAGTTATGCATTTTTGTAGGTTATCTATACTTACAAATTGCATAGATAACTCAAACATACCCATACATATTTTAATTTAGATACAAATTATGTTTAGTTGGCCTAGTTTGGTCATCGAGTTGATTGGTTGTCATTATGAGGTAGAGAGATAGTGTTACCTAATACAATTATGTTATGGGACCTACCGTTGTTGACTATGATGTAAAGTGTGTGACTTGATTGGGTGGTGAATATGGTGTCATAGAGATTCCATAAACTTGGAGCTTTTCCATGACATGGTTGCTTATGTTGGTACATTTCATGGTGATCATGATGTCATGGAGGTTCTTTATATGCTTGGAGATTTGGCACATGGTTGTTTATGTAGGTATATAAGGTGGTTATCACAGTGTCATGGAGGTTCCTTATAGGCTTGAACCTTTGGCATGACATGGTTGTTTATGCAGATACATTGTTGGTGGTGTTGGATTAATTCTTGATTTTGCAAGCAATGGTGTATCTTCTTAGTTTGAAGATAGATTGGTTCTACTTTATCCTTTAAAGTTGTTGTTTCAATAATTGAGTGTGTGGACCATAAGTAATCTTAATTTAGGATTGTAGGTACCTAATAATTTCTAACGTATTTCTTCTAAATTCAACATCATTTTTCATCATCACTATTGACTAAATAAATTTCAATTATTTGATTAAGCTAATACTTTTCCCTCCATTAGTTAAATAATTTTGCATTATTTAATTATTTCACCATTTTCCCTCCAACCATTGTAATTAAATAAATTTTAATTATTTTATAATTTCCCTCATCCACTTTGTTGGAAACATAAGTATGATGATGTATGGATTTCATTATCATTTATGGAAACCCATTGTAGAAGTGATGGTTCATTAGTATGTAGTCTAGAGCAAACCAAGTATTTTTGGGAAATTGACTATCCCAGACTGAGACAGTGGTGTAATAGAGCATTAGTTTTGTGGTCCACATTCTAATATCATGTCATATAGTTTTTAGGTGATAATGGTATGTGTTGAAGGAGTCTATATCCAAAATTTCAAGGTTCTATGTCTTTTGTAGTTGAATATATTAGTGACAGAGTATTGAGCTATGTTATGATAGGGTTATAATTGTAGAGTTCATGTTGGAACGATCCACATTCCACTATGGATGATCATTATGCTTTGTGGATTTCAGAAAGTGCTTGAAGATGTTATATGACTGTGCACTTTGAGTTTCGGGTGGTTTGGTGGTCTGTGTGTCAATTTGTGAATGAACAGTTGGTTCATTCAATTGTTGCTTCAGCCGAGGTAAGTTACCCATAAGGTAATTCAAACATTCTCGATTATGGTAGACATATAAACCATGAAGGGTTTGACATAGGGTTCCTAGTAATTGAAATACTCATTAACTAGTCACAACCTAGATTCCAAGAATTACCTACACCACCCCATAGTCTGTGGTCAACTAAACCTCACATGCAAAGTAGATGAGTTTCTAGTATTAATCTTTGATCTTTGCTTGATAAAAATATATTTGAACAACTAGAAGTGTCTACTAGTGGTAGACCTAGTCTATTAACACGATCATATTCATTATCGAGAAATTTCCCAAGTGGCTCTAATAATCCATACATGGACTACAATCTTGAGGAATCCATTAGATCATCTAGCCACTTTCCCTTGTATCGTCATCCCTCAGTCAATCCTTACCCTTCTAAAGCTTCCTTAGTTGCACTCTCATATTTAAGCAGCAACCCATCATTGATGGATAAATTAGTCAGACAAGTGAGTCAGAAACTGGCTCTAACCCCTAAGGGAGAAGATCAGTTAGATAAAAAAGGAAAAGGGATTAAACTAACAAAGATGGGAGAAAAAGGTTGCATGATGAAAGAAAAACTCCCTAGGGCAGGTGCTGAAAATAAAAGCATGTACAAAATAGAAATGAAGGGAAAGGAACAAGAAGTAATAGGCTATGAACCTGGCAGATGGCCAACCTCTGAATCTTCCACTATCATTAATTCAGAAAAAAATCTTTGGGGAAGGTATGAAGCCAAATTGCATGTAGATCTAGGAGAAAAACAAAAAAAATCAGAAGCCTAGAGGAATTGGATAGCCCAGTGGATGATCTCATCCAAATACAATATTGATGATATGGCTGTGGACATTAGAAGTATAGGCAACAGTTGTTTAAAGACTCAAATTGAATCGAATAATGTTTCTTCTATGCAAAACAAAGTCAGTTCTTCTGTTACCAAAATAAAGCAACACTCTTCTACTATTATAAACAATATTTCTAGTGTGAGTTACCAAGTCAACCAAGCACAACAAGATGTTAGAACCATGGTAACCAACCAAAATTAGTAGGATAGTTACATAACATCCATTTATGAAAATAAAAAAGATTCATGAAAACTCTAGAAAGCAAGATGTTGAGGATCAAAAGCTACTCATAGATGCAGTAGCCAGGAAACTAGAAAAGATCGGGCTAGTTAAAAATAAAATTAGAAAAGAACAAACTGTCCATGATAGTTCTTCTGAAGAAGAGAAAGCCAAGAAGGGAAAAATTCAAGATCAACCAATCCCCAAACAAAAGGAGATAATTGTACAACGAAGGACTCATACAAGGAAGGATGAGAAAGAAGAAATCATTAAGTCATCTTCAAGAATTCATAAACCCTCAGCTCATGTACCTATGCCCAAGGTTAAAGAACTTAGCTTAGCCAACTCGGAAGAAAAGGGAAAAATAAGGGATTGGTTACAAGAAGTGAATGTAGAAGAAGAACAAACAAAACTAGTATATATGGATGAACTTGGTCATGCCAACAAAGAGTCAGAAGAAGAAACATCAGATGTAAATAGTTTTGAGATGTCTTTAAGTGATTATGAAGTTTCCCAATTCTCTGTAGATACTGTACATAATGAGTCTTATGAAGTAGAATTAGTCTTTTCTGGTTATAAGCATTTGCAAGAAACTGAACCATGGGAGTCTATAAAAAAGCTTGTAGACATAGATATAGAAATGAAATATGTCATTACAGAAAATGCTAAATCAGAGCAAATGAGGTCGTTTGCTACAAGTGGGTACATTCTTAATATTGATAAAATTGTGGACCCATATGACACAATTTGCACTTGGGCAGATACTTTGGAGAACATGATTGACAGAAGTGGATCATGGGTTGAACCCGCAAAGGTTCTTTATGTTATTAGATTGCTCTTTAGAAAACTGAGAAACTAGTGGAATATTCTACCAGATGTAGGCCAAAGAACTCCCCTTGATGAAGAACATGATTGTGTAAAACAAAAGGATATGAGGAAAAATGACATATTCACTAGTGGGTTTGAAGAATTCAAAGTTTTGCTCATTGACCTTTTTCGTGGAGAGACTACAAATCAAAAAACCGAAGCCAACAAGATACTTCAGATAATGAAACTTAAGAATTTGGCTAAGTTTCATGTATACAATTTGGTATTTAAGAAATACATGATAGTTGTTGATAAGTTGCATGATTTGACTACAAAATAGTATTACCTCAATTCCCTACCTTGTGGTCTAGGCAGATGGGCAGAAGATTACATAATCGAGAAAGAGCACTTAACAGTAGAAAGTTGTACATTTGATGAGTTAAAAAAGTTTATTGGCTATAAACTAGAGAAACAATGTCTATTGAGAGCACTTCAAGCCAATAAAGATGAATATAATTACACCTGTAATCCCAAAGAGTTTTGTGATCTCCCTTATGTCAATCAGTTGAATGATTTTACCCATCTTAAGCAATTTAGGAAAAAAGGTTGTGGCAAGAAATGCAAATGAACTAAATTCTCTAAAAGAAAATATGAAGGAGGGTATACTTTCAAAAGAAGCAAACATGGTAAGTATGGAAAAAACAAATACAAGGCGGTCCCTTACAAAAGAAGAAAAGTTTCCCGATAGCCTCCACCATACTTAGGAAAAGAAATAAGCAGGCCCCAAAAGGAATTAAATGTTTTATCTATAAAGGCTCGCATTATGCCACAAATTGTCCCAAAAAGTTAAATCTTGGAGCAAAGATTTATACTATTTTTTAATATGAAAATCTAGAGTGGGAAATTGTCCAAGGTAAACATATCTCTTCTGACATGGATAATTTATATGAACTCATTGAATTTGTTCCTGATAAAGGTTATATGATGAAATATAAGGATCTGAAGGATAAAATAGACAAATAAAGAAGACAAATCTCATCTGGATCAGAGTCAAAACAATCTTCCAAGGATGAAGAGGATTTTTTAACCACTCTTCTCAAGGACACCTTAAAAGATGTCCAGTTGAAAATTCAGATTGAAAAATCCAAAGATCCTTACAAGATGATAGGAACTAAAGAAGAAAGGAAAAATATTGTTAGACAACACCTAACAAAACAAAAAATTGGAAGTTGATCAAGAAGAGCTTAAGAAACAGCTGAAGTGGGTAGGAGAAACAACCTAAGAAGGCTTCTACTAGAGAAATCGATTATGGATATAAACTTCCACCCTAGAAAAATTCTAAACCATCATCTTCCAAATATTCCTCCAAACATAGGACCAGTGGTGATAATGATATTACAACACTATTCAAAAAATTTGATCTTCTCCTTGATGATGTTGCAGATCTCAAGTGATTGGTAAAAAAACATTAGAAGGAAATCAAACATCTTTATGCCTCAGTGGGAGAAATCAAATACATCTTGCTCAAAGAAAATCACTAAAGCAATTCTAAAACAAAATCTAAACAAGAGATACAAGAAAAATTTGAAGAAGCAAGTAGTAGCAACAATAGCCTCATACGAAGAACCAAAGATAAATCCTTCTCTTTATTATTAGCGAATAATGGGAACTATATCATAATTAATTTCTATTTTCCAAGTTTTAAGAAGATTCCTATGGATTCGTTTGTTTATACAAGGTCTTCTCAATCATTAGCTAAAACAAATGCCATCCCACCAGAATTCTGGAAACTAAGGCCTGACCTCCCACACAGCTACACCATTAATGGAGAATGGATACACATGGGCAAGTATGCACAGGATGTACATATTGAAAACATGGGGAAGATTTTTGTTACTGATTTCATTGAATATAATGATCTTGAATATGATGTCTTGCTAGGATATCTATTTCTCACTAAATATGAGCCTCTTCAATTTTGGAAACACAAAAATTCTTTAAGACATGAAGATGGCTAGCTCAAAATTATTGCACTTAAAATTGTCAGTCATAAGTTTGAACATAGTGGGAAGAAGGAAAAGAAAGAATCAGTGAAAGAACTAAAAAAATCATCCTCAAGTATGTTTGATGAAATCAAGAGAAAATTTGAGTCTGACAATTGCAACATGAATCCTCTGTAGTTTTGGTCACAAGACCATGAAGAATGTGAAATACAGTTAAGACCAGAATTATAGTCTATAATTCCCCATGAATCTGCATACTTGATGAGCCCAATAGAGGTAAAAGAGATGGATGAATAGTTGAATGAACTCCTTAAAGGACATTTCATATGACCAAGCAAAAGTCCATATTCCTGTCCAACTTTTCTGGTAAACAAAAGAGCTGAGAAAGAAAGAGGTAAAAATATATTTTGTATTAATTGCAAGCCTCTTAATGATATCATTATTCCATTTAATTATCCAATTCCATTCAACATTGATTTGATAAGAAGAGTTGCTAATAAAAAGTTTTATTCAAAGTTTGATTGCAAATCAAGATTTTGGCAAATAAAAGTAAAAGAGTCAGATAGTTACAAAACTACATTTTCAGTTTCGCAAGGGTTGTATGAATGGAATGTCATGTCGTTTGGTCTTTGCACAACACTGGATTACTTCCAAAGAAGAATAGACCAAGTGCTTATACATTTGAAAGATTTTTGTGCACTATATATTGATGATATCATTATATTTTCTAATTTTGAAACTAAGCATTTGCAACATCTTGAAGAATTGTATGCAGCTATTAAAAAGCATGGGATATGCTTATCAACCAAGAAAATGGTAATTGGCCAAACTCATATTGACTTCTTAGGATTGCACTTGAACAAAGGACAAATTCAATTGCAGCCTCACATACTGCAATGTATTAAATAATTTCTTGATACATTACAAGATAAGAAACAAATCCAAATATTTCTTGGTTGTTTTAATTATGTCTCGCCATTTTATAAAGGTCTTGTAGAAGATAGAAAGGCAATCTAGGAACACCTCAAGGAAAACAAAGAAAAATGGTCACTCAAGGCTACAGAGGCAGTCCAAAGAATCAAATCAAAATGCCAAAATCTACCCTCTTTATAGATCCTAGTTGTTGAGTTACCACTGATTTTGTATACTAATTCCTTTGACACAACTTGGTCAGCTATTCTTATCCAAGAAGAAGGAGATGGGAAAAGAAGTATATGCGACTATAGATTTGGCACCTTCACAGATACAAAATGCATATATCATATCTTTAAAAAGGAGATATTAGTAGTAAAAAAGGTATTGAAAAATTCCAAATATTTCTTAAGCCAGTAAAATTCACAGTCAAAATAGATAGCCAGGCAATGAGAAGTGTGCTAAAGAAAAAACAAAATAAAGACATTGCCCAAGGAAGAATTGCTAGATGGTATTTTGAATTCCTTGGTTATGATTTTGAAATTGAGTGGATCAAAGGAGAAAATAACCCACTCACTGATGCGTTAACAAGAGAGCTTGCAAGATCAATATATCATGGGATCATCTTTAATGAGCCTGATTTCTATAGATTAGACAGTACTCCTATGTTCCATAGAAAATATGGTGATGGAATATACACTACTTTGCCATATTTGCCTAACCATATTGTGGAATTACTTATTGAATCTTATTTCCTAGATAAATGGCTCAGAGACCTCTAGGAAACCATTTATTGGCATCATGGACAAGGAATAATGGACCAAGATGAAGAAAAAGAGTTGCTTGAACTCCTAGGATTGGATGATGCTCCTATAAAACACTAGTGCAGAAGATATGGAGCTCTCCATATTCGCATCAAAGGATTCTTTGGAATGAACTAGTCAAAATGTAGTAAAATGAATTTACTCAAAAATTTGAAGTATGGTTTCATCAGTAGAATAAATTTTGACCAAGACTCTTTTGAAGAATACACAAACTTGGTAGGTGCTCAATTCAATCCAGATTTAGAAGAATTTTTGAAATTAATTCATCCTAGACTCTGGGAAAGAATGCTTAACAATATGGAATAATATTTGATAAACTATCCAGGGACTGGATATGAATTTCCGAGGATAGAACTTTATGCTTTGGAAGCTAGATGGATGCCTGAAGTACGACATTGAAAATTTGGAAATTTGTCTCAAGCTTGCATCATTAGCCAGAAGGATTGAATCGGATCACACTTATTCCCAAGATTATGTGGTATAATTAGACTATGTTTTCCATGCTCACTCTCAAGATTGGGATATTGTGTTTACTCCACTACCTGAACAATTATTGGATCTTATCCCCTTTTGATGCTATCACATGGGCATGTTTGTGTCATGATGTCACCCACATTAAGATGTGACAACAGGATGCAAACTTGTTATAAAAATCAAGATCCTTGTATCCACTTACGAGTTTTAAGTGGGCCCTTCTCACTCACGGGTGTCCAAAAAGTGATCATCTTTACTCTCCACTAAGTTAGTGTTTATGACAGACTACGTAATAGTTGTCTACTCTTAGTGTGGTAGGTGTCATGGACGTGTGTCGCTATTGTATGGTCGGATTCCAAATTAATTGTAAAATACTAAGGTTGAACTACCCACAATCCCCTATAAATAAGGGCAAAGATGGCTGCCTTAGGTATCAAAAGTTTTCTGGATTAGAATCTAGAGTTTCATAGGGCACAAAGTCCACAGAGTCTGGCATATCAGATGTATACATTCATCTTGCACCTCAAGCAATTTGGATGATAAAAAATCTGTATGCATGTTGTAAGGAAGGTTTGTAATGAAAATTATGCATTTGAATGTTATCACTCAGTTATTGCTTCATCATTTTTCGTCATCACTCATCAACCCCTTCATCACTATTGATTAAATAAATTTCAATTATTTGATTAAGCTAATACTTTTCCCTCCATTAGTTAAATAATTTTGAATTATTTAATTATTTCACCATTTCCCTCCAACCATTTTAATTAAATAAATTTAATTATTTTATAATTTTCCCTCGTTCACTCTGTTGGAAACATAAGCATGATGATGTATGGATGGCATTGTCATTTATGGAAACCCATTATAGAAGTGATGGTTCATCGATATGTATATAATCTAGTGCAGACCAAGTGTTTTTGGGAAATTGATTGTCCCAGACTAAGACAATGGTGTAATAGAGCATTAGTTTTGTGGTCCACATTTCTCCACATTCTTATATCATGTCATATGGTTTTTAGGTGATACTGGTATGTGTTGAAGGAGTCTATATCCAAATTTTCAAAGGTTCTATGTCTTTTTATAGTCGAAGATATTAGTGATCAAGTATCGAGCTATATTGTGATAGGGTTATAGTTGTAGAGTTCATATTGGAATGATTTGCATTCCACTACGGATGATTATTATGCTTTGTGTATTTCAAAAAGTGATTGAAGATGTTATATGATTGTGTACTTTGAGTTTCAGGTGGTTTGGTGGTCTGTGGATCAAGTTGTGAATGAACAGTTGTTCCATTCAGTTGTTGCTTCACTAGTTTTGTTGTGTGGTGCCAACCTAAGGGTTTTGAGGTTGTGCAGTATTAAGTTGAGTATGAATAGGATTCATAGGAGTGATTATAGGTCATGCTGACCTATTTTGGTTTCCTTTGTAAGGTATGTATGATGGAGTTTTGAGCCAACAAGTTATGTTATCACATGTTTCATCTAATTAGGTCGACCTAATTGTTGATATGATTATTTATAGAGTACATACATATATATAGAAGGTTAATTCAATGTGTTTGAAGTATGAGAGATGATGTAGATGATGATGAGCGAGAGTTTAAAATGTGAAATATGATAGTGGTGAAGAATGAAGTGTGTAAAGTCAGTTTACTGAGCGTAACTGGAACTATATCTTCAACATATTGTGGATGCATTGTTAGTAGTTCAAAATCTAGTAGTGAGCCACTCTTTTCTATATCTTTTATAATTCTAGAAGTGATCTTCCTTACGTAGTGAGCCCTCCTATTTTTTGGACAGCGAGTCCTCCAGGTAGTGAGCCCCTTGTTGCAAGTATGAAGATGTTGTCATTAATTTCAGCTGGTTGTTGTTGTTGTCATTGCTATCAAGGTATTTGATTTTTGGTTGTATATGTTGAGGATATTGATAAAATTGTAATAAAGAATGTTTGTAGGTTGTGCATGTATAATTTAGATGTTGAAGAGGTTTTGTGAGTACATGGAGTTATCTTTACTTTTATATGTCTTGAAGTGTGTTAGAGTGAAGTAATGTGCTACAATGATGTCTCTAGTACTTGGGTTTCAAGTGCTTTTGAGAAAATTTGATAAATAGGTAAAATAGTGTCATGCAGGTATTCAATGTATGCTCTGAGATGTGCTCTATATTGCTTCTATGCTTGTGCGGTCCTGACATATTATTCATGGTTATTGGTACTTGTTGTATCCAAAATTTTGGCTTTTGTATCATTGTACAATGTGAGATATTTTCACCAGTATGCAAACTATGCATTTCGGTGTGTCTGGTTGTGGTCTGGGAGAAATGTAATTGATTTGAATTTCTCTAAATTTTGGTTTCATGACTTGCGATTTTGAGAATAAGTTGATAAGGTTGTGTTCAAGTGAAGTTTGTTGTCCGAAAATATTGGATCATGTTAAGTATGTGTGTGCATAATTATTTTATGTTTTTTACATGGGTGTTGGATGACGTTGTGTTAAACACTATGCATGAAGTTTGTGGAAGAATGTTGAGGTGTGTTGGGACTCATTTAGGTCCTCTTTAAGTATATGTTTGGGTCACCCTCATTTTAATTCTACCATGGAATGTTTTGGCACTGACCTCGTTTAAATTTGTAAATGCAATTTGTGTATGGCCGACCTTGGATGGGTTTTGAGGTTGAAGACAATATAAATACAAGTTGATATGTTTATGAAAGGAAAGATAGATGTGATATAGATGCGAGATATGTGTGTGTGATGTGAATTTGAGCAGATTAGTGTGAATTTCAAGTGTTGATTTCCTGAAGGCAGTGAGTTAAAGTTGTACTCTATCTTTCAAGCATGTCTGCAAGTGTGTGAGAAAATTATGGTGGAATATTTGTTGCATTGAGATAGTTTTCTCCTTGTAAAAATCCTCTTCTATCTTCTTTGCAATTTTGTGGTTGTGAGTCCTTATTGGATAGTGTGTCTTGTCTTGGCAGCGAGCCTTTGTATTCAATTTTGGAATTTCTTATATTGTGAGCTAATCCTCACTGTGGTTTTTCCCTCATTGGGTTTTCCACGTAAATATTATGTTATTGTGTGCATGGTTTTACTTCTTTCAATTTCTATTTTTGCACTTAACAATCAAACATATTAGCAGAGTAAAGGTTTTGTGAATGCTAGTTGATCTAACCTTTGGTGAAAGTTTTAAAGGTTAAAATTGCCACAATTGATTCACCACCCTCTTAGTTGTCTTGTTAATAATTGGTATCAGAGTGAAATTCCTTGGAGAAGATCTTAACCGCTTAAGGAAGATCTGGGATGGAAAGCAAGATCACTATTGAGTGTCCTAGGTTCTATGGAACTGACTATGCATTCTAGAAAATGAAGATGGAAGGATATTTGTCATAATGTGGATATGAGATCGAGAAGCCTATTTAGAACTAGTATGTTCCTCTATAAAATGGTTCAAGTACTACTAATGAGATCAAAGTGCATCAAAATCAATAATAAGACAAGATTTATTATTATTAATAGTATTTCACATTCTAAAGTAGTTAAAGTTATGATCTTGGTTTGCAACTATCCATATTTTTCTCCTTCTTTCTCTTTGTTGTCATCCTGGTGATGGATCATAGAGTGTGATCCGAAACGTTGATGCAAAAAATTAGCACACAATTGAAGCCATAAATCACTTAGCAATAAACATTATGGATTGTGGAAACTTGATATCACTAATTTGAAGACTACTAAAGAGATCTAGGATAAGTTGGAAAGGATGTATGAAGGAGATGAAAAGGTTAAACTAGCAAAATTATAGAAATTGGAGGCACATTTTGAGATCACACAAATGGGCGAAGATGAGAACATCAAATCCTACATGCAGAGAGTAGATGAGCTAGTAGGTGGAATGAGAGGACTTGGTGCACAAATAGATGAATCTAGAATAGTGAAGAAGGTACTCAAAACTCTCCCTGATATATATAGTGAAAAGGTATCTACTATAAAGGAAATTTTGGATTATAATACTTATACTAAAGATCAGTTGAATGGTACTCTAACTTCATTTTAAAAGAGAAAGCTTGGATTGAAAGATGGGACAAAGATAAAAACTGCATTCAAGCCTACAAAAGTGGAAGATCTTGATGAAGACAATCTTCATGAAGTGGAAGCAAATTTTGTAAGAATAATGAAAAAAGGCTTTGATAAGTATCAAGGTAAATTACCATTCAAATGTTTTAGTTGTGGAGGAATGGGTCATTATACTTTGAGATGTCCTAAAAGAGCTTAAAGAAACAAACATAGACAAGATAAAGAAAAAAAAGGAAAGATGATAAAAAAAGCATATTATGTCAATGAAGATGTTGGTATTTCTGATGATGAGTATGATTATGGAGATATTGACAATAATGAATGCTTGTTCCTAGCTTTAAAATATGAATCTACTACTGCTAACACTAAAATATTTGTGAAGGAAAGTGCTTCAAAGAAAGTTGAAGGTAATGTGGTGTCTGCTCTTCATGATAAACAAGAAGAAAATTACTGGGTTGTTGATAGTGGCTGCTCAAATCACATGACCAATGAAAAAATTAAGTTTGTTAAACTTGAGAAATATGATGGAGGCTTAGTTAAGTTTGGATATGATTCTGGTGCTAAGATCTATGTGATAGGTTCAATCATTTTTGATGGCAAGCATAATACTGATGGTGTCTACTATGTTAAGGGTTTGAGACATAATCTCTTGAGTGTTGGATAAATGTTAAAAAGGGATATAATATTGTGTTTGAGGATGAAAAATGTGAAATCAAGAAAGGATCTGGAATTGTGATTGTTGTTGGTAAGAAGAGTAAAGGAAACATTTATCAACTTAAAGGTGTTGATGGAAATTTCTTTATGTCTCAGATTAACGACAGTTGGCTATGGCATCGAATGACGTGTCATATGAACTTTGATAACATGGTGAGAATTAGTGTAGCACAGGTTGTGAGAGATTTACCAAGGATTACAAAGCCTGTTAATGCAGTCTTCAAGCACTGTCATTTTAGAAAGCATGTTAGAAACAACTTTAGGTCAAAGGAACAATCTACTATCGGACTGTTGGATTTGATTCATACAAATCTTTGTGGTCCTACAAGGGTGAGAAATCTACAATGTGACAAGTATTTTATACTTTTGATTGATGATTACTCTAGAATGACATGGGTTACTTTTCTTAGAGAGAAATCTGATGCATTAGAAAAATTCAAGGCATTTAAGGAAATGGTTGAGAATGAAGCAAATTTGAAAATAAAATGTTTAAGGTCTGATAGAGGTGGCGAATTCACCTCCAATGAGTTTAATATGTTTTGTGAAGCCCATGGAATAAGAAGACAATCGTTTTCCCTAGAACTCCTTAGCAGAATGGAGTTGTTGAAAGAAAGAACAAGACAATTGAAGAAGTTGTTAGATCAATGATAACAAAAGCAGGTCTATCAAAAATATATACTAGAGAGAAGCAATTCACATTGTTGTTTATGTGTTCAACCGAGTTCAAGAAAAATCTAATAGCACAAAGGCTCCCTATAAGATATGGTGTGGAAGAATTCCTACTGTCAAGTACAAGGTATTTGGAAGCAAATGTTATATCACAAGAGAGGAAGAAAATCTAGGAAATTTTGATGCTACATGAGGGTATTTTCCTTGGATACTCTACTAGAGGCAAGGCTTACAAATATTTTAATAAAAGATTGAGAAAGGTTGTAGAAAGCACAAATTTCAAGGTTGATGAAGCATTGAATAATTCAATTGAAGTTGATGGATATGCATTAGATGAACCTGATTGCAGAGAAGTAGAAGTTGTTGAAGAACAAGAAAAGCATAATGAAGAAGAAGAAGCTTAGCTTTGGAAAGGGTTCCTAAAATGCCTAAGTATGTGCAAAAGAATCATTCAGAAGATTAGATCATTGGAGACAAGAGGAAAGGTGTATCGAATAGAATCATAGTTGTTGAAGTTGAGGTAAATGATTACTTACTTTATGAAGATTAGCCTAGTACAGTGAGTGAGGCATGTAAAGATGAACATTGGATGAAAGCAATGGAAGAAGAACTTATGAAAATTGAGAAGAGTAAAACTTGGGAACTGGTTCCTAGACCAGCAAATAAGAATATTATTGGAAGTAAGTGGGTTTTCATAAAAAAATTGAATGAGAATGGAGAATTGGTAAGAAATAAGGCAAGGATTGTGTGCAAAGGCTACTCATAAGTGGAAGGTATAGATTTATAGGAGACATTTTCTCCAGTGGCTAGAATGGAAGCTATCAAAATGTTTTTGGTATTTTCTGCTCATAAGGACTTTAAAGCTTACCAGATGGATGTGAAGTATGCATTTTTGAATGGTGAGTTAGAAGAAGTCTACATGGAACAACCAAATAGATTCTAGTGGTCAGATCAATCGAATATGGTTTGTAGATTAAAAAAGGATTTATATGGTTTCAAGCAAGCTCCTAGAGCTTGGTATGTAATATTGGACAAATATTTGATTCAACAAGGTTTCAACAAAGGTACTACAAATAGCAATTTATATTTCAAAATTGAAGATGAAAATATCTTAATAGTAGTTATGTATGTGGATGACATTATTTTTGGAGGTAATGAAATATGTGTAAAATGTTTGCGGAATAAATGCAAAAAGAGTTTGAGATGTCTATGTTGGTGAGATGAATTTCTTCCTTAGACTACAAATCATTCAAACAAACAAATGGATTTTTATTTCACAATCAAAATATGTAAAAGAAATGTTGAAGAAAATTGGGATGGATGGTTCCAAACCGGTATGCACTTCTATGGTAACTAGCTACAAATTGAGTAAGGATGATGATTCATCTAAGGTTGATTAGAGAAAATACAAGTCAATGATTGGAGGAATGATGTATTTAACTATTACCGGATTGGATATCATGCATGCAATTTGTCTTGTGGCTAGATTTCAAGAAGATCCTAAAGAAACACATGTTGTAGTTGTCAAGAGAATATTCAAATATCTAAATGGCACTCCAGATTATGGTTTATGGTATCCTAGGGATACTAATTTTACACTAAGTGCTTATACATATGTAGATTAGGTAGGTTGCATTGATGATAGAAAAAGTACAAGTGGTGGTGCATTCTTTCTTGGATGCAGATTGGTATCTTTGTTAAGCAAAAAGCAAGATTTAGTTTCCTTATCCACTGCAAAGACTGAGTATATTGTTGTAGCATCTTGTTGCACACAAGTATTATGGATGAAACAAATATTGAAGGATATCAAAGTAATGTATGCTGATCCCATCTCTATTTTTTGTGATAATACAAGTGCGATTAATATTTCAAAGAATCCAATGATGCACTCAAGGACAAAGCATATATCTATCAGGTATCATTTTTTGAGAGAGAAGGTTATGGAGAATGAAGTAAAGCTTGAGTATGTACCTACAAAGGATCAAATTATTGACATATTTACTAAGGCTCTTCCTAAAGATACTTTTGAGTATCTCCATGAGAAGCTAGAGGTTATTGCTCCTCCTTTCTTGAACTAGATGCATATGGAGATGCATCAATCCAGTGGATCTATGGATCTATCTTTCTTTTGGACTAATGTTTGGTGGCTACCTCTCGGGGGGAGCAAGTAGTGTCTTGTGTTGTCATTGTATAGTTGTTTGGGTGTACTCCTAAGGGGGAGTAGTTAGTATTGATAATGTTCTTGGTATCAAAGGGGGAGAAAAATGTAAAAATACCTTTTTTATTTGGCATTGATTTCAGAGAGGGAGAAATAATCATGTGAAAAAGTTTATCTACATAGGGGAGATAAAGTAAAAGTTTTCATGAGAAAGTGGTTCTGAGCTGTTGTGTTGTCTTTGATAATTTTTCACATCATGTGTTTCCATCAAGGACAAAGAGGGAGATTGTTGGAAGTATGAAGGTGTTTTCATTGATGTCAACTGGTTGCTATTGTCATTGCTATCAAGGTATTTGGTTGTTGGTTGTATATGTCAATGATATTGAGAAAATTGTAATAAAAAAGGTTTGCAGGTTGTGCATGTATAGTTGAGATGTTGAAGTGTTGTGAGTACATGGAGTAATCTTTATGTTGCTATGTCTTGAGGTGTGTTAGAGTAAAGTAATGTGCTACAATGATGTCTCTAGTACTTTCTTTTGACAAAAAATGATAAATAGGAAAAATAATGTCATGCAGGTATTCAGTGTATGCTTCGAGATGTGCTTCATATTGCTTATATGCTTGTGCAGTCCTAACATATTATTCATGGTTATTGGTAGTTGGTGTATCCAAAATTTTGGCTTTTGGATCGTTGCACAATATGAGATATCTTCATCGGTATGTGAACTGTGCATTTTGGTGGGTTTGGCTACGGTCTAGGAGAAATGTAATTGCTTCGGATTTCTCTGAATTTTGGTTTCATGACTTGAAGTTCTAAGAATAAGTTGATAAGGTTGTGTTCAAGTGAAGTTTGTTGTTTAGAAAGATCGGATCATGTTAAGGATGCGTGTGCATAATTTTTTTATGTGTTTACACACGTGTTGGCCAACCGTGTGTTAAAAACTACTTACAAAGTTCATGGAAGTGTGTTGAGGCATGTTGGGACTCATTTAGGTCCTTATTAAGTATATATTTGGGTCACCCTCATTCTAATTCCATCGTAGAATGTTTTGGAACCAACCTAATTTTCATTTATAAATGCAAATTGTGTATGGCCGACCTTGGATGGGTTTTAAGGTTGAAGATGATATAAATATAATTTGAGATGTTTGTGAAAGGTGAGATAGATGCAAGATATGTGTGTGATGCGAATTTGAGAAGATCAGTGTGAATTTAAAGTGTTGAGTTCCTAAAGGTGTAGCCTATCTTTCAAGAATTTCTACAAGTGTGTGAGTGAATTGTGGAGGAATATTTGTTGCATTGAGATAGTTTTTTCCTTGTAACAATCCTCTTCTATCTTCTTTTTAATTTTGTGGCAGTGATCCCTCTGGGTAGTGAGCCCTTATTGGACAGTGTGTCCTATCTTGACAATGAGCCTTTTTCACAATGATCCTTTGTATTTGGTTTTGGAATTTCTTATATTTTGAGATAATCCTCATCGTGGTTTTTCGCTCATTAGGTTTTCCACATAAATCTGGTGTTATTGTGTGCATGGTTTTACTTCTTTCAGTTTTTGTTTCTGCACTTAACAATCAAGCATATTAGCAGAGTAAAGGTTTTGTGAATGCTAGTTGATCTAATTTCTAGTGAAAGTTTTAAAGGTTAAAATTGCTACAACTGATTCACCCCCCTCTTAGTTGTCTTATTCAATACCCCTTTTGGAAGTGAGCCTCTTGTAATGTATTGTAACCAATTATGATATATTGTGAGCTAATCCTCACCATGGTTTTTCCCTTCCAAGGGTTCTCCACATAAATATGGTCTTCTTGTGTTGATTGTCGTGATTCATGCTTTAATTGTTCCTTTCCATTTTTGAAAGTTTAATGAGATGATTTGAGTGCACTTTTAAGTTAATTAATTTCAAGTAATATTGATTCACCCCCTTTTAATATTATGGGTGTTCAACAATTGGTATCATAGAAAGGTTCTTTCAATTGGCTTAACCTTTGAGGTAGGTCTTGGAGGTTGAACACATGGTAACTAGGAAGTATCCTATCCCTTTGAAAGATTATAATGGAAGGGTTTATTGAAGAAGATTATGAAGTTGATATGGAAGGAGAACTCAACTCTATGCTTGATGGATTGGATAAAGTAGAATGTGAGAATAGAGATCTAAAAGAAACTCTTAAGGAAGTAGTTGAGTGCATCAAGAATATGAGGAATCAAGTCAAGAAAGTTAAAGAGAAACTCAAGAAAATAATTGAGCAACTTAAGAAATCAAATGAGATAATCACTAATCTGAAAGTGCAGGTTGAAGAAGGAAAAAGAGTTGAAGATTGCATGAATTCCAAGTTGAAATACAAGTCTACAAAATGCTCAAAACTTGAAGAAGAGATTGTGTCTCTGAGGAAAGATTTGGAGAAATCAAAGAGTCAAGATGTCAAATTCAAGAAGAGCTCCACCTTGCTTGATGATATGCTTGCTATTCAAAAAGCTTCAAAGGACAAAGAAGGATTAGAGTTTGAAAAGGGTGAAAGCTCAAAGGAAAATCAAACTCCAAACAATGTTGAAAAGGAGAATAATGAATAAAGGAAGACTGGAGAAAATAAGAGCAATATCAAAATGTCTAAAACTAGAAAGAATTTGTAACGCCTCGCCAGACAAACCCCAAAGGACACCTAACAACTAACAACTAATAGCATATTTAAAAAAGAAGAAGTAAAACTAACATAAGATGAATGCAATATACAACACTTGTAAAGTAATTATACATATACAATATCAACTACATCCTTTGGGGTACACGTGATTGTATTACTTAACTTAAACCCATATACCATAACGATGATCATCAATCCCAAGGTAACATTTCAAAACCATTAAATAAATTACAAGTATACAATGTACATACATCAATGACAACATCCATAAATAAACACACGATATAACAAGAGTATATATATATGTATTACAATAATCAAATAGTTTACATCGTTACAAGATTACAAATGCATAATAGTGCTTCCCAACACAAGGTGGTAATGATACATCAATAACATCAAATAAAACATCAGAAATGAACATGACACATATCATCAATGATATCTCCAAACTGGTGAAGCTCTAGAATTCTAGCAAAGGTACAACTTTGTGCTTCACAAGCTTTGATTGGGAACCCAATGGGGTGCATAACACATTCCACCCGACCATGTGGAACCTAAGGTCCACCCCTTGTGCTAGGAGATGACAAGAAGGACCCACAACATAAAATAGTCAAGTGAACAAAGGCCAACAAGACTCCACAAAAAAAGTAATAATAAACACAAAGAACATTCGCTTCTAGAGGTATAAGAACAATAGGAGGGAAACAACAAACCTACAAGGTTTCTAAAGGGTGGAGTGTCATCACATAAGTTTGGCATGGGTTACCCAATGCGAATCTTCATAGGTTACCGACCCCCTACCTGGTTAAACCCTGGCAACCTCAACGATCCCCGACCCCATTCTCACTCATGCGGGATCAACATACCTTTCAAGAAGACAAGGTAGTTGATCTTTTCCATTCTAGGATTTCCCACTCATCTCAAGCCTAAGTGAGCACTTGAGCCATGAGTGAGGCTAATTTAATTGGATTAATGTGAGATACTACCCCAAACCCCTTAATTAATTATGTTATCACTAATTAAAGAAACTCTCAATGAGTTACCTATACACCACTTTGTGCACCAACCCCCATTAAAATCCACTCCCCCTACTAGAAACAAGAAACTTACAGTCACCAATTGGGTAAGCCAACTTGCACCAACTAGCAAAGCCATAAAAAGTCACATAAAACGAGGTATGCACCACCTCACACAAGATCTCCATAATAAAACAATTTCCACAGTGCAAGGCTCAAACCCACATAAACACAATCCAAGTAAAAAGATCAACCATTATCAAAACGTCAAAAACATGGAACCACCTACATTTAGGTGAAACAACATAACACTCAAGTAAACACTCTAGGCTTGATATGGGTTACCCAATGCGGATTTTCCTAGGTTTTCGGCCCCCATCCTGGGTTACCCAGACAACCTCATTGAATCCCCGACCCCCGTACCTACTCATGCAAGTAAAAACCATAGTCCCCTCAAACCTCTAGAAGTCTGACAAATCACTAACCCAATGGCCTCTCATCGAAATGGCAATGATCCCATTATATCAAAAGACTAAATTACAACCCACAATTACAAATCAACAAGTGTAGAAGAACGAGGGTTAACATCATAGTGAGACCTTCAAACTCAAACAAAACTGACATAAACAACTCACTACCAAAATTCAACCCAATAAATAAAAAAAGACAAACAATCCATTCAACCATGAAATATTCCATGAAGGCATTGCTTCCACAACTCAAAATACTCATTAACTTAACCCACTTAAGTTCTTAACAAAACATTTACTACTACAAAATCCTTTATTGATCTATAGCTTACTTTGATAGCTATACCTAAACAACTTTCATGATTCTAACATGTAAATATTTATACATTCCTATCATACTTTCTTACTCATTTAATAATAACCTTCCAAATCAAAATATTTTATTTATAGTCCATTAAATACTCAACAATTATCTGAATTTATACCCATACATGACTAAGTATTTTAGATTAGACACTTATATTGCCTATTCATTAGTCTCTTATACAAAGTTATAGATAAACCTTTTCCTTATAATCATTAATATTATATAATTACTATTTAACCATATAATGCTTCACCAATTTTATCAATACAATATCTAAATAATTCCAAGAACATTGCTATATATTCAAGGCTTAAATTGAAAACTTTTTAAAATGGGAAAGAAAACCCTCTTTCCTCATTACTCGAATCACTATTTAGTCTTCCTAGAAGTCTCATCAAAACCCATTTACTAATATTATGCCTACATCATGTTTTCTTCTTTTCTTATTCATATCTTATCTATTAATACTTATGTTCTACATATATATTCATCACCAATGCAATAAACTTATACGTCGATATTATTAGTTACCTTAGTTTTGAATTGAATTCCTACTCTCTACATTTTATGAAGATCACACTTATTTTCTCCCTTAGAACTTAATGTAACCTTTCTCTGTACTGCAACTTAATTATAATATACTTGTTATCTTCTAACTTCTCTTTTAAGGATTCATAACATATATTTACAAACACCTATATATATATAAAGTATAAATTCAAATGCTAATATACAATCACCATGCATCAGATACAATCACCGATCTGGAAACAAGTCGAATATTGACATCAATCTTCATAATTGAATACCAACCATACAACGACTACCTTGAATATTGTTCATAAAAATTTCACATAATACAACAGGTATCGAAAGTCTAAGATGAAGCATGTACATCGACACCATCCCATCGAATTTTAGGAAGGATACAGTACAACGATTTTTACAGCAAGGTTTCACAATGATAATAAGCCTATTGAACAACCACAATAGTCAATTTAAATGATATTGAAGGGATAGTATTCTAAATGCTTTTATCGAGGAGGGGCACCATCAAATGGAAGACAAAAATGATAGCTTGAAACCTACATAGCCACCAAAATAAAGTCAAAGCCTCAAGCATAAAAGTGGGGCGAACCAGCAGGAGGAGGGGCGTGCAATTTGAAGGGATTGACCTGGCAAATGAAGGCAATAGGGTATTTCCAGATTCAAGACTTTTACTTAACGCTGGGAGAGAAGAAAAAAAATCATATATCTGCCACCATAATTAAAAGTTAGAAATCACATTAGGTTGTTTAACACGATCCTCGTACAACTACTAAAGTTGCTAAGAACTACTGAATATGATCTGATTGCCACGCTACATCTAAAGTCATCTCCAAGATCATTGCAAGGGATAATGTCTTGAGAGATGAGAATCGTTCCCATATAAAATGCAGGAAACACTCATATATACACCGTCGGAATGCCGTTAAGTGGCTTGTCTACGACAGAGGCTATGAATCAAGCCATGAACACTTAACTAAATATACAGGTCATTGAGTAGAAATCAATCTATGCAAACATCCTCCGGGTCTATTTTTAATAGGGTATAAAAGGTAGATTTTTATCAGATTTTTATGGTTAAAATGCATTGGAAAATACGTCTACAAAATGTGGAGAAGCATTGTATGGAATGATCAGAATATGGAGAGATCAAGTACCTATTCCAGTTTTCTAAAATTTGTACTATATGAAGGATTGCATGTTGACTTCTCTTTATGATCTCTTTTTTTTTAGAATGATCGTCATGCAGATTGGAGTTTGACCTCCTCGGAGCCTCAAGCTTGCTACTCCATCGAGATCTCCCTCTGCAATGTTTGAACTAAAACATATTCCAGAATCCAGTCGATCTCCTCCCCGCAGCCACCAATCCGTTCATCTGAAAACCCTTTCCAGAATTCAACTCATTGAATTATTATTATTATTTTTCTCAAATTTTCCAGAGAATCGTCACAGAGCAAAAGAATTTCTTGAAAGAAAACCAATCGCATCCCTTTTCCCCAAAAATCCCCCAAATTAAAAATCCCCTCCCGAAGATATTGTTTTCGTAATTAAAAAATCAAATGCTTAGTCATTAAAACGGAAAAATCAGTAAGTTGCCCTCTGGTCCTCAGTTCGAGACCATGCATGCACTTGCATGCGAAATGTTTCCCGAATACAATTTCTTTTTAATCTTTTCTTAATAGTTTAATATCACTTAATTTCCATTTAATATTTCAATTTAAAATTTTATTCTAAACAATATTATTCACTACTTTGAATTAGAAATAACCGTTATTAATAAATGGAATAATATTATGTTTCATTAAAATATTCGTCACTAATAAAAATAATCATCGAATCATTATAATTTAGCAAATTAATTTAATAATTAATTAACAACATCTATTTAATTTAATACTATAATTAAATCAACACAACACTTATGAACGTCGTTTAACTTAAACAATTAATTGAACGACGTTAATAAGCTTACACTATAAACTAGCAACTATATCAAATAATTAAAACAACATTAATTAGACCATTAGAATTAAACAACAAATGACAAATGACAATGTAACATAACGAGACATTCAAATAATGATAACCACAGAACGAAACGACTAACCCTAGAACGTACCCGACCGATGGGGTGCATCATGGAGGCACTATAGAATTCAAGAGACCTCCTATCAAACAACTACAAAGGTACCCATCTTTGAATGGTTATTATTATTCTTATAATAATTTTGGATAAAGAGTTGTAGAATGCAGAAGCAGGATGAATAAAAAAATTCAATCATTTTTCCAATCAATGCTATGCATGCAATAGGTTTGGTCATAAGGCTAGTGAATATAGAAGAAAAATGATGAATGGTTACAATAATGGTACGATTCCTCAATCATTCCTTGGTTACTATTACATATGCAATGAGATTGGGCATAAGGATTTTGAAAGCAAATCTAAAATGGAAAGAAGTAAGTTTGATTTGCAACAAGGTGCCATATGCTATAAGTGTAATACATCAAGACACATAGCTAACTTTTGCAGAGGAAATACTATGAAACCTTTTGTTCCACAAACGAAGATTGATTTGGTTGAGGTAAAGAAGGAAATAAACAAGATCTAGAAGAAAAAGGAAGAGAATAATGTGAAGAATGAGTCTATGTCAAATTCTAGTGTAGATGTTTCCTCCAGAAACTAGATAGAAAGCATTGGCTTAGGGGGAGTTTTAACAAAAAACTTTCTAAACCCCCTGCCAAAAAAATGATGTTTATGTCTTCAGCATACTGGTGCATGTATAAGTTGGTATCTTTGATCCATTGGTGAAATCTCCAATGAGAATTCTCTTAATGTAGAGATTTACAAAATGTTTGGAAGTGCCTGTGATGATACAAAGAGGGCTTGACAAATTTTGACCTAACTTTTTTTGTTGCAATTAATACATACTTTAAGTCACAAAAAAGTGTTTATATTTCATTTTTCACATTCTAAAATGCATTTTTGTTAGATAATTTAAAGAGGAGAGTAGTACAAACAAGAGATGAAGCGATTTTGAAGTGTTGAACAAAACCCTATCAAAAAAATTCACAAGGTACCTATAATTTCTTGCAAACCCTAGCTCAAGAGAATGTCATAATGTTTACTCCTCAAGTTATTGAATTGCTTGAGAGGACGAGACCTAAGTTTAAGAAGCATCCATACAAATCGATGGTAATGAATAAAGAAGGGGTGTTATCTAGGGTTCCATCAAATTTGTTGCACATAGAAGATACATGAATTTACATTCATTCGAAGTTGGATGAATATGACCACTTAAAACTGGTAGAGTTTGGGGAAAAAGTGCTAGGTAGAGATAATTTTGAGTTGAAACTAGAGTATGCCAACATAACAGAGAATAAGTTGGGTGTGTGGGTAGAATTTCCTAATTTTTATTTTGAAGATGAGTGGGTGAAGTATGTTTTGAGCAGAATTCATGATAAATTCTTGTGGTTGGACAGGCCACATATGATAACCAAAGAGATAATTATGGTTGTTACCAGTTTGAGCTTCATAGGACTTGTTCTGAAATTGAAGGCAATAAAGAATAAAGTGGTGATGAAGCTCATCAAAGCCAATTTTGATAAGAATTCCCTAGAAATGAACAAAATTGAATATCTAATGATCAAATATGTTTTAATGATGATTGGTTACAAGATATTTTTCACAAATACATAGAATTGGTTTCTTTGCCACCACAATACACACAACCTATCAGATGTTGAAAGAAGGCAAAGATTTTGATCTTTGTGAGATCCTGAGATTACATTTGTTGGAAAATATACAAAATACTAAAGATTCAAAATATCCCTTTCGGTACGGTACTCTTATCGTTTGCTTAATGTTTTACTTTCTCAATGAGTTTTCCAGAGTGAAGAATGTTGCATGGCAGGATAATATTCTTGTAGCTACTCAAATTAAAGATCATTTAAGGAGATTTCCTGGTAAAGAGTCTTGTGATTCAATGTTGTGGGGATTCTTTAAACCTTTTCAAACTCAGATGCAAGAGAGAGAAAGGATTCCAAGTAAAGTTGTGGACAAATATAAGAATGAATTAACATTAATGGTTAACAGAGATTACTACTACATGGAATTAGTTGAACCCATAATTGGTTGGGTTCCAGAGATGTCTTATGAGGTAGATGAGTCTAAATGCATTGGTCTTATAGAGATTGTGTTGAGAAAACCTAGAGATACAATAGTTGAAAGGTTTGGTACTTATGCAAATAAATCAAGTAAAGAAAACCTGGAAAAGTAAAACAAGGATATTGAAGGAAAGGTTGAAAAGATGAAAGTTGAGCTACAAAAGGAGTTTGGTACTCCTATGGACCCTCTGGAGAAATCCAAAGGTACATTTGCTCCTCCACATACCCCATTGAGATTAAGATGGTCAATTAGGACCCCAGTCTCCACACCTATTATTACAAAGCCTTCCAGAATGAAGTTTGCAGGAGGTTCTAAGAAGAAAGATACATCTAGCCTCCTTGAACAACAAAAGGATCCAAAGAGAAGAAAGAAAGAAAAAGAAACAAGGGATAAGTATTTCAATCCAAAAGAAGAAGAGTAAGAAGAGGAAGAGAAAGAGAAAGAGAAATAACATCAATTGGCCCATAAAAGGAAATTAAAAGTCTCTCAAAAATAGGCCAATAAAAAAAAAAGGAAAGAAGAAAGAAGAGAACCCTCTAGTTCATGAGCACAATCCCATGAAGTTTGATGCATTATTCAGTGTTGTAGCAGAGTTTGGAATTTTGAAGGATACAACTAAAATGTATTTAGAATTTAATGATACAGATAAGACAAAAATTGAAGAGGTCATTGTCAAATTAATGGTGATATTTAATGGTTGGCCTAAGTGAGATAGAAGATCAGTTGTCGGATGATCTAAAAGGTGTACTAAGTGCAAGAAGACAAGAGGTAACCACCAAAAATACAAAGATGAAAACTTTTTCCTTAGAGAAGGTTGGTTCCTCTTTATCCCATGAGGAAAGAGCTAAGTTGTCTCAGTTGTATTCCCAAAAGTTCAAGATAAAACAAAGAGTAAATATTCTTATTGGAACAAACAAGGATGATATAGAAAAGCTAAGGAAAGAAATATTGCAAATATTGGAAAATATTCTTAAAGAGTTGGGATACTCTTTAAGTGATATAGATAAAATGCAGCAAGATACATCCCTCCCAAAAAGCAATGAGCCAATAATAGAGAAACATGAGCATGAGCATATGCAAGAAGAAGTTCTAATAAATAGCACTGTGAATGTGGAGATAATTGATGAGAAGAACAAAGAAGTTGATCAAGGAGCCCTGGAGAAGACTGAAACTCAAAAGGAACAAACTTTTCCTCCTCTGAAATTTGAGAAGATTGTAGAAGAGTGCTCTGGAAGTGAAGAGAAGGAGAAGAGTGATACTCGTGCAAAAGAAAGCTCTAAAATAGGTTATGAATCCTTTGGACCCTCTGGAGATTCATGGAAAGATATTTTAGACATGTAATTGTAATTCCAACGAGTGGTGTCTGCACAACTTTTACAAATTCCCATGCAACAAGGTCAAGTGGACTTAGATAAGATTTTCCATCTACATAAGTTGCATCTTGGTGATGTATTTCATGCCTCCACAAGAAAGGAGATTCTTCAAACTCACCAAAACATCCTAGAGTTAGTTGATGAAGCAATCAAGGTGTTGCAAGAAGGCCTTCCCGAAGTATCTATTGATACTTCTTT
Organism: Sequoiadendron giganteum; assembly: GCA_007115665.2. Lineage (NCBI taxonomy): Eukaryota > Viridiplantae > Streptophyta > Pinopsida > Cupressales > Cupressaceae > Sequoiadendron > Sequoiadendron giganteum. The sequence goes on along the minus strand of CM021105.1, from coordinate 334,055,809 downwards.
GTCAGGTATTCAACAATTGAAGTTGTTGTTAGACTCTTTTAAGGATTACTCTAAAGGATTGGAAGAGAAGACTAAGAAGGAAGTAGCAAGGAAGTTGAATGATAAAAGGCTAGTTGATGCCTCAGATAAATGTGCTACTACTCATGCCAAGTTGTAAGGAAACTTGAATGATGTTTAAAAGTGTTTGGAGGAAGCCAAACAATTGTTCCAATTCTTTTTGAAGTGGCCATTTCTACAAAGAGCATCAAGGATCAAATGGACTCAATTGACTCTCAAATTTCTAAGGCCTCAAGTATGTGTGATCTAGTGAATGATGGAGATGGAGCAACTAGAACAGTCATTGAAAATATGCACGGTCAATTATTTTTACTATAAGAAAAAAAGAGAAAATCATAATGTAGGATAGTCAGCTTTGAGATATGGTAAGTGCAAGCCTTACTTCTTTAACTGGGGTTTTGGTCAATGTAGAGAAGGTTGTGCAAAAGACAATAGTACCTAGTTCTTCAAAAGAAGGAGAAGACCTTCATATACAGTTTAAGAACTAGAGCTACACGTTTTCCTTCACCAAGAAGGATTGGGAGGTCACCAAAAAAGATTGGGTGGCACACCTTGTAAAATTAAAAGCATCATATCAGGGCATATTACCCTCATCTAGTTAAGGTGTACATTCTTGAATTATATAGTAAATTTTTGATATCAATGTACATATGTGGAGTTAGTAGATGGTGTTGTGGTATAGTTTTGTATTTTTGGTGATGGATCAAATAGATAGGGGGAGCTATTCTCATATAGATAGATCAATAAGGAGATGAAATGTGAAGTTACTGTCCTTTTCTCTTGATGTCAAAGGAGGAGTGAAGTAGAAAAGTGTGTTGCCATCCCATCAATGAAAAAGGGGGATATTGTTAGCAACATGAGCATGATGATGTATGGATGGTGTTTTCATTGATGAAAACCCATTATTGAAGTGATGGTTCATTAGTATGTATAGATTCTAGAGCAAACCAAGTGTTTTTGAGAAATTGACTAAGTCCCAAACTGAGACAGTGATGTAGAAGAGCATCATTTTTGTGGTCCACATTGTGTTGCATTACAATATCTTGTCATGTGATTTTGAGGTGATAATTGCACGTGTTTAAATAGTTTATATCCAAAGTTTCAAGGTTCTATGTCTTTCGTAGTTGAAGATATTAGTGACAGAGTATCAAGTTATGTTGTGAAAGGGTTACAATTGTAGAGTTCATGTTGGAATGCTTTGCATTCCACCACATATGATCATTATTCTTTGTGGATTTAAAGAAGTGATTTAAGATGTTAGATGAGTGTGCACTCTAATTTTTAGGTGGTTTGGTGGTTCGCGTGTCAAGTTGTGAATGAACAATTGGTTCATTCAGTTGTTGCTTCACCAGTTTTATTGTGTGGTGCCAACCTAAGGGTTTTGGGGTCATGCGGTATTAAGTTGAGTATGAATTGGATTTATAGGAGTGATTATAGGTCATGCCAACCTATTTTGGTAAAGAACACATTTTTCTTTTCTTTTGCAAGGTATGTATGATGGAGTTTTGAGCCGACAGATTATCGTGTCACACATTTCATCTAATTAAGTCAAACTAATCAATGATATGATTGTTTGCAGAGTATATACATATATATAGAAGGTAAATTCAGTGTGTGTGAATTCTGAGAGATGATATAGATGATGATGAGCAAGAGTGTGAAGTGTGAAATGTGATAGTGGTGAAGAATGAAGTGTGTAAAGTCAGTTTACTGAGCCTAACCAGAACTGTATCTTCAGCATATTACAAATACATTGTTAGTAGTTAAAAATCTAATAGTGATCCACTCTTTTCTATATCTTTTGTAATTCTAGAAGTGATCTTCCTTGGGTAGTGAGCCCTCCTATTTTCTATACAGTGAGTCCTCCAAGCAATGAACCCCTCTGGAAGTGAGCCTCTTGTAATGTATTGTAACCGGTTATGATATATTGTGAGCTAATCCTCACCATGGTTTTTCCCTTCCAAGGGTTTTCCACATATATTTGGTGTTCTTGTGTTGATTGTTGTGATGCATGCTTAACTGTTCCTTTCCATTTCTACAAGTTTAATGAGATGCTTTGAATGTACTTTTAAGTTAATGAATTTAAGGGAATATTGATTCACCCTCTTCTCAGTATTATGGGTGTTCAACACACTTTAATTAAAAAATAATAATTATTTAATTATTTCTCCAATTTTCATCATACACATTAATTAAATAATTTTAAATTTTAATTAAAGCTTAAATTATTCTCCCATCCCTATAATTAAGCAGTTTTAATTATTTAATTAAATCATGTATTATTCCTCTATCCACATAATTGAATAATTTTTAATTATTTAATTTCTTGCATTCTTCTCACCCACATAATTAGTTTTCTTGATAAAAAGAGGGTAAAAATTTATTGAATCAAAGAAAGTATTACAAAGAGAGAGTCACAATACTCCAAGCAAACACCCCAACATAGAAGCAAAGCCCCCATAAGTAGTCACACCCACACAAATCAGAACAAAAACCATTACTCCCTCTTATCCGCACAAATCAACCCAACAAGAACATGGGAATACTCCTGAGATAATTGCTCCCAATCTTCTAGCTACCAACCCCAACATTCCCAAATGCCCATTTTTCCAGACAATCAGCCACACTATTCCACTCCCATGGAATGCGGATAAAGGAGACAACCTCTAACATGGAATTTAATCTAAGAATTTTCCTAAACACTGAGGCAAGATACCAATTAACATTGACCAACTCCTAACTATTCAACATATTGATCAAGATCTAAGACTATGACTCACAAATGATCTGACGCCAACCCAAACCACAATCTCTCTTAGTAGCATATAGAATCGCTAGTCCTTCCATAAATTTGTTACTTTGGTTCCCTTTATAAATAGAGAAGAAGAAGATGACATTACCAGCCATATCCCTTCCAACAACGCCAATTCTAGAATGCCTAGGATTACCCCTTGAAGAACCATTAGTGATAATTTTTAGAACACCAATAGGTGAGGGAAGCCAATGGCCCTCCCTCTGGGTCTTCTTCTAAAGATTAAAATTTCTCCTACCACAAGGGTACATCTGCCTAATGCTAAGAAGACCCAACCTCGAATAAAATCCTCGTCCCCTTTGTCTAGAGGAAAAGACACTTCACACTATAGAAATCATATTCTCCTAAACCATGCCAAAAATCCTCTGCCACAGTTGTTGAATCACCAACTTACGTCCCCTAAAAATCCTTCAATTTCTTTCAAGCCAAATCTGCCACAATATGAAGTAAGGACCAATATACCACATGTTAGAAAATATTGCATTCAACCCACAAACTTATTCCATTTCCTACATAACCCCATGAGAGATAATCATGCATACAAGTAACCAAAACGTATAGATCAAATAGATAAGCCACAATATAACACAAGATATACCTTGGAATAACCCTCAAGAGTGAAAAACCCAACCACCAAAAGCATCCATACTCCATATTATTCAACAATAAAGCAATACAAGAGTTACAATGAATACCTTTGAAGCATAAAGCCTCTCAAAGCATCCTCATGTGTCCAAGCATGAATCCACACATCCCATTCCATGTTTCACATGTGCAATCCTCAAAAAGACTCAATAATGACAACCCACTCACTCAACCAACCTTAACCACTAAACATGTGCTTGCTATTATAGACTCAAGCTCACACAAATAAAACTAGTGGTAAGATAAAACCATGTGAATACAAAACCACTAACCCCTTATTTAATATTGAGTACTAAGTTTTCACTTTATTTAATATTTCCCAATATTAAATTATTATCACATGTATCCCACATATTAAATAATAATACAATGTTACAATACAACATAAAGTGGTCCCCAAATAATTATCTAGTATGAATAACCACACCACCTAGGTGAATCACAAAAAAATAATTATTTAATTACATTATAATAAATTATTTAATGCAATGGTTTACAACACCATATCCCAACATTCTACCACTTTTTGTATACATTGCATAAGGGATCAATACATGAAATACATCATCATAGCCATACATGAAACCACATGAACCTGTAACATGCTCTCATGCTCCATCAAGATACTTGCAATAAGAAGAAAGTGACCACCATCTCAAGCATGAACTCCTCTCATCCTCCAATATGCCACCTATGGAAGAAAAGGAATATGCCAAGGCAAAGATGCACCAATCTAACAACACAAGCATCAAATCCAAGTGATAACAAAGGCTCTAACCAAGCTATTGTTGTGAAGATAATCCCACATGCTCAAAAATAGCATCCAAAACACATGCTAATACATCCAACCATCCATACCTCCAAGGTATCAATACATCAGAAAACTCATGTCAAGAATATATGCAACCCATAAACTACAACCACAAGCTCCCTGTATCAAACCTAACAATGAAGAACATACATATCCAAGAATTCCCACTGTATAGGTAATGTCAAAGCATATCAAGTATACCAATCAAAACTATATCAAGGTGTGATAAATAACCAATAATGAAGTACCAAAAGCAATAACAATGATCCACACATGCAACCCAAACACTTGCATACTTTCTCACAACATTTTTCCACCATCCTCCAAAAAACATGAGCATCTAAAAAGGAACCATGAAGAGAGAAAACTTGTAAACCATAATGTCCTCCTACCAACACACCAAAAGTGCTATGTTGTGTCAAGTATGATCTCCTAACATCCCCAAATAAAAAGCCTCAACAACACCCATAACACTCAATCTCATAGATCAAGTACAACATATGAATCATGTAACAATGCCGACATGGATGTAAGCATCTCTAATCAAGAAGATAAATTTCAAGGTAACCATTCTCAAATCTAAAAATCAACCCATAAACCATATCCTAAACTCCTCATCAATGAATCATAACATAAACTCAAATACAAAAAGAGATAACCATCCTAACCATCCCTCAAAATGAATCCTCTAGAACTAACTATGGCTCAAGATCCATATCAATAAAAGATAAAGCATCATAAACTCATGCTAATCAATCCTCAAATGAGTATCCAAAATCAATCACCATGAATCAACTCATTCCCATGAGAAATCAAAGCATGAAACATAACACCTCTAAAAGAAATAGTGGGAAAATACCTTTCAAATAATAAATTTTCAAGTAGACCAAGAGTGAGAATGAGAATGATCCTCCAAGATAACCAAGTCATCATGACTCACTCCAAGAACAATCTCCTCTATCGGTCCATCGTGAACTCACATCCATACTCAGGTGAAATCTCCTCAATCAACCTACTAAAACCTCCAAATAATAACTATCTCAAGAAAATGTCTCTAATCACAAGAGAAATCTAACTATCACCTACGTCCCCAATTATCTACGAGCACCTGTAATTGATCAATACATGCCTAAATCCAAATGAAACATAGCACCATCATGAAGTAATCAATAAATTGATCAATGTACTCAATACAAATAGAACCACCAAGATCAAGGTCAAAGCTCCAATCACAGAATCAGGAACCTATTATGACAACATGATCTAACCATCTCCTCCTAGGAGATCACATGCACCAATGCATACCACCTGGTCTCGAGAGAACACCTATCATGCCAAAACTCTAAATCGGTATCAAGAGTAAACTGTGAAATAATATCAAACATACTCTAAACCAAGAACTCATGTCTCCAATCACATGAAGATAACCATCACCAATGATGCATCCTTGTCACTGCCAAAAATTCCCATTGAACCATGATACTGAGCTACACATGGCATCATGACTACCATCTCCTCCATGAAGATCATATATGTCTACACACACTCAACTACAATGGCAGTAACATACAAGTAAAACCAAGATCTCCAATCCAAGAAGATACAAACAACTGCCATCAAAACATCATAACCAAACCAATCCAACACCGCGAAGGCATCACTACCAAAGCTCCCACTAAAAGTGTACAACTAATGAACATACCAAACTATCATGACATCATGATCAAACCACATGCTAAAAGTCCCATCACCTGACTAATCAAGTACTCTAACCATCCATCCTCTCAATATCAAAGCAACATACCAATGTACAAATGACCACAAACAAGGCCAACTAATGAAATCAACAACAACAATGAATCAAACCTGGTGGATATAGACAATCCACATCTGAGTCATCTCACTTAAATTGAATGGGTGATCAATCTATACAACTACATAACTCGTAGATCCAACCACTGAAACATGCAAACTCATCGTCACATTAGTAACCTACAAATCAAGATATCAAAGAAGATAATCTTGTAGACATCAAGACTCAAACACCAAATCAACCACTGATATGATTTTCCAACTATGTCCACAAACGAGTAATCATTGTCAAGGAACCAAACAAGAATCAAGGAGATAAGAACAACCTCATAAAATCAAACCAAATCACCATCAAACAACCACATACATGATCATGTTGTGCCAATTCATAAATATACCTGCATACCCATGACACCATAACCATAGTCAATTATGTACCTGCACTCAACTATCACCCATACGAGACTCCAAGTCTCCACTCATGTCAAACCATGTCCTTAAAACTAAGGATAACTTGTGTAACTATCACCATCAAAGTCTCAACTCTAAAAAACAACTATAAACCTGTACCAAGAAGCACCAAATTAATAATCATTTGTACCAAAAATATCATATAAAACATGTACTCCCTCAAGGTTTCACCTCTTGACTCGTTTGAATGCACACACAAACACACCTCGAGTCTCAGGAACCTACAAGTGATCAAACAAGTACCAAACTCAACTGGCATCACAAATTGATAATATGACTGAACCACTATGTAGTACACTACAAATTCTCTTGAATGCCTCTTTGAAATTGAAAATTCGATTATGTATGCCAAATTTATGCTCAAAATTAGATTTTCATCAAAAGGTTTTAAAGTTTTTAATCAAATATTTCCAAAGTTTTGTTTTAAACAAAAAGTGACAGATGAATTAATGAATGGGTGGCAGCTAAGTATAGTAGGTGGAGCTGACCCTGTAGTACCATGGGGATATTATTGACAAGGCAGAGATGGGTACGGGTCTGCGGGCCCATCCACCCACTCTATTTTTTTAAAAAATCTTTGTAATAACAACTTTTTAGTCGGGCTTTTCAACTTTTGAATTTTTTTTATTTTTGCATCTATGGTGTAATTTTATTTTATTTTTTCTTTTTCTGTGGGATTATTATTATCATTTTTAGACTATAAGAATCGGTCAGGTATTCATCTCCCTATAAACTGTAGTGCACCTGGTAAAAAATTTTCACGTGATTGGTGGCACTGGCGTGACATGCCCTCCGATACCACGGGTTTGGGGGGAGACTAGACCTCATGACCTCTTGCCTATGCAATAGGATTTTTTAGCTAATCGAGCTAGGCCCCCTGCCCCTTTTCTGTGGGATTATTATTTCATGGATGGATTTTATTTTTTTAATAATTTTCCCGCACATGAGTCGTACAATTGAATATGTCTTTGACTAAAAAACAATTGTATTTTTTCTTTTCTAAAATAGGTCGAATTTTAAGCCATTTTTTTATGTCTCGAGCCTCTTGGATCCAATGGTGAGGACCATTTTGTCTTAAGAGGTCATACATAAAATTTCCCCTACAAAACCTTCATATGAAAACTCAAACCAAGAAACCCTCTTTGACCCATATTTGGAAAACTTCATATTTACAATAAACCCAACAAATCTTGACAACCCAAAAGCCCAAATCTGCAAACACCTGCAACATGTTATCATATCTTGTAATGCCTCAAATCTTACATGCATGTCGATGGCTTCAAATTTACAAAAAAATCTCAAACTAGGGTTATAACAAAAATCCATCAACCATGAAAGCTCTGATACCACTTGTTGGGAAATATTGCATTCAACCCACAAAATTATTCCATTTCCTACATAGCCCCATGAGAGATGAACTTGCATACAAGCAAACAAAATTTAAGGATCAAATTGACAAGCCACAAGATAACACATAATATACCCTAAGAAAAACCGCAAGAGGGAAAAAACCAACCTCCAAAAGAATCCATACTCCACATTATTCAACAATAAAGCAATACAAGAGTTACAATAAATACCTCTGAAGCATCAATCCTCTCAATGCATCCCCATGTGTTCAAGCATGAATCCACACATCCCATGCCATGCTTCATATATGTCATCCTCAGAAAGACTCAATAATGACAATCCACTCACTCAATCAACCTTAACCATTAAACATGTGCTTGCTTTTATAGACTCAAGCTCACATAAATATAACTAGTAGTGAGATCAAACCATGTACCACAAAACCATGCGAATACAAAACCACTAACCCCTTATTTAATATTGAGCACTAAGTTTTCACTGTATTTAATATTTTCCTAATATTAAATTATTATCACATGTCTTCCACACATTGAATAATAATACAATGTTACAATACAACATAAAGTGGTCCCCAAATAATTACCTAGTATGAATAACCACACCACCTAGGTGCATCAAAATTAAATAATTATTTAATTACATCATTATAATAAATCATTTTATGCAATGGTGTACAACACCATATCCCAACACTACACAATCTAAAGAAAGGAGGCCTACCCAAATTTCTCCAAACTCAACTGAGGAAGCATGAAAACAAGCTTGCTTCTAGAAACCCCACCAAAGATGCCAAATGTCTTTAGAGAAAGAATACTAAAAAAATAAATGAGAATAATCTTCTTCACCATTATCACAAAGAACACATATGGAAGGTCCTTGAAATCTCCTTTTTCAAAGATTATCCCACCTGAGGCATTGATTCCAAGCAAGAATCCATAAGAAGTAGTTACATTTGGGCCACAAAAATTTATTCCACACATTCTTCCACTAGTTGACCTCTCACCCTTCATACTTCTGAAGGTGCAACTTGTGATATCCTGAAGCAACCAAATAGACCCCCTTGGGGTCTGGGCCCCATGCCAAGATATTCTTCACCCCAATCAAGATACAAACTCTCTCCTCTAAAATCCTCCTTAACTCAGCACGATCCTCCACAAAACCACCAATCAACCACTCCATGGGGTCCTTCTATTATGAGACTTCCACTTGCCCAAGAAGAATAAAGTGCTTGAAATCTACCACCCGTGACCATCCAACTTTTAGAAAAAGATGACAAAGACCTTGCAAATGAGGGTACATAAACAAAATATTTAGAAATCTATCCCAAGAATCATGCCAAAAGAGGGCTTCAGAACCCCTATTGCAAATCTAGAACAAACATTTCTTAATAAAATTGGCATGCTTCATGAGAGTGTCCCAAATGACAGAGCCTTCACCCACCAAACCAACACGAGAGACCTCATATTTTTCCACCCCCTTAGATATTTGGTGGAAATAGTTCTATCCCATATTTGGTCCTAATTATTGCATCATCTCCAATAAATCTTGGCAACTAGATCTTAACCAACAAGACTAGCTTGTCTCAAGCCGAGGCCCTCATCTTGTTTTGGTCTACAAAAAGACTCACACTTGATCAAACTCCATTTTGAATAAGCCAAGTTACCTATCCATAAGAATTGCCTTGAGAGAGCATCCAAATCCTTAATAAAACTCCTAGGAGCCACTTGAAGCATGCATCTATGGTAGGGAAGGAACTGGACCATAGATTTTAGAAGCAACACCCTCCCAACAAAAGACAACCATCTATGAGTCTAATGATTCACCTTCAACCAAAACTTATCAAGAATGCCTTGCCAGGTCGCCCATGGAGGGGGACCAATAGAGAGGGGAACCCCAAGATAAACCATAGGAAGTAAACTTATTTGGAATCTAAAAATGTGAGAAATTTTTAGTTGGATAAGCAAAGGGGTATTAAAGAAAAATATGGAAGATTTATCTTCATTAATTTGTTGCCCTGAAGCCTTGAGATAAATATCCAACACCTGATGGAAATTAGTTGCTTCCTTGATCTTAGCCACACCCATCAGAGTAGTATCATCAACAAACTGCATATGAGACTGAGTAGGAACACCATCACCCCATCTCCATCCATGAATAAGGTCATTAGAAACATTGTAGAGTCTAAACTAGTATAATGTAAACTTATTAGAAACCACACAATTCAAAGGTATGAGTAGTTGAACAATCCACTCAACATTGTAAAGACTGCATTAAATTTTCAACCAAGGTTTGTAAAATTGTGATGGTGTTGCACTATATGTGCCTTTAGAGACTTGATACTACCTAAGTTATCCTATTTAAGGTATTCTACTTGCTGGAAAATCATATAATTGCATAACAGTGAAGGAAACAAACTAGCACTAATGGCTATGGATTCCTACAACTTAACCTATAATTAAATTGCTACTAATAAAGAATTATTGTTCTAACTCAAAACTGATCAAGACTAGTAACTGAATTGATTCTAACCTCCATAGTACTATAAGTTAAATAAATGCATTCATGGTTGCTGATAATCAAAATATGAGAATCTAATATGTCCTACATGCAATTTATGAAGTAATGATAAACATAAATAACTACTTAACAGAATTGAACAATTGTAAATGTAGTGAAGAACAATTACCTTGAGTGGCCTGCTCAAGTGGATGTCTTCACTTAACTAAACCAATTATAAACCTTAAAATTCTATGCATTTATATGAACTTGAACTTCATTCATTATGAATCACAAAGGATTATACAAAATCTTCCTCACAGATTGTATTCAATGAAATCATTTTTGAATAACCAAAATGTCTGTAGGTGATAACTGAAAAGTAACTAATAACAAAATATTGAATCAACAACTACACTATCTAAGGATTCAACCATCGGCTATATACAAGCATAGGGGGTGTTTATTCTAAGCACAAATCCTAACTACAATCATTGACTACAACTCCTAGATATCAGAGTATATAGTTAAGATTAAATTGTTCAAACTATAACTGAAAATAGACAAGATTTCTAATAAAATTGAAACTCTGCAAAATAGATCTACATGGGAACAAAATAATTATCCTTCTCAATGCCTTATTAACTATCATAATGATGCATTACTAACTCCATCAGGTACCTCCACATGGTAGTTATTACACTTAGCTTGATTTGGAACTTCCCTTGTTTCACTATCCAAGTCTTCCTTTTATTGTGGGCTACAACTTCTAGTTGTTGCAAGCTACAGTGTCTTCTTGGGCTGCAAGAGGTTGATCCACGAAACATATACACAAAGCTAACTACCATGATTAAACATAAAATTCCATCAACATTTCATACATACTCACATATAAACCAGACAATGCTACTATATCATAACTATATTTCCATTAATATAATTTAGGTCCAAGGTTGTATAATAAGCATGAAAATATAGCATAGCATAGGAGTATTGTTTGAAAGGATTATCTGATAATGTTTGAAAGTATGAATAAAAACAACAAAAAATAGGCTAATAGATGAACCCATCATTCCCCCCAACTATACTTTTACTTGTCCTCAAACAAAATACTAGGGGTACAAATTATAACACAGGGTGATCTCCCTGAGGTCCATAACAACATCAACTCCCTTAATTTTATTTAAGTAGAAACCTTTGTAAGTTGCGATTTGTCTCATTCTGATGATCCCAACTTTCTCACACTCCACCCTTTTCCCTAGTCCAATGTGGAATTGGATAGAGTAGCATAGGTGGGTGAAAGCACCAATTTTCATGTATCTGCATACCCTCTCAAGCATGGTGGTAAAGTTGTATACTAGATGAGGTTCTTTTTTTTGCAATTCTAGGGTCAAGCTATTCCATCTATTCTGCATATAAATGTAACATTGCTGACCTAATCCCATAGCTAATGTTTGCATTCTTTTATAATCCCATGTCCTCAATTTCATAATCTTCCTTCCTACACCTTTATGATCTAGGAGTTTCAACCATTCATCTATAAGTACATCAAGGTCTTTAGACTCTTTCCTTATTGGGAGAGAAACTGATTTCTCCCTCTCCTCATATTCTTCCATTATTTCTCCCTTGAATTGTTTATTCCTATGATAAGATGTTAGTGCCCTTACCTAGAGATCCCCTACAAACATCAAAATATTCCACTCTATTTCATCCAACACCACATAGTTGTGCAAATAGCAATCACATAGTTGATCCTGTTCTTTTGGTGTAGAATCAAGAAAAACATTAAGAATCTCAAATTTCCTACTCATCCCAACTAACTAGTTACTGATTAACCTACTAAATTGAAAAACTCAAAAAAATTTCTTGCAAAAATAATGCATATGTTCTTGCTAGAGGTCCACATTTTCTGATTTGAGTAGCTTTATCTGCCACTTCTTCCATTCTGACTGTTGATCTCCTTAGCTCAATCTCTTTTGCTTCTAGCACTTTAGCATGTTATACAATCAAAGTTTATTTTTCTTTCTTCCACTTTTCTTTTTCTTGCGCAAATTCATCAGTCACCTTCCATAGTTGATAACCAAGAGACAAGGTTGTATAGTAAATTGAGGTTTTTATGGGAGGAGGTCTTTGATTTGGTATCACAAGTTCTCCATCCCCTATTTTGGTAATGGCCAATTGTGCCAATAGATCCAACTTTGCACCATGGCCATATGTTTGCAATTTTCTTCCAATTTTTGTAAATTTGTCTCCCTTTCCTTGTCTTTCTTTTCATAGCTTTGCACTAATTATTCCAAATGTTTAATTTTGTCCAAAGCTTCCTAAAGCTCTTTCCGACATCTCTATCTTTTATAAATATTTCCTTAGTTTCTAAAACTGCTCATTACCATCCCCTGTATATTCTTCATAAGTAGGACCATTTGGGGTTTTCTTTTGTGTTTTATTGGCAACAAACACATCTTCTAAATATGAATCAAAAGTGGTAGACACATATCATTTCCTCTTCATAGGTGTATGCACATTTTCAGGGATATTTACCTTCCCTTTAGAGTTTTTCTCAACCAACATCACATCTTCCTCCTATTGTTCCAACCCTTTTCCTCTTCTTCAGGTTTTTCCACACTCCCCTTCATAACACCTTGCTTTCTCAATTGGCTTGAATTCCTAGGTGTAGGTTTATCCTTCTCAACATCCTTCATTTTGTATTAAGCATCCTTATTTTTCTTCTATGTTCTCAAAGGTATGGATGTTGTAGATGTATTGCCTCTTTTACTCTTGGGTTTTGGTGGTTTTGAAGAAGATGGAATTTATTTCACTGCTAGTGACCTAGACTTTAGCACATTGTGCTCCTTTGGCTCACCTTGGCTACAGGTAGGTGAAGCTTTAGGTGAGACATGAGAAATTTCTCTTGTAGGTTCAACTTGTGGCTCTAAAGTTTTAGGTACTATAGGTGCCTCAAGTAAATTGTTAATATCTTCACATTTTACAAAATCTTCCTTGGCTACTTGTGGGTACTGAATTCTCAAGCTTATTTTTACTAAGAGGGCAATCAAACAATGATGCGATAAGGTCATGTCACTTTGTTTCCTTTGATACTCTGATGCCATCCTTTTTAATATATAGTAAAGAAAATTTGGCACATTTACTAGCCTATTATGGCGAAGATGACTAAGAAATTTAAAATGCACAATATACAAAAGATTTTGTCTACCATCACAAGTAAGATATCTAAGGACATTGGAAGCACATTTGGCCCAAAACCATGGAAGAGAAAGTCTCTGTGTACCTTGTGATGAAAAATTCAAATTTTCTCCTCACTCATATAATTCTTCTTTTGCAACCACTGCATCTGCTCTAACTGGAAACTTTGCTCCAATCCTAGGCAACCCAGATACCTATGCTATAGAAACTTCAGATGCATCTAGACAACCCTTTTACCATTGCTTCATCATGCTCCAATGTGGCTACAAATATTCTTGCTATGTCATTGTCAAATTCTATCAACTTTAGGAAATAATTGAACCAACCCACTCTTGTGAAGATAGGAAATACTATTGCATCTTCTAGTATCTACTTGTGAGCCAATGAATCTCTCCTAATAAAATCACCTCCCATTATGAATCTCTTTCACCTCTGCTCAATGTGTTAACCTTGAAAATTCAGCTCAATTTCACTTCACCACCCTCAAACCCTTCTCTTACTCTAATAATTTGTCATGTTTTTTCACTACCATATTGTAACTTTAACTCCCCTTCTTCTTCGTATTAGCTTAATTGAGATTAAAAATCAGGTTTGGGTTCAACTTAGCCCAAGATTGCAAGATTAGGGAATTGAAAATTGAAACTATCAGTAAAAAGTAGGTAAAATTTTTAGGACAAAAATGGTTTGCATGTCATATCTGTTGTTTGTATTTGGTTTTGGGTGGCAAAAAATGATTTTTTTTGGTTAAGTTGTACCCTTTCCCCCAACTTAAGGTTTGAAATGACCTTAGTTCAACTCGTGATAGGCGAAGGTATGATTAGAAATTATGGAAATTAATGTTATGAATATATTGCATGCTTAATTTAATATGAAATACATAATGAAAGTGTTAAGAAATCTATGATAATTATGATAGTGTACCTTGCATACCTGTCGGAGGTGACTAACTAAACATCGTGCATGTGAGCTAATTAGCATGTATTCACAATATTATTTGAGGTGACAGGAAGTAGTTGTAGGTGAATGAATGGTGAGGTGGAAGATGTAAGGTAATGGAACAATTTATAAATGAGTAATAATTGGTGATGTGACAATTCAAGCATTTAAAATTTGAATTGGCAGTAGGAAATAAGATAGGCATGATGTGAGTACTTATTATGGTAAGATGGATATTGCATGCGAGAATTTTGAGGTGAAAATATGTGAACTCCAATTGATGTGGTGCAAATTGATTTTAAATTTTCCTACTAGACGATGCTACGGGTACCTTTGGCATAAATTCCCTTCTTAGATTGTGATAGCTATTATGCTACAAGTCCCTAGTGCAACATGGCCATTTATGAATGTTGACAGTTGTATATATAAGACAAATCCCTCTATAAAAAGTATGTACATCATTATAACCATGTTGTGTGTGCTCATGAGGTAGAATAAGAAATTAATCATGAGTGATCTCAGGGATTGAGTTGTGTAGCTCTATCTCTGGATCACCTGAAGGACTTGGTATATCTGTTGTTGTTGCTGAGGCATCACTCTATGTTTCTGAACTTGTATCTTCATCACTGTGAGGTCCATACTGCTGAAATAGAGAAAATATAAAATCTTCCTTTTGTACTAGTTTCTTAGAAAGTTTCAACTAGTGGCTATTAACCAGGAGTGAGAACTTCACTACACGTATGGTATGCAATTGTACTACTCCGTTAGGAAAGACTTGGATGATTTCAAAAGGTCCCAACCACCTAGATTGGAGTTTCCCTTTGAAATCCTTGTATCTTGAATCATATAATAAGGCTCTCCTACATTAAATTATTTTGTTTTGATATTGGTCATGCCACTTTGTTCTGCTTTTGTACTATCTCAATGTGATGGATGGCCACCATCTAGATTTCATCTAGCTCATTTAAATACCAGTGTAACCTTTCCTTTTAAGCTACCATGAGATCCATGTCTAACTCTATTGTCATTCTTAATGTCTTATACTCAAACTCAATTGGGAGGACTGTTGTTTTGCCATATACTAGCTCATAGGGTGTAAACCAGTTGTTGTTTTCCAGGTTGTTATATATGCCAATATTGCTTCTAGTAACCTAGCAACCCAATCTTTCCTATGTAAAATACTTTTAATTTATATATTGGCAACATCCACTTGACCATTGGCCTGTGGGTGATAAGGTGTTGAATTTTTTATGCTTGATTTGGTATTCTTTAACCAATTTGGTGACAAGGTATGAAGTAAATTGTTGACATCGATCAGTCATAATTTCCCTAGGTACTCCATACCTAGTAAAAATGTCCTCATACAATAATTTAGCCACAATTCCATCTCTAGAAAATTATAATGCCTTCACTTCTACCCACTTAGTTAGATAATCAGTGCAAACTAGAATGCAATCCTTATTTTTAGAAGTAGGTGAGATTGGTCCAATAAGTCTAGAGCCCATTTATCAAAGGGATCTAGTGTTAACTGAGGCTATAATGGAATTTAATCACTCCTTTTTGGCTTACCCATTATTTGACACCTATCGTAGCTCCTTGTATACTTCATAGAATCTTTGTGTAAATTAGGCCAGTAATAACCAGTTGTAAGGATTTTTAAAGTTTTCCTTTTAGCTGCAAAATGACCCCCTCATTTTTCATCATTGCAAGCTTTCATGATATCAAAGATTTCATCTTAAATTATGCACCTTTTGATGATGTTGTCAGGGCTAGTATAGAATAAGTAACCATATATCCAAGAGTATGGAAAAGACTTATGTACTAGTTGTCTCTTTTCCTTTGGAGAAAAGTATGGTGGAATCTGCCCTATCACTAAATAATTTGCAATGTCAGCATACTAGTGTAGATATACATTAAGAGAAAACAAGTGTTCATTATAAAATGAGTCATCCACTACCCCTTTTTTTGATTGTGTTGGAAACCTTAATAGAAAATATGCTACTACATTAGCCTTACTAGGTTTGTCCATTAATGTAATATCAAACTCTTGTAGAAGGAGTAGCCATCTGACTAGTCTACCCCTACTATAGGCTTGTTCATTAGATATTTGATAGTTGTACGGCTTGTATGGACAAAAACTGAATAAGCAGTGGTGTAATTCCTGAATTTATTGATGGCATACAGTACTGCTAGCATCTCCTTTTCTGTAACAGTATAATTTAGCTCTGCTCCCTGAAGATTCTTGCTAATGTAGTAAATTGCATATTCTTTGTTACCTTTTTTTTTACCCAAAAATTCTCCAATAGAAAAATATGAAGCATCTATGTCTATATGGAAGGTTAAAGTCCAATTTGGCCCCCTCAAAATAGGTGCTTGGGTTAATTCTTTCTTCAATTTGTTGAAAGAGTGTTGGCACTCTGATGTCCAATCAAATTCTATATCTTTAGTTAGTAGAACAAACAATGGTGCAACAATCTTACTGGAGTCTTTAATGAAACTCCCGTAATAGCCTGCATGGTCAAGGAAGCTTCTAACATCTCTTTGCTTCTATGAAACAGGTAATGTATAAATGATTTCTATCTTATGTGGATCAAATAGAGTCCTTGCACTAGATATGAAATTCCCTAAAACAACTCCTTGATTCATCATCATGAAGCACTTTTCATTACTGAGTGACAAGTTGAGTTCTTTACATTTATTTAATACCTATCCTGGATTACTAAGGGCTTCCTCATAAGTTTCCCCATATGTGGTGAAATCATCCATATATATCTCCATACATTCATGAGCATAATTTGAAAATATGTTGAGCACTGCCCTCTGAAAACTAGCTGGAGCACTGCATAAACCAAAGGGAAGAATAGAGTAGGTATAAGTACCCCAATAAAATGTAAATGTTGTCTTGTCTTGATCCTCTAGAGTAACTTTTATTTGATTGTAACCATTGAAACCATCTAGGAATGAAAAGTTCTTCTTCCTTGCTAAAGATTCAAGCACTTTGGCTATAAAGGGCAATGGGAAGTGGTCCTTCCTAGTGGTTGTGTTTAGTTCCCTATAATCTACACATACTCTCCACTTTCCACCTTTCTCGGGAACAATGACAAAAGGTGAGACACACTCGCTATCAAATATAGGATACATGAAGCCTACATCAAGGAGTTTTTAAAGTTCAACTTTAACTATTTCTCTCAAGGTAGGCTTCATTCATCTTTGAGGTTGTTTAATGGGTCTATAACCATCATTTATATAGATCCTATGCATACATAAGTCAAGATCTATACCTTTCATATCATGTTAGCCCCATGTATACACTGATGTGTGTCCTTGTAGCACTATGTGCAGGGAATTCTATTGTTCTTTAGTCAATGCATTGTTTATGTTCAACGTTTTTCTTGGCATGAATTCTAGTTATTTGGATGATTCTTTCATAGATGAGAGGTCAAGGCTAGGAGTGATTGGTGCACACTTTTGTAGCATAAGGAATACAAAATTGAAGATATTTCTTTTGAGGAATTAGTAGGTATAATACTTTGCAAGGGCTCTTGTAGGCATGTGATACAATCATGTTGTTGCAAGCTCCTACTGCAATCATTCTATATTATATGCGCAATCAACTCATCTTCATCTTGATAATCCAATAGAGGGTTGTGTTCTATTTTCATCAAAATTTGTAGGGAATAATTATCTTCCTCGTCCAAAGTGGGCCTAATGGTTTTCTCAAGATCAACATAAGGTTGATCTGGAGGATAAAGGACCAATTTATTAGTCACAGTCCCATTAGATATTGTCATATTTCTAGACCTATAGTCTATGAATGCATCATTTGTAGCTAACCATGGTCTACCTAGAATGAGTGGATATCCTGCAAGGTTAACCTTTGGTTGTAAAACTATGAATAATGTAGGTTGTTTCCAAGAATATATTGGAGTAAGCAAGTCATCATCTGATAATTAATTAATCATCAATTAATTATTAGAGGATTTTTTACTTTAATTCACTTAAGCTAAACTTAGGAGTTGATGTTTAATCTTTAGTTTGATTCTTATTATTAGATTTGACTAAATTTAGGACAAGTTGTCTCATTCAATGAGATTACAACACTTATCTCTATCTTGTCAAATCCACATGTAGGTTTTGCTTGTGCATTGCTTATATAAGCATGCACATTCATTTGTAATATTTTATCCAGGTAACACGGTTTGATCTAGGTTATTTCTAACATGGTATTAGAGCCCAGATCTATAGCCCCTATTTAATTTCTAAAGAGATTTGACCTTGAGAAAAAAATTTGTGCATCCTGGAGCAAAACAAGCCTCACCATCATGTCCGAAGTGGTCGAAAACCCTAAGATCGCCTGTCGTTTTGCTCAAATATGAGCAGTTGCAACGAAAGGCAATTTTTTTTTTAAGTGCATGAAGATCTATACATATTTTTGCCTTGTTTTTTCTTGATTTGTGTGTAGAGAAGGTACAAGGATTTTTTTTTGGTTTTTAAATTTTTCCATCGATAAAAAATTTCAAGGTTTTTAATTTTTTTTACCTGCAAAAAAATTTAATTCATTAGCTTCTTGAAAAAAATTCAAAATTCAAAAAAAATTAAAAGCAAAAAGCATTGGGAATATCCCCCACTATGTAGGGAATATTCCCTATGCTAATCATACCAGGGCAGACCCTCTTGTTCATCGACGACTATCTCCAAGGCTGTATTCCTTTCACTTAGCTGGCAACCATTGAAATCTAGCCCAAACACAAAACCGTCAAAGCAAAAAGACTTCAAGGGGGTCAAACAAAAAATTGACAATCCAAACCGACATAGGGAATATTCCTTGATTCCCCTGAATATTCCATCAACAGTAAAAATTTTGTTGCTTCAACCCCAAAACCGACGACAAAAACAAGGGAAGAATATTCTAATTGTACCCTCCCTTTATCGTTGATCGTGAATTTTTTTTGGCAAGGAGGATATTTTGTAGTTACGTCCATATGGCCATCAAATTTAATGCAATGAACTACTAAAATCATGCTAACATCATCGTACGACTGACCACTCGAGCCCCCCTCCTAGGTCTTATTTTCCCTAAAACATTTTTTTTTTCTTTTTGGCATAACTAGGGCATACAGTGTCGAAATTGGGCAAACAAGATACTGTCGAAACGTTGGTTCCAGAAAATTTCTAGTGGTGCAAGTCTCATTGTTAGATTTTTCTATTGGTTCTTGTTATTCTCAATCAAATTTAGATCTTAATTTTGCATTTTTGAGCTCATAACTTTTTGCCCGTGTATCTGATTTTTGCCATTCAAGTGACGTTGGAAAGGTATTTTAGATATATTCATACACTTTTTCCAGAATCTACCGTAGGTACATTTTATTCATTATTTTGTGTTTTCATACTTTTCTTAATTACTTGGACATCTTGGCACCTGCAAAGGATATGTTTGTGTAGGATGACATCATTTGATCTACTTTATTAGTGTTGAAGGTTTTAGTCTCTAGTTTTTTAATTTGAGGGACTATCATGGGTTTTTCTGTTCATCCTTTTGTGATTAACTTGGATAAGGATAACTATGTCTTGGAAAATTGGCATCTTGACACATCTCAGGTGGCTTGATATTTTTCCTTATCTATATGGACTCATACCTATACCTAACACACCGGGGAGTTTATCAACATGGGGTATCATCAAAGATCATATTGTAGGGGTTATATATTCTAGTGTTGATCTTGACACTATGTATGATGTATCAGACATTGAATATCCCCACATACTTTGGACACAACTTTGGGAGATCCATGGAGACCCTCATATCTATTTATACCTAGAGGATCCTATTGCATATTGTCTCATCCCTCTTGCAGATTCAGATTCCATACCCTTTGATGACGATACTTTAGAGGAGCTTGAGTATATCACATGTCTTGCATGTTCTGATGATTTAGAGAATTGTCTTCATGTTCCCACTCTACAAATTGAGACTACATCATATTATGTTGTTCTTGATCAACTTGGCATCACCACATCTTTTGCCCCTATTGATTTAGTGCAACATGACATACATCTTACAAACATAGCTACTTGGGATTCATATCTCACACGTATCATCCTTGTTTGTAGAGTCCTATATTGCAGACTTGGAGGATTACTTTGAGGAAATTCATCTCCTCTTTGTTGACAACCACATCACTGATTTTGGCCCACCATCATCACCTTTGCAACTTGTTCTATATCAGTCTTCACAGGATTATGGATTGACATTATTGCTTTCCGAGATGTTGACACATGAGTAATTCTCAGAGGAACACATCATCTAGATTTGGATTCTAAAATCACCCATTCTTTTGGATTGGCTTCTCCAATCACCAGTGGATCCTTTTCTTCCTAAGCGGAGAAATTTTGTTTGCAGGCAATGGATCATGTTCTATCTTCAAGCGTTCATGAATGGCGTGAGAGCTCTTTCATTATGGGGGAAATTCATATCTTCATTTTCTCTCTCCTATCAGGGGGACATCTATTGTACTTGCATGATAGAAACAATCCTTGGGGGGTCACTTTGAGTCCTCCTTCTATCCTTCTTTTACTAGTGCAATCATTTATTTTCTCTCTTTTGGAGAGGAGTTTTTCCCATGTGGTTTTCTCCTTTTCTCTAGTTATGAGAGATTTCAGTTGCTTGTTCATGGGTACCTCATCAGGCCTTGTAACTTAGACCCATTCTGCATTCATTTTAGCTTCCTTTATCAGTTGTTTAGTTTCTCCCTATGTTGATCTTAAGGGGGGGTGTTGGAGTAAACAATTCATTATCTGATAATTAATTAATCATTATAGACACTTAAAAATGTCCTGAATGGTATCATGCACTCAAAACAGGTTTACTAATATCATTTCCTTTGATTAAATTAGCCTAGCTATTTAATTAATTATGTCATTTTCATCTATTAACCTAATTCATCAAATCGGGTTAATTCACCCCCTTTCACACTAACATTTCATCTTATTAAGTTTTTGATTAAGAAAAAAATAGGTTTTGAAGGGGCCTCAAAACCCTTTAACAAAAAAGAGACGGATATAGCATGAACAAGTACAGATTAAAGAACAATAAGCTTCCAGAAAAGAAGATCAAAAAAGAACTAGCCCATGGGTAGCGCCACAAAAAACCAACAAAAACCCAGCAAAAGTCCAACCACTAGGCCAAATTCCTCAGGATGTCCACCACCCTATTAAGTTAAATAAATCAAAATATTTAATTTAATTCCCTAAGTCTTTTAATTTAATTAAATAACCCTAAGTTATTTAATTAAATATCATCTCACCTTTCTCCCTTTCATTAAATCAATAAAAATTACTTTATTCCTCCAAATTTTCTAATTGTGTGATTAAACCTTGTTTAATTAGAAATTAAACTAGTTTTCCTCTAAAGGGGGAATATTCCTTATCCCCCTTTTTGCACAGTTTAAACTTTATTTAAATTTAGAAAATATCTTTATCCTCATCCATGAGAATATCCCAAAAGGAATATTCTCTTTCCTCCAATCAATTAAGAAAGGGATATTCTCACTTAGCTTCAAATGCAAGTTATCTTTTAACCTCTTGATCCAGTCACCTTTTGACCTGTGTGTGCAGGTCAAAAGTGCATTTGTTTGAACCAAATGTGAGCCCTTGATTAATTTTCATCTTGCATTCTCATCTGTTGATGAAAATCCATGATCCATGCCTCTTCTTCCTTTCAACCTTGACCGTTGATTACTCTTTTTGATCTCCACTCTCCATTTCTCATTTGCTCTTTTATAAATAGAACCCTATTTGGAGACAAATGGATCCCTTTTTTAGAGAAAAATTATGCTATTGAATCTCATCCATCTTTCAATTGAAAACTTATGTTGTTGAATTAACTTGCATCCACACTCATATTTTACTCACTTTTATCTTGTTTTAGTTCATTTTAGTTGCATAAATAGCTTAATACATCCATTAATGTCTTCCATGCATCCATCTTAGCTTGTTTATAAATTAAAGTTTCCATCTTTTAGCTTAGATTAGCTTAGTAATTGCATAATTAGATCATGTTTAGCATAAAATCATGTTAATATAGCTTACATCATGTTCATTTTAGCATAAATCAAGTTTTAATCCATTTATCACAATGGTTTCATCGATTCTCTTCCATAGAATTGATTGAAATAGGCTCATTGATCATGGGATTGGGAAAGGGTTGTTTTTCCACATCAACATGACACCAATTCCAAAATGGGATAAGTTTCAAATGGGTTAGAGTAGGAATTTAACTATTTTCGTAGTTTACAATTTTCAGTTTCAATAAATGTTTAGTTTAAATTTTAGTTTGAATGATCATGTTTGTAATATTGAGGTATAGTGGATAAAATATGCTTTGATTCATCATGGATCAAGCGTAATCGACCCACCCTGACAATCCTCATCTCACATTCTAGCGCTAGAAGGAGGGAAAATTGATAATCTAATCAAAATTTAGCTTGAATTTTGTTCATGTGTTTGGTTGTAGGTTACAACGATGCCCAAATAAAAAACAACAATGCTTTTTGAAGAGCATCGCCATATAGAAACACCCTCACAATTTTAAACACCGACAACGAATTAATGCACCGACATTGATTTAAATCTGGAGACATAGATTTAATTTGGAGGTATCGAAAAGTTTAAACGACGACGCCCAAACTTCACCAGAGTGATTCTGACAAATTTCAAATTGTGACACTACTATTAGCAGTGATGCCATACCAAATCTCGACGCTATCGTGCTCACTATTTCTGCTTCAGAGTGAATCCCGTTTTCACCATAGCAACGCCCAGACTTCAAATTGCGACGCTATCGTGTTCAATGCGCCCAACTTTGGTAATAATTTTTCATTCATTTTTTGACATGTGCTTTGATTTATTTGATTACTAATGCACATCTAACTGTGTTCTAGTTGTTAAACTAACAAGGTTTTGTAGGTTGAACGATATGGAGCTAAAGTGAAGAAAGCTTTTCTACCTTGAAATTTTGTGATTGTAATAAGCGTTTAACACTTTGGGGAAATTATAACCCAACTTTTCATGCTTTCTACTTTCTATTTTAGGACCTCACTAAATTTCAATTGGGTCTTAAAATGAACGCTCAAATCAGAGTAAAATTAAACCCTCGCTTCATCATTTTCAATTGGGATTAAAATTGAACAAGACAACTTCATATTTCTATTGGTGCTTAAAATGAACTCATCACTACTTTGAGGTGTTAAAATTTACAACTATTTTCTATGTTTTGTGATTTACAATGTTGTTAGTGAATGCCTATGCAAATCTCTTGTGCCATTTGGTGACCTTGAGAAACAAAAACATTCTTTAACACTTTGGAAAATCACCTACATCTTTCATTTGGATTAAAACTGAATTGCCTTTGCAAGTGTGAGAAAAAGACGTGGTGTGTGTTCTCTCTTTGTTCATGCAAGCAAAGATGATTGAAATACATACATAATTCCTTGCTATTGTTCATCTTTAGAGGGCCCACCTCCCCACTTCGAAAGAAGGGAATGACCCAAGCAGTAACAAACTAAAGCCAAGTTCTTCTCTTCCAAACCATGATATAAATGTGTGGTTACAATGAAAATTGTAATCAATGGGATGCGGTACATGATAGATCTCCCCCAGTATCTTTATGATGCATAAAGCCCTTGATCTAAGGGTTGGGAGACCTCTTTAGGGAGTTTATCATTACACCCCTTAAACTGGAAGCCCTTATTATGAACCTTTGTTTAGAATCCAAAAATCCTTAATACTTGTTGGTGCAAGAACGGTTGTTCTGAAGCTATCTCAGATTCTTATTATTCAATTGTAGAAACAAAAAAATCCTTCTAATCTTTGGACTTTAAGGATTTTGAGATTTGGTGGTCTTGAGAAGTGTGTGCCATGGAGGGGAGTCGGTGTTGCCAAATCTCTAATTGTTCGCATTGTTTAGTGTTTGGAGAAATCTAAGTGGTAATTCAATGAGTATATCCATTTCGAACCTAGGATTATAAGTGATTGTGAGTCAGTTTGATACATTGCTTGGTTCCAAAATTTTACAAAAGCAAACATTCACTATCTTCAAAATTTTAGACACTTTAGTTTAAATATGGATGCCTCTTGATTTAGCCTTGATATTAATGTTGGTCCTAAGGGTTTCTATCCTTAGCAATTTCTAAATATATTGAATTAATCTTAATCCATATTTCCCAAAGACAACATAGGCAATTATGACTCTAACCTCATGATTTTCATGAAATGGACATTGTGAAAATTATGATGTTTTTGATATAAACATTTAGTTTGAAAACATAATCAAGATGAGTGTTTGTAAAATAAATTTACTTAAGCAAGATAAACTTGACTCAATTAAACCCCACATGACCATTTGGAAACAGATCGCTCCCGTTCTACAACTCGACCATACAGGTGCTATCATTTAACCAAATTTTGAATACGTTGAGGGAGAACAAATGGATATTATCAACAGTTTGAGAACCTTCACTTTTGAAACCAAGGAAACATCTAATCAGAGGAGAATTTTTGCAACCATATAAGATAAAGAAGAACAAAGAGCTAATATTTTGGCTAGAAGGCCCATATTACCACCTCTTGTGTGGCAATAAATATCTTCTTCTTCTTTAATGATCTCACACAAAATCAAGATCCCCAAAACAAGATCTATAGGTCATCACTTTAAGCTCAGACATCTTAAACCAAAATCTCTCAAGAAATACCTCTTAGCACTTCATAAGAATAGAGACAAGTTGGTAGCAAAATGTTATAGACATGCTTCAAGATATAGTCAGAATTATAGGCATACTTTTGGAGTCAAAATCCTGGTCTTTTTCACGATATTGAGCTTCTCTGAATGATCTATCACATAATCAAAATCCGTGAAGTATGACCTATATCCGATCATCACAGACATAGATATCATAATTGAAAGTTTGGCAAGAAGTGGGCTGTAATACTTTATCGCAATCATAACCACTTGTTAAGAAACTACTATGCTCAATCTAGGAGGAGGAGAATAGGTTTAAACATCCCCATTTATTATGTCATCTAAGTCAGCATTAGGTCTTTAGGATTTGAAAATTTTAGAGTTCTACCATCATTCTCACTACCTTGGTCTTGGAAAGTAAAGGTTCACTCTAAGTCAACATTGGGTCAAAAATTTTACCCACCCCTTTATCAAATTTCATGCTTCACCTCACCTATCTTTTCAAAACTTTTGAATACAGCAAAACTCTTTTGAATTAAACATCAATCAAACACACCTCTAACTTGGCTATACTGTACGTGAAATTTATCCTTTTCCATGCACCTAGTTAAGTTAGTTATCATCCTTGAGCTAGTTTATCTTGAAGGTCATGAGTCTACCCTAAAGATTCTTTAATTCATCAACATCCTTTATCTTAGCATCAAAACATCAAACTCAAATTCAAAAGTGTTGTCCCAAAACGATTGCAAACATAAATTTCCATATCACCCATATTTTCATCCCCCATTATCATCATTGCTCCAAAAATACTTAGAGCATCCCTTTTACCTAGATTCGAGTCAACTAGAGAGTTCAAACATTACAAATCGTAACACAACTCTCCTATCAGTGACCCAAAATTTATGGTAAAAACGAGATCACAATACAAGAGAATCATGGAGAAAACCAAAGTCACATTTACCTCAAGTGATCAAAATCCTCTATAATTTGATCCAAGAAGCCAAGTAATGCCATCAAAATAACCATCATCTCTAATAGGACCATATGAGATAGAAGATGTCACAAACAATCCCTTTGAGCTCACTAAGGAGGAAATCATGGAACATCAAGCCTTTGAAAACATAGCTCCTATTTCTCCATCATTTATGGAACAAAATTTGGCACAAGGCTTCACCATTCTACCATCAGGGTTAAATCAAACATCTACTCCTAGTCTTATAGCTGGCCTTTCCAAAGAATTTGGTCTAACTCTTTCATTTTAAAGTAGTACACTTGTGGGTACCCTTGATACCAATCCTTCACCTCCAACAACCACTTGGACACCTACCTTTGGTGCTCCTCCCATCCCCAAAAATCTGAAACAAGTACATAAACCTCTTGACCTTCATTACTCCACCACCACCTCTACCTATTGAGGACACCCATCTTCATCCACATCCATGAGTACCACAAGTATGCCCAACATCACGCAAAGTAGTATGGACAAAGTATCTCAGGATAATACACAAGGGCATGCCAATACTATATCAGAGAGTCAACCCTCAATGCAAATGGGGAAATCTTTACCCAATCCTTCCACGGGCTCATCTATACCATTGACATCACAAAACATATCCAACCTATCCATCATCGATCCAAATCAAAATAACACCTTGGCTATGAACCCCATCAATCAAGGAAATACCTTAATGCATCTCAAGCACAAGGAAATCTCCTAAGCATTGGTCAAGGTAATCCTTCCAATCAATGGAATCAAGGTCCTAGTATGTCGGTACCATTGCAAAATTTAATGACAAAATTCATATCCTTCCCCATGTTCCCCTTCACTATGCAAAATCAAATGGGGTCTCAAACCTACATTCCTCCATCTCAATCCACCATTTTACAAGGAATGTTGAACCAAGGAAACTCCTAACCCCTCATCCACAATTCACAACCCATCCAAAACATCAAAGACCATAATCCATCACAGATGTCCCAACAACCAACTGGTCCTATATTACCAAATCATACCTTAGCATTACAATAAGCATAACAAGCTTATAAATAATCCATCCAATTGTAGCAACAACAACAAGCAACCTTAGTCATACGACATGAAAAATAATAGCAACAAAAAAAACAAGCTTATCAAGCATCCTTATTAGCACAACAAGAACAACAACAACAAGCCTATCAAGCATGATTAGCAATAAAACAACAACATCATGCCCAATAGTAAGCCATCACGACACAACAACAACATCAAGCCCAAAAAAATCCATCACAGTATAACAACATCAATCCCAATAGCAAGTCCTAGTGGTGCATGCCCAACAACAAGCCCTTGGGGTGCAACAACAACAATAAACCTTACTACCTCAATAGTATGCCCAACATCAACAACAACAACAACAAAGTTCCTACTATAACCCTCAACAGAACATCGTCAATACAATGTGTTAGGGACATACACATCAACACCTCAATCAACTTCACATAATATCACACCACCATACACCCCATACAACACACCATCATATCAAAATCCCATATATAAATCATCCATCATTCCATCATATGTTCCTCCACCAAACCCACAGGATGATCTAGCTTCGCAAATCAAGGCGCTATCCCAAGAAATGCAGGACCTTTAGATGGGAAAGACAAAGAAGCCCCATACACAAAATCTATATCCTTATCCATTTGATCAAAATATTGCAATGGTGCCATTCCCTCCCGGATTTGAAATCCCCAAATTCGATAAATAAAAAGGGAGAGGAAGTCTTGTGGACCATATCAAAGAATTCAATGTCATGTGTATTGAGGTGGCCTATAATGATTCATATCTAATGCATCTCTTCCCTCAAAGCTTAACAAGTCCTGCCATGGATTGGTTTTCTCATCTATCTCCCAACATCAAAATATTTCAAGAAATCACTAACAAATTCATCGATTAATTCTCCTTCAACCTTGACATGGACTCTAGTCTAGAATAATTATATACTCTCAAACAAACCAAAGGAGAATCTTTTGCCAATTTCTTGCAACGATGGAGACAAAAGCTAGTAAAAGCAAGTGGACCCTTCCCGATGAACAAAAAGTGGGAATCATCATAGCCAATCTAGATCCCAATCTCTCTTTCGACTTGAAAATGTAGTGCATCACATCCTATGATAAGCTTGTCCCTCGAGCCCTTAACATCGAACGAGCTCTAATCTCACAGGGAAATAATCAAGCTTACAATTGACCATCAACCAATTCAAATGACAAGCCTCGTGTCTGGGCTAAAAAAATGTGACAAATGATGGTGTGCTAGATTCTAAGGTGATCCTAAGTGCCTCCTAGACCCAACAACAATCAAGTTGTTAACATTCAAGTAACTATGAAACAAACAAAACCCCCTCAGAACAATCAAATCAACAACACTGAGATGTAAAATAGATGAACTACCAATAGGAACAACTATCCCAAGCGCAAGTACACATAGTTATCTGAGCCTATCAAAAGCATCATGAAAAATTTGGTAGAGTCAAATATGATAATATTGCCTAACTTTGAAAACTACCAAGAACCGTTAGAGAAACCATCTTGGTACAACGAAAATGATCTCTGTGACTTTCAAAAAATCAAAGGACACAAAACGAAAAATTGCATGAGACTCAAGAACATCATCCAAGACCTCATAAAGAATGACACCATCTATGTTGAAGTTCCAACTGGGAATCAGGATCTTAAGATATATAAGAACCTTATGCTAGATCATAACAAAAGGAACAACAATGGAAAAGCTAAGGATTACAAAAATGTGCAACATAGCTATTCAAATGTGGTCACATCCTGTGATAGCGCCATTACTGTCATCACCATCAAAGGACCTAGTGCAGAGTGTGGAGTCACCACACGATGTGGAAAGGTCACTATCCAAGGAGTCCCATCTCAGTCTAGGGCACAACCTATTTTTTCAACATCAAATCCTAGCAAGTATAATCTCTTAAACCAGCTTAAGAAGACCCCAACATAGATATCAATCTTAGAACTATTGAGGTTGTCCCCCGCACATAGGTAAATCTTAGAGAAAGCTTTATTAGAGTCATCTGTCTCTGAGGATATTGATACAAATCAATTTTAAGCTATGTTAGGACACATTACCGATCACCTTCTCACCTTCTTAAAACAAGACCTACCATCGCAACCATCTCATAATCGTGCTTTACACCTTGAGGTCTACATTCATAAGAACAAGGTTAAAAGAGTCTTAGTAGATGGAGGTTCTAGTCTAAATATTTGTACCCTTAAGCTGATCAAAGACTTGGGATACTCGGAAGATACTATTGAGAAAGCAAAGAGTACCACCATCAGAGCATATGATAACCAGGAGCGGGTATCAAATGGAATCATTGCACTACCCATTCAAGTGGGACCTATCATTGTAGAAACTACATGCCAAGTGCTAGATTTTGATCTTTCGTACAACATCCTACTTGGCCGACCTTGGGTCCATGCCTTAAAAGTTGTTGCCTCAACCTACCATCAATGTGTCAAGTTTCCTTTCGAGGATAGAGAAATTGCCATCTATGGAGATCCCGAGCCTTTTTACTATTGCAAGAATCTTGAGGCCAAGTTCTATAAGATACCCAAAGTATTTTAAAATGATGAAGGGCCTACACCCACATCTACCTCATTTGTTGATCCGTCATCTCTTGCATATACCTCAACAATAAATACACCCATTGTGTAGAACATTCCTGACATCAAAGTAGTAATTCAGGATGATGGTTGTGGAAACTATAAGCTAGTGAAAGATGCCTTTGTCTTAGGAGAGCTACCTCTTTCTCCCAAATCTCATGGAAAACCCACATCTAGTAGCACAAAGCTTGAAACAATCAAGATGGCAACTACTACCTTCACCAAGTAGGGGGATTTAAATCAAGAAGATATCAACGAGGAGGATGTCTCTAAACTCCTTTATCAGGATGAATGACCTGTCCCTGTTCTTCCCATGGAAGATAACAATAAAGGCTTGTAGCTCATGAATGGAATGGGTTATAACCAGGGATAACTTTAAGAAACCCCCCCTCAGTGAAGGTGTAAAATCCTAGAAAATCTTGTATGCTTCCCGATAAAAATATTAATTTTAGTAGCGATTTTTTTGTTTTTTGGGAAAAAAAAATCTCAATTGGTGAATCTTTTCTAATTTCTAGAAGTCTGTGGAAAATCCCAGCGAATTGCAAATTTTTTAAACCAATAAAATATTTTCATTGATGATTAAAATCTATTTTCAAACCTAGAAAATATTTTCATTGGTGAATTAAAATTATTTTCAAAAACTAAAAAAACAATTTTGTTGGCGATTAAAAATTTTTTGCAAACCAAAAAAAAATCATTGGTGAATTAAACCTATTTTCAAATGAATAAGAAAAAACATTGGTGAATTAAACATAATATCAAACTAATAAAAATAATTTAGTGGCGAAATGTTAGTGAAAATCAATATAACCATGACTGTTCGATGAATTTTTGATGGACGGTTGTGGTTGCATTCCAGAAGTAAATCTCTGAAGCACTAGACTTGCGAATTGAAAAATTAAGAATAAAACTAGAACTGTTAGATGCAGGCACGTGGAGAGATCAAGGCTCATCGCTCATCGTGGTAATGAACATGATGGGTTAAAGGATTTTGGCGATGAGCAATACAAGAACTTAAGTGGCAGAAATTGAAATGTGCACGTGCATAAAGTTTGTTTTAAAAGAGGGACCGCCTAGGAAGAATGTAGGACCAGGGCTTAAAAACTTAAGAATGTTTTACACAAAGGATGTAAAGGCCAAATGAGGCTGAATTATAAATATTATAAAATAATTTATAATAGTGCGAAGGATATTCCATATTTGTAGCTAGATGTCAACGCAAATCAATATAACCATGAACGTTCGATGAATTTTTGATGGACGACTATAGTTGCATTTCGAAAGTAAATCTCTGAAGCACTAGACTTGTGAACTGAAACCTTTGAAATAAAACTAGAACTATTAGATGCAGACACGTGGCAAGATCAAGGCTCATCGCTCATTGCTCATTCTCTCTTTTCAATGCCTTGACGTACTACATTTAATTTAATTGAAATTCTCAATCTTTTTGAAGAAAGTATGGTAGTTGTAATACGAGCAGTGATTAATGCCATATGAACATTTGAAGCGATTGATTGGACAACTCATATCTTTAATGAAACAAGATTTGTAATGATTTCATATCGTTTGAGTGGCATTGGCGATTTTGATAGCTTGTCAACTTGAGGTATAGTTTGCATGTAGCCAAACGTCAATTAAATTAAACATTTTAATTGTACATGTAAGGCTTAAGTTACATGAATCGATTAAGTTATTTTTTTGGTTTACGTGAATAGCGATTATCATTATACCCAACCTCACATGCATGAGTCGCAAGTAAACAAGGATTAGGTTGGCAGGGGCACTAGTGTCCCATAAATAGGGATAGTGATAGTGGATAGTGTCATAAGGGTTTTCATTTTGTAGGGTTAATAAGGATTCAAGAAGAAGATGATGTGGTATTATTGGGGATACTCTAAATTCTTTTGCCTTCAATTATGTAGTTATAGAGTAAAAGACCAATTTCCTTCAAGTTCAGAATGGGTGGAATTGGAAAGAAGTTGATTTGGTTGACTTGACTTCTCAAACAGGTTTTGAACTAGGATGAGGAGCTCTGATGGAGATAAGTGTTATCCCAGTGCATGGAGGCTGTAGGTAGAAGATGGGAGAAATTTTACTACCCCTCATCTTCTGCATGACTTTGGTTCTCAAAGGGGATAAGTAAATTTTGTATCTTCACAACTCCCTTTTCCCCAACATGGTTGCCCAAGAAAATCCCTTGCGTTTATTTTCAAAGCCACAATTGTATTGCGTTGTCACTAGTAGAAGCTTGGAATCATGCATTTATTTTTAGAGTCACATTTGTATTACGTTGTCACCAACAGAATCTTGGAAATTGGAATTAATTTGTAATCCATTGTCACGAGCAACAACTTGGAATAAATTGTTTCTATGTAAAGTGACATATTTTATTTATACAAAACAAGAGGTTTCCTGCTCTACAACTACTCATATTTAAAAAGATATGTAACAATGTGACATTGTAATTCAGTTGTAATAAAATAAATGGTTGTGTTGTGTTATTCTTCATTATTCATTTACACTTATAGTAAAGAGTTATTTTCTGAGTTCAGTGTCTATGAATCTATTCAAATCAATTTTTTTCCTTTGAGAAATTAAGTATTATCTATCTATGAAATAATTGCATGCAAATTTAGAAGAAAAACATAAAGCAATACAAATGAAAAAAGAAATTTGCCATCAAATTGAAAAAAAAAATTATAAACACTAAAAGTTGTCACTCTTGTTAGGGTTTACCAAAATGTAATTGATTTCTAATTTGTCATTGACCTTCTCCCTCAGTTCTCGGTATCATTAGTCATTTTTTAAAGTCCTTTGTAACATTAAGTTACTGGCCCCTTGGCCTTGATGTCAATCCTAGCGCACTAAAGTTTAAAACAACTTTAAAACACATGCTTATTGTTTTAAGTTTATATGATAAATTACTCAAGTTTCAACCGTTCGATGAAAATTTGATGTATGGTTGTAGTTGCATTTTGGAATGAAATGAACACAGCGATAGGCTTGCGAACTTAAACCTCTAGAATCACTCTATAACCATTAGGTTTACAAAGATCAATAGTTTAGAATTTACAACACGTAGACGTTTCATTCACTTTAATGTTTGAATTTCGAAAAAAAAGCACTTTCTACTACTAAGTGTCAAGTGATTTTATTTTTAAGTGAGAGGGTTAGTACATGATGAGATTTTAGTCTTCAGATTGCTCATTACAGTGCACCACCCTATTTTGGGTTCCACAGTTCCACTTCCAACAAAGCCATTCCAATGTCCATGATTTTCAACATTAATCTTTTGAAGATTCAGAATCTGGGTAAGAGAAATAATTCCCGCGGCTATGTTTCATCACTTGACGTTTCTTAAAATCTTATTTTTTCAGACTTTGAAGTTTGGGTTTAGGATTGAGAGACTTAAGAATTAAGAAAAATTAAGGAGGACTAATAGGTATTATGGAATTCACAATTTCACATTGTATAAGCATGTCTACCACTAGAGCAATGTCGGATAAAAAATACATTATGCAAAATTACTTAAAACCCCAGCTTTCACTGATGAATACCATGATATTTATGATCCTGAAATATATGTTAGGCATACCTTAGAACTTAGATTTTCATCTCAGAATAAGGTTGCAAAGAAAATGCAAGTTAATAGTATCAGTGCACTATGGGTAATTGGATTAGGGCACATGATGTTACATGAGGTTTTTCCTTTCCCAGAATTTATCATGGTCTGTGCCCAAAATTATGATGATAAAATAGAGAAATTGTTAATAAAGATAACAAAGAAGATTTGCTATCCATTAATGTAGAAGAACTTGGAAAAGTGTTGGGGTTTACAATCGAAGAATTTGGAAACGTCCATATTGACCTAGAAAAGCTTGCTAGTGATTATGAAGCAGTGGAAGAAAGGGAGAAAAATGATTTCATAAATAAAATAGTTTAGGATAGAAATAAATTGAAAGGTGATCATAAGCCTCCTTATGATTTTGATATTTTTAGACCATGGGTTTAGGATACTATTTCCATGCTAGCATTTTGCCTCGGTCTGTATAGCAATTTGGAAGTGGGTGCAAGCCTCCTTGAAATGGTATATAATATCCATTATGGACCACATGTCAAATATAACTATATTGAGCACATTGTAGAATCCATGTATAAACAATTTTTAATGATTAAAGGAGGTCCCACCAAGACATTTAGGTTCACAACCTACTTGTGCTATTTTTTTCTACTCAAATTTAGAGGAATTTTTCAGACCAACAAGCTTCAGATTCAACACTATAGTAATGCTTAGGAAAATAAAATGGTTCCAATATATGATTGAACCACTGAGATTAGGATGCATGATTCTCGAAGGAACTATAATCATTTTGTAGACTACTTTTTGGCTTCATTGCATCAATAAATTACAAATACTCCAATGCCTAGATTGCCTATGTCATGTAGAAATTCCATTCAACTAGGAAAAGAAATATAATTGGCTGATTGGTACTTAATGGAAGAATATATCGTGCTAAGATTTTATGGATCAAGAGTAGATCCATACAAACTTCCAATATATGTGACAAATCGGGTTTTTGCATTGGAATATGTAAGGCAGATGAAGAGTACTGATGAACTACACTTTGTCAATCAGGGGAAGAAGTCCTTATTTCCTTCTTTACCTTTTTCATGTGGAGGGATGACATTTGAGAGAAAAGCATTTAAGGTGGCACATGATGTTTTGAATTTTTTGAATTTTGATGTTGTTTGTCACTGGCAGTATGATCCATGTGACACCATTAAAGAAATGATTATGGCCAATAAGAATGTTGCATGTAGAATTCAACATTAAAGAAAACCCTGGCTTGAAAACTTGAGAAACAAGGATTCTTGGGATTAGGTCAAAACAATAATGGAGAAAAGTGTTGCTGAGAATGGTATTTATTTTGAATAATTGTTAGCAGAAATTATGGCATTGCATTGAAGGACAATTAGGAGGAACAACAATTTTTATGAAAAAAGTGATAAACTATCTAGTGGAGTAAAGGTACCGGATTCTCTAGATAAGGAAGTTACAAATAAAAATTGGTCATGATAAAAAATTATTGCCTTTTGGTCTATGAGGAAGGAGCTAGGTGATCCAAGAGCTCTTGCAGAGTATGGAGATAACGAAGAAGATTGTGAGTTTAGAAAAATGTGGAATATAAAGCATCTCGATGAATAAGAAGATAAATAATTTGATGATGAATCTAATGATGATAGGGAAGAACAAAGCCATGTCAATTTCAAACCTAGTTTAAGTGAGGCCACAAAAGAAGCATATACTTCAGGAGCAGCCATAGCTGAAAAAATGGGTTATGAAGGTGGTCTTTTGGGGTCCCAAAGGCAAGGCCCTTGGATCTTAACAAATGTAGAGCATAGAAAACTAGTTGATAAATTTGGCCTTGGGTTTGGAGGTGAAAATATAGACCAAGGGAATACAAGTACAACTGAAACAATTCAATTTGTTAGAGCTTCAAGTCCTAATCCTCATGGTTAGATACAATCACAACTAGGACATGCCCATGGTGGAGAGCCTAGTGCAACTAGCACTGCCACTGGTGGTGATGGTATGGGTAGTAATACTAGTAGTGGTCAACATGTGCTACAACAAAAAAATACACACAAGAGGACAACAATACAAGATACCACACAAACTCCAGGTGATCAAGGCATACAAAAGAGGCAAAGGATTTTGGCAGGTCCAAGTCACACTATTAGTGGATCCACCACAAAGGAGTTATTTCTAGGCACTCTCCCACTAAGAATTAGTGTGGCTACAACATCATTAGCAACTGCAAGTACTCCTATTCCTTCACCATTCAATCATTCCATTGTTCCTTCATCTCCAAGTTTTGATTTCACTGAAGAGTTTAAAAAGAAACCAAACTTGTATAAAAAAGAAAAGAAGCAATTGATGGAGAGTGTGTCTACTGTAACTTTAGAGCTTGCAAAAACCATGGTATTACCCATATTTGACACAAATAAATAAATCATGGAGTACACAATTGTTGTTCCCACAGTTCAAAACAAACCAACAAATTAGATGGATCGATATGAATACCAGGTGACCAATTTTCAATTGGATTTTTCTGGACCAAAAAATAATGAAAAAATTAGTGTATCAAAGAGAACAATGAATTGGTGTACACATAATTTCTAAAGCAAGATAGAGAGAAAAAAGTCGTAGAATCAAATAGAAAAGTTACAAGTAGACCTATAAAATGAGAAAGCAAAGAGGAAAGCAACATATAACAAGAGCAATGAATTAGAAAAAAGAAGAAAAAAAACTACCTCTACATCAATAAGCAAAGAGGATAAACAAAATGAGAGAGAAGTGAATGACCTGAAGCAAAGGCTAGATGAGAACAACAAGAAATATAATGAGGAAAAATCCACTTCAAAAAAATTAAGAGTAAGCATTGTGAATGGAAATGCACAATGGGAACACAAATTGGAGAAAGAAAAAATAATGAAATATTGGAGGCAGAGCTGATGGAAGCAAAAAAATAAATTAAGTCTTGTCAAAATAAGTTATTTGCATTTTGTAGAGAAACAATGAGGCATATGAAACAAAATATTTGGGATGAAATAATGCAGAGGATTGATCATTTGTGTGACATGTTTCAATTGATTGATGCTATTAGACTACATTATAAGAAGCTCAACAAATATTTAGTGGACAACAAAAATGTGCTGGCATTAGAGAAATCTACAAATCAAGTTCTGCAAACAGTCTACAAAGCTAGTGAAAATGATTTGAAATCAAAAGGGATTACTAATTGGATTGCTACCTCAATGAAGTTGTCATATATCATTGAAAAGTGTTTGAGAATGTGTGAAACAAAGGAATATTTACATTTCGCTGCAAAAAAGATGAAGGTGGTGGATGAAAATGTAAGGAACTTCACAGAGCTTAGTTTTCCAAGGGCTTTTGACACAAATAAGTGATTAATTGGAAAGGATGATTTTAGAAAGAAGATGGAAGATGCATGGAAGATTGATTTGGACCAGTTTCCTCAGAACCCAGATGTGGTGAACTATTTGGATTCCATCAAACCACTGATAACCTTGAATGCAAAATTGACTGAAGAATTCAAGACAGGTTCCAATTAAAATCATGAAATGTTAAGAAAACTTCAAGTCAAACAACATAAGTTAGAAGAAATGACAATTCCACCACTTGAAGAGTGGAAATTGCTAGAAAAGGTGACACAGTGATTTGATTTTTGATAATATGAGTTTCCAAGTTCTAACTCAACTCTATGTAGAGTTGTCTTTGGGAAATATTTTGCATTGCCAATGCCTCTATGTACTCCTTCATGTGAAAAAAATTAAAAAATATTTGTAAAGAGCGAAACTCTTTAAATCAAAACATCAACAAAACTTTAAATAATTTCATTTATATTCAAAATAAAGTTGACACTTCATTCATTTAAACATCATAAAATCCAGTCGATTCCAAAAGAACGACTTAAAGTCGATAAATAGATTCAATATACATTTCCAGTTTAAATACATACATGTGTCATATTACACGACATTGAAAATAATCCAGAAGAAGTTGTAATATAAGTTTACAATTTGAGACTTAGGCATTCAGTCGCCTTAAGCTCTTCAATACATAATTAAAGAATACAATAATACATAAATGAAGATGACATCCTTTGATCTTCAATCCAATAGCCTATCTTCAATAATGAAGACAAGAACAAGGATTGGGCACTTTTTTCGCCCAACCTCGAAGCTTACGCTTCCCCAGAATCCTTTAGTCATTCAAAGAATACCCAACCCTACACGAATCGCTTAGCAAAAAGCAGTTGACAAGCAAGATGGAATCTAGTGCGTGCCTAGTATAACTAGTAAAACCACAAGAATTTTCATTTTTCTAATTCATTTAAGAAACAAGCAAGTTCGATACTAGGATATGGTAGAGAGTTCATTAATTCCATCTATTTCAATGGTTCTTAAGTTACTTGGCCAAGTAAAATGTCATGCACGACAAATAAAGCAATTTTGGAAAAGAAAAACTACACTCTCTAATAACCCATATTTGGCACCCATCCCGGAAGGTAACTTTCCAAACACATAACATGCACATTCATTTATCAAGCATGCATGGTTCCAATCAAATAAATACAATCTTTCACAAACAATTTAACGAAAAACTTGTTTCAAGCAAAAATAGTTTAAATGTTGTTCTTTTCATCATTTTAAACCATAAATAACATTAAATCAAAATTTAAACCTAATAAATTAAATAACAAAAAGAAGGTGTATCTCAAGTATGTAAATTAAATACATATAAAAACAGGCATAAAAGAGCACACGTTCTTTTGTTCTATTTACTCCTCTGTTTAATCTTGTTCTAATTCTTTTTGCTTCCAAGTAAATCATATTTTTAAATTTAATTGATTTATTTTCTATTTTTCATACTTTAAAAAAAAAAAAATTACTTTTCAAGAACCAAATTAAAATAAATTGTTTCATTTCTATTTCAAATATTTTGAGTTTTATTTGCAAATTTCACTGATTTAAAACTTCTATTTTGAAATCACGTTTAAAATTTAAGAGATATTTTATCAAAATCTTTTATGTTTTGAATTCTTTTCAAATCTAATTTAAAATAACATTTTTCTGTTTTGAATCTCTTCCTAAATCTAATCAGTTGTTTTTCATTGTTTTCTAAACAAATTCTTCCTATAATTTTATGTTTCTAATTTCAATAGTTTTCTGGAAAAATCATAGTTTGATTGTTTGAAATTTCAATAGAATGTAATGGAACAATGATATTTTTAATAGATTTTCAAGCAAAATCTGGAGTTTATACTCTTCCTATATTAAATAAAACAGAGATTCTCTTTTCAATTTAAAACTAAATACAAGAATTAGAGAAGAATTTTTACTCATTACTAAATTTGTGAATTGGTTTTCAATTTCTACTTGGTATTCTAGAAATGATTATTTGTGTGCTTCCTCTGTAAATTTTCTGTAGCTCTACCTTTGTTCTTCTATTCTCTTCCTCTTCCTAGTGCCTCTCTGTCTTTTGTTGCTTGTGTGAGATAGAGACAGATTTCTATTTCCCATTGCCTTATTCTTCTTTCCCTCTCCCCACTACTTTCCTACTCCCACTGGCTACCTATTCCCCATGCCTTCTCTCCTTTCTCTCCTTACGTACGAGTTCTTCTCTCAGACTGTTGTTTCTACTTCTTTCTCCTTGGCGCCTTTACCTCCCTATCACTTGCGCACCTTCCTCTTTCCTGAGGCCGCCCCTTCACTAGTCCTCCTCCTTCCTATGCGTGGGAAATGGGGAGAATTCCCTCCTCCCATTTGTTGTTGCATGGGGAGTAGAGTGATGGGAATGAAATCAACAACATATACCCTCCTTTCTACCTGTGTGCCTAAGCTTGCTCTCCCTCTGTCTGGCTGCGTGGGAAGTAAAGGGAGGATGAGAGCAATAAACAAACCAACTCTCCTCTATTCTGGTCACTCCTACAAGGTGACTCTTCTCTCCAAAAACTCTAATACAGAAACATAAACAACAATCTTTGCCTCCTCTATACGCGTGGAGTTTAGAAGGTAAGATTGTCAAAATAAGCAGCAAATAACAATATAAACTCTCAATTTCTTCTCTCAAAACCAAAAAATGGATTTTTGTTCTCTTTTCCCAATTCGAATTTCCTTCAGACTTCTCTTTTCTCATGCAATTGGTAGATGTTATCAAGAAATCAGATCCACAAATTGAGGTTGATCTCCAGATCAAATTTTCAAACTCCAAGTTATTGAATTTGATTGCCTTCCAATTTGATTGAAGATATTTTTTTCAATCTGTTCAACTGCTATTTGAATTCAATTTCAATTTGCATGTATGTTTATTTTCCAATTTGTTTTCAATAACTCAGTTTTAGATATTTGTTTAATTTCTTCAATAAATCTTTTCTCTTTCATATTTTCAAATGAGAAAAATAAAAACAATTAAATTTATAACACAATTTTATTACATTTTAACAAATTTTTGCAAATAAAAATCTATTCTATTAATTTCAAATAAGAGCTTCATTATTTTTAAAAAATGGAAAAATATTGACATAAGGAATCCAATTTATTTAAATAAAAATCAATTTCCTCATAAAATAATCAAATCGCCTTTTTAAAATGACATATTCTTTTCATAAATTTTGAGAAATCAATTTTAAACTTAATTTAAAATTTGTAAGCACAATAATCACGAAAATACATTAAAATAATAACTAAATGTGTGTGTGTGAGATTCCATCATCCTTATAAACGTCTAATGGCTAAAACGACTCTACCTGATTGATGTTCTCACCTTCATTCATGTTCACCTATTCCTGCATTCACTTGCACTCAAATTTTCATCAACAATGACAAACTCCAAGTTTAATAAAAATGAATTTCAAATCATTGCAATTGCATTTCAATTTCAATTTCACTTCAATTTCAATTTAACTTCAATTTAAATAATCATTTAACATAATAATTATCAATCTCATGTTTAATAATTTGCATTTAAATAATCAATAAAATCAATACGTGACATCCTTCCCCTCTTGGAAGAGACATCGTCTCGATGTCTTATTAATCATTCAATAAGCAGAGCATCACCATCAATAAAACATACTATCTCAATCAGTAAAAACATAGTATCTCAATAGGTAAACATAGTATCTCGATCATAATGAAATAATAACTAACAACATAGTTCTCAAACATAAGCATAAACAAATGATAGTAGCATCCACGCTATCAAAGTTCACAACATGTGAATCAAAAACTAGAGTATCAAGTATCTCCTCATAAATAAAATACTAATCTATGAAAGCAGATGAGGAAAATGACAGTCAATCGTCTCAAAATCCTCCCATGTAGCACTATCCTCAGTATACTGGTTCCAGTGGACCTTGTACTGAGTACTATCCCTGTTACGCAGCTTAATGCGATGCCTGTCTAGGATTCAGATGGGCTCCACTAACACCACTCTTGGATCCTGTACCTGTAATGAGCACCAATCAAGAATATGAGATGCATCATGATGATATGGTTTCAAAAAAGAAACATGAAATACATTATGGAGTCGAGCTAGAGCAGGTGGTAACGCTAGTCTATAAGAAACTGGATTAATAACTTCTAGTACATCAGAGGGTCCCACAAATCTCGGTGCCAACTTTGATGATTTCCCAAATGAGATAGAGCTCTTATGAGGCTTAACCCTC
The DNA here is from genome assembly GCA_007115665.2 of Sequoiadendron giganteum. Lineage (NCBI taxonomy): Eukaryota > Viridiplantae > Streptophyta > Pinopsida > Cupressales > Cupressaceae > Sequoiadendron > Sequoiadendron giganteum. The sequence goes on along the minus strand of CM021105.1, from coordinate 334,014,539 downwards.
AAAAAGACTTTATCTCCTGCAACAAACTGTTTGAAAGCCCTATTCCTATCAGCATAGCTCTTTTGTCTACCAGCTACTTCCTTCAACCTACCCTTGATCAACTTCATTTGCTCATCCATTTCCTTGAGCATATCTGGACCAATGATGATCCTATCTTCTATCCTGTGCCAACTGATGGGTGTGCGACATTTCCGTCCATAAAGTGCTTCAAAAGGTGCCATACCCAACGATGCATGAAATGATTTGTTGTAGGCAAACTCAACCAATAGAAAATATTCCTCCCACTTGTACTGCTGATCCATGTAGTACATCCTTAGCAAATCCTTAACAACCTGATTGACCCTTTCAGTTTGGCCATCAGTTTGTGGGTGATATGCAGAACTAAAATTCAATTTACTTCCCAAAGTTGCATTCAGTGTAGTCTGGAACCTAGATGTCATCCTGGTATCCCTATCAGAAATAATGGTCTCTGGTACACCATGCAATCTGAATATCTTTTGCACAAATTTTCTCACAAGAGTCAATGATCCATCCTTCAGATTTCCAGGTATGAAATGTGAAACCTTCGTCAGCTTATCAACAACTACTAAGATGGTATCATGCCTATTCCTGCTCAAAGGTAATCCTTGGATAAAATCCATACTGATTACTTGCCACTTATACTTAGCTATATCATGGGGATACAAAAGTCCTGCTGGATGCACATGCTTAGCTTTGACCCACTGGCATTCCAAACATCTAGCTACATACTCCATAACATCTTTCTTGAGATTAGGCCAAAAATATAAATCCTTCAACTTTGCTACCATCTTCGTAACTCCTAGATGCCCTGAATAAGGTGCATCATGTATTTCCTCAAGTATCCACCCTCAGGGATATACATCCTTCCCTGATATCTCACAATACCATCATACTCCATCACATATCCATCAAATCTATGATCTGAAGGATCTGCCTCTGAGGCTTGCCTAACCTTGTCATAATGCTCATCTCCTGGAAGATACTGTAACACTTGTTGTCTCAAATTTGACCTTGTGGTCAACATAGCAAAGATATGTCTTCTCCTGCTAAGAGCATCAACAACTCTATTTTCCTTACCCTGGATATACTCAATACCAAAATCATACTCACTTAGGAACTCAAGCCACCTCCTCTGTCTCGCATTGAGGTTCGGCTGTGTGAAGATGTACTTAAGTCCTAAATGATCTGTCTTAAGCTCAAATGGTTTCCCTAGGAGATAATGTCTCCACATTTGCAATGAATGAACAATAGCTGTAAGCTCAAGATCATGTGGCGCATAATTCAATTCATATTGTTTTAGTTTCCTGGACTCATATGCAACCACTTTCCCTTCTTGCATCAACACAACTCCTACACCTTCACCTGAAGCATATGTAATCACTATGAAATGCCCATTAGGATCTGGTATAGTCAAAATTGGTGCCGATGTCAACTTCTATTTAAGAAATTGAAATGATTCCTCACACTTCTCAGTTCACTCATATTTCTTTCCCTTCTTCTGAAGAGAAGTTATAGGTGCTGCAATCCTGGAAAATCCTTCCACATACTTCCTGTAGTATCCTGCAAGTCCCATGAAACTATGAACTTCAGTAACACTTTGTGGTGTTGGCCAATATACAATTGCCTCTATCTTCACAGGATCAACTGAGATTCCCTCAACAGATATGACATGTTCCAAATAGTGAACCTTCTTATGAAAGAAAGTACACTTCAAAAACTTACCAAAAAGCTTTCGATCTCTTAGTTGTTGCAAGACTATTCTCAAGTGCTTCTCATGCTCCTCTTCTATCTTAGAGTAAATCAAAATATCATCAATGAATATAAGCACAAAATCATCTAAAAAATCTTTAAAGATACTGTTCATACGGTTCATGAATGCCGCTGGAGCATTCGTTAGACCAAAAGGTACCACTGTGAACTCGTAGTGTCCATATCAAGTTCTGAAAGCTGTCTTTGGAATATCCTCATCCTTAATCCTTAACTGGTGGTAACCTGATCTAAGATCAATCTTTGAAAATACTGTAGCCCCTTTCATCTGATCAAACAACTCATCTATCCTAGGTAAAGGATATTTGTTCTTAATGGTAACCTTGTTCAACATCCTATAATCAATACACAGTCTCAAGGTTCCATCCTTCTTCTTAACGAAGATTACCGGTGCACCCCATGGGGATACACTCGGTCTAATAAATCCCTACTTCAATAACTCCTGCAATTGAACCTTCAGTTCATACAACTCTGTAGTAGTCATTCTGTATGGAGCTTTGGATTGAGGCTTCGTTCCAGGTAAAAGTTCAATTGAGAAATCAAATTCTCTCTTCGGTGGTAACTCAGTAAGTTCTTCAGGAAAGATATCCAAGAACTCTCTGAGAATTGGATAGCCCTCTAGACTTTGCTGGACATTATCCAAGTCACTAACCAATATAGCATATATGGAACATCCTTTCCGATGTGCTTTCTTTAGCTACATGGCTGAGATATGTCTCAACTCTAGAGGCTCTCGAGATCCTAAAATCTCAACTAGATGTCCAAAATCATCCAAACAATTGACAACCTTATCCTCATAGTTCACTATGGCTTTATGCTCAATTAACCAATTGATCCCTAAGATCACATCATAAGAACCCAATGGTGCTACATAAAGGTTAACTTGGGTTTGGAAATTTGGTAGCTCTAAATCGCTGCATGATAGACATGAATCTACCCTCCTCTTTGCTCGATTTCCATACTGAACCATCCATGAATGTGATATAAAAATAGGTCTAATAGGTAATTTAGCAACTACTTTAGGATCAATAACGCATGCAGTAGCTCCTGTATCTATCAAAATAGAAACAGATTGACCAAAAAGCTTACCCGACATCTGAATAGGTGAAGCCTGAAAGTTTGCTTGATGGTTGTCAACCGCTAAATGAATTTGGTGTTGCGGTGCTCGCCGATCATTACCACCTCGCTGACCTCCTTTACGCTGAGTGCAATTGGAAGCATAGTGATCTCCTCCACAATTATAGCATCCACCTCGTGGCCTTGGGTGACCACCTGTCATGTTCCTGATATTTGAGAAGTTGGTATTATTATTATTCACTTTCTTATTTCCACCAAAGCTTCCTTCTCCTTTATCCTGAGTGTTTGTTCCTCTCTTCAAATTCCTGATCTGCTAATTGTTATTACCCTTCTGGTTATTGTTGTTATTGTTTTGGAACTTCCTATTTCCAAAACTAGATTTAGCATTCACATTCTTCCTGTAGTTTGCCACCTGTTGCAACTTTTGTTCCTATTTTATGGCCTTCTCAAAGACCTCATCCATCGTCAATGGATTATGAATAACCACATCCGCTCCAATCTGTGTCCTCAATCCTAGGATGAATTTTTGAATATGGAACCGTTCATCCATCTGATATTGTGGTACGTACTTCAGGAGATTAGTGAGCCTCTCCCAGTACTGAGTAACTGTCAGACCACCCTGAGTCAGATTCTGGAACTCTATCATCTTCCTGTCAAAGAACAGCTGTGGAAGCCACCTCTTCCTGAAAATTTGCAAGAATACTTCCCAAGTAGTCCCACCTGGTAGTAACTTCTTCTTAGTCTTCTCATTATCCCACCAAGTAGCAGCTTCTCCAGTAAGCTGGTATGCAACCCAAACTGCCTTGGTCTCATTGGACATATTCTTGAGCTCAAAGTACTTTTCCATCTCAATAACCCAAGCTTCAGCTCCATCACCTATAGTCTTACCATCAAACTTGGGCAGTGCTACCCTTTTCAAATCTTTCACCAACTCCCCTTCAATCCTAGCTTGAGGATTTTGTGGTTCTTCAACCCTTGGATTCTAATTATTGGGTTGCTCTTGATTTTGGAGAATTTCGACCCGAGGGTTTTGTCCTTCTCTGACTCCTCAAACTTCATGTTCTAGGTTATCCATTCTGGAACCTTGCTAATTCAAGAGACTGAGAATCTGATCCAACCTGTCATTCTCATTACCTGCAGCAACTCCTTTTCCTCTTGTATCCATTATGTATCACAATTCTTGCATCAAGGAAATATTTCTTTAGCGTAATGGACAAAGGACCCTAGTGTTCAAACCTAGGGCTCTGATACCAAATGTAAAGAGCGAAACTCTTTAAATCAAAACATTGACAAAAATTTAAATAATTTCATTTATATTCAAAATAAAGTCGACACCTCATTCATTTAGACATCATAAAATCCAGTCAATTCCAAAATGACTTAAAGTCGATAAATAGATTCAATATACATTTCCAGTTTAAATACATACACGTGTCATATTACACGACATTGATAATAATCCAAAAGAAGTTGTAATATAAGTTTACAATTCGAGACTTAGGCATTTAGTCGCCTTAAGCTCTTCAATACATAATTAAAGAATACAATAATACATAAATGAAGACGACATCCTTTGATCTTCAATCCAATAGCCTATCTTCAATAATGAAGACGAGAACAAGGATCGGGCGCTTTTTTCGCCCATCCTTGAAGCTTACGCTTCCCCGGAATCCTTTAGTCATTCAAAGAATACTCGACCCTGCACGAATCGGTTAGCAAAAAGCAGTCAACAAGCAAGATGGAATCTAGTGTGTGCCTAGTATAACTAGTAAAACCACAAGCATTTTCATTTTTCTAATTCACTTAAGAAACAAGCAAGTTCGATACTAGGATATGGTAGAGAGTTCATTAACTCCATCTATTTCAATGGTCCTTAAGTTACTTGGCCAAGTAAAATGTCATGCACGACAAATAAAGCAGTTTTGGAAAAATAAAACTACACTCTCTAATAACCCATATTCGGCACCCGTCCCAGAAGGTAACTTTCCAAACACATGACATGCACATTCATTTATCAAGCATGCATGGTTCCAATCAAATAAATACAATCTTTCACAAACAATTTAACGAAAACTTGTTTCAAGCAAAAATAATTTAAATGTTGTTCTTTTCATCATTTTAAACCATAAATAACATTAAATAAAAATTTAAATCGAATAAATTAAATAACAAAAAGAAGGTGTATCTCAAGTATGTAAATTAAATACATATAAAAATAGGCATAAAAGAGCACACATCCTTTCGTTCTATTTACTCCTCTGTTTAATCCTGTTCTAATTCGTTTTGCTTCCAAGTAAATCATATTTTTAAATTTAATTGATTTATTTTCTGTTTTTCATACTTTCAGAAAATAAATAATTACTTTTCAAGAACCAAATTAAAATAAATTGTTTCATTTCTGTTTCAAATATTTTGAGTTTTATTTGCAAATTTCACTGATTTAAAACTTCTATTTTGAAATCACGTTTAAAATTTAAGAGATATTTTATCAAAATCTTTTATGTTTTGAATTCTTTTCAAATCTAATTTAAAATAACGTTTTTCTATTTTGAATCTGTTCCTAAATCTAATAAGTTGTTTTTCATTGTTTTTTAAACAAATTCTTCCTATAATTTTATGTTTCTAATTTCAATAGTTTTCTGGAAAAATCACAGTTTGATTGTTTGAAATTTCAATAGAATGTAATGGAACAGTGATATTTTTAATAGATTTACAAGCAAAATCTGGAGTTTATACTTTTCCTATATTAAAGAAAACAGAGATTCTCTTTTCAATTCAAAACTAAATACAAGAATTAGAGAATAATTTTTACTCATTACTAAATTTGTGAATTGGTTTTCAATTTCTACTTGGTATTCTAGAAATGATTGTTTGTGTGCTTCCTCTATAAATTTTTTTTAGCTCTACCTTTGTTCTTCTATTCTCTTCCTCTTCCTGGTGCCTCTCTGTCTTTTGTTGCTTGTGTGAGATAGAGACAAATTTATGTTTTCCCACTGCCTTATTCTTCTTTCCATGTCCTTGCTGCTTTCCTACTCCCACTGGCTGCCTATTCCCCATGCCTTCTCTCCTTTCTCTCCTTGTGTATGAGTTCTTCTCTTAGACTACTGTTTCTACTTCTTTCTCCCTGGCGCCTTTAGCTCCCTGTCACTTGCGCACCTTCCTCTTTCCTGAGGCCGCCCCCTTCACTAGTCCTCCTTCTTCCTATGCATGGGAAATGGTGAGACTTCCCTCCTCCTGTTTGCTGCTACGTGGGGAGTAGAGTGATGGGAATGAAATCAACAACATACCCTCCTTTCTACCTGCATGCCTAAGCTTGCTCTCCCTCTGTCTGGCTGCGTGGGGAGTAAAGGGAGTATGAAAGCAATAAACAAACCAACTCTCCTCTGTTCTGGTCGCTCCTGCAAGGTAACTCTTCTCTCCAAAAACTCTAATACAGAAACATAAACAACAATCTCTGCCTCCTCTGTACGCGTGGAGTTTAGAAGGTAAGATTGTCAAAATAAGTAGCAAATAACAATATAAACTCTCAATTTCTTCTCTCAAAACCAAAAAATGGATTTTTGTTCTCTTTTGCCAATTCGAATTTCCTTCAGACTCCTCTTTTCTCATGCAATTGGTAGATGTTATTAAGAAATCAGATCCACAAATTGAGGTTGATCTCCAGATCAAATTTTCAAACTCCAAGTTATTGAATTTGATTGCCTTCCAATTTGATTGAAGATATTTTCTTCAATTTGTTCAACTGCTGTTTGAATTCAATTTCAATTTGCACGTATGTTTATTTGCCAATTTGTTTTTAATAACTCAGTTTTAGATATTTGCTTAATTTCTTCAATAAATATTTTCTCTTTCATATTTTCAAATGAGAAAAATAAAAGCAATTAAATTTATAACACAATTTTATTACATTTTAACAAATTTTCGCAAATAAAAGTCTATTCTATTAATTTCAAATAAGAGCTTCATTATTTTTAAAAAATGGAAAAATATTGACATAAGGAATCCAATTTATTTAAATAAAAATCAATTTCCTCATAAAATAATCAAATCACCTTTTTAAAACAACATATTCTTTTCACAAATTTTGAGAAATCAATTTAAAACTTAATTTAAAATTTGCAAGCACAATAATCACAAAAATACATTAAAATAATAACTAAATGTGTGTGTGTGTGAGATTCCATCATCCTCATAAATGTCTAATGGCTAAAATGACTCTACTTGATAGATGTTCTCGCCTTCATTCACTTTCACCTGTTCCTGCTTTCACTTGCACTCGAATTTTCATCAACAATGACAAACCCCAAGTTTAATAAAAATGAATTTCAAATAATTGCAATTGCATTTCAATTTCAATTTGACTTCAATTTAAATAATCATTTAACATAATAATTATCAATCTCATGTTTAATAATTTGCATTTAAATAATCAATAAAATCAATACGTGACAATATCAAATTCAAACTTCAGTAATGTGTTGATGTTCAATTATCTGTATCATTATTTATTTATTTTATCATTTGAAGAAAAAGTCTGGTTTCAACTATTAGACACACATTAAGTGATTGTTGATGTTCATTGTTGTATATGCTACTATTGTTAATATGTTATTAAGCATTGAGTTGAGTGATGAATCACTGGTCGAACGCTCAAAATGTCTTGTTCCATTGATTTAATATGCCTTACTTTGGTGGCTTTTGGTTTGAATTACAAAGATAGGGTTTAGGGTTTTATGTTAGGGGTGGGTTGTTACTTAGTATATTTTCCCCTTGTCTAAACCCTTATCTTTTGTTATAATCCTCCATTGACCTATTATGGCCAATTCCAAGTCATCTCAGTTATATCTTATGCCTATGGGTTCATTTTGTTACCGACCCCTTGTGGTTAGAGTTCCCCGTTTACCCATTGCACATATTTCCTTCATTACTTTGGTGAGTTTGGTTCGAGGATTCAATTACTTTATAAGGTTGATAATTCAGCCTTGTTTGGCCTTTACATGATTTCATTCTTCTGCGTTAAAACATTCTTAATTTTTTAAGCCATGATCCTACGTTCTTCCTAGGCGGTCCGTCTTTTAAAACAAATTTTATGCATGTGCATATTTCTGCCACTCAAGTTCTTGTATCGCTCATTTCCAAAATCCTTCAACCCATCAGATTCATTACCATGATAAGTGATATGCTTGTTTCCTTTCATATTGCTTATCATTGAAGATCTTTCATTCTTTGGTTCCACTTCAGCGAAGCGCGATGAACATGAGTTTATCCTTTATATAGCGCCATCATAGAAAAGTTTCATTGTTTATTCAATTACAATGATGAAAAATATGAATGTAAGGAACAGTGGGCTGTGATCTTGCCACGTGTCTACATCTAGTGCCATCACTTGTTTCACTCATTGTTGAAAGCATTTTCATTTCTAAATCAACTACGACGATAAGCGATGGACTAAGCCTTAAGGCTATATCTTTATATTGTTGGGTTTCTCTCTTCGCTAAAGTGAAAGTGCATCTTTGTAACACTTCGATGAAAAGTGATGGAGAATATGATGAGGAATGTTCCTTCCATTTGAGGTGTTTTCGCTCATCATCGAAGTATGGACTTAACTTCAAAGCATTATTGTGATGAGCGATGGGGTTCTAAAGGGCTACCTAGCAACTCCCTAGGGTATCATCATTGTTTTAAAGCACAATTGAAAAAGCATAAAGTGATGGTCGAGGAGGACCATACATCATGTTTTTAATTGGCTAGGTGCTATGATCCAACTAACAGGACAATCAAAAGGTTTCCAAAATTTCTTCCTATGTTGGAAATTTTAGGGAGTCAAATAATGGAAGTTTTTAACTTGAATCCATTAATTTTTGTAAACTATATAATGAATATGAGAAAAAAGGTTTGCATATTTTTCCAAGGCACAACAGACATGATTTGAAGAAGAATGGTGTATTGTTCAGTCCTATGGAGTTAGAACCATTTGATTGTGATGATTTTGAGGACTATTTCAAAATTCTAGACTATGCGTTGTGTCAGGTCCTGCACAAGAATTTTGACATAAAATGGATGTTTCTTTGATGGTTTTAGCAATTGATATTCAGAATAAGTATCAAAATAGGGTTTGGGATTATGCTTCCTATATTACTGAACACTTGCATGAGCATTTAATTAAGTTGAAATATGCAACCCCTCCATTATCATGCAAACACTATTATTTGTTGATGCATATGCTTCTGCGGAAAGGAAGAATGGTGTTTAGAAAATTCATGAAATTGAGAGAAAGGGATAACATGGATAAGGAGTTTCTTGTGCAAATGTGGACCCATTTGTGGGATGTGTACTATTCTCAATCTAATTATGCCATGTTTTATAATGTTTTCAAGTTTTTGTTGCTAGAGCAGTTGGGCCTAAAGCCCGTTTACAAAATCTCAAAAGGTGTGAAAGAAATGTTGAGGCCTTTAGAGTATGAGGAGGGAACTGCACAAAAATTCAATTAGGGGGATTGGTACCTCCAATATAACTATACTACAATCAAAATTTATGGATCCCTGGTGCCACCCCACTGTTAGATTCTTTGAGAAGTGAGAATCGAGCTAAGATCTGATGTTGGTCGTAGATCACATACAACTTCACTCAACAGATGATCGAATATCAAAATAGCGAAATGAAGAGAAATTTGAAATGAGAGAACAATGGAGACAAAGTAAGATAATTTGAGAATACTCTTGTGACTCTCATCGAACAATCACCAAACTAGCCAAACTAGTGGAGTTGAGAGGAGAGTGCTCAATATATAGAAAAATATAGGCAAATATATCCAAGAGGTGCATTAACTCCTACTACCCATAAAAGGTGGGAGGTTATCACCTACTTGGTAAATGACAAGGCGTGTGGCATAACCTCCTCAAGTGAAGATAGGAGAGAGGTGGCACATAAAGCCAAAAGAGGGTGAGAAACCCAACTACCCCATAAACTACTCAGGTAAAAATAAAATAGTGGTTATGAGAGGTGGCACAACAAGCCAAAAGAGGATGTGTAACTCAACTACCCATGTGTGGGGAGAAAGTGACACATGTAGCGGTTTTATTTTTCCATGTGTCCTCATATTACCACATCTAATAAACCTAAGCAAGCTTAAATAATAATGTGTAGGAAAAATAAATACCCCTAACATAAGGAAATTAAAAACCTACACTAACACCCACAAGCTGCCAATATATATGTCAAACTGACAAGCCTTCATGGAGATAATGTGGTAGCTTGATGCCATGGATAACGTGCATTTTAGAAATATAAAATCAAGAAAGGCATACGTGGTAAACCCTTACTGTGGTTTTGGCTATTTCACTTACACTTCAAAGGAAGTCCTTGAGAGGTTTGTCTCTCTATTAAACAATCTTAGAATGAAATAAGATATTAAAAGGTTTTGTGACCCTAAAGGGGTTATTACCATTGAGAGAAGAGCTAGAGGATTATCAGGGATACATCATAAATTCCTCTATCAAGAGGATGTGATAAAAAACCTATCTTATGATGAGGAAGTTGCAAAAAGAAAAAGTGCATGGAAGAAAATTTGTGTAATTGAGGATAAGATGTTAAAAGAAAATCCTTTCTATGTTAGTCCTTACTCTGAGGTATAAGAAAAATTGTGCAAGAAAAATTGATGCTTGGAGATTTTGAAGACAAAAGTTTCTTTGAAAAGGTTAAGCTAGCTGAAATTAGGGCCATGGTGGCCAAAAACAATTATGAAGCACAAATAAGGAGCCAACCGACTCAATCTTCTGCTCAATGCATTGAAGTGCAAGCTAAGGAGATAGGAAAATAGCCTGTAGTCACCCCATTGGTGACTTATTCTGAAACAGAGCAAGGAGGTGAAGGATATGCACCTGAGGTATCTTCAGAATACATCCCAGTGGAGGAGGAAGTAGATCAAATATTCCCATCTCCTGTTAAAGAAGATGCTTTGAATATTGATGTTCCTCCCAACAAAATTGTAAAATGGGAGTATAATGAAGTCGAGGATGACTATGTCAAGATAAAGGTTTGTGACGATTTCATGTGTGATGATGATTTTGTTCAAACAAAAGAATTCAAAGATTTTGCTATCCATTTGAAAGCCTTTGATATAAAAAAGAGAATAGAAGACGCAAAAGGAAAGGTTGACCATTCTTTGCAAGATGAAGTTGAGAAGGAGGAGGAAGAAAAAAATAATGTAGGAAATTGTTGCTATGTCACCACAGGGTGCAAGAGCCCTAGTCAAAGGAAATGGGATTCTATTCTTTCCTAGATGGGAATTGTCATCACCCATTACATTAGATGCAATCAGGAAAGATCTAGATGCCTCCATCTCTGAGGAGATTTTTGATAACAATGTTTTTGGCTTAGAATTTAGTCCTAAGTTACATACACTTGCTATTTGGTCTATGGCACCAAATACTAGGAATCCTAATGTGATAAAGTTTGTGGAGAAAGAGATTGGAGCTATGTTTGTTAAAAGGGCCACTGAAATGACAACTAATGCTGCTGCAGAGTTGACAATGCATTCTTCCATGTTGAGTGTAGACATAGCCCAGTTCTATGAAGCTAATTATAAAAAATTGATGGATAAGTACAATAAAATGATGGATGATAACAACAAGGTACTTGCCATTGTTGCCAGTACATCTAGTGCTTTTCCCTCTCCAACAATTTTTGCTTCATATTTGTCAGCACAAGATAGAGAAACCCTGTCACTGAAAATTCAGAGCTTGAAGTAGGAATGCAAGCAGAGAAAGAAAACATAAAGAAAGAAAAATGGAGACAGTTAAAGTGGATAATGATATTTTTGATCATGTGTTAAAACATAGAGTAACAAAATTGCTAAATAAAGTTGATAATGTTTGGGATGCCTACAAAAATATTCATGAGGCAAATGTGAAATAATTGTAGGTTCAAAAAGCATTCCAAACTGAGTGGAATAAGTGGAGTGCTAGGGTGGGAACATTGAAAGAAATGATGCCTTAGATGTAGGAAGACCCTGAAGCTCCCACCAACATTCTTGATTTATTGAAGGCCATTGATTTAGTAAATGAAATCACAAGTTTTCATGGAAAGCTAGGAATGCAACTCCAGAATAAATTGAGAATGTTTAGAGAAATGGAAGGGTTTACTATGCCCAAGATATTGAATGATAAGGGTCAATTAAAGGAGTTTACCAAATGGGAAAAAGAGTTGGGAGAACTGCTTCCTCATTCTAAGATGATTTTGAGTGTTGTTGATTATTCTATGTTGAATCCTAACATAGATAATATGATAGAAATAGAGATGAGGATGGATACATTTTTCAAAGAGGCCAGGGTTCCAATTGATGCAAGGTACAATAAGTATAACACAAAATTACATAAGTTTCTCGATATGCAATGGCCAACTGAGGAGGATTACAACACATGGCTTAAAAAATTTATAGATTAATCCTATGTTGAAGTATTGTAAAACAGTGTAACCTCTTAGTAATGAAAATTGATGATAAATGTGGTGATGTGGTATTGTGGATTGGGAAATAAAATTTTGGGTCTTAAGTTTGTAGATATGGTGAGTAACCAATGGAGAAATACAATGCATAGCCTGGAACTAGTACAAATTAGGCTTTTACTAAAGTATGGATAAAATATTGTTTTCTCCCCAATTTGAATTTGGTGAAAAGAATGTAGATGTGGAGAATCTTTTGTCTCTTCTGTTGTTCTACACTTTATTTTTTTCTCTCTTTTATGCTTGGTGTACGTAGATGAAATTTTGGAGCTTGTGGATATTGTTACATTAGCTCGAAGATTCCTTTTTGAAGGAAAAATATGATGTCCATCGACAAATGAAAATGGTTTTTGTCTCATGTAACTGTTACCAATATTTCGCTACAACTCAAATAATGGAGCTGATTTAAATACTGTTATATCTAAAAGTGAAGTACAATTATTTTTGAATGTGCTCGAGTGTTGTTTTGCTCTTCGTTTAGTTCATTAAGTGACAGTTATGCTTTGAAAAGAGGAATCAGAATTTCAAAGCTTGCTTATTCAATACTTCACAGTCAATTGAGTAAACAATAAAGCTTTTCAAATGTTTTCATTCATTTCATAAAGTGATTCATATTTACAACTTTTCATTTGATTGCGAGAATACAAATGCTAATACAAATTTGCATAAAGATGCATTTTTTCTTTTTCAAATGAAAAGCAGAAAGGATAAAAACAAATATCCACACAAGCCGTGGATGTGATTGTTACAGTGCATCACAAGTAGCACACTACACTATTATCATGCTTTCAAGCTGTTGTTTCGAATACTGTTTTGCTATTTTTTAAGACTGTTCGCCTTGTATTGTTGTTTCATTTTTTTTTGATTGGGAACAGCAGTGTCCTATCTTTTAACAACAATAGTGAACAGTGCAAGTTATGGAGTTTATGTCAAGGACAGTGAAATTCATGAAGAGTTTGTTGCCAAAATAAATAGAGCCAAAAATGCATGGAGATATGTGGAGTCTCAGGTTTCCATCAGAAAATGAAGGTTACAAAAATTTAAGTTACCCACATGTTTTTGTTTATGAAGCAGCAAGTTATTATGCTCAAAATGCTATACACCCAGGTGGGGTTTTTTCAGAAAGCAAAGATTTATACAATGTTCTCATGTTCGAGCTCAAATACAATAGAAAATGCAGTTTAAAACATAGTTTTCTTCACAAAAAGAAATACCCACATTGGGGTTTCCTTAAGAGATGCATTTTTTTACAAACAAAAATACCCATATACATATTTTAATCATTTCTTTCAAAACAGTTCATTCTTGTTTGGGGTTTTAACAAAAAATAGAAATGGAGGAATTTCTTTCCAAGTTTGCAAAAACCGACATATAGTTGTTTGCTCAAAAAATGAATTTTATTCTTATACAGAGATACCCACATGGGGTTTTCAACAGAAGTGTAGATTTACTATCATTTTGCAGTTCACCCATTAGGGGGTTTTTAAAATAAGTCAAAAGCATTGCATTTTCCAGGATACCCAGGTGGGGTTTCTATAGAAAGTGGAGGATAACAAAAATCATGGTAAAAGGCATGAACATGGCGCAACCTGTATGACAAATTGCAAGTTTACAAGAAATGAGAGGAAGCCTTTCGAAAATGCATAGGAGAGCAGAATCATGAAGATTTATAGAGTGCGAATTTCCATATTAAAAATCCATTAGTCAACTACACATGCCACAGCCTGTCAAGGAGAGAATGTACAGGAATTTCACAAGAAAATAAGCCAACACAAGAATGAACATGGCACAACCAGTCAATAGGCTTGCAATTGTTTAAAAAATAACAACCATATTTGTAGAAGTAAAGCTCTTAAGCTTTAGTCAAGGAAAGAAAGCACAAAGGATTAACCAGAATGGAGGAGTTAACTTGTGTTCACTGTTTGGAAACCCACATGCCACACCTAGCTCATTGGAGCCCATAAAGCTAAGGGTCGAGCCCTCTCATGGCGCCCAAGTTAATGATAAGGTAAGCACAGTGAGAAAACACAAAGGAAAATCAGAGAGGAATGGAGTAAACGCCGCGGCCTTATGGCATTTTTTGTAACTTTCAAAAACAATGGAGAAGCCGTCGAATACAAGAAAGACTAACTGACCATGTAGTCTTATATGAAATTCGACCATAATGATGGAGAAGTCTAAAGTTCAAAGCATTTCAAGTTTCAGAATCTTAGCTCATGCATGGCAGCGCTCCTCCCAGGCAAGACTCTCCAAAAGTTGAAAGTGCGAAATGAGAGGAGATTTAGGGTTTGCTCTCTTTTGTTCTAAGTTGCCCTAATTTGACTCATAGAGAAGATTAGATAGTTTGGAGGATAGAAGCTTAGGTAAATACTTTGGTGGTCATGATTAATGCCTTAGGTCGAGCCTTTTGGAGGATTTACAAGACTTCATAGGTTTATTTGTTAATGATTTAGGGGTTTATTTATATCTCAAGGCATTTGTTTCCTAGAAATTAATAATTGTAATATGCCTTAGGATTAAGGTTTAAGACCTAAGTTTATTTTATTTTATTTTTTAATTGTTTTTTGAGAAAACAATTTAAATATGTAAAGAAATGATTATTATTTTTATGATTTTTTTTAATGAGAAAAATCAAAACTTTGTAAAGGAGATATAAGGGCTTATGTGCAAGGTTTTTTTTTTTTTAATCTATAATTGTAAAAGGAATAATAGACAAACTGCATCTTGTAAAGCAGAAGCAAAGCAATGTTTTATAAATTGCTTTGTTTTCTTGCTATTTTTTTAGCAGTTAGGGTTGACTTTTCTCCTTGGTCAAAATTGGGTTTTCAGTTGGAGAAATAAGGTGTTTTTCTTGCTTTAAAAGCTGTTTTTTGCTTTTTTTAGAGGCTTGACAGTTGATGCATGCAAAAAGTGTGACTTTCCACTTTTGTGCCAACTTGTTACATTGTTTTTGGAACCTTTTCCTTGAGATTTTCTCAAGAGCTTGAATTAGGGTTTGAAACATATATCTTTGGAGAGATTTTAGGGTTTTTACCAGTTCAGTCTGTTTTGGCTCTTACACATTTTTGGGCTGAAACTGTTTTGTACTTAGAGAGATTGTTTTGTTGGCATACTCCTACATTGAATAGAAGAACAACATTCCTACTTATCATAGTTTGTGTCCATTTGTAGTTCAGTTGATGTTATACTTGTGATTTTCAGTTTGAGATCCTTGTTATGTCCTAGGCTGTAATTTGATGCAGAAAAGTGCTAAAATACAGGTTGCATGTTGTGTTTGGAATAAACCTTCATGTAAAGTAATTATGTAAATTTGTTTTTGAGAGGTTGTGATATCATTGTTAGTTGTCTGAGCACTGTTTGTGAGGAAAATCCAGAAACAATCAGTATTTCATCATTCAATATTAAAAGTCACTTCAAAATCATAAATTTTTAAGTTCTGTTTTTCTCTCTATCTCTTTTCCTAGAAGATTTTAGAAGAGGATCATTATAGGGAGAACTAGCTCGCTCTGGAGATTCTCTTTCCTTATAGACCACCCACATCTGGAAAGAGTTTCAATGTTGCAATAGATAGTCAGGATTTCTACAAATTTGACGGGGTGCATATCTGATTTCTAACAGTAACATTTCCCTCCATTTGGAAATGCAAATATAACTAAAAAGGAAATTTATTTGGTATCGGTCTAATAGAAAAGAGACATGTACACTTTCTAGCCCAAAGCTTGTTTTGCTCCATTTCTATAAGAAGGAATTAAAGGCCAAAAGTATAGGTTCATTGTTTTCTATTGATCACAAAGAATTTTGTAAAGGGATACAAAGAGCATTTTAGAGTCTTGTCTTAGGTTTTGAGTTTGTCAAATATTCATATGTAATTTTGATAGCAATACTAGCAATTGAATACAAAATAGTTCAAATTCAAAGCTATTTCTCTCCTATTGTACTTGTTTCATTAATTATGAATAATATGATCAAGGATTATGCTATTTGTCTTCATTGATTCCCAATGAATTATGAATAATATGATCAAGGATTTGCTTTCATTGTAGTCACTAAAAGCATTCTAATTTCCAAATCAACTATGGCGATAAGCGATGGACTAAGCCTTAAGGCTACATCTTTGTATCATTGGGTTTCTCTCTTTGCTGAAGTGAAAGTGTATCTTTGTAACGCTTCGGTGACAAGCGATGAATAATACCCAGAGAAGGGAACGAGGTGGTAGATAGGCTGGAAAACGTGGCGGTGGAGAGTACCCAGGTGATTGATGACGTAGAGGTGATGGGCATCGAGATTCAAAATTGATAATGCACTTAAAGTAGAGATTGGTGAAATGACAACTATTGCATTTCGCATTAAATTCTAGGCTCACTTGAGTGGGGAAGATGGAGGTAAGATATCAAAAAGATATGAGCATTTAAGTTGTGGGACACACATGCCTTCAATACTTGGTATGGTCTCCATATAGCTGGAAGGGGTTTTTCCTTAAATAGGGGTGGTAGAGATCATTCTTCCCAATTATTTTTTATGCTTTTAAGTCTCAACACTCTCTTAAGGGGTGATGGAGACTTCACTCTTTCTGAATTCCATGAAGCAACACAATGCATTCCATGGAAAAGTCACTGAGAAGCGGTTAAAGGGGATAATGGTGTCCAACCACCCACTGGTGCTCCAAGCGGTGAAGGGGATCTTGGGTCCTTAATTTATGTAGGCAACTCACAAGCTCAAGTCGAATCCAGAAATCATCGCCATGTTTTTGGTGATGCTCGTGTACATGGTGAGAGCTGGGCATTGGAGAAGAATGGGTTGCGAATGATACCAGGAGTTGGGAGGAGTGAGCGAACCATTCTGCTCATAGTACCTATGGTGGTGATTGCTCGGTTATCCAGAATGCAACCAAAGCCAAGTAGACCAACGAGGTCGAATGCAACGATGCCTAGTCCTGTGTAATGGTGTGGTGTGTCTGTGTGTTGTCAAACCTTTTTTGATTAATATAATTTTGATTGGGAAATACAATTTTGGGTTTTAAGTATGTAAATATGGTGAGTAACTGATGGGAGAAATACAATGCATAGACTGGAAATAGTACAGATTAGGATTTTGCTAAAGTATGGATAAAATATTGTTTTCTCCCCACTTTAAATTTGGTGACAAGGATGCAGACGTGGAAGATCTTTTTTCTCTTTTTCTTTTCTAGACTTTATGCTTTTCTCTCTTTTATGTTTGGTGTACGTGAATTCAATTTTGGAGCATGTGGATATTACTCCTTCTATTCCGAAGCTTATTTTTCTCCTTCATTTCTATAAGAAGGAATTCAAGGCCCGATGCATTGGTTCATTATTTTGTATTGATCACTAAGAATTTTGTAAAGGGAATACATAGAATATTTTAGAGTTTTGTCTTAGGTTTTGAGTCAATCAGTCTGCATATGTAATTTTGATAATAATACTAGCAATTGAATACAAAATGGTTCAAATTCAAAACCATTTCTCTCCTATGTACTTGTTTCATGAATTATGAATAATATGATCAAGGATTATCTTATTTATCAAAGATTATGTGAATTTTCAATACAATAGGAATTTATAAGTAGTGTGATAAGTGTTGTTCTCTAAAAATGATGCAGAATCACATATGAAATTCAATACCATGGAATACAATATAAAATATCACAATTTCATGGAATACAATATAAAATATCATCAACTACAGTTTGGAATATGATTCATGAGGTGCAATATAAAATAAAATATCATGAAGTGCAATGATTCACAATTTCATGGAATATAATATAGAATATCATCAACTACAATTTGGAACAGTGGAAATGGATTCATGAAGTGCAATATAAATACCTAAAAGCTGCTAATTCACTTCCAAATCCATTTCCCAAATGGAGTCAGGGCCCTCAAACTGACTTTCAACTTGAGATAAAGTAAAAGAGTCATCTTGATTCTAAGATTACTCTTCATTTTCTTTGGCCTGGGTCTAAAATTCAACATCATTGAGTCATTGTCATTTGTCCCACTGCTAGTGCCAGTGCCACCAGTACCAATGTTTGGAATTGGAGTGTTGCACAACCAGGTCCCTCTTCTTTCGCGTGTGGACCTCCAAATTGTGAGTGCCCTTTTAAAAGGAATTTTTTTGACATTATACGCAGTTCCTTTCATCCTTAAGCAATTTTCTAAATTCTTGTCTAGTTTGTTTCTTAACTTTAATTTCAAAAATGCTAATGTACTGAAAACTCTATCATCCTCCATTGACCCCAATATAATTATTTGACATAAATCAACAAGTTTGAAATATTTTGATATCGTACCATGCAATATTTCACTCTGACCTAAGTTTGTCCAAACCTTTTGTATTGATCCTGGTTCAAAGGCCTTCTCCATGCCCATGGAATTATATTGGTCCCTCATAGCTATTGAAAAATTCTTACATTGTTCTCTAAGCTTATCTTTATTTAAAATTCCTTCTATTGTTTGCCCATTGTATGTTACACTTTTCAAAAATTGTTCGATCAATATTTTTACTTTATCATGAAAATATTTTGGGTTATCTCAGTTTACCCAAAATTGAGGATACATAATACCCATGGCTTCAAGTATTTCATGTCAAAGGAATCTTTCACAAATCTCTGAGGAAATATATTTTTTGATTTCCTTCAAATTATCACTAACAAATTTAACAATACCGTTAAAATATTCCTCATTAACAACTACTTCTCTGCTAGAGCTCCTGGCTGTCTTACAATGGTACAATTGTATATCATATCCACGTACATAGATACATAAGTGCCCACTTGCATTAAACTATAAATAATTATCAGGATTATTCAAATCAATAATTTTCTGCCACATGAAATAATTTGGGCCTTCTTGTGTTAGATATAGATATAGATGATCAAGGGCCAAGCATGTATGTTTACGTAGATTGACATATTCATTAATATACATAGTTTTGTCTAGGAATTTCTTCACAAGATTTTTCATCACATCCAACATGGGGAGAAGACTAGCTAAAGTCAAGAGTGTCTCTATGTCGCTTAACCTATGTAAGAGGTCAGGAGCTTTGTCTACTGTGCTGTGATGCTCGTACATCACTCCAATCAAGGATTGATATTTTGAAATAACTCATTGTGTTGGTCCATACAGGGAGATCCATCTGGTATTGACATCCTTGAGAAGCTTGTTTCTTGGTGTTATTCCCTCAGCAAAATTTTGAAATTCTGTGAAACATTTGGGACTTCGAAAGAAGTATGTGTAGATCTCGCGGACTATATTTTCAATTGTTGATACTATAGGAAAATTGCTTACAATTTTGAATGGTAAATTCATTTTGTGGGCCATGCAGTGAATTCCAAGCATGTATGGAACACAAGTAGTTTATAACTTTGTGCAAATACCGCTCCTTTGACCTTGCATCATTGTAGCTCCATTAGCTCCTACACACCCTTTTTGGAAATTGTCAACTCATCCATACCTGCAATTTCATTCAAAGATTTCTTGACTAATCCAAATGGATTTTGTGATGTTGAACTATCCTTCATTTTATGAACACAAAGAAGATGATCTTGGAGAACATGTTGTTCTATAGTATACAAATGCATATAGACCATAGAAGTATAATCTACCACAATAACTTCATCTAAATATAATGCAACGAAGTTTGAATCTTTTACTTTCTCCTTTAAATATTCCTTTTCCACTATAGCAAGACAATTTGTCCATTCCCACTAGCATTTTATGAACAATGTGAGAAGGGAAAGTGAGGAACACCCAAAAAAGATAATAAACTAGAATATTCTGGGTAGTCTGTTATAGGACACGCTCTGGACAAAATATGAAAAACAACACTCATCTGAACAGTTTTTGACATATTTGCTCCTTTCATTGCTTTTCTAAATTGAGCATCAAGTGTACCTTGACATGCAAAAATCTTCGACATTCTTTGCTTATGATCTTCATATTTCATGGCATACTTAACATGAAGACATTCATCCTTTGATTTCTATCGTACGACTGATTGTTCCTTTCCATATAAGATTTGTTTTTCATAAAATTTACCGATATGCTTTTCTATAGTGTCAAGCTTTAGCTGCAACTTCTTGTCTCTTCCACATTTCCAACTACAAATCGTACACTTGCATTCTATTGCTTTTTCAATATCATATTCTATCCCCACTGGTACAATGAATGGGCACTTTGACAACCAACCAAGTTGAAAACTCCTTGTCATTTCCCATTCGTGCCCCATTTTTAATTTGCATTTTCTTTTCTTGCTACCAACATCATCCTTATCCAATTCAATTATCTCATTCTGGCTAACCAGGGTATCCCTTGGAATATCTTATGTGATATTTCCATCCTCATTTGATACATTTTGATTTAACTCAATGACAATCTCACCTTGACCTTCTGGTGGTAGTTAGGCATTGTGAATGCCTTCTTCACTAATATTTGGTGGAAGCGTTGATGATGTAGCTCCATCTTGATCTAATGGATCAGAAGCATTGTCAATTCCAAAGTAAGACTGTATGGTACCTCTATGTTTTGGGCGTTTTGATGGTCTCCCAGTCTCTTCACTACCCTGAGGAGTCTTACCCTGGCTGCTCAACATATTGATCTCTCACTTTGAATAAAACCTAGAAAAAAATGTCTTCTTGTTTAAGGACAGATAATATAGATCTCTTTCCCTACTCAATATCATCTTTAATATTGAAGTAAGAATGGAAAAGAGATAAAGAAATCTTATTATTATAACTAATAACACTATGAAGAAATGATCACTCACCTTTAAGTCTATGTTTTCATTTTTCTCTAACTTTTGAATCGAGAACCTCAAAACTAAACAAAATGTGTAAGAATAAATGATATTTTCGATTGTATTTATATCAATTCATATTTGGTGAATTCCGTGGGATTTTTAAATGGTATATTCAAAATTTGGTGAATCCTGCATGCTTATACAATGGTACGTTGTAATTTTCAAGGAAAAATGTGTCCTCAAATGTAATTATTTTTTAATGTTATTGACAAAATAGGTACTCAATATCAACTATTTATAAGTTTTAATTGGCGAAATGGGTCTTCACAAGCAACTATTTATAAATTTTAACTTGCAAAATGGGTCCTAACACAATGTTGTTATAATATTATTGGTGAATATGTAGGTGTTTTATTACATGCTTCTGGGATTCTGGGCAAAAATATTAATCAATCAATTTGAAATGTGTAGTTTGTTATGAAAAATTTGTTGCTTAAATATGCCTCATAAAAAAATCATTAGCGAATGGACATGCATTGGACTGATAGTTTTTAAAATCTAGGCGATTTGGCCACCCTGTTGGGTGCAATTAATTCACCAATTTTGACTTGGCCGATTTCTAGAATTTTCCAATTGGCGAAGATTTTCCACTAAATTTTTCCACTAAATTTTTCTTTGGTTATAACAAGAATGAGAAACAGGGACACAATGAAAATGGCTTGCTAGAATCTATCATTCCTGAGAAATGATTAAAGAATCTTGGTTTAGGTTGTACTACTATCAAGGTTACCCTTATTGGCAAAGGTACTTCTGCTAAACTGGTCGAGGATTCCACTTGGTTACCTACATTGCGTGATACAACTTTGGATGACTCCCCCCTTGATATGGGTGACCTATTTGAAAATAAATCTCTCTTCATGATCTATCCATTCCATCCTTTGTTCCAAAGAATCAACCAATTGAACTACGCCTAGTATACCCACAAATTATTGACATGGACCAACAAGGACCACTGATTCTTGATTTATTAAAAAATGATTCATGGGACTCCATGATAACCTATCATAGGCAGATCACAAAGCAGGTTTCGACATAGAGCTAGACATAGGGGCATACTATGGAGAGACAATTGAATCCTTTAGTTGCAAAATTATGAAATGCAACTAACATGCAGATCCTTGAGTGAAAACCGCATTGTGGCACTCTCTAATCTTAAAATAGTAAAAAGAAAGGACGTATCTGAGGGTAAAAACCTCTTTGAGGCACCCAAGGATGAGGGATTCAATCCCCCCTTAGTGGAATGCCTCCTGAAAAGTCAAAAATGCTAGCAGAAAAGGCTACCTTAGTCAATCTAGGAATAAAAGAAGCACCCAAGATCACTTTCTACTTTGAATCCTTGTTGGATCAAGAAAAAAAGAACCTAGTAGCATTCCTATTAGAGCAAAGAACTAACTTTACATGGTCATACACAAATATGCCAGGACTTGATCCTGAAGTAGTTGTGCATCATTTAGCTGTCTATCCTGAAGCCAAGCCAATCAAGTAGAAGTTAAGGAAGTGCACCCTCAAATAACACTCTTGGTGAAACTAGAGTTACAAAAGCTTCTTAGCATTGGATTCATCTGACCGATAGATTATCTTGAGTGGGTTTTTAACCTAGTATCAGTCTCAAAACCAACTAGGGGCATCAAAATTTTCTCTAATTTCAAAGACTTAAACAAGGCATGCCCTAAAGATGATTTTACTCTTCCTAATATTGACCTCATTGTGGACTTAATAGTGGGGCATGAAATACTATCACTCATGGATGATTTTTTAGGCTACAATCAAATCATGATCGCCAAGGGGGATCAACATAAAATTGCATTCACTTGTCCATGGGGAACATATTGCTAGAACGTAATTCCATTCGGGTTAAAGAATGCAGGAGAAACCTATCAAAGAGAAATGACCCTCATCTTCCATGACATGATCCACAAAACAATTGAAGATTATGTGGATGATATTTTGGAAAAATAAAACAAAATAAGTGAGCACATACCAGTCTTAGGACACATATTTGATAGGCTAGAGGAATACAAGGTACGACTAAATCTAAAAAAGTGTGTCTTTGGGGTTACATCAGGGAAACTTCTTGGATTTATTGTCTCACAAAGAGGGATATAAATTGATCCAACCAAGGTAAAAGCAATCCTCGACATGGAACCACTACAAACACTGAAGCAGATGAGAGGATTATAAGGAATATTGTAGTCCATCAAAAGGTTCATAGCACAACTATCAGATAAAATTCACCCCTTTTCACATCTTCTCCATAAAGGGATAACCTACAAATGGGATGAAACGTGTGATAAAGCTTTCCAACAAATCAAAGATTATCTATTAACACCTTTAGTGCTCATGCCACCAATACCAAACAAACCATTGATCTTATATATCTTAGCAACATCAGCAACACTAGGAAATGATCTATTCACCTATTGAGAAATCATGCCTAGCAATAGTTTTTTCTTCACAAAAGTTTAGGAATTACATGCTTTCACATCAAATAAAAATTATTGCAAAGATAGACTCATTGAAATACCTATTATCTAAAGTAAATCTCACAGGGTGAATGGCCAAATGGGTGATGATCTTAACTAAATTTGACATATAATATGTGGAGCACAAGGCAATCAAAGGAAAAATAACCATAGATCAGCTAGCAGAATCACCTATCTATGCAAAGAACCTCCGGATATTTGAGTTTCTTGATGAACCAGTGTTCCTTATCAACCTCACAACTTAGTGGAAGATGTACTTTGATGGATCGTTCTCCCAACATGTATTCAAAGTAGGCATTATTTTCATCACCCCTCAAGGTGATTATATTCCAAAGTCATACATGCTATTGTTTCCTTGCACTAACAACATTGCTGAGTACGAAGCCCTAATCATAGGTATGAGGATAGCAATTTAGTGGTAGATTCAAGAAATGAAAGTCTATGGAGACTCACAACTAGTTATCAACCAAGTCAATGATGACTATCAAACTAAAGACAACAAGCTCACCCCTTATAAGAAGATGGTAGAGAATCTCAAAGATCTCTTTATAGACATAACTTTTGAGCAGATTCCTCGCATGAAAAATAGAGCAAAAAATGCCATGGCAACAATCGGATCACTATTAGACATGCTGAACAATGTCCTCCAATGTGAATTCTTCGTAGAACAACTCATCATACCAAATTTTGAAATGCTTGAATCTAAATTCATGTGTGTCATTGTTGGTCCTAGATCCCTGTGATATCATGACATCTTTATCTATCTAAATAAAGGAACCCTCCCATCTGATATCATCTCAAACTTTAAAAAGACCTTTGTTAAAAAGGCATCTTGATACATGATCCTAGGGGTTACACTTTACCAACGAAGCATTGAAGGGAAATTATTGTGATGTATTAACCAAGAGGAAGCCTTAACTGCTTTAATAGAAGTACATGATGGGAAATGTGGTTCCAATTCTAGTGGTATGACGTTAGACAAGAAATTGTTGAGGACGAGGTACTATTGGCCAACCATGGAAAAGGAAGCTCATCAGTATGTGCATAAGTTTTTCCAGTGTCAACAACATGGTGATCTGATTCATGCAACACCTCAGGAATTGCAACTAGTGATCACACCTTGGCCCTTTTCATAGTGGGGACTTGACCTCATAGGAAAAATCACCCCAACCTCATCTAATGGCCACACTTTTATCATAACAGCAATTGTGTACTTCACTGAGTGGGTAGAAGCCATTCCTATGACCTACATAATAGGGAAGAAAATTGCTAACTTTATGTTGAACTACCTCATCTACCATTATGGTGTCCCACAAACCCTAATCTTAGATAATGAAACACCCTTTAAGAATTAGGATGTGATAGAGCTATCTCAAAGATTCAACATACAACACCGATTCTCTACCTCGTATTATCCCCAAGGCAACAACCAAGCAGAGGCTACAAATAAAACTATCTTGAAAATCTTGAAAAAGATAGTTAATGAAGCTGGTCGTGACTAGCATCTACAGCTAAATCTCGCTCTCTGGGCCTATCGAACTAGTATCCGCACACCAACAGGTGTAACCCCTTTCTCCTTGGTCTATGGATCAAAAGCTATCCTACCTATTAAGGTTGACCTCCCATCATTATGAGTGTCACTAAAAAACCTAATCATCAATGAAGAATACCGAGTATCTCGGCTGGATGAGCTAGAGTTCCTAGACGAGCGTCATCTTAATGCCTTTAATCACTTGCAAGTATATCAAAACCAGCTAAAATGAAGCTATACCAAAAAGATCAAATTTTGGTCTTTCCAGGTAGGGGATCTTGTCCTAAAACAAAATCAGAAGAATCTACTAGATCAAGACAATAAAGGAAAGTTCGAGCCTAATTGGCTGGGTCCCTTTATCATCACAACAAGCTATGGATCAAGAGCATATATGCTATCAACACCTAATGGTAAACCCTTGCAGGAACCCTTTAATAGCTTGCATCTCAAAAAAAATTATGCCTAGTCTTGAAGGGTGTAAACATGAAAATACAAAAAAAATTAAAATGATCAAAATCCACAAAAATGAGAAAAAGGATTGAAAAAACTCATCCTCTAGTGAAAACCACTTCGGTGGTGCTTTGGGAAAGTACCTTGGTGAAAATGTGGTAAACAGGCACCTCGCATAAATAAAGCACCTCCATCTATTCCTTGGCTCTTTTGTCCTATCATTCTTTGCACCATCACTCATCCATCTCCTATCCGTGACCTTATCTTGGCTTGATGGTGTGAAGTACCATATCCATTTAGTGCTACTTGGAATATTCCTAAGGCCAGTTTGTCTTGCCTATATCAAAGTAGTCTAACCTATCACGTTGGGGGAAATTCGTTATGGACCATATCAGGTTTTTGTATATCTTCATGAGGTTAAAATCTTACCAGAAAATCCAAAAAATATTCATAAAATCTTATCAGAAAACACCAAAAACATTCTTAAAACTTCATCAAAATCCAAAAACATTCAAAAAATTGTAAATTCATAATCCAAAACATTCAAAAAACATCAAAAACCTTAAAAAGGTTGAACATCAAAAATCCAAAAAATGTCCCATGGTAAATTGTCGTCTCTAAGCTTGAACATACGTAAGGCCATCATTGATGTGCCCCAAGACACCCTAGGTAATTCCTTTAAGAGTCCATAATAAGCTAGCTTTCCATCACCTGTTCATTTTCTCATCTTGTTAATAAGTCGAGTCGGTCAAACTAAGTGGTTTCTACGTGTATAACATAGGCAAGGCTTATCTTTGATCAACCCTCGAGGCCCCTAGGATAGGTCTTTTAGGTTAGGTTCTTGGTCGAAGCTCTCGAAAATCCCAAAACATCCAAATAATTCAAAAATCCCTAAACATCCAAATATCAGAAAAGCCTTAAAACTTTTAAAAATTGAAAACACAAAAACATTGGAAAACATTCAAAAGTCCTAAAAAACATCAAATACCTTAGAAAAATCCATAAACAACCTCAAATATTTGAAAACCAAAACATTCACATAAACACTCCAAAAGATGAAAAACAACCTCAAAACATTTTCAAAATACCAAAATATTGAAATATTCCAAAAAATCCAAAACCATCCATCCCATCTCGCTTTCACCTACAATAAAATTTCACCCATAATAAATCAAGCGTCACCTTCAAACTTTGGCAAGACAAGTAGAAAGCAAGTATAGCAAGTAATAAAGTGAGAACCTAATTATCAAAACTTAAAGTCTAGATCATAGGTAAATGCGTCGGTAAAGTTTGTATCAATGACTCATCTTAGCATAATCATCCTAACATAAAACAATCTCTAATCAACATGTCCTAGGATGTATCCTTCCTACAAAGGGCATCAATATCAACTATCACTTTAGCTAAATTAAACAAGGCAAAAGATATAGATAACACTGACTGTTTTTGTTTGATCTTTTCTTATAATTTATCTTAATAACCTATTTCGAGGACCTCTCGATGATGTCCATCAAAATTATTTAGAGAGAAAGGAATGGGGCATCGATAATGATCTTTCATTTGTTTTGGTTTTGGATACTCTTGTAAAATAATATTGGTGCATACTTGCTTAATTGTGTGTAGGAAGGCCGTTTAGGGTATGTTGTTGAGTATTGCATATGCTTTGGTCCAATATATTTTAAGCTTCTAACTTACATTTCAATGAGGTTTCTGTATGTCAAGGTGTGAACAAAAACTATCCTATTTGTTTGCAGAGTCAAAGTCCATTACACTAGATACAATGCCATCCTGGTTATCAATACCTTGATGCATTGTGTCTATGTGTTATACCAAACAATAAGTGTAGTGTATTAAAATGCATACCCTTGCATTTTCACACTTGTTTGGGCCTGCCTTGCTTTATTTATGCTCATTTATGGATTAATTGGTCCTATTTTGCATCCAAAAGCCCTATGAACTATATATTTTTATGGCAAATCTCGATAAACCTCAAAATATAAATGATCATTTAATGTTTCTATCCGTGTGTCCCTGATTTGTGGATTGGGGCTAAGATGCCACCTAGGGCGTCTTTGTCCTCCATGGGTCTTGGGAACTTGATTTTGAAACCTCTCAATTAGGTCCCTTTTTGGAGTCTATGCCCCAAAATTTGAGCCTCGAGACTAAGACGCCACCAAGGGAATCTTAGTCCTCCTAGGCTTCTTTTTGGGGTCCAATTTCAAATTCGGGTTTTGCTTCCTTTAATTAGTGATTTTATATGTTCGCTTGTTGTTGTGTAATTTTAGGATATTAAGTGTGAATAAGTATAAATACAAGGTCCCTTCACTCATTTTGATCCAAGTCTTTTGTGAGAGGATTCACTATAGTTGAATTGAGTTCACAAGAGCATTCAAGAGCAATTCATCAAGTACTTGTAGCCATCATCAAGATTCAAGCATCATGTCAAGGGTTTATTGCATCCATTCATGTTGTTGAGCCAAGATTGTGGATGTTGATTTCATATTATAACCATTGTTCACATCATATTCCAAGATCCAAGATCCACATTCCTCATGGCCACTACATGGTGGATTACAGATTTGCTTCACAAGACATCATACAAGGTGATATAATTTACATATTTCATACTTCATTTCATTAATTTCATCATTTAGTATAATTACCTACAAGGGGTTTGACCAAGGCAAGCCCCCATTTACTAACAATCAACAAGTTCTCCCTCTCTTGTGTGTTTGTATTTACAGATCTATTTTGAAGACTTGAAGATCATTTGGAGTGCAAGATTGAAAAGTTGCAAAGGTGTCCTCTTCATGGAAAATCACCTATAGGTCAAATCCGGTTGTTTCAGAACCTGAGATCCGAGGAAAAGCAATTGCAAATTTGGGACCTCAGGACCACATTCACAGTTTCCATAAATTCAGATCGGGTCAGCATATATTGTAACTTCCTTATTATTGTGAGGAAATTTTAAGTACTAATGGAATGTTTAAGGGACTACTTTTAAGGCATGGATCCATGATTGTCCCAAGAGAAGTTTGTAGGGTAGCTCAAGATCCAGTACTTTACATATTATCTCTGCTATTGTTGGTCCTATTTAAATGGGAAGTTTTATTGTTCCTTCTGAGTTTCTCTCTATATCATCATAAGCTCTTATGGTGATACTTTTTCTTTTTTCTATTATGTCAATAGAATATCTCAGGTGTTTTACTAATTTTAGGGTACAAATGTTTAAGCTTGCACCGTTATCTATCAGTACTCTCTTGACCTTGTGTTTATGGACACAAACTTCTAGATAGAGAGCTTGATTATGAAAAGATCTGCGTGGAAGGTCTTTCTCAAAAAGACCAAGTGATGGGTGGAGGTGATGTTACCAACCATGGCTTGAAACTGATCAACGTTAAGGTCATTAGGGACTGATGTTTTGATAAGGGATTTCTCCAAGATTTCTTTATATGTTGGTAACAACTTCAAAAGCTCAAGGATGGAGATTAATGCATGAGTTTTCTTTAATTGTTCTACAATGTTGTAGTCAGTTAATGGCTTAATTGTGGATTTTTCTTAAGGTGGGGCTCCTTGGATTATGAATCCCTCTTCGTGTAGTTACATTACACTTGGGATCTTTCCCTAGTCTAGTTATTCACAGGGCAGATTTCAACTGGGAATGAGGCTAGACTTTTCATTAACCACTAATCTTTTTGTTTTCCCTCTTACATAATATATTACAGAGTTAAACAAATTCAATTTCCTTCAATATTACATTAAATGAATCCTTTTGGAGCTTACAGATTGGAAAATAATTCATTCTTTCATTTAATTCTCAATCTATTTCCAACCCATTTTGGTTCCTATTAAAACCTATTCTTTCTTAAAACTTCTTTACAAATATAACATGTGACATGTCTTCAATTCAGATCTAATAAGTCCATCTTTATTTAATACACATAATGAATAATCTATTGGTTCCACTATGCTCAAGGTTGCATTAAATAAATATGCTCTACTAAGCATACCATTAAGTGGTTACACATATTTCTCTTTAAAATTATTACTCAAGAAAATTTGGTAGATGAGGATTATACATCGACTTCTCTTAGAGTCAAAGAAAATATCTCTTGGAAAATTTTCAGATTGAGATTTTTTTCCTAAGCATTTTATTAATTTCTCCATAAATACAAAAAGGAAACAACATTTAAACAATACCCAACAACACATAATGCACATATTTAAGTTTCCTTTATGTACTTCATATATATTTAAACAAGGATTTGGATTTTCTTCCACAACAATATTGATGTTGCAATATATTATCATGATATTGCAAGCAAATGAAAACTTAACATTTTAACCACTACATGGATTTACAGATAATATTGCTCAAACCATTTTTTTGTTTACTAACAAGGGTCTAAATTTCCATAATAAAAGTTAACCAATAGGCTAGTTTAAATTCCTCAACATAGTACTTGAAAATAATTTCCTCATATTATATCACTTCTCATAAGAACATAAATTATATAGTATCCCTACTAGAGAATTTCTTTTTAATTTGGATAGTAAAATTATATATGCATGAAATACTAATAAGGAAAATTACACATGGAGTCTTCTTTAAAATAAACACAACTTAAGCAACTACTTGGAATATCACCAACTATTCTTGTTTCCAACTTCTAAAAATATGATACAAGCCCACACAAAAGATTTGCAAAGCTTGAAGTACCAAATGCAAGACCAAGGAATTTTGAAATCCAATACAACATCTCTTTGCTTCCAAAGCATCTTCAAGAACTCCATGAGAACTTGGAAGAGAACAAGTATGGAAGGAAAAAAGAAAAAAACAAGGTATTGATGGGCTCTCCACCCAGCCGTAGGGTTGAATAACAACCCACCCTCTAGTAGGGGTAGCCACTTAGCCACAACACAACTTACAACTTACAAACAACACACAAACTACATAAAATGCACAACTCACATACATCAGGAATACAAACACAAGTCTACCACATTGGTTATCCCCAAGGGGAACCAAAAAATGGGGAGTAGGGGCTCAACCAAAAGGGGGCACGTACAAATGGAATATCATGATATCATCTTCACATAGCAACCCACACAAAACTCCACACAAGCATCACAATTACAATACACCAACCGCCATATCACACCACTCCAACACCCCTTTACCTCCACACAAAAAAAAATGCAAAGCATAAGGGGAAGCTCACATCCCATGAATAGAAAGGGTAGTCATACCTTGGTGATGGCCATCACCTAAGAGGGATACTCATATCCCATAAAGGAAGGCCCTGAGTGTGGGAGGAACACCCACTCAATACCCCTATACTTTGGAGGACCAAAAGCTCCTCTAAATAGAGGGGGTCAAAACCCCTAAAATAATACACATCAACAATGAAGCACAACACAAAATGACAAGAGAACAAAAAGATACCTATGAAACCCTCAACAAAATCCTTCATAACAATTTCCATATGAATATGTATGCAAGAACAAGAGAGAGCAATACCTCCAAGAGAAATGATCCCAACAATGGATGGCTCTTCTTTCCTCTTCCAAGATCTCCTCCTCCTCTCCAAAATATTCTCCAAAAGAAAGACACTCAAAAAATGCAAAGAGAAAAATGGTATGGTAACCCCCTTCCTCTCCATAGGAAGGGGGTTAAAAAAGGGAATGAAGAAGTTACTCCCTCCCAACTAACTCAACTACCACAACCATTTCCCCATTTTCGCCACTTTTACAAAGGATACATAAAAAGGGTCATATACACTTTTAAAAAGGACACAAACAATAAAAAAAAACTCCAACCCCTTGTATCTAAGGCATAGGCTATTCCCCAAACATAAAATATATCCCAATTTCTCTTAAAAGGCTTCCAAAATGCTATTTAAAATTACAAGGCTAAAGTTAACACAAGACACAAAAATATAATATCAACATGGAATCATTTTTAACTTAGCATCAAGACTTATGAATAAAAAATGAGGACGAACATAATATAAAAAAGGCAAAGGGTGGTTAAGTGGAACCCACATATCCATCAGTTGTTAAACTCCTGCACACTCACAAAATGTGTTAGTACAATAGGAATGTATATATGCATGTACATAATAATAAAAGAATACATTTCAAAATAATTACATGATTGAATAATCTACATAAACATCATATATATATATTCCATCATGATATAGTGCGTTACTCAAAATCACATCCAAATTATTATAATGTACTAAAACATAACATTCATTAACATCACATATGAAACATAATCGATCATCATCATAAGTAGCATGACTATCAAGAATGTATAAAAATGAAATGTGCTAGGTATACATCCTTCAATATAAGCAAAAATGTAGGCACAAGTAGGGGGTCTCACATGTTTACAAGTAGTTCTGAAATCGTTGTATTCTAGAGAGTGACGACTGTGATAGCTATTGGATTTCATTGTTGAGTTTCAAGTGGTTGAGAGGGACTTCCTTGATGCGATGGGTCTTTGAAATATATGTTATATGCCCAAGATCAGATGTCATAGGGTGATGATGACCACACTGGTTGAGAGATGGCATTCATGATGATCGAGTCACCTATGATGTCAAGCAAGGTAACCTTGTCATACAACGAGTACTTGGTATGCAACAACTATAGGTAGTGGACTTTGAGATAGATTTGTCTCCATTTGTCTATGGTGTTGGTTCAATTGATTATTGAGCCTTTGATGCCTGATCACAGAGGTAGGGGATTTCCTATTATCTGGGGCATCTATATAGGGAAGATAATGGAGCACGAGACCAAATATGCTTGTGGCCCATGTGTTTTGGCTCATCTATACCGAGATATGCATGAGGTTGTCTATCATGGCAGTAGTTCTATTTCAGCTAGGATAAATCTTCTGCATTTGTGGGTCTGGGAGAGGATTCCAGTAATCAGACCAGATGACATACTTGAGTAGGATTCCCATAATCCATTCACTTAAAAATATTCTGATTTCTTACATTACACCTAGCCAAGCAGGTTATCTTATTAGAGAGGTATATTCGATGATATAACTAGGTTTATCTAGAGGCCATGGCTAGCCTGTGAGGCTTAGACATATGACATGGAGCATTTTCCTTATTGTAGATAGACACAGTGGCTAATGGTCTGTGTTGATATTATTCTTAAGAGGTACCTTCCTGATAAGGTTCTTTGACAGTTTAGAGAGAGAAAGATAAAAAATTTCGATGATTACCATGCATGCTTTGGGCGGATGACCCGAGAGATTAGGGTTTGGGGATGACAAAATCTTCTACTATAGTAGTTGCAGAGTTCTGAGTACTTGCTTCATTTGGATGGGGATGAGCAGTTGGTCCTCGAGACCCAGGTACTACTAGAGATTATGATCAATGGTGGGACCATAAATGGAAATTACAGTTTATAGTTCCTATTGGTGTTGGGCTAGTGATAGGTCATGTTCAAAGGGTGGTCGGTGTTATTAAGAGGAGGGGTGATAGAAAAATGTTGTGGATTACAGTAGATCAACTTTATATAGCCTGGGGTGATGGTGATTAGGATCAACATGATGGCCAAGATGGGAAACAACATCAAGATCAAAAGTAGCCTTAGGATCACTAGGTACCACAAGGACCTTAGGGACCTCCCCCACAGGGTGATATGGTAGGTTATATGGCATAGCTGACAGTGGATAGGGATGTCAGGGTCATAGAGAGAGACGTCGAGATTGCTCGACGATAGGTCATAGAGGCATAGGTTGTCATAGTTATTGTAGAGCGAGATACTCTTTTTCAAGAGAGAGATTCACTGAGGCAAGAGTTAGCTACCAAGAGGCATCAAAGATTGACTGCAGAGATTGCCTTAGCTTCCACTATTCCCCTAGCTAATTATTAGGCCGAGCGGGATCGACTCATGAGAGAGAGAACTTATTATTTGAATTTATATGAAGCATTTTTACCGAGAGGACAAAGACATCATTGTTATGGTGAGCCAAGCACCACCACAGGTGCAAAGTCTAGAGGTCAGTCTATCAAACAACCACAATAGAAAATGATGCATACTCAATTGTCTCCTACACATAGTCAACATATGTCCCATCATGATGGGGAGCAGCCTCCTCTGAAACAGGATCAACAGGGTTGATATATTATATGATCTTATTTATTGAATCAGAGACTTTGTGTAGACATATTATTTTTGTATATACATTCATTGGCCCATCTGAGGCCTCATATATATTTTGTATATTTTGATATCACACGTGATGTTTGATAATATAAATGAAATTCCCATTTTTGATGATGTATGCGAGATATACCATTTCGATGTATCGTATATTTGTTATGAGATGTTCATGGATGCTTATATGTATATGATAGACGATTTATGATTATATGCTCACATTTTTGTACTTTTTTGCTGCATTTATATGACATGGATGTATGGATGATTTATATATGTATATAATGGATAATGATACATGATGTATGATGTTTTCATTTTTACTATGGTCATGATATGCACTGACAAGTTTGTGGATGCAGGATGCATGTGGTACTAATGATATTTTCATGTAGGATGGATCCATTAGTTAGAAGAAGTGGAAGTTGGATTTTTAGAAGAAAATTGATGTTGTTCATTGATGATTTTTCTTTTTCTTTCATAGAGACTTCATAGCTTTAGCAATCCTTATTGATGTAGCAAACATACACGATGCACTAGGGTATTCAAGACCAAGGTGGTGTTGTATCCATTGTGTGGACTTTGACTCTACAAATAAAGATTACTTTTGCTTATACTAGACATACAAAAACCCTGTTAGAGTGTATGGGTGAGACGTTTTCAAAACATTTCGGATTAGTTACATAGAGAGGTATGAAGAACCTAACAAGAAACCACTACACAACATGCTCAAAAATGGATTCCACATAGAAAAAAGCAAGTATTCATCGTGGTAGTATCACAAAAATATCTAACAAGCAAAAAAAACATAAATTGACAATCAATGCCCCATTCCTTCCTCTCCAAATCCTTATGGACATCTTTAAGAGATCCTAGGAATTCAACAATAAGAGAAATAAAAAACATAAGATCGGAAAAAGATAAAAAAATGTTGTTGTATCACTTTCCATAGATGTTTTTATGTTTCATGATGTAACCCATTGATGATGTCTATTGTAGGAATATTTTATCCGTTAAGACTCACGTTAGGATTGTTGATAATGATTTTTGAAAAGGTGGGGTAGTTAATTCTTAGGAATCCTTTCTATCTAATAGTGATCCAACCATTTCAATCTTTACCTTGGAAGTTTCAATTTGATGTTTATTTTTCTTGTTGGTTGTGTTTGTCAAAGGTTGAAGGCGATGTTTGTTTATTATGAATGGAAAGTTTGTTGCGGGTAGGTGACAATGGAGATAGGACTTTTAAGATTTTTTGAATTATTTAATTTTTTCTTTTTTGTTTTTGAGAGATTTAGAAATAATTATGGGGACCTAAAGGGACTGAACTAGTGCCTTG
Source organism: Sequoiadendron giganteum (assembly GCA_007115665.2). NCBI lineage: Eukaryota > Viridiplantae > Streptophyta > Pinopsida > Cupressales > Cupressaceae > Sequoiadendron > Sequoiadendron giganteum. Next base: position 333,979,366 of record CM021105.1, on the reverse strand, counting down.
AGAGCTCATTGATGATGGCCTTGCCTACGTGTAAGCTCAAAGAAAATGTAGTTTGACAATATTTTGTGACTCAATTGCAGCTCGTCCAAAGATGACCTACAATGTTTTTGGGATTTTGATGTTTTGAAATTTGTTTTAGATTTTTTTTTTTCTAGTGATGGGATGAACAAGGATCCAATCTGCTACTAATTTCAAGAGGTTTCCCATAGTTCAAAACAAGATTACGTTGATTAGGGTAGGTTCAACACTTGATCAGTTATCAAGCCATAGTTGGATACACATTTTATTATGGGCGAGGATGAAGTGGATGCAATAGATAGTGTCGATAGATAGAGATGTAGGAATTATTTAAATGTAGTGCTTGTTTACCAACTTTCACCATGGTACTGGTCCTAGAAGTGCCACAAGGTGGTTTTCACTTAAAGGATGTTTTATTTCTTTTTTGTTTTCTTGATTTTTGATTTTTTTTTCTTTTTTAGATTTTTTGCTTGGGATATTTTGATGCACTCAAGTGTAAAACCTTTTGATATGGTTAATATTCAAAGGTTCGGCTAAAGGTTCTCCTTCAGGAGTAACCAATTGATATGCTCTAGAGCTATAGCTTGCTTTTATGATAAAAGGACCTAGCCAATTTGGTTCAAACTTACCCTTCCCATCCTAATTTAGCGGTATCTTCTGATTTTCTTTCAGTACCAAGTCACCTACTTGAAAGCTTCTCTTCTTTATCTTCTTGTTATAGCTTCGCTTGAGCCGATTCTGATAAACCTGGAGATGGTTTAACGTGCCAAAACATCTTTCATCTAGGAGTTCTAGCTCATAAGTCTGGATACTCGATATTCTGGATACCCAATATTCCTCATTACTAACCATGCCTTTTAGGGATACTTGTAGTGATGGGATCTTGACTTCGATAGGTAGGATTGCTTCAAATTTGTAGACCAAGGAAAAAGGTGTCGCACCCATGGGTGTGCAAATGTTGGTTTGGTAAGCCCATAAGGTGAGATTTAGTTGTAATTGTTAGTCATGATTGATGTCATTAATAGTCTTTTTCAATATTTTTAGGATGGTTTTATTGGATGCTTCAGCCTGACCATTTCCTTGGGGATAGTATGGAGTTGAGAATCAGTGTTGGATACAAAACCTTGAGCAAAGCTTGCAGGCATCTTCATTCTTAAATGGAGTTCTATTATCTATTATGATAGTTTGTGGAATTCCATATTGATAGATCAAATAATTCAAGATAAATCCATGAAGATAGATCTTCTTCAAACACTTATTCATCTTGCATGTCTCCCCACTTGGTGAAAATGGTGGGTTTGACTTCCATTGTAATAGGTTGAACATGCTTGATCTCTCTTGACCCTCCACAAGTCTTTGGAGTTGGGGGAAGCATTCCAATGCAAAAGGATTTATTGAAATGGTATTCTCCACAACCCTTGCCAAGCACTTGGATCTTGAGATTGGATTTTGGTAGCTCAGTTGATGGAGATGCAGTGGAGGATGAAGGTAGTGATGATGGATCGACATATGAAAAAAAGTGGAAATATATGTTGTTGCTAGGTATTTGAAGAATATTTTTGTACTTCTCCTCCAAGTTTGCGTAGTAATGTAAAGGTTTAGGGTCAACATATATTGTAGCTTCCTTATCATTGTGAGGAAATTTTAAGCATTGATGGAATGTTTAAGGGACTAATTTTAAGGCATGGATCCATGGTCGTCCCAAGAGAAGGTTGTAGCGTAGCTCAAGATCTAGTACTTGGAATGTTGTCTCTACTATTGTTGGTCCTCTTTGAATGGGAAGTTTGATTGTTCATTCTGAGTTTCTCGACATATCATCATAAGCCCTTATGGTGATACTTTTTCTTTTTTCTATTACGTCATTAGAATATCCTAGCTATTTTACTAATTTTAGGGTACAAATGTTTAAGCCTACACTGTTATCTATTAGTACTCTCTTGACCTTTTGTTTATGGACACAAACTTCTAGATAGATAGCTTGATTATGAAAAGATCTTTGTGGAAGATATTTCTCAGAAAAGACCAAGTGATGGCTGGAGGTGATGTTACCAACCATGGCCTGAAACTGATCAGCGTTAAGGTCATTAGGGACTGATGTTTCGACAAGGGATTTCTCCAATATTTCTTTATATGCAGGTGACAACTTCAAAATCTCAATAATGGAGATTAATGCAGGAGTTTTCTTTAATTTTTCTACAATGGTGTAGTCAGTTGATGGCTTAATTGTGGCTTTTTCTTAGGGTGGGGCTCCTTGGATTGTGACTCTCCCTCTTTGTGTAGTTACATTACACTCGGGATCTTTCCCTAGTCTAGTTATAACATTGATGGTATGATCAGCTTGAGAGATGGTTCATATGACTTTGTTGTAGGTGAAGTTGGCTTTACGATAATATTGCCCTTTACCCTTATCATTTCCCCTAGAATGCTTGGGGATTGGATCCTTGTAGTTTTTTAAGTCTTTATTTCCAAGATAATGTTCTATGTCAACCTCTCTTTTTTATATTAAGTCTTACATGATGTTTTTGAGCCTCATGCAATTGTTGGTGGTATGACCCTGTATCTTGTGAAATCTGCATTTTTCATTCTCATTATACCAAGGGGGTTGGAATTTTGGCTCATCATACATTGTTTTGTCATTAAGCTTGAAGGTTGTTTTGGACCATTTTATGCATAATTACCTCAATGGGTTCTCCCAATGGAGTGAATTTTCTTCTAGGTTGGTCATATTGCCTTGGTGGCCTCCTTTGATTATCATGTCCTTAATTTGGTTGTTGGTTATTTGGTTGGTTGTTTTGAGGATAATTGAGCTGGTTGTTTGGTGTTGTTTGGAGTATAGCTTTGTTGTGTTGTTTGAACATTATTTTATGGGCCATTGGGAGCTTGTGTGTTTTGTACAACTTTAGCATCAACTACTCCATTGTTGGTTATGTTTTTGTCCTTTGCCCATATTTTTGGTTTTTTCATTTGAACTAGAAGCTTAGTCCTTGGGGTTGTAGATTTTAATTACTCCCCTTGCAATGGGAGATATTTTGATTAGTAAACATTTTTTAATAGTCTCCTTAAAGTTACTATGGCATAATATGATGAGTTGGTATTTAATGTTTGTGTGTATGTTAGAGACAAATATGTCTATGAGTTGTTTCTCTAGAATGAGCCATTTACATTTCTAGTTTTGTGTCTCCATCTTTATAGATACAAAGCAAATGATTCCCCTTGGCTTTGTTTATTTTTTTAGAGATTAGGTATCATTATATCCTACTCTATGTTGTATGAGAAATGATTGACAAATTTTTCTGACAATGCATTGAATGTTTTGATACTAGGTGGTAGACAAGAGAACCACCCAATGGTGGCCCCATTGAGACTTTATGGGAAAATTCACATTAAATAGGTATCATTTTGTTGTAGATCCATGCAAGCTACTGAGAATTCTTGCACGTGCTCTATTGTATCCCCTCTTCCCCTATATTTGTCAAATTTTGGTATTTCAAAGCTCTTGGGGAAAGGTATCATAGATAAGTTTTGATCAAAGGGATATGGACATTTATTTTGTAGAGCATAACTCTTCTTTGGATCAATTTGGATGTCCGATATTATTTGGTTGAGGGTTTGTATTTGCATGCTTATTTCATTAGTTGGTCCACTTGATTGAGAATTTTGGGCCTTGTAGCCTTGTTCTTCGATGACATTTGTTTGGTCATAAATGGAATGTTGTGTATATATGGTACCTTGATGACCATGTTTTGTGTAAGGAAGAATGAGTTCTTTTTGTGTGTCGTAGGTATGTTAAGTTTGTGGTACACCCTAATATTGATTGTGTGGAACTGCTTGATATTGATTCTGAGGGATATCGTGGTACTACGTTTGAGGTACACCTTTTTGTTGTGGAATAGGAGTTTGAGTTTGGGTTTGTTGAATACCATGATGTTGTGTTTGGGGTATACCTTGGTGTTATGGATTATAAGTACCTTGGTAGTGCATTTGGAGTGCACCTTGATGTTGTGCATTTTGAGGAGTACCTTGGTAGTGCATTTGGGGTACACCTTGATGTTGTGGATTTTGAGTACCTTGGTAGTGTGTTTGGGGTACACCTTGGTGTTTTTTTATTTTGAGGAGTACCTTGATGTTTTGGAATTTGAGGAGTACCATGGTAGTGCATTTGGGGTACACTTTGGTGTTGATCTTGAGGAATACCTAGATGATGTGTTTGGGCTATACCTTGATGTTGTTGATTTTGAGTACCTTGGTAATGAATTTAGGGTACACCTTGATGCTATGGAATTTGAGTACCTTGGTACTATTATTGGGGTACACCTTGGTGTTGATCTTGAGGAATACCTTGATGATGTGTTTTTAGTATACCTTGATGTTGTTGATTTTGAGGAGTACCTTGGTAGTGTGTTTGGGGTACACCTTGATGTTGTTGATTTTGAGGAGTACCTTGGTAGTGTGTTTGGGGTACACCTTAATGTTGTGGAATTTTTGTGATTTCCCTTGTTGATATTATGCATTATTTGAAGGGTCATAATATGATGTTTGTTGCGGCATGTATTGTCCTTGTGATGGGATGTTACTTTGTTGGTCCACTATATGTTGTGGTGGTCTTGTTGGAAGGCTCCCCATGTTCTTCATAGTGTTGTGTGGTAGCATTTTTTGAGTTGAATTTACTTTATATTGTTGAGCTACCACTGCTTGATCAATTTATGATGGTTTCTATACAACGGGTTATCCATAGGTTGTGGTTTAGATTGGTTGTTGTTTTGTGAGAACAAAGGTGGTATCTTGGGATCCATTGTTGGTTTTGGTATCTGTCTAACCATCATTTGGTCTCCTATTGGAATGAAATTATGATCCTTAAGAATTTCCACATTAAAGTCTATGGGTAGTTTGGCACCACTTTGTGCTAGTGTAAGGAAATGTGAGTTTGCATTCTTCCCAAGCATTTTTTCCATAAGTTTATGCATCTTTGGATCTTGGGAGTACTCTAAGAGTTTATCGGTAAGTTCCTCGTCACTATCATATTCTTCTATGATGAAATTTTGAGAACTAGGGGGTTGGTTTTGTTTAGAAATCATGTTTTGATGTTCAAGAAATGTTTCCTCATTACTAAGTGGTTGATTTTGTTTAGCTTTAAATGTGGGTTTCCCTTGAGGATTTGAAAGTCCATTTGGATCATAACCCCATGATTTTGGTTCCTCAATAGTGGTGTTTTTCTTGGGTACACTAGAACTACTCTTATTGGATTTTATTCTCTTTTTGTGTTGAGATCTTATTGTAGTCATAAACAAGCTCAAGACCTTGGTAAGTTTTGTGATAACTAGTTTATGAAAATGGGACGGTGTTTTATTTTTGATATTTTTTTACTAAAATGGCATATGAAGATGATGTGTGGAAACCTTTTGGTCAAAGGTTGTTGATGGTTTTCTATGGATTGTATGTTTGATGCTCAAGACCCTAGGATAAAGTATGATTAATTTATTGGATGTTTTTATATGACACTAATCTTAGGATACAAGGTGTACAAGACTTGGACTAATATTTTGCTCTGTTTTAGAGGATATGTTGATACTCTACTTGAACTAGCTATGAGGTTACAAGCAAAGGATGACGTTAATATCCTAGAAAAATATATCAAGAGGATAATCCAAGTTGTTGTGTTTTGGTATGTGTCTAAAAACTAGGTTAATATTTTAATTCGTTGATGGATATAAAAAGATGTTGATATGATTTGTTGCAGGTCTAATTATTTGTGTTTCAAAGGATGATACATTAACTAGTTTCAATAATTATGATCAAAGTCATAGTGTGAACTAAATATGCTAGATCCAAATGAATTTAAAGACTTTTTTATCCCTAAGCAATGATCCCAATAAGATATTTAAAATTCCAAAGAATAAGACACCATTAAACTAACATGATGTAATCATGAAAACATAATATAAATATATTCTAAGACCTTGAATATTATTCTATTAGGGGAGTGGTGTCATATTGATGTGTAATGGTGACCCTTTCCCAATCCCTTGGATAATACGAGCTTGTTTCAATTGGTTTTTATTGAAGAAAACCGATGAGATATGAATGAGAAATGAAAAAGAAATTAGTTTAACATGATGAGATGAGTTCTAAATGCTAAGATTCTTGATAAAATGGATTCAATCTATGCTAGATGCAAACAAAATCCAAAGATGTAAGAAATTGATGCAAACTATGCTAAAATGAATGCAAACTAAGTTATCGTGGAAGCCATTAATGGATGCTTAAGCTAAATAGATGAATATTATACTAAAATGCTACCAGATATCAAATATGGATGCAAATGAGTATGAATTTTAATAGCATAAGTTTTTCTATCCAAAGATGGATCCATTTCTCTCCAAATGGTGATATATTTAGAGGAGAGAAAATGAATAATCAAGGGCTCAAATCGATTTGATCAATCAATGGTCAATATTGAATGAAGGGTGAAAAATGGATCAAGGATTCTCATCAATGGATGAGAATCAAAGATCACATGGATCAAAGAAATCATCAATGGATGAGAATTATTCAAACAAACACACTTTGTAACAACTTTGAATGTTTGTTAGGAAAGAATATTCCATTTTTGGAGCCAAATAAGAGAATATTCTTTTAGAATATTCCCTATGCACGTGGATGGGTGAGGAAATTATCAATTTAGTAACTAAAACTAAATTTTAATGCGCAAGATGGAGAATAATATGATATTAATTAAATTACTGATTTTTTTAATGAAAAGGGGAATGCAATATGATATTTAATTAAGTAGCTTAGGGTTATTTAATTAAATAAGTGGATTTTAGGGTTTAAATTAAATAATTTGCATTATTTAATTAAATAGGCGAAAAGAGGATGGATTTTAGGATGAAACGATGTTAGAATTCAGATTCAAGTGTGTAGTATCATTCAAGACATTTTTAAGTGTCTACATGGACCAATTTTGATATGCACTAGAATGCAGGACAATAGTGGTTTTTGTTTAGGATAGTAGCAAAAATTTGTCAGACAGTAGCGGTTCTTTTTACAGAATGACTGCAACAATTTTAAGCAAAAGCGATCTTTATTTAAATTTGTAACTGGTAAAACAAAGAGGACAATAGTGGTCCTTTTCACAAAAGCAGTGAAAATATAGGATGACAACGACAAAATTCTAGAAAAAAAGTGATAGAAATGACAATAGCGGCTCTGTTTCCAAAATTTCTAATTTCTTGATAGTAGTTTGTTGGATAAGTTTGCAAATTTGAGATGCTTGGTTGATCTTATTTAATGGAAAGTGATGCATACAACAGACAATTTTGAGATCCAATGATATAGCTTGTAGATTATCAATCAATACATCCTAAGGAATAAAATGTATGCTCTTCTCTGTAGGATTACCTCACCCTCGAAGGAGTGATTTAAATCAAATCTATAGAGGGAACAAATAGGATATATCAAGGAAATGCATCATCTTCATACTCCAAGCAAAAGAGTCCCTTCTCTTTAAGCTTTATGCCTCAACTATAGTTTTGACATGTTAAGTAACTTCTGGAACTGTGATTCCCATGCACTACTTTGAAGGACGTCTTGGAAAATTGGATAGGCTTCTAAACAAGGTATTTAATGACAACTGTGAATACTATGACACATAGTTCATACGTAAGCCATAAAAGGCTTTACCCATTCTTGCCCAACCCATTATGTTTGGACAAGGATGAGGCATTGTATGATATTCCTGCCCAGATATAAGCTACTTTCTTTTGATTTCATGAATATTATATAGCTCACCGATAAATTTTCTTTTAGGGTCACTTATATGAGTTCTCTAGTGTGGGATGTATCTCATTAGCAGGCCTTTATCCTAAAAAATTGTGTGACCACAAAAAAGTGCAAAAAGCCCAAAGTGTTTCTTATCACCCAGGATCATCAAAAGATGTGGGGGGAGAGGATACACACTTGACTTGCCAATCACGGTGAACATGGTAGAAAATTCATAGAAATTTGATTTTCAGCCCAAAAATGAAGTGTGTAAAGATAACAATTCATTTTTTAGATGCACCAAGTTCAAAACATTTGAGACTTCAAGCAAGAGATGCCATTTGAAATCAAAAAAGATGATTTGTTCAATTTTATGCACCAAATCGAAACATGAAGATTGTAACCAATTTTTAATGCACCAAAGTAAATGTTTCAAGTTGTGTTCATTTTTATTTGCACCAATAGAAAATGAGTTTGTTTTACTAAGACCAAATAAAAATGAGTTTGTTTTAATAGCACCAAAATGAAAACATTTGATTTGTATTTTTCCTTTTTATTGCACCAAAATGAAGTGTGAGATTTATAACTTCTTTTTAGGTACACCAAAATGAAGTGTGATATTGTAGTTTCTTTTTAGGTACACCAAATGTAAATGTTTTAACTAATTTTTTTTTGAAAATTGAAATGCCTTGGACCCTTCGTCAACTCTGTAAGAAAATGGTTAGTTGTTCACATGAAAAGCATGCCATAACTCTGCAAGGGCTGCACCAACAATGTTAGAAAATCTCACAAGCACAACAAACAATCCATGGTTAGGGTGAGGTAGATTGAAAATCCAAAAAAACTTTGCAAATTGAAGTAGAAATAGAAATTAGAATAGTAGCAGACTTGTTACCTTCAATAGCAGCCTTTTCACTAGAACGACTATGGCTCCTTCAAATGATAGTGACATAAAAAAAAGTACACTAGTGGTTCTGTTTAGGACAAAAGGGGCTCTGTAAATGTTAGCTCCCTTAGAAACTTGCAACACACAACAAAAAATAGTGGCCTTTCTCACAATAGCGGTCAGGTTAAGGACGATAGTGGTTGGATTTAGTATGACCACGATGAAAATAAAATGATAGTTGCATTCAGATTATGGGACTTCCACGACCCAGATAGAAATAGTGATTCCTACAAAAGATATCAACATTTTGGAACTTGTATCTACTCACAAAACCTTATGAAAACACTAGTGTTAAGGACATAGGTCCCATCGAGCATTCCAAGTAATGCAAGAGGAAAAATAAGCATAAGAAAACAACAATGAAATCAAATGAATGAGATCAAAACAAAGATAAACCCCAACCTACTCATGAATTAAAATTATAAAGCAATGAATCAAGCAATGCAATCATAAAAGAGAACATAAACTAAATTTTTGAATTACAATATTACCATCCCATGTCGAAGTGTACTTGTATTGATGTTGGATTGATTAGATCAATAAAAAGCCTTGATTGTTATGCAAAATCTTCATAAGGTATGTTAATGGTGATCAAAGATGTAAGTATTTTCTCTTAAGAATTTGATAGTTAATTTAGCATGACCTCTCCACACATTCTCTAGATTCTCCAATCATTTTTGAGAGGGAAGAAGGTTGTTTTATAGATTTTCAAGTTTTAGATGAACGATCGAGAATCAACAATGAAAGATCATGATCAACGGTTGAGAACTGTTGAAAGGAAATAGATTGGTCAGTTAACTTCTTTTATTGATCCAATTAAGGATTTTAATTGGATAATTAGTGGGATTATATTGGAATGATTGGTGGGATTGAGAAAGTCAAATTGGGTTAGGAAATAGATGGGTTGGTTAACCAATTAGAGTGAGAAATCAGTGGTCATGATTTACTCAATCAAAAAGGGGTGAGGATAATTAATTAATATTGGAGATGAAAATGCAAGTTTCATTTGAATTTGACAAATAAAGATATATTTATTTGTTGACCATGTTGAGTGATTTTGAATAATTGATTTAATTATTCAAATTTAGAGAAGGGAAAGTGGTTTAATTAAATTATTAATGATAACAATTTAATTGATTTAGATGAATAAGGTATATTAGTGACATAATCAAATAACTTGTGTTAATTTAATTAACCAAGATAGATAAGGTTAAATTAGATGTTGACAAAGAGTTAATTAAATAATGCAAGATTATTCAATTAATAGATAGAAATAGGGTTAATTAGTGAAAATGATGTGAAATGTAATTATATAAATGATAATGATGTCGATGATGAAAAATGAAATTCAGGATGTGTGATATGTGTTAAGTCATTTTTTTATGTCTACACAATGCCATGTGTAGCTCGGCATCATAGCTTAGTGATATCTTTAGAAATGATAATGAATTCATCACTTACTAGTGGATGATCTTCTATAGTGATTTTTTGTGTCATAGACGAACTCTTGAATACTATTTATTATATGCAATGAGATTTATTTGACATCTAGAGTTCTAATAATAGGAAATGGTTATCTTCATATGATTTTGAGAAGTTGACATCTTGTTACCATGGAGGGTCTTGTAGTCTTTGGTTGAGGTGTTAGTTATGATTTGTTTGTTTGATAAATGATCCTTGTTTATATGATGGATGTTAGTGTTCCATAGTATACTCTTGATAACCAATTAGAGTTTTGGCATGATATAGGTGCTCTTAGGAGAAAATATGTTCATTTGGAATATATGATCATATTTTGAGAAGTTAGTGATAATGACATCATGGAGAGTTCCTAATTCTAGAGTTGAATCTTTTGGTGATGATTTATGATAATCTAATTGATGGGTGGTGTGATCATTTTTCTTGTGAGATTATATGATCGAGGTGTTTCATTAGAATTTGGTTGGAATAAGAAGATTGGTTGTACACCTATATAATATTTGGGTGAGGCTAGAGATCTCTTGATCTTGGAGATCATGTCTTGAGACGGTTACTCTTAAATAATGTTTCAGTAGAAAAACCAAGGATCCACACTAGGTTGGATGTGAGTTTAAAATGGACATGTTGAAGATTTTGGTTTTGGAAATATTTTTTATCTAACTCTATCCTCGATGAGAAATATCATTCCCCACTCTTGGTCCTCTCGGTGATGAATTATCTAATAGGAATTGTCCATCTTATTTTCAAATGTATTTTGATTTATGCTTAGTTTCTCTTGGGAATGAATCTCGAGCTATGGATAATAGTTTTTGATGGCTTATTTGAGGTTACTTAGAATAGTTTATTTTTTATTTATCTCCTTATGCATACTAGTGCATCTCACTTTTTGGCCAAAGTGATACATTGAAATCAACATTTTTCACCAAATTTTCACTTTCTAACACCTATAGCAACTAAACCGTTAAGAAATTGAAAATGATGTGAACTAGTGATTTTTGAGAAAATTTTTGTAGATTATAATTTTTTAAAATTTGAAAATTATGTTTTTTTACATAACTTTTGATAACTTATTTTTTATAGTTAATAGTATTTTTAATAGTGGTGTTCCTTCGGTAGAGCATAACTTTATTTGAAGAAAGGATAAAATTATAAATTTTTGAAAACAAATTTGTAACACCAATATCTAGAGCACAGTTATCTTTTCATAATTTTTTGTTGCATAATTTATTTTTATAACTTTTTGAAGTGAGATTAACTATAATTCAAACATAAGTTACTTCGATAATGCATTTTTTTGTATTCATCCAAATTAACTTATTTTTTTGAAATAAAGAAATCAATACCTAGTGCAATGATATTTTTAGAATTTTCTCTCTTTTTTCATGTGTGAAACAAAGATCTTGATGTTCGGTGAAAACCCTATGTTCACAAGAAATAGAAAATAAATATAATAATAAATTAAATATATTTAAAATTATTAATTTTGGAAATCTTATAATAAGAGCTACATGCTTATAAAATAGATCTCCTAAATGACTTCGTTTGATCCCCCAAAAGGTGAAGTGAAAGTGGTTTTTTGTTAGCATTTTGATAGGTGCATAGGGGACTCCATTCAAGGTTTGATTCAAGACTAGGGTGGTAATATCCAAGAAGCTTCAATATAATGAGGTCTAATCTAACCCTCTTCAATTAATAACCTTTAGATGGAACATGTCGAGACTTAAAGGATTAAATCATTAAATTTTCTAAAAAATATGTGATTTCAAGTAAAAATCAAGATGTTCCAAAAGTGGGACACACTATTGTGGCAACACCCGCATATGAACTTGTTATGAAGAGAAATTTGTGGAGTGTCAACTATAATTTGGGCTTGTTACCTTAATTTTTGGAATGGATGTTTGGTTCGATCTTACTTCAATTTGAGAGGCTTACATCTTTATTAGTCTATTGATTCACATTATATGTTTGATCTTTGAGTTGAATGATTAGATGTTAGTAAGGATTTTCTTTTTGGGGTTTTGTGAAGTAGATCTTACTTATAATTTAAGCACTTAGTGGTGTTGGTAGAAAGACATAATACATGGTTTTGATTTACAAGTTCTCTCTATCTATGGTCTTGTGTTTCTTCCTAAATATTTCAATTCACATGACATTAGAGTTGAGGTTTGCATGGAGATATTTTGATCAATATGTTTCTAGTCATGTGTTGTTATTATACTTCTATATTTTTCAGCAACAACATGGAGGCTCTTTAATATCTTTCATTTTTTGATTGTGGATAACTTGGGAGAGCTATGGAGACTAGTGTGGTGAGAGTTATGTAACAACAGTTTAGTTTAAATTTTTTAAAAATCATTATAAATGTTCCTCGGTATTAGATGAGATTGATGGAATTGACTACACATTCTATGTGAGTGCTATTGATGGATCTTTGGATGCCTTGATTTATTTAAAATATAAAATTGCCATGCAATAGGAATTCCAAATTGTATATATGCTCTTTGTTATATGTTCTCGTTAAATGTGATGTTGATAGTCTTGAGAAATTTTTATTGCATATTTATGCATTGTTACCTTTGAGGAATTTTTTATGTAGGATAATGTATATACAAGGACTTGTGTGCAATATTTACATTGGATTGGATATCTTGATGGCATAAGGTCTACCTATTATAATGAGTATACCCTCATTTTGAGGTATGGTTAGTTCCAGTTATGTTGCAACTAATTTTAGTTATTCCAACTATGGTGATTAACTCCCAACAACTACTTGAGCCAATTTGCTACCATTAGATTAGATTATTATGTTTGGATATCAATTTGAGGTAGGATTAATGCTTTTATGTGATAATTAGTGTGGCATGTATTTAGATTGGATTTTATCTTTTATGCATTAGCATGATGGAGGATGAGAATATTCTTATTTGAGATGGTGGTTACCTCAATTATTGTTGCAAATATCTTGAAGGAGAACGTGGAGCACTTGGATGTCTTGATGGCACATGTTGACTATAACGAATATTTCTTGATATTAAATTTATTTTTGAACCCTATGCGATATATAAAACAAGTGTGAGAATTTTGGGAAATGAAGTGTTGTACACCTTGCATAATGCTAAAAATGTTAAAAAAATAGTGCACCTAAGGAATCTTGGGATATGTGTGTCACATGGGATAAAAATTATTAGGGTCACTTTCTATGTTGTAACATTAGGATAAATATTTAATGTGGGTTGCACATTGGAAAAATATTTAATTTTGAGAAAACTTAGTACCCAAAAAATGAGGGGGATATCATTTTGTAAGTTTACAGTATTAGGAATATGGTTTATGTAATAGCTCTTGGGGGTTTTGTACAAGCTTTTTTCTATAAAAATAAGCACATGAGTAGTTGTTTAGGTTCGCTATTATAATATTTGACTTGTTGAATAAGGTTGGTTGAACATCTCTTGTAAGTTGCATATGTAATGAGAGAAGCATGGATTGGGATTTATGTTTACATGAATCTCATTTATTTATTTACATGGAGTGCAATTAGGGAGCTTGATGTTTCAAAATCCTTGCATGGAGACTCTACAAGTGTTTGTATTTTTGTTCATGAGATAATAAATTGAGTGTGTGAGTGCTTTTGGATCTTGATTTTTTCTCACATGAGGTTTTTATTAGGGGACATCTCATGTCATCTTGATGGTATGCTTCTCTATTCTTTTGCATTGTGGATTTTGAATAATTTTTTCATATTTTTCTCTCTTGGGATTACATGGAAATGGTTTATATTGCTACAAAATTCCTCACTTTCAGATGTTATGGGATGTCCCTTATATATTAATACAAATCTAATTATTTCTCATAAAACATCACATTCTATAATAAATGGAATGAGAAATAAAGAATACCAAGTATAGGACATGAAATTATTACATTCTCAAACATATCAAAAGCTTCTTGTGGTAATTTTGTCCCTACAAAATATCCTTCAAATCATATTTGTTAAGGGTGTTTCAAGTTGTGAAAAACTCTTTTAAAAAAAATATAGTAACTACAAATGCCAAATAATCCTCTCAATTTTGTTCATGTGGTAGTATGAGGCCAACTAAGATTGTTTGTATCTTTTTTTGATTCACCTAAACACCTTGAGCACATATGACATGGACCAAGTACAAAGTCTCTATCACCCCACTCACATTTTGATTCTTCTACAAAAATATTTTGTTGTCCTAATATACCCAAAAAAATATCCAAATGTTTCAGATGTCTTCCCAAGTGTTATTGTAAATCAAAAGTTTGTCAAATAAAATAAAATAAAATTTTCATCTACTTATTAAATATTGGCTTCATGTATGATCAAAAATTATTTGGAGTGTTTGTCAAGCTAAAGGGAATATCAAGAACATAAAGTGCCCAAATTGACATATGTATGTAATTTTATGCACATCTACATCCCTTAGATAATTTGATGGTGATTGATATCAAATCAATCTTCAGAAAATGCCCAACTCCATGCAACCCACTAATTAGCTCATTTATTTGGGAATAGGATATCTTTATTTTATATATATTTTTAAAACTTTATTGTCAGTATAAACCTGCATGGTACCATCACTTTTGCACAAGAACCACTAATTATAAAAATTGAATGGAAATAAGCCTAATGTTTCCCATCTCTAAGAGTTCCTTTATGACCTTTTCAACCTCTTTGTACATTCTTGGGTGGCATTGTAAGGAGAGCCTAGTTCCAAACTTATGATGTGTTGGAATCATCTATCAAGTGATAGTCCTAGAGATAAATCACTAAAAAATACACTATTCTTATCCAAAATATTTTGAATATCAATATGATAAGTGCATTGCGTATCCATAGATGAAATTTGTAGACATCACCAAATAGTTTGTTTCCTATGCAAAATTTCCCTTGAAAACAATCATCCCCATTATTTTATCCACGATCACCCACGATGATCCATTTGAGATACCTCTAAGCACCACATCTTTCCCTTTAGATTAAACTTAAAATCCATGGATTGATAATTCTTTAAAAAATTTGTCAAGGAGATACAACCAATGTACACCCAAAACCATGGCAATCTCTCCTAATCTCACAACATAAAATTATCACATATCTTATGATCTCCAATTTTATATTGATTTGTTGAATTATTTTGGTGCATGGAATGGTGATTCCATTAGTAACAATAGTATTGAAGACTTCAAAATTATCCACTTTTACTCCACTCTTAAACACCAAGCCTTCATTAATGAAATTGTGGGTAGCCCAATTATCAATAAGCATCATGATATATTATCCAAATAGCACTCCTTGGACTTAAACTAAATGATATATTGATTCAAGAGAATCTAGGGTGCAAGGGAAATCCTATATCAACCAAAAGTATTTCTAAGTTCTTGTTAAGTATTAATTATTTATGCTAGTTTTGGGGTTTTAACTTTAAGGAATTTTCAAAGGAAATTTGGAAAATTTGAGAGTGTCGCCTTCTAGAGGATCTTAATGGGTGTCTATAGGTCCAATTTGGTGAAGAATGAGAAAATTTTGGCTAAGTTACGACTTTGCAGGTTTTTGGTGTGTTACTAGTTGTGGACTTTTCGATTGCTACTAAACCTTCCTTTTGCGGATGCTTGGTGTACTTCAAGTTTTTTTTTGACATTTTTTACTAAAATATTTTTTTCATTAGATTCTTATTGGACCGGTTTTGATGTTTTTTTTGCATGACCAATAGTAGAAGGTTTTTTTGCATTTGCAAAAATCTCCTAGTCAAGTGAATTGGATACTTTGTATAAGTCCTTATACTTTAGTCGGCTTCAATGAATTTTCTAGCACCAACCAGTATTGATGGATTATTTTGCATAGTGCGAATTATGATGTCATCTAACATACATGATTTCATTTTCCATCTGCTTCTTTTGGAAATTTCATCTCCAATGAAATTTTATGGGTTTTTCAAGGTCATCTAAACTTTTGCAAGTAAAATCAAGTGAAATGAACATTGATAAGTTAACAAATTGATTCATATGAATAGTTATGTCAATGGCATTAGCATGGCATTGATTGAATTTAATAGGATGATGACATCACCATCTCTAAGTTACAGAGTTTTACCACTCAATTGAACCTAAAGCGATATTTCTCGTTTAAACTAGTTGATTGCAAAATTTTCACTTAAAATTACATTTGTAAGCTTCTAACTTACTATTGCATTTGCAAACTTTTGATTTGCTACTGCACTTCAACGTTTCTATAACAAATTAGTGGTTGAAGTGGCCAATATTGAATCTGATTCAATTTCCTTGGCCACTAACTAATAAAAGGAAGATCAATAATACATTTGGGGGCCTTTTGGGAAGGAATAGAAAGAATAAGGCCAAATTTGTAACCAAATGATGGTAATGTAGTATTTGTAGCTTTGTAAACCCCTATTGTAATAAAATTTTCATAAGAATTAAAGCATGATTGTTGAAATCAAGTGTAAAAGAGTGTTTTAGGCTATGTGATTAGGTTGTTTAGTAAAACCCCCTAGTCATGATTGCATCAGATGGTATCAAAGCATGGTTTTCTCACTAAGGAATGTGTTTCAAAAAATTAGGGTTTCATGAGTTGTGTTTAGACATAGCAAGGTTCGTGTTGGGTATGTGTTGAGATTAAGGGATTGGATGTGTTGAAGTGTGTAGTGACCATTTGAAGTGGTGATATTTTTGGGAGGTGTGATGAGTTGTGCATGAAACTTTGAGAACATTGTAAAGGGCCAAAAATTTTTTTGTAGGAGAGGAGTCTTGTAACTGTAAAGCAAGGTGAGATTGTGTTGTTTGTCCTCCAACAAAGATAAATTTGGGTAGAAGGTGTACGAATTCCTCTACAATGTCTTCCAAAATATTTTTTGGGTAGAGGATAAGTGAGAGGGTGATTTTTTTTGCAAGTTGTAGAGGTTTCAAATTATGAGGTTATAGGTGTAAAGATGTCAAGCAAGAGGAAGAATATGAGTTTAGTCATGGGAAAGGTGTTAGGGATTTTAGTTCTTGTGAGGAAAGAAATTATATACAATGAAAGAATTAATGAGATGAAGAGGATGTTGAAGGATTTGAACGAGATCAAAATAGAAATAGAAAGCAAAAAAGCAGAGGAAAAGATGAGTAAAGTTGAGTTCCATTTTTTATAAAGGTTTGCGTGTAGGTAAAGTTATGTGTGCAAAGAAAGAGGAAGAAGAGAAAGACAATATTGTAGTAGTTGTAAGTCCTTTGGAGGACACAGAGGTGTTAAGAAATGTAATGCAACAAAGCATAAATAAACTTGTTGACATGCAAGATGAAGAATAGGATGAAAAGGTTGAAGATGAACCTATATGTGCAAAAGAAGATGAAGAATATGACAAAGTTGTAGCAACATGTCTTAGTGAAGGCACAAAGGTATTGATGATAGAAGATGTTGCAATAGAGAGTGGTGAAGAAGATATTGTAGTAGTTGGTGAAGAGAAGAGTGATGGTGAAAAAGCTATTGAGTGTCATTTGAAGGACATGAAGATGTTGGAGAAAAAGGTGTAGCAAAGAACTAAAAAGCTTAGGGATGAGGAAGATGTGAATTCAATTGAGAGTAAAGATGGAAAGATCGTAGTAAGAGATGAGAGAAGAGATGTAGTAGATGATGATAAAGAAGATGTTGCATCAACAAAGAAAGCAAAGAATAGTTAATCATTTTATTTTATTGATGATGATGTTGAGTTGTATGTAGATGAGATGGTGAGAATAAAACAACTCAAAGAGGTAGAAGAGGTGAGTGCAAAGGAGAAGATGGAAATATTATATTTCCATAATCTAGTTAATGCGTTTTGTTTTCAAATATTATAGAGGATAATGTAGATGAAGTAGAGATGGAAGAATATTTTTTGTGGAGGTTGGACCATAATGGGGTGAATCCCACAAGAGGGGGAAGAGTAATAAAAAAAGGGTGAAAAGGTGAGGAGTATTAAGTGGAGGATCATTAGGAGGAGGATGTCAAATTTTGATGAACATAGGTATAAGAGATAAAAGGAGAATGAAAAATAGGCTAGGTGGAGGAGGACGGTACTTGTCCCAGCCAAATGTTGGAAGAGGAGAAGAAAATAAAATTTCAAACACCTATTGCAGTAATGAAGTTTATTGTAGATTGTTGAAAATCTAAAAGAATGATACTACCATCCAACTCCATTTTGTGAGCCCAAACTCACAAAATTTTCTTACCTCAAGTGTCTAATATAGGAGCATGCAAGGTGCAAGGGAAAACTTGTATCAATAAAAAAGGTTTCTAAGTTTTTGTTAATTTTTGTTTGTTTCTCTTGGTTTTTGGGTTTTGGCTTCAAGGAATTTTCGGAGGCAATTTGGGAAAATTGAGAAAATCACCTTGTAGAGGAACTTAATGGATTTTTTAGGTTCAATTTGCTAAGTCATGGCTTTGTGGGTTTTTGGTGTGTTACTTGTTGCAGAATTTCTAATTAATATTGATCTTGCCTTATGCAAGTGTTTGGATTGCTTTGGGGTTTTTGCATATATTTTTTAAAGAATCATTTATTTTCATCAGGTTCTTATTGGCTTGGTTCTAATGTGTTTTTTTTCATCACCAGTAGCAAAAGGTTTGTCCACATTTACAAAAATCTCCTAGTCAAGCAAATTGGATCCTTTGTATCGATCCATATACTTTAGTTGATTCCAATGAATTTCCTTGCCCCAACCGGTACTGATGGATTCTTCCACATAGCATGTATTATGGCATCATCTAACATGTGAGATTTTATTTTCCATTTTCTTGTTTCAAGAATTCCATCTCCAATGAAATTTTGTGAGTTCCTCATGGTAATATAAGCTTTGGCAAGTATAATCAAGTGAACCAAACATTGATACTTTAACAAACCTTATCAAATGAATAGTTATGTCAATAACGTCAACCCACTTTAGCAAGATAGTGATGTCACCATGTTCGAGTTGCATAGTTTTATCGCCCAACTAAACATGAAGTGATATTTCTCGTTTGAACTAACCGATTGTGGAATTTTCACTTGCAACTACATCTCTAAGCTTCCAACCTACTATTACACTTGCAAACTTCCAACCTACTACTGCACTTCAGTGTTTTTGTAATGAATTGGTGGTTGTAATGGCCAAGATTGAATCTAATTAGATTTCCTTAACCACCAACTAATAAAAGGAAGATCAAGACATGCATTTGGGGGCATCTTGGGAAGGAATAGAAAGAATAAGGCCAAATTCAAGTAACTAGATGATGGTGATGTAGGATTTGTAGCTCTATAAAACCCTGTTGTAATAAATTTTTTTATGAGAAATAAAGCATGATTGTTGAAATCGAGTGTGGAAGAATGTTTTAGGCTATGTGATTGGGGGTTGGTAAGACCCCCTAGTCACGACTACATCATATATATAGTTTCTCCTTGAAAATATGCAAGTGTGCATTTATTTGTACCTTCAACCTCCATCTCTTTAGATTAGTGATCTTTAACTATTTGTGGCTCAAGTTCTTTAGGATTGTAATCATCATCAAATTTTACCTTAATGTGATGAACTTGGCATTTTTCAAGGCATCTATGACCAAGTGCCCATGGCTCCTTGCAAGAGAAACAATGTTTCTTTCCAACTTCATTCCTGTTGTCTTCATCTATCTTATTTATTGTATAAGACATGAGTTTTTATAGTTGTGTATATGATCCCTTATGGAAATTTCCTTCTTGTTTCCCAAAGACAAGTGCTTTGAAATGATGTGGATTTTTTCTTTTAAACACATATGGATCAAGTGTTAGAGCTCTTTTAATTACTTCTTGTAGAGTAGAGGATGCAAAAGCCTTAACAATCCCTTTGAGAGGTTCAAACAACTCCTCAACAAATAGAAAAGTGATTATCTTTTCAAAAGTATAACATACTATTATTGAAACATTGAAATTTTGTGACCAAAATATTTCCTTGGGTTTCTTTATTTGATTCATTCAAGCTCTCTAAAATATTCATCGTTCTTTTATTTAAAATGGTTCAAAATCTTTTAGCTAAATTCATCAAAAGTGTGCATAAGATTGTGTTCTTGTGGGATCAACTCATGATGCTACCAATCATATGCAACACCTTCTAGAAGTAATATAATTGTGATATAAGGGGAATTTTTTGCACACAGGTCTCTTTATTCTAAAGGGAACACCAGGGAACTAACTGGCCTTATATAACTCAACTTGAATGAATTGATAAAGCTATGAAGAAAGAAAAAAAAGTTATCTCAAACTCTGAGAGAGAAAGACTTCAAGATTTTTACCTCTAGCTGGAGAGCTCTTGGCCAAAGGACATCAGTGCGGTTTTAGAATGCTAGTGCGGCGCGCTGTCATCCTAAACTGTGAGAGACTCAAGAACTCAAGTGGATAAAACTGAATCTCACCTCTAAACTCGGGTCAAGGTGTGTTAGGCCGAGTAATCAAACAAAAAGTTATAATTTAAGGAAAAACAAAAAGAGGAGCCTAAAGGGAGGTTACCTTTTACCATGCATTCAAATCTCTTCTCCAAGCTTCACTTCATAACCTGCACACAAAATATCAAGGGGAAAAGGTTGGGGCTGTATAGGGGTCTACCTCAGTCAGACCCCTATTTTGGTGTTCTCACCTACACAAACAACTAGGTTTGGAAGAGAGTCCAAATGAAGTAAATAAAGCTCATGGTGAAAGAAAGAACCGCTTCGGAGTAGAGCCCGCACCACAAAGTAGTACATAGAAAAATAAGAAAGAGTGATAGGGAGAGAGAGTGTTACCCATGGGTCAAGACCCTCTCCAGAGCACATGGGCATACCATTATGTGCTTGTTCAAGGGTTGTAGTTTCCTGGAGAGCAGTAGTTGCTGGAGGGACCTTAGTTCGACATGGCTTTGCCTTTAGAATTGCTTCTATTCAAGGATCAAGCTTACCCAAGACTAGATCAAGTGGTAGTAGTGCTTCAAATGATAGCTTCCCAACCCCAAAATCAGAGCCAAAAGGGGGTTTGCATACATGCAAGGTCAGCGGGTGATCCCACAATAGTGGTTTACAATTTTTGGGCAAACTGGACACTGCAATTATTATTTTTAACTAAATCTTCACTTTCGGGCTCTTGTAGCGGCTAAACCATGAGGAATTTGAAAATGATGCAAAATAGAGTCTCATCACATTTTGTCTGTAGATTCTAAAAATATTTTTTTGAGAATTTTTGGAATCAGATTGCACCTTTTTTTCCATCTCCCATGAAAACTAGTTTTTTTTCAGAAATCAACATTTTTAAAAAGTGACGCTCATCGTATACAACATAACTTTTTTTGCATGAAGGATAAAATTCTAATTTTTTCAAATTTAGATTTTTAACTATGATATCTAGTGCTTGCATTTGGTCTCATAATTTTTTATTGAATATTTTTTCCTTAATCAAGTTTCAAAGTCAAACCAATTGCAATTCAGACATATGTGGACTATATACAACATAACTTTTTTTGTATGAATCGAAATTCAATTTTTTTTTTTTAATGGATCAGGGACATCAATACCTAGCCTCAGCATATTTTTAAAATTTTTATTTTGATAATTTGTTATTTTTCCACATGTGCAGACCAGAGATTTTGATTTTCAGTGAAAAACCTATGTTTAATAAAACTACAAAATAAAATACATAATAAAAGAAAATCATATTAAAACTATATTCGACGGATAGCTCATTTTGAGGACTATCATTATCTAGTTAGGTTTCTGAAGTTTTATGCATTTTCAAATTCAAATTGAGCTTCGAACGACAATTTTTTACCAAAAAAAACTATTTTTTGAGAAGCTAGGGTAAAAGGGGGGTTCGGCCGAACCCCTTTAAAATAATAAGCGAAATTATTTTAAAGGTGTTCAGCCAAACCCACCTGAAATTGGTTCGATCGAACCCCTTCAATATACATATGAAAGTCAAACAAGTTTTTCAGGGTTTTTTTTCATTTTTCCGAGCTCCTCTGGTAAACGGCGTTTTCCAGGCGACCTGCGTGCTTTCAAATGTGTTGACTGAAAAAACAAATTACAAGTGAAAAATGTTGGATTTTTTGAAAATGTTTCATATTTTATTTCTTTTTGTTGCATTTGTTGTGATTAATATAAGTTTTTTCAATTCTTATGACATATTTTTTGCATTTTGTAGGAGAATTTGTTGTTAGCTTAAATCAAACATTTGTGTTTTGAAGAAGAAAATGGGACAAAAAAGAAAAAGAAAAAAAAAGCTCAACGAAAATTTTCAAAAGATAAAGAAGAAAATAGACGCAAACAAAACTTGACAAATTATCATAGAAAGAAACAAGGTACGTGTTTATTTATTCTCTTTTTCGTCAAATATGGGTAAATTTATTTACTTACAATAGTGATTTTATCATATGTTTTATCTATCAACAAGGAAAAATGCATCCAATAATTGATATATAAGAAAATTGAATGTTCTTGAGTTCTATAAAACTAAAATCTGCAAATTATCAATAGATTTTATGAATGTTTATACTAAATGTTTTACTAGTTTTGATCTACAATATATTTCTTTTTATTTGTATTTTTTTGTAGCGCCCAATTTTGCATAGATATCTATGTGTATGTCTTTTAAATCCTTATATTTATTTCATCCAATTGTGCATCATTAATTATACAGATATGGTAGAAACACCATTTTTCACCAATATTTCTCTCTCTATCAAGTAGTATCTCCCTTTGTATCAATACATGAAAATGAATAGTAGGGAAATTATTATGTATAACCAAATTGGATTAAAGAAGATGACACAAGATAATTCAACAAAAGAGAATTTTTAAACTCATATAAAAAACCTAAATAGTGATAATTAGTTGAGAAGGTGGGGATAACTCAAACAACCCACAAACACACAAAAATTAGTAAAAAATATAAGTAAATTATAATAAATAGAATCATATTAGTTAACAATAACTATTTTTGGATTAGGATAGATTTAACAAGAAGTACGATGAATATACACATAAAGCATACATTAACTAAATAAGTTTATATGCGAAGAACATATAATGTAGATGTATGTATCTAAAATAATATTTTCTAAATTTTCTAACACATAATCTAACATAGAATTAGAATATTCTTTATAAGAGTGAAATAATTCATAAATAAATAAACATATATTGATAGTAAAAAGAAAATGTATTGAATTTGATAACCTAAATAAAAATTTGAAAGTTTTAACTAACTTTATTCCTAGATTTAAGATTAATAACACAAAAATACTATCCAAAATAGATAAATCAACAAGTGTAAATGGTCTTAAATCTAAATTGGTTTCACCTATATAAACTATGCAAGCTTATTTTTCCTATTAAAAAAAAGTACTATGTTTTTATTAAACAAAATATTAAAAATGGGATTTAATTATAAACAAAGAAAAACCTAGAATGAGAGTTGAGAAATAGATATCTCATCATGATAGGAATCTAGAATTATGAATCAATAGAAGATAATAAAAATTACATCATGTTTCCTAGATGGTAGCACATGACTACATTAAGGTCTATATGTCTACATAGATTTTTGTTGTACATAAAAAATAACAATTTATACAAAATTTGAAAATCTATAAAATAAGAATAAAATACACAACCAATAACAAGAAACTTTAGTAGAATAACATGATAAATTCGTTAAAATAAATTAAATGATATAAAATGGCCATAATGTTATTTAAACTGAGCAAGCTAAGATAATATAATTATGATAGATAGGAAAAGACACAAAACCTCCATGTGAAAAGATTTCCAAGAATACATGTAGCTAGTGCCACAAAGGGAAAGGGGGAATTTTGGTTATCTTACCAATTATATTGTCAAATCCCTAATTTGGTATTTTTACCTCCACAAATAATCAAATAAAAAGACATTAGATTAATATGGTTATGCTCTTATCTTATGCACATCTAGAAGTTCTAAGATGAGTACAACATAAAAAATATATATAATCTATAGCAATAAGTGTATCCCTTAGATATATAAAATAAATAAAATTGAGAAGATGGATCAACATGAAAATATAATAGTTCAAACTATCACATGTTGTAATGTACACTCATATTTTTGATGAAAAATAGTCATGAGTAATGCACATGTTATTCTCTTCATGTAATACCTGATAAATTTATTGTGTACTATAAAGTGTATTTTTATTGATTTGGGGTAATTTTAATTTAATGACTCATTTATCTATAAGATGGGAGGGGCAAGTTTCTTTAATTTTTTAGCATTCTAGTCCTTACATATTCCTACTCTTGCACATGTACATAGATCACATCGTGCATAGTCCTTGTATGTACATATATATCATTTCACCTAGTTCTTGCATGTACAACCCCTTGCATATATCAAGATCATATCACCTAAGTTCCAAGTTGCATACATTCCATGAATTTAGTCATTTGCATATTCATCATTGATCAAATAGAACCCTTAGCTCTTGCACAAGCTGGACACTACTCTTCATAGGTCTCAAAATCAACCCATTTGCTATCTATCACCCACATCACTTAAGGTTTATCATAGACTTTCAAGTTAGGAAACATGTCGGGTTATCCTTGCTCGTCTAGGAAAATCAT
This sequence comes from Sequoiadendron giganteum, assembly GCA_007115665.2. Taxonomy (NCBI): domain Eukaryota; kingdom Viridiplantae; phylum Streptophyta; class Pinopsida; order Cupressales; family Cupressaceae; genus Sequoiadendron; species Sequoiadendron giganteum. The sequence goes on along the minus strand of CM021105.1, from coordinate 333,954,543 downwards.
TTTGGAGTCCATCATCTCCTACATACCCTCTCTTGGTAATTGGTCCCTTGTGTTTATCCATCATATCACAAGTCAATCCTTGAATCGTAACCAAATTTGGACCTAGAGTTGCATTTGACCTCTTGGATTCTTAATTTATCACATCATATTGGATACCATTTTCATTGCATTCTAGTCCTTACATATTCCTACTTTTGCATACATAGATCACATCACATAGTCCTTGTATGTACATATATATATATATATTTGTTGTTTTATAACAATTAGATTTTGTTTAATATTAATAGATAGGGATTGAAGGTTGAGACACAAATCCTAACGATCACTCGTAATGGATGTACCTTATCTAAGAAAAATAAAATATTTAAATTTACTAGATCTTGATTATCTACTTAGGTACAAAGAGGCTCATAGACTTACCACACTATCTAATAACATGCTATTTTTTATGGAAACCATAACATTCTTATATGTTATATAACATGATTGAATTATAGAACTTATAGTAACAAGTCTAAAACTTAGTTACTAGCATGCATAAATTTAATTGCATTAAAACATGAAAATATAATAGTTCAAGCTATCATGTTGTAACACACTCATATTTTTGATGAAAAATAGTCATGAGTAATGTGTGTTATTTTCTTCATGTAATACCTGATAAAATTATTGTGTACTATAAAGCACGTATTTTTATTGATTTGGGGTAATTTTAATTTAATGAATCATTTATCTATAAGATTCAAGAGGGGCAAGTTTCTTTAATTTTTTAGCAATTTGAGTTCAAAATTAAATCACTTTTATTTTCATTTAAATGTTGAATCATTTTTTTAATTATAATCTAAAATTTGAATATGTTGACACCTCCAAACAATCATCTCTAAGTTGAAATAAATTATGCATGGTAAATTTAATGTTGAATGAAATGCATAAAATAAACCCCTCAAATTCTGGTTTTAGCATGTGTCCAATTGGAATTAGCTAAATGTTATTTTAATTGTTTTTCTTTTCTTTTTAACTCGCATTTTACACGCATTGGTTAAAAAAGAACATACATGCAAATGCATATGGGTTAAAAAGAACAACACACTTTGTTTTTCATTGGGTTTAAAATTAACTCTTAGATAGAAAACACTACAAACGGTTAAAAATAACCCCTTTGCTTGACAAACACTACAAATGGATAAAATGAACCTTGTGCATTCTCTGTTTGTTCACATTTTGATTTTGGTTTAAAAAGAACACCATGTGAGTGTGATTTGAAATATTCATGTGCTCTCTATTTGTTTTTAAACAAAGATCAATTGAACTATGAATATTTTGGTTCACTTTTGTTAAGCCTTAGATCTTGGGCCTGCTTTGGTGGGAAAAAGTACTCACCCCAAAGCGACTCAAATCGGGAACGTGCTAAAGCCAAGTGACACCCAACCGGTATATAAATTCGAATGTTAAGGAAAAATTAGCATTACAGAACTTCCTGCGGACCAGCAATTAACTCCCCAGTACCCTTGTGGTGCGTCGAAACCTGCAGACCCTAACCTCTGCAAACTGGGATGATAATGCCTCTCACGTGGCCTTCTGAATGGGTGCCCGAAATAAATACTTTGTTTTAGAAAACCAAACACCTTCTATTCTTTGGTGCAGCAACAGTCATTGCCAAGGCACCCGCACCTGCACATTTCTTAGTAGAAATGATCAATCTGCCATGGGAGTTTCATGGAGATTGGAAGCTTGGTTGCCCTAAGAAGTGAGTGCACTATAAGGGGGAGCCCATGGGGCCAAGCTTCTGAAATTCATTCGCTAAGGATATACGGTTCGTGGGATCCATAAGAATATTGTCCTTGCAGCCTTAGGATTTTTTTTGTAAATGTCTTCTATGTGGTTGATTTTCATTCTTTACAACACCACGTGTTTGCCAATTGTTTTCAGAAAACATGAACAAATGAACATCATCCTCCAAATCTGAATCAACACAGTCAAACTGAAATAAATTCCTTGCAATCTGCTTGAAATTTTGTCTAGTGTGAAAATCTTACCAAGTTGTCATTCTATCATCTTCAGTCTCATCCGTCCATCCAAAATTGCATTTTCTATAAAATATCAATTTTGTTCTCATTGTGACACCTCTTAATTTGATCACATCACATATTCCTTGTATACATATATATCATTTCATCTAGTTCTTGCATACATGTACAACCCAGGTTGCATATATCAAGATCATATCGTGCCTAAGTTCCAAGTTGCATACATTCCATGAATTTAGTCTTTTCCATATTCATCATTGATCAAATAGAACCCTAAGCTCTTGCACAAGTTCCACTACTCTTCATAGGTCTCAAAATCAATCCATTTTTTATCTATCGCCCACATCACATAGTCCTTGTATACATATATATCATTTTGAACCTAGTTCTTGCATACATGTACAACCCAGGTTGCCTATATCAAGATCATATTGTGCCTAAGTTCCAAGTTGCATACATTCCATGAATTTAGTCTTTTCCATATTCATCATTGATCAAATAGAACCCTAAGCTCTTGCACAAGTTCCACTACTCTTCATAGGTCTCAAAACCAATCCATTTTTTATCTATCGCCCACATCACATAGTCCTTGTATACATATATATCATTTCACCTAGTTCTTGCATACATGTACAACCCAGGTTGCATATATCAAGATCATATCGTGCCTAAGTTCCAAGTTGCATACATTCCATGAATTTAGTCTTTTCCATATTCATCATTGATCAAATAGAACCCTAAGCTCTTGCACAAGTTCCACTACTCTTCATAGGTCTCAAAACCAATCCATTTTTTATCTATCGCCCACATCACATAGTCCTTGTATACATATATATCATTTCACCTAGTTCAAGTGCATACATGTACAACCCAGGTTGCATATATCAAGATCATATCGTGCCTAAGTTCCAAGTTGCATACATTCCATGAATTTAGTCTTTTCCATATTCACCATTGATCAAATAGAACCCTAAGCTCTTGCACAAGTTCCACTACTCTTCATAGGTCTCAAAACCAATCCATTTTTTATCTATCGCCCACATCACATAGTCCTTGTATACATATATATCATTTCACCTAGTTCAAGTGCATACATGTACAACCCAGGTTGCATATATCAAGATCATATCATGCCTAAGTTCCAAGTTGCATACATTCCATGAATTTAGTCCTTTCCATATTCACCATTGATCAAATAGAACCCTAAGCTCTTGCACAAGTTCCACTACTCTTCATAGGTCTCAAAACCAATCCATTTTTTATCTATCGCCCACATCACATAGTCCTTGTATACATATATATCATTTCACCTAGTTCAAGTGCATACATGTACAACCCAGGTTGCCTATATCAAGATCATATCGTGCCTAAGTTCCAAGTTGCATACATTCCATGAATTTAGTCTTTTCCATATTCATCATTGATCAAATAGAACCCTAAGCTCTTGCACAAGTTCCACTACTCTTCATAGGTCTCAAAACCAATCCATTTTTTATCTATCACCCACATCACATAGTCCTTGTATACATATATATCATTTCACCTAGTTCAAGTGCATACATGTACAACCCAGGTTGCATATATCAAGATCATATCATGCCTAAGTTCCAAGTTGCATACATTCCATGAATTTAGTCTTTTCCATATTCATCATTGATCAAATAGAACCCTAAGCTCTTGCACAAGTTCCACTACTCTTCATAGGTCTCAAAACCAATCCATTTTTTATCTATCGCCCACATCACATAGTCCTTGTATACATATATATCATTTCACCTAGTTCAAGTGCATACATGTACAACCCAAGTTGCATATATCAAGATCATATCGTGCCTAAGTTCCAAGTTGCATACATTCCATGAATTTAGTCCTTTCCATATTCACCATTGATCAAATAGAACCCTAAGCTCTTGCACAAGTTCCACTACTCTTCATAGGTCTCAAAACCAATCCATTTTTTATCTATCGCCCACATCACATAGTCCTTGTATACATATATATCATTTCACCTAGTTCAAGTGCATACATGTACAACCCAGGTTGCATATATCAAGATCATATCATGCCTAAGTTCCAAGTTGTTAGTGTAATTAATATTTAATTACACTTGCATAACTTTACTTAGGTTGAGCTAATTTTAGGTCAACATTAGGGTTGCATACTTTGCTTTTATAAAGCAAATCATCTCATTGTAATATTGAATTCCTGAATATATCATTTTGCACATTACATGCAAAGCTCTGCTTTTTTGATGTTTTCTCTTTTGTGGAAGGTGTTTAGGTTTGCATATCTAATATTGGGTTTCTAACATGGTATCAGAGCTCCAAACCTGCCGCTGCCTGTTCATGATTTGAAGATATGGCTTCTCAGTGAGTTTCAAATGCAAGGGTTTCCACATGCATCTTTTCTGTAAGATCTAGGGGTAGCCGATTTTTTGGCACACTATGGGTTCAAACGGACGTCGCCATCGCGTTCGCAATGCCTCAAAACCCTAGGAATGCCTGTCATTTGGTTGATTTTGGTGATCTTGATCTGGGAGGCAATTTTTTTTTGCCAGGGAGGTCGTACGGCTTCCCCAACATGCGTTTCGAGGCACAAATTTTGAAAAAAATCAATTTTTTTTTTAAAAAGTGGTTCTTGGGATCCGCACCGATGCTCACAGTGTAGAGAGGATTCTACCACCGGGTGGCCACCCAGCAACCACCATCGCTAGTGGCTCCCCCACCCAGCTCCGCCGGTCGGCCCAGCCCCCACGGGCCCCTTTACGCGCAGCCCCAGTCATATGGATGACCGGGGGTTACCCGCCAGCCCCTAGGAGTTTGAGGGCCACTAAATTTGTGGTTATTGTTCCCGAGTCTGTATGGTACTTTTTCCCATGGAAGAGTTTCAGTCTTAGTTTGGCATCGGCATCGAGATTCACAGCCTCCAGATTCTGTCATCATCATATCATCTACTGTTGCTTTATGGATTCCAGGGTTGTTCCAATTTGGTGTTTTTGAGTGTTCTGTGGCATTGGGTCTGCTGTCACATTATTATGATTCTGATATGGTTTCTTGTAGACAGAAGTATCTTTCCTTGCTTGTCGGATTGCGGTTCCAGTGTTACTACACAGTGTTCTTCCAGTGCTTCTTTGCAGCAGTCATCTCATTGTAGGGGGGGTTGTCCCACTGGGTTTTCCTTCTCTACCTCATTATTGCATTTGTACATGGGTACCTGATCAGGCCTTGTTGCCGAGACCCATTCATGCTTTCTTGCATTCATCTTAGTTTTAGGTGCATGCTTATCTAGTCTCCCTAAGTTGCACTTATGGGGGGGTGTTAGTGTAATTAATATTTAATTACACTTGCATAACTTTACTTAGGTTGAGCTAATTTTAGGTCAACATTAGGGTTGCATACTTTGCTTTTATAAAGCAAATCATCTCATTGTAATATTGAATTCTTGAATATATCATTTTGCACATTACATGCAAAGCTCTGCTTTTTTGATGTTTTCTCTTTTGTGGAAGGTGTTTAGGTTTGCATGTCTGATCTAGGGTTTCTAACACAAGTTGCATACATTCTATGAATTTAGTCCTTTCCATATTCACCATTGATCAAATAGAACCCTAAGCTCTTGCACAAGTTCCACTACTCTTCATAGGTCTCAAAACCAATCCATTTTTTATCTATCGCCCACATCACATAGTCCTTGTATACATATATATCATTTCACCTAGTTGAAGTGCATACATGTACAACCCAGGTTGCATATATCAAGATCATATCGTGCCTAAGTTCCAAGTTGCATACATTCCATGAATTTAGTCCTTTCCATATTCACCATTGATAAAATAGAACCCTAAGCTCTTGCATACCCTCTCTTGATCATTAGCCCCTTGTGTTTATCCATCATAACACAAGTCAAGCCTTGCATCATAACCAATCTGGACATAGATTTGTATTTGACCTCTTGCATTCTTAGCTTATCACATCATATATCATACCATTTTCATATATCCCATCTTAGAATCATATCCTTTTCAAATGCATTTTTTCCATGAAATTCTTAAGTTCAAGAATCTTTAATTTCATTTGATTTCATATGTTCAACTCCACTTATATATCATCATCTCTCACTTTCTTTGCACAATATTTTGTGACATGTACAAATGGCTCAACAAGCAGGAAGTTCTCAAGTAGAAGTCGAGCCCAATCTAGATATTGGACCAAATGAATCAGTTGAAGAACACATGGACCTTGAAGATAGGGAGGAGTCCCTAGTTCAAACAATGCATGTTCGAGAGGGGTCAGGATCACTTCCTTCTACACTAATGGATGAGCATATAAAAGTAGCTAAAACAATGGGGAAACAAATTTCTTATAGAAATTTAGATCATTTACTTGAAATGGATATGGAGAAACTGAAATGTTATGCCGACCAACCTAAAAATAAAAGTAAGAGGTCAATAACTAAATCTGTAAATAGAATAATCCATGATCATTTCAATCATCTTGAAACACTTGAAAAAACCCAATTGTTATTGCGTTTACTTCTTCGTGATGAGCTGAAAGAGTCATTACAATTGATGGGTATATATTCTGCATCGAATAAGAGGAAACACATGACACCGCAAAAAGATATTGTTGAAAATGTTAAAAAAGGTTTAGATTCCATTGCGAAAAGATCTCGATCATTGGATAAGGCCATTGCAAGAAAGGTGATTTTGACATCTGTTTTAAATAAAGAAATATCCAGAAAAAGAAAAATGTCAGCACTTTCCACTGAATTTGGTTATAGTAGAACCACACTAATAAAATATGAGAAAAAAGAAAAGTTTTAGATGATAGTTTTGAAGGCAATTGGGCAATTATGTGTAGAGCTCCCCGTTTTGACAGGATTGAAGATGTTGTTAGGAACTTGATCTCAAGTTTTTGGAATGATCAGACTCGTCGGTCATCAAATACTAGAGATGTTATGAGGTACAAGATTTGACTTGGTATTTATGAAGAACATATTAAACATTGGCTAGACATAACACAACTTGAGATGTATTTGAACTTTGGTAATATGTATCCTCATATAAAGATTGGGCAAACAATGTTTCAAAGGTTAAAGCCATATTATGTGAAGATAAACAAGTTTTTTGAAACTTCTTGTTGTCGTTATCACATTGAATTTGATCTCTACTATCAGGTGTTTCGAAAGATGATAGAAGAAAGATATGGTTTTGAAAAGGCACCTCCTAAATAGGTAAGTTTGTTCATAAAGGATCTATTATGTGATCATGAAAATGGACCTCAAATAAAATGCATAAAAGGACTTTGTGAAACATGTGGAAATTTGGCTAACTTTCCTTCAATAAATGAAAATGCTAACCTGAGTCAGACAGTAAATTGCAAGAGTTACAAGTATGTAAAGTTTCAAACAAATTTTGGGAAAGAATCCACAAGGTTAAACTATGTAGAAGAGGAGATACCTATTGGGAAATTTATGGAAGATTTTCAAAAATTGATACAACCATACATACAAGATTCATTTTATGCTAAGTGGCAAGCACATCAATTTCAAACATTAAGAGATACTTTCCCACTTGGAACAATTCTATCAGTAGTTGATTTTGCAGAAAATTACTCTTTTGTACATCAAAAAGAGATTCAATTAGAATATTACTTTTCAAAGCAAGTCACTATTATGGTGCATGTGTGTTATCGACATGCACAATTGGAATTGGATGGTGTTGAGAGTACAGATGAACAACGAGCCATCAAGAAAGAATATCACTTTTATATTAGTGATGATAAAGATCATGACACGCTTTTTGTACAACATTGTTTTACAAAATGTTTTTTTGAGAATTTGAGAAGCAAGGGTGTAAAATTTGAAAAACATTTTGTATGGTCAGATGGATGTGCGACACAATTCAAATCATCATGGCCATTTTATGCACTTTCTGGATATCATAAAATTTACAACATAACACATGTTTGGAGTTTCTTTGAGAGTGGGCATGGAAAGGGTGAGCATGATGGCGCAGGAGCTTGCATCAAACGTGCTTTAAGAAAACATCAAATAAGTTATTCAGAAGATCATATAGACAATGCACATGATGTTGTTGAATGGTGCAAGAAACACTTTGCATCAAATGAGATCGGCACATCTTCAAAAACAAACCGAAACATTCCACATAGAGTGTTTTGGGAGATATCGGTTAAATTTAAAATTTACACACATATTTATATATACACATGTTCAAGTTCACATAAGTTTGTTGCAATTACATTTATGTAGGTGTGGATAGAAGATCGATGCATGGATGCAAGAGGGTAGAAAAAACAAGATCTTTGCATTGTGTTATGAGTTCAGATAGTCACCATGGATGGACATTATACACGAGGGATTACTCTTGTTTCTGCACTGAGTGCATTGCAGGAAACTCTCATGCATGCAACAATGAAGAAATTGAATATGTTAGTAAATGGGATATGGTACCACTATTCGTTTCAGACACATACGATGAAAATGAGGATGAAAGAATTCAAGACATTCCTTTGATTTCAAATGATTATGACCATATTTCAGGATTGGTTAGAAAAGGTACATGTGTAAGTTTTCAATAATTTAAATATTATATAAATTTAATGATCTTTAACTTGTCTAGAGACAATTCTAATTTTTTTAGAATTTTATTGTGTAAATTTGGTGTACAGGAGATGTTTTTGCAATTATAGCAGAGCCTGAAAACATAGAAGGTGTTAGCTATTATTTACTGCGTTGCACAGAAGAGAGGAATAAGCTAACACAACCTGAAACACACGATGGAATGTTATTTCCCACAGGTAAGTTTGAATTTAAAATTATATATATACATTGTGCACATGTGTACATTATCTTAAAAACATTAAATATATATTTTACAAACCTTGAGCGCACAAATGTTGTACACATGCACATGTATTACCTCAGGTTCATGTTTACCGTGCAGGTTCTGTTGTTGTGCAAGGGATATATCTAAGACAAGTCAAAGTTGTTCAACATGGGATTCATTTTGTGGACTATCAAGTTGATAAAAAGGTATATCAATATAGTCACCTTATAATTTCTACCACCCTACATCTTCATGCAGTTCCACATGCACGCGGACGAAAAAAATGGAGACTAGATAGTGATGACCATCAAAAAAATTTACATGTTATTCAAGAGCAGGTTGAACCAGAATGTTTGAGTTAGATTATATCCCTGATTTTCAAGTTCACTTGTACATGTACATACATTTTGAAGACGAGAATTTATAGTAACTTGTTTGAACTCTGGATTGTTTTAGTTACTTATAATATATGTTGATGACAAGTGTTTTAAATTTGGTTGGACACAAATTAGGGGTTGAAATACATTGAGAACCTTAAATTGAGTAGATATTTCCAATTATATATTTGTTCCATGGAATTCAAGTACTTGTTATGTACATAATGTGCAAACCTTGTCATAAAAAATTCATTGCTTGAGTGATGGTGGGAGTAGAAGAAAATTTAGTGTTAGTTTCAATGATCCCCCAAATCTAGCATGTTTATTTATTTATATCTTCAATATAATGTTGTATTTATGTATATAGTTGTATATATTTAATCAAGATGGTTAATAAATTATAGTTAATTAATTTCTCTATTGAAATGTAATATGTTAAATATTATTGCAAGTATCTATATTTAAATAATTTTTTAATTTAAATTATGAACTTTATTGAATCATTGCATCATATTGGAGATTATTGTCAACTCATAACATGGACACATGATTTCATCTTCCTATTTCCTATTAGGTATATTACTAGGACAAAACCCTATATTTATATAGATTAATTTGAGGCTTCTCAAATCCCTTCACTTAAAGGTAGATCTATGTAGATTATTCCCATTCTTAGATATTTTCATCGTTTTAGATTAATTTTGTACAAGGGATTTTAATTTTCAACATTGGATATATTAAATCAAATGATTGTGCTTTGAAAAGTGAATAAGATGGAGGTATACTTTGATTGTAGAAAAATAATATCAAATAGATAAAGTTGAATAAGATGGAGGGTATACTTATTTTGATTTTTTGAAAAATAATATCAAATAGATAGAGTTTTAGATTATTTCTATATCAAACTTGAAAACAGTCCCTCTCAATCAATGTTAATACTTGGAATTTTGTATTGGATCCCCCTCTACCTTGCTTACAAGGTCTCCCTCCTCTCCCTCACTCCCTTGTTGATGCCACTATTGTGTGATGGATAAATGAATTAACATTGTGTTTAACATGCTATGATCTCTTACTCACACTTATGAAATGAGTTAATGAAATGATGGACTAACCTAATGAAGAAATAAATAGTTTATGCATCTTAAATGCATATGCTAAGAATGGGAATAGGTTCTTTCTTTCTTCTTATTGAATCTAATTCATCTTGTATTTTATGTATTTTGGTTATAAAGGAGAATATTGTCTTGTGTGATTATGAATATTATCTCATCCCTAGTAGAGTAATGTGCTAGGTGTTTATGTTGTCTTGAAGGTGAATATTCAGCTCACTCTTTATCTTTTTAGCCGATAGGCTACATATAGTGTGAGATTTGAGCTTGAAACAAGTCTCACACTTGCAAAACACTATTGAGTCATCAAAAAACAAGTTTTAGGTACCATTTAATGGTAAACTAGCTGCCATAAAAGCCTCCAAAATATCACTTATAACATAAAATCAGATAAATATTAATTTTCCAACTAGATGGGAACATTCTATTTCCATTTGCAATGTTTTTTGTCAATTTGATGGCAACTTTATTTTTTCGCTTATTATTAATTGTTTAATCCATCCACATACAACTAGAATTTGCAGCACATGGAATCCAGACACACCCATGCACAACCACACACTCTATAACATATTAACATACATATAGTTTTCTATCGACATAATCTTTGAACCTCCTTTAGGTGCAAGTGCTAGTGGTAGAAGGTGCCTTGTGAGTGTCTCCTTATTGTGCTTGTGTTTCTACTAGGAGAGTGTGCCATATTAGTATGCATGCTACTCATTTATTGAGAAGACATATCATATCTCCTTTTATGTTTACATACTCATTTCTTTTGCATGTGTTTGACTTTGTGTTAGTGTAGGACCATATGTGATGACTAGTTTGTGTGAGTGTATGTTATAACACTCTTACATGCTATATTTATTAACATCATTTTTTATGTGTTTTATTCCATCTTATCCTTAGTAAAATATAGGCATTATGATATATAATAATGGAAGAACTCCCTAGGTATGCCTTGGCCTCCACATACAATAAAAATAGGAAACCCTATTCTATTGCTATGTGGTAGGATAACTAGTTGTAATTTACGACATCAAATGAGTAATCCCACTTTATGCCAATTATCCTCTAATTTAAATCTCTAGGAGGGAAATAAAGTGTATTTACTATTTGAGTCCCACCACTCCATAAGGGTTGTCAACATGCGTATGACATAGCAAGATTTGGGTATCTCTTGCATATGCCCTAAATTATTTCTACTCATCATATGAATATCAATTGGAATAAGATATAATGCTAAGAGGTTGTATAAGTAGTACTTGTGAAGTAATTATGCACCTCAACATCATCACAATGTAATAGGAAAAAAATTGCATTACAAAAAATATAAAAAATGACATTTATAGATCCCAAGTTTACTAGAAAATTACTTTATTGAGAAATTTGGTTTAAATTTGTAGGCATCTCTTATGCACACGGGGGATCATATCTAGATAAGTTGGCTCAAGATCATAAAAATGAGTACACTTTTATGAGAACGAGGTTAAATATCTAGATTTTATTGTATAAAACAAAATTGCTATATCTTTTATGCTATTCTATTTAATTTTCAAATTTTTAAAATAAAAATCAAGGATAAATGATGCTTACCTCTTGAAGTGGGTTGCTAGCATCAATATAAACATGTAATTTGTATATATTTTAGTAGGAAAATGGCCTTTACAATGCAACATGATGAAAAGTCTAGAAATCTCTATCTCAAAGGGGTGAATGTCCAAATGATTTTTTATGATCATCTCCCTCTCTCTGTGTATGGATATGTACATGTATATATATGCATATGCATATGTATATACATCTACATATATATACATATACACATATATAAATGTATATGTATATATAGTGAAAAATATATATTTATCTAGATAAATATTAATAGGGAAGAGGGCTTTGATCATTTATAACAGCTTGCATGTTAGTGACGATAAGAATAGGAATTTGAAACTCTTTAAGAAAGATACCAATTGTTTACCATAGTTCTTATTCATCTTCACTAAATACTAGTTTTTTACCATAGTTCTTATTCATGTTCCCTAAATACTAGTTTAAATGAATCAAGTGGTAATCAAACTTGTTATTTCATTGTGGAGTTTGTTGTTATTTAATGTATAGATATGCAACATATCTAGTAATTTTAGAATTTTGTTACAAGTCAAAAAGATAATAGAGGTATAATTTGAATTGAATTTTCTTAATGTTTCAAAGAATATAATTTATTTGTTTCTTTGTTCTTACTTTCTATCAAGATTTTAATTTCATCATTTTTATCAAATTTTAAAACTAGAAGAACATGTCCTTGAAATTAATAAATTATAGGCTCAAGTAAATATACTCATTTATAAAATATCATTGGTTTACTTGAGCTTGGGAGTCATTTATTTTATAATTTTTGACTGCTTACTATAATTTATTCAACATGGGCATGCGTGTGAAAAATATTTATTGTGATCAACATGAATGAACTTAATTATAAAATGGCATTCATTTCCTAAAATTCTACTCTAGAGAGATCAAATGAATATATCATATAAGGAAATGTAAGTTGTAAGAGATCATCAAATAAGCAAATGTATGAATATTGAATATAAGCGAATGTATACATATATCATATAAACATGTAAACATATCAATATTGATCAATGTATAAACATGTAACATGTTATAAGAAAAGTTCTAAATGTATGTATATCATAAAAGAAAATGTAAGTTAGAGATCATCGAATGTCGAATACTAAAAATCATCATATATAGCAAATGTAAGTTAGAGATAATCAAATGTCAAATAGTAGAAAGATCATCATATAAGAAAATACATCTAATATGCAGGGCCTAATATGAATGTCGACTCCTAGTCGAACGACCATTTGAATGAGAATGGTCCTGCTCTGATGGATGTGCTGAGCCTTGCAAATAAAATGGTGTACAAAATGTGTTAAATACATATAATTTATATTAAATATGTATCTAGATCTATGCATGTACATATTCATGTACATATACACATGTATATATAAAAATTTAAAACTCACATGTCCACTAGCATCAGATTCATCCATAGAGTCACGTCGATGTGCACGATTTGGAACAAGGCTAGGAGTGACATTAGGTATGTCCACCTACAAATATATAAATTCATATATATCAGTACATGAATATGTAGTTAAATTAAAACTAAAATTTAAAAATAATTATAAAGGAATTGAAACATGCACATGCACACATACATGCACATCATCTGATATCGGATGACCTGAGTCCTCTGAAATGGCCGCCTCCACCATATCAACTATACGATCAAGCAACGAATCAATATCTGCATCCCTCTGATCTATCTCATATCGTGCCAGCAATGATGAGTGGAGAGGACTATGTAGGTGAGATGGCATCGATGATAATGAACCGACACCAACCAACATCTCAATAAAACCCATAGTCTATGCAGCTATCGAATGATCAGATGGTGGATCCTGACGTGCACTAGTGCTGGGTTGAGAGTGATGGGATCTTGGAAGTGAACGCCCTCCATGTGCCAAATGATCTCTAACATGCTCTATACCGATCCCATAGTCTGATGCAATGAAAACATATGCCTCCAAGAGTTCCTCAGCCAAACAAAGCAAATTCCTGCGTGCCATATCTCTTGTAAGTGCCTCAAGCTCTGTGGGAGTAGGGATGTCTTCTGATGTGAAAGGATCCATGGTGGTCGACTGTGCTGAAGATGTCGTGGGTCGGGGACGTCTAGACATCAAATACTGACCTACACGATCAATAGATATCCTACTGGTGGTAGCTGCAATGTCACCTATAGTATCAATTGCTTCCTTTTGGGAAGCAACGACAACCTCATCTGCTATGGGGGCTAGAGCTGGGGTGAGAGCAGGAGACCTCTCACCAACCAATACCCTAAACACTGGGGTCGGTCTATCTACTCGATGATAAGTGGGTCTGTCAACAATCCTACCACGCCCCTGACAAGCATATGGTGGAATGTCTAGGTAGTTGACTTTGAGGCCCAAATGGACCTCAGCATACAACTGCTGAACAAAATATAATGGAATCTGGTCATTGTTTGGGTATTGACCATGTACTATGAGAAATCGTGGGTAGATCAATGAGGCCATATCATGATCAACACATCTAGTGACCTAGTATCCCCTAACCTTACGTGTATTTTGATAAAATGGAAAACAATTGGTTTTTATCATTTCTTTGGTCACACTATCTTGTATTTGTTTAAGGGGAACCTCACCATGTACTTCTTCCCGCATGCGGGAAAGAATAGCAGCTACTCTATCTGGAGAAAATGCACTTGTCCTCTCAAGTTCATCTCTTAATTTTTCAAGACTATGCAATATTGACATGCATGGTTCAGAATATATCCCGGGGTTTACATTTTGCGCTAATGAGTCTTTCAATTTATTAATCTCATTAGTGGTATTTTCAAACAAAGATTCCAGAGGTGGAGCATCTGCATTATCCATGTTATGTATGTATGTGTACCTAAAGGAGAAATGAGACCTTAGTTTAAATAATATATCTAGATATAAGGAATAGAAATCTAAAATAGTTCTAATAATTCATCTACTCATCAATAATATTTCCATACCATTAACACAAAACATGTTCAACATCTATCATAGTTTTTAATTTAATCAAAACATTCACATTACTAGGTTGCACAAAAAACATAATCTAAAACAATTATAAAATTTAAATTTACAAGTGTGCGTGTGCACTCTAGAACAAAATGTGTCATTAAAGACAATTTAAAAAACATTGACAAAGGTTGCATCTAAGATTTATTTCCTACAACTAGTAATAAAGGGAAAACATTATTACTTAACATTGAAAATAAAAATGTTGAACATGAAAGCGAAAATGTTGCAAAATGTTATGAAACACCTATTGAAAAGAGTAAAATCATAGAAAAATAAGAATTCAAATTTAGAAATATTTTTGAATAATGTAGAAATGAACCCCATGATATTAAAATTATACTCCATGATCCAATTGTTGATAATATTAATAAAATTGATAACACACATAAAAAAATGAAAGTCATTGTATCTCCAAGTTACATAAGAAGAGAGAGGACCTTTCCAAATTAGAATACTAACCAAATTTTACAAGAGTGTGGTACAATTAAAATACCAATTTTATCTAAGGAATTATTAGATTTATTTTAATGTGTTAGATACAATGATTGTAATTTTTGTAAAAATGTGTTTAAATGAGAAGCGTTTACAATGTGGTGGGTTATCAAAGTTTATATCATGTACCCATTATGGAAGCAAAATGATCTGGGAAATAAAATGTTTGAGAAAAAGAGATATGAGATAGTAAAATACAATTTGAAGAGTGGAGGTGAAGATTCTAGATGTGAGTTGGTCACAAGAGAAGCACTGCTAATTTTATTTCTGATTTTAAGAATATTTTTTATAAGTATGCAATACATAGCCCCTATTCTTGATGGTTAGATCAACAAGTCAAGGTGTGCAAGAATTTTTCCTAATTGGAACTATTATAGATCTATAGTCAATTTTATATAAAATTACACATTGCAGCCACAAAAAGAAGTTGAATCATATTAATATTACAATTCTATTCAGATAAACTATTATTGTTCACATCACATATAGGCATGCCCCTAATAGTAAAAAACAAAATAAGAAGATAGTTAGGGAGCATAATTTTTACATGTTAGTGATGATCAATATCATTCGTCATAGTATGTACAATATTGTTTTCAATAATTTTTTTTTTTTTTATAAGAAAACATTGGTATTATAAAGGTTCAAAAAATCAATATTTGGTCAAATAATTATACTGATTAACTCAATTTAATGCTTGTGTATTCATATTGGTTTAGTAGAATACATGCAGAGAAGGTTATACCTTGTATTTGGATTTTTTTAAAAGGTGGGCTACCTTCTTCATGTGGAGGAATTGTGTGAATAATGTCATTATGTGGTTCATTGTACAAAGTTTTGTCTTGATGAGGAATAAATAAATACTTAGTAGAATAGTAACTAATATAATCTACAAAATGCATAGTGTGATGTTTTGAAGTTCAATATATTGTACATAAGATTTAGTGGCATGATGGGAGGTGAAGGGATAGAGAGATTTGGAAATGCTAGAGGAATTTTATTGTTAAGTTGTACTATAGCAAGATCCACAAGAATAGGACCCTAGTTGGCAATCTTGTGATCCTCATAACTTAAGTACATTAATTCATTTATTGAGCCATTGAAGATATCTAGTTCTTTTTTTTTTTTTGATAGTTGTAGCAAAATTTATTGATTATCTCTATGTTATGGTTCTATTTTTCTCTCTTTCAATGATTTTGATTATGTAAGAACAAAAAATGATGAATAAATTCATTAAGACTACTAATCTGGATAATTTCACATATGCTCCACATATACTTGCAACATATGCTCCTATAGAAATGGTGACTTTATATATTTTGAAATGTGTTTACTCTATATAATGATGTATGAGTCATTTTCTTAATCTTGGGGGTGTAGTGTATGAGAGTCTAGAATTGGATCCAAGATGGAGATTTTGTGTGATGAGAAGTGCCTTAGATCCTATCATCAAGTGTGGTCCACTAAAAGAATGTTCTTAGTTTGAACACTATTTTTCTCTCTTTACAAAACCAAAATATATTGGGAATCATGAAAATAGTGGTGAGTACACTAGAATATCAATCAAGAGAGGCAAGTACATCAATCCCACAATAGTAAGTATGCTCAAATTTGACTCATAGAATATGATGTCATTATAGATTTCATTATCTAAAGTTTTCTCTTTATGAGGAATAAATAGAGAATAATTGGAATAACTTACCTAATGTAATGTACAAAGTACAGATAACTTGATGTTTTGAAGACATGGATATCTTAAAATTTTAATTGAATTATTTTTTGTAGAGGATGTGGTGTTGGGTATTTTTCTTGCAACCATCTAGATATTAAGGAAATCTACCATAATGTCCCAGTCTAGGAATAATGTAGGCAATGGGGAAGTAGCCTATATATTTAGACTAAGGGGGAGAAAAATTAGAGAAGATAGAATGACTTGGATAAAGCCTCCTCCTCTTCTTTGAGCCTTACTAAGTTTGGAAGTTTATTTCCTATAGATCTTAAATATAGGAACACAACTAATTTAGTATATAAGAGGTCTCTAATTTGGTAGTTAGTTCAAATGATGTGACTCTAGATATAAGCAAGCTACTCATCCCTATATATATATTGTGTTTATCACAATAATAATTTACCTAATATTTATATAGGATCATATAAAATCCTATACAAATACTATGTATTGAATAACACTCTCTAGGGATTTAATAGCTTTATATTACTAAATTTATGGATGATGGAATAAAACCTACTTCACTAGATAATATGACACTAACATATATATTTTTATTTTCTTTCTAAATGAATAGAATGTCCAACCCTCAACTATCAAATTTATCTTGAATACATGAAACCTTAATGAATTGAATAAAATACTAACATTCAAATCAGTCTAATGCACTTGGATTTATCATTTAGAGCTTACACTCTCAAATTCCATTTTACCCCAATGATGCACCCTAATTGATAATCCACAATCAATTTAAATTCCCCACATATTATTTTAGAAAATTTTCTCATCCTAGCATGACCTACATAGTGTAACATAATTTTATAGCACGTCTTAGATGCAAACTAATAAATAATTAATATAAAGAACAAAAAACACAAACTCAAAGATTCCATGAATCCATAAAAAAACTTAAATAAAAATGGATGTCCATAATACACAATTATAATAAAAGGTTTCTTATATGACCTTAATAAAGGACAAATCATCGAGATGTTGAGATTAATGTATCTATATGACTTTAATTTTTTTATAAAAATATAAAAGGCCAAATGTTTGACTCTAAAAGATAGGAAAAGTATTCAACTAGGTGTTGGGGTTTGTGGGAGTATGAAATAATATACTAGGGAAAAATAAGGTCGAATCCTCTAGCTTTATATATTTTTATTTTTTAAAAAAAAAAAAAATGATGTTAGTAGGTATGTCTCAATAGGTAGTTACTCTAAAAATTGATGATGTTAGCATCATATAAAGATTGCATTATCATGATTTTGACATTGTGAAATAAAAGATGGATAAAAATTTAGACGCATGGAATCAATTCTAGAACTCTAAAACACAAGATTTTTTTTTACTAGTAGAGGATGAAGATAATAGGGTTAGAAAGGGATGGTACTTAAGGATTGGAAAGACTAAATTCCCAATACTAAAAGGATTAAATACAAATAATAAGATTGTGAAGTTGTTGGGGAATGATTGAAATGACATGATGGTTGAGAGATGAAAAAATTGGTGCAAAAATACTTATAGACATTTGGATTAAAATGGATTGGGATTTTTAAGTTTAAAAGGGAGTGGTATGGTAGGATATAACCAAGTTTAAAATTCTAGAAAATATAACACTTGAATACAATAGAGCTAAGAGGGGTCAAAGAATATGGAGACAAGAATGGTTTGAATGGAGGGTCAAGCCAAACACTCTAGAAATAGAAAATATTCTAGGTCACTAAGAAACACTAAGGATTGGATTACTAGCATGAAAACCACAATAAAATTGAAGTCCAATAGAATCCATACTTAGATAAATTTAACAAAGGTTGAAAGTGGATTATCAAGATTAGTTGAAAGATTATACTTTGAGGATGAAACCCAATAGACCAATGGAAAAAGAAAAATGGAGGTGGTAGAGATGAAATATTGTTATGCAAATCCATCAAAATAACAATATGGTAATTGATAGAAATTCATGAAAATGACCAACACAACTTCACACATAGGATATTTTTTAATTTTTAGAAATTGAAGCATCTTGAACTTGTAGGGGACATCACCAAGTAGATATTTGAAAAGAATTTAATAGAGGAAATTATAATAAAAATTCAATAGCCATTCTACCTCTTCCTTACTCAATCACCTTAAGTCTAGATTCCTTCATGATTTATTTGTAATAAGCCTCCTATAATCACATGTAGGTTTTTCATTTTAAGATGCAAACATGTATTTTAACTAGTATTTAAATATATATAAGGAATTAATTACTCATAAAATAATTAGTTTTATTAGCATATGAATCATCCTTTGTTATCACATCATCTACATAATATTGGTGTGATCAACCTAGATCAACTTGTGTTATCAGTTTAATTAATTTCTATTCTTTGGCCAACTTCATAGGCATGTTTTATATGTCAAATTATTATAATATAGTGGTCCATTTTTCTCATGATTTATTCTACTAAGAAAGTCCTTTACTACTACATGTCAAAGATTACTACAACTACTTATTATTGAAAATGTAATTAAAAATTAATCAATACTCACACTAAAGCATAATCTTGCTTCAAATTTGGATAATTTATCTTTGCATCTTTGAATGATACACTCATGAAGGCTACATGCCTTTCATTTCCTAGGTTTCTCATTTGAATAAGAATGGTTGTACAATGTGGTCAAATGAAAATGAGTATATGTAGAATAGTTTAGAATAGTTTGGGCTTGTAACCAATATAGGGGATTCAAAAAATGATTTTTTGATTTATTCAACTGCCTTAGCTTACATTTTCGACTATATTTTTGCATATTTCATCATCTTGGTATTTAGTGGCCTCATTATCTCTACAAAACCTATTTGAATTTCTTTATAAAGTTAATCTTACCAAACCAATAATTCAATTCATTATTTCTTGTTGAAGGTTGTGAGAAGATCTTGTTTATCCTTGAATACAAAAATGGATTGTATACCTTCCTTGTTTAAATGTATTTTCCTTCTTTATCCATTGGAATTGCATATAAAAAAATGGATTGAATACAAAAATAAATTGTATACTCAACTATTTATATTCTTCTAAATTCTAGATAATGAATTTGTTGAAAATGCTTTAAAAAATTTCAAACAAATGCAATTGAAGCCACGAATTTTGCACCAAAATGAGCTATGAAAAACCTGAGATGATCGAAGGTGAATTGTTTGCACGCTTTTTCTTTTTTCTCCGGTTCACCACACGCACCCTGTTCGCCAGCCACTGTTCTCTGCTCGGTGAAAATGATAGGGATGATAGAGCTTTTTTTTTGTTTTAATCTATGTTAAGGGGGTTCGGTCGAACCCTAGTTCGGTTTAACCCCTTTATTTTATTATTAAAGCGCATAAGTCAATGGGGGTTCGGTCGAACCCACATAAAGGTTCGGGCGAACACTTGGGTTCGGCCGAACCCCTTCACTTTGTGTAGAGGGGAAAATCGACTTTTCCCTTCCTCCACAAAAGTGTTCACCACTTATGTGGGTTCACCCCAGCACAAAGTCGTTACATCCGAAACCTAACCGCTAGGACACGTGTCACAAGGGTCAGGATTCTAGATTCGTCATTTCAAACTCAGAAAACCACCAAGATGCTAGCGCACCGCGCGGACGTCCACGCGTCGCGCAGGCGTCCAAAGCCTAGATTTTTGGGAAACGCCTTGTGAGGATTTTGTCATTTCGCCATGTGTCTGCATGGAGTCAAAACCGTGAAATTTTGGATCATGGGATTTTTCCATTAATATTTCTAAGGTGTCATAAATGTTAGGCAAGATGCAAAAATGTGGAACTACCCCTAGGTATAGTTCTATGAAATTAAATTTTCCCCCCACTTTAGTGGGCTCGATTTTGGAAGAAATTAGCCTCACTAAAGTAGAGAAGAAAAATTTCAACCGAATTTTGAATTTTACGAAATTGTGTGCCACGAAGGAGGGACCGCAGGGGTCACCGAGGTCGAGCTAACCAATACTGAGGATTCCCCCAGCTTTCAACACAATGGTCGTGAAATATTGTCCAAAATTGTATCCTGCAAAACTTAAAATTTTGAGTCAGCTTCGAAAAATTGAAAGAAACTACTACAGAGAGAAGAATGATCAAGAAAATTTGTTGATTCGGAGGAAAAATATGATCAAGAGGTGACTATATGCCCCCTCCTAAGTTTTCCCCTAGCTTGGTGGGGTAAAGTTAGTAGAAACCGAGGAACCACAAACTCTAGGGAAAATGGGCCCTGGGGGGCCTATATATACCTAGGTGGGCCCCTAGAAGGGTCATTTTCACTATTCACTACGATCAAATTGTTGACTTATGTGAGAGAAAAGTCAGAAAAATATTGAGCAGGAGAGAGTACGAGGTGCCGAGGTTGGAGCAACTACACGAGGAAATCACCAAGGGTTGCGAGGTAGACCAGGTAGGCCTCTAAGCCTCATTTTTCATGTAATTTAGTTAATTTTTTACACATTTCTACTCAGCAAGGTGCGCAAGTGTCCAAATTTCATGTGTGTGTCTACCATATGCGTTGTCATCCATGACATGCACTATCATCGTGGGTCTGTGCTTGCATCCTTGGGGTGACCATGGCGGCCTGGGATGCATACGCAATGCATAGACGTTTGTACGATGCACATATGTTCTTAAGCACTTTTTTCTTGTTTTGTTGATGCACTTGGATGTTTTTGACTTAATTTTTTTACTTTTTGCAAGAGTACCTGGATATTTGGGAGCATCCAGGAGGGCGAGCTTTCTAACTCATCCGTGAGCAGAGGGATCGCCTCTCACAAGACGAGATCACACATCTGGAGTGGGTCGGTCTTTGGCACATGTTCACCATGCCAGAGATGAGGTACCACGAGAGGATGCTCACCACCTTGATGGAGCGATGGGATGCCACTATGTAATATTTCTATCTAACCTGTAGGGAGATAACCATCACACTCAAGGATGTCTATCAGATCCTCAGGCTACCCATCCACGGATGACGGGTGGCCATAGATGACACACGATCGACATGAGAGGGGAGTGAGGGCATCCTCTATTGCACAGGGAGGATGAACGGCGCCGATGAAACAAGCCACATTTACACGCACTGGTATGACCAAGCGAGGACCACGATGCCATTGCTACATCGAATGATGGTTGTTACAGTTGTTTTTCGCATCACCATAAATGGGAAAGGCTTGAACCTTCATGGGGGCCTCGTCCATACCATTAGAGAGATGGTAGAGCACCAGACTATTCTTTCCTAGGGGCGCAACATGTTGTCACACCTTTACTAGGAGCTCGAGCAGTGCATACACTATGAGTACCATAGTCTTATAGCGTGCACACTTTTGCAGGTGTGGGCTTTCACCCACATCATGTGCACCTGACCAATTGGTTTTCCCTAGTGATGGTCGTATTAGGATCCCATGGTCCACTGGTATGACATGATAGGCCAGTGGTGATTCAAAGATTTGCAATTTTAGTGACTACAATTTGACAATGTTGCCATGGGAGAGGTTTGGTGGAGACCCTACCAATATTTTAGGTGGGTCGATGATGACAGGTTCCTGAGGAACCTATAGCAGGACCATTTTTCGGTAGGTCACCATAATTTTGTGATTGTTCCTTGCTACTAGATTTGATTCATGCGACAACATGGCCATATCTAGACCATTCTGCTAGATGTGCCCACATATACCAGAGCACACCAGAGTGCAAAGAGAGTGGGAGATCGCCCTCACCCCACCATCATAGACATCATCCCCTCAAATGATGATGATCTCGACCATGATCTGTCATCCATGGCAGTAGCAGACAATTTTGGGGTGGCTGCAAATTTTTCGCTGTGGTGGGAGAGGCATCAACTAGCTCCAATGTTTGGTGAGGGTGCCCTAGGAGGGGGTCCTATTCCACAAGAGAACTTTCCCTTCTTGCCACCGTAGGACAAGAGGAGAGGGCATCAAGAGGAGGAGCATGCATAAGAGGAGGAGGCAGCACCCGCGAGGCCAAAGCGACGAAGGAGATCAGATCCCCTGCAGCTATGCCTGACTCGTTAGCACCACCAGTTCCCACTGCCCCAAGAGTAGCAACCCTAGCATCGTCAGGTTCAGTCTCTAATTCTGGTGGCACAAGACCCAACACCAACCCACACCTTGATCCCTCATGGCAGCCAGAGGATCCAGGTATACATAGTGCATTGTTTATATTTTTATGCTTTTGATTCTTTTAGTTTATGATATATGTACATATGTCATGTGATATTGATTTTTGTTTCTCTCTCTATGGTTGCAGAGGATGTACAGGGATGGACTGGTCTCATAGCTCAGTGTATTTCAGAGGTGGCCCCTATCATTCCTATCTAGAGGATAGTTCTCGAGGCTTATCAGTCAGTATCAACAAGGAGGCATGCCCCTAATTTTGAGCTGGTAGCGCGCTTGAGGATCGCCTATGAGGAGCAAGGCACAAAGATCATCGATTTGACGACTCTTCAAGGACAACGTGACTAGCTGTTGAGGGAGTTGCAGATGGCGCTCATCAAGTGAGATGCGAGAGTGATGAGGGCTGAGGTCATTGAGCAGGTGTGTGAGGCCCTTCAGAGCCGCATCGATGGCCTCAATGTGTAGTTGACAACCGTGATCCTGACATATGTCTAGTGGCTGTAGTAGGAGTTGGCACAGGTGAAGATGGATATATGTCCATTGTAGGGGGAGATTAGAGGGATGTGGGCAGCCATGTCCATATCATGTTCACATTGATCTCGTTCTTCTACCACCATGCAACCTCCTCCGAGAGCACCAGAGCGGTCGCTAGAGCCAAAAGGCTCAGGGAGCCATGCACCATAGGGATAGAATCCTATCTATTGAATATCATTTTGGTAGTCAGATACACATATATACATGTTTATAGATATTTTCTATAGAAATATATTCAGCAACCACTCATTTTTTATAGCAGTGGCCCGATACATGTACATGACATTTGATTCATACATGGGCATATGTATATATATACATTTGTTTCAGTATCATGGCTTTGCTTATGTGTATGTTTTCTATTTTCATGTATGTTCATACTTATGGATGTTATCTGGTTATATGGATGTATGTTTTCATTAGATGTTAATCATGATTTAATAAACACGTTTGGTTACATATTAATTAAATACATTGATGATCTAATTACTTTTAAAGGTTGTAATGTGATGTATGGATACATAGCATAGTTAGACACATGTATGTATGTTTTTATTTCACACACACACACATGGTTACATTATAAATACAAAAAAAATTATAATGTGAGAATGAGCAATGTCAACATATGTAGTATTGCTTCCTTTTAGGGAGAACACCGCAAATGTGCCACATTGGAACGCTACGCATAGTATCAACGAAGATGCATCGCATTAATGAGATATTTTAAAGGTGTTCCATCCATAGATGATAATCCATTGGCACCCAAACCATACACAAAAATCACAATGTAAGGACCTAACCAGTTAGGAATAAATTTCCCTTTCTGATTAGGTGGGGCATTTACATTTCATTGATTTTCACATAGAACCAGGTCTCCTAGCTTAAAGGTCCTAGGAAGCACACACCCTGATTATATTGTCTTGATAACGACCATTGATAAGCTTTAAGGTGATTGAAGGCCTGTAGACGACACTCGTCGAGCATCTCTAGCTGATGCAAGCGGTTGATATGATAGGTTTCATTGTCAATTAACCCTCTAAGGGAAACCCGCAAGGACGTAGTTTCCAACTCTAAAGGCATGATAGCTTTGGCACCATACATGAGGTTTTATGAAGAATGAGTTGAAGAGTTTTATTAGACGCTTTTTCTTGACCATTGGATTGTGGATAATACGGTATAGAAAACCTATGTTGAATATGAAATTTCTCCAGGAAATGATTTACTTCCTTGTTCTTCAATGGTGTGCCATTATCAGAAACAAACGTGCCAGGCAATCCAAAACAAGAAATAATATTGTTCAATAGAAAGCTACATTGAGCTTCAGCATTTGTAGATTGGAGAGGAATAGCTTTGATCCATGTCGTGAAATAATCTATAGCGGTAATGATAAAGGTATGTCCCTTGGAAGGAGGTGATATTTTCCCTATGATATCCAACCCCTATTTTGCAAATAGCCAAGGAGAAATCTGATTTTTTAACTCCTAACCAGGAGCATGAATAAGACAGTTGTGTTGTTGACATTGAAGGCACTTCTTGAAAAAATTGAAGGAATCTTGTTCCATTTTTTTCTAGTAGTACCCCATGTGTATCAATTTTCTTGCCAAGGATTTACCATTGAAATTTCCACCCTCGGAGCTTGAATGAGCTTCCTTAAGGGCAAGGGGTATTTCCACTTTAGTGAGACACCTTAACAACAAAAAATTATAGGCCTTTTGATAAAGAACGTCGAATAAAATGACATAACGTATTGAAATATTTCGTATACTAGTGTGATCATTCTTCGTCGCATCATCAGGAAAGTTTCCAGTCTTTAAGTAACTATAGATACTAGAGAACCACTCTCTTGAGTCTGCATGAAAAAAAGTCAGAGACTCAGGTTCGGGTTGATCGAAAACTGTCGGGGTTCGCATGACCTAAACCACAAAGTGATATTCTTTTGTATCCTCTTCTGAAGGTACCAAGGAAGCAGCGCTTGCCATGGTGTCAACATGTGTATTTTATCTCCTAGGGACACTGTTTATTGTGAAAGAGGAAAACTGATTGAGCAAGGACAAAGAGAGATATCTATATTGAGATAATCTACTTTGTTTAGCCTGATAAGTTCTTGTAATCTAATTCATAATAAGTTCAAAGTCACCTAGTATACGGAGATGCTTGATTTTTAATGCAATCACGACACCTAAGCTAGCGATAAGAGCTTCGTACTCAATGATATTATTGGTGCAAGGAAAATCTAATCGAAAGGATAGAGGGATCAGTTTGCCTTCGGAGGATATCAGGACCACACCTGCTCCAGAACCAATCTGACACCTCGACCCATCGAAATACATCTTCAATTCGAGGTCATAGTTAATTGCAAAAATATTCTCATCAAGAAATAGATCCAACCCAGGGAAGGAGCGAGATGAGGAGCGTCTACTAATTGATCAACAACCGCTTGACCCTTTATTGATATTTGAATAACAAATTTTATGTCGAACTCAGAAAGCAACATAACCCACTCCGCTAATTTCTCAGCAAGGTCAAAGCTAGAGAACAAGTGTTTCAAAAGATCTATTTTTACTATGACGTGTGTTTCAACACGGAGAAGGTAGTGCCTCAACTTCTTCGTAGTGAATACGAGAGTGAGGCATTCCCTTTCCATGGATGAAAAATAGGTTTCATAATCGACAAGGACACGACTAATGTAGTAGACCTCTCTCTCTCTTCCTGTGTCATCATATTGAGCCAACAAAGCTGCCAAAGCATATGGTGATACGACAAGGTAAAGAAAGAAAGGTCTATCTTGCATAGCTAGCATCAATACAGGAGGATTGGCCAAATAAGCCTTGATTGATTCAAAGGCTTTCTGACACTCTTGATCCCATATGAAGCAAACACCCTTTTTTAATAAATGAGTGAAAGGGAAGGTGCGATCAGCCAATTGAGATATAAATCTACAAATCACCTGAATTTTCCCTTCTAAACTTTGCAACTCGGTGATATTCCTCGATGGAGGCATGTTAACAATGGTATCAATTTTATTTGTGTCAACCTTGATCCCCCGATAAGAGACTATAAAACCCCAGAAGCTTATCGCCATCTATACCGAAGACACACTTATGGGGATTGAGTCTCATCTTGTAGAGCTGAAGCTTTTTGAAGATAAGATGAAGGTTCTTCACATCATCTTGATGATTTATAGATTTTTCCAAGATGTCATCGACATAATCCTTTAAGATTTTATGAATAAAATCATGAAATATCAAGGTCATTTCCCATTGGTAAGTCACTCCTGCATTCTTTAAACCAAAGGACATGACCACATAACAGAAAATACCCCAAGGGGTAGTAAAGGTTGTCTTGTATTGATCATCCAAGTTAATACGGATCTGATTAGAACCCGAGAATCCATCCATAAAAGATAACAACGCATGGCCTGCGATTGAGTCCACAAACATATCTATGTTAGGTAACGGGAAATGATCTTTAAGAGAAGCTTTATTGAGGTCTCGAAAGTCAATACATCTATGAATACAACCATTAGGCTTGCTAACAACAACTATATTCAAAATCCAAGGAGAGTAGTCAATTGGATGGATAAAGCTCACTTTCAACAACTTTTCTATCTCAATCTTGACCATAAAAGCTACCCTAATATTAATCTTTCGAATTTTCTGCTTAACCAGTTTGGCATCGAGACATAGGATGATATTATGGACCACTATGGATTCATGAATAATAGGCATATCCTCATATGTCTAAGCAAAGATATCAGGGTGAGTATGCAAAAGATCAGAGTGTTCATTGGCTTCTTTGGAAGAGAGATACTTCCCAATCTTGATTACCTTTTTCGAAGACTTAGGATCCATAGGGATCTCAACAGTATCCCATTTAAGGAGGGGACTACATTCCTTGGGTGAGATATCAGAACATCATTATTGACGTTAGATAAAGGGTCTTCCTCATCGATGCTCATAATAGATTCTCCAAAGTAGGCTTGTCTCTGCAAGTGATATGTGAATCATTTCTTGTGATGATAAGGAGGCAACAAAGAGTAAGCACCTAGAAATTTCCCTAATGCTTCATCCAAAGAGAAGACATCCAAAGGAACCTTCTCAGCTCATCCCCTTTCTTCTATCAACTCAAGATGGACCAAACTTAACAGCTCAACTATAATCATATTAACAATCCACCAAGGTTTTTGTTTAGACTATTCAATAGAGCAACCCAAACCTAGATAGTGTTGTCATTTCTTAAAATTGATAGGGACTTGCATTCCTTGGTTGATACGTCCTAGGAATTTTTGTCCATAGCCATACCAAGAAGCGAGTTCATACCCAAACCCATAGCGAGTTTGTAGAACTTCAGGACGGGGCAGCTCCATGTAGAGTGTCTCGTTCCACCAATGGATGTTGAAAGTTTCTACGAGAGTGGTCCCACTTCCTTTACTCAGTTCAAAAATGTTAACCTCCTTTGCAAGAGCAGGGTGACTCTCCCAAGTAGGGGGAGGAGCGGTCCCTTGAACAGGGTCACACTCCTCTTCCCCAACGGGAGGGTCACCTATCCTTATGTCAGTAGAACCTGGAAATTCAATACCAGAGGGGTCTGACTTGTACTCTTCTATGAAGAAATTGAAGAAATTCAAGGAACCCCAATCATCACCTAGGAGAGCATTCAATTGAGAAGGTGAAAGGGAAGATGGGGGAGACTTAGGATCTTCTACTTTAGGTGGTTCGTCTTCGTCGATACTTACTCGAGGAACAACTTCTACAGAGGGTATTGATGAAGAACACATCATAGCATTAGTGGTTAAGGAGGGAATAAAATTCTTGAGAGTGGATGCAGTTGAAGCATGACCAGGGGTATCTAGCAAAAAAAGTTGCACAACCTCCTAATTTTCTTTAACCATAACCACCCAATTTTTAGCAACAAACTTTAAAGAACGATGTAGAGTAGAAGTCATTGCGCCCATAGCATGAATCCAAGGTCTCCCTAAAAGAATATTGTATGGTAACGGGCTTGGCATCACATAGACCAATGTAGGCAAGGTAACGAGGCCTAGCTACAAAGGTAGTGTTATCGTACCTAGGGCTTGGCAGCCAACATTATCAAACCCATGAATATACAAGGAAGAAGTTGCTAAAGAAGACGAATCAACTTTGATCTTAGGCAATAGTTCTATACCACAAACATTGAGGGTTGAACCAGTGTCAATGAGGGTACGCCTAATACCAATGTTAACATTAACTATAATCATCAAGGGCTCCGCTTGCTTCTGCACATTCAAAGGTAGGAGTTCTTGCGGGTGGAATGTAATATTCAGAAAATCCGCTTGAATATGTGCTAGCAACGCATTGACATCTGCAAGCCTAGCAGAGGTAGGAAAGAAATCTTTTGTAAGGCTTCTTGCAGCATATCCTAATAAACCAAAGCAATCTGAAGCAAATCCCAAAGTGAGATCTTACCTGGAGTAACACAGAGTTGCTCAACAAGATCGTAATCACCTGGTGCTTTGATTGTGGGCTTAGGGGCTAAAGGAAGGCTAGGTTGATATGGTGGTAAAGAAGTAGGAGTTTGAATAAGTTGCGATGTAGGAACATAAGCTTGTTGTTCTAAGTTTTGTTTGTTTCTCCTTGTATTGTACGTATGCCTGACAGCATATAAGAAGTAGAGTCAGTAGCTTTCATGAACCTTGAATATAAGTTTGATGGATCGCTATGACATGAAATCCCAGAGACGTAATAGTCCTCTCTAGGGGATGGCTCAACTGGGGTTACATAAATGACAGGTCTTCTTAGGGCTTGGAGGATCCATAGAAACTACAATGATATTTACCGAATCCTTAGCTAGCAAGGAGAGAGCTTGTTTAGAAGATTTATAGATAGGGGAGAGTGCTGCTAAGAAATCATCGAGAGCATCTTCCAACATATAGAAATCTTTTTTAGAAAAGGGATCATTATAAACATGCGACATTATGAAAACGGATCCAAGGTTCATGTCGGGTTCACCAAAATGTGATATAAGGGGGATTCATTGCACATGGGTCTCTTTATTCTCAAGGGAACACCAGGGAATGAATTTACCTTATACACCTCAACTTGAACGAATTGATAAAGCTACGAAGAAAGATAGGAAAGTTATCTCAGATTCCAAGAGAGCAAGACTTCAAGATTTTTACCTCTGGTTGGCAATCTCTAAGGACATCAGCCTAGTTTCATGACGCTAGCACGACACACTGTTGTCTAAAAGACGTGCTGGCATCCTAAACTGTGAGAGACTCAAGAGCTCAAGTGGGTAAAATTGAATCTCACCTCTAAACTCGGGTCAAGGTGTGTTAGGTAGAGTAATCAAATAGAAAGTTAGAATCTAAGGAAAAACACAAAGAGGAGCCTAAATGGAGGTTACCTTTTATCGTGCATTCAAATCTCTTCTCTAAGCTTCACTTCATATCCTACACACAAAAGATCAAGGGGAAAAGGTTGGGGTTGTATAGGGGTCTGCCTCAGTCAGACCCTTGTTTCAGTGTTCCCACCTCCATGAACAACCAGGTTTGGAAGAGAGTCCAAATGAAGTAAATAAAGTGTGTGGTGAAAGAAAAACTCGCTTCGGAGTAGAGCCTGCACCACAAAGTAGTAAATAGACAAATAAGAAAGAGTGATAGGGAGAGAGTGTTACCCACGAGTCAAGACCCTCTCCAGAGCACACAGGTGCACCGCTATGTGTGAGAGTTGTAGTTGTTTGGAGAGTTGTAGCTGCTAGAGGGACCTCAATCCGACATGGATTCGCCTATAGAAGTGCTACTATTCAAGGATCAAGCTTACCCAACACTAGAGCAAGTAGTAGTAGTGCTTCAATTGATAGCTTCCTAACCCCAAAATGAGAGCCAAAAGGGGGTTTTCATACATGCAAGGTTGGCACAAAGCTGTTACATCCTAAACCTAACCACCAAGACACGTGTCGTAAGGGTTGAGATTCTAGATTCATCATTTCAAACTCAAAAAACCCCCAGAACATCTGCGCGCTGTGCGGATGTCCTCGTGCCATGCAGGCATCCAAAGCCTAGATTTTTGGGAAACATCTTGTCAGGCTTCTATCATTTCACCATGTGTCCACATAGAGTCAGAAACGTGAAATTATGACTAATGGGATTTTTCCATTAATCTTTTAAGGTGTCATAAATGCTAGGCAAGATGCAAAAATGCAGAACTGCCCCTAGGTGCAGTTCTATGACATTACGATAACAAACCAAATGGCATATTCCTCCTCCATAGATTTGAGAGAAAAATAAATTTACAATTTCTATAACCATACTCATTAAGAAGTCTTATTGCTACCCTCAAACATAAGGGCATTTAACTTAAAAAAAATCATTATGACACCTTATTTCATCATTTTTGTTGTCATTTGAAATATTTCCATTAAGAATATTTTTTCCATGGATATCCAAGTAACAATTGAAACCATATGTTTGAAATCTTAATATTTACCTAGGTATTATTGAAAAATAATGACAACCTCCTTTGTTGGAGTAGCCTTGAATTCTTTCTTCTTTTTTTCCTTTCTTTGTAAAAACATAGGCTTAGATGGCTTTGGTATGGAATCATCTACAAATAGATTGATGGCATAAGTACTCCCTTCTCTTAGAGATGCTTAGGGAAGAACTAGAGTTCTCAAATTTTGTGATGGCAAACAAATTTTCAAAGTCTCGTTAATTCTGAATTAAAGTCACTTAGAAGAAGTCTATTTTTCCCTCTTTTGTTAACTTATGTTTTCCTTCTCTTACCATATCTTCTATTTTATTGGAATCTTGTGCTTGCAAATTTCTTTGATATAAGAATTATCTTTTACTATGAAGCATTAAGAAACTAATTTGTGTTGCAAGCTAGCAAAATCAAAACTTTGATACCATTATAATGACTTGATCATATTATTTTGTAAATAAATATTAAATCTGAAGTATATACAACAAATATAAGATGATATCATATAAACATTCAACATTTACACACATAAAGCTTTCACCAAAATACTAGAGTTTATTTATATTGATAAAATGTACAATTAAAGATGTCAAGTTAAAAATAACAACAATACAAATGATACTCAAATTTGCAAATAAACCTCTATATGTTGGAACTCCTTCAAAAATCCTACAAACAAACTATTTAAAATTGTGTTGAGATCCAAACATTATTTTGGAATACAAATTACAACTTCTGTGCAAAATTTCCCCTAAAGAACCAAGAGGGTTTCATCTTCTAATTTCAACATCCAATAAGTTTTGTTCTCAAATTGTTAAATTAACACAAGTGTTCATCAAATTTTGATAGAGTTTCAATATGATAAAAATAAGATGAAATGACAATGCCTGCATTTTATGTTACTGAAAACCCAACTTGAACAATCAAATTTCAACACCCCTCATCCAACAAATAATAATTATATTATTTTAAATAGCCATCCTCTAAAAATACCCACCAAAGGATATGTCATAACCTCCAATTGATTCGTAGCTGAAAATAGTCTCTAACTCCTCTATAAAAGCTTATCATATAATATATTAAAAATAACAAATGTGCCACAAGGCTCATGAAAAACCCCAACACCCTGTTTTGGATTGCGAATATGACAAAAATACTAATATTTATTGGCCATATTTACCGAATTTGAAAAATATTTAATTGAAAATATTTCCCACTTTCTTGAGCCCACAGGAATTATAAAATGAACTTTTGCGTTTCCAAATTAAATTTTAAAAAGGAGGGCATAACAAAGAGAAAGGAAAATGTATCACTGTGTGGTTTCTTTTTCTTGAAGTTGTCCACATATAGAAAATTCAACATAGCTCAAACCATTCTTGATCATCAAAACTAAGAGAATACTAAAGGGTTATCATTGTTATTGAATGAAGTCAATTACTCCCACACCTTATGCTCGTGCTCCCGATAACAAGAAGTTGCAAAAATTATCTAAGATCATAATAGAACTTCTCAATTAATTTGAGGTCTGCTTACAAATATGATGCCTAGTTGAGTGTGTTTAGAATAACCCATATGGATGATAATTGTTAGAAAGGTACGTAGACTCAATATGAAGTGCAACTCCCTTTATTGGTGTGTTATATTAATCTCCCCCTATTATCGTGGGTGGCAGTTTCATTGTCATGCCTTGTAGAATGCCATTTCTCCAATGAAAAACACAATAAGCTTGGCTCCAATTAATATGCTACGTCTCCCTTCAAATTGGAAATAGCTATTTGGGGCATGATCGGGTGATAGAATTTTAATTGTGAATGGTAACTATTATTTCAAACCAGGTTTTTTTTTTTTGTACCAATATTAATACTAATTTATCCTGTAAATCATGCACATTTATGGAGACCTAAGTTTTGCTAAATTTCTTTAATTTTGTCAAAATCTGAAATTTGTCATTTTAACGAATCATACTTGGCAATTTAATTTTAAAGAAGAAGAGGCTTATTTTGAGAAAAGAGTCTAAGTCTAATAGGGATGATGATGCTGACTATGTCCTGGACTCCTATGCCTCTTTTGAGGAGGGACCCTCTTCCCCTATTTTGGGTAAAATTGGGAATAGGAAGCTGAATGATAAAGAGGGTTATACTACTTGCAATGATGATGTGGGTGCAAAGGCTCATCCTAAGGGGGCTAAGGACAAAAATTAACTTTATGGGGAAGCTTCCTCTCCTCCCCAAATGACTAGATATGTGCAGGAGACTGAGGAGGGGAGCCGAAAGAGAAGGGAGCTGAGAACTGCTAGCCAAATCTTGGAGAAGGGTTTCCCTCTTTCCCTGGCTAGTGGTATATATGGCGAGGCCTCTCCGAGTGCTGACATTGGGATGAAGCAGGGAAAGGAAAGGGCTATGGGTGGTGTCCATGTTGTGGGAATTAGAAAAGTAGATGGGGATAGGTTGTTGAAAAAGAAGACTGTTGCGGAGGAAATCGCTTGCTCCATTCGTAAGATGAAGTCTCTTGTCTTTGCTGGCAAAGGTAAGGATATTTCTACTAATAAGGTTCAAGTTAGTTCTTTTGATGAGGATGTTGCTATGGGGAATCAGGTTGAGAACTTTGATAGGGAGGAATTGTCTGATATATTGGGCTCAGCCCGAGAGAGTGCTAATGTACAGTTTAAACTTTTTAAATGGTTCTTTCATGAGATTAATAGGATTAATGCTAGAATTAGAGGTGTTGCTAGTAAGGCTAAGGACCCTGCACCAAAGCCAAATTGATAATCTGATGGATTCTCTTAATATTGTTGCTAATACTATGGTAGAGGAAACCATTAGTTTGAAACATAATTTGGATGATAGAATCTTATCCCTTGAGGATAAATTTGATAAAATGTGGAAAGTTGTGATGAAGAGTGAAGATGCTTCTAAGGTTTTGGGCATTTTGGATTCTGCCAAGGTGATCTCCCCTATGATTACTAGGAAAAAGAGAAAAGAGACTGTGTCTGCTAATGATACTACTGCTGGGAGTAAGTTGTTGGATGTGGGCTATGCTGGTGAGAAGGATGTTGTTAAAGGTAGTGTTTTGAATGATGAGGTAAAAACTGGTGGGTCGAGGGTCGGAACTAGAAATAGAATGAAATCTCAGGTTGGGGCCTCTGGTATAGAGGTGTCTGATACTATGGACAATGTGCAGAAGATGGTCACTACTGATATGGAAGCTGTAGAGATTCTGAAGAATATGTAGTGTTGTTGGCTAGCTTCCTTCTTTTTGGTTGATGGTTTTTTCTCATTGGGATGATTGTTGTGTAATGTTGTTTTCTTTTATTATCAGCTACTTTATTTTGTATACGGTTCTGGGCCCTTTCAAAAGCTATTTTTTACCTCTAATCAAAACTACATGTCAAACATCTTTCAAATTTACCATAAATAGTGATTCCTAAACCAAATTGATCTTTGTAAAAAATACCATTCAACATCCAAGGGGGCTAAGACAACCCCTTGGGACCGCCCATCATTTCAACCTTTGATTGAATAAATAGACCCTTGGTCATGTCGGGTGCATACCTGAAATGCTACTTAGATACTCAATATTGACTATTCATCACTTCTAGAATAACAATAAAATTGACTTTGTATTCCAACATCACCCTACACATTGGATAATATTAACTTTGCACCTATGTTCTACTTCCTCTTCCACTTCACTTGATATATTATATGTCTATAAATTTTTTTAGGAATTTTCTTCTAATTCAAATGCTTCTCTTCATCTTCCAATCACTCCAAAAATTGCATGAATTTGCTCTCTTTTTTCAATTGATACCCTAATACAACTCTAAATTTTGGGTATAGGGGATCTTAATTTGAGAAGTACAATGGTTATGGTGATCCTTTGCATCATGTGTGAGACTTCTACACAATATTATTGAGCTTGATCTATAATGACAATGTATTGGCCAAATTTTCTCCTACTCAATTAATTAATCATTCCTTCGACTAGTTTTGTACCTTACCCTTACTTCCCTATACTCCTTTTCTTATGTTTTCCATGCCCTTCATCTCTCATTTTTAATATAGTTTTATCCCTCAAATCACCATAACTTATCATAGTGTAAACAATAATCCCATAAAAATAAAAATAAATTACCTCTTCTTTTTGTTGAATGCACAAGACAACTAAGATGAGGGGGGGGTGAATCAGCTGTACATTAAAACATTAAAAACCTCTTTAACATTCAAATCGAATTAGTCCTTAAACCCTTAACAACCACTTAAACCCTTGTCATGCATTAGCAGAAAGTAAACATGAGAAATAGTAATGCAAACACATCCAAACACATGAGAACACCGAATTTACGTGGAAAACCCAAGAAGGGAAAAAACATGGTGAAGATTAGTTCATAATATAAAGTAATTGCAACACGAATACAATAGGCTCACTACCAGAGGGATCACTTCCCAAAAAGGAAAGAAGGGATCACAACTAGATTAAAGAGAAGAAGAAATAAGATTGTTACAATGAGAAATCCATCTCAAAGCAACAGAAAAACCCATCACAACATCACTAGTACTTTCGTAGCCTCTCTGAAAGATGTAGACACCTCCTGCTCACTGCTTCCAATAGTCTAACACATTAAAGCTCACATTGCATTTCACACTTTCATACTTCACAACTTTTCACTTTGCATCACACACACCATCACTTAATTCTCCATCAACTCAACATTTATTTCTACCATCCTCAACCTTGAAAATAATTGACAAGGTCGGTTATGCACCTCAACCATGCAAACACAAATTAGGTTGGCACTAAGCATTCCTACGGTGGAAAGGAATGAAATCAGACCACATCAAACCTTAACTTAGACCAATTACACACATACACACCAAACCACTCTTCCACAAACACCGAAGCATATCCACAATTAGTGTAAACACCCAAGGTTAGTTGAACCTATGTAAACACCATTAAAATTTTAAGTACACACTTCCTTTGATCTAAAGATGACTCACAAACAAAATACATCACTTGAACACAATCTAGAATATTCCATACACACCTTGAAGTCCAAAAAATTCCTTCACAACATCTTTCACCTGAAGAAAATACTCATCCTGTACACCTAGTTAACTTTCCTCATACTATAACACATGAATCCAACATTGTAGAGTACCAAACTTCGAACAACTTAGACTAAAGATAGATATGAGCAATATAAGTACACTTCCAAAACTGCAAGACCAGAAACCAAACCGTGGAGAAATGCGAAGCAAAAACCATTTCTCCCAGACATCACTGCAATACACTATTCACATATTGGTGAACACAACTTTCTCTGAACAATTATCCAGAACCTGAAACTTTAGATATAACACCTTTGAACACCTCTGATCAACATATCCGAACTTTATAAGTAGATATTCAATCATGAAGAAATGTGAAGAAGAACTAGATCACTACTTTGCTACATTGAACACCTCTCAACCACACTATTTTCTATTTTCTTCAAATTTTCTCAAAAGCACTTTGAAACCAAGCACCACAAACATGTCATCATCTACAACACTTTCATCATAACCAAACCACCTGCAATATAGAAAATCAACCGCACATGCTCATCAAAGCAACACTAGAGGTTGACACCAGTGATACTACTAAAGACAACATAATGCAACTAATCAAAGCATCACCAAGGTTGACATCAATGCAACAACAACATAGATCCATTGACATCAATGACAACACAAACTGCACATACTTGCAATAATCCCCCCTTTGTCATTAATGGTAACACGTGATGTGAAAAACCACCAATAACAAAAACAACAAATCTGATTACTAAAACACATACTGCACGATAGTGCACACTGCCCCACCTTACACAAGGATCAACTTTGTCCAACACTTTCTCTTTCTCTTTCTCATGACTAAACTCTCTCTCCCCATTTTAGTTTACTCTCTCCTTTTTCACTTTACTCTCTCCCCCTTTGACATACTTCCTCTCTCCCCTAAAGGCAACACCTATAAGGGACAACAACTCCTTTGCAACTACCTTTTATTTTTACTACAATCTATTTTCTTCACACCTTTTCTACAAAACCCCCCTTAGGAGTACACACCATACTGCATCAACTGACTAGTACACATACCATGTAATGACAACAATTACTCCCTCTGACTGCAACAATCAACAAAACCACTACCTACTCCCCTTGAGAGGTAGCTACCAATATCAGTCCAAAACAAGGAATGAATCTTAAGATCAACTAGACTGATGCATATCCTTATGCATCTAGTTGAAATAAGCGAAAATAACCCCCAACTTCTCCTAGAGACACTCAAATGTATCCTTAGGAAGATCCTTCATGAAGATATCTACAACTTGATCCTTAGTAGGCACATACTCCAGCTTCACCTCATTCTCTACAACCTTCTCTCTCAAAAAGTGATACTAAATTAAGATATGCTTTGTCCTAGAATGCATTACCAAATTCTTTGAAATGTTAATAACACTTGTATTATCACAAAAGATAGAAATATGTCCATCATATACCACTCTGATATCCTTCAAGGTTTGCTTCATCCACAACACTTGTGTGTAGCATGATGTTGCAATAATATATTATGCCTTTATAGTAGATAATGACATTGTATTATGCTTCTCGCTTAGCCAAGACACCAATCTATTTCCAAGAAAGAATGCACCACCATTTGTACTTTTTTTATCATCCACATGACCTACCCAATCTGAATATATATAAGTACTCAGAGAGAAATCAGTATCCTTTGGATACCACAAGCCATGTTCTAGAGTACCTTTTAAGTATTTTAATATCCTCTTCACTACTACCACATGTGACTCTTTGGGATCTTCCTGAAATCTAGCCACAAGACAAACTGCATGGATGATATCTGGTCTAGTAGTAGTTAGATATAGTAGTCCTCTAATCATTGACCTATAATTTCTCTCATCAACCTTAGGAGATTCATCATTCTTGCTCAACTTGCAACCAACAACCATAGGTGTACATACTAATTTAGAGTCTTCCATTCCAAACTTCTTCAACATTTTCTTGACATAATTTGATTGTGAAATGAATTTACCTTTTTCTATCTAATTAATTTGTAGTCCAAAGAAGAAATTCATCTCCCCTTGAAACATATACATCTCAAACTCTTTTTGCATCTCTTCTGCAAATCTCTTGCACATTGCTTCATTACCTCCAAAGATTATGTCATCAACATACACAACCACAATCAAGATTTGATCTTTCTCCACCTTAAAGTAAATATTGCTATTTGTAGTACCTTTATTGAATCCTTGTTGCAACAAGTACCTATCCAATCTTGTATACCAACCTCTAGGAGCTTGCTTGAGTCCATATAATGCCTTCTTCAATTTGTAGACCATATTACCTAATTATTTGATAATTGAAAGCCTTCTAATTGTTCAATATAAACTTCTTCCAATTCACCATTCAAGAATGCAAACTTCACATCCATTTGATACACTTTGAAATATTTGTGTGTTGCAAAAGCCAAAAACATCCTAATAGCTTCCATTCTTGCCACCAAAGAAAATGTCCCCTCAAGATCAATTCCTTCCACTTGTGAGCAACCTTTACACACAATCCTTGCCTTATTCCTAACAAATTCTCCTTTCTCATTCAGTTTATTCCAAAACACCCTCTTAGTTCCAATCACATTCTTGTTTTTTGGTCTTGGGACAAGTTCCCAAGCTTGATTCTTCTCAATTTGCATCAATTCTTCTTCCATAGCCTTGATCCAATACTCATCTTTGCATGCTTCAATCACTATCTTGGGTCCAACTTTGGAAAGTAAACATAAGTTTACTTGTTCTTCTTATCAATACACCTTTTCTTTTGTCACCAATAATCAGATCTTTAGAATGATTCTTCTACACATACTTAGGAGTCTTAGGGATCCTTTCTAGAGCTTCTTCCTCTTCAATACATACTTCATTTTCCTTACCTTTATCCTTTTCTTCTTCTCTACAAGAAAACTCATCTGATTCATATCCATCTATCATCACTAAAATTTTATATAGATCTTCATCCACTTTGACACTTGCACTTTCAATAATCCTTCTCAACCTATTGTTGTAACACCAGTAAGCTTTGTTTCTTGTAGAATATCTAAGGAATATACCTTCATTAGATCTTGCATCAAACTTTCCTAAGCTCTCTTCATCTCTCTTGATATTGTATTTACATCCAAACACTCTAAAATATTTCACAATAGGAGTCCTTCCATACCATAACTCATAGGGAGTCTTTGAACTATTTGTCTTTACTTGTACTTTGTTAAGTATGTATACTACAGTATGAATTGCTTCTCTCTAGTAGACTTCCAATAGGTTTGATTCTTTCATCATAGTTCTCGCTACTTCTTGAATAGTCCTATTCTTCCTTTCAACCATTCCATTCTGCTAAGGAGTTCTAGGGGCTGAAAAATGCCTCTTTATTCCTTATCTTCACAAAAAGTTTTAATCTCATTGGAGGTGA
Organism: Sequoiadendron giganteum; assembly: GCA_007115665.2. NCBI lineage: Eukaryota > Viridiplantae > Streptophyta > Pinopsida > Cupressales > Cupressaceae > Sequoiadendron > Sequoiadendron giganteum. The sequence continues at coordinate 333,914,636 of CM021105.1, read as the reverse complement.
ACCCTTCACCTCTATTAGATCTCAAACATTTGATCTTCATATCTATTTCATTCTCAACCATAGCTTTGAATTCCTTAAACTTATCTAGAGCTTTTAATTTTTTGTTAAGAAAAGTAACCCAAGTCATTCTAGAATAATCATCAATTAATAGCATGAAATACCTGTCACCTTGAAAACTTCTTGTTCTTGTAGGTCTATAAAGTTTTGTATGCACCAACTCCAAAGGATCGGCAAAAGATTGTTCTTTGAATTTGAAACTCCTAGCTTACTTCCCAATCTGACATTCCTTACAAATAACATTGATAGGCCTTGTGATATCTAATAGATCTCTCATAGATTGAATTTAACTTATCCTCATTAGGCTATCAAAATTGATATGACACATTCTTCTATGCCATATCCAACTTTCATTAATCTGAGTCATAAAACACATACCATTATCAACTTTAAGCTAATGAACATTTCCATTCATCCTTCTTCCTATTGCAATCATAGTACTAGAGCCTTTTCTGATCTCATAACTATTGTCCTAAAATGCAAGATTATATCCTTTGCTACACATATATCCTACACTCAAAAGGTTATGCCACAAACTCTTAACATAAAGAACATCATTTGTATTATGCTTTCCATCAAAAGCAATTGAACCTTTTCCACATATCTTAGCATATGTATCATCACAAAACCTAACTAAACTACCTTCAAACTTTTGAAGCTTAACAAACTTACTCTTATCACCTGGCATGTGATTTGAGCATTCACTGTCAATGATCCAATTGTTCTTCTCTTCCCTAGCATGAAGAGTAGTCACCACTGCTCATGTTCCTGGAGTACTTTCCTTCATACATCTCTCAGAGTTAGTAAAATTAGTTCTAGCATTTAGAACCATGAACAAGCATTCATCATCTTTTTCATTAGGGTAATAAGATTAATCATCAGATATTCTGGCATCTTCTCCAACATAGTAAATTTTCTTAATTGTTTTACCTTTATTCTCCTTAGGTATATCTCTTGAAAATTTGATAGGACATCTTGAAGCATAATGACCAATCTTTCCACAGCTGAATTATTTGAAAGATAACTTACCTCTATATTTTCTAGTGCCCTTTTTCAATTTCCTCACAAATTTTGCTTCCAACTCATCAAATTCATCTAGATTAGATTCCTCATTCTTCTTTGTTTTGCAAACTTTAAAAGCAAGCTCTTTCTTTGAATCAATTGAACCAAACTCTCTTAATTCAAAAGCATTTAAAGTACCAAACAACTAGTCTTTAGAGTAATTATTTATATTTTGAAATTCTTCAATAGTATAAACCTTTTGACTATAGGATTTAGGAAGAGTTCTCAATACCTTCTTTACCACCTCATCATCTTCAAGAGTTCCACCAAGACCTCTGATGAAGTTGAAAACTTCATCCCTTTTCTACATGTAGCTAGTAATATCTTCATCCTCTGACATTTGCAAGTTTTCAAACTTGATTTTTAGGTTCTGCATCTTAGCTTGCTTGACTTTCTCATCTCCTTGATAAATAATTTCCAACTTTTTCCATATCTCATTATAAGTTTTAAGATTCATGACTTTCATAAGTTTAGTATTAGAGAGACCACTCAAAAGAGCATACCTTGCTTTCCCATTGTTCTTATAGGCCTTCATCTCATCATCAATTCTCAGTCCATTTGTAGGTACAATATATTTAGATTCAATAGACTTCCAAACTCCAAACCCTAGTGAAACAAGGAAACCTTCCATCCTGGTCTTCTAGAATGCATAATCAAATCCATCAAACAAAGGAGTCTCCTTATGTGCCATCTCAAATATACCTCAAGAGGTTAAGCTTTTCCTCCAAGGAACCTTGATCTGATTGTTGTCATGAGGATTAGCACCCGAGTGCAAAGCAGAAAGGCTCAACAATCTTGTGAAACATGGGAATACCTTCAGGTTGTGGGTACCCTATACGAAAGTAAACCTCCAGATTATAGGCCAACTTCCTTTTTCGATTTTTTGATTATTTAATGTAACTGGATGGAAAACGAAAGAAAATGTTGAAATGAATGCAAAACTAAAATCTCAAACTGGGTGATGCACCTAATTGATATTTGATGAGCAGATTGATTCACAGCTAATATTCTCAAAAAAACTTGTTAACATAGGCTAATTTAAGCACTATGATCACATAAATAATTCATTAAAAGGCTTTGCTTTTTCTTTAGCTATTAAGGAAAACTAAGTTTTCACGAACTAGAAGAAAGAATAAACTTGTGAAGCACAATTAACGACCTATGATAAACTGCAATTACGTATTTGCATGAATAAACAAGACAAAAATTTGAAGGTTTTTGGAAATGAAACACATCAAAATTGCATCAAATTATTTAAACAAAACAAAAACACCTGAAATTGTGAAGGTGAACTCTATTTCTATCGGATTATGTGAAGGAAAAATTTTGCAAAATGATAAACTAAGATGACCTGTAAAAGCTGTAAACTGTATTAATGGTAAAATGCTGAGTTACAATATATTCCTCTTTGCAAAAAGAAAATGTAGAAAACAAGAACCAAGGAAAAAGAATAATTTTTCCAATATATATAAGAATGGTATGAATAATGCACCTAAATGGTGAAACTGAAAGTGAACTAGAAGTGAGAAAAGCAAGCATCTCACGAGAAAAATAAAAAATGTTTGAAAAAGGGGCCCACCAATGCTATAAACTGAACTTAAACAACTCAAAACTCCGTCTCATGCTGTGTATAACTGGAATGTGACTCAAAATGACTTCTGAGTACATGGAGGTGGCACTGAAGGTGAACTGGAAGTAAAAATATCCTCCTCATGAGCAGAGAATAAAAGCATGGAAAAACGGGCACACCGCTAAAGCAAACTGAAAGATAAGGTGGCCAAACTCGTCCTCTCAAACTGCATGATGAGAAATGACACTAAAAACAATCTGAAACTGAAGATCAGGCTTGAAAAATCCACCATTTGCTTCACTTATCTTTGCATGAACTGATCCCACTTCACTTGTGTTATTTTGCATGATTTTAGGGAGAGAGTAACCATTTGATTAAATATTAAAAGCAATCGATGTGATTATTTTAATATTTAATGTGTGCTTGTACCCTGATTAATATGTTGCATGTTAAATATTAAAGTAATTTTACTTTAATATTTAATTACATTTTTTACTTTGTGTTTAAAATCATGCAAAATGTAAGGATAAGTGAACTTTTAAATATTAAGGTATGAGAACCTTAAATATTTAAATACATTTTTTCACTTTTACATAATATCATTACCCTTATGACTCCCCAAAATAACTTCAATCTCTCGGCTCTCTTAGTAAAGTCAATTGACTTAAAGTCGAGACCATGGAAAAAGGTGGAATAATAATGTTTTAAACATAATCATAAGTGAATATGTAATGATCAAGGTCTTAGACTTGAAGTCTTTACCACAAATTTTTTTTGAATGAAATGATAATGTTTAAACATAATTATAAACCCATCGATTGATTAGGACATGTAGATATAAATTCCAAAACCTAAAATCATTTCAACATTCTTCACTCGAGTGTTTTGGAAGCTTCACCTCGTTGTGCCGCCATGGTGGATAGCTAGGGTTTTCTTGAGCTCAGATGGAGATTACTGTGAGATATGGAATTCGGTCTGGGGATTTTTTGGAAGATCTACATGCCTTGTATACTACTGGTAATTTATTTTCTTGCTAGAAATGTTGATGTTTGCTTTCTTTTTGTGAAAGAAATAGACTCCTCGTGACTGAAGATTGTTTTTTTTCCCTTATCTTCTTATGCAGAAGATTATAAAAAACATATTATGTATTGGTAGCACCACTGTGATTTTAATCTTCTCCATTTTTTTTTATCTTTGTAGCAATATGGAAGCACTGTGCAAGTTGTATTGAGGGTTTTGACCTTCTCTTGGAAACCTCCTTTCTATGCTTAGTTGTGGGTTTATGTTATTATTTTTGTATTTCGTGAGCATCATTCAGTTTCTGTTAATACTCATGGTCGTGGCTAAGGAATTTCTTTATCTTGGTTTATGATGTGCATTATGCGTGCTTAATTTGGTAGAAATATCTATAGCCACAACTTCAAAAGGGTATTATGGGTTTTGTTTACCATTACAAGTCATGGGTTTTCATTCTTTATCGTGCTCTTTAACTTTTTGGAAGGATAAAATGAAAACCCTTCAAATTTGAGGGTCTTTTCCTTCAATTCGTGGCTTCCATTCCTTGCAAAAATTGAGGGCTTGGTCCCTTATGCAAGCCACGGGCTTCTTTTCTCCATCTCTTGATTCTGGCATGTTTTGAGGATTTTAAAGCTCAAGGTCGTGGCTTCTAACTTTACATTGTTGCTTTATGTTGACATTGCATTGATAGAAAGAATATGATTCTTCATTGTAGAATCTATATTTTCTTGTTGATGCTTGCACATACCTTTATTTTTCAATAACCACAGTGCCCAACTCTCTTTGATAGCTATGTTGGAGGCTGTCTTTTTTTCTTCATGGACACCCTCTTACCATGGCTAAGATTGATGGCTCCTGTAACCTAAATTTGTACCTCCTCTGCAAACAACGAAGGCTTCTCCCCTCCTGTAGGTTTTCATGGCCATGAAATTCTGGTGGTTATTCTATTGTGATAAATATTCAATGAAAGAAGCATGCTTTGGTACTTTGGTATTTTAACAAAATGATATCCACTTCTGCAGGCACAAGTTATGTGTTCATACATACATGCATTTTACCATAGATGGAGGACATTTGAGTGAGACTCTTTAAAGTAGGAGACTTATCCATGAGAGTGGGTTTTCCTTAAGGATAGCATATTTCTTTCATAGTACGAGATGGATAACTCCTTAATAACCCATGATGGCATTGTTCTCAAATATTTCTTTTTAAAATATTGACTGCTCTTGTAGCTTGCAAAACTTGTCTTTACTAAGATACTGTCATAATGTTCCAATTGTCTCTTCCATATGTCTGACATCAAAACTTCTTCATCTATTTAGTCCAACTCTCCTCCAAGAAATGAATGAATGTTGTTGCTTTCAATAAAACCTTGTCTCTCCTTTGAATATTGTCACTGTTGTTATTGGATGCATTGTTACTATAATACCCTTTCCATCATGGAAATTTTGTAATATATCTTTGTTTGTTGTTTTATTTTGGTAGTTTAGTGAATGCTGAAGAATCTTCTTGTATTTTATCAACTCTAAGAAAACATATTGTAAACATTTCAAGTTATTTCTCCTCAAACTGAAAGCCCCTAAGATGGCTGGTTCATTCAAACCCAATATCATATTCCTATATAGCCTTCTTAGGTGCCATTTTAGAATTGTTTTCTTTTGTAATTCTTTCATAGATGGTGATTGCCATCAAGCATATAACCCCAACTGTCCCTCTTGATCTTGCCTTATGGTATTGTCACAGTGCCTTTATGTATTAAATATTTCTACCCATTCACTATCAACAGTAACCATATTTACTTTTAATGTGGTCTTTATTCACTGAACTAACTGATTGCATCTTACACCATCAGAAAAAGAGAAACAAATATGTTTCCTCAATCATACTAGATCACCTCCTTGGTTCCAATACATTATAGCTATAATGACTGTATTGATTAGGCTTTCTTCATAGTCCATATAAGAAATTATTGAGCCTAAACAAGTATTAGCTAAGATAAAAGAGGTTTATCTTTATGTTTCCCATTGTATTGAATGATTATAGGGTACCTTCAATGGACTACTCTTTCTATTGTGATTGAGTATCATGATGTCTCAAATAGCCATCAATAAATTTTCATGTGGGCTACCTTTGATCTTTTATTGACTGCATTTGATTTGAAGTATATGTGATCCTTAGTGAAATAATTCTTGTGTATTGTCAATGAGTATGATTGTATCTGTATAGTAGATTCATAATTTCCTCATTCATTTTCATGTATGACTTTTAAGCCCCTAGCATAGGACTAGTATGTTTGTTTCTTATCTGAAACTCCTTTGCAATAAATACTTGTTGTTTTAATCAAAATGAGCATCCAAAATAGTAGCATTTGCATGAACAAAACATGTCAAGGTAGCAATATATACTCAGACCTGATGGCAATAAAAGCTTTTCAATATGAGAATAATATATTTGTTCAATTCTATACTTAAAAAGGCATCAAATAAGCTTTCATTCTCTCATAATTTTCAATTTATGGAATTTTAGGTTGATTGTTGTGAGTGAATGAAACCTTAAGCTCCAACAGTTGATTCATGATTTATTCCTTTAGTTGAATATGTTTTCCTTTCTCAAAACCCCTTATTGATTGTCAAGGGGCGGCATGTTGTGCTCAACCCTTGTGGGAGCCCATTTTTCTCCACATGTTGTTATGTCTTCAAATTAGGAACATAACTTTTCCTATACCTGCATAGTGAACAAACATGTTAGCAAAACAAAATGAAGCTGAAAGCTTCCAATGATGAATCTTTTGTACTCTCAAATATATGTTCTCTGTTAACTTGATCATGTGATGAGTATCTTATAAGATGTAATTATATTTTAGTTGGTATGTAAATATGAGAAGATTTATGATTCTTCATTTCTCTAACATCACATTCTAACAATCTTGCAGATGCCTTTGGTGTTGGAGCTAAAATAACTGGAGCTAAATATATGAAGACACAATACAACTGCAACTATGATTCGTCATTCCACGAAATGACGAATCACCTATTTTCTCATGTTTATTTCTATCTTTAGCTATATAGTTTACTTCTCATGCATGTTTTTCATATGCTCCTAGTTATTTCAGTTACTCCCACGGCTTGTGTGGGACCTCATATTTTACAATATGAATAAAACAACATTTCTTATGCAAATGTATAATATTTTTGAAATGTACTTGCATAATAAAATTGAAACTCACTTGTAATCAATATTTTGCACCATAATGGATTCTTAGCAAAAAATTTGTGTACCTGGTGTATCTTTAACTTGAATTTGCAATTCAACTCTACCTATTTTGAGTTGTAGCTAAAAATAGTTAACAATTTGGAGACCTCTGCTAAGTGCTTGCCTGTTAAGCACCATTAGACCAATTTCCTTGATAAGCCATTGGGCATGGAGTCCATTTTTGTCCTTTTTTAACTCAAAAAATCTATAACTTAGCTGTTGAAACCATATAACAACAAACATAACTGAAAGAAACTAATCGTGACTCTGTTTATGACGAAGTCAAAAAACATGTGCAACATTTGCACTTATTGAAAGTAAAACAATACTGAAATGAAAACTATTGTGCGATGAGCACTTATTGAAAGTAGTAAATTCTACTCTACTATATACATATGCAAACATTTGATTCTCAAAAGAACTGTTTGAGGTGAATCCCGTTGACATGGATTGGCAACACCTCTCCATCCAGTTTTGACAAATGGAATGCATTATGTTGTTTACATTCAATAATGATATATGGGCCATCCCACATGGCATCAAACTTTGTGTGTTTACTAGGTTTGCTCTTCAGTTCATCTGACTTAAATACCAGATCTCCCTCTCTAAAAGTCCTTGGAGTTTCTTTTCTGTCAAATGTTATCTTCATGTGAGTGATGAATTTCCAAGTTCTTTAATGCTTCTCTCCTTGTTTCTTCTAGCTCGATTAGTTGTGTGAGTCTAATCTGCATAGGTTCTTCTTCTAGCAGATCCAGTTCTTTGATCATATTTAAGATAGGCAACTCAATTGAGATAGGTACCTTGGCCTCTTTACCATATGTCAGAACATAAGGTGAATTACCCATTGCTCTCTTAAGTGTCACCCTATCAGCCCAAAGGGCTAGTTTGAGCTTCTCATGCCAGGTTATCTGATTATCTTGGATTGTCTTCTTGATGATTTTAATTAGATTCTTGTTAGTGGATTATGCCTAACCATTACCCTAAGGGTAATAATTTGAAGTATTTAGATACATGTTGTGTTTTACTGACCAATCTAAAACTTTCAAACCTATGAATGCTAAAGCATTATCTGAAATGATTGAATTTGGTGTTCCAAACCTAGAAACCAAGTCTTGATAAAAGTGTAAAACATATGTCTCATTTGCATCTTTTAATGCTATTACTTCAGTCCACTTCGTGAAGTAGTCTGTGGCTGTCAAAATCCATTTATGCCCAGTGCTTGAAGGTGGATTTATGAGAAAAATTAAATCAAAGTCCCCACTTGCCAAAAGGTTGCTCCACTTGAATTGGATGAAGAGGCAAAGCTGCAAGCTTCTGTTTTCTTGAAAAAATTGCACATTTGTTACATTTTCTGACCCAAGTATGAGCATCCTTAATTAAATTAGGCCAGTAATAATTGGCTCTCATTATCTTCAGGGCTGTGGTTCTTGGTGCAAAGTGGCCTCCAGTTGGTCCATCATGAAACTCCTACATAAAGTTTTGAATTTGTTATGTTTCTATACATCTGAGCAAAACACCATTATAGTCCTTCTTATACAAAATCCCATCAATCACAACAAAAGGAATAGCTTGAAGATGGTAATATCTTCACTTTGACTTGTCCAAGCTTTCAAGATAGTCTCATCTATGCAAATAATGAATCATTTGTTGTACCCAATTTGCTGATATAACTGGAGCAACAACTCATTCTTCGTTGTTGAAGGATATTTCAACTAGTATGTTGTTCTCTGAATTTCCAACAAGTTGTTCAAAAAGGCCTTTGCCTCTAACAATCTTGGTGACCTTAATCTTGATGTCGTACTCCATCATTTTCGTGATCCAGCCTGCTCTTTTATCATTAATATCTTTGTTTGAGTTGAAATTCCTTAACCGTTGAGTGAGCAACCATCAGCTATATTTTATTATTTGAGAGCATATGCCTAAATTTCTTAAGGCTCCTTATTACAGCTAATACATGTTTCTCTACAAATGAATATCTAGTTTTATAATCATGCAGAACCTGACTGAAGAAAGCTACAGGCTGCTCCAAACCCTCATTATTTTGCTGACAAAGCATTGCATAAATGGTGTCAACTCCCCCAAATGCATACAATATGAAATCCTTATCAAAATTTGGGTTAATAAGAGTAGGGGCTGCTGCGAGTGCCTCTTTAATCTGCTCAAAACTGCTCTTACCTTCCTTTGTCTAGCTAAATGGAATATTCTTCTTCAACATGGTTGTGAGAGGTTGTAGCAAAGTTGCAATGTTAGGAATAAATCTTTGAACAAAGTTAATCCTACCTAAAAAAATCCACAAACCTTTTTTATGTGTAGGCTATGGTAAGGCTAATATAGATGTAATTCTTTCTGGGTCAATGGTGATTTCGTGCTTTGACACGATATGACCCAGGAGCTTTCCTTCATGAACTACAAAAATACTCTTTTTGGGGTTTAATGACACCCCAAAGTCCCTGCATCTTTCAAAGATCTATCTCAAATGAATAAAGTGTTCATCAACCTTCTTTGAAAACACAGTGATATCATCCAAGTACATAAGCACAAACCTATTGATAAGGCCTTGAAAGGCCATATCCATCACTCTTTAAAATGTTGCCCCTGCATTAGATAATCTGAAGGGCATCTTTTTGTAGGCCATAGTACCCCACTTGGTGGTAAAAGTTGTTTTGTACTGGTCTTCCTCTTTAACCAAGATCTATTTATACCCTGAATAACCATCCAACAACGAGAACCTTTTTGAACCCAAAACAACCTACAGTATCTATTCCATTGAAGGAAATGGATAGTGATCTTTGAGTGAAGCTCTATTTAGTTCACATAAATCCACACACAACCTTATCTCTTTTTTTTTCTTCCTGACAAGCACTAAGCTGGAAACCCAAGAGGTGTGCTTTATTGGAAAGATAATGCCACCTTCAACCATCTTATTCAACTCTATCTCCATCAAGTGTTCCAGCTTAGGATTTAGTGGCCTCTTCTTTTGTCTTACTGATTTCACATTGGGTTCTAGCTCAATTGTGTGTTGAGCTAACTCAAGGTTAAAACCCTTGAGATCTTCATACTCCCAAGCGAAAACATCACTGAATTCTTGGCAAATCAAGACAAAGGCTTGTTGTTCAGTTCTAGTATAGACGTTACCAAGCTTGAGAAGCTTATCTCTTAATATTTCAATCGTCTCATAATGCTCCTCCTTTGTAATGCTAGATTTATCTCTTCTAGCCTGATCATCAGTGTTAAAGATTGATTCAAGGGTTACTAGCCCCTTAGGCAGCTTATTAGACTTTAACTAGAGAATTTGGTCATCATATTGTTGTTCAAGTTTTTGCTGGTTACTAGAAAAAAACTCTGCTTTTTTTATCAAAAAATTGATGATTTGTTTATCACTATCAAAAATCTGTCAATTGATAGTATTAATAGGTATAGATGGTCTCAATACGACCTTTACATATTTTTTTACCTCAATATTATGTATATCAGTAGGTATATCATACTGTGAACCTATGGTAGCTAATCTATCTGCTTCTCTATTCTAATTTCTGGGAATAGACAACAGATTAAAAGCATCAAAACTTTCAATGGAGTCTTAGGTTCTATATTTATACTGTTTAAGCAAATCATTTTTAGTAACACTCTGATTCCTTACTTGATTTACTATTAATTTAGAGTCACCTTCAGCTTGCAAATACTTAATACCCCTCTTTCTGGCCCATTCTAGACCATGAATAAGTGCTTCATACTCAACTTGTTCGTACAACTGAAACAAAATCTTAAGGTAGAGAAATACCTTTCTCCATCAGGGGATACAAGAATTTCTCCTCCTCCAACACATATCTTATTCCTTGATCCATAAAAAACAACTTCCAAAGCTGGTTATTTTGTTGATCAAGTTGTAATTCATCTTTAACCAAGTTTAGAATTATCACATCAGGTTCCTGAATCATATAAACACTCAAACCTAACTCATCCATGTGACTGAAAAGGTCAATCTTGTGATCCTCAGTTGCCCACTCATCTAGGTTCATGACAGGTATGCGCCCAATAGGTGTGCCAGAGTCTAGGGTCATGGATTGATCCTCCAGACCATGCAAAGCTAGGTTGGTGTTTATAGCACTAGGCACATACAACTCTATATGATCCTTAGCCTGAACTTTTGACTTAATGATCACTTTTGTGCCATATCTAGTTCTAAAAAACATATGGGACCAATCATAAGAGAGATATCCCCCTAACTTAGCGATAAAATCTCTCGAAAGACACATGTCGAAGAAAGGTGGTAAGTCTATCACATATATATCTTGTGAAACTGAGAAATTTGAGCAAGCATGGAGGGTAAGAGGAAGATTCTTAATCATTCCAATAGAATGTATGGTTGCACTATCTAATTAAATGACCCCTTTTGAAAGAGGCTCATATGCCAAACCTAACTTATCTGCTAAACTCTTAGGCATTACAAAACTACTTGTGCCAGAATCTATCATACAAATGTGCACTAGACTGTCATGAATGATCAAAGTGACATAAAAGGGTGGTGGCTTTACCTCTTGAGTTGGTTGTTCTTTCTTACTCTCTGAACTGTTTGCAAGAACTCTAGGCTGCTCCTTCATGGACTCATCAAAAATTGTTATCTTAGCTAAATCCTCTTGTAGACTTTCCTTCTGCCCAAGAATATGTAAATCATCTAACATAGTCATGCTAATAGTGGCCTTTTTCATGTGATCAACAATACTGAATGCTGGGATACTAACCTTTTGCTGCACTTTTGAAATAGCAAGCTCTACATGTGCTATCTAAGGCTGAGATTGAGTTCTTTGTTGTTCCTTTGTTGGCACAACCTATTGTCTTAGCAAGATTTGAATATTCTGAGTTGTTGGAGGATGATCTTTCTGTTGAAAATCTTGCTATTTATCCTTTTCTACTTTTTGTACGTTAGGAACAACTTGCTGTCTCAAATCAATAGCTCTCTTTTTTGACCTTCTATTGGCTGCAATCGAGGAAACTAACTGATTTTACCCTTATGCATGATTAACTCCATAAAATTCATTACCTTGCCAATTCATCATGGCAACGTCAAGATCATTTTGTTGTGTTTGATCATCCTGTTGATAATTTCTCCTTAACTATCTTCTTAGAAGCGACATAACTGCTCTACACCATAAGAGCCTGATTGATCACCCTGTTCATACAAGTAGCCTGGTTATGAGGCTGATTATAGGGATAGCACCATATATATTCTTGTGCCAAGTTGTTTTGCATAGGTACAAGCTCTTTAGAATAGCTAGCAACATTCTCATTATAAGGTTGATTTGGCCTAGCATTGAAATTATTCCTTTTTCCTTGATAGTTAGCCTGATAAAGCAGTCTATTTGGTTGAAAGGGTGCTTGATAAGGTCTATAGTTCTGGCCTTGCTAATTTTTGAGGCTCACTAATTCATTGTTGACTGTTTGCAGCAATTTAGCCATTTGTTGTTGGGTACCTCTAAGCTCCTGAAATTCTGAACTTATTGGAACAACATTATTTTGAGCAGTTGTTTGAAAACCTAAAGCTGGAACAATAGGTAATGGAGCTATCAGAGGTATATGGATAGGCATTGATGGTTGAATGTCTGGGAAAATAGGCATGGGAGGCCTGGGTGCAATCTTACCAGCCTGAATGAGGTTATTTTAAGCTGTAATAGCTATATCATAGGTTGTTGGCAGGGTTACTCCACCGATAGATTAGATCATAACAACAATATCACTATTTATTTCTCTAAGAAAATAAAGAAAAGCAAGATCTGGTGAAGGTCTTACCATTGCTAAGATTCTGTCCCAAGTTCTTTGGAACAAAAAATTAAATCATTTGTTCTTGTGGTGCTCTCTTAATAGTTGTCATTTGCTCAACTAGAGATAGATGATCAAATTTGTCTAAAAATTGTTTGCTCAATTTGTCCCCCAAGTCATCCCATGATGCAACAAAATTCATAGCTAAAATTTTAAACCATTGAAGAGCCTTACCCTTTAGAGACATTGTTAAAATCCTCATGGCTACATTCTCTTAGGTGATATGATGCACAGTGCAAAGATAAGCTACATCTTTTATATGCTCTATCGGCGTGGTCTCATCTTCACTAATAAAGATCGACAGAATTTTCAAGGCAGCCATCGATATGTCATTGTGCTGGGCCAAATTCAATGGGTTGCCCCCATTGAATGGTACAAAAGCATGAGCTCTGGCCATCGAAGCTACTAGAAATCTGAGATTTATTGCTTGAAGTATTGGCACAGGATGTACTAGAATTATTGGAACTAAAAGGCTAGCTGCTCTCAGTGAACCTCTTGAAGGTGAAATTGATATTTTGAAGCTTGGTGAAGCTGAATGTGAGCCTAGTTGCCTTGTTGATGGTTTGCCTCTTCTTCTAAGTGATGAAACTAGTGACTCTGTTCTAAAACCAAGAGATATCGATTGGTTTCTTGAAGGTCGACCAAGTGTTATTTTGGTTGTCCTTCCTCTTCTCTTTGGTGATGTATTTGCAAGTATTCAAATGGAGAATAACTTCTTCTCATCTAAACGTTTCTCATATGCTACTTGCACTTGATCTTCTTGAAAAACTAAGCGGAGTCTTTACGTATAAATTGTTATCTCTAAAAGGTTAAAAAACTATTGTGTATACCAAAACAACAGCTTGAAACTGTTGAACAGTTCCTTTGAAGTGGTATTCAGAGTCCCACCGAACGTGCCAAAAACTATTGTCACGAGGATCAGCACCCAAGTGCAAAGCTGAAAGGCTCAACAATCCCGTGAAACATGAGAATACCTTCAAGTTGTGGGTACCCTATATGAAATTAAACATCTGAATTATAGGCCAACTTCCTTTTTGAGTTTTTGATTATTTAATGTAACTGGATGGAAAAGGGAAGAAAATGTTGAAATGAATGCAAAACTAAAATCTGAACTGGGTGATGCACCTAATTGATATTTAATGAGCAGATTGATTCATAATTTATATTCTTAGAAAAAATTGTTAACACAACCTAATTTGAGCACTACGATCGCATAAATAATTCATTAGAAGGATTTTCTTGTTCTTTACCTATTAAGGAAAACTAATTTTTCATGAATTAGAAGAAAGAATAAACTTATGAAGCACAATTAACGACCTGTGATAAACTGCAATTGTGTATTTTCATGAATAAACAAGACATAAATTTGAAGGTTTATGGAAATGAAACACATCAAACTTGCATCAAATTATTTAAACAAAACAAAAACACCTGAAATTGTGAAGGTGAACTCTATTTCTATTAGATACTGTGAAGGAAAAAATCTGCAAAATGATAAACTAAGATAACCTGTAAAAGCTGTAAACTATATTAATGGTAAAATGCTGAGTTATAATATATTCCTCTTTGTAGAAAGAAAATGTAGAAAACAAGAACCAAGGAAAAGAATAACTTTTTCCAATATATACAAGGATGGCATGCATAATGCACCCAAATGGTGAAACTGGAAGTGAAATAGAAGTGAAAAAAGAAAGCATCTCGCGAGAAAAATCAAAATTTTCTGAAAAAGGGCCCCACCAATGCTACAAACTGAAGTTAAACAACTAAAAAATCCATCTCATGTTGTGTATAATTGAACAATGACTCGAAATGACTCCTCAGTCCATGGAGGTGGCATTGAAGGTGAAGTGGAAGTAGAAATATCCTCCTCGCAAGCAGAGAATAAAATCATGGAAAAATGGGCCCACCACTAAAGCAAACTAAAAGATAAGGTGGTCAAACCGTCCTCTCAAACTGCATGATGAGAAATGACAGCAAAAACAATGTGAAACTAAAGGTCAGGCTTGAAAACTCCACCATTTGCTCCACTTGTGTTTGTATGAACTGATCCCACTTCACTTGTGTTATTTTGCATGATTTTAGGGAGAGAGTAACCATTTGATTAAATATTAAAAGTAATCGATGTGATTATTTTAATATTTAATGTGTGCTTGTACCTTAATTTATATGTTGCATGTTAAATATTAAAGCAATGTTACTTTAATATTTAATTACATTTTTTACTTTGTATTTAAAATTATGCAAAATGTAAGGATAAGTGAACTTTTAAATATTAAGGTATGACTACCTTAAATATTTAAATACATTTGTTCACTTTTACATAATATCATTACCCTTATGACTCCCCAAAATAACTTCAATCTCTTGGCTCTCATAGTAAAGTCACTTGACTTAAAGTCAAGACCATGGAAAAAGGTGGAATAATAATGTTTTAAACATAATTATAAGTGAATATGTAATGATCAAGGTCTTAGACTTGAAGTCTTTACCACAAACATTTTTTGAATGAAATGGTAATGTTTAAACATAATTATAAACCCATCTATTGATTAGGGCATGCAGATAAAAGTTTCAAAACCTAAAATAATTTCAGCATTCTTCACTCGAGTGTTCTGGAAGCTTCACCTCGTTGCAGCACCATGGTGGATAGCTAGGGTTTTCTTGAGCTCAGATGGAGATTATTGTGAGATATGGAATTCGGTCTAGGGCTTTTCTAGAAGATTTGCATGCCTTGTATACTATTGGTAAGTTATTTTCTTGCTCGAAATGTTGATGTTTTCTTTCTTTCTATGAAAGAAATAGACTCCTCGTGACAAAAGATTGTTTTTTTCCCTTGTCTTCTTATGTAAAAGATTATAAAAAGCATATTATGTATTGGTAGCACCACTGTGATTTGAATCTTCTCCATTTTTTGATCTCTGTAACAATATGCAAGCATTGTGCAAGTTGTATTGAGGGTTTTGACCTTCTCTTGGAAACCTCCTTTCTGTGCTTAGCCGCGGGTTTATGTTATTTTTTATGTATTTCAAGAGCATCATTTAGTTTTTGTTAATACTCATGGTTGTGGCTAAGGCATTTCTTTATATGGGTTTATGTTGTGCTTTACATGTGCTTAATATGGTAGAAATCTCTATAGCCACAACTTCAAAAGGGTATTTTGGGTTTTGGTTACCATTACAGGCCATGGGTTTTCATTCTCTATCATGCTCTTTCACTTTTTGGAAGGATAAAATGAAAACCCTTCAAATTTGATGGTCTTTTCCTTCAGGCCATGGCTTCCATTCCTTGCAAAAATTGAGGGCTTGGTCCCTTATGCAAGCCACGGGCTTCTTTTCTACATCTCTTGATTCTGGCATGTTTTGAGGGTTTTAAAGCTCGAGGTTGTGGCTTCTAACTTTACATTGTTTCTTTATCTTGACATTGCGTTGATAGAAAGAATATGATTCTTCATTGTAGAATTTATATTTTCTTGTTGATGCTTGCACATACCTTTATTTTTTTGTCACCACAGTGCCCAACTCTTTTTCATAGCTATGTTGGAGGTTCTTTTTTTTGCTTGTTGGACACCCTCTTACCATGGCTAAGATTTTTGGCATTGTAACTTGAATTTGTACCTCCTCTGCAAACAATGAAGGCTTCTCCCCTCCTGTAGGTTTTCATGGCCATGAAATTCTGGTGGTTCTTTTTCTTGTGAGAAATATTCAATGAAAGAAGCACGCTTTGGTACTTTGGTATTTTAATAGAATGATATCTACTTCTACAGGCACAAGTTTTGTGTTCATACATACATGAATTTTACCATAGATGGAGGACATTTGAGTGAGATTCTTTAAAGTAGGAGACTTATCCATGAGAGTGGGTTTTCCTTAAGGATAACATATTTCTTTCATAGTACGAGATGGATAACTCTTTAATAACCCATGATGGCACTGTTCTCAAATATTTATTTTTAAAATATTGATTACTCTTGTAGCTTGCAAAACTTTTCTTTACTAAGATACTGTCATAATGTTGCAATTATCTCTTCCATATATCTGACATCAAAATGTCTTCATCTATTCATTCCAACTCTCTTCAAAGAAATGAATGAATGTTGTTGCTTTCAATAAATCCTTGTCTCTCCTCTGAATATTGTCATTGTCGTTATTGGATGCATTGTTATTGTAATACCCTTGCCATCATGGCACTTTTGTAATTTATCTTTGTTTGTTGTTTCATTCTGGTAGTTTAGTAAATGCTGAAGAATATTTTTGTATTTCATCAACTCTAAGAGAACATACTGTAAACATTTCAAGTTAGTGCTCCTCAAGTTGAAAGCTCCTCAGATGGTTGATTCATTCAACCCCAATATCATGTTCATATATAGCCTTCTTAGGTGCCATTTTATAATTGTTGTCTTTCGTAATGCTTTCACAGAGGTGACTGCCATCAAGCATATTACCTCGATTGTCCCTCTTGATATTTCCTTATGGTATTGTCACAGTGTCTTTATGTATTAAATATTTCTACCCATTCATTGTCAATAGTAACCATATTTACTTTTAATGTGGTATCTATTCACTGAAATAAATGATTGCATCTTACACCATCAGAAAAAGAGAAACAAATATGTTTCCTCAATCATACTTGTATACACCTAAAATCGATTTGGATAATTAATTAATTAAATACAAGTTATTTAATTAATAAACCCCTTTTTAGTTCATCTACTTATAAATAAATTCAAATTTTATTTATATGATTCACATTTTCTAATTCTTCTATCTTAAATCACATTCTTCTAATCTTAATTAAATAAACAAATTTGAATAGTTTGCTTTATTTAATTATATTTCCTCTCATTAAATTTAAGTCTTAAATTTGAATTTAATCACATGTCTACAACTTTTCCTCCTTCCACATCATCATGTGTCTCAACAAATTGAATATTCCAAATATTTAATTTGGGCTTTTATCCTCAACAAATTCCAAACAACTTTGGGACACTTGGCTCTTCTATTTCATTTATTCTCTTCTACACTTGGTAGATTGTTTTCATGAAGGGAACACTCTCCTTATTTCTCTCTAACTTCTTCATCCTCCATCGTTCATCTATCTAGATTAAATCCAAACCGTTGGTTGCTACCACATCAGTTTATGCTTTGGAAAATCTATAAATACAACCTCATTCTACAACAAAAAGGATCCCATCTTGAGAAAAATTACTTTGCAAAATTTTCATTAAGAGCATTTGTGAGCATTTAGCATTTAGGAGCAATTTAATTTAGAATTAGGGCTTTATCATTAGTTGCATCTTAGTTTGCAATAGTTTAATTACATCATTTTCATAACAACATATCATATAGCTCATCAATCATGTAGGAATAAATTTCTTGTATTTTCCAGCATCTCGTTCTTCAAGTTGTCATTCTAAAAAGTCATAGTGCACAAACAATATGAGAGCCATTATTATTTAAATGAATCCTTGAAGATAGAGAACAATGAGACGGCTTTAGAGAATGTTTTTGTTTCAGTTCCATTAAATTGTCATTTCAATTCTCTAATATAATGTCTCATTGATTGTGTGTTGTTATTATTTATCCCCATATTTTACTCACACATAAATTGGCGCCCACCATGGGGCCTAGCCCCATTTTTATGAACATTTTCTGGAAAGTGTGTTTACAAGTTTGGATGTGAATTACTATGTAGCACACCTGTGGTTTCTTCTGGCGAATACGAAACATATTTTAGCGCATCCAGACCCTATTATAGTGCATTTGGAGCATCTTTCAATGCATCTGGCTCATATTTTAGTGCTTTTAGTAGTTATTTTAGTGCATATGGTCTTTGTTATAGTGCATCTGGTTTTCTTTGCAAAAATTTAAAATTATGAGAACTAATCTATATTTTTTGTGTTGCAGGTGCTCAAATACGCTTGTCAAAGACAATATCTAAGACTACTAACGATGTTTGTAGAGGTTGGAGTTATTATTGTTTTCTTTTGATTAAATTAGGATCTAGTTTAATTAAGAGGTTAATGAACACCCTATGTATTGTGCTTGTAAAGTGATAGGCCTATTCTCTCCCCTTCACTGGGTGACCGGAATGCCAGACTCGCTCTTTCTTTTAATGCATTAACACCTTTAGAAGGCCTATCAGAGTGGGAAAAAGTACTCACCCTACAGGAACGACCTAAGTGGGAACAACTAAAGCCAAGTTTCCTGACCCACTATAATCAATAGTGAATTTGAGGAAACTCACAATTCAATGGTAGTGTGCAAGATAACCATCCCCAAAGCCTTTGTTCTAAAGGTTGGGAGGTCTCCTGAGGGAGTTTATCAATTTTCGCACCGAATGGAAACCCTTACTAGAAACTTTAAGTGTACAAACCAACTGAGTTAGTCTCCAAACATTTTTAATATTCACAATGCAAGGGGAGGGAAGAATTTTCCCCCAAGATACTCACCATATAACTATCAGGGATTACTGGCCAAAAGTGGAGGATTTTGGTTGCATCTCCCCCTCAGCATTACCCAAGGGGATTCAAACCCAACACCTTTGGCTTCGATACTACTTGTTGGCCCACAATTGTTGTTGCACCAAAAGATCGACCTGCTAATGCCCTATATAATTGCCAAAATTAATGGATCCATGAGAGGCGATTGGCCATGTCACGAATCCTGAGGGGAGCACTGACCATTTTCCAATAGATTCAACTTTGGTTAAGACCCGAGAAAGGAAAAACCACGAGCGCCCTCTAGGGGGTGACATGGCTATGTGAACTGACATAGTTCTAAGATATTATTAATGACCCTTGACATAAGGATCATCTGATCTATTTTCTCTTGTTCTATACCTGTGGAAATCAAAGGAATCATACCAGAGTCTTGAACATACAATAAATGTTTAGATCATAGGGCTTGAAACAAATTTTTTACAACTTTTTGTTGCGGTTGAAATCATTATTCAAGAAATCATCCATTTAAAGCACCTAATCCACATGGTCCCCAAACAAGAAAACTAGACAAACTCACTATTCATAAAATTTGTCATCCAAAAAACACCCAATTCACTGAGTTGAAAATAAGAAAACTGTCAAAAATGGTGATCATTTTTCGTTTGGCATATCCAATCTCTATTATAGCACATCTACCTAATCTTTTAGCGTATACAGTCTCTATTTTGGCACATTTGGCCCACATTATAGTGCATTTATTTCATCTTCCAACGCATTTAGCCCATACTTTGGTGCATCTGGGTCCTGTTTCAGTGCATTTCCTTCACTTTTTAACGCATTTAGCCCATATTCGGGCGCATTTGTTCCATTTTCCAGTGGATTTGCAAATTTGTCCAGAGCTAGTTTGAATTTCAATCACCAAACTTTTTAGTGCATACACCCTCTATTTTGGCACATCTGAGGAACAACCTAGTGCATATGTACCTTGTTCTAGTGCATCTGGTTAATTCACAAATAGAGAGCTATTTTCACCATCTGTTTGACAGTTTGAACCACATGCAAGGATTTTTATCAGAGTAGAATCATTCCTTAGTCATAACACTATTTTAAACTTGAAGAAACTGGTCTTTCACAAGTGAAATTCTTTAACTAAACTAAGATCTACCACCTTAAAGTGCCTAAATCATCAAATACATCTTTGATTGTTAAGCCAAGTTCCATCATCAAGATTTGTCATCCTTCATCATGAAACAAAGACATATAATCAGATTCTCCATAATCTCATCAATAGGATTTGTCATTCTATTTTACTTGGGTCTATCCTTGGCACTCTCTAACAACGATCAAAGTCTAGTAAAAATTCAACATTTGTATGCCCGTTTTAACAAGAGCACCAAAAAAAAAGTGGAAGAAAAGAGAATTGTAACTCAAACTACCATGGCTGAAGGAGAGGAAAACCCCTTTCATAGATTCCACCAACCTGATAATGATGAAATCACTGAGGAAGATGTTCAAACAGCTCAACAAGATCCCAATTTCCACAAATTTATGGAGAAAATTATGGAAAAAGAGGGAGAAAAATATTTTTTGATGTTAGCCAACCAAGGTGTGAAATTTCCCCATGAATTTGATGTAAATCAACTAAAAGGAGCTCCTAAAAGAACAAAAATTGATCCACCAAACACCTATCCAATGGCTTCTTTAACTCATCAAATTTGAAATCTCCAACAACAGATCCAAGACATGCAAGGAGGAACTATAAAAAGATATTTGTCGCAAGACATTTTCCCATATACTTTTGATCAAACTATGAACATGATACCTTTTCCCAAGCATTGTGAATTTCCAAAATATGAGAAGTATAATGGCAAAACTGATCCCATAGATCATATAAGGGAATTTCACACCATGAGTCTCAAATTCACACACGAAGAGACTTATTTGATGAGATTGTTTCCATGAAGTTTGGGTGGTCAATGTATGTAATAGTTCTTACAAATTCCACCAGGCATTAGGTCCTTTGAAGAGTTGGTCAATAAACTCATCACACAATATTCTTATAACATCCAACATGAGATAACCATGAAAGAACTTTGCAATACAAAACAAAAAAAGGGTGTCATTTCTCATATTTTTACAAAGATGGAGAAGACTATTTACTAGATATCCTCGTCCCATCCTTGAAAAGGAAAATATGGAAATGTTCATTGAAAATATAAATGATGGTATGTGCTATAGAATCAAATTGCAATGCCCACCTAGCTTTGAGAAGATGATTGAAAATGGACTCAAAATTGAAGAAGCCTTGGTTAAGAGAGCGGTAATAAAAATCTATAGTGAAGGAAAGAACTCAGCAAACTCCTCCAATCATTATACCATAAATGAGAAGCCCAAAATTTGGCAAAGAAATAAGATGCTAGTAATGATATTGCAGCTGAAACACAAAATGCAAAACCAGTCTTTAACTTGAGAGATGCTATCTCTAAAAACAATCCAAATGCCAATCAAAACAATACTGAACTAAAACACCACCCTATCGAACACCATCAAATTGAAGAAGATTCACACCTTTGGGATAGTCATTAGAATCAACATTAAAGGAGCTTCTTACAATAAAACTTATAGCATTACCAGAGACACGAGATTGGGAACCAAGAGTTAAACCATCTTGGTGGAAGGATGCGTACTATTATGATTTTCATCAAAACAAAGGACACAAAACAAATGATTGTATGTAGCTGAAACACTTGGTACAAGATTTCATTGACAAAAAAAAATATTGGTAGAGGGACCTCAAATGAACAATGATCATGGAGCATTCAAGAATCCTCTACCAAATTATGAAAAAGGAGAATCTTCTTCTATGAATAGCAAAGGTAAAAATGTGAACTATGTTTATGACACCACTATCCTTCACATTTCGACAGTTGAAGATAAGGATAATGACCTTGAAATTAATGACAAACAAGACATTGTTGCAGCTGGTAACCTACTCAATGACAACAACACCAAATCAAATCAAATCAAATCAATGACATCATACCAATAAATTTGATCACAAACTTTGTTGCAACTGATAATCAGATTAATGTCATTAAAATAAGAGAAACACAAGACAATTTACCAGCCAATGCAACCACAAGAGGGCAATCTAAAGTAATATTAAAAGGAGTTGCATATAAAACACATGCTGCCTCTTCTACATCTAAAACACCTGTTGCCCTGTCACATCAATACAACATAGTTGACTAGTTGTAGAAAATCCCAGCTCAGATATCAATATTGGAGCTTCTCAAAATTTCACCAGCCCACAAAGAGATTTTAGAACAAGTTCTAATAGCCACCATGGTACCAAATAATTTGAAAGTTTGTCAATTCCAGGCCATGGTCAGACACTTGATTGTACCTCATTACCTATCATTTTCTAAAAATGATGATGTATCACTAACTCATCTGCACAATATCGCCCTACATATTGAGGTTCTAATTCATAAACACCAAGTCAAACTTTTTCTAATATATGGTGGAGTTGGCCTAAATATCTCCACTTTAAAGCTTGTTCATGCACTAGGATATTTAGAAAATGCAATTGATGCTAGAAGAAAGATCACTATAAAAGCGTATAATGATGAATAAAGATCCTCCCATGGATTGATCATGTTACCAATTCAAGTGGGTCCAATTGTAAAGAATATAATTTGCTAGGTTCTAGACAAAGAGTTGACATATAACATACTCTTGGGATGTCCTTGGCTACATAAGACGCAAGCAGTGTCGTCAATGTATCATCAATGTTTGAAATTTCCTTTCAATGGACAATAAATCACTATTTTAGTTGATTCCAACAATCCTCAATACTGCAACATGCTCAAAACCATCCAAGACACTTTTGTGCCACACTACAAAGAGGCTCACACTCCTAGTTCATCAAATAATGAAAAAAAGCTAAATCCTTTGTCAAAATGGGTTGAAAAAAAGGTTCAGTCAAAGGATAAAGGTATCAATGATCCTAGTTCATCAAACAATGAAAGTCAATTAAATTCTTTGTCAAATCAGCTTGAGGGAAAGGATTAGTCAAAATACAAAGGTGTTGGTGATTCTACTCCATCAAATCATGAAAATCAACTCAATTAGTTATCAAAGCAGTTTGAGAAAAAGATCTAGTTAAAAGACAAAGGCATGGGTGAATATTCAATTGAGCAGTCCTTGTGTCTTTCACAGTTACTACCTTCACCGAGATCATATGGATAGTTGTCAACATCAAGACAACCATCTTCATTATTAATCACACTCTTTGATGGTAGATTTCTCAAAGCAGGCACTCAAGAGGATGAATCTAAGGATAAATAAATCTTAAATTGGTTGTACAAAGATGAAGAAGAATCCCAAGCAACAACCACCAACATACAAACATAACAATATGGTAAATGGTTTACAATCCTAGAGAATATGGGATATAAAAGACAAGGTCTTGTGGGAAAACAGCAAGAAGGCATTGTGGAACCGGTTCAGTGTATCATAACTAATCCAAAAGATAAAACAGGACTAGGATACAAAGAAGAAACAAAGGAGGACACAAAAGAGAAGATTTGTGAGTGAATCCTATAGATACAAGCTAGTTATGAAACTGATTCAAATGAGTATGAATGGGATTCACTGTCTGAGGAGTCTTGTCAAGACAAAGAAGTTGACGTGATAAAAAGGTATGCACCCACATGTACGAAGGAAGAAAGCTCAGGGTCTAGACCTCTTGAATTTGGATCACAACATATTGATGGCTCTAGTAAGGATGAGTAGACATCGAGCGAGATACACGATTCAGAGGAGGGTAACATCATAGACCTCAAAATTGCTATCAAAAAATTAGGCACTGTCGTTAGAACCTTCACTGCTGTTGACCTTGACCAATCTGACGATCCTTTACCCCTAATGCATCTCGAGCTTATTGACTGGGAACAAACCGAGCCACTTAATCTCCCCATCTTTTCAAATGACAATGCCATTGTTAACTTCCTGTGTTTCGATAACCCATAAACAAGTTCCACCATAGAATCTCATAACGAAGCTTTGAACTAGGAGGGTGTCAAATCTCTTAGATGCAAAATGAAAAATATGAAAAATTTATCTAATGGTGAAAACCATTTAATGGCAGTGTTAGATCAAGAAAAAGTAAAAATAAAGAGCGTATCCAGTGGTGAAAACCTCTTCGAGGCATCGAAAGATGAGAGATTTGACACTCTTCTGGAACACTATCATGAAAGATCATCAGTGTTGGTTGAACCTATACAATCCATCAACATTGGTACGACAAAAATAGTGAAGACTCTACATTTAGCAGCATCCATGACATATCAGGAAAAGCCAAGCTTCATCAAATTCTTTGAAGGGAGACAAGTTAAATTTGCTTGGTCCTACACTGACATGCCAAGCGTAGATCCAGATTTGATAATGCATCATTTATCCCTACCACCTTGGGTGAAGCCCGTAAAATAGAAGCTAAGGAAAATGCATCCACACATTGCTTTGTTAGTAAAAGAAGAATTGAAGAAATTGTTAGATGTTGGGTTCATCCATCCAATCGATTAAGCTGAGTGGATTTCAAATATTATACCAGTCTCTAAACCATATGGTAGCATCAGACTATGTACTGATTTTAGAGATCTCAAAAAGGCATGTCCAAAAGATGATTTTCCTTTGCCTAACATTGATATCATTGTAGATTTGACAGTAGGGCATGCCATGTTATCACTCATGGATGGCTTTTCAGGATACAATCAAATCAAAATAGCACCAAAAGACCAAGATAAGTGACTTTCATGTGTCCATGGGGTACGTTTTATTGGAACGTCATGCCTTTTGGGTTGAAAAATGTAGGAGCCACCTATTAGCAAGCAATGACAAGGATCTTCCATGACATGATGCGCACCTTTATGGAGGACTATGTGGATGACCTATTGGAAAAATATTTCACCAAGGAGGGACATCTGGAAATCCTAGATAAAATATTTTCTCTCGATTGGAAAAGTTCAACGTGAGATTAAACCCAAAGAAATGTGTGTTTGGCGTGACATCAGCAAAACTCCTAGGGTACATAGTGTCAGAAAAAGGCATCGAAGTGGATCCCGCTAAAGTCAAAGCCATCATGGAAATTTCACCGCCCAAGAATATTAGTCAGCTGAGATCTCTATAGGGATGTTTTTAATCTATCAGGAGGTTCATCACACAACTAGCAGATAAAACTCACCCATTTAATCATTTGCTACACAAGAATGTCTCCTTCAAATGGGATGAAAATGTGAAGCTGCTTTTAATCAACTGAAACAGTATCTGGTGTCTCCACCCATACTGGTGCCACCAACAGAAGGAAAACCACTATTACTTTACATAGAAACAACTGAGATATCTTTGGGCACTCTATTAGCACAAGAAGATTCTACGGGAAAAGAAAGGGCTATTTATTACATTAGCAAAACATTGAACGACTATGAAATCAACTACACCATTGAAAAAGCTTGTTTGGTAGTAGTGTTTGCTACTCAAAAACTATGACTCTACATGTTAACCCATATTGTCAAACTCATAGCCAAGATTGATCCACTAAAGTATCTACTCGGAAAAGCCTCCCTAACAAGAAGACTAGCCAAGTGGGTACTAATACTGAGCAAATTTGACATTCACTATGTGGATCAAAGAGAAATCAAGGGTCAAGTGATAGCATATCATTTAGTCAAAGCACCATTGCAAGATGATCATCCAATGCATATTGAGTTTCCAGATGCCAATATTCTCACCATGATAGCACAATAATGGATGTTATATTTGATGGATCCTACACACAACACAGATCATGTGCTAGAATCTTTTTTGTGATGCCTCAAGGATATACTATACCAAAATCTTACAGTCTCATGTTCCCTTACACAAATAACATGGTTGAGTATGAGGTGCTCGTCATTGATATTAAAGTAGTAGTTGAATGGAAGATCACAGAGTTGCAAGTCTATGGAGATTCTCAATTGATCATCAATCAGGTTAATGATGATTATCAGACAAAAGATGATAAGTTGATGTCATATAAGAGAATGGTTGATGATTTCAAAAATTACTTTGTTGAGATCAAATTTGAACAAATTCCTAGAGTAGATAACAAAGCTATTGATTCCATGGAAACAATTGCTTCTCTTCTATAGATACCTGAAAAAATGAAGCCATTATGAATTCATGGTGGAACAAGTGTTTAATCCTGCCTACAACAATCCTGAATCTTGAGTCATATGTCATTTGGTTGACATCGAGTTCTCAATTTATGGGAAGATCTATACCTATTTGAGAGATAATACCCTTCCACCTGATCTATCCTGAAATCAAAAGCGTAATTTTATCTACCAAGCTACTCGACACACCCTGATATCTAATATACTCTATTGACGAGGTCTTGATGGAAATCTTCTTCGTTGTCTTGAACGTAATGAATCTAAAATGACCTTACATGAAGTTCATGAAGGTATCTATGGAACTCATTCAAGTGGACTAACTTTAGCTAAGAAACTCCTATGCTTGGGGTATTACTGACCGAATATGGAGGAGTCTTTTTTGTTTTTCAAGAAGTGCCAAAAATTTCAATTCCATGGAAACCTGATACATGCACCAGTGTAGGAGCTACAACCATTTTCATCAAGATGGCTTTTCTGTCAATGGGGATTGGATGTTGTGGGTAAAATTCATCTGTCATCCTCCAATGGACCTAAATTCATCATCACAACCACAAAGTATTTTACAAAGTTGATTGAAGTTGTTCCCTTAACAAAAATCACTGGAAAACAAATTGCATCCTTCATCCTAAATTACATCATCTGTCGATATGACATTCCTCTGTCAATTGTCACAAATAATGGTAGGCCTTTTAAGAACTAGGATGTCCAAGAACTTTGTGAAAGATTTCATATCCAACATCAATTTTCTACACCGTACTACCCTAAAGGAAATGGCCAGGAAGAGGCCTCAAACAAAACCATTTTGAAAATCTTAAAGAAAATTGTCAATGATGTTGGATGTGATTGACATGTTCAATTAAATCTTGCTTTGTGGGAATACCGAACTAGTATCTGCACACCAACAAGAGCTACTCCATATGCTCTTGTATATGGATCTGAGACCATTTTACCAATTGAGGCTGAGTTACCATCACTCCAGGTTTCATTAAAAGGAATCATATCAGAGGAAGACTATTGGGTATCCATACTTCAAGAGCTAGAATTGTTGGATGAACGCCATCAACAAGCTATGGATCATTTGAAATCCTATCAACAAAGGATGTCAAGAAGCTATAATCACCGAGTAAAACCAAGAACATTTCAAGTTGGTGACTTGGTCCTGAAAGAGAATCCTCGAAATCAACAAGATAGGGAAAAGAAAGGAAAATTTGAACCAAACTGGCTAGGTCCTTTTGTTATTGTATCAGTCTATGGATCTGGAGCCTATCAATTGTCCACACCTAAAGGGTATTTGTTCAAGTAACCTCTTAACAGTATCCATATCAAAAAATTATATACTTAGTTCATCCAATGGACAGTTAAAAAGTCAAAAATACAAAAAAAAAAAAGGTCAAAAATCCAAAAAAAGTCAAAATCCAAAAATACAAAAAATAATCAGAAAAGAGAAAATACAAAAAAAAAGTGAAAAATCAAAAAAATCGTTGCCTTGATGAAAACCTGGCAAATAGGCATCTTGATAATAGCAAAAAAATCTGAAAATTTGAAAAAGTGCAATAAAAATAAGTAGTGAAAACTTGGCAACAGGTGCTATTTGTGATAGATTAGCTTCTCCATCTATTTAAGCATGTGTCAGTCGTTCACCTTCACCATCATTATGCCTATCTATCAAAAGGAACCTCATCTACATATCCTACAGTCACGGTTGTGTCTCACCCTAGTCTGGGGGAAAAATCCTAAACTCACTGGGGCAATATACTTTGAGCTTAAACCAAAAGACAAACAACAATATGATATTACAAAAAACACAACGATCACAACAAAACTCAACATTTAACATCAATTATCACAATCATTAGCAAAAAAGCAACCATCCAAATCAACAACACAATCAATCAATCAAAATAAATCTAAATGGATGATGTTCTTATGAAACATGGTTTTATTACTTCAGCATGAATATTCAATTGTTGTATCTTGATTTTTTTATCACTTCTCTAGAAAAACTCGAGGATGTCATGAACTAGAGAAGTCAGGAAGGAGAATGATTTTTCTTTGTCTGTTATCTATAAGTTAATCATTACTATTGTGAAAATTGTCGCGGGACATGCTCTACAAAGTATCATTGATGACATTTCAAATTTGCATAGGAAAAGGATTAACTCTTGTTTGTTTACACAGGTAATAGTCAGGTCATCTCGGTTCAATTATGCTTAGATGCTTGTATCAACTTGCAATATCAAAAATCATGGAAGAAGTACTCTGGTCATCGTGGTAAAATTATACCATCGATATTTGTACTCATTTTCAACATTTCAAAGGCTCGATGATGATAACACATGATAAATTGGTTGACAGAATGACAACGTTGAATATTTAGATTTGCATGGTTAAGATAGAGTGTATTCATATTAGTTGTTGCATCTGCATTTATAGATTTTTCCAAGGTTGATCAAAACTTTCATCTCTCCAATCAATGGATTGAGTACACTTGACATTAACAAAAAAACAAGATCATTCACATATAGTTGCATAAACATCATCATATCATGCATACATTTAGAAGGTACCATCATACATTCATCTGTGCATTATATCATATATTTGCATTCGAAAAATATAAAAATAAATAAATTGCATTATATCTCATTTGCATAATCAAATTCATCCCATATAGCATTGAGACATCATATTTGCATTGGAAAAAGATACAAAAATAACTTGCATTACATCTCATTCATCTCATATAACATAAAAGCATCATAAATAGAACACATATAACATCATGATCCATATATCATCATCATTGCATAATCATAAACATTTCATTAAGGCATCCATAACATAATCATATGAGCATCACATAGCATATAGAACAAAATTTAAATTGCATCTATCAAATGCATCCATCATAAAATCATATAGGCAACACATAGAGTCATAATAATATCCGCTGCATATCATATATAATCTCAAATATAAATGTCAAGTGTATAGTGATATCATAAAACATAGAGAGATACACCATCAAAAATGGGACACAATATCATAATGTCTCAACCGAATCAATGTATACATCAATGTCTCAAATACATCAAATATGATCACAGAGCTATGTGGTGCTCCCTCCAAATGCTATCGGTCTCTTTCATCCTCTTGCTACACCCCCTAACGGCCCTACACCTAGGTCCCTACCTAGTCGATCTCTCAGAGGTGGCTGAGTAACACCCCTACTGGTGGTCCGAGAGTGGCTACGTCCTAATCTGGCACTCATGGATTGTGTATAGATGACTTGTTGCTCTGCAGGCACAACCTCATGGTACCATCCCCTGTAGTACTCTACCTCTTGATTGACATAGGTGACCTCTCGAAGCATATCACCTATGGTGGTACCCTCAGCTACTCTTTGTAATCGCTTGACTAGAGTCTTGACCTACTCTCATTGTTGTCTATAGACATCTCTCTCTGTCGCCAAGGCAGCAATTTGTGCCTATGCCTGAGCTTGTGCCTATGCCTAATCCTATGCAAGCTATCCCTATAATATTTGTAACTATGTCTATAGAGAAACTATCTAAGCCTACTACTACTGGGAGGGTAAATGAATCTGAATATACTATTGTACTACAACCACCAGGGATCTCCTCCTCTGTGCCACTCTCAAATCCAATACTGGCTTGCCACCCCCATCGCCTCCATCGCCTTTGTCATCTCCACCTCTACCACCTCCATCATCTCTGCCTCCACCATCTCCACCACCTTTGTCATCTCCATCCCCATCTCCCCCATCTCTCCTCTTCCTGGGTGCACATGGTGGTGCCCTGTCATCATCATCCAATATTGGCATTGGCTCCTTGGGGCTGGATATCGTTGGGAATGGGTGAGTGAAGAAGTATTGTGCATAATCATCAGTCATGAGTGCATCGAAAATCTTTGAATGATAATCCAATATAGCTAGTTGTAAACCAAAGTACTCCTGACAGGCAGCACCATATGATAAGGAGGGCCTCCACTCTAGAATGTCCCTTCGCCTCTGGCATATAAAACAACTCCCTGAGGCATAATCTATGCTCTGCCATACTGTTGTAGTACCCTTATCACCAAGAATCTCTTAATAACATAGAGTGTCTTCCCAATTAGGTATATGGAAGAAAATACATAGGGCATCTCAGCATCATCATTTGGCTATTGCTCATAGTCTAAATAGGGCCTCCAGGTAACAGTATCCAAATCATCTAATACTCTCTGCCAGTACTCTAGTTTTCCTAGCTTATGCTAGACAATTGGACCCGTGTATCCAAAAACATAAGGCCTCCCTATTGGACGAGCTCTATCTGCAACAGGTCGCGTAACAATTATGTGCTCCCACGCCCAAATTTGTAACAATGTAACTCTCATTGATAGATTGGTCTCTCCGAGATATACCACCTAATGTAGATCATGATATAAGTGGGCTATCATGCAAGATCAAAAGGCATATCCGATACCCTATGTAATCATTCTCTCTAGAATCCAACACCATCCAACTGAGTGTCCCTTTGACCTACGGTCGGGACATAGAGATTTTCCAATGAATCCGAATAGTACACATGGCAATGGATGATATAGTGCAACCATCTCCTGCCATGGGATCTTGTATCTGCTAATCTCATCATTGTGGAAAACCCTTTGTAGTGCATCTATAGCTCCCTTCTTAGTATGGTCATACACAACCAGCTCACCCACAACTGAAATCCCTAGGATGCGATATACATCCTCTGGTGTCACCGTCATCTTACTAGTGGCTAAATGAAAGGTGTTGTGGTCACTGTGCCACCTCTCAACCAAAGCAGTCAGGAGCCCCTTATTAATTCTATACTGGACCATGTCAATCAAAGAATTCAACCCGCACTGTGCAATCAAATCTAAGTCAGCCTGCATCAGTTGTGGAATCATGTCCCATGTCTTCAGGAAGCACTCTCAAGACATGAGAACTCCTAAGCCACTCTCCTATCATCATAACATATCACAAATCAACAATCTTATCAATCAATCATCAATCAACCTATCAATCTAATCAGCTCTAATGAGATTTCAATCAAATCCCATGAGCGTTTATCATTGATCCTCACCTATCATGAGGTCAATCATCATCATCCTATCATTGATTCTCACCTATCATGATATCAATCATCATCTAATCTATCAACATCATCGAACAACATCAACACTTTGGCTGACACAATAAAAAATCATCAAAATCAAGGAGAATAATCAAAATTTCAACAATCTAGTGTAAATGCGCTGGAACAGTGCTTCTATGCACTAAAAAACTGGTTGCACTAGAAAAAGCTCTATCTATGCACTAATTTACTATATGCGCCAAAACATAAAATAATATGCTAAAAATTTGATCCTATGCGCTAATTTACCAGATGTGCCAATACAGTAACCTAATGCGCTATATTGGCTACCCTATGCACTAAAACGCTAAATCCAAATTTCAAACATGAAAAACGTGGGAAAAACAAATTTTAAAATACACGAGGAGTTTTTTTGGGGTACGTATTGGAGGTCCATAGACGGCCAGGTGGTTGTGGCATCAAACTCGCTCAAATCGGTGTTTGTGGAAGGGGATCACCATCTTTCTTAATTTGCTCAAAGTTGCTCTACTTACTCAATCACTCCAATTTTTTAAAATGCAAAGGACACAAATGAGCTCTTTTCACTCCTTTTTACCTTTCAAAGGGGTAATTAAGTGGTAATTAAGTGGGATTGATTTTACTTTTCAAAAAGGGAACTTATTTAATCAATTCATCAAAATGGCAGGTTCAACATTATTTTTAGGAGATAAATTGTCTTTGCATCATAAATTTTGAAAATCATTGAAAAATCAAAAAATTAAAAAAATCTTTAAAAGTAAAAAAATCTTTGATTTATCTCCCGAGGGGGCATATATCTATCATCACTTGAAAATCAGTATCTGGGGCATATTGAATATTCTATTGACACCATCAACAATTTTTTCTTTGAATCAATGTGTAAACACATCACTTCAAAGAGGGGCAAAATGTATACACCTAAAATCGGTCTAGATAATTAATTAATTAAATACAAGTTATTTAATTAATAAACCTCTTTTTAGTTCATCTACTTATAGATAAATTCAAAATTTATTTATATGGTTCACATTTTGTAATTCTTCTATCTTAAATCACATTCTTCTAATCTTAATTAAATAAACAAATTTGAATAGTTTGCTTTATTTAATTATCTTTCCTCTCATTAAATTTAAATCTTAAATTTGAATTTAATCACATGTCTACAACTTTTCCTCCTTCCACCTCATCATGTGTCTCAACAAATTGAATATTCCAAATATTTAATTTGGGCTTTTATCCTCAACAAATTCCAAACAACTTTGGGACACTTGGCTCTTCTATTTCATTTATTCTCCTCTACACTTCGCAGATTGTTTTCATGAAGGGAACACTCTCCTTATTTCTCTCTAACTTCTTCATCCTCCACCGTTCATCTATCCAGATTAAATCCAAACCATTGGTTGCTACCACATCAGTTTATGCTTTGAAAAATCTATAAATACAGCCTCATTCTACAACAAAAAATCTTGAGCAAACTTACTCTGCAGAATTTTCATTAAGAGCATTTGTGAGCATTTAGCATTTAGGAGAAATTTAATTTAGAACCAGGGCTTTATCATTAGCTGCATCTTAGTTTGCAATATTTTAATTACATCATTTTCATATCACTTTCATCAACAGTATCACAACATCATTTTCATAGCAGCATATCATATAGTTCATCAATCATGTAGGAATAGATTTCTTGTATTTTCCAACATCTCATTCTTCCGGTTTTCATTCTAAAAATTCAGAGTGCACAAACAATCTAAGAGCCATTATGATTTAAATGAGTCCTTGAAGATAGAGGACAATGGGACAACTTTAGAGAATGTTTTTGTTTCAATTCCGTTAAATTGTCATTTCAATTCTCTAATATAATGTCTCATTGATTGTGTGTTGTTATTACTTATCCCCATATTTTACTCACACATAAATTGGCGCCCACCGTGGGGCCTAGCCCCATTTTTATTAATGTTTTCTAGACAATGTGTTTACAGGTTTGGACATGAATTACTATGTAGCGCACCTGTGGTTTCTTCTGGCACATACGAAACATATTTTAGCGCATCTAGGCCATGTTATAGCACATATAGAGCATATTTCAACGCATCTAGCTCATATTTTATCACTTTTAGTAGTTCTTTTAGTGCATTCAATAGTTCTTTTAGTGCATATGGTCTCTATTATAGCGCATCTGGTTTTCTTTGCAGAAATTTAAAATTCTGAGAACTAATCTATATTTTATGTGTTGTAGGTGCTCAAATATGCTTGTCAAAGACAATATCTAAGACTATTAATTGTGTTTGCAAGGGCTGGAGTTATTATTGTTTTCTTTTGATTAAATTAGGCATCTAGTTTAATTAAGAGGTTAATGAACACCCTGTCTATTATGCTTGTAAAGTGATAGGCCTATGCTCTCCCCTTCACTAGGTGACCAGAATGCTAGACTCACTCTTTCTTTTAACGCATTAACACCTTTAGAAGGCCTTACATAGTGGGAAAAAGTACTCACCCTACGGGAATGACCTAAGCGGGAACAACTAAAGCCAAGTTTTTTGATCCACTATAATCAAAAGTGAATTTGAGGAAACTCACAATTCAACGGTAGTGTGCAAGATAACCATCCCCAAAGTCTTTGTTCTAAAGGTTGGGAGGTCTCTTGAGGGATTTTATTATTTGTCGCACTGAAAAAAAACACTTACTAGAAACTTTAAGTGTAGAAGCCAACCGAGTCAGTCTCTGAACATTTTTAATATTCACAGTGCAAGGGGAGGGAAGAATATGCCCCCAAGATACTCACCATATAACTATCAAGGATTATTGGCCAAAAGTGGAGGATTCAACTTTGGTTAAGACCTAGGAAAAGAAAAAACACGGGCACCCTCTAGGGGGTGACACAACTATGTGAGCTGACATAGTTCTAAGATGTAGGTTGTGATGTTATTAATGACCCTTGACATTAGGACTATTTTATCTATTCACTCTCATCCTATACCTATGGAAATTAAAGGAATCATACCAGATTCTTGAACATACATTAATGTTTAGATCATAGGGCTTGAAACAACTATTTTACAACTTGTTGTTGTGGTTGAAATCATTATTCAAGAAATTATCCATTTAAAAAACCTAATCCACATGGTCCCCAAACAACAAAACCAGACAAAATCATTGTTCAAAAAATATTTCATCCAAAAAACACCCAATTCATTGAGTTGAAAACAAGAAAACCTGGTAAAACTATCAAAAACGGTGATCATTTTCAGTTTGGTGCATCCAGTGTCTATTCTAGCGCATCTACCTGATATTTTAGTGTATACAATCTCTATTTTGGCACATTTGGCCCACATTATAGCACATTTATTCCATCTTCCAACACATTTCCTTCATCTTCCAGCGCATTTAGCCCATACTTTGGCACATTTGGGTCCTGTTTTAGTGCATTTCCTTCAACTTTTAGCGCATTTGTTCCATTTTCCAACCCATTTGCAAATTTTTCCATATAAGAAATTATTGAACCTAAACAAGTAATAACTAAGACAAAAGAGGATTATCTTTATGTTTCCCATTGTATTGAATGATTACAGGGTACCTTCAATGGACTACTCTTTTTGTGGTGATTGATTATAATGATTTCTCAAATAACCATCAATCAACTATCATGTGGGCTACCTTTAATCTTTTATTGACTGCATTTGATTTGAAGTATATGTGATGCTTGGTGAAATAATTCTTGTGTATTATCAATGAGTATGATTGTATCTACATAGTAGATTCATAATTTCCTCATTCATTTTCATGAATGGATTTTAAGCCCCTTGCATAAGACTAGTATGCTTGTTTCTTATCTGAAACTCCTTTGCAATAAATACTTGCTATTTTAATCAAAATGAGCATCCAAAATAGCAACATTTGCATGAACAAAACATGTCAAGGCAACAATATATACTCAGACCTGATGGTAATAAAGGCTTTTCAATATGAGAATAATATATTTGTTCAATTTTGTACTTAAAAAGGCATCAAATAAGCTTTTATTCTCTCATAATTTTCAATTTATGGAATTTTAGGTTGACTATTGTGAGTGAATGAAAGCTTAAGCTCCTGTAGTTGATTCACGATTCATTCCTTCAGTTGAATATGTTTTCCTTTCTCAAAACCC
Source organism: Sequoiadendron giganteum (assembly GCA_007115665.2). NCBI lineage: Eukaryota > Viridiplantae > Streptophyta > Pinopsida > Cupressales > Cupressaceae > Sequoiadendron > Sequoiadendron giganteum. The sequence goes on along the minus strand of CM021105.1, from coordinate 333,878,929 downwards.
CTTATTAATTGTTAAGGGGCAGCATGCTAAGCTTGACCCTTGTGGGAGCCCAATTTTCTCCACATGCTATTATGTCTTCAAATTAGGAACATAACTTTTCCTATACTTGCATAGTGAACAAACATGTTAGCAAAACAAAATGACGCAGAAAGCTTCCAATGATGAATATTTTGTGCTCTCAAATATTTGTTCTATGTTAACTTGATCATGTGATGAGTATCTCATAGGATGTAAAAAATATTTATGTTGGTATGTAAATATGAGAATATTTATGATTCTTCATTGCTCTAACATCACATTCTAACAATCTTGCAGGTGCCTTTGGTGTTGGAGCTAAAATAATTGGAGCTGAATATATGAAGACACAAGACAACTACAACTATGATTCGCCATTCTAGGCAATGACGAATCACCTATTTTCTCATGTTTATTTATATCTTCAGCTATATAGTTTACTTCTCATGCATATTTTTCATATGCTCCTAGTTATTTCAGTTACTCCCACGGCTTGTGTGGGACCTTGTGTTTTACAATATGAATAAAACAACATTTCTTATGCAAATGTATGATATTTTTTTGAAATGTACTTGCATAATAAAATTGAAACTCACTTGTAATCAATCTTTTGCACCATAATGGATTCTTAGCAAAAAAATTGTGTACCTGGTGTACCATTAACTTTAATTTGCAATTCAGCTCTACCTATTTTGAGTTGTAGCTAAAAATAGGCAACATTGATACCAATTGTTGAATGCACAAGACAACTAAGAGGGTGGTGAATTATTTGTACATTGAAACATTAAAAACCTCTTTAACATTTAGATCTACATTAGTCCTTAAAACCTTATCATGCATTAGCAAAAAGTAAACATGAGAAACAGTAATGCAAACGCATCCAAACTCATGAGAACACCAGATTACATGGAAAACCCAAGAAGAGAAAAACCACGATGAGGATTAACTCACAATATAAAGTGATTGCAACATCAAATAAAATAGGCTCATTACCGGAGGGCTCATTGCCAAATTAGAAAGAAGAAGAAATAATATTGTTACAATGATAAATCCATCTTAAAGCAACAAAAAAATTTACCATAGCATCACCAGTACTTTCGCAGCCTATTTGTAAGATGTAGACACCTTCTGCTCACTGCTTCCACTAGTCTAACATATTAAAGCTTGTACTACATTTCATACTTTTTCACTTCACAAATTTTCACTTCACATCACACACACTATCACTCAATACTCCATCAACTCAACATTTATTTATACCATCCTCAACCTTGAAAATAATTGACAAGGTCGATTATGCACCTCAATTGTGCAAACTCAAATTAGGTCAAAACTAAGCATTCTCATAGTGGAAAGGAATGAAATTATACCACAATACACCTTAACTCAAACCAATTACACACATACATGCCATACCACTCTTCCACAAACACAAAAATATATCCGCAATTAGTGTAAACACCCAAGGCCACCCAAACCTATGTAAACATCATTAAACTTTTAAGTGCATGCTTCATTTGATCAAAAGATGACTCATGAATCACTTGAACACAATCTAGAATATTCCATAAACACCCTAAAGTCCAACAAATTACTTCACGACATATTTCACCTGAAGAACATACTCATCTTGTACACCCAATTAACTCTCCCCATACTGTAACACATGAATCCAACCTTGCAGAGTACCAAACTTCAAACAACTCAGATTGAAGATAGATACGAATAATATAAGAACACTTCCAGAACTGCAAGACCAAAAACCAAACTATGGAGAAATACAAAGCAAAAACCATTTCTACTAGACATCACTACAATACATTGTTCACATACTAGTGAACACAACTTTCTTTGCACAATGATCCAAAACTTGATACTCTAGATATAACATCTTTGATCAACATATCTGAACTACATAAGCAAATCTTCAATCGTGAAGAAATATAGACCAAAACTAGATCACTACTCTATTACACTGAACACCTCTCAACGACACTATTTTCTCTTTTCTTCAAATTTTCTCAAAAGTACTCGGAAACCAAGCACCACAAAGACGTTCTCATCATCTACAACACTTTCATCACAACCAAACTACCTACAACATAGCAACTCAACCACACATGCTCATCAAATCGACATTAGAGGTTGACACCAGTGATACTACTAATGACAACATAATACAACTAATGAAAGCATCACCAAGGTTGGCATCAATGCAACAACAACATAAATCTATTGACATCAATGACAACACAAACTACACATACTTACAAAAATTCCTATAATTTATTCCTTTCAATCTTCTCATATCTCTTTGCTCGGTGAACGCTTTACCCCATATCCAATGAGCACTACTCCATCTATTTCATTCCATTTCTAATTTCCTTTATGTTCCACTAAATTTGATTAAACCCTTTTTGAACATATTGTTTTGTTCCCTACTCCTATAACTAATAGACTTCCCACATCTTCTAATAGGATGTTATTTTAGTCCATTTATGACTTTCTCTTTGTACCTTTGATATTCACTTCTAATACACATCACCCTTCCAAATTTTATCTTTCCTCTTCTCCTTGTGAGGTGCAATGGGTTGAATAAGCATACCATTTCACCTCTAATTTATTGTTTCTATTTTTACATTTATTCACATCATTGTGTTAGTACCTATATTTTAGAACTTAGATATTTCTATCTCTTCATTTTTTATTCAATGTTTGCACAATTCAATTGCATCTATATTTCATCCTAATAGTGTAAACATCTTCCTTGAAAATAACACAATCATCTTCATTAATATTGCCCTTTCCTATACACTAGGGGAAAGCATAACCTCTCTTATTTCACTTATTTTGAAGGAAACTTATCACTGAAAAAAGGTGCATATGATCTACATGTATCATGATGGAACTCAAAACCATAGCTCCAATATTCTAGGATATAAAATAATTACTAGCATAAGGGGAACAAGACTACTCTAATAAAGAGGTAGGATTTTTTATGGCGAAATTGAGACATGCAACAAAAAAAGAGTGAAATCATCCCACCTCTATTGAGAAGACAACTAATTTATTTATTTTGTTATATCTAAGGTCTTGGTAGTTTGGTCACAATTGTGTTGGATAAATTTAGTTGCTCAATATGGTCTATTTTTTCAAGGGGCATTTGTTGGCTCTGTCAAAAATGTGATAAGAGTTTCCTTAATTGTGATTATAGATATGTACTTCAATGCCAAGTGCAAGATCATATTGTTTCAACTTGAGTTACTGCTTTTGAAAAGTAGGAGAATAAATTATTAGTGTTAAAAGAAAGGAATTATACATATTGAAACATGAAGATGAAGAATATTTCAAGTTTCGAGACATTATACACAAAGTACTTTTCAACAAATACATATTTATACTTCAAGTGAAAGAAGAGACTTACAATGATGAACAAAGGATAAAGTGCACAATCATAAAAACAAAGGAATTTGATTATTCATCTGAAAGAAAGGTTCTATTAAATTCAATTGGTATAGTTTAGGTTTTCCATAATTCGGGCAAAAAACATGTAAACATTTCTGCTAAAAAAGGTTTTTGCATTTTAATGTCACAGTGAAATATTTTTTGTTTAGATTTTACCAGAAGATATTGTTAAAATTGTCTATGGTCACACTTCTTTTACTAATCAAAAAAAGTTTTCAACTATGACATATTAAGCGTTCTATAAAATGTTATTATATATAACATATTTTAACATTTGTTGTGCACTTTAAAGTTTTATAATTAATCTATTATCTTCAAAAGTACGTACATTGCAAATAATTCTCATATAAAAATTTATTATCTTACTCTTTCAATAATCATTATATTATCAATTATAAAATCATTTATTATTATATATTTACAATTCTACATAATACAAATGCTATCTTTAATTATAATATAAAAATCTCTAATTTAATATATGCATAATTTTACATGCATAATCAAATTCAACATATTGTAAATGAGTACATTCTCCATCAAATAATCTTGTTCAATCTCATTCGATTAAATAATCTAATTGTATACACATAACATAATTCAACCTATGATTAGTAGTGTAAAAGAGAATTGGATAGGATGATGTGGTTTCTTGGGTCAAGTTCGTGTGCTATTGTGCGGCCTGCATGAGGGTCATCCCCTCATTGCATGTCATTCTTGATATGTCCATCAAATTCATTGGCTGCATTTTCTTGTTGGGTGGGAAGTTTTTGTGTTTTGAGGGTTTGTTTTCTTTTTGTGTTCTTCTTCTTTCTAGTGAGTGAGGTTTTGTCGGTGTGGAGGAGCGATTTTTTGAAATCCTTTCTCTTCTTTGTGTATTTCTACAAACGACCGCTACCTTTTCTTGTTCCTTTGGGTAGAGTATCGGCCTCTTTGGGTTTGGCCTTGGCTAGACCTATGTCGTGAGGGTTTTTATTCTTGATAGACTTGGCAAGGTCTTTGTGTTTTTGTTAGCATGGCTTCAGGGGAGACATCAGGGGTCAAATCCCCTCTAGATTTTCGTGTTGCATTTGAAGTGTCCTCTCCAAATTTTTCAAGAAGGGTTTTTGATAATAATTTATTTTCAAATGATTCAAGCAATGGTGGATTTGTTCTATCTGGTAGTTCTCGTATACCAAAGATAAATGGATTCCTAGAACATACCAAAGATAGGTCGATGTTGGTCATTCAACCAGAATTGATTACAGAGGATATCAAGTATTTCACGAAGCATGTATTAATTTAAAAATTCATGGGAACAAGGGTCTCACTCCAATTTTTGGAGTCGTGGGCTCAACAGATTTGGTCTCCTGAAGGTGAGATGGAGATAATGTTGTTGGTGAATAGTTACTTCATGGTGGTATTTAATTGCATGGTAGATTGTAATAGATTTTTTAAGGATGGACCTTATTTCCACAACCAAATTTGTTTATTTATTCAACTTTGACATGTAGGTTTTAATCCTTTAGAGAAGCTCCTGAATTGGGTTTCGGTGTGAGTGTGTCTCCCTATATTTTTAGTTGAATGTTGGTGCAATGACATCTTGCATAGGGTTTCTTCACTTTTGGGGAAACTAGTGGGTCCTTCTCAGCAAACTCAGGATAGAAAGGTAATAACATTTGCTTGTATTTGTGTTGAGATTGATTTAAGTAAACCTCTTCCAAATTCTTTGGAAATTCATGTCAATTCATATTCTTGGGTGCAACAACTAGATTATGAGACATTTCCCTTCCATGTCTGCCTATGTCATGAATATGGTCATTTGCAGTGAATATGCCTGAGATTTAAACCTTTTGAGTCTTAAACTACTCAGCCTCCTCACAACCCCCCTATGGTTGAAAAAGGCAAGGCTCCAATTCCTGGTGAGGCTATAGGTGTAGAGGGTTTTATTCCTGCTAAGACTCGTAATAGGAATCGTGGCCAAAAGAGGACTTTTAAGGAGCAACAGGAAGGTGATACCTTTAATAGATTTGAGGTTTTGGATGACCTTAGTCAGCAGGAGGTGAATCTAAGTATGATAGTTATGGATCAAGGAGTTTTGGAAGTGGTTGAGGAGAGCATTATTCTAGTTAACACTTAGACTTTATAGGAGGATGGTTCTTTTCAAATGGACATGGATCTTAGTTTGGTAGTTTATGGGAGGTATAAGACTCTCACGAATGTGAAGATGGGGGAGGGAGAGATCTCTAATCCACTGATGAAAGCAAGGTCTGATTTGGTAAAAGGAAGCAAGGCTTCTCCTTCACTGGGACTTGTTCAAAAAGACCAAAAAAAAGGGGTTGTTGAGAAGTCTTCCAAGGTTGGGAGAAAGAAGGACTCAAAGAAAATAAAGATGATGGGGGAGACTTTGGCAGAGTCAAGATATGTTAAGACTCTAGGCTCTCATTTTTCTAACCCTCTAAAATGACCATCCTCTCTTGGAATGTAAGGGGCTTGAATAGTGGCCCTTGACAAAAAAAAATTCATGATTTGGTAAGAATTCATGCTCTTGATGTTCTTTTTTTACAGGAGACTAAGTTGTTTATTGAGAGTATGGTTCATTTTTTGCTCAATCTATGGGAGCGGGGTGAATTCCAGTGTATTGGGGCTCATGGTAATTTTGGGGGTGTGGCTTGCTTATGGAACCCTTTGAAGATTTGTCCCCTCTGGTGGATGTCTTCTAAGTCTTCTATTTATGCGGTTGCTTCAAGTCTGGAGATGGGGGAAACTATTCTTCAACTATCAAACATCTATGTGCCTATTAATTTTCTTGGTAAGAAGTACTTGTGGTCTCATATCAATTTTATTCAGAGCTTTGCTCCTCTTTTCCCTTGGATTATTGCTAGTGATTTTAATGCTATTATTGAGTTAGATGAAAAAAGGGTGGCACTGCGAGGTTGGAGCCCTTTGCTTTCCCACTCCATGATAACATTTATGCCTTAAATATTGTTGACATCAAGCCTTGAAATGGTAATTTTACTTGGAACAATAGGAGGTTGGGGGAGAATTGTATTGCTGAGAGACTTGACCATTTTTTGGTCTCTTGTTTCTAGATTTGAGGATTGTGGTCTACTTGTTCTGAGATCCTCGATTGGAGGGGCTTGGATCATTAGCCTATTAAATTATTTGCTACTTCAGCTCGGGTTGCTTGTTCCCCCTCTTTCAAGTTCCAACTTATGTGGTTGAATGGTGGCAGATGGGAAGACCTGCTCATGGCACTGCTATGTATTCTTTTTCCAAATTGCTGCAATATGTGAAGTATCAGCTCAAACGGTGGAACAAGCAGTGTTTTGGAAATATTTTTCATGTTAAGATTGTTTCTCAAGTTGACTTGGATGTCATTACCTAAGAGATAAGGGAGTTGGGCCTTTCAGAGTATTTACTTAGGGAGGAGGTGAGGGCTTTGAAATCTCTAGAAGAGTGTGAGCTACACGAGGAGATTTATTGGAAACAAAAGGCTTGTGTTGAGTGGTTTCAAGAGGGGGACAAAAACACTACTTTCTTCTTCAATTCGATGAAATCCAGGAGGCATGGTAATTTTATTCATGTTCTTGTGAATGACAAGGGTGAGAATTTATCTTCTTTGCATGATATGTCCAGAGAAGCTTCACAGTTCTTTACTTCATTATTTAGAGAGGATTCTTAAAATGTTTTGGCAAAAGAAAACCATGTTTTTTCTTGTATCCCCTCCTCGGTTATTGGGGAGATGAATGAGAACCTATTGGGCTATGTTTCACTAGAAGAATTGGAGGCTACTTTCTTTCAGATGAAGAAAGGGAAAGCCCTGGGCCTTGATGGCTTTTCAATTGAATTCTTTTAAGAATTTTGGGATATCATTAAGCTGGACTTATTGGAGTTGGTTCGTGAGTCTGAAAGGAATAAGCAGATGTTGAGGCTTTGAACTCTAACTTCTTTGCCCTCATTCACAAATATGAGGGGTGGATCGGCTAGGTCAATTTTGACCTATCTCCCTTTATAATGTGGTGTATAAAATCATTTCCAAGTTGATTAACGACAGGTTGAAATGATGGCTTATATGGCTTATCTCTGAGGAACAAAGTGGCTTTGTGGTGGATTGAAAAATCTTGGATGGGGTGTTCATTGCTACTGAAACTATTCACTCTATGGCATCCTCCAAAGAAAAGGCTATGTTCATCAAGGTGGATATAGAAAAGGCCTTTGATAGAGTTAAGTGGTCTTTTTGCACAAAGTTCTTATTGCCTTTGGTTTGGTTAAGGAGTGGGTCTAGTGGGTTATGTGTTGTGTTACTTCCACTTCCTTTTTGGTGCTGATAAATGGTGAGCCTTCTTCTCTATTTGGTGCTTCTAGAGGCCTTTTTCAAGGGATCCTCTCTCTCCTTATTTATTTATTCTCCTTGTTGAAGGTTTGGGGAGAATGTTGAAGCGTAATGTGGAGTTGGGTCTTATTCGGGGTTGGGTGTGGGGAATGGTTTGCCTCCTCAGTCTCACTTGCAATAAGTGGATGATACTACTTTTATGGGTATGGCTAAGGCTAGAGAAGCCACTAATTTTCTTAAGGCTTTGGATACTTATCTTGTTGCTTTTGGTCAAATGATTAATGAAGATAAAACTTCAATTTTATTCTTTAATACTTTGCGGCTCATTCAATAGAGGATTGCTCATATTTTGAGGTTTCAGATTGGTTCTCTACCTTTAATCTATCTTGGCATTACTATCTCATCTAGTAGTCTTCCTAAGAAGTCTTGGAAGAATATTCTTGATAAGTTTTGTTCAAAGATTAATCATTGGACTCATAGATGGCTATCCTTTGTTGGGCGGGTTCAACTGCTTAAATCAGTGGAGTAGGTGCTTCCCCTTTATAGATGTATGCTCTAGGCGGCTCTGATTGGATTTGTTAAGGATTTGGATTCATTGGCTAGACAATTCTTATGGGAAAGAAACTTGTCTTCCTCTAAGTGGACCCTTGTGAAGTGGGATATTGTGAGTAGTCTGAAGTAGTTTGGGGGTCTTGGATTACGACAATCAACTCTTATTGGGTTGGTGTTGGCTGCAAATCTTTATTGGAGGTGGTGTTTGAAATAGGACCATATCTGGGCCAGGATTTTATCTCATAACTACCTTCGGGGGGTTTTGAAGGAGGAGATTCCCCGTTATCCTCCGATGGGGAAAGGTTCTACAATTTGAGGAACGCTTATGAAAGGGGTTGAATTGATCAAGGAGGGCTTGTTCTGGATATGTAATAGGGGGTTGCAGCTCTCTTTTGGTTTGATTCTTGGGGTGATTTTCCCCCCATTTTGTACCAATATCCTAATTTTTTGAATCCTTGCCAACTCTTCTTGTAGGTTGGTTGGTCAAGGGTGATTAATTTTAAGACTTCTTATCCCTGTGGGAAGATGGAGGTGGCTAGGTGGAAGGGTTCTTGCAATTGGTCTGTTGTTGGTTCGGAGGAGGACTGTGTTGAGCTTCAAAATATTTTGGTTGGTAGACAGTGTAGCTCTCTTCGAGATAAGAATATTCTTGCTTGGATTCTAGATCCTAAGGTTGCTTTCACTGTGGCTAGTGGGTATTGGGAGTTGTTGGCTCAAAAATTTGGTAGGGTGCAGGTTCCTTGGTGGAAACATGTGTGGAACAAGTTCTCATGGATAAAGTGTAATTGCTTCATTTGGACTTTGGCTTGGAATAGATGTTTGAATTGGGATAATCTTTAGAAGTGTGGATTTTAGGGCCCTTATGTTTGTGTTATGTGTGGTTGTAGTGAGGAGGATTCTTCCCACTTATTCTTCCATTGTTCTTTTTCTATGTTGCTTTGGAATTTTTGGTGGGGTGTTTGCAAACATCCTTGCATTCATACTTCTTCCCTTGTTGAGTTATGGAGCAGTCTTGGAAGACCTCCTACTCAGACCCCTTTCCTCCATATTGTATGGTGCATTGGTCCTACCTTCATCCTTTGGAAAATTTGGTTGAAAAGGAATTGTAGGATTTTTCGTGGGGATAGACTTTTGGTTCAACAGGTTTGGCACAAAATTGTTGGTATGATCCAAGAGACGGTGGAAGCGAAATGTGATGTGGTGTATCCTCTGGTAAGGAGTGATGATGAGATTGTGAATAGATTGGGCTTACAGGGTTTGACTTTTGACTTTGCTTGTGTCAAAAGAGGTAGGCGGGCTAAAAGAAATTTCAAAGGGTTGGGAGATGGTTGCCTCCTCCATTGGATATTTGAAGATCACTATTGATGGTTCCTCTAGGGGTAATCTTGGGCCTGCTGGGATTGGTGGAGTCGGAAGAGACTGTTCTTGCTCGGTTATTTTATTTTTCTCCATTCACAAAGGGTAGCTCTCTAATAACTTTATGGAGGGGTTGGTGATTCTCTAAGCTATTAAGCGATCTTATGCTTTGGGTTAACACAATATTGTCTATGAATCTGACTCATAGATTATTGTTTATTTGTTGAATGAGAAATAGTTGATTGATGTTAATTGGTAGCTTGTCTTGGTTGTTTGTTAGATTCTACATAAGTGCTCTATGCTAGAGGTGGTGTCTTTTACACACATCCCGCGCGAATGGAATAGGGTTGCAGATTATTTGGCCAAGTGGGCTTCAGACAATATGATGATGATTGTCTTTGAGATTTGGGGACAATAATCCCCTGATTATTGTCATGATTTAGAGAGGGTCATTTCCAATGATTTGGTTGGTTGAGGTGATTGTTGTTGAGTGGGTGGAGGTTGTATCTTGGTGGGGTGTTCTTATGCATTCTTTTCTTGGGAGCCTACTGGAACCTTGATCTCTATGTTTTGTTAACTTCTTGATTTCAATAAAGTTTTTACCCCTTTTATTAAAAAACCATAATTCAACCTATTTAAAATAAATAAAATTATTTAATCTAATTTAATTAAATAACCTAATTCAACTTAATTCAAATAAACAATCTATAATCAACTTAATAATACGTTAGTATAATAGTAATAATATAATAGTATTATATAATATTATCATTAATGTAATATATTATTAATAAATATATAACTATAGGGTTGGGGCCCTAGCTCGATTGGCTAAATCTTTCCTGTTGCAGGAGGTTGGTCACGAGGTCTAGTCTCCCCACCCCCCGTGGTACCGGAGGGCGTGTCACGCCAGCACCGCCGGTCACGTTAAAAAGTTTACCAGGCGCACTACAGTTTATAGGGGGTTGTGCTACCCGATTCCTGCAGTCTAATAAAATATATATATATATATATAACTATAAAATATTATTAAATAAAAAATATAATAATTTTATTAAAATAATTATTTACAATTTGTTATGAATATTGTATGTAAGCATTGCTTTTGTTACTAAAAATTGATTTGTATGAATACTTATTTATTCAATTCAAGTTTAACTAAATTATTTTTTCAACATATTTAATTTTCTATATATCAAACAATATGAAATAGATATTGCTAACTTTTAAATATTAATTTCATCGTTTTCTCTTTTAGAACATGGAAAATATCAATGTTCAACAAAATCAATCAAAAAATTAATAAAATCAATTTCTGAACATTCTCAAAAGATTATTAAAGAGCTTGAAGATGCAACCTTTCTTATTGTGGTTGTTGAAGAAGAAGAAATGCAGCAAATGGAATATATTACACAAAAATTCTATAAAACATGTACAAAAGTTTCAAGATTTTGTTCATTTTTAAAAGAAATGTATTATGACAAACAATATGAACAAGGTTCGGCCAAATAAATCATTGAACAATTTTTACTCTTTTTAAATGATAACTAATGCATTTAAACTAGGCTCATGCATAGTGTTTCCATTTAGGTTAATAACTCATACGTACATACTTTGTAAAGTACCAATGTATTTTCTTCATTAGATATCTCTTAAGATATCTTTTATGTATATATTTTTTTGATACGCAAGTATACTATTTTATTAATATGATTAAAAGTTCAGTCTACAATTGTTTGCAACGCAGGTAAGATATCCACCATTAACAACCCAATCCATCATGCCCAAAAAACCAATCTAAAATGGCCACCTAGTAGAAAACCTAACCAACCAGACCATCCACGCACCCGACCAACCAAGGTAAACCAAAATGGCCTTCAAAGGGCCAAGTCCCCTAACAGAGCATCACCTAGAAGCTTTTAAAGAAAAAACCAACCGACAATACCCAGACACTACCAGAACCAGACTTACATGAAACTGTTGGCCCTTGCAAAGGCCTTGAAGTCTTTCACCCATTCCACACCCTCGACCGCCATCAACCCGAAGAACTTCTTCAAGAACTCCACCGCCACCACCACAATCATCCTATGCTTCATGAGGGTTGTTCCACTCAAGTCGAGAAGAAACAGATACAGCTTCACAACTTCATCCGAACTACGAAGGAGCTCCAAATCACAAGGACTTGGAATACCTCTTCCAATAGCCACAACACGTAGAACCTCATCAACCCCTTCCAAAAAATCTTCCCTAAACATCTTCTCAAGAAGTAATTTGGCCTCAGCCTTGTCAACCTAGATGTCCAAGAGGGAAGCCAGAAAATGAGAGGAAACATATAAATTATCCCTACCATATTCCTTATTCACCAAATGCCTAGAGCCCAGTATCATTTTGGTCGCCACGACTACCAGAGGATCATTATTGCGTAAAATCCTCTTCAGTCTCTGATTTTTTATTTCCTTGAATGATGTTTTCCGCATCGATGACTTCAAGGAAATCAGGGTATGTGCCCCAAATTTTTCCAATCCATCCACTAAAACCTCTATTACGAACCTTGAGCGCTTTGCCATCAGTGCCTAAGCACAGATCGCTCCCAAAAAAAGAGAGGAACACCATATGCAGCCATAAGAAAAATAAAATGAGAATGAAAATAATCCTTGATTGGCCTTAAAGCCAACCTACAATGGAATTAATTCCAAGTACCGAGTAGCCGCCACCCACCACAAATGAATCACCTCCAAACATGTCAAAAGCTTTTCAAAGGACTAAAAACTCCAGGTAAAATGCATATAATCTGGGCCTTGGGAAATGCATCCACACCTCCCCATCAACTCACGTATTTCAATGTCATGATAGCTCCGATCAACTCCCTTCAATGATAACTCTCCCATGTCCTCCTTTTGCCTCGTCACACCATACACCATAGCCTAAATTGCCACGTCCCCTCCGCCAGCCTGGAGGGGCGCCTGCCCATCCGCCCACTTTATGTATATTAATTCTCATATATGGAATTAATTATATATTTCTTTTGTAAATATGTCTTATATACATTTATTGTATATCTTTTATGCATATTAATTATCATATTTATATATTCTAAAACATATATTTTCCATATATATTCTTTTTTATGCATTGAATACAATCAAATAACTTTTGATAAAAGCCTTAGATTATTGTGGGTGGATGGGTGGGTGCCTTTCCACACATCCTTTTGTGGAAAGGACGGGGCTCCTTAAGACTTGGTGGTGTTTACACTTGGCATGATAACCTGGAAAATCTTGTTGGTATTTACATATGGTACCAACTCAGATGGATGGTGTAGATTGGGTGAAGTTTTCGTAGCAGGAATCGACAGTTACTATATCCATCTATAATATCTCCACAATAATGATAGTGTCAGGCAATTTACAAAGTATGCATTTGGGTTATTGGGCTATCATGTTTCAGCCACTTTAGGATTTTCTAATTCTCTCCATATGAGCTATCTGGCACCTCGACGGTGGTGTTGGGATGGCATTATGCATGGAATGGTTAAAATTTTCCATTTCTATTATGGTGTTAAATGACGACAATTGTCCTCACATTATTTATGGTTGGTAAAGGCTCTCATTTTTTCATCGCTAGGAATTTTGTTGCATTTGTGCTTGGTAAGGGTCCGGTGGTGAGAAATTTTGGTTTTGTTTCAACCATAGAGGAGAGGTCAAACTTCATATTCAAGATGTCTTCAAAGACCCTCATGAGCATTGGGGTGGCTACTCCAATACAGCTATTGAGTTTTGGAAGGCAGATGGCCTTTTTTGGGTCAATTACAAACCAACGCCTCAAAAGAATGCTCAAGAAATATGACACTCCAATGCTGGTAGTAGTAAAGATGATTTTGGGGAAGATTTATTTGGAGGACGATGAGTCTCATAGGGTTGATACAGATATAACCTCTCAGTTCTTGGAATTCGTCTTAGAAATAAGGCTGGGTAAAAGGGAGGTGGAGGCACTGTTAAAGAGAAACTCTTCTATGCAGATCTATTGGTGGGGTTCGAGGCTACACTATATGCAACATCACCTGGAATGGGAATCCCTAGGCCATGAGACATGTGCTTGCTCTACGTTCCAAAAGAGGTGATAAAATAATACACTTTCCTATTGGATTTGAAAGGCATGGCATTGGTAGCTCACAGGGAACTAGTGGCAGTTGCATTGGATTACCTGCTTCGTGTGCTTAAGCATCCTTTTTCACCTCATGGTCATTGGGTACCAGATTTTTGTTCCTTCACTCGCACTAATGGTTTCTTGGAGGCAGACAGGTTTGGGTTGGGGTATGTTTAAAAATCTTCTTGATATGTACGGTGTTATGGGTTTGGTTAATGGTCGCTAGGATGGTTCTTATAGTCTTTTTTTGGTAACTGTCATTGCTATGGTTGGTTGTCTCCAGTTCGACAAAGGTAACGTGTGTCCATGTACATACATTTTGGTATGACTATATATGGGTGGTTTGTTGTTAGTATGGGTAGTGTTGATAGGGCTCATCATTGGTATGATTAGGCAACTCAAAAAATCTTGCCCAAAGGGCTATGTAAACTTTCTTTTTAAAATTAATAAAAAAATATTGCTTATGTATCAAAAAAAAAGCCTTAGATTATTATTTTTTATATTATACATGTTACATAAATAAACTTTACTATTCACACTAATTATTATAATTTTTATATAAACTAAAACCTTAACCTAATATAATATCATATTGTAAGGACTGCAATATAACATTATATTAAACTCATCTTTACTTAAAATATGAATCTAAATACTATATTTTATGTTGTTTTATAATAAATAAACTATAAATAAATAAAATTTACTATTCACAAAAATAATTATAATTATAATATAAACTAATATGAATATACATAGAGAATGATTTAAATATAAGATAATATTATATTTGGAAAACTTAAGCTAACATAATATCATATTGTAGAAAAAAAATATACTATTAAATATACTACAATACTATAACATTATATTAAACTTACCTTTAATTAATTATTATTATTTTTTAAGATTGCAGGAATTGGGTAGCCCCCCTATAAATTGCAGTGCGCCTGGTAAAATGTTGGTGCAACATGCCCTCCGGTATCACGAGGACAGAGGAGAGACTAGACCTCGTGACCTCTTGCTTGCAATAGGATGCTTTAGCCAATCGAGCTAGGCCCTCCACCGCAATTTATTGTTTATTTTAACTATACTATAACAGTATAATTAATATAATAGTACATTACAATAAAATAAATAAAAATTTAAATAATAATATAGTATAACTTTAGGGAAAAAATGATCATTTTTTAAACATAAAAATTATATAATAACCACGCTAAAGAAAAAATATGTATAAGATAATATAAATTTATTATATTACATTAAATGGATATTTGATTAGGAAAATGTTGTGAGGTGAGAATCTTTTGAAAATCTAGAGGATGGTGAAGGTAGGGCAGAAGAGAGAAGACAAATGGGGGCTCAATAAGGCTTAATTTTGAGGGCACGTAGGTAGTGCCAGGTGATAATATGGCTCTGGCTACCCACTCTGATCATTATTGGAGCTATGAGGGTTGACTTTCAAATTAGCAGTGGGGAATGTTATTGTTCAGATCACATGTGCAATACCATGCATAAACATTCTCGATCGCTGCTTGAACCTGAAAGTCAAAAATCTTAAGAAATAAGCTATCATTGCAAAATTTGTGGGTGTTTGGCCTTCAATGGAGAGGATCAAAGATTAGATTAGCCAAAAATGGAAAGGATATTGTTTAGAGGCTAGCTTCTTGGCACTAGGGTTCTTGTGTATAGTTTTTTCTTTAAAAGTTGAAATGGAAAGTATCCTACATGGTGGTCTATAGTTTATGGGGAATGTTGGTTTGTTTATGTGGGCTTGGACACCTGGGTTCAACCCGCACCATGAGGAGATTAGGGATGTGCCCTTATGGATCCATCTATCTAAGCTTCCAACTGAGCTTTGGATCGAGGAGATTATGTGCATTATTGGGGATATTATAGGGGTCTATCTTCACAACTCCCATTCTCCTAGTGGTGGCATATCTAATCCCCTTGCTATAATTTATGTCAAGGTTTATCTCAGTAAACCTCTGCTTTATTCTATAAAGTTGAGCTCTATTCTTGGAGAAACAGTAATTAAAGTCAATTATGGTGGTTTCCTGATTAAATGCTTCGAGTGTGGTAAAGTTGGCCATATGGCATGCCATTGTGTAGTTGTTGCTAAGCCCACGACATCAGGGCCAGATCCTTCATTCCTCCAAAGGGCCTCGTTTGGGAAGGATGATAAGTCGGGTAGCACTCCAGTCATGCATGATGCAAATGGGGATGAGCATTAATGTCAAATTTCATACTTGGGAGCGTTTCTAAGCTAGCGATGGTTGATCCGAAGGAAGGGGCAAATAATCTTGAAGTTTTAGACAAATTAGCCAATGATTCGGTAAAGGTCAAGGAAGTGGAGCGTATCCTTGGCTCCTCACAGCTTCACCCTTGTTTGGGCAGCGAAAAGGATGGGAGTGAAGTAGATATAGAGGATAAGGATAATTCATGAAATATGGTTACAAGGTAGGTGAAGAAATTAGGAGGTAAAACTTTGGTAACGATGGATGTTGGGGGGTCAATCTCTAAAGGTAGGACGTCAGAGGCAATGAAGGCCAAGCTTTAGACACTTGAGAATTTGGAGAATGGGTCACAAAAATTGATGAAGAGATTCATCAAGTTGGAACAAACGGGGGCTTAATGTCCCTGAGAAATATCGCTTATTGAAGTGGTTAATTGTGATGGACTCACTCAACATTGTGTTCATTCAAGAATCAAAAATTTCCTCCAGTAAGTTGATGGATGTATTGGCTAGAATTTGGAAACAAGGTAAGGGGGTGGCAGTTGATGCTAGGGATAGAACTAGTGGCTTGGTGGTGTTATGGAATAGTAGGTGTTGAGAGGGTAAAGGGATCGATGATTCTTCTTCCCACATCATGATGAAAATGAGGAATATCTAGGATGGAAGAAGCATTTTAGTAACTAATGTGTATGGTCCTAATTTTGAGCAAGGCAAGGTTGAGATTTGGGACCACATTTAGAATCTGTGTGAGGTTCATAAGGACAAGGAGTGCATCGTTGGTCGCATTTTCAATGATATTTTTAGCTCGAGTGAGAAGAAGGGTGGTAGGGACCTTTCAAACCCCAAATCTAATGGCTTTAGAATCTTTAGCAATGATTTGGCATTGGTTGATATTCGCCCTAGTTCTGGTTGGTTCACTTGGTCAAATAAGAGGATTGGCAATGATAACATTCACTACCATCTAGACAAGATTTTTATCTACTCTGAATGGCTATTTGATTTGGATAGCTTCACCTCTACTATTATCCAATTTGGGGGCTCAGATCATTGGCCCATTTCTTTAGACATTTATAAGACTTCGAAACCTAGCAAGATTTCATTCAAGATGGAATCCTTTTGGTATGAGCACCCTGGCTTTGCTCAAGAGTTGCAAGGATGGTAGGACAAGGTGTTTAGGGTCAACTATTGTTACATCCTTATGCTAAAGCTTTCTTAGGTTAGGAGTCAGACTAGATTATGGAACAAGGAGGTCATTGGAAGCTTGTTTGTCAAAAAAATAGGATTAGTGAGGAATTAAAAGTTATGGAAAAAAGTATTGAGGATCCCACCTTTACTTTGGAACTTAGAGAGAAGGAAAAAGCTTTGTTGTTGGAGTAAGAGCGGGTTCTCAAAAAAGAGGAAATCATGTAGTAGCAGAAGTCAAGGGTCAATTGGCTCTTGGAAGGTGACCGTAACACTAGATTTTTCCATCTATCCACAAATATTAGGAGACAATAAAATAATATTATGTCTATTTAGAACGTTGATGGGGTTATTATTGACGACGTTGTAGCTATTCATGAGGCGAACATGAATCATTTCAATTCTCTTTTAGGCTCTACTTCTCTTAAGGATTATGTAGCATGGTCCACTCTTTTGGCTAACATTCCCTGATTGGTGTCAAATGAGAAGAATGCCATGTTGCTATCCCCTTTCTCTAAGGAGGAAGTTAAATGTGCCACCTTCTCTCTTAGTGCTAGGAAGTCCTCGGGTCCTGACAGGTTTCACATTGAGCTTTTTCAAAAAATTGGGAGGTCATTGGGGGTGATGTCTGGAAGGCTACTAAGGAATGTAGAAGTAGAAATCAATGATGAAGTCTTGGAACCACACGTTCATTTCCCTTGTGCAAAAGAAAAAATCCCCAGTTTCCTTTGATGATTTTTGGGCCATTTCCTTGTGTAATACCATCTATAAGATTGTCACCAAAGCTATGGGAAACAGACTAAAGATCTATCTCGAAGTGGTTATTTCGAAGGAGCAGAGTGGGTTTCTTAAAGGCATACAATTCATGGATGGGGTTATCATTGCACATGAGATGATCCACTCTATTAAATCTAGGAACAAAGATGGTATGGTGGTAAAGCTTGATATAAATAAGGCATGTGACAAAGTCTCTTGGGAGTTTCTAATAAAGGTAATGTTAAAATTTAGCTTTAGGCAAGAGTGGTGTGACTGGGTCTTCAGCTACATCTACATGATGTCTTTTTCAGTGCTAGTTAATGGTGTGGCTTCTAGTTCTTTCACAACTAAATGTGGGCTTAGACAAGGAGATCCCCTATCCCCTTTCCTATTCCTCATCCTTGTTGAATCTTTAGGGAGGTCCATTAAGCAGGATGTTATAAATTATCTTCTAAATTTTTTACAGGTATCCAATGGTAGCAATAATGTCACTCATCTTCAATTTGTGTATGACATGTTCCTTTTTGGAGAGGCAAAAGCTACGGAAGCCAAACAAATTAAGAAGATCTTGACACTCTATGAGATGGTTGTGGGTTAGGTGGTGACTAGTTCCAAGTCTAGGATTTATTTCCTCAAAGAAAATTGTATGGAGAGGTTGGATGTTCAGGATATTCTTGGTTTTGAGTTTGTGTGCTTTCTTAGTAAGTATCTTGGTACCTCTTATTGATAGCCAATTAAAGTTGTTGATTAGGGTGGGTTATGGCTAGAGTGCAGGGCAAGCTTGCTTCGTGGAAAGGATGTTGGTTGTCCTTGGTGGGAAAGATAATGCTTATCAAAGCTTCTTTAGTGGCCATCCCTATTTTCATGATAGTTGTGTTTCAAATTCCCAGCAAGGTGGCGAAGGTTATTGAGAAGACCCAACATTCCTTTTTGTGACATATTTGTGACAACGCCTTCAAGTATAGTTTGGTGAAATGGTTGAGGTGTGTATATTGCTTGGGCATGATGTGCTTGGTCTTAGAAGGTGTTGCAGTATGAAAAAGGCTCTTGGGGCCAAGCTTTCTTGACATATTTATGATGAAGAGGTCAAAAATGGAGCAAAATTATGCATACCAAGAACTCAGGGAATGACAATGACTGGCTTTTCAATGCTGAGCTTCCTAGTGGTTCCAGTGTCTGGAATTTTTTGTGCTCTTTTGTTGGTCTCCTCTCTAAATATATTTGTTGGAGGGTGGGTAATGGTTCAAAAGTTAATTTTTGGCAGGACTACTGGTTAGATGAGTGTGCTCTCTACTCCCATTATTAGTTTCATCCCCTTACCCATCATTTTGAGGATTTTTTTGATGTTTGGGTCAGCAACTACACTATTTCTTGTGGTGATTAGATACATTGGAAGTCCCTTTAGGCCCTTGTGGTGGAGCTCACATAGGCCTGTGATTGAATGCAACATAAGCTAATGTGTTGGCCTACTCCAGTTGTTAGTAAGGTCGATAAGATGATGCAGAGGTCCAAAGGCAGTGACAAGGGGATTGCAAATGATGCTTACCATTCCTTTAATAGTTGTGGGGATGTACAAAATATCCCTCACTACTTGTGGTTCAAACATGGTCTCCCTAAGGCTAATGCTTTTTTTATGGATTGCATGGAAGAAGAGAGCCCTCACATGGGAGTAGTTGCAATGTTTGGGGAGGGATATCCCTTCTAGATGTGTTATGTGTTGGCATTGAAGAAAGCAACAATCATTTATTTCTTCATTGTCCCTTCACTTAGCAGTTGTGGTCTTCATTTTTTCTTCGGTGGGAGGTTTCTTGGGTTATGTCCAAGGATGTTTCGTCGTTTCTCCAATAGTTGGTGTCTAAAAATTAAGCATACTAGATTGAAGTTCATTCGGGGGTTGCCTTGACTTTAATTATTTGGAATATGTGGTTAGAATGCAATAAGCACATTTTTTCATGCATAACAGAAGTGTGTGGATCACGTGTGGGATATGGTTGAATGCTCAATCGTGAAGCTTGGGGAGGTGCATAGTAACAAGAATAGGGGTGCTTTGGACAGTGAGGCTCATTTGGCTAATGGCTAGCCTAGATACAAATGGATCGATAATGGTGGTTCCCCTTTGTAGTTCAATTTGATTCGGTGGTGAATTGGAGGGCTTCGATAGGAGAATGAATTAAGTTTAACTTCGATGGTGTTGTAAAAGGTAATCCTAGGTTGGCAAGTAGTGTGGATGGTTTATTGGCATATTATTGTCATTGATGTCAAAAGGTGTGGATCAAGTATTGGAAATGTGCAAGTTGTTCATGTCGCAAAGAGCATATCTTGCAAATTGTTGCACAAGTCAATCAAAATGGTGAATTGAGGAGTTTACAGTAGTGCAATGTTCAAGCAATGTTCTATTTTGTCAGTGACTTGTTATTACTAGTTGTATGTCATTTAAGTCATCACCTATGTCTCTACAATCATAGGGGAACCAACCCCCTTTGCCAGGCATTCAAAGGTTCCATTCAGCATTTGTCGATGTGACTTCATGTTTTTAAAGAGATGTCTATCGGAGTCCCCTTGATGTATCGAAGCTCCTTCTATAAAGGTTGGTGGTGTATGTGTGTTTAGTCAGAGTGACAACATTATATCAAAGATATTGAGTTTGTTGTCCCATCGATGAAGTGATGGAAAGAGTCAATCCTATATTGAAGCGACAGTGGTTGATGAGAGCCAATCATGTTCCATTTTATGTCATATTTCAGCCTATTTCCTAAACCTTCATACCCATTCCCACGTTCCATTTTCATTCCATATCTTACCATTTTACCATTTTATGTTGCATATGATTAAATATATATAAGTGGTATTTAATATAGTTTCTGATAAAATATGGAAATTAATTATTGATTGTCTTTACTAATAAGCATTGTGATTTTAAGCCTTGGAAAATATATCTTGCAGCATGTAGATTTCCTGCCATCAGCATACAAACTTCCTGTCACGTTCTTGATAGGAACCTGCGCAGTAGCAAATAATTTCAGCAATTAATTTTATTTTAATAATTATTTATTGTGCTACTCTTATAGCATGAAATAGCATATATTATTATTTTTTGTAACTAATAAAATTATGATGGACGAAGGAAAATCAAATAGCTATTTTGATGGCACAACAAAATCCTATTTTATGGCACAACAAATTCCTATTCTTATGGATGGTTTTATTCCAACCCACAAGCCATAGAAATTGCCATAAAAGGGGACAAAAGAATAGGAGCAAATGCAACAAAATAGGTCAGCACAAAAATATGATTGGTGGTGTAGAAAAGCATATGCATAATATTAGAAAAATAATACAACAAATTTACATGTAGAAATAAGAGGAAGGGCATGAATAGTGAAACAACTTGTAATTTGTTTCATGCCTTATAAGGCAATGTAATAAGCTATAAAGGAGGTGAATTAGCATGTTAGAGGGAAGCATATAGAATTTTGCAGCGAAGAATTTGTATCAAATTTTTGATGAATAAAATAATATTTCGCATGATCAAGACAATAGCATAAAAAGGCTCTCATCTCATCTCACCTGCAAACCACAGAGCAAGGGCCCACTCCCTGGTGAAGCATTGTGACATTTATTTATTTTTACTGTTAATATTTTTGTGTGTTATTTATTTTCCATTTGATTTAAAACTTTAATTTTTGTGCAATTTGAATTTCAACATTTTAATTAAAACTTGGTTTGATAAAAGATATTATGATTTAAGTTTGCAATGTGATATTTCATTAAAGGTTGATTTCATTCAAGATTGATTTCAGTACTTGTAATCTAGGAAAGTGTGTTTTATTTTCTATTGTAAATTGTTGTTGTTATTATCACAGATTGTTGCTATTATTGTGTAGACTATTCCTGTCATAGTTACTATGCATGTGTTACAGTTCCTGTCGCAGTTATTGTGTAGACCATTCTTGTCACAGTTACTATGTAGACTATTACAGTTCCTGTCACAATTATTGTGCAAACTGTTACAATTCCTGTCATAGTTATTGTACAAAATGTTAATAATTCTTGTTATAATTAACAGTTTCTATTGTAGTTAACAGTTCCTGTCATAGTTAATAGTTTCTATTATAGTTAACAGTTCCTATCACAATTAATAGTTTTTGTTGTAGATAACAGTTCCTGGTGATTTCCTGATAGGAAGGAAGAATAGGAAAGTTAAACTGGATTATCACTTAGGAAATTTATGTGTGTTCTGCCTGCATTCATTCCCACTTAATTCATTACTTTCAGCCCTTAGGTAACTGCCACAACACCTCTCGCAAGCTTACGATCCCTGGATTGACACTTAGACCAATCTGAAATCTTTCTTATTCTTTACCACCAGTTTTGGCCTATCAGTGATAGTTTGCAAAGACTGTATCTTGTGTCTCCTCGATACTTCGTTGGTGGGTTCAAGAATGAAGTATGACTAGGATGAAAAGTGTGAAGTGCAGTATGAAGATGATGTGGCCGACAAGTGGCAATAGTTGTTTCTATTGATTAGGGTGATACTGCAAAAGAAAGTGTGAATGCATAGGCATCTAATCAAAGAGACCTCAATATTTCGGCATGAGTCCTTTTAGTGTCTCTTTGACACTACAATGACAACATGTGAAGAATAGTGGAGCTATCGATGAGACAATGCCAATTCAGAAAGAGGTATTTTGGTATCCCCTTGATATTCTAATGGCTCTTCATTGATGAGAAGAATTTACATCGAAGTGACTCGATAATGAGTCCCTTCGATACAATGATAAGTTGGATAATGGTTGGCAGTGATATGGCTAACACATGAAGATGACGACCAAGTAAGCTTATGACATGTGGCAAAAGGTGATAGTATTTGTTAATGTGTGATGACAAATGGTGAAGAATGATCGCTCAATTGAGCAATTTGCATCCTTGTTGTGAATTGCATGACGATGATGTGGATGTGCAAGTCAAAGGTAGCTTATCGAAAAGAAAGCAAGAGTTCAGAGTGATTAATGTACAAGTCCCTTTGATGCAACAATGCATGATGGTCATAAATTTGTGAGATCAACAATAGATATTTAAAGAAGAACAATCTGATGACGGTGTCTTAAAGTCGTCAAGATGAATGGAGAACCATGGATCATGGCGTGTAGTGACAAGATCAATGGTCAAAATGTGAAGGTGGTGGTTTTAAATGGTTAAGTCTGTGTAAGTGGTTTCTAACTGGCACAGACCATAAGAATAAAATTAATTAGTCTACCTACTCCAACAATGGAATTAATTGGTGATTTGAGTTACAAAACGACAACATAGAGTGCTAAGTGAATAGAGATTGGGTTCAAATATTATACATAGAAGAATACATTAAATGCATATCCAATTTAGGGTTTACATATCTCCAATCTTAGAAGATATTTTGAGAGAGAAATTAATGTGAGCATGGCTCAAAGTAGAGAATCCTCCTTGAAGAAGAAAGGATGAAAACCCTAAAAAGAAATATGAAGTTGCATTGGTTAGAGGTGCACTGCTCGAGGAAGAGTCTGTTGGCTAGCAAAGAAAAGATAGATAACTTAGTAGTTGAGGAAGTGTGAAGTAGCAGTTGGTAAGGTGAGAGAGAAGTGTGGGGAAAGAAGAGTTGGGAGTGGTAGAGTGTAGAGAAAGAATGCACTATGCTTGAATAAGTTGAAACAAACAAAAATCAAGAATTCAAATTTGGATTTATGTTTGGGGTAAAACCCTTGATTGTATTGGTGCTTTTTTTTTCATTTTGCTAATTCAAACTGGTGTATTACAGAAAAGGGGATGTGTTATTGAGCAAGTAGTAGATGTAGAGAACAGGGGTGCAAAAAAAGAGGTGAATGCAAAGTGGTTAAAGAAGTGCAAAGCAGAGGGAGAGTTGCAGAGTGTGTGACATACATGTATGTGCAATTGCAAAATAGAATTGTCATCAAAATTGTAATATCCTACATTGTAAATCTAATTGGTGCGTTCCATTAGATAACTGGGTAGGTGCTTAGATTAGGGAGTGGGTGCTTCCTTGGAGTGGATGCTCCTAAAATGAGGGGATTGGTGTCTCCTTAGGTTTCATGCCCTTAAAAGCATTGTAACTGAACTTCAAGCTTGTGAGGCTGGATTAGGATAGTAGCTGCTAGCAACATTTCTCACTGTGGTTTTTCCCATCTTGGGTTTTCCATGTACATCCTGTGTTATTTGGTGCTTGTGTGTGTGCATTTTTTATGTTAAAGATTCAATCTGCATATTAAGGGTTTGAAATAAGTAATCCACTCAAAGTAAAATTTTGAGATCTACCGATTCACCCCCCCCCCCTCTCAGTAGATTGTTGTGTTCTAACAATTGGTATCAGAGCACTAGGTTCCCTAGGTGAAGCTTAATCAGCTCGGGTAGAATATAGTAGTGTGAACACAATGAACAATTAGAAAGGTTCAAGAAAGTCACCTCGGTTTGATGGAATGCACTATGCCAAGTGGAGCTCATTGATGAAGGGATGTTTGGGATCTCTAGGACTTGATGTCTGGATGACAGTCAAAACCAAATACATTCTCCCTACCACTCTTCCCACTGAGCTGCAAAAAAGAATGACTATGAGAATTTTAAAAAATTATGGTTTTCCATTATGAATAATCTATTTGATTTTGTGCATGGAAAGGTTATGCATTGTCAAACTGTGTATGATGTCTAGGAAAAAATGAAAAAACATCTATGAAGGAGATAATAAGGTGAAGCTGGCAAAGCTTCAAGTGTTGAGAGAAAAATTTGAAGGCTTAAAAATGAATGAAGAAGAGAAGATTGCAAACTATCTTGTAAGAGTTGACGATGTAGTAAACTCTATCAGAGGTTTTGGAGAAGAAGTAAAAGAAGATGTTGTTGTGTTGAAAGTTCTAAGGTCTATGACAAATAGCTATGACCCCAAGATCTCTACAATTGAAGAAGGAAGAGAATTGGATAAGCTCGCCCTTGATGAATTGTATGGTATATTTATGGCATATGAGATGAGAATGGGAGATACCAAGCCATCTAAAAGAGAAGCTACATTTAAGGCTATTAAAAGGGAAAATGATGAGGCAGATAAGAAAGACATGGATGTAGCCTCTAAGTCAGACCATGAAGAGGTTGATGTGGAAGAAGAAAAATTCATAAGAAGATTGAGGAGAGGATTCAATGAATATAAAGGTAAGTTTCCCTTTAAGTATTTTAACTGTGGTAGAATAGGTCATTTTGATTCTAAGTGCCCTTATGACAAAGAAAATAACGCTAAGCAAGAAGGGGATAGTAAAAAGAAGAAAACATACTATCCTAAATAAAGGAGTTTTGGAAAGAAAAAGAAGAGCTTATATATTCAGGAAGAAATTGATTCATCTGATGCGAGTGATAGTTCAGATGATGAACAAGATCATGCTCTTGTAATGGAGAAAGAAGAAGAATTTATCTTTATGGCCAATGAAGCTAAGGATCAGAAGGATGAACAAGTTAAGGATTATCATGAAGAAGAAGTGGAGGCAGTTGTTGATCTCGAGGGAGAGTTGATCAGTGCTCTTGAAGATCTTGATGATCTAAGAGATAAGTTTGATAATCTTAAAAGGGAAAACAAGAAATTGAAAAAACATGCTCAAAAGGAGAATGACAAGCTAACTCAAGATCTTGAGGAATCTAATCAATTGGTAGTAAGTTTCTAACTTCAAGTGGAGGAAGCCAAAAGAATGGAATAAGTGATGAAATCCAAATTAGAAAGTGAAATGGATAGATGCATGAAGATTGAGGCAAAAATAGTTTCCTTAAGAAAGGAATTGGAGAAAGCCAATGAGCAGATCAATAAGAATCTGAAATTAAAAAGTGGTTCAGAAATTTTGAATGAGTTGATAAGTACGTAAAAACCGATGAATGAAGAAAAATATGGCTTAGGAGTGGAGAAAGGAAAGAACTCATTTTTATGCCTTCGCAAAAATCCACGAAAGATTTAGGGCCAAAGAAAATGCAGTCCTTAATGATGAAAAACTTGACAATAAGGATGTCTCTAAAGTCGAAAAGAAGCCTGTTATAGGAGAAAAAATTGATGAAGAGAAGAAGTCGATTGAATGAGAAAGACAACAAGATTGCCCCTAGTCAGCCAATGAAGAAGCAAAGCACAAAAAGGACAGATGATGAAGGTTTCACAAGAGTACTTTATTTAAGAAATTCGAGACAAAGAAGATTTTCACATCCAACTAAAGGAAATACCATGACCATCATACTTCTATGGGTATTGCTATACAAGTAATCATTTTGGTCATAAGGCTAGAGAGTGTAGAGTCATTCCAAGGAGGAATGCAAAATTTACAAGCAAAAATCCATTTTTTCCCTTGGTTGACAAGAATATAGTCTATTAAAATTGCAAAAATTTTGGTCATGTAGCTAGAGAGTAGAAAAAAAATTATAAGACCAAACTTTTAGTCTAAAAAGAAGAAAAACTCACCTCCCAAAATGGAAAAGGAAACTAAAGTTGCTGAGAAAAAGGAAGGGAATGCTAAAAAGAAACCTAACAAGGTGTGGAAGGAGAAAGGGTAGAGTTCCACTCAATCTATGATTGCCCAAACAACACTGCATGCAAAGAAACAAAATTTGTGGGTGATTGATACTGGTTGCTCCAAGCATATGACTAGAGATAAAAGCAAATTCATTGAATTCAAGAAGTGTAAGGAAGGGTCAGTGGGTCTAGGTGATAATATTGTTTTCAAAAATTTTGGTAAAGGAATTTTGAGCTTAGATGGAAAGAATAAGACAAAATATGCCATCTATGTTGAGGGCTTGAAACATAATCTTCTTAGTGTTAGCTAGATGTGTGACAATGGGTATAGAATTATATAACTCTGAAGGTTGTAAGATAAAAAAGAACGGAAAGACAATTTCACAAGGAGTAAGGATTAATAGTAATCTCTACAACCTTTGTGAGGTAAAAGACCACAATTGTCTGATCAGCCAAGAAAATGAGAGATGATTGTGGTATAGAAGATTAGGGCACGTAAACTTTGACAATTTAGTAAAAATAAGCTTGAAATACTGGTTATGAACATGCCTAAGCTAGCAAAGCTTGAAAATCCAATTTGCAAGGGATGTCAGGAAGGAAAACAAACAAGGTTTAAGTTTCCAACAAAGGATTATTCAACCACAAAACCTTTGGAAATAGTCCATACTGATTTTTGTGGTCGAAAAAGGACAAGGGGGCTACAAGGTGAGAGATACTTTATGTTGTTGATTGATGATTATACCAGAATGGTCTGGGTCACATTTCTAAAGGAGAATTATGAAGCATTTGAGAAGTTTAAAATTTCCAAAAAGTTGGTAGAAAAGGAGGCCAGAAGAAAAATCAAGTGTCTCAGATTAGATAGAGGTGGAGAATTTACATCAAGTGAATTCAAAGAATATTGTGAAAATCATGGAATTAAACGATAATATTCAACACCTAGAATACCACAGCAAAATGGCATGGTAGAAAGAAGAAACAAGATTGTGAAGGAAATGACTAGAGCCATGTTAAATGAGGAAAATTTGGCAAATAATTTTTGGAAGGAAGTAGTTCATACTGTTGTATGTATTCAAAACTGAGCCCTTCTAAGAGCAAACAATAGCAAACCACCATATGAACTATGGTATGGGAAGCCTGCATCAGTCAAGTACTTCAGGGTGTTTGGTAACAAATGCTACATTAAAAGAGAAGATGAAGACTTGGGAAGCTTTGATTCAAGATGTGATGAAGGAATATTTTTAGGCTATTCCACTAAAAGAAAAGCCTATAAGTGCTACAACAAGAGGCTACACAATATTGTGGAAAGAATCAATGTCAAGATTGATGAAAATGCAAGTTAGAGTAAACCTAGCAGGAATAATTTTGAGGTTGAATCATAAGATGATGATGTAGGTCTAACAGTCGAAGAAGAGGAACAAGAAGAAGAAAATGAGGAAGAGGTTGAATGAGCCCCTGCCAAATATGCACAAAAGGATCATCCTGTAGATCAAATAATTAGTGACAAAAATGAAGGAGTTCAAACCAGGAGGAGACTTGTAAGCAATAAGGAACAAGTAAATTTTTCTCTCTTGTCTCAGATTGAACCAAAGAGCTTTAATAAAGCTAGCAAGGATAAGAGTTGGATAAAATCCATGGAGAAGGAACTCAATTAGATTGAGAAGAACAAGACATGGGAGTTAGTTCCTAGGCCATCAAGCAAAAATGTAATTGGTAGCAAATGGGTATTCAAAAATAAGTTAAATGAAGATGGAGTTGTGGTTAGGAATAAAGCCAAAGTAGTGTGCAAGGGGTATGCACAAGTTGAAGGCATTGATTTTGATGAAATATTTGCACCTGTAGCAATATTAGAAGCAATAAGAATATTTCTTGTTTTTTCAGTTTATAAGGGATTCAAGGTATATCAGATGGATGTTAAATCTACATTTCTAAATGGAAACCTTGAAGAGGAAGTCTACCATGAACAACCTAAAGGTTTTCAACTCTTAGAAGAAGAATATTGTGTTTGCATATTGAGGAAGGCATTGTATGGTCTGAAACAAGCGCCAAGAGCTTGGTATTCCAGACTAGATCAATATCTTTAGCACCAAGGTTTCAAAAAGGGGTGTGCAGACAACAATTTATATTTCAAATTATAAGGTGAGCACATAATTGTTGTTGTTGTTTATGTAGATGATATAATATTTTGAGGTAGCAAAGATAAAATGTGTCAAAAACTTTCTACACACATGTACGATGAATTTGAAATGTCTATGTTAGGAGAGTTGTCATTTTTTCCTTGGTCTACAAATTGTACAAAAATAAAATGGGATATTCATATCTCAGACTAAATATGTTAAGGAAATGCTTAAGGATTTTGGCATGGAACATAGTAGACTAGTTAGTACTCCCATGATAATTGGTTGTAAATTGAGTAAATAAGATGAGTCACTTGAGGCAAATCAAACTATGTATAGGTCAATGATAGGAATCTTGCTATACTTAACTGCATCAAGACCATACATTATGCAATCAATATGCATGGTTGCGAGATTTTAGGCTGCACCTAAAGAGTCCCATGTCAATACAGTAAAGAGAATCTTCAGATATATTAAAAGCACTGTTGACTATGGGCTATGGTACCCCAAAAGAAAATATTTCCTAATGACTACATATACTGATGTTAATTGGGCTAGAAGTGTGGATGACAAAAAAAACACTAGTGGTGGAGCATTCTTTCTGGGAAATAGATTGGTTTCCTGGATGAGCAAGAAGCAAGAATTAGTTACTCTCTCCATTGCAGAAGCAGAATATGTAGCAACAACTGCATGTTGTACTCAATTCCTATGGATGAAGCAAACTCTTAAGGATATCAAGGTAGAATACACATAACCAATCTTAATTCTTTGTGATAATTCAAGCACCATAAACATTTCAAAGAATCTAGTGATGCATTCTGGAACAAAGCATATATCTATTAAGTATCACCTCATTAGAGAGAAGGTTGCAAATAAAGAGGTCAGCTTGGAATATGTCCCAACAAAAGAACAAGTAGTTGACATTTTTACTCAGTCTCTTCCCACACAGCAGTTTGAATATCTCAGACAGAATTTGGGAGTAATTTCTCCCACATAACATTACTAGACTCTAGTGATAAGGTATGCATCCAGGGGGGGCCTCACTTGTAATTCACTTATCCCTAGAACTTGTGTTAAAGGCCAAGTTAGGAGGAGTACTTTGTCAAGGGGAGCCTACCCTTTTCCATTGTTGTAAAAGGAGGAGAAATGTAGCAAATTCTCAAATAGGAACATGGAGGAGATGTATGTCAAATGGGGAGTGAAATGATGTGTAAAATATTTAATTGGTACTGAGCTTATATATTATAATATGTATCAGCATTTTGAGTTTAGCCATCAATGACAAAGGGGGAGATTTTTGGCTTATTATTGTCATTGATGTCAAAAGGTGTGGATCAAGTGTTAGAAATGTGCAAGTTTTTCATGGTAGAGAGCATATCTTACAAAGTGTTGCATAAGTCAATCAAAATGGTGAAATGAGGAGTTTACAGTCACAACGTTCAAGCAGTGTTCTATTTTGTCAGTGACTTGTTATTACCGGTTGCAAGTCATTTAAGTCATCACCTATGTATCTGCAATCGTAGGGGAACCGACCCCCTTTTCCTAGCATTCAAAATTTGTCAATGTGACTTCATGTTTTCAAAGAGATGGCTATCGGAGTCCCCTCGATGTATCAAATCTTATTCTATAAAGGTTGGTGGTGTATGTGTGTTTGGTTAGAGTGACAACACTATATCGAAGAGACTAAGTTTGTTGTCCCATCGATGAAGCAATGGAAAGAGTCAATGCTATATTGAAGCAATAGTGGTAGTTCACAGAGACTATATCTTATGTCTCCTCGATACTTCGTTGGTGGGTCTAGTAATGAAGTATGAAAGGGACGGAAAGTGTGAAGTGCGATACGAAGATGATATGGCCAACAAGTGGCAGCAGTTGTTTGTGTTTATCAGGGTGATGTTGTAGAAGAAAATGTGGATGCATAGGAATCTAATTAGAGAGACCTCAATATGTCGGTAAGATTCCTTTTAGTGTCTCTTCAACACTACGATGATAGCATGTGAAGAACGGTGGAGCTATCGATAAGACAATGCCAATTCGGCAAGAGGCATTTTGGTGTCCCCTCAATATTTTGATGGATCTTCATCGTTGAGAAGAATGTGCATCAAAGTGACTCAATAATGAGTCCCTTCGATACAATGATAATTTGGATAACATTTGGCGGTGATATGGCTGACACATGAAGATGATGATCAAGTAAGCTTATGACACATGGCAGAAGGCGATAGTAGTTATTGATGTGTGATAAAAAATGGTGAAGAACAATCGCTTGATTGAGCAATTCACATCCTTGTTGTGAATTGTGTGATGATGGTGTGGACGTGCAGTCAAAGGCAGCTTATCGAAGAGAAATCAAGAGTTCTAAGTGAGCAATCTACAAGTCACTTTGATGCAACAATGCACGATGGTCATAAAGTTGTGAGATAGATGATAGAGTTTTAAAGAAGAACAATCTAATGGTGGTATCTTAAAGTCATCAAGATGAATGGAGAACCATGGATCATGATGTGTAGTGACAAGATCAATGGTCAAAATTTGAAGGTGGTGGTTTGAAACGATTAAGTTTGTGTAAGCAGTTTTTGACTAGTGCCGACCAGAAGAATGAAATTAATTGGTCGACCTACTCCAACAATCGACTTAATTGGTGATTTTAGTTGCAGAACAATGACATAGAGTGCTAAGTGAATAGAGATTGGGTTCAAATCTTATACACAAAAGAATACATTAAATGCATATCTGATTTATGGTTTACAGATCTCTAATCTTAGAAGATATTTTGAGACAAAAATTAATGCGGGTATGGCTCAAAGTAGAGAATGCTCCTTGAAGAAGAAAGGACAAAAACCCTAAAAATAAATATGAAGTTGCTTTGGTCAGAGGTGTACTACTTGAGGAAGATTCTATTGGTTAACAAAGAAAAGATAGATAACTTAGTAGTTGAGGAAGTGTGAAGTAGTAGTCGGTAAGGTGAGAGAGAAGTATGGGTAAAGAATAGTTGGGAGAGACAAAGTATAAAGAACGTGATTGCAGAGAAAGAATGCACTATGCCTAAATAAGTTAAACCAAACAAAAATTAGGAATTCAAATATGGATTTACTTTTGGGGTAAAACCCTTGATTGTATTGATGCTTTTTTTTGGGTTATGCTCATTCAAACTAGTGTATTACAGAAAAGAGGATGTGTTACTGAGCAAGTAGTAGATGCAAAGAATAGGGGTGCAGAAAAAGAGGTGAATGTAGAGTGGATAAAGAAATGCAAAGCAGAGGGAGAGTTGCAGAGTGTGCGACATACATGTATGTGCAATTACAAATAAGTTGCAACATAGAATTGTCATCAAAATTGTAATATCTTGCATTGTAAATCTAATTGGTGGGTGCCATTAGATAACTGGGTAGGTGCTCAGATCAGGGAGTGGGTGCTTCCTTGGAGTGGATGCTCCTAAAATTGGGGGATTGGCGTCTCCTTAGGTTGGTTCCCTTAAAATCATTGTAACTGAACTTCAAGCTTCTGAGGTTGGATTAGGACAGTAGCTGCTAGCAACATTTCTCATCGTGGTTTTTCCCATCTTGAGTTTTCCATGTACATCCTGTGTTATTTGATGCTCGTGTGTGTGCATTTTTTTGTTAAAGACTCAATCTTTATATTAAGGGTTTTAAATAATTAATCTGCTCAAAGTAAAATTTTGAGATCTATTGATTCACCCCTCTTAGTAGATTTTTGTATTCCAACATGCTTTTAGGGATGCTTGCAGTCAGCATCTTGGGCTCTTTGCAATTTATTATGGTTTATCTTCTAATAATATGGTTGTTTAGCCATTGCCTTGCATAGGGGCACCCTTCTTGCTAGTCACAAAGGGTGGAAGTGGTTGTGGATTGAGGGAAACTCTAAATTATTGATTGATGCTATGTAGGGTAGGAAGATCAAAGAACTAGAGGTTGGGGGTGATTATGGCTACTATACGTGATGGTTTGTATAGGTTTGAAGCACTTAGGTTTTCTCATATTAGAAGGTAGGGAAATTATGTTGCTAATTGGGTGGCAAACTATGGTGTCAACCTTCATCTCAAATATAGCAAGGCTGAAAGAATTTGGTGGGAAAGCTTCCGTTATGATGCGATTAAACTGATGCAGGAAGACATCAAGGTGCACCCTGATGCCCGAGCCTTATATCGATCAGGTACGTAAGTAGGTCACTAACACTTGGAATCTCAAGGGTAGTGCCTCAATTAGTGCTATGCCTAAAGGCTAATTTCTATTTAGTTTTGTCATCCTTGAAGATATGATCAAAGTTCTTACGAGAGGCCCTTGGGCCTTTGATAGAGGATTTAAGAATATTTTATCCCTAAGGAAGTGGAAGCCAGGTTTTGATGCCTCATCAGGCCTTGGTAAGGTGGCTCCAACCTAAGTTAAGCTCCCAGGGTTTCTTTTGGAATTTTGGAGCCAAAGTGTTTTCAAAGGAATTGTTGATTCCTTTCGTACCCTTTTGATTGTTGACAAAGTAACCCAACAAAAGTCACAACTAGTTTATGCTAGAATTTGTGTGAATGTTGTTGTCAACACAGTCATCCCAACCATGGTAACCCTTGAATCAAAGTTTGGCAGATGGGTACAACCTTTGGAATATGAAAATGCTAAGGTTCATTGTTAGCTTTGCAATAAGTTTGGCCACTAACAAGATGTCTGTAATAAGCTTCCTTTGGAACCTAAGAATAACTAGTCAAGGTTGTTTCTTAAATATCTCACTAAACATGTTGCTCCTAAGACTTTATTGAAGCAACCTATCATACCTTGATCCTCCTCGGGTTTGTTGATTCCTAGTAAGGAGATGAAGACTTCCCAGGATAACTATGTTGAGGATAATGTGTTATCTTTGGGGGGAATGCCTCTCCTGACAGAATTGAAATGACCACTCAATATGTTGTGGTTGAAAGGATTCCTTTGGCCCCTTCATTGGAGACTTACCTAGATCCTCAATATGTTACTGAAATATTCGACAATAAACTTGTGATGAATAATATGCAAAATCTAGCACAAGAAGTGGAGCAAGTAGATTTGGTACTCCAGAAAGAAAATATGGAAAACCTAGAGGAAAGAGAGATAAACATTCAAATGGAATGGAAATTGGGTTATCCCCATGAGCACACTTTGGTTGTTCTTGGTTGGGAGATGGATCAAATTCTTGATGCTAAACAAGAATTGGATAAAAGCTTTAAAGATAAAGAGATCCCAAAGGTTCATTCTCCCTCCACAAAAATATGGAATGGAGAATAACGATTGGAATCAAGAAAATACAAAATCAAGAAAGAAGAAGAAGCCAAATTTGGAAGGAAGTAATAAAGTGGGCAAGCCTCCTTTAAAATTATTAAGAAACAAATATACAACAAGGGATGTTGCTTTAGGAAAACAAAGGACTTGATTTCCTTATAGGAAACAAATCCAGAAAGAAGTAGTGGGGGACTCTCTCCCATATTTTAGTAGTATCAAGGTGATACTGCTGCTCTTTGTTTCCAATGTGTCTGATGTCATGGAACATTAGGGCTTAATAGCCCCTATAAACAACATTTGTTAAAATTTTGTTTGGCGCATGTGAAATTGGATGTTCTTTTAATCCAGGAAACTAAAATGAAAAATGAGAATTTTGATAAAGTTATCAAATGGCTCTGGGTCGGTGCTAGCTTTGAGGTTAGTGATGCTAAAGGGGCTTTAGGGGGAATAGCAACTTGTTGGAATTTGGATAGACCGTCTGGTGGGTTGGGTTTTAGTAGCAAAAACTGTTTGATGGTTTCCATGGAAGACATTGTTACCTCTATGAAATAGAATCTGGTAAACATTTATGGTCCTAATTTGCACCTAGATAGACTTGATCTTTGGAACATGCTTGAAGGAATTATAAACAATAGAAAGGATTAGTTTTGGTTGTTGGGAGGACTTTAACTCTCCTCTATATCCCATAGAAAAGTGTGGACTTATTGACTTCTAAAATAGTATGATGGATTTGGCGGACTTCATAAACTTAGTAGGATTAATGGATATCCCTTTGAATGGATCACTTTTTACTTGGTCTAACAAACGGTAGGGTAATCATTTAATCCAATTTAAATTTGACCATTTCTTTATTTCTTTGAATTGGAAAATTTTACAAGATCTCACTCTCACTTCTCTTCCTAGAATAGGTTGGGATCATAGTGATCTCCTACTTGGATGGGATGATAAAGTTTCTAAAGGACCTTTTTCCTTCAAGTATATTGAAATAATGTGGTCTCACCATCCGAAGTTCAGAACCCTTATTGATGGTTGGTGGAATGCTCCTTGTAGTGGTACTCCCATGTTTTGTTTCAAACTTTCAATAATGCCCGAGGTTGACAATTGCTAATGAGGCGGTGTCTTTCTTTTCAAACTTTCAATAAATGCCTGAGGTTGACAATGATGATCTATAGGATATTTTGCAAGTGATTCCTAAAGTCATTTTGGAGTAGGATCTTAAAGAGATGTCTAGAGTTGTTTCCCTCCAAGAAGTTAAGGAGGTGGTTTTCTCCTTTGCTTCTTATAAAGCTTTGAGACCTAATGGATTTCCTCCTAGTTTCTTCCAGGAGTTTTGGGACATTGTTTCAACTGACCTTTTCAATGTTGCTCAAAATTTCTTCAGATTTGGTAGGCTTCTAATCAGCTAAATGTCACTTTTATAGCGCTCATCCCTAAATCAAAAGAAGTTTCATCAATGAATGATTTCAGACCAATTAGTTTGTGTAATACTACTTATAATATATTCTCAAAGATAATGGTCAATAGATTGAAGTTGGTTTTGAATAAAATGATAGTTGTTAATCAGAAGGGTTTTGTTCAAGGAAGACATATCAAGTGGATGCAAAAATTTATGTACATGAGGTGTTACATTCTACAGACATAAGCAAGCAGCAAGGTATGGTTCTGAAACTTGATATCTCCAAGGCTTATGATTGTGTCTCGTGGCCTTTTCTTTTTGTTGTGCTAAAAAAAATTGGTTTCAAGGGTAGATTTCTTAACTTAATCACATCTTTTGTTACAACTCCAAAGTATTTGGTCTTGGTAAATGGGGTGCCTAAAGGCTTCTTCTCATGTGGTAGAGGTTTGAGACAAGGTGATCCTTTGTCTCCTTACCTTTTTGTTATTGTGGCTGAAGCTTTGGGTTGAAATATTCAGAAATAGCTTATTAACAAAAAGTTGAAAGGGTTCAAAATTGTTTCCTCACTCCCCCCAGCCTCTCACCAACAATTTGTTGATGAAACAATAATTTTAGGGGAGGCTTGTGTTTTGGAAGCTAGACAATGGAAAGACATCCTGGATAAATATGTTAGAGTTTCGAGCCAATATATCAATTATCAAAAAAACAAGATCTATTTCTTCAACACAAACTAGACAATAAAAGAGAGAGTAGTAAAGAATATTGGGTGCCAGGAAATTGAACTGCCAGCTACCTACCTTGGTCTTCCTCTAATTTCCAGAAAACTCCATAATAATTATTGGAATCATATTATTGAAAAGATCCAAAAGAAACTGGTTGGATGGAAAGGAAAGTTGTTAAGATATGTCGGGAAATTACAACTTCTGAAAGCTTCTTTACAAAACATCCTTGTTTACTATCTTTACCTCTTTAACATTCCTACCTTCTTAGCTAATAATATTGAAATGATTCAAAGGATGTTTTTATGGTTAGGGTGGAGGGGAGTAAAAGATTGGCTCTTGCTGGATGGGATAAAGTTTGTACCCAAAAAAGGGATGGTGGTTTGGGGATATGAAGAATTAAACTTTTCAATAAAGCTCTAGTGGAAAAAATGGGTTGGTTTCTTCTGGAAGGAGCTAAAGACAGGGTCCGGATTCTTAGAGCCAAACATCTAGGAAACAAAGATCAAAGCTATTTTTTGAGGAAAGAGTATCTCCCATTTGGTTTTATCTTTTGGAATAACTTGATCAAGATTAGAGGAATTCTAAAACAAGGTGCGAAAAATGAGAATAGGGCATGGTCAAAGAACAAAATTTTGGGATGATGCTTGGACCAACTACGCTCCTTTGTCATCAAACAAAATTCTTCAGCAAATTAAAATCAGAATGAAAAGAAATATTGGTAAAAAGGTCACTAATTATGTAAATTGGGATGGTATGAGGCCAAAATGGATAAATTTTAAAAATCATATTGTGTGAGGGGGAGAACATTAGATCGGAAGACAGATCAAACATGTTAAATCTAAGAATCTAAACTAATATTAAACACATTAATCTAAGATCTAAACCTACACATATGAAATGAAACTAAGCTATCCTAACATGCATAAATGAATCTATGACTACAAAAATGAATGAAAATGAATAGCACAGTCTTACCATCCTATAGTGGAGTGTATTCGCCTAATGTTGGGTTGTTCTTATCACCACGAAGCCTCCAAAGTTCATGTGCAAAAGCTTGATGAGTGACTATCTTGGTTGGTTGATCGAAGAAAATGGTGAAGCTCTCTCAATGGTGTTCTTGACAACACTTCGTTGCTCAATGTATGTTGATTCTCTGATCCTTATTTGTGAGGAAAGGGGTTTGTTATATAGAAAATGAGATTTGAAATGAACGATTAGGGTTGTGTTGAAGAATATCCAGATCAACAGTCGGAGTGTGTTGAGAGGAATTAGACATGATAAAATTGTGCAAAGTTGATTGCACAATTTGGGTGATTGAGAAATAGATTGGCTAGTCAGGGATGTGATTGATCAGTTAACAAATTTAGATTGATCAGTCAAGATTTTGATGGCTTAGTTAGGAATGTGATGGCTTAGTTAGGAATTGTGATTGATCAGTTAACAAAATAGATTATTTAATTAACAATTTTGATTGATTAGTTAACAGATTAGATTGCTCAGTCAACAATCGTAATTTGCTCAATCAGAAAGTGGGTGACGAATATGAATTAATTGATTTAATTAATTCATTCATTTTTGGAGTTGAACGTGCAAATCAAGTTTGACTTTTGCAAACAAAGTTGCATTAGTTTAATTTGATTTTTGATAATTTATTTGAATAGTTTGATTTAATTATTCAAATTTTGGAGGGAAAGTGTCATAATTAAATTATTACTTAATAATTTAATCAACTTAGGGGAATAAGGTGATTTAGCAACGTAATTAAATAATTGGCATTATTTAATCAATCAAGAGAAAAATAATTTAAGATTAGGACTATTAAATAAATGTGATTTATTTAATCAGTCAAAATGATGAAACATGAATTAATCAAATAATGTTGTTTTCTTTAATCAATAGAGGAATTAGGGTTTTCAAGAGTTTATTAAATAAATAAAATTTGTTTAATTTTTTTGAAATGATGATAAAGTGAATTAATTAAATAATATTGTATTATTCAATTAATAGAGGAATTAGGGTTTTTTATGTCTTTTTGATGTGGTGCGATGTGGGAACATTGTGGTATGATTTTGAGATGATCCAAGATATTACAGGATGATTTTGAGTTGTTTCGAGGTGATTTCGAGGTGATTTCGAGATGTTTCGAGATGGTTCTAAGATGTTATGAGGTGTTACAACATGATTTCAAAATATTATGAGATGTTACGAGACAATTTCGAGTCATTTAGAGATATTACGGAACAATTCTGAGATGTTACATGATGATTTCTGGTCATTTTAAGATGTTATGGGATGATTTCGAGTCATTCTGAGATGTTATGGGATGATTCCAAGTCATTCCAAGATGTTACGGGATGATTTTGAGTCATTTTGAGATGTTACAAGATGATTCTGAGATGTTATAGGATGATTCTGAGTCATTCTAAGATGTTATGGGATGATTATGAGTCATTCTGAGATGTTACGGGGTGATCAGAGATGATGTTCCATATTGTTTGATGTTGTTTGAGGTTGTTTGATGTTGTTTAATGCCGTTTGATGTTGTTAGATGTTGTTTGATGTTGTTGGATGTTGTTTGATAGGTGTCAAGTCAATTCCTAGGGCCTCTCGATGTCCATGGTTTTGGGAGTCGAGTGTTGCGAGTGATGGCGATGGTGGTACAAGTGCAGGTGTAGGTGATCAGTCTGTGAGACAACCAGATCCTTTTGGTGGTGAGTAGTGTTTTATTTATCTTGTTGGGGTCTTACTATTTTTGGTACTTAATCTTCATGTTGTTTCATGGTGTAGAGGCATTTTGTAGACATGTGTGTTATATATATTCATTGGTCTAGTCGAGATTTTATATTATCTTATCACACTTGTGTCACTACGGATGATGTATTTATGACATATTCCCTTTTTGACTTTGATATATATGAGATATACCTTCTTCGATTCAACCTGATTTTATGTTTATGTGATGGTGATATATGATGATGTATGTTTATATGTGTTTTTGTGTTTTTCTGATGTATGGATTTGATATGGATGAATGAATCATACTTTGTATCATTTTATGATGTGATGTATGTTGATAAATGAATGCCCCATTCATGATACATGATGTTTTTAATTGGTTTATTATCATCATGATATGTTTGATAATATTTGCAGATGCAATATGGATATGGTATTGATGATGTTTTATGTAGGATGAATATTAATTAGAATAAATATTGATGATAGATAGAGATATGATGTTAATTAGAAGAAATATGATGATGTATGGAATTGTAATGCTCATTAGAAGAAATATGATAATGGATAGTGATTTGATGTTAATTAGAAGAAATATGATAATGGATAGTGATTGATGAGTTGCTTTTGCTTTACTTTAGAGACTTCACGATTTGAAAAACCCTGTTTGATGTAGCAAATAGATACAATGCACCAAGGTATGAATTGCCAAGGTGACTTTGTATCTATTGTGTGGACTTTGACTCTACAAGCATAGAGTATCTTTGTTCATATTAGACATATGGAAAATTGTTTAAAGTATAGGGGAGTTGCATGAAAAACACTTCAGACCAGTCACACAGAGAGGTATAGAACACCTAACATGTAACTGCTTCACAAACTATTTTAATACAACTTTCCATACTCAGTAAAGCAAGTATTCACCATGGTAATATTACAAAAATATATTACAAATAACAAATCGAAATGATGCTCGATTTCCCCCATTCCTTCCTCTCTAAATCCTTATGGACATCCTTGAGAGATCCTGGGAATGAGTTAATAAATTTAATCACAAAAAGTAAGACCACAAAAATACAAAAACAAAGTTGTAGTATCACTTTCCATATCTATCTAGGGTGGGGCTATTATTCATTGTAGATCATGTCTATCATAGGAACGGATCCGTTCAGGTATATCTCAAGATGTTGTTGGGACTTGTTTAAAAAGATAGGTAGTTGATACTTTGGCATTGTTTTCATTTGTTTATAGTCAACTCTTATGCGATTGTTTTGCTTGAAAGTTCTAGCTTTTGATGTTTACTTTGTTTTTTTGTTTGTTTTGTCAAAGGATGATTGTGATGATTCATTTATTATGTGTGAAATGTTTGTCGTGGATTTTGATAATGGGATGGGTCTTTCTGATTTTCTAAGTTTTATGATGTTGTTTTTGTTGTTTTCAGGGGACTAACCTAGGGCCTTGAGGGCTCATCAAAGATAAGCCTTGCCTACATTATACACGTAGAGGCTTGTAGTTTGCTTGGTTTTACCTTTTCTATTTTGTGGATGTTTTTGGATTTTGTATATTGTATTTTTTTTTTGGATTTTGTATTTTTTGACTAAGTGAAATAAAGCATGTTGGAAACCTAAGGGGACTGACCTAGGGTATTTGGGGCTAAAAATACATTTCTACGTTGTACCTGTAGAGACCACGTAGTTTGACCGTTTGACTCATATCATGAATTTTGTTTGGGTAAACAACATTGATAGCTTGGATTGATATCCTGTTTCTATGTCTAGAGGATATGTTGTGGGAAATCTCCTTGAACTAGCTGTGAGGTTCAAGAAAATGTTGTTATCTTAGACTATTTTAGTGAAGGAATAACCCAATGATGTTGTTTTGTTTTTGATGTTTTTCGCATGTTTTTTATTTTTGTTGTTTTCGAGTGTTTTTGACTTTTTTTGTTTTCAAGTGTTTTTGACTTTTGTTGTTGCTTTCGAGTGTTTTTGACTTTTGTTGTTTTCGAGTGTTTTTGAATTTTGTTGTTTTTTGACCATGATTGAATGTTGTAAGATCTAATCCATGACTAGCTTCAGGAAGTTTCCCCTGATAAAATGACTTACCTTAATCAGTGACAAGCCATAGTTGGATACATGATTTATGAAATGGATGGGTGAATGCTGTGAAAAAGTGTTGATAGATAATAATGCATGTTTTATTCATACATAGCACCTGTTTGCTAGGTTTGAACACTATGGTACCTGTTCTAGGATCACCACAAAGTGGTTTTCACTTAAAGAACATTTTATTTCTCTTTACTATTTTTCTTACTTTTTGATTTTTTTGTATTATTATTATTTTTATCTCTTTTTT
The DNA here is from genome assembly GCA_007115665.2 of Sequoiadendron giganteum. Classification (NCBI taxonomy): domain Eukaryota; kingdom Viridiplantae; phylum Streptophyta; class Pinopsida; order Cupressales; family Cupressaceae; genus Sequoiadendron; species Sequoiadendron giganteum. The sequence goes on along the minus strand of CM021105.1, from coordinate 333,837,804 downwards.
TCCATTTTTTTGGATTTTTACCCTTTTGCTTGGGGTATTTTGACGCGTTTCATGTATAGAAATTTTTGAGGTGGATATTGTTCATTGGTTCAGTTAGAGGTTCTCCTTTGGGAGTAGCCAACTGATATGCCCCAGAGCCATAACTTGTTGTTATGATGAATGGGCCTAACCAGTTAGGTTCAAATTTGCCCTTGCCATCTTGATTCAATTGTATCTTTTGATTCTCCTTGAGTACTAAGTCACCAACTTGAAAGTTTAAGTCTTTGATTCTCTTGTTATAGCTTCACTTGAGCCGATTTTGATAAACTCGTAGATGGTTTAACACACTCAAATGCCTTTTATCTAGGAGCTCCAATTCATTCAGTCTAGATACCCTATATTATTCGTTGCTTACCATGCCTTTTAATGAGACTTGCAATGAGGGGATTTCGACCTTGATAGGTAATACAACTTTGGATCTATAGACCAAGTAAAAAGGTGTGGTGCCAGTAGGTGTGTGAATGTTGGTTCAATAAGTCCATAAGGTTGGGTTTAGTTGAAAATGCCAATCACGAATGACATCATTGATAGTCTTTTTTAATATTTTCAGGATTATTTTATTGGATGCCTCTACCTGACCATTTCCTTGAGGATAGTAGGGTGTAGAAAATCTATGTTGGATAGATAATTTGGAATAGAGTTCCTAGACATCTTGATTCTTGAATGGAGTGTCATTATTTGTTACAATTGTTTATGGGATTCCATACCTACAAATGAGATAATTCAAAATGAATTTTGATATATGTTTACCAGTGATATAGGTCAATGGGATGGCCTATATCCAATTAGTGAATTATTTTGTTGCGGTAATAATGAATTTATGCCTGTTGGATGAAGCAGGTGATATCTTACCTACCAAGTCTAATCCCCATTGTGAAAAAGGCCATGGTGTTGTGATGGGTCTTAACTCTTCTACTAGTGCATGAACTAGATCACTGTGTTGTTGACATTGTTGACACCTTCTAAAATGTTGAATGCAATCTTGCTCCATGGAAGGCCAATAGTATCCTGCTCTGAGTAGCTTTTAGACTAAGTTAGGTCTACTAGAGTAGGATTTGCAAATACCTTTGTGGACCTCTTGTAAGTTTGTTTGCACTTCTACTTTAAGGCACCGAAGTAACATACCATCTAGGCTACGACGGTATAGGGTTTCTCCTAAGATCATAAAATGGGAGGTTCTATGGGTGAAGGTTTTCTTTTGAGTAGTCGTTAAGTCAAATGGTATGATACCATTGTGGATATAGTCAAAAGTATCTTGGTACCATGGGGAGTTAGGACCAACAACAACACATACCATTTTTTTATTCTTGGATGTTGAATGAAGGTACCAATAGTTGATCCATGAGGAATTCATATTTAGGCATATTCTAAGGAATATCAAATAGTGAGCCTATCATTGCCATTGCATCAACAACTTTGTTATTAATCTGAGGAACCTGTTCAAAGTTTATTTTGATGAAGTACTCCTTGAATTTATTCACCATCATTTTGTATGGTAGCAATTTTTCATATTTTGTTTGGTATTCATCGTTCACCTATCTGATTACTAGCTGAGAGTCTCCAAAGACCTGTAGCTCTTTTATTCTCCATTTGATTGCCATTTTGAGCCCTGTGATAAGAGCTTCATACTCTAAGATGTTGTTTGTGCAGGGGAATGCAATCCTGTAGGCCTTGGGTATACTGTCTCCCTGTGGTGTGAGAAATAAAATACCTGCTCTCGAACCATGTTGAGTATGGGACCCGTATAAGTATAGAGTCCATTGGCATATATGTTTTGTCATCAAGATACTCTCATCTGGGAAATCCATTGTGAGAGGTTTATGATCATCGATGGTTGCTTCGACCAGTTGGTTTGCACTGACTTGTCCCTTTATAGCTCTCCTGTCCATGTACTCTATATCAAATTCACTCAGGATCATCACCCATTTGGCTATTCGACCTATTAAGGATGCTTTGGTTAGTAAGTATTTGAGTGGGTCCACCTTCGAAATTAGTTTCACTTTTTTTCTTAAGATGTAATGTCTCATCTTTTGTGTTGAGAACACGAATGAGATACAAGCTCTTTCAATGGGTGAGTAATTCAGTTCATAGCCCACTAGTGTTCTGTTGATATAGTAGACTGCCCTTTCTTTATTGTTATCATCCAGCTGTGCTAGGAGAGCTCCCAATGTTGCTTGTGTGGTAGACACATGAAGTATCATCTCTTTTTCTACAATTGGTGGCATGATTACAAGAGTAAGTAGATACTCCTTGACTTAATGGAATGCTTGGTCACATCTCCCATCCCATTTGAAGGTGATGTCTTTGTGTAGGAGATGAGTGAAAGGGTGGCATTTTTCTACTAGTTGTGCAATAAATCGCCTGATTGATTGTAGCTTGCCTTGTAGGCTCCTCAGTTGTTTGAGTGTCTTTGGCAGAGGAATCTCCATTATAGATTTTACCTTGGCAAGATCCACCTCTATCCCTCTTCTTGACACTATGTACCCTAATAGATTTCCATATGTTACTTTGAACACACATTTCTTAGGGTTGAGCATCAAATTGTACTGTTCCAAAGAATTAAATACCCTTGCTAGGTTTGTCAAGTGAGTTTCCCTTTTCATTGAATTTTCTAGGATGTCATCCACATAGTCCTCCATGATTTTGTGTATCATGTCATGGAATATGGTCATCATTGCTCTTTTATAGGTTGCTCCTACATTCTTTAGACCAAAAGGCATTACATTCCAACAAAAATTTCCCCAAGCACAAGTGAATGTTGTTTTATGTTGGTCATTTGGAGAGATATTTATCTGTTTGTATCCATATAAACCATCCATTAAGGACAACATCTCATTCCCTTCTATTAGATCTAAAATCATGTCAATGCTCAGTAATGGAAAGTCATCTTTTGGACAGGCCTTGTTCAAGTCTTTGAAGTCTGTACATATCCTTATGCCCCCGATAGGTTTGGACACTGGTACTAGATTGGATATCCATTGTGGATAGTCAATGGGTCTAATGAAACCCACATCTGATAGCTTCTTTAGTTCTACCTTTACCAATAATGCTATCTGGGGATGCATTTTTCTGAGTTTCTGCTTGATAGGATTTTCTCCAGGGATGATAGCTAGATGATGCACCACTAATGTTGGATCTAGTTCAGGCATGTTAGCATAGGTCCAGGAAAAGTTTACCTTTCTCTCATTGATGAATACTGTGATTTTTTTTTTCTCCTCGGGATCAAGTGATGCAGCATGGTATGTTATATTTGGGTCCTCTATTGTACCAACATTAATGGATTATGTTTCTTCTACAAGGAGTGTTGATATTTCTTGATATTCTGATATGGGGAGATTGAATCCTCCATCCTCGAGTGCCTCTGGGAGGTTTTCACCTTTGGATGCATCCTTTATTTTTCTCTTTTTCGAATTTGATAGAGCCATATTGTAGTTTTCCCTAAGGGATCGTATTTTTATATTTTTCTTTCATTTTTGTGACTGGAAGATTCAATCTCTCCACCAAAATATGCCTCTTGTTCTAGTTCCATGATGAACCCTGCTTTGTGATCTCCTACTGGTATATCTATTCAAAGTCCCATGAACTCTGCGATTGCCTCGTCATTCTGGAATTTACGCAGAACAGGTGTATGTTGTTGTTGATCCCAATCTATGAGTTGTGGGTAATAGAGTGGGAGACTGTCATCTTGGTCTGCAAAGCTTACCAAAGTAGGTGAAAGGGTTAATATGGCTCTGGTGTCTTTTTCCCACTGGGTATGTAAGTCATCATTACTAGAAGTGGGGGAATCATATCCAGTGACGAAGGAAGGAGAATCCCATTAGTATTCATTAGAGTCTGTTTCAGAATGGTAATAGATGTTGGGAATGGTTTCCATGTACTGGAGGGGGAACCTATCAATACTAAATTTGTTGAATAAGTCTTCAATGTGTAATTCATTGTCCATGACATGGTAGATATCTAGTTCCTTGACGCTAGCAAAATTTTCTCATTTCTTCGAAGAGGTTCGTCTAGTTTTTGGAATGACCATGTATTTTGGTTTATAAACTAGCTCCATATTCTTCTATCTTTGTTCCACTATGATAGGCTTTGATCGGCCTTGTTTGTGTAGCCCAAGGCCACCTATTACATTGTATCCCATTTGTTTGACTAATTGATACCCTCTAGTGTTAGGATCAATTAAAATGGGTTGTGGCTTTTGTGGTTCTTTTTGGTCCTCCTTGTAGATCATAGATTAAAGGTATTCCTCAAATATTTCTTCATCTTTCATATCTCCCCATCTGGTAACGATAGTGAGTTTGGCTATCATTTGTACTATCTTGATCTCTTTTGGACCTCCATATACTCTAGGTGTCGGTGGAAGCATGTCGATGCAAAATGCTTGGTTAAAATGGTAGTTCCCATTTCCTTTGTCAAGTACTTGAATCTTAGCTTCTGCTTTCAGTTGCTCACTCGATGTGTTCTTGGTGGAGGTTGATGGAAGCTTGGAAGGGTTGACATAATAAAATGAATGGAAGGCTATATCATTGCTAGGCACATGGATTTTATTGTATTTCTCCTCTAACTTTGCACAAAAATGGAAAGGTTCAGGATCAACATATAGTGTTACTTCCTTTCCTTCATGGGGGAACTTTAGGCATTGATGGAAAGTGGAAGGGACTACTTGTAATGCATGGATCCAAGGGCATCCCAGGAGTAGGTTGTATGAAAACTCAAGATCCAGTACTTGACAAGTAGTTTCTATCATAGCTGGTCCTATCTGCACCGACAATCTGACTATTCCTTCAGAATTTCTCTCCAAGTTGTCGTAGGCCCTTATGGTGATACTCTTGCCTTTGTCAATCACATCATTAGAATACCCCAACTATTTTATGAATTTTAATGTACAAAATTTTAAACCTGCACCATTATCTATCAATACTCTTTTGACCATGGTCTTATGAACACCAACCTCTATGTATAGAGCTTGATTGTGGAATGTTCTTTGTGGTAAATCTTTCTCTGAAAAGAATAAGTGATTACTCGCAGTGATTTTTCCAACCATGGCTTGGAATTGACTAGGATCAAGGTCATTAGGGACTAACATTTCCAATGCTTTTTCCAATATCTTCCTATGTGTGGGTGATAGTTTTAATAATTCTAGGATTGAGATGAGGGCAAGTGTCTTGTTTAACTATTCCACAATGTTGTAGTCACTTGGTCACTTGATTGTGGGTTTGGAGGTGCTCCTTGTATTATAACCCTTCCACAATGGGTATTTACATTGTAGTTGTTGTCTCCTCCTCATATTGTTACTACGTTTTCCCTATTTTCATCAACTTGTGAGAGGGTTCCTAAAATTGTGTCACCGTATGTGTAATTAGCATTTTGGTACTCTTGTCCCTTTCCTTTATTGTTCCTTTTAGTGTGGTTTGGGATCAAGTTTGAGTATATTTGGAGGTCCTTATTTTTAGGATGATGATCAACGTGTACTTCCCCTTTTTCTATCAAGTCCTAAATGATATGTTTTGAGGCGCATGCAATTGTTATTCGTATTTCCTTTGATCATATGGAAATCACACAAGTCCTTCTCATTGTACCATGGTGTCTTAAAGCTAGGTTCCTCATAATTTGGGTGGTCATTTGTTTTGATGAGGTTCTATTGTACTAGTTTTTGCATAACTGTCTTAAGTGACTCACCTAATATAGTAAATCGCCTCCTAGGTTGATCATATTGCCTATGTTGCTCTCCTTGATTTGTCTATTGGTTTACAACTTGATTGTTCTTGGGATAGGTAATTTGGTTTCTTTGTGTGTTGTTGGGACCATAACTTTTTTGTGCCACTTGTGATTTTTTTGATTTGTGTTATGTGCATTCCATACTACTCTAGCGTCTACCACTCCATTGTTTGTAACATTGTTGTTTTTAGCCCAAACTTTGGGTTTTTCATTTGAGCTAGAGGGACTGTCTTTTGAGTTGTTTGTTCTTAAGGCTCTTCTTGCTATGATGGCTCTCTTAATATATAACCCCTTTTTGATTGTTTCTTCAAAGTCTACAATACATAGCATAGTGAGCTGGTAGTTAATTTTGGGTAGGACATTCGTGATGAAAATATCCACCAACTCCTTGTCTAGAATGGGCCATTTGCACTGACTCGCTTTATGTCTCCATCTCTGTAGGTAGGATGTGAAAGACTCTCCTGGGTTTCGTTTGATCATGGAAAAACTAGTGATGGTGACATCTTGTCCTATGTTAAATGAGAAGTGGGTTATAAATTTGCTAGACAACTCATCAAAAGTTCTAATTCCGGGTTGTAGACGAGTGAACCACTCCATAGCATGACCTGTAAGGCTACGTGGAAAGATCCTCATGAGATAGGTATCATTGTTCTATACCTCCATACATGATACCAAGAAGTCTCGTACATGCTCTACTGGATCTCCTACTCATTTTTACTTTCTTTCAAATCTGGGTATCTCAAAGTTTTTTGGAAAGGGTAGTGTCGTGATGGAACAATCGAATGGGAATGAACAAATTTCCTGCAAAATGTAGGTCTTCTTCTGTTTTTCTATCTACATATCTACTATTTTTTGGGTGACAGTATCTAGCCTTAGTTCCATCTCCATTTTTGGTACATGTGTTTGCAAAGCCTGCATGTGATAACCTTGTTGTCCTACTAGGTTTTGGTCATAGATCGGGTATTATGAAAGTATAGGACCTTGATAGCCATATGGGATATAAGGAGGGTTAATTCCTTATTGTGCATAAGGAGGGTTAACTCGTTGTTGGGGTGGAACATACAAAAGGATTCCCTAATGATGTGTTTGAGAGATACCTTGTTGTTGAGATGACTAAGGGAACTCTATGGCACACCTTGTTGGGTAGGACTAAAATGAAGGTTATCCTGATGAAGCATTGGTGAGATACCTTGTTGTTAGGATGAATGAATTAGGGCACTATGTTGCACACCTTGCTGGGTAGGACTAAAATGAAGGTTACCCTGATGAAGCGTTGGTGAGATACCTTGTTGTTGGGATGACTAAATTAGGGTGCTCTGTGGCACACCCTGCTGGGTAGGACTAAAATGAAGGTTACCCTGGTGATGTGTTGGCAGGATACCTTGTTGTTGGGATGACATAATTAGGGCACTCTATGGCACACCCTGTTGGGTAGGACTAAAATGAAGGTTACCCTAATGATGCATTGGTGGAATACATTATTGTTGGGATGATTGAATTAGGGCGCTCTATGGCACACCTTGCTGGGTAGGATTAAAATGAAGGTTACCCTGATGATGTGTTGGCAGGATACCTTGTTGATAGTATTGTTGGTTCATAAGGGTACTTTGTGTTCCACCTTGTTGGAGATACTAATTGTTCTAAGGGGGACCCTGTGTTCCACCTTGTTGATGGTATTGATTGTTCTAGGAAGGGTCGATGTTCGATGTGTTCTGAGGTATATATTGCCCTGGAGGTGGATTTTTATTTTTAGGTTCATATTGAGATGCCCCCCCTTGGTACATTTGTTCTACTGCTGCTTGTTCGACGTGAGTTGGTTTTCTGAACAAGGAGTTCTCTTTGGGTTGATCATTGTTTTGTGAAAACACGGGTGGCATATTTGGCATCTTTGGAGGTTGGGTTATTTGTCTCACAACCGATTTTTCCCCTAATGGAATAAGATTGGGGTCTTTGAGAGATTCTACATTCACTTCCACAGGTAATTTAGCACCGCTTTGTGCTAACTTGAAGAAATAGGAGTTTGGGTCCTTTCTTAACAACTTGTCCACTAGTTTGAGAACCTTGGGGTTGTTAGAATGTTCAAATAGCTCCTCCTTGTTTATCTCTTCCTCCCTATCTACCTCCTCTATAACCACTCTGTTTGGGTCCTAGTTACTTTGTTCCATTACCTCCTTATGTTTGCAACTTATTTCTTCCTCAGTAAAAGTGTCTCTATATATTGGTCTCTTCTAGGGAGTTTCAAGGTCACTTGGCCTATACCCCCAAGGGATACTCTCATCGTTTATGGCATTTTTTGGTGGGATATTGGTGGTATTTTTTTTGGTTTCCATTTTTTTCTCGTGTTGTGATCTTGTGGTTTTCATAAACAACTTGGGTCTCATGTGGGAGAATGGTGTACTCTCTAGTTGAATTGAATCCTAAAGACCCAATGTTGTCTTAAATGAGAGGATGGATGTGGGTATGTAAATCTGGTTCGTTCCTCTAGAGAATTTTAGTATCATGAAAAAGACCAAGGTTTTGACCAAAAAAGAACATATATAACTGTGGATTGTTCTCATAAACGCGTCTATAAAAGTTTGCTACCAATTTGTCTCTATTTTTATGTAGCGTTAAAAGGTGTTTCTTGAGAGCTTTTGGAATAAGATGCCTAAGTATGAAATGATGACATGTGGACTTTACCTTAGGGATCTTGACCTTGTGTGAGATCATGAAGGGGATATTTATTGCCACGTGGGTGGTGGTAATACGAGTCTTTCTGCTGCTATGTCAGCTTTTTCTTCCTCTTCATCTAGGACAATTGATGCGGTGAGAAATTGGTGGGGTGTTTCATTTTTTTTTGAAAAATGAAAGTTCTCAAGATGTTATAATGTCAGTTTGTTCACCTTTGATATATGTGAGACTAGGCTGAAGGATTGGTGCTACAAGATCTGGTTGTTGAACTGGGATAGTTAGTTGCCAGATGGACATAAAGTTTGATGGTTTTATGGGATGGTTGTTGTGAAACTCAAGACCCTAGGGTTTGAGTGTTGTTTTGGAATGATACTACTTCTTGGAAATCAAAATGTTGAAGAACTAAGGTCTATATTCCACTTCCTTGTCTAGAGAATATGTTGCGAGAAAGATTACTTGTACTATCTGTGAGTCCCAAGTAACTGTTGATATCATGGAGATCTGAGTGGAGGAATGACCTTAATGGTTTATTTTATTTTGATTTCAAAATAGGTAGGATGGAAAATAATGGATGTGGGGCTATCTGACCTTTTGTCTTTCCAATTGTTTTGGTTTGAACAATGATTTTATAAACAACTCTCTCAATGTTTTCTCTGTATTTGAAGTATGGCAAGTGATAAAACAACACTTAGACTAACTCAACAAGCATGGACTTATGTAACCTTCATGTCTATAACTCAGGTTGTGAAATCACAACACCCAACCCATAGTTCCCAAATGTTTACTTTGATTAATGTACCTTGAGATCAAAGCTAGAATGTTCAAAAAACCTTTAAGGAAAGATCCTTTCAAAGGGGTGTAAACATAAGGCTTCTTTCACAAGCTTGCACTAAATCAAAGGGTTTGTGGTTAAACCAATTCATTCAGTGTTTATTTTGAATGTGTTCTTTTTCTTTAAATCAATCATAGAATTTGATGTCAAATTGTTTTTGAATGTAATGGGCCAAGTTTAACATAAACCAGTAATTACAACCCTAGGGGATAGACACCATTCTCTTAGGTAGGCTTGCCTCATGCTTTGAAGAGATGATTTTACATGCAACTTATGGTGCGGGCCTGTAGTTGGACATGGCAAGTAACTTCTCAGAAGTAAATTCTGATGCACCACTTTCAGTGAATTTTTTTGGATAATAGGGTGGCCTCTAAAATAATTTGGTTCTTAGTGGTAACTATGAAAGCGAAAATCTGACACTCACCCACTAGCCACTTAAGGCTCTTTAACCATTCCTGTTCCACTTAAGGTATGGTATTAGGTGTAGTCTACTGTCAGCATGAATTGAAGCTACTTTCTTACGATTTCACAACCTTTAATATAGCCCACCAGTACATGTGCTTTGAGACCTTGCAATGAGTTCTCCAGCGCAGGATGTATCTCAAGGCAAGCTCCCTCTTTAAGGTAAACTTAAAAATAAAGTACAATGCTCAAAAATGTTCTTTCACTCACCCAAGATCACCAAAAGGTGTGAGGGGAGAAGATAAAAAACTTTAGCTTTATCAATCAATGAATGCACAGTGAACAATCCATAGTAAATTGATTCATTTTAAACATCTCGAGCAGTGTTATCCCCATAAATATGTGAATAACATAAATAAATTATTCTTTTTACTTGCACCAATAGGAATTATTCAGGATATCATTCAAAAATTGCAATGGTGCAATACAAAAGAAATGAATTGTTCATTTTCAGCTCCAAATTTGGGTGTTTCTAAGAAAACAGTCCTTGTCTCTAATTGTTCAACAAATGAAAATCGTGCGTGCATAAACAAATGAAAATATTTTGTGCTCTTTTTTATGCACCAAATTTAAAGTTCCTAAGTTAAGAAACATGAAATTGGTTCATTTTTAAATCCCAAAATTGAAGTGTTTTTTGTTTTTGTTCTTTTTAAGAGCACCAAATTTAGATTTCTAAGTTAAGAATACAAGAAATTGGTTCATTTTTAAACACTAAATCAAATGTGAATTTTGTGTTTGTTCATTTTAGAGCACCAAATTTAGATTCCTAAGTTCAAAAAGCATGAATTTGTTCAATTTTAAACATTAAATCAAAAGCGAGTTTGTGTTTTGCTCATTTTAGAGCACCAAATTCAAATTCCAAAATTAATTAAATATAAATAAAAAATTGGGACCGATCATCTTCCCTACAACAAACGTGCTAGTGTTACTTGAATCCTGCATCAGATCTGCCAATACATATTTACACATCCAACAACAAACAAAAGTTAGTGGAAAATCCCATTACAATAGTGCAGGATCTTTGCACTTGTCTGTCAGAACAACTGCTTAGTTAAAGATACAAACGTGTAGAAAAAAAACATCTGCTTAGTTCCAGGAACAAAAGCTCAAACCAAACAGCAAAAGCTAACACTATCAAAAAACAAGCACACAGGTTTAGACAATAGTGCCATTCCCATGATAATAGCACAGTTCTTAGGCAATAGCACATTTTACTTGATAGACAATAGCATAGTTTTCTTGACAGTCAAGCACGCAGGTTTTCTGGGAAAGCGCGTGAAAACTCTATCAAATGTGTTTCCAAGACCTACAACTTCAAAATTGACTCAAATAAATGTTAGAGGAGGGGACAAGTGTCTCACCGAGTGTGCCAGAATGTGTGAGGGGGAGAACATTAGACTATAATATAGACCAAACATGTTAAATCTAAGAATCTAAACTAAGATTAAACACATTAATCTAAGATCTAAACCTACACATACAAAATGAAACTAAGCTATACTAACATGCATAAATGAATCTATGACTACAAAAATGAATGAACATGAATAGCACAGTATTACCATCCCATAGTGGAGTGTATTCGCCTAATGTTGGGTTGTTCTTATCACCGCGAAGCCTCCAAAGTTCATGTGCAAAAGCTTGATGAGTGACTATTTTGGTTGGTTGATTGAAGAAAATGATGAAGCTCTCTCAATGGTGTTCTTGAAAACACTTCGTTGCTCAATGTATGTTGATTCTCCAATCCTTATTTGTGAGGAAAGGGGTTTGTTATATAGAAAATGAGATTTGAAATGAACGATCACGATCGTGTTGAAGAATATCCAAATCAACAGTCTGAGTGTGTTGAGGGGAATTAGACATGAGAAAATTATGCAAAGTTGATTGCACAATTTGGGTGATTGAGAAATAGATTGCTAGTCAGGGATGTGATTGATTAGTTAATAGATTTAGATTGATCAGTCGGGATTTTTGATGGCTTAGTTAGGAATGTGATGGCTTAGTTAGGAATTGTGATTGATCAATTAACAAAATAGATTGTTTAGTTAAAAATTTGGATTGATCAATTAATAGATTAGATTGCTCAGTGAGCAATTATAATTTGCTCAATCAGAAAGTGGGTGAGGAATATGAATTAATTAATTCCTTTTTGGAGTTGAACGTGCAAATCAAGTTTGACTTTTGCAAAGAAAGTTGCATTAGTTTGATTTGATTTTTGATAATTGATTTGAATAGTTTGATTTGATTATTCAAATTTTGGAGGGAAAGTGTCGTAATTAAATTATTATTTAATAATGTAATCAACTTAGGGGAATAAGGTGATTTAGCGACATAATTAAATAATTGGTGTTATTTAATTAATCAAGACATAATAAATTGAGATTAGGACTTTATTAAATAAATGTGATTTATTTAATCAGTCGAAATGATGAAACGTGAATTAATCAAATAATGTTGTTTTATTTAATCAATAGAGGAATTAGGGTTTTCAAGAGTTTATTAAATAAATGAAATTTATTTAATTTATTTGAAATGATGACAAAGTAAATTAATTAAATAATGTTGTATTATTCAATTAATAGAGGAATTAGGGTTTTTGATGTCTTTTTGATGTGGTGCGATGTGGGAACGTTTTGGTATGATTCTCAGATGATCTAAGACATTACGGGATGATTTTGAGTTGTTTCGGGGTGATTCCAAGATGTTCTGGGATGGTTCTGAGATGTTAAGAGGTGTTATAGGATGATTTCAAAATATTATGAGATGTTATGGGACAATTTTGAGTCATTCTGAGGTGTTATGGGACAATTTTGAGATATTATGGGATGATTATGAGTCATTCTTAGATATTACAAGATGATTCTAAGTCATTCTGAGATGTTACAAGATGATTCTAAGTTATTTTGAGATGTTACGGGATGATTCCAAGTCATTTTGAGATGTTATGGGATGATTCCAAGTCATTTTGAGATGTTACAGGGTGATCAGAGATGATGTTCCATATTGTTTGATGGTGTTTGAGGTTGTTCGATGTTGTTTGATGTTGTTCGATGTTGTTCGATGTTGTTCAATGCTATTTGATAGGTGTCAAGTCAATTTTACATGTCTACACATATAAATAATGTTGTTCTTAGGGGGGAAGACAATACAATTGGGATGTTGGTTTGAGTATTCTTTCGCAACATATTGGCAAATCTAATCTTTTCTCGAAGGATAGGGATGATCAAAGTGGATATGGACTAAAACCTCTTTTGAGAGAATCTATGTCAAATATGTGTATGAAGTTTTGGAAACCCAACTGATCCAAAAGGGGGACTTTAATTGGAAAATGGTTTGGAGTAAGAATTTAATACCTAAGATTAACTGCTTCTGGTGGACAATGGCACATGGAAAGATTCTCACTATTGATAATCTTAAGAAAAAAGGCTTCTACTTGGTCAATAAGTGTCATCTTTGTAACAAAGCTGAAGAAACCATCATGCATCTATTGTTTCAATGTCCTTACTCATAGGAGGTTTGGTCTTTATTTATGAAAAATCTAATAATTGAGTGGGTTTTTCCTCCAGTTAAAATTTTTATTAATTGTCGAAATCTCTATCCCTACTCCCATAATATTATTATGGATCTCTAGAGGCAAGTTTCCCTGTTCCTCACTTGGGGGTTGTGGAAAGAATGAAACAATAGAGCTTTCAGGGATACAACTAAGAACAACAAAGAGCTATGCATGTCTATAAGAAAGTAGATACAAGAAAACATTGACAACTACAAGTATGCTCCTTCAAAGAAAATGCATTCCTACAAAGAGTTGTGAATTAAGAAACTATGGGGTATATCACGAGATCTAACTAATATTAACTAGGTAAAACAACTTATTAGAAGGAGTATTATCTGGATACCTCTAGACCTGGGATGGCTAAAATGTAATTTTGACATGGGTGTTTTAAGGGTAATCTTGGCTTGGCAAGGGCAAGTGGAATAATTAGAGATAATCAAGGTAATTTTGTCACTGGATATAGTAGAGGCCTGGGTAAAACTACAGATAACATGGCAGAGGCTAAAGCAGTGTGTGTAGGTATAAATTATTTGAAAGAAAAATGTTACACTAAAGTCTGGGTGGAAGGCAACTTCAAGCCAATAATGGATTATTTAAATAGTATGGTTGATGTGCCATGGGAATTAAAAGACATCTTGGATTATTGTAGAAAAATTATGAAAACCTTCCAATAGTATAAGATTTGTCATGTCTATAGGGAAGGTAACATGGTTGTTGATGCAATGGAAAATATTTGCCTAAGACAATCGAAGTGGGAGTATTGAAACTTCTCCTAATTACCAAATCAAGTCAAGGAGATTATATTCAAAGAAAAATTTGGGCTCTTAGATAATCCTACATGGATAGAAATAAATTAGTGATAATGGAGTATTTAGAGAGTTATCAAGTTAGCATGATAATCATTACCCTACTCATAATGGTGATAGGTAATTTGGAGAGTAGGGATTTGGGGTACTCTAATGTTGATAGGAGTACGTTAAATCTTCAGAAGTATAAAAGGAATAAGACTAAAAGAAATGATTTTTTAGAAGTCTTGTGTAAAAGTAAAAAAGGAAAGGAATTTTTTATATGTCATGTAATGATTTTACTCACCCAAACCCCTAAAATTCTTTCAAGGAATTATCGACAGTTCCGTGTGTGTTAACTATGATAGAAAGGAGGATAATAAAAAATATTTAATTATGTGTCTTAATGGCGAGGGTGTTGTCTTTTCCAATAAAGGATGGATTGGAAGATATGAGTTATTTCCTTTTGAATAGCATGATCTTAATAAAATTATCACCAAAAGATTTGAGCCATCACTGTTCCAAATGAAAAACCCCCAAGTTACCATCAAAGCTAAAAAAATTGAACTGTCAGTGGTTTTTGTTGTGGATGAGAAGGGTCTAAGTGCAGATTATCTACTCCTATGCAAGGACTATCTTACCAGGTATAATATAATGAGACATTCCAAAAAGAGAATTGAGCTAAGAAAACATGACTCCCTAAGGTAGAATGCAAAGTTATGGAACCTCTTTGAACATGTTGGCTTTACCTCGTACTTCAAATCTATGGAGGGCTACAGTGAGGAGCTCAGGTAGAAGTTTTCTAACACATGGAAGGATGGTGAGGTCAACATGGGTGGGCTCCATTTTACAGTGGATACTAAGTAGATAGCTAAGGTCACGAGGCTCAATTATGAAGGAAATAAATTCGCCAAGGTAAGCACGGGTAACTACCAAACCTACACTGACAAATTTTTTGAAGGTAGTGAAAAACCTCAAACATTTTTGAACGACTATGCTAGGTTTTTTCTCCCACCTCCTTACCACAATGTGTGTTATTTTGTTATGAAATATTTTAATTTAGAGGGTCATTTCCAGTTAGTGCATGGGTACCATTTCCCCATCCTAAACCATATTAGGCATCTGAAAAAAACCAATCTGCCTTTTTTCCTCCTCTTATTGTTGAAACAAAGCTTGGCTCATGGTGCTAACCCTCCCCTACATTGGGGTTTGATTAGAGCTATTTGTAAGTATGTCCTAGCTACCACCCTACAAATGAAGACCTTTCATAATTTGATTGAGAACAATCTAACCCCTAAAAGTTCAGTCAAAAGTGAGTTGTTGGAAAGCCAACCCTCCCTGATGAAAGAAACAAAAAACAACAAGAACCCTTCCCCTAAAGTTGTGGACCCCTCATGGATGATGCTCCTCAAAATAACCCCTGAAAAATATTCTCCCCTCTCTTCAGTAGCCAATAAGAAAATAAACATGTTGGTAAAAGAGTTGGGTTTTGATTCCCCAACCATAACGATTTTGGATGATCATGACATAATCCCTAAAAGTGGATCCACCACCCCTGCAGGTCATAGGTCAATCTTTCTTACTCTGGTTGTGTCTAAAGGTTTGGAAGCTAAAAAGAAAACTAAAATTTATATTGATAAGAAAACAAAAGCTCCTCGGGAACTTGAGAATAAAAAAGGGAAGAGGGTTGCTAAGAAAGAGAATGATACTTCCTCTGAGGAGTATGTGATCGAAAGTTTGGGTGAAGATGGGATTTCAGAGGAAGAGGTGTCTATATCCGAGGATATTGAGGACTCAATTTAAGAAGAGGAAGACGGTAATAATCAACAAGAGGAGGAGCATGGTGTGGAGAAGGAGACAAGAATTACGAAAGGAAATGGAAACATAAATGATACCACAATCAACTTGGATGATACTAAAATTAACATTGATATCCCTTGTAATGTTGATAGTCTGAGTGAAAAGAAAACATAAATTGCTAAGACAAGAATGAACATGTTGGAAGAAAGGATGGAGCTACTCGAAAGGATGACATAGAAATAAGACAACTCAAATAGGTTCCGTATTATTGAGAATGCAGCCATGAATGTCTGTAGAGTCATGGATGGTGTAATGAAAAGGGTTGTGATGGAAACTATATCATGATAGGGCAAGATCAAAAAATAGTAAAGGAAAAAAGGAAATAGGGATGAAGCCAATTGGTCTGGGAAGATGGAGGCCAAGGACAACCTCGAGGAAACGGTGGGAGATTTGAAGATGGCTTGGGGCCTTATAGAGGAAGCTTAATCCTTTGTTCTGTGTCTGGTTTTGTTTCTTTATGTCTTTAGTCGATAGGTTTTTTGGCTCTTTTATTTGGATAATATTGAGTAATGGCTTGATAAGCCCGAACTATGTTTATTTACTCTTTATTTTTGGTATGAAGATCCTTTACCTGCTAGGAACTTATGACAGGTTATACCTACCTTATTTGAATTTTTGGGTCGATGGTAATATGGTATGGTTAAAACTTTATTGGCTCCTGGATAGGATTATATATTTTGATTATGTTGGTGTTGGTTGAAGTTTGTTTTTGGTTGGTTTTGCTAAGGAGATGTGATGTTGTTTTTAGTTTTGCTTATCCTCTATTTTTCTAGTTTGTTTGGGTGTTGCTTCTTTGGACTGTATTGCTATTTCTATAAGGGATCAAGGCCCTTCCCCTACTTAATCAATCAAAAACATAATATCACAATACAAGAATAATATAAATAAATAAAAATCATTATACTTATAAAACAAAAATATATACATATGAATAATTCCATAATGGTTAAATCATAATAACATTAATATAATATTTTTCTAAAATTAGATGATACATATTACTCATTAGAATTGACAATATTATTTTCATTTCTAGCTATGGGTAGATCGAAGAGAAACTTTGAATTTGGGGAACAACAAAAAGAATATCTAAGACAATACCAATGAGAATATTGAAAATGATAGAGGGAGCAAATGACAGATGCATAAAAAGATGAACAACGAAGAAAAAGAAATGAAGCAGATAAAGCAAGAAATGCAAAAAAAAGATTACAAGCAATAATAAAAGAATTAGATGTAGAAAGTAGAGGGGAATAAAATACAGACACACCAAATCCAATGGGTTACTTTCCACTAATTTAAAAAAATACAATTAATATTTTGTAATTACTTAGATTCCTACCATTCACTAGCAATTTGTTACATTTACAAAGAAAGTTACATTGGAATAAATAAAAAAATGCACTTCAAAATGTACTATTTGCACACAAGGTAAAAAAAAGAGAGAAATAAACAGATTCTCAACTACAAATAATATGAATCCTGGATCCCAACCAGCTAAACTTACAAACCTCACACATGTAGAATAAATGTTGATTGCATATGTAAGTCCGATTGTAAAAGTTACATGTATGCAAGAGGAGATCAATAGAGGACACATGCTAAGTTTTCCACAACATATTGAATAAATATCATATATATTGCCATGTTCTATCAAATATTTTCCAATCATTATAGTTCGAAGGAAAGATCAATATGGCACACGTTACCACTTCACAAGTGAACAATAATCGTGTTTATATAACATTGGAGTACAAAATAATTCACACTAAATTTTACTTAGATGTAACAATCGATGCAAATTCTCTCAACACTTTAGCTACAAATTCAAATCAAAATATTTTTGATTAACTTAGGACTGTGCATATAGAATTTTAATCAGATATAAATGATATAGTTTTTGTTGGACCAGTGATAGAGAATAATGAAGGTAATATTATTGAACACGCTACATCAATGGTCTCTTGACCACCCAATGTACAAAAAGAGATGGACTTGATCCATGCATGGATGAACAACCCAAACAAATATCCACTATCATCAATTAACTGACCAACAGTTGGTGAATCTACGATAAATAAATATTTTATTGTGTGAGGGGGAAAATCAGAGAGTGTAAACAAGATAATTGCAATGAAATAGAAACTAATCTAATCAAAAAACAATAACCTAGATCTATTCCTTCACTAACGAAATGAAACTAAAATATTACTAAATTCAAGAAAACAAAATCAAAATATGAAAGCATACATGAATTCATAAAAATAATAGTGTTACCATCCCGTGTCGGAGTGTATTCACACGATGTTGGCTTGTTCATATCACTACGAAGCCTCCATTGTTGTGTGTGAGAGCTTTGAAGAACAATGTGTGTTGATTGAAGATATGTGGTGAAGTGTTGTCAATGGTGATTTAGATCTCGGCAGTACTTTATTGTGTAAATGATGTTGATTCTTTGATCCTTTTTTGTGAGGAAAGATGTTTGTTATATCGAATTTGTGTTTTCAAATGGGCAATCAAGATTACGTAGTAGGATATCTTGATCAATGGTCAAAATATGTTGAGAGGATTTAGACATGAATAATTTATGCAAAATAAATTACATGATTAGTGTGATTGAGGAATAGATTGGTCTATCAGAGATATAGATTGATCAGTCAGAAATAGATTGATCAGTCAAGAATATAGATTGATTAGTCAAGAATATAGATTGATTAGTCAGGAATATAGATTGATCAATCAGGAATAGATTGAGAAATTAGGGGATCGTAATTTACTCAATCAGGAAAGTGGTTGAGAATGATTAATTAATTGATTTAATTAATTCAATCATTTTGGAGTTGAACGTGCAAATCAAGTTTGACTTTTGCAAATAAAGTTGCATTAATTTGATTTGATTTTTGATGATGTTTTGAATAATTTATTTAAATTATTCAAATTTGGAGGGAAAGTGTCATAATTAAATTATTATGTTTTAATAATTCAATCAACTTAGGGGAATAAAATGATTTAGCGACGTAATTAAATAATTGGTGTTATTTAACTAATCAACACGAAATAAAGTTAGATTAGGACTTTATTAAAGAAATGTAATTTATCTAATTGGTCAAAAAATGATAAAACATGAATTAATTAAATAATGTCATTTTATTCAATTAATAGCAGAAATAGGGTTTTAGGACTTTATTAAATAAGTATAATTTATTTAATTGGTCAAAAATGATGAAAAAGTGAATTAGCTAAATAATGTCGTATTATTCAATTAGTAGGGGAAATTATGGTTTTTATGTAATTGATGTGAAATATAGTGATATTCGACAATAATGATGCTAATGATGCAAAAATGTCATTTAAGGTGTGTGATAAGTGTTAGGTCAATTTTACATGTCGACATTTTGCCCCTCTTTGATACAAAGTATACGTTGCTTTGTTTCAAAGATTCGATGTTAAGATCAAGATTTTGAAAAAAATTATGCCCCACTTTGCCCTGATGGTCAATGGAATGATGGTAGGACTTTGTGCTACCCCTCAAGAGGTTGGTCAAAAAAGTCAATTTGGAGGTCAGGCTCACGACATTGTTCTATTTCAGTTCAGTTGTGGAGAGGACGAAAAATTAAGTCTATAGGTTTCTTGTTGCTCGTTCAAATGTTCATGGGAGCTTCTAACTTGGATGTAGGAAGGTTCTCTTAGTAAAATTAGGGTTTCTTAGTTAAAAAATAGGGTTTTTGAGGGTTAAAATAGGTAATTAGGGTTATAATTACCTCATTTACACTTTGAGCCTATAGTGAATTATTGTCTCTAGATTTCTCATTTTGTCAGTTGTCGAGGAGCTATGGTGTTGATTCAAGGAGCCCCACATCATGCAAATGTGGTTCAAGAGTATGGACGGCCTACAGGTGCCGATGCCCTGGTATGTACCCTTTTGATTCTCATTTTTGTCTTTTTCGTGTTCTTGTAATTAATGCTTAAAGTCCAACAAGTCAAAAGCACAATTTCTAGGTTTTTAGTGTTTTTGCTTTGGTTTGGGTGCTTTTTCCTCTATGAACTGGGTGCTTTTGCCAAAATTATGCACACTTAACTTCATTTTATGCCTTTGACTTTATTTTTCACTTTTAAAAATCACCTTTGACTTATTTTTTTGCATCTATTTTCTTTGTTTCAATTTGCTTACTTTTATGATATATTTGCGCTTTTGCCAATGTTTTTTTTCTTTTGATCTCCTCGCCTTTGATATTATTCATCTCTTTTGCCTGTAAATTCCTTGCTTTTGTTTGTTTCTTTTGCCTTTGATAGGAATTCTCTCACTTTTGCTAAAATTGCTTTGTTTTTGCTCTTTTGGAACTCAAAGTCTCTTTGTTCATTGTTTTGAAGTTTGTTTTGTGTTTTAAGGGTGAACTCTTGACATTGGGGTTGAAATGATTGCAAGTGGTCCTTAAAACACTACAGTTGAGGGAGAGACAACCCTGAGATCTATTCGATTTGATTGGTGGTTTCTACATGTTGGAGCAAGATTTTCTAGATGTGGTTGGGCTATGTCGTATTTGTTACATGCCTCCCATTCGATGTCACACTGTGATAATGATCGCACTCATGGAGAGGTGGAATTCAGAGACTTCTTCATTCCATTTACCTACAGAGGAGGCCATTACTACCCTCGAGGACGTGTGGAAGATCCTTTGTCTACCCATTCACAAAGATATAGTTACTTATCATGTTCGTTGGGGCACCCATGCTATGTGGTATGAGCTTGGTGTGAGACGTTTGGAAGTTAGCCAGTCTGAGATAGATTTATTTGATTTTGTTGGTAGTGTGGATCTTATTTCCCTTGTTCTTTGTGGTTTTGTTTCGGGGCTAGTTGTTCCTGATAGGAGAGGTCGTTAGTTCCATGTGGGATGGGGTATATGTATTGAGGAGATGTTTGAGTATGTGACTAGATATGCATGGGGTCCATGTCTCCTTGCCCACATATATAGAGATATGCATGAGGTTGTATATTGGGGTTGGAAATCTATTTTTGCAGGTGTCTCTTTTTTGCATGTATGGGCTGAGGAGCACATCACAGTTGTTTGGCTCAATGGTATACAGGATCGTACTCACGATGATCCCTACTCTTATCATTATGGATATTTTCTACATTATACCTTTCCTAGGGAGATTTGGTACTATCACTCTATATTTGATGACATGTTAGGCTTTGTATGGAGACCTTATATGGATTGTGAGGCATGGCCTAATGATTAGGAGCATCTAGTATATTATCGATAGACTAGATGGTTGATTGGTCGCACTCATTCTCTTTTAGAGAGGTATCTTCTCGACAGAGTATGCAGACAGTTTGGAGAGAGACAAGATTGCTTTCCAAACACCTATGAGGCTCAGTTTGGTCAAACCACCAGAGAGGTCCAAGTATGGGGTCTACAGGCTGATCAAGATGTTTCTATTATTGTATTTAGAGCACTTTCCCTAGTTGGATGAGGTTGGTCAGTGGGATTAGCGAATCTGAGTACCACTCCTGATTTTAATTAGTGGTGGGCATGACATATGCCTTTGAGATTCATAGATGCTAGCGGTGATCCCACAGTTGGTAGGGTAGGCATTATAGGTTGGCATAGAGAGACAGAGATAGTGCCTTGAGATTCTAGGAGAGAAGCTTGGAAGGGCTCGACAAGATGGTGCAGAAGGTGATCAAATGCAGGGTTAGGGACAGGTTCCAAGTCCCCCTCCACCACCTAGGGATGGAGGTGCTCAATTAGTTATAGAGATAGGGTGGCAACAGGTCACAAAGGTACAACTTTCCATAGTGACAAAAAATAGAAATATTTATCGGCAGGAGCAAGACAGTTTCAAAGTAGAGCATGATACAGAGATTGGGTGTTGTCTCATTGTTGAGACATAGTTGTAGGTTGTCACCACAAAGAGGGATAGTCAAAGGATAGAGCGAGATAGTCTTCATGCTGAGCATAATTAGTTATTATAGAGGGATATATATTACCAAAATTTGTATGATGTTTTTGTTCCTCGAGAGCGACGACTGATATTTAGAGAGCTTAGTGTTGTAGGTGGTGGTATTGAGTCAGGTGGGAACTCTGTCAAACAACCTGATCTATAGAGTCCTCCTTTTCCTGTTGGTCAGTGAAATTTTGTTCTTGATCTTTATGATGTTCATTGCTCATAGACTTTATATTGTAGACATGATTTTGTATATGTATTCATCAGCCTAGTTGAGGCCTCGTATATATGTATTATTTTGTATTATCCTATCATACTTGTTTCACTGATGATGACATACTATGCCATTCTCCTTTTTTGATGATGATATATGATGAGGTAAAAATAACCTCACAAGTATAATGAACCAAATTCCCTTTCTTATTTCTTCCAGTCACTTTTACCCTGCCAATTAATTATCTTTAAGGATTAGTAATTGCTTACTTTTTGTAAAAAAATGTATAATCTTTATTTATTGAAATTGATTGAAATAAGCTAACCCGCGCTAACATAATGGTTTGGTTTTTAGTATTGTGCAGGTTATTATGCACGGTTGGTCATTATGCTCAGCCAAGTGGATTTTAAGAAGACTTCAATATAATTGAAGAAAAGTGTCAGAAGTATAGGCGTCGAATTTTTAGGAAGTGCATGGTGGATCAAGTTTTTAAAGCTTTTTGTTATTTTCTATTCAAAGACTTTATGGCTCACTCTAATCCTCTTCAATGCTTTATGTTATGGACTTAAGTCCATTAGTTAATTGAATCATGTTGAAGACTTTTTCAGTGGTGATCTTCACCATCTGAATTATAGGATTTTGTTAGCAATTTTTGTATAAATAAGTAACCACCAAAAGTAATGATAGTGAGATATTGTTAGGTTATCATTATGTGTTCTTAAAATATGTTTCTGAGATATACTTTTGATATCAATAAAACAAGTTTTTCCAATCTCATTCTGAGTTGTTAGTGTTGTGCGATGGAATTACTTTGGATGGATTAATTTTGAAGATACGGATTTTGTGTAATCTGAGTTAAGCGTAATAGCACTCAAGAGCTAGCCACTCGAAGGATTGTAGAATAGATATATAAGTATTTCATTTTCAATTATGTGGTTTTTAATTTGTAAATGATAAATGTGAATGAATTTTATTTGCATGTGTCGAGCTTTGTCAAGTTATTCCTGTAGGTTGTAGTTTGATTTTGTAATCTTTAGTTTTGTTATCTAAAATTTTGGAGCACCCATTCTGGTTGTTAGTTGTAAGTTGTTGAGTTTGTTTTCTATTAAACAACTAGATGTTAGTTAAAGGTTGTGATAATTTAAGCTTATAGTTTTATTGCAAGTTCTTATTTTCAAGTAATTTACATGCTATCTAGCTTAATCATTTATGCTTTCTAAGTTAAAACATTTCATGCTTTCTAGTTTAGCCATTTTATACTTTTTAGGGGAATAATTTCTTGCTTTCTAGTTTAGACAGCTTTATGCTTTCTAATTAAATGCCCTTTTTAGTTTGAGTTATGTTTTCAGCTATTGCAAACATTTAGAAAATTTGAGAGAGTTAGTCAAGATGTTTCCTATTGCATATAGCCTCCGAACACTACTCGGTCGATACATTTGATGCATTTTTCAACTAAAGTGATAGGACCTAACGATAGTCTGTCACTTTTTGGCATCATTATCGGGGATCTTCTTTTTCTATTGTTAGTAGGAGATTGCTTGAATACCTCTTTTAGGCATAAATATAGTCACCAAGCTTCTTTTTCTGCATGTTTAGAAAACAAGGCCCCCACGGAAGATTCATACCAAAACCCCCCCAAATTATGTACCAACCACAAGCAGGGAGGAAGAAGTCCCAAATCAAGAACTTACTAAAGAATTGATCAAGCAGGATCAACCTTATCCCTTCTTGTATACCCTAGAAAATCACCCAGTAGAATAAACTTTTGTAGAGGAGATTATTCCTTTGCATACCCTAGAGAATTTTTTTGAAGAGGAACACATTCATTTCAATGTCATGGGTGACCATAGAAATGTTGCTAACCCAGCATCGGGAGTGCACACATTCACTTATCCTATTGCTATCGATGTAAATGATGACACTCCTATGAAAAATATTTCACCAACCTTCTTGCCAACCTTCAAAGGTTTATCTTCTGAAGACCCTGACCAATTTCTATTTGAGTATAAAGTCTTGTGTCAGAAATATGACTACAAGAATGATAACCAAAAACTGAAGCTCTTTCCCTCCACTTTGAAAGATGTAGCAATGCGCTGGTTCATGGGATTAGCTTTAGGGTCAATAACCTCTTGGGATGATATGGATTCTGCCTTTCCGGATAAATACCAGAGCTATTGTAGAGTCAATGATAGGAAAGAAGAATTGTTCAAACTAAGGCAAAATGAAGACAAAAGCCTAGAAGACTACCTAGATAGGTTCATCTTCTTATCTAAAGGATGCAGCGGTGAAGCCATAAGTCTAGATATTTTGAAGACCATATTTCTCAAAGGTCTTGATGAAGATGCTAGTAGGAGCATGGATTTAATGGGAAAAAGGAGATGCGTCCCAACTGGGACTCGATTATATCACTAAGTTATGTCAGAATTTCTCTCATACTCGAGGAGGTATCTGAAAGTCTACTCTTTTCAAAGGTTCTAATGAGATAGGAAAACTGCGTGAGGAGATAGAAAATCTTAAAACTGGCATTCTCATTCAACTAAACACCATGTTGGATGAAATATAGGCTAAGAAATGTACCCTTGAAACCTTATCCATCTGTTGTCCTATGTGTTAAAACAAACATCTCTTAAGAGAATTCCCTTTGGATAAAAATGACGTTTGCCAAGTTTGTGAGAAGTGTCATGCCACTGATCAATGTGAGATCTTGAATGCAATCAAGAATTCCAAGAAAATAACATCTCCAGTTGAGGAAGAGGTCAACTTTGTAAATCCATGACCTCGAGGGAATTTCTCTTACGATCAAAATTCAAATCCCACTTGGAGACCTCCAAATAATTGGAATAACAATCAATGGGTGACACCTTAGCCTCAATCACCACCTAATTGGGGAGCTTACCCTTGGGGACAACCTAAATGGGCAAATCAGTCCTGGGGAAACCCTCAATGGTAGAATCAAACTCAACAACAATGGTATCCTCCTCAAAATCCTGTGCCTCAATGGAACCAGCCTCAAAATTAGTTTTATACTGGACCAAGAAGGATGCTTACTACACAACAGAATATTTTACCAGCTCCTCAAAACACTCAAAAAAATGAGCAAGTTAACCAGCCACAACTTCCAGCGCAACCTATTCCTAACCCAAAGAATAATCATCAGAACACACCAGTTTATTCCACAGGAACAGGACAACGTGACTGGACTAAATGTTATCTATTGTGAAAACCTACAGCTAAGGTTAGGAAAAATTCTCCAGCAATCGACCACAGTTGAGATTATGGACAAGCCCATTAAAGAATTTGTTGAGACAGATAAGACATCTTCCACATCGATAGAGCCAAATCTAGTGAATACCTAAGACAAGACCCTTTAGCCATCTCCAGCTAGAACTTTCAAGTTACCTCAGGAGGAGGGTGTCCAATCTCCAATTGATCCTTTAAAAAAGGACTCCACTTTGGAAGAGAAAACTCAAGTGCCTTTTCTGAAGCGTTTGAAACCAGCCACTTTGAAAAAATCCTCTAGAAATGTCCTTATCCACCGAATCTACATTGATACAAGAGATTAAACAATTACAGATTGAGGTGCCTTTGTTACAAGAAATCAAAGAGATTCCTAAATTAAACCAACTGATCAAATAATTATGTATCAAAACACCAGGAAGGAAACCAAAAAAAATTAATACCATTCACCTAAATGGTTATTTAGTTGACCTTTTGGTTGGAAAAACCACAACTCTAAAATATGATGACCCGGGTAGTCCACTCATAATAGTGACAATCAACGAGGTGGCAATACCTAACACACTTGTCAACCTAGGAGCAACCATTAACATAATGACTATCGATGTGATGGAGAAGTTCGGACTCACTAATTTACATCCCACAACTACAATGTTACAAATGGAAAATCAATCCATCATTGTTCCCAAGGGAGTCTTAGAAAATTTTCTTGTTAAGGTCGATGGTTGGGAATATCCGGTGGACTTCCAAGTAATCCAGTCTCTCACACCAAAGGATAGTTATTCTATAATTTTAGGGAGACCATGGCTAGCTACTGTTGCAGCCAAGATTGACTGCAGAGAGGGAGGAATGACCATTTCACATGGTCCTAATAGTAAACATTTATTGTCTCCTCCCACCAAACCTACTGAGCATAACAAAGTTTAGGTTGATCAACCAGATGGTCCTCACAAACAAGAAAATTTAGCCTCTCTAGCCATGGTAGTCATAAAACAGCATGGTGAAGAATTAGAAGGTGAATTGGAAAACAATATGGAAAATATTACCATGGATTTAAGTGATGAAGAGATGTTAGACGTAGATGAGATTTTAGTGGACCCAATCAATGTTGATCACACTAAGTTTGATCACACTAGCTTCATGGGATTACCTTATCCTCTGGGTAATATCATTCCAAAATTGGATCACTTCTTTGAAGATATTTCCAGACTTCATAAAACCATACCACATAGATTTCCTCTCAAAACTTTGACAAGAGAAGTGTATATTGTCACCTCCAACCATCCAAGTGTCAAAACCATTATGTTATTTCCAAGGAAAACTTTGAACATCAACAACTGGTTGACTGAGCTGAAAGAGCATAAATTGTTTGATCTCTTGGTGAATAGATCTAAAGCTTTTGCTTGGGACTACATAGATATGAGAGGAATACACCCAAGTGTTTGTACTCATCATATCTATATCGAGGATGTTTGACCTGTTCATCAACCACAACAAAGACTCAATCATGCCTTGAAAGACATTGTTAAAATTGAAATTGAGAAACTCCTGCAAGTGGGATTTATTTATCCCATTTCTGACAGCAAATGGATTTCACCTTTGGTAGTGGTTTCAAAAAAAAATGGTAAGTGGAGGGTATGTGTCGATTATAGGGAACTTAACAAGGCCACCCATAGATATTACTTCCCTCTACCATTTGTAGACCAAGTCTTGGACAATTTGGCTGGAAGAAAGTACTTGTCATTCTTGGAAAGATTTAGTGGATATAATTGGATACAAGTTACAACTGAAGACTAGGATAAGATAACTTTTACTTGCCCTTGGGGAACGTTTGCATATTGTGTCCTCCCCTTTGGGCTATGCAATGCTCCTGCAACATTTCAAAGAGTTGTCTGGGCAATAATCACTGAGTTAGTGAACGGCTGTGTGGAAGTCTATATGGATGACTTCACTGTGTATGGGTCAACTTTTGATGAAGAACTTCAAAATTTGGACGAAGTGCTTAAGTGATGTGAAGATCATCAGCTATCCCTATCACGAAAAGTGTCTCATAATGGTGGAATAAGGAATAGTATTGGGACACCATATTTCAGCAGAAGGGATAAAATTTGATCCTAAAAAGAATTGAGGTGATACAACAACTAATAACCCCAAAGACACAAAATAATGTTAGGAGTTTCTTAGGACACATTGGATACAATCAGAGGTTCATAGAGAATTTTAGCAAGCTTTAAGCTCCTATGTTCTCCCTCCTTCAAAAGAATGTAGATTTCATCTGGACAGCTGAGTGTCAATCATCACTCAAGATAATTAAGGAGAAACTCATCTATGCTCCTATCCTACGTGGACCAAATTGGAAACTTTCATTCCATATTTGTGTAGACGCTTGTAATGATGTTATTGGGGCGGTATTAGGTCAGGAGGATGAGAATGGGTGGAAGTATGCTATATACTTCATTAGTAAGAATTTGTTTTCCATTGAATGGAATTATACCACCACAAAGAAGGAATTATTAGTTGTAGTACATGCAATCAAGAAATTTTGACATTACATAACAGGGTATAAAGTCACGGTGTTCATAGACCACTCAGCCATTAAGTACCTGATGAATAAACCTGTAGTAAATGGACGGATAATCAAGTGGTTGTTGTTACAAGAATTCAATGTTACCATTATTAAAAAACCAGGGAAGTTCAACGTAGTTGCAGATTTCTTATCTCGCATCAAACAAGATAATGGAGATTGTGCTCCTATACAAGATGAGTTTCTAGATGAAAATTTGTTTTTCATCTCCACAAATACCCCTTGGTTTAGTGATATCGCCAACTACTTGGCCACCTCAGAAATGCCACCTAATTTCACATCAAAACAAAAGAAACATCTCATTTGAGAAAGTGCTCCATTCAAGTGGATTAATGGGATATTAATTCGATGAGGTCTTGATATGGTCTTATGACGTTTTGTAAGGGCAGAAAAAATATATAGCATCCTCAAAGCTTGTCATGATGACCCTTCAAGAGGCTATTATTCTACCAAGAGGACATATCATAAGATTTTGGGTGCAGGGTATTACTGGCCCTCTATGCATAAAGATGTCAAGAAATATGTTTTTCGCTATGATGAATGCCAAAGAGTAGGGAAACCCACCAAATCCAACGAAATTCCTCTACAAATCCAATTAGTTCTTGAACCATTTGAAAAATGGGGATTAGATTTTATCGGTCCTATAGACCCCTCTTCACAAAGAAAAGAGTACATCTTGGTCTGTATCGACTATCTGACCAAGTGGGAAAAGGTTCAAGCTCTAAGAGTCGCAAGGGAAGAATAGGTAGTTGACTTCTTATATAACAAGGTTTTCCTCAGATTTGGAGCTCCTAAAACAATCATCACAGATCAAGGACCCCAATTCATGTCCAAAGTTTTGTTAGCTTTCACTAATAATTTCCACGTAAGCCATAAGAAGTCGTCACCCTACCACCCCCCGGAAAATGGTCAAATTGAAGTTACTAACATGGAGATAGAGAATATTTTAACAAAAAAAAATTCATCATGGAGAAAGGACTGGGCTAGGAAACTACTTGAATTCATTTGGGCTTATAACACCACTTGGAAATCAACCACTGGTTTCAATCCGTATGAGTTAGTTTTTGGGAAGAAACCCCTTTTACCTATTGAATTTGAATTGCAAACTTTGAGGACAACAATGGAGTTAGGCCTAGATCTCAAATGAGCTTAGATTGAACGAGTCTTACAACTGAGTGAATTAGACGAACTTCGTTTAGATGTTGTCCACCAAACTGAACTTGTGCAACAACAACAGAAAACCTGGCATGATAAGCATATAAAGGAAAGAGAATTCCATAATGGGGATTGGGCACTACTATTCAACTCCCGATATAAAGATAATCAAGGGAAACTAGGGACTCATTAGTTGGGGCCATATGAAATTTTTAAAGTTTTTTTCCAAATGGAGCAATACAACTCTAGCCCATTGATGGTGACACTCAGACCCTCTTGGTCAATGGACATCGATTATGCATCTACCATAAACTAGTTAATAGGGAGGAATTTACAAAAATGGTAGAAATGTAGGAAGAAATCCAATGCATTGACTCTGCTAAAACAAAGCCAATGTAGTTTTTATTTTGCTATCATAAGTTATTAAAAAAAATGGCGATGGATGCATGTGTATGTATTTGTAATTATTTCAGACCATTTCTTTCAAATTCTTCATTTTTTGGACTTGGCTAAATTTTATTTATATTCTGTAGGACTTCATTCTAATTAAACACAAATTTAGGCACATCTTGTTGAGATGCTTCAGAACTTGTTGACTCGGTTATTGTGATGCTCTGAAACTTGTTGTCTCAGTTGTTGTGATGCTCTGAAACTTGCACACTTGACTTGTGCCATTCCTTGTTTTATTCTTGCAATCTGGTGCATCTTTCAACGATGCTCCAAAAATTCTAAATCCAAAGTCCTACATTCTTCTTCCTTCTTTGGGTGATGCTCCAAAAAAATTTCTTTCTTCCTCTAGCTGCATATTTTAGTGATGCTCTAGAAATCATTTGTTGCTACTTCCCGCTGCATCTTTCGGTGATGCTCCAAAAAATTTTGGTTGCTGCTCCAGCTGCATCTTTCGATGATGCTCCAAAAATTTTGTTGTTACATTCCAATGACATCTCTCAATGATGCTCTGGAACTTTTCCACTTCACTTTTTCACTTTGGGTGCATCTCTCAGCTTGCTCTGAAACTTTTCATTCTTCACCCTGGCTGCATCTTCCAACAATGCTCAGGATTTTTGTAAAGTCTTTTCCTTTTTCAATGCTTTGATTTTTCCAATGTTCTACACATGCCCATTATTAAAACTTTGTCATCACCTTGGAATCCATGCCCTACATTACCATATCCTTCCATAATAAATTAAAATAATTATGACAACTTTTTTGTCATAATAATTCCACCATTAATTAGCTATCTCATCCACGTCATAATAAATTTGTTGCCACCCTCGCCAAATCATGCAATTATACCGTTACATCAACAAAGGTAAGTGATGTTCAAATTGATGACAAGACATAAGGTACATACAATTTTTTCTTAAAGTAGGTAATTATTTTGAATAAAGATAAACTAATTGGCACGAGCCATCCCCTTTCCAAATTTAGTAAACTATGTCAATGTATGATTGCTTGAAGTACGACAATATTTGTGCTTTTTCCCATGCAAAATCATCATGAGAATACAATGAAGCTCAAATAAGA
Organism: Sequoiadendron giganteum; assembly: GCA_007115665.2. NCBI lineage: Eukaryota > Viridiplantae > Streptophyta > Pinopsida > Cupressales > Cupressaceae > Sequoiadendron > Sequoiadendron giganteum. The sequence goes on along the minus strand of CM021105.1, from coordinate 333,807,222 downwards.
TAATTAATTCATCTCCCATCATTTGTATCAAAGTTATATTTTCTTCCATTTGTAATTCAGTTTGTTTAAACAAGTTTCTTTGAGCACCACAGTATTTCAGTAGAGCAGTAAGAAAAGTACATAATGGGAGGAGCTAAAAAGAATTTTGAACCAGCTTCAGCAGATAAATTATTGGCATTGAGCAGCATTGTAGGCTTGTTCCATAAAGTTGGGTGGTTAAAATTTATAAAGAAGTTTGAGGGGCATAATGAGAAACTAGTGAAATAATTTGCACATAATTTTGCAGATGGACAATCTGTAGTGCATAGCAAGCGCTTCCAGGTAAGTCCTAAATCATTTCTCATCTTTCTGGTCTTGAAAATAAAGGTATTAATTTAAAATAAACTACCAATATCACTTCTCAGAGAATGGTAGAACCATTTCATAGAGAAGGAGAACCTCAGCCATTGATAACTATGAGTACTAGAGGCCAAAATAAAGGTTTCCATAGAATGTCTATCCCAAAACCCTGAAGAGCAGCTCAGCCTGGATTATTAAGTATTTTACTTTTGAAGGGCAAGTAGCAATAATTATAGGTCCACCCTTTCGCCTACTTACCCATTTGCGCCATGGCGCTGAAGACCCTACCCTTAGGATAAATTTACCTATATTCCTTTGTGACTTTCTTAATAGCACGATAGAGAAATACAAAATTGGTACAGGACCACTTAAACACCATGGCCTCATTTAATTGATATGTAAATATCATTTCCAGAAGAAACTAGAAAAGAAATGGGAATTTTTTTTGCAAAAATTTGAAAATTCGAAGCCCAAAGGACACCTTGAAGAAGGTGAATCATTTGGGTGGGTGACCCAACCTTTAGGAAAACATTTCATTGAGCCTCTAGGTGCTCTGCAATCTCAATAAGCCACAATATCTCCTAGTGGCAAAGCACTAGAAACTTCACCTCATATTTCAGAAACCCCATGCCATTCAAAGAATGTGGAAATCATCAATTCATCAGATGAGAAAGAACCTCCTCACAAGAAGAAAAATAAATCTAGAGAGATAGTGCAAATATCTCCTCCTTTAAAGAGAAGTAAAAGGTTATCTACTAAAACTAGTGATATTGTAGCTTATGATACATTGAGTACCTCTAAAAAGAAAAGGCTTAGAACTGAAGAACATCACTAAGAACTAAGAATAAGTCTCGTGAGGAGGTAACAAAAGGAACTGAAAAATAGACTAGTCAATCCCTTGGGACCAAAAAGGAGAATATGCCACCTCAATCAGGGCAAGAAGAAGAAAGAGGACAATCAAAGAATGTGGAAATCATCAATTCATCAGATGAGAAAGAACCTCCTCACAAGAAGAAAAATAAATCTAGAGAGATAGTGCAAATATCTCCTCCTTTAAAGAGAAGTAAAAGGTTATCTACTAAAACTAGTGATATTGTAGCTTATGATACATTGAGTACCTCTAAAAAGAAAAGGCTTAGAACTGAAGAACATCACTAAGAACTAAGAATAAGTCTTGTGAGGAGGTAACAAAAGGAACTAAAAAATAGACTAGTCAATCCCTTGGGACCAAAAAGGAGAATATGCCACCTCAATCAGGGCAAGAAGAAGAAAGAGGACAATCGCCACATTCTTTGGATATTGAGGATGATCCTATGGGATGATTATCTCCCTTAATTGATAAAATTACTGAACAAGGCTTACTTGAGGTGCCTGATGAGGGAAATGTAATTATTGATGAAGTAGAATTCCCCAATTTGCCTTTTTTTACTAATATGGGGGTTGAGGAACCTAATAAAAGAGAAATGGAGCTAGAAAAAGTTAAAGGTATAAATTGCTGAGTTGAGATGTCAGTTGCAGGGAAACAAAGAACAAATCAGCCAACAACAAGAAGAGATAGAAGTACACACTACAATAATAAAGAAGAGAGGTCAAGAAATTGTGAATTTTAAAATGCAAATGGAACAAAAAGACAAGATTATTGAACAATCACAATTTCAAATACAATATTGGAATGATGAAAGAAAAAAGTATGTGACTGATTTGTCTAAAAAAGATAAACAAATAAAAAATTTAACAAATAATTTTATGCAATTATTTACTACTTTTGAAGAAGAGAAAGATAAATAGAAAGTTGAGCTTCATGCTTCCTTGAGCAGAATTGTTGAATTGGAACAAGATTTGCAGGAGAGTGATGTCAAGCCCATAATGGAGTCTAAAGAGACACAAACTAAACCAACCGTAATGGAATGGTTCCAAGTTCAGATACCTCCACTGCTAATTACATGGATGGAGAGATGTTATTTTCTGAAGCAAATAGGTATAGAAAATGCTAGGCTGAAAAAGGAGCTAGTTTTGTTAAAAGAGTCATTTGATAGGGTTTATCGAGCTAAATAAGACGCCTATCAAATTTGTGAATTATTGTTAGCCTGCAGAAGGCCATTTAGGCTATATTCCATGTTTTTAAATGAGAAACTCTTGAGATGGAAATTAATTAGAATTTACAACAACTAGCCACATGATCCTAATGACAAGAGTTTATCAAAATATTTACAGAATCAACTCCTGACCAACAAGATTTGTTGTGTGAATTATTTGTTCATAATTTTTTTTGGAGAGATATACAATTTTCTACGTTAATTTCTTTGTTGGTGAAGTTCAACTGAGTGAATTTCTATCTACCATGCATAATCAAATTCAATGGTAGGAGGGGACAAGGGAGTATGCACAGGCAAAGAGAACTGCTGGACTCCAAATGCAGTACCCTCATAGGAAACCTTCTGCTTTCAAACCACAGTTCCAGAGCATTAAGATTAAATAAACTATGAAAAGTAAATACAATGATAACCTTCGGCTATTCTTTGAGCATTTTCAAGATCAGGGCCCAAAATTGATAGGAAGAGCTTGGCATTCTTGTGAAGAGAGATACACTCCTCTTCCCATGCATCTTAAGAGAAGAGAGGTGATTTCACCTATTAACATTAAGTGGTCATATATAAGAGCATAATCCTTGGCTGATATTCTACAACAACTTAAAACTGACTCGATTGGCATGAGATACAAACCCCCACTACTTCTTTCACCACCCCCTATGGTGCAGGGGCACCATGGTCATGTTAGACTTAGTGATGCATTTAGGTGTTTAGTTTAGCAAGTTGAGTGTTTTGTCATCAAATTAATGTAATAAGGTCGACAAAAGACCTTTCTTGCATGTTTAGTGTCATATACGGTCAGTTTTAGGCATTGGTTAAAAGTTGGTGAAAGATGTAAAAGTTGCTTTTGCAACTTGGCAAAGTTGCATGTTTGAAAAAGTCAAATGATCACTTGAGGATTTTTTATTTGTAACTAATGTTTAGCAGTTTCAAGTGATTTTTTGAGCCTCATATACTTTGAGGCATGAGTATTGTATCTTGGGAAGACAAAAAGTGAAAAAGAACCTTTGTTTTATGTGTTTTGGTGCAATTTTTCTTAGTTTGCAAGCTTTGTACAGCCTCGTAATAATACTGTTATGAGTTAAGGCCAATATGAAAGGTTTCTAGAGGGTGTTAGCTTTATTTTGAACTAGGTTTGGTGTAATTTCATTAGGAAATAAGTTAGTTTGAAGCCTTTTTCTTCAGTCCGCATAGAAACCCTCCATTTCAAGGGTTTGGAATCCAAAATGTAGATTGCAAACCATTCCACCGTTGTAATTTAGCTAAACTTGGTGGAATGGTAGTTTTAGGTTTTTTTTCAATGTTTTATTTGTTTAGGGAGCAGGGGATGGAGCTTAGTGGTGTTTTGTCAAAGCCCTAGCCTAACATCCCCATGTGTTAGGCTAGGTAGGATAGTGAAAATGTGGGACAATAATTAGGAAGAGTGTTTTTTTGCTAAAACTTGATTATTTGGACCCTATGTGACTAGTTTGTGACTTTGGTGAAGAGTTTAAGTGAGTGGGAGAAGGATGCTTAGTACTTGTCTTGTAAAGGTGGCCTAATTGGCCTTGTTTCTGGCGTAGTAGACTAGTTTAGAGTGTTTTTTTCCAAAATAACCTATGTTCCTAGGAAGATATGTTGAATTTTCAGCCTAATGGGTATTTGAAAAGGTCTAGGTTTCAAGGTGAGATGAATTTATCTAAAATATATGTCTCAAAACACCATTTTGGAGACCTAGTTGGAAATATTAGCATGTTATTGAAAATCACCATTGCAGGGGTATAGAGACTAAAGTAGTGATTGAATTATGTTGTACTAAGTTAGGACAAACTAATCCACCCCTTCTCTACATCAGGTGGTATTAGATCAAAGGTTCTGATTAGAAGTGGGAAGTGAGTGAGAGTGAGCATAAGCAAAATGCCTCCAAAGGGTAATCCAATGGCCAAAGAGGTAAAAGAACTAAAGGAGTAGTTACTTTAGAAGGAAAGGCTCTAAAAGGAGTCACAAGAAGCAACCCTTGCAAGAATAGCAACCTTGGAAAAGAATCAGAGGAGAGGAATGGTCAGTGGTGACCAAAGTGATAAGGAAGAAGAGGGTGAGAGTGAGAACCCTCCAACAGGAGTCCAAGAAGAGGATGAAGAATTAGACCCTGAAGAAAAGAGGATGGTCAGGATGCTAAAGGCAGTCAAGGGTGACAACATTCCAAAAGTGAAAGTGGAAGTGCCAATGTATGGTGGTAAATTGGATAGTGAAGAAGCCTTGGTTTGGATAGATGCTTTGGACAACTTCTTTGAGTTTGAGGAGATAGAAGACAACAAGAAGGTAAAATTTGCAAAGAATAAGCTTAAGGGCCCTGCCCTAACATGGTGGAACTACATTCAAGATGAAAGAGTTAAGAAGGGAAAGACAAAAATTAGCTCATGGGACCAGATGGTAGCTAAAGTGAAGACATAATTCTTGCCTACAGATTATGCAATACAAACCTTTAGGAAGCTACAAAACTTGAAGCAAAATGAGTTAGATGTAATGGGATATACTGAGGAATTTCATAAATTGAAAGAGAAGGACATACTAAAGATGAGGTAGAGAAAGTGGTAAGGTACTTGAATGGCCTTAGATATAACATACAAGATGAGATTGGTCTCATGACTCCTAGGAAAGTTGAGGAGTGTTTCCAATTGGAAACTAAAGCTGAGGAAATAATTAAAAGAAAGCAAGAGCAGAAAGGAAGAGGAAGAGAGAAAAAATTCAAAGGTAGAGGCAACTTTGGTGCAAGGGGGTAGTCACAAAATCCACAAGGTGAATCAAGCAACCAACAAGAACAAAGTGGAGAGTCAAATGGCAAAGGTAATTTTAGAGGAAGGAGATTTGGTGGTAGAGGAAGGTTCAATGGACAAGGAAGAGGATCTAATACCTTCTTTAGAAGGTGCTATAGTTGCAACCAATTTGGATACCTAGCTTGGAAGTGCCCAGACAAACAAGCCTCTAGTTCTCATGGTGGTGAGAGGAGGACTCAAATAGTATAAGAGGAGGACAGTGAGAGTGTTAACTCACCTTCTTTACATGTTTCTCCAGAGGTAGGTGAGTCTTTGATGCTAAGAAGGACACTAATCAAGGTGCCAACTAGCAAGGAGCCCCCACAAAGAAAAGCATTGTTTAGGACAACTTGCAAGTCATAGGGAAAGGTATGTAAGGTGGTGGTAGATTCTGGTTCTACTGATAATCTTGTGTCTTTGGAGATGGTAGAGAAACTTAAAATGAAAAGAAATCCTCATCCAACACCCTTCAAAGTTTCATGGCTTAATAAGGGTCAACAAGTTTTAGTGAATGAGCGGGCTTGGGTTGAATTCAACATTGGTCCCTACAAGGATAAAATAATTTGTGACATCATCCCTATGGATGTATGTCATATACTCCTAGGAAGGCCATGGCAGTTTGATAGGAAGGCCAAACATGATGGAGAGAAGAATATATATGTGATAAAGAAAGATGGGAAGTCATATACCCTTTCACCCATTCAAGAAGAAGATGGTGTTGTTCATGAAGGACCAAGTGCATTGGTGGTCAAAGAGAAAGAGTTTTTCAAGACTTTGAATGAGGAAGACATTAGTTATGCCAATTATTATAAGCCCATATCAGATGTAGCAACATCAGATGGAAAAGAGATACCAAAGGAGGTATAGGTCATATTGGATAAGTATGAAGATATAGTGGTGAAAGAACTACCAAATTCTTTGCCACCCATCAGGGATGTGAGTCATCACATTGACCTCATACTAGGTGCAAGTTTTCCAAACAAACCAGCATATAAAATGATACCTAATCAGAATGAAGAGATCAGAAATCAGGTTCAAGACTTGTTGGACAAAGGGCTGATAAGGGAGAGCTTGAGCCATTGTGTTGTGCCTACTTTTTTAGCACCTAAAAAGAATGGAGATTGGAGGCTTTGTACTAACTCAAGTGCAATAAATAAGATTACAATCAATTATAGGTTTCCTATACCTCAGATGGAGGATTTAATGGAAAGTTTGTCAAGTGCATGTTACTTTTCAAAAATTGATTGGATACCATCAGATTAAAATAAGGGAAGGAGATGAGTGGAAAACCACCTTCCAGACCAATTAGGGTTTGTATGAATGGCTAGTGATGTCATTTGGGTTATCTAATGCCCCAAGTACATTCATGAGGCTAATGAATGAGGTCCTAAAACAATTCATAGGAAAATTTGTGGTGGTATACTTGGATGATATCATTGTATACAACAAGACAAAGGAGGAACACTTGCAACACTTGGATATGGTGTTCAAGAAGTTGAATGAGGAGAAGCTAATGATCAACCTCAATAAATGTGAGTTTATGAAGAAGAAACTTGTTTACCTTGGTTTTGTGATTTTGGAATGTGCCTTGAAGATGGATCCCACAAAGATAGAAGCCATAATCAGTCGGCCAACTCCTAAGACAGTAGCAGAGGTAAGGAGATTTCATGGCTTGGCTAGTTTTTATAGGAAGTAAATTAAGAACTTTAGTCACATTTGTCCACTAATCATTGATACCATCAAGGGTGAGAAGAGGAATAATTTTCAATGGACTAATGAGGCAAATAAAGCTTTGAGTACTTGAAGACTAGGGTAGATCAACAACCAATTCTTACACTCAGTGACTTTAACAAGTTGTTCACAATTGAATGTGATGCAACTGGGTATGCCATAGGTGTAGTTTTGAGTCAAGGAGGGATACCGGTGGAATTTTTTAGTGAGAAACTCAATGAAGCCAAAAGGAAGTATTCCTCATATGACCTAGAGCTTTATGCAATGGTGCAATCCCTCAAGAAGTGGAGGCATTATCTCTTGCTAAGGGAGCTCATTTTCTTCACATATAATCATTCATTAAGCTTCTTGAATAGCCAAGACAAGTTGATTCATAGGCACATGAAGTGGATTGAGTATTTGCAAGCCTATACATTCACAATCAAGCATAAGAAAGGGCAAGCAAACAAGGTTGTTGATGCTCTAAGTAGGAGAGCCATGTTGGTTCAAGAGATTCAACTACAAAGTGTAGGAGTGGATGCATTGAGAGGTATGTATAAAAATGATGATGATTTTAAGGAATTTTTTGTTGTTTGCTATCAGTCACAAGGTGTTTCCCATATCGAGCATTATGATTTTGTACTGCAAGATGGTTTGTGTTGCAAGTATGGATGTGCTTAATGGCATTGTCATTAATGTTTTCATTGATGTAAACATAGTTCAGGTTGAGTAAATATGGTACTTGTATAGTTGAGATACTGTAGAAGTGCTTAGAGTACATGGAGCTATATTTATGAAGTTGTAGTTGTGTTTTTTCCAAGTGCTTTTGTGAAAATTTGAGAAATAATGAAAGTAGTGTTGAAGTGTATTCTGAGTGTGCTCTGGTATTGTGCTTTGTATTTCTTCTATATGGATCCTATGCTTGTGCGGATCTATAAGTGTGTTCATAAGCTTCAATGGATAATATATCTTGAGTATTAGCTTCTAGTTCGATGGAGAGTAAAAGATGTGTTCACCGGTGTGTGAACTGGTTTGACAAAACTATTTATTTATCGACTAGGAGAAATATTTTGGCTCCACACTCTTCTAATATTTGGTTTCAGATCTTGTGGATCTAGGAGATGGCTCTTTCTGATGGTTTTTGTGTTCTGAAAATTTTTCTTGTGGTTTGGCGCTCTAGAAGACCTACTCCAAAGCTCCTATGTTTTACTGGCTAGTTTGGTTGGATTGGTGAAGAGTTCTCTATGAATAAAGTTTGTTGTAATTTTCGTGGATGTATCTGAGAAATTCTTAGAGATGGTAAAATGTCTGGTGAAGCATGTTGAGTGATCCACATGTGATTATCTTGTTGGATATGTGTGTACTTCAAAGATCATTGGTGTTTTCATTAGGTTTGGTCGACCTGGTGTCTACATGTTACATTAAGTTTTCGCATCAACTTAAGGAAGCGTGTGATTGATCCAAGATGTTGTTTGGGTCCTAAATTAAATATGTAATTGTTCCTCTCTCATTCCTATCCACCGCGAGAATGTTAAGTAGTCGACCTAGTTTAAATATTTAAATGGAATTGTATAAGCCGACCTTGGAGAATGTTTCTAAGGTTGAAGATGGTACAAAAGCAAATCAAGTTGTAGACAATTTGATATCCATCATCCACAAATTGAGCAAGTAAGTGAAGTGTGCGAACAAGTGTGAAAAGAAGAGATTGGAAGAGCGAATTGAGGCAACAGTACTTTAAGGTGTTGGATTATTGAAAGTAGTGAGTTGATGGTATCTACAATCTTTTGGTCAAGTTGTGAATGTGTGGAACCCTAGTAGTGAATCTTCATTTATCCTTTTATTTTTTTTGTAGGTAGTGAGCCTCGTTTCTAGATTGTGAGTCCCTTGAAGGCAGTGAGCCCTTGTATTTGGGTAGTGAGCCTTTGTATCTGGGCAATGAGCCCTCTGGTAGTGAGCCTTTGTATCCAGTATTGCATTACCACTATATTGTGAGTTAATCCTCACCATGGTTTTTCCCTCATTGAGCTTTCCATGTAAATTTGGTGTCTCTAGAGTTTTCTTTTTGTTATTTGCATTTCATGTTTACACTTAATAATAGATTGAAATCAAAGTGAAAGGATTAATTTTAGAAGTAAAGAACTTGATACAACTGATTGACCCCCCCTCTTAGTTGTCTTGTGCATTTCAACAATTGGTATCAGAGCCCTGGTTCCTCGGTGAAAAGCTTAACCGCTTGAGGTAGATCAGATGGTGCACAAGCTGCAGATTCCTATTTTTGATGGAGTTGATTACAGTGACTAGAAATAATAGATGATAAGTTATTTGATTTCACTTAGTTTCAATACCTGGAAAGTTGTGGAGATACAGTATGTGATACCAGCAACTGGTTCTTCCTCTGCTGATGAGATTGCAGCTTATGAGGAGAATTATAAAGCAAGGTATGCTATCTTTAGTGCTTTATCTAAAACTAAAAGAACAAAATTTATTTCTCTAGCTGCTGCTCATGAAGTATGGACAAAATTGAAAGACATTTATGAAGGTAATGATAGAGTAAAGTTGTCAAGGAAACTAACTGCTAAGCGAAAATTTGAGAACTTGAGAATAGAAGATGGAGAAGACATTGCAAGCTATTATTAGAGAGTTGAACTTATTGCAATTGAGATCAAGAATCAAGGTGGTACCATGTTAGATGAAGATATAATTGAGAAGATCTTGATGACCCTACCAGACAATTACAGTGACAAAGTATCGGCTCTTGAAGAATCATATGATCCAAAGACATTTACTAAGGAGCATCTATTTGGTGTCCTGACTACATTCGAGATGATAAAATTTACAAGAGAGAAGAAGAAGACTGAAACAACCTTTAAAGCAATGAAGATAGGAGATGACTTGGATGATTATGATTCAGAAGATCTGGAAGCAAATTTCACAAGGAGATTGAAGAAAGGTATTGGTAAATACAAAGGTAAGTTGCCTTTTAAGTGTTTCAGTTATGGAAATATTGGTCATTATGCATCAAGATGTCCTAATGGAGCTACACACAAGAAGAACAAGGACAATAACAATAACTATAAAGATAAAAAAGGATAAGAAGTTCAAGAAATTGTATTATGTCAAAGAAGATGTAGGAATTTATGATGATGAATCTGACTTTGAAGAAGATAAAGATGAATTTTTGTTTCTAGCCCTAGAAAATAAAGTTGTATCTACTAACCATGGGAGATATGCAAAATAATATGGTCCAAAGAGAAAGAAGGATGAAACAGAAGGTACTCTGGTAACTACTTTTCATGCTAGACAGGATGAAGACTTTTGGGTAATTGACAACGGATGTTCAAATCATATGACTGGAGATAAGAGTAAGTTTACTAAACTTGAGAAGTATGATGGAGGTATAGTCATGTTTAGAGATGACTCAGGTGCTAAGATTATTGGTAAAGGAACAATTAGTTTTAATGGAAAATATAATATTGACGATGTTTACTATGTAAAGGGTTTAAGACATAATCTCTTAAGTGTTGGACAAATATGCAACAAAGGTTTTAAGCTTGTGTTTCAAGATAAAACTTGTGAGATTAGGAAAGGATTTGGAATTGTGGTAGCAGCTAGAAGAAGAACTCATGGAAACATCTATCAACTTGAGGGTGGAGATTGTCAGTGTTTTGTTTCTCGAATTAATGAGCGTTGGCTCTAGCACCGAAGGATGGGACATGTGAATTTTGATAATCTTATTAGGATCAGTTCTAGGGAAGTTGTCAGATATCTGCCTAGAATCATAAAGCCTTCAAATTCAATTTGCAAAAGTTTCCAGTTGGGAAAACAAACAAGAAACAATTTTAAAGGAAAGGATCAATCATCTACCGGAATGCTAGAATTGATCCATACAGACCTCTGTGGTCCTACAAGAACAAGAAGCCTAAATGGTGACAGGTATTTTATGCTCTTGATTGATGATTACTCTAGGATGACATGGGTTACATTTCTTAGAGAAAAGGCTCAGTCTCTTGATAGACTCAAAGTGTTAAAGGCAAGAGTAGAGAATGAGGCAAACCTGAAAATCAAATGCTTAAGGTCTGATAGAAGTGGATAATTTACATCTGGTGATTTCAATGCATTCTTTGAAGAGCATGGCATAAAAATACATTATTCAGCTCCTAGAACCCCTTAGCAGAATTGAGTTGTGGAAAGAAAGAACCAGACTGTTCAACAGGCTTCCAGAACTATGATGAAAGAAGCAAATGTTCCTGATGTGTTTTAGAGAGAAGCAATCCACACTGATGTTTACATTCTTAATAGAGTTCAGATTAGAGGTAACAACACTACGACCCCTTATGAGTTGTGGAATGGTAAGAATCCTACTGTTAAATGTAGGAGTTGAGAAAATACAACACCACAAACCCCGAAGATCACCTGCATGCAAATAACCTGTCACAAAAGAAGAGATGGAGACAAACAAGCAAGGGTTCTCTGAAAACTGAAAATGTATATATCAGAGAGAATGAGAGAATGAATTGATATGAAATACAATGGGATCAATCCTTATAAAAAAGAGATCATGCAAACCCTAATAAAACCCTAATAGGAAAAACCCTAATAGAAGCCCTAATAGGATAACATTTAATAATTAATATAATTATTAAATGTCACTTTATGCAAACTAACATGAAATCTTAAGAAGGGAATAAAGGTAACTTAATCAACATAATTAAGTTAAAACCTTTACTCTAACACCCCCCCTTAAGATGAGCAACAGTGCAGCTACAAACAAATGCAAAAAGCAAAGGTAACTACAATGCAAGAAGGCAACATGGGTCCCGACAACTAGGCCAGATCAGGTACCCAAATACAACCAAATCTCTGTAAAATGGAGAAATAGAGAAAACCTCATGGGAAAAAGCTCTACTCCAAAAAAGAGAAGAAGAAAGTCAAGAAGAGACATCACTGAAGCAGAAGAAGCTGCAAACAACTGTTGAAAGATGACTGCTATGGTGTGGAAGAACCTCCACTGAAGATAGGATGATCAGGAACAAGAAGACAATAATCTGCATAAGTGCCCATACGACACTACTCGAATCAGATGGCAAACAAAAGCAAACACCTGAAATGAAGATACAGATGGCACAAGAACCAATAGTCTGAAACACTGATCAACTGAGAATGGAAGATTCCTTCCAAGGCGAAACCAAGGAAGCATTAGCACGAACAGTATAATACCCCCCCATAATGGTGAACTGGGAGTCTGACAGATCAACTGAAATGGTGTGCAACACCCTGTAGTGCATGAAGAAGATAGAACATCCGAAAGTGCACAAGAAATCACCTACAACTGAAAAAGTGGTGTGCAAAACAAAGCACACATGCATGAGGCTGGAATCATATGTATCCATGGTCATCGTGGAGGGACACTCACTAGACAAAGGTGTGATGGCAAACAAAGGAAAACTACACAACCCCCCATGCTATGGATTCAATGTCGTTGTGGAGGGATACTCACCAGACAAAGATGTGATGGCAAAACAAAGGAAAACTACACAACCCCTCATGGCACTTTATAATATCAGTGCGAGTACAAAATATGGCACAACCTTATGTACAAAATCCCCAAAAGATGCATGTACAATAGTGCGGCACTTTATCTCAGTGTGTTTACATAAAAGATAGCTTACAAATGATGCTCAAAATGTCCTTAAAGGACAAAATGCTGGAAATACATGAAGAATAGCCAAAAATGAAGCATCCCATGCAAACAAAATGTTTCCTAGAGCAAATATGTCTAGGTAATCCACCAGAGTGTGAAAACACAAATAACTGAATAAAAGATACCTGGAGTGAAATATGAAAAAATGGCATAGATGAAACTAAAGAGCTTTGAAATACGGTTCCAACGCCGTTGAGATTGCGAAAAACGGAGAAACTAATCAAAAGTTATGAGCTTGAGACTGAAAAAAGTCCCTTTGTCTTCAACTAGTTGTAGAATGCACCAACGGAAAAAAGATATGATGAGACCCACACCACTGGAAAGATGAGAAAACCAGCTTTCTGACGATATCTCGTTTTCCAAAAAATGATATTGTATGCCCAAGTTACGGCCTCCGGAATAAATTAGCTACAAAGAGGGAAAAAACCAGTGCTAGGTTAAATTTGACGGTCATACGACCGTCGCAGAAAAAACACTGTGTTAAATTTGACGGCCAAACGGCCATCACCGTAAAAAGTGCGATTGGACTATTACAGAAAAAAATTGTTTTTTAAATTAAAAAAACAATAAAAAAATGCAGATTTTTTAATAAAAAAAAATTTTAAAAAAAATTGATGAGGGGAGGCACGTGGGCATCACCCCCAGTGTACCGCCGGTCGACGGTATTGTCAACCGTCGGTCGGCATTAAGCCGCCGGCGGTCGGCAGTACGCCAACCACCATACCACAGGGCCCATAAGCCTGCGGGTGCAGGGACCTATGGGTACTCTTGTACCGGGCCGGCAAGCCCTAAAATTGCGAAAAAAAATTTCTTTTGTTTTTTTTTTAATTTTTGAAAAGATCAAAAATATTTTATGACAAAAATTGCTGAAAAATAGAAGGCGGAAATTTTTTTTCGAAAATAAATTTACCAGGCAGGGACGGCCGTACGACTGTATTTGCAAAAAAAAATTGCTTCAAATTTTGACTTTGTCTAAAATAGACGAATGAACAGTCGATTTAGGGGTTTTTGACCGCTGCGGACGCAATGGCGATGCCCGTTTGAGCTGAAAATGCTTCAAAATTGCAGGTGTTCCCTAGACCAAGAAAACAATCCCCAAACCCTTGAAGCTCCAAAAATCTTCAAAACAAGAACAGGAAGCAGCAGGTGTGGAGCTCTGATACCATGTAGGGGTTGAGAAAATACAACACCACAAACTTCGAAGATCACCTGCATGCAAATAACCTGTCACAAAAGAAGAGATGGAGACAAACAAACAAGGGTTCTCTAAAAATTGAAAATGTATATATCAGAGAGAATAAGAGAATGAATTGATATGAAATACAATGGGATCAATCCTTATAAAAAAGAGATCATGCAAACCCTAATAAAACCCTAATAGGAAAAACCCTAATAGAAGCCCTAATAGGATAACATTTAATAATTAATATAATTATTAAATGTCACTTTATGCAAACTAACGTGAAATCTTTAAAAGGGAATAAAGGTAACTTAATCAACATAATTAAGTTAAGACCTTCACTCTAACATTAAATACTTTAAGGTATTTGGAAGTAGATGTTACGTTAGAAGAGATGATGAAAATATTGGAAATTTTGATGCTAGATGTGATGAAGGAATTTTCCTTGGATATTCAAATAACAACAAGGCTTATAGATGTTTTAATAAGAGACTAAGGAAAATAATTGAAAGTGCTAATGTAAAGGTCGATGAAGCTATGTATAGACCAATGGAAATAAATGAAGTTGAATCTAATGATCTTATCTGTGTGCAAATACAAGAAGAAGAAACGGAAGAGAAAGAACAAAGTGATGAAAAAGAAGAGATTCTGGAACCTGCACCTAAGACTCCTAAATATGTTCAGAGAAATCATCCAAAGGAACAGATAATTGGATACATAAGTGAAGGAGTGAAGACAAGAACCAAAATGGTTGAGGTAAACTTGTGTTTACTTTCTAAGATAAAACCTAAGACTGTGAATGAAGCATGTAATGATGAAAGTTGGGTTAGAGCTATGAAAGAGGAACTACAACAGATAGAGAAGAATGAGACATGGGAACTAGTCCCTAGACCTACAAACAAGAATGTAATTGGTTCAAAATGGGTATTCAGAAACAAGCTGAATGAAGAAGGTGAAGTGGTAAGAAATAAAGTAAGACTTGTATGTAAAGGATATTCACAGGTTGAAGGAATAGATTTCAAAGAAAATTTTGCACTTGTAGCAAGAATGGAGGCCATTCGGATGTTCTTGGCATTTTCAACTCATAAAGATTTCAAAGTGTATCAAATTGATTTCAAGTCTGCATTTTTGAATGGAGAACTAGAAGAAGAAGTATATATGGAGCAACCAAAAGGTTTTCAGTTGTCAGACAAACCAGACATGGTTTGTAAATTAAATAAGGCATTATATGGACTTAAACAAGCCCCCAAAGCTTGGTATGCAAGACTAGATAAATACTTGAAAAAGCAAGGATTCAACAAAGGGTCCACAGACATCAATCTTTACTTCAAGGTTGAGAAAAACAAAATATTGCTAGTTGTGGTATATGTTGGTGACATCATCTTTGGTGGAAATGAAGGTATGTGTAAGAATTTGTTGAAGAGACGCAAAAATAATTTAAAATGTCTATGATTGGTGAATTGAATTTCTTCCTTGGACTTCAAGTAAATCAAACTGACAAAGGGATATTCATTTCAAAATCCAAGTATGTTAAGGAATTGTTAAAGAAGTTTGGGATGGATGACTCCAAACCGGTTTGTACCCCTATTGTAAGTAGATGTAAGATAATTAAGAATGATGAATCTAATAAAGTTGATCAGAGCATGTACAAATATATGATTGGTGGACTGTTGTATCTTACTACTATTAGACTTGATATCATGCATGCAGTACGTTTAGTTGCAATATTTCAAACAAAACTTAAAGAAGCACATGTTATAGCTATGAAAAGGATATTTAGAAATCTTAAAGGAACTCCAGATTATGGGCTATGGTATTCGAAGGACAATGATTTCACATTGAATGCCTACACTGATGCAGATTGGGTTGGTTGTGTAGATGACTGAAAGAGTACAAGTGGTGGTGCATTCTTCCTTGGAGGAAGATTAGTTTCATGGTTGAGTAAGAAACAGGATTCAGTGTCTTTATCCACTGCAAAAGCAGAGTATATTGTAGCAGCATCCTATTGTACACAGGTACTTTGAATGAAACAAATCTTGATGGACATAGGTGTGGTGAGTGATGAACCTATCTCTATATTTTGTGACAATACAAGTGCTATAAAAATTTCAAAGAATCCAGTGATGCATTCTATAAAAAAGCACATATCTATTAAGTATCACTTCTTGAGGGAGAAGGCATTGAAGAATGAAGTTAGACTTGAATATGTACCTACCAAAGAACAAGTTGCATACATATTCACTAAGGCCCTTTCGAAGGATACTTTTGAGTATCTCAGAGGGAAGTTAGGGGTTACTGTCCCTCCTTTGAACTAAGTTCACATGAAGGTGCATCAGTCCAGTGGATCCACAAACTTATTTTTGCTTTGGACTGATGATTGAGGTCTACTCCTTAGGGGGAATAGAGAAGTGCATTGTTGCAATATGTGATGTGGGTGTACTCCTAAGGAGAGTGAACAAAGCTTTATATGGAAAGAATTTCCTTTGTCATTGATGTCAAAGGGGGAGAGAGAATCATGTGAAATTTTTATGCTTGGCAAGTTGTTGCTTCTAAAAGTCATTTATGTTGTCTTTGATGGTTTTTCACATCATGTGTTGCCATCAATGACAAAGGGGGAGATTATTGCAAGTATGGATGTGCTTAATGGTGTTGTCATTAATGTTGCCATTGATGTCAACATAGTTTAGGTTGAGTAAAAATGGTACTTATATAGTTGAGATACTGTAGAAGTGCTTAGAGTACATGGACCTATATTTATGAAGTTGTAGTTGTGTTTTTGCCAAGTGCTTTTGAGAAAGTTTGAGATAATGAAAGTAGTGTTGAAGTGTGTGTTTTGAGTGTGCTTCAGTATTGTGCTCTACATTTATTCTACATTGATCTTATGCCTGTGTGGATCTATAAGTGTGTTCATAAGCTTCAATGGATAATATATCCTAAGTATTAGTTTATGGTTTGATAAAGAGTAAAAGATGTGTTCACCAGTGTGTGAACTAGTTTGACAAAACTATCTGTTTATGGACTGAGAGAAATGTTTTAGCTTCGCAGTCTTTTGATATTTGGTTTCAGATCTTGTAGATCTGGGAGATGGCTCTTTCTAATGGTTTTTGTGTTATGAAAAATTTACTTATGGTTTGGCACTCCAGAAGACCTGCTCTAGAGCTCATGTTTTTGTTGGCTGGTCTGGTTGGACTGGTGAAGAGTTCTATGTGAATAAAGTTTGTTGTAATTGCTACAAATGTATCTGAGGCATTCTCAGAGATGGTAAAATGTCTGGTGAAGTGTGTTGAGTGATTCACATATGATTATCTTGTTGGAGATGCGTGTACTTCAAAGACCATTGGTGTTTTCATTAGGTTTGGTCGACCTGGTGTCTACACGTTACATTAAGTTTTTGCATCGACTTAAGGAAGCGCATGATTGATCCAAGATGTTGTTTGGGCCCTAAATTAAATATGTAATTAGTCCTCTCTCATTCTTATCCACCATGGGAATGTTGAGTAGCCGACCTAGTTTGAATTTGTAAATAGAATTATATAAGTCAACCTTAGAGAATGTTTCTAAGGTTGAAGATGGTATAAAAGAAAATCAAGTTGTAGCGAATTTGATATCCATCATCCATGAATCAATCAAGTAAGTGAAGTGTGCGGACAAGTGTGAAAAGCAAAGAGTGTAAGAGTGAATTGAGGCAACAATACTTTAAGGTGTTGGATTCCTGAAAGCAGTGAGCTAATGGTATCTACAATCTTCTAATCAAGTTGTGAATGTGTGGAACCCTAGTGGTGGATCTTGATTTATCCTTTTATTTTTTCAGTAGCTAGTGAGCCTCTTTTCTGGACAGTGAGTCCCTTGAAGGTAGTGAGCCCTTGCATTTGGGAAATGATCCTTTGTATCTAGGCAGTGAGCCCTCTGGTAGTGAGCCTTTGTAGCCGGTATTGCATTACTACTATATTGTGAGTTAATCCTTACCGTGGTTTTTCCCTCACTGGGTTTTCCACGTAAATCTAGTGTCTCTAGAGGTTATTTTCTATTATTTTCATTTCATTTTTACACTTAATAACAGATTGAAATTAAAGTGAAAGGATTAAGTTTAGAAGTAAAGAACTTGATACAACTGATTCATCCCCCCTCTCAATTGTCTTGTGCATTTCAACAGTTTATTGTTTGAGGGTGCTTAATTGTATGTTCCAAAGTGCTCTAAGAGGGAAAATCTGATTAAAGAAAAGCATTGTGATAGTTTGGGTGGACACTTTGGTTATGATAAGACCTTAGATCAGGTCAAACGGTTCTATCATTGGCCAAGAATGCATGTGGATGTAAAAAGGTTTGTAGAGATTTGTGTGGTGTGTTAAAGAGCTAAAGGATCAAGTTCTAATGTAGGTCTTTACTAGCCTTTGCCAATTCCTAACCGCCCATGGGAGTCAATCAACATGGACTTTGTTTTAGGACTACCTAAGACAAAAAGATAGTATGCCATTATTTATGTTATTGTTGATAGATTTAGTAAGATGGATCGCTTCATTGCTTGTAGGAGCACAAATGATGCATCTAATATAGCCAGTGGTTATTCAAAGAGATTGTAAGGATTCATGGACTACCTTTAACCATTGTGTGTGATAGAGATACTAAGTTCATAGGTCAGTTTTGGAGGTCCTTGTGGAGGAAATTGGGCACAAACTTGACATTCAGTTCTGCCTATCATCCACAAATGGATGGGCAGACTGAAGTGGTCAATAGGTCACTAGGATACTTGGTGAGGCACCTCACCAAAGAGCATAATCAGTCATGGGATCTCATACTTCCTCAAGAAGAGTATGCAATAATGATTCAGTCAACCAAAGAACAGGGATAAGTCCTTTTGAGGTTGTATATGGCATGAGCCCAAGAGGTGTATGTGAGTTGAAAGATCTGAGGGGAATGGAGAAAAGGAATTCAGATGGAGAGGATTTTGTTATAGCTATGAAGGACATACATGAGTAGGTTAAGGAGAATCTAAAAAAGAGTCTGGAGAAGTGCAAGGAGAAGGAAGATTTGAAGAAGAAGGATGTTTAGTTCAAAGTAGGGGACATGATGCTTGCACATCTAAGGAAAGAGAGGTTTCCCAAGGGTAAATACACCAAGCTAATGATGAAAAATATCGGTCCTTGTAGAATGATCCACAAGTTTGGATAGAATGCCTATGAGATAGAACTCCCTCCTAGAGTGGCTATCTCACCTATATTCAATGTTTCTGATCTTTATCCTTTTAAGAGTACTATGGTTGCAAGTGAAGAATAAAATGATGTAGGAGTTGAAGATGATGAGTGGGTTAAAGACCTACCACCCAACCAACCAATGAAACTTGAGAGCATATTGGACACAAGGGAGGCCAAGAGGAGTAGACACAAGGTGTACAATGAATACTTGGTTAAGTGGCATGGCCTACAAAATGAAGATGCTACTTGGATGTCAGAGGAGGATATTAAGAAGCATGGACTCTCTATTCATTAGCTCATTTCATCAGGAGATTGAAATCATTTTCACCCCGGGTGTGGTGCAGGGGCAGCATGGTCATGTTAGACTTGGTGATGCATTTAGGTGTTTAGTTTATCAATTTGAGTGTGTTTTCATCAAATGAATGTAATAAGGTCGACATAAGACCTTTCTTGCATGTTTAGTGTCATATAGGGTCAGTTTTAGGCATTGGTTAAAAGCTGGTGAAATATGTAAAAGTTGCTTTTGTAACTTGGCAAAGTTGCATGTTTGGAAAAGTTGAATGATAACTTGAGAATTCTTGATTTGTAACTGATGTTTAGAAGTTGCATGTGATGTTTTGAGCCTCACAAAATTTGAGGCATGAGTATTATATCTTGGGAAGATAAAAAGGTGAAAAATAAGCTTTGTTTTCTACGTTTTGGTGCAATATTTTTGAGTTTGCAAGCTCTGTACGGCCCCGTACAGTACTGTTATGAGTTAAGGCCAATGTGAAAGGTTGCTAGAGGGTGTTAGCTTTCTTTTGAACTCAGTGTGGTGTAATTTCATTAGGAAATAAGTTAGTTTGAAGCCTTTTTCTTCAGTCCGCATGGAAACCCTCCATTTCAAGGGTTTGGAATCCAAAATGTAGATTGTAGACCATTCCACTGTTGTATGGTAGTTTTAGGTTTGTTTTAAATTTTTTATTTGTTAAAGTTGGATGGGATGGAGCTTAGTGGTGGTTTGTCAAATCCCTAGCCTAACATCCTCATGTGTTAGGCTAGGTAGGATAGTGAAAATGTGGGACAACAATTAGGAAGAGTGTTTTGCTAAAACCTAATTATTTGGACCTTATATGACTGGTTTGTGACTTTGGTGAAGAGTTTGGGTGAGTGGGAGAAGTATACTTAGTACTTGTCATGTAAAAGTGGCTTAATTAGCCTTGTTTCAAGCGTAGCAGACCAGTTTAGAGTGTTTTGTTCCAAAAAAACCTATGTCCCTAGGAAGATATGTTGATTTTTTAGCCTAATGGGTATTTGAAAAGGTTTGGGTTTCAAGGTGAGATGACCTTCTCTAAAAGATATGTCTCAAAACACCATTTTGGAGACCTAGTTGGAAAGATTAGCATGTTATTGAAAATCACCATTGCAGGGGTCTAGAGACTAAAGTAGTGATTGAATTGTGTTGTACTAAGTCAGGAAAAGCTAATCCACCCCTGCTCTACATCACCCTACAATATATATTACCACATATCAAAACTCTAAATTTTTTTGAGAGATGGATAGCAAGGGTTAAGCTCAATGAAGGTTTTCTGAGGAATCTTGAGGATCTAGACAAAGAAGCGGATGATTTTTATGACCTCAGTGCTAAGTATGAAGAGTTAAGTAGAAGCGGGGGAAATTAAGGACAATGGATATCGCAAAGAGTAGGAGGACCTACTCAAGCTTAGGAAGGGGAGAAGTGATGAGGTAAAAATAACCTCAAAAATAAAATGAACCAAATTTCTTTTCTTATTTCTTCATATCACTTTTACCCTACTAATTAATTATCTTTAAGATTAGTAATTGCTTGCTTTTTGTGAAAAAATGTATAATATTTATTTCTTGAAATTGATTGAAATAAGTTAACCTGCGCTAACATAGTGGTTTAGTTTTTAGTATTGCATAGTCGGTCATTATGCTCATCCAATTGGATTTTAAGCAGACTTCAATACAGTTGAAGACAAGCGCTGAAAGTATAGGTGCCAAAATTTTAGGAAGTGCATGGTGGATCGAGTTTTTAAAGATTTTTGTTATTTTTTATTCAAAGACTTTATGGCTCACTCTGAGCCTCTTTAATGCTTTATGTTATGGACTTAAGTCAATTAGTTAGTTGAATCTCGTTGAAGAATTTTTCAGTGGTGATCTTCACCATCTGAATTTTAAGATTTTGTTAGCAATTTTTGTATAAATATGTAACCACCAGAAGCTTGATGATACAGAGATATCGTTATGCTATCATAATGTGTTCTTAAACTATGTTTTTGAGATATACTTTTGATATGAATAAAACAAGTTTTTTCCATCTCATTATGATTTTTTAGTGGTGCGATGGAATTACTTTGGAAGGATTAATTTTAAAGATACAAAGTTTATGTGATCTGAGTTAAGCATAGTAGCACCCGAGAGCTAGGCTCTCGAGGGACTGTAGAATAGATAGATAAGTATTTCATTTTTAATTCTATGGTTTTTATTTTGTAAATGATAAACGTGAATGAATGTTATTTGCATGTGTCGAGCTTTGTTAAGTTATTCCTATAGGTTGTAGTTTGAGTTTGTAATCTTTAGTTCTGTTATCTGAAATTTTGGAGCACCCACTTTGGTTGTTAGTTGTAAGTTGTTAAGTTTGTTTTTTGTTAAACAATTAGATGTTAGTTAATGGTTGTTATCATTTCAGCTTACAATTTTATTGCAAGTTCTTCTTTTCAAGTATTTTACATGCTTTCTAGCTTAATCATTTATACTTTCTAAGTTAAAACATTTCATGCTTTCTAGTTTAGCCATTTTATGCTTTCTAGGTGAATAGTTTCCTACTTTCTAGTTTAGACAACTTTATGCTTTCTAATTAAATGCCCTTTTAGTTTGAGTTATGTTTTCAACTATTCTAGACATTTAGAAAATTTGAGAGAGTTAGTCAAGATGTTTCCTATTGCATATAGCCTCCGAACACTACCCAGTCGATACATTTGATGCATTTTTCAACTAAAGCGATATGACCTAACGACAACCTGTCAATATATATGAGATATACCTTCTTCGATTCAACATCATTATGTGTTATGTGTTGATTATGGATGACAATGTATGATGATGTATATTCATATATGTTTTTGTACTTTTCTGATTTATGTATATGATGTGGATGGATGGATCATATTTTATATCATATGATGATTTATTATGTATGTGATGATGTTGATATATGATGGATGTATGCCTTCTATTCATGATACATGATGTTTTCATTTCTTTATTATCATCATGATATGTATTGATGACATTGTGTATGCAGGATGGAGATGGTACTAATGATATTGTGATGCAGGATGAATGTTAGTTAGAAGAAATATTTGATGATGGATAGAAATTTGATGTCATTAGTACTAATGAGTTGCTTTCACTTTGCTTGAAGGCTTCACATTTTGAATAATCCCTTTTGATGTAGCAAACATATATGATGCACGAGGGTATTAATGACCAAGGTGACTTTGTATCCATTGCGTGGACTTTGACTCGACATATAAAGAATGGTCTTGTTCATACCAGACATACAAAAACTTTGTTTAAAACATATGGTTGGTTTGTGTTAAAAAAAATTTAGACCAGTTTTGCAAAGAGGTATAGAATACCTAACATGCAACTGCTACACGAATTCTCATAAAACAACTTCCACACACTCAATACAACAAGTATTCGCCATGGTAGTATCATAAAATATCTTTCAAATAGAAAATGAAAATGACGCTGAATTGTCCCCATTCCTTCTTCTCAAAATCCTATGGACATCTTTGAGAGATCCTGGGAATGAGTCAATAAAATAAATCATAAAAATAAGACTATAAAGAGATAAAACAAAGTTGCAGTATCACTTGCCATATCTGTTTGAGGTTTCAAGGCTATTATCCGTTTGTTGATCATGTTTATCGTAGGAACGGATCCGTTAAGGCATATCTCAGGATGTTGTTGGTGAATTGTCAAAAGATAGGTAGTTAATACTTTGGCATTTGTTTTAGTCTGTTTTGAGATCAAATCTTTGTGATTGTTTTTCTTGAAAGTTCTAGTTGTCGATGTTTTATCTATTTGTTTGTTTGTTTTGTCAAAAGGGTGAGGATGACGATTTTTTATCATGGATGAAATGTTTATTGTAGATTGTGATGATGGAGATAGGACTTTTTGATTTTATGAGTTTTTATGATGTTATTTTTGTTATTTTCAGGGGACTAACCTAGGGCCTCGGGGGCTCATCAAAGGTAAGCCTTGCCTACGTCATACACGCAGAGGCTTGTAGTTTGCTTGGTTTGAATGTTTTTGATCTTTTTTTTGTTTTGTGAATGTTTTTGGATTTTGAATTTTTGAATGTTTTTTTTTTGAATTTTTTGACTAAGTCAAAATAAAACATGATAGAAACCTAAAGGGGCTGACCTATGGCCTCAGGGGCTAATCAGAGATAATCCTTGCCTACGTTGTACATGTAGAGACCACGTAGTTCAACCAATTGACTCAAAGCATAAATTTTTTTTGGGGATTTCAAACAGCATTGATAACTTGGATTGATATTCCACTTTCATTTCTAGAGGATATGTTGCAGGAAATCCACTTGAACTAGCTGTGAGGTTCAAACAATTATTGATATCTTAAGCTGTTTGAGCGAAGGAATAATCCAATGATGTTGCTTTTTGATGTTTTTGAATTTTTTGTTTTTTAGATATTTTTTATTTTGTTGTTTTGACCATGACAGGATGCTTAGAGATCTAATCCACAACCGGCTTCGAGAAGTTGCCCTCAGTTTGAGACAAGACTACTTTCTTAAATCAATATCAAGCCATGGTTGGACACATGCTTTATCATGGGATGAATGGGCAGATGTTGTGGATATTACCAATAGATAATGATGTTAGTTTTATTCAAACATAGCACCTATTTTCCAGGTTTTCACTATAGTACCTATTCTAGAAGCGCCATGAAGTGGTTTTCACTTAAAAAACATTTTATTTCTCTTTACTGTTTTTCTTGCTTCTTTTTTTTTGGTATTTTTTTGGATTTTTACCCTTTTTCTTGGGATATTCTGACATGCTTCATGTGTAGAAATTCTTGAGGTGGTTGTTGTTCAACGGTTCAATGGTTTAGCTAAGGGTTCTCCTTCAAGGGTAGCCAACTGATATGCTTCTAAACCATAGCTTGTTGTGATGATAAATGGGCCTAACTAGTTGGGTTCAAATTTTCCTTTACCATCCCGATTCAATTGTACCTTCTAGTTTTCTTTAAGCACTACGTCCCCAACTTGAAAGTTCACGTCCTTGATCTTTTTGTCATAGCTTCGTTTGAGTCGATTTTGATAAACCTGAAGATGGTTTAACACGCTGAAACATCTTTCATCTAGGAGTTCCAACTCATTTAACCTAGATACCCGATATTCTTCATTGTTGACCATGCCTTTTAATGAGATTCACAATGAGGGGATTTCAACCTCGATAGGTAAGATGGCATTTGATCCATAGACCAAGGAAAATGGTGTGGCACCTGTAGGTGTTCGGATGCTAGTTCGATAAGCCCATAAGGTTGGGTTTAGCTGCAAAATGCCAATCATGACCAACTTTATTAATAGTCTTTTTTAGTATTTTTAGTATGGTTTTATTAGATTCTTTAGCCTGACCATTTCCTTGGGGCTAATAGGGTGTGGAGAATCTATGTTGGATAGAAAATTGGGAGAAAAGTTCTTGGATGTCCTAATTCTTGAATGGGGTTCCATTGTCCATTATTATCATTTGGGGAATTCCATACCTACAAATCAGATAGTTCAAAATGAATTTTGATATATGTTTTCTAGTGATGTAGGTAAATGGAATTGCCTCTATCCATTTAGTGAAATACTTGGTTGTTGTGATAATAAACTTGTACCCATTATATGAAGCATGCCAAATCTTACCTGCCAGGTCTAATCCCCATTGTGACAAAGGCCATGGTGTTGTGATAGGTCTCAACTCTTGTGTTAGTGTATGAACAGGGTCACTATGTTGTTGGCATTGATGACACTTTCTAGAATACTGAATGCATTCATGTTCCATGGAGGGCCAATAATACCCCATTCTGAGCAGCTTTTGGACTAGGTTAGGTATGATAGAGTGGGACCTTCAAACACCTTTGTGTACCTCTTGTAAGGTCGTTAGTGCTTCTTTTGTGTTAAGACACTTGAGTAACATACCATCTAGACTATAATGGTATACAGTGTCTCCTAGGATTGTAAAGCGGGAAGTTCTACGGGTGAAGTTTTTCTTTTGAGTGGTCATTGGGTCAAGTGGAATGATACATTGTTGGATGTATTCAAATGTATCTTGGTACCATGGGGATTTAGGACCAACAAAAACACATACTAGTTTTGATTATGGGATGTCGAATGTAGGTATGAGCAGTTATTCTATGAGGAACTCATACTTAGGAACATTATGTGGAATATCAAGAAGTGAGCCTATGGTTGCCATTGTATTGAAAGCTTTGTTATTGATTCGAGGAATTTGTTTAAAGGTTATTGTGACAAAATATTCCTTGAAGCTATCCACCATCCTTTTATATGGCATCAACTTGTCATCTTTTGTCTGGTACTCATCGTTCACCTGTCTAATCACTAACTAAGAGTCTCCAAAGACATGTAGCTCTTTTATTCTCCATTCAATAGCCATTTTGAGCCCTATGATTAAAGTTTCATACTTTGAAATATTATTCGTGCATGGGAAAGTGATCCTATATGCCTTGGGTATACTATCTCCCTGTGGTGTGAGAAATAGAATACCTATTCTAGAGCCATATTGAGTGTGGGGCCCATCAAAGTATAGAATCCAATGGCCTTTCTATTATGTCATCAAGATACTTTCATTTGGAAAGTCCATTGTGAGAGGCTTGAGATCGTCTATGGGTGCTTTAGCCAGTTGTTCTATTATGATTTGTCCTTTGATGGCTCTTCTATCCACATACTCTATAGCAAAATCACTCAGAATCATCACCTATTTAGCAATTTTACCTGTTAGAGTTGCTTTTGCTAGTAGGTGCTTTAGTGGGTCTACTTTTGAAATCAACTTTACCTTCTTGTTTAAGATGTAGTGTCTTAGCTTTTGTGTCACAAATGCGACTAAGAGACATGCTCTTTCTATGGGTGAGTAGTTCAAATCATAGCCCACCAATGTTTGGATGATGTAGTAGACCGCTCTTTCTTTGTTATCATCATCTAGCTGGGCTAGGAGAACTCCCAATGTTGCTTGTGTGGTGGATACGTAGAGTACCATTTCCTTGTCTAAAATTGGTGGTATGAGTATAGGAGGAGTAAGTAGGTACTCCTTGACTTGCTGGAATGCTTGGTCACATCTCCCATCCCACTCGAAGGTGATTTCCTTGTGTAAGAGATGAGTGAAAGGGTGACATTTCTCTACCAGTTGTGTGATAAATCACCTGATGGATTGCAACTTCCCTTGTAAACTCCTCAATTGTTTCAGTGTCTTTGGTGGAGGCATCTCTAATATAGTTTTTACTTTTGTAGGATCCAATTCAATCCCCCTTCTTGACACTATGTATCCTAACAACTTTCTGGATGTTACTCTGAACATGCACTTCTTAGGGTTGAGTCTCAGATTATATTGTTCAAGTCGATCAAACACCTCTGCAAGATTGGTCAAGTGACATTCTCTTTTGACAAACTTCGCTAGGATGTCATTCACGTATTCTTCCATGATTGTATGTTGCATATCATGGAAGATGGTCATCATTTCTCTTTGATATGTTTCTCCTGCGTTCTTTAGACCAAATGGCATTACCTTCCAGCAGAAGGTCCCCCAAGCACAAGTAAATGTTGTTTTGTGTTGATCGTTTGGAGAATTTTTTATTTGGTTATATCCAAAGAAACCATCCATTAAGGATAGGATCTCATGCCCTAGTGTTAGATCCATGATCATGCCAATACTTGGAAGGGGGAAGTCATCCTTTGGGCGGGTCTCTGAAGTCTGTGCAAATTATTATGCCCCTAGTAGGCTTTGACACTAGTACTAGATTTGATATCCATTTTGGATAATTGATGGGTCTAATGAAACCCACATCTAGTAATTTCTTTAGTACTTACCTTTACCAATAATGCTATTTGAGGATGCAGTTTTTCGAGTTTTTGCTTGATAGGCTTTGCTTTAGGGGAAACGGACAAATGATGTACCACTAGTGTTGGATCTAGTCTAGGCATATTTTCATAGGTCCACACAAAGTTTACTTTCATGTTGTTGATGAATGCTATGAAGTTTTCTTTTTCTTCAGGATCAAGCAACACCGCATGGTATTTTATCTTTGGTTCCTCTACTGTGCCAATGTTTATGGAATCTGCTTCTTCTACTAGGAGAGTTGCTCTTTCTTGATATTCTGATATGGGGAGATTAAATCCTCCATCCTTGGGTGCCTTGGGAAGGTTTTCACTGTTAGATGTGTCCTTTATTTTCTTCTTTTCAAAATTTGTTAGAGCCACATTGTGGTCTTCTCTAAGGGATCACATAGTTTTTTTTGTTTTCTTTTTCATTTTTGCGACTAGAAGATTCAATCTCTCCACCGATGTATGCATCTTGTTCAAGTTCCAGGATGAACCTTGCTTTGTGATTTCCTATTAGTATGTCTATTCGAAGTCCCATGAACTTTGCGATTGCCTCATCATTCTGGAATTGATCTAGAATAGGTGTATGTTGTTGTTGGTCACAATCTATCAATTATGGGTAATAAAGTGGTAGGCTATCATCATTATATGCAAAGCTTACAAAGGTTTCCGAAATGGTTAGTATGGCTCTAGTATATTTTTCCCATTGGGTGTCTAGGTCATCATTACTAGAAGTGGGGGAACCATATCCAATGATAAAGGAAGGAGAATCCCATTCGTATTCGTTAAAGCTCATTCCAGAATAATAATAGACATTGGGAATTCGGTTTTGATAAACTAGAGAGGGAACCTATCAATTATAAATTTATTGAATAATTCTTCGATGGGTAAATCATTGTCCATGATATGGTAGATATCTAGTGCCTTAACGCTAATAGAAGTTTCATGTTCCTTAAAAGAGGTTCGTCTGGTTTTTGGAGTAACCACGTCTTTTGGCTTATAACCCAATCCCATATTTTTCTTTCTTTGTTCCACTATGATAGGCTCCCATGGGCCTTGTCTGTGTAGCCCAAGGCCACATGTTCCTCGATATCCCATTTGTTTAGCTAATTGATAACCTATACTATTAGGATCAATTAGAATGGGTTGTGGCTTTTCTGGTTCTTTTTGGTCCTCCTTGTAAATCATGGATGAAAAGTCCTCTTTGAATATCTCTTCATCCTTCATGTCTCCCCACTTGGTGAAAATTGTGGGTTTGGCTATCATTTGCACTGTCTACACATACTTAATCTCTTTTGGACCTCCATAGACTTTGGGTGTTGGTTGAAGCATACCAATGCAAAATGCTTGGTTGAAGTGGTAATTTCCATTACCCCCGTCTAGTACTTGAACCTTGGTTTCTATTTTCGGTTGCTCACTTGATGTGATCTTGGTTGAGGTTGATGATAGCACAAAAGGTTCAACATATGAGAATGAGTGGAAGGATATGTTGTTGCTAGGTATGCGTTGGATCTTATTATACTTCACCTCTAACTTTTGCATAGAATTGGAAGGGTTCGGGATCAACACATAAGGTCACCTCTTTTCCTTTGTGAGGGAACTTTAGGCATTATTGAAAGGTTGACGGTATCACTTGTAATGCATGGATCCAAGGGCGTTATAGGAGGAGGTTATACGACAACTCAAGGTCAAGTACTTGACATGTAGTTTTTGTGATGATCTATCCTATTTGTACTGGTAGCCTGACTGTTCCTTCTGAATTAATTTTAAGGTCATCATAGGCCCTTATAGTGACACTCTTTCCTTTGTCTATCACATCATCAGAATACCCCAATTGTTTGATTAATTTCAAGGTACAAATGTTTAGACCCGCACCATTATCTATCAACACCCACTTGACCATGTTCTTGTGGACACCAACCTCTATGTAGAGAGCTTGGTTGTGGAATGTCCTTTGTGGAAGATCTTTCTCGGAAAAGACTAAATGATTGTTAGCCGTGATTTTTCCAACCATGGCTTGGAACTGATTAGGATTGAGGTTGTTAGGGATTGATGCTTCCAATGCTTTTTCCAATATCTCCCTATGTGCGAGTGACAATTTTAGCAACTCTAGGATTGAGATTAGGGTGAGAGTATTCTTCAGTTGTTCCACAATGTTGTAGTCATTTGATGACTTAGTTGTGGGTTTGGGTGGGGCTCCTTGTATTGTAACTCTCCCTCGATGGGTAGTTGCATTGTAGTTATTGTCTCCACCTCATATAGTCAATACATTTTCCCTATTTTCATTAGCTTCTGAGAGGGTTCCTAGAATTGTGTCACTATAGGTATAATTAACATTATGATAATCCTGGCCCTTTCCTTTGGCATTCCTTTTAGTGTGGTTTGGGATTGGGTTTGTGTATATTTGAAGGTCCTTGTTTTTGGGATGATGTTCAACATCCACTTCTCCTTTGTCTATCGAGTATTGGATGAGGTGTTTGAGTCTCATGGAATTGTTTGTTGTGTGTCCTTTGATCTTGTGGAATTCACACAAGTCCTTGTTATACCATGATGTCTTGAAGCTAGGCTCCTCATAGTTTGGGTGATCATTGACCTTGATGAGGTTTTGTTGTACTAGTTTATGCATGACTATCTCAAGTGACTCTCTTAGTACCATGAACCACCTCCTCGATTGATTGTATTGCCTTTCTTGCCCTCCTTGATTCATTTTTTGGTTGACTGCCTGATTATTCTTAGGATAGGTAAGTTGGTTGTTTTGTGTACTATTTGGAACATAGCTTGTTTGTGCCACTTGAGGTTTGTTTTGAGGTGTGTTTTATGCATTCCATAATGCTCTAGCATCAACTACTCCATTTTTTGTAATGTTCTTGTTCTTTACCCATATTTTAGGTTTATCGTTTGAACTAGAGGGACTATCTTTTGAGTTGTTCGATTTAAGGACTCCCCTTGCTATGAGGGCTCTCTCAATATGTAATCCTTTTTCAATAGTTTCTTCAAAGTTTGTAGGACATAACATAGTGAGTTGGTAGTTGATCTTAGGTAGGACATTTGAGATGAAGATATCTACAAATTCCTTGTTGGGAATGGGCCATTTGCATCAACTAGCTTTGTGCCTCCATCTTTGTAGGTAGGAGGTAAAGGAATCTCCTTGACTTTGTTTAATTTTGGATAAATTTGTGATGGTGACGTCTTTCTCTATGTTGAATGAGAAGTGGCTTATGAACTTGCTAGATAGTTCATCGAAGGTTTTAATTCTCGATGACAGATGGGAAAACCATTCCATATCATGACCTGTAAGGCTACATGGAAAGAGCCTCATGAGGTAAGCATCATTGTTTTTTACTTCCATACATGATATTGAAAAATCCCATATGTGCTCTACTAGATCTCCTCTTTCTGTGTACTTGTCGAACTTAGGTATTTTAAAGTTTTTGGAAAACGTAGCGTAGTAATGGAATGATCGAATGGGAATGGAGATATTTCCTAAAGGGTGTAGGTCTTCTTTGCTTTCCCTACCTGCATGTCTAATATTTTTTGATTCATCGTCTCTAGTTGTAGTTCCATCTCAGTTTTTGGTACATTTATGTGCAAGTTTTGCATGTAATATCCTTGTTGTCCCATAATGTTTGTTTGGTCGTAAGTTGGATAGAATGGGGGAATTGAACCTTGGTAGTCATTTTGAACATAGGGTGGGTTAGGTCCTTGCTAAGTGTGAGGAGGGTTAGCTCCTTGTTGAGTGTAAGGAGGGTTAGCTCCTTGTTGAGTGTAAGGAGGGTTAGCTCCTTGTTATTGGGATAAATTATACTGAAGGTTACCCTGTTGATGCATTAGTAGGACACCTTGTTGGTAGGACAAATTG
Organism: Sequoiadendron giganteum; assembly: GCA_007115665.2. Classification (NCBI taxonomy): domain Eukaryota; kingdom Viridiplantae; phylum Streptophyta; class Pinopsida; order Cupressales; family Cupressaceae; genus Sequoiadendron; species Sequoiadendron giganteum. The sequence goes on along the minus strand of CM021105.1, from coordinate 333,776,225 downwards.
GGAATGGTACCATGTGGTACACCATGTTTTTGAGACAAATGTTTCAAATTTTCCCTTGATGATGCATTAAAGGGGCACTTTGTTGATAGGATGAATTAGGAAGGGTACCATGTAGCACACCTTGTTGTTGGGGTGAACTATATTGAAGGTTTCCTTGATGGTGCGTTGGTGAGTTACCTTGTTGGTGGGATGAGCTATATTGAAGGTTTCCCTGATGGTGTGTTGGAAGGTTAACTTGTTGATGAGACGAAGTAGGAAGGGTACCATGTGGCACACCCTGTTGTTGGGGAAAAATATTTTGAAGGTTTTCTTGATGATGTGTTGGCGGGTTACCTTGTTGATGTTATGAACTAGGAAGGGTACCATGTGGCACACCTTGTTGTTGGGGTGAAATATTCTAAAGGTTTCCCTGATGGTGCGTTGGTGGGTTACCTTGTTGATGTGATGAACTAGGAAGGGTACCATGTGGCACACCTTGTTGTTTGTATTGATATGGAAGGGGACCCTGTGGTCCACCTTGTTGATAGTACTGCATGTTTTGGGAAGGGTCGACATACAAAGTGTTTTGAGGTATGTATTGTCCTAGTGGAGGATTGTTGCTTTGTGGTACGTATTGGGATGGACCTCCTTGATACTATTGGGCCACTGCCACTTGTTTGAATTGAGTTGATTTTCTGTACAACAGGTTTTCCATTGGTTGACCATTGTTTTGTGAGAATACGGGTGGAATGTTTGGAATCTCTACGGGTTTAGATATCTGTCTCACAACTAAGTTATCCCCTAAGGGAATAAGATTAGGATCTTTGAGAGCCTCCACATTAAAGTCTATTGGCAATTTAGCACCACTTTGTGCTAACTTGAAGAAGTAAGAATTTAGGTCAATTTTCAACAATTTGTCCATTAGTTTGAGCACCTTGGGGTTGTTTGAATGTTGAAATAGTTCTACACCATTTATTTCCTCCTCAATATCCACCTCTTCTATGACCACTCCTTGTGGGTCCTGGTTGGATTGCTCTATCACTTCTTGTCGTTTGCAGTTTAACTCTTCCTCACTGAATGTTTCTTTATACGTGGGTCTCTTTTGGGGTGTTTCAAGGTCACTTGGCCTATAGCCCCATGGGCCACCTTCATCATTCGTGGTGTTTGTTGGTGGTACGTTGGTTTTTTTTTGGTTTGCTTTCATGTTCTTTCTATGTTGTGATCTTTTAGTTGTCATAAACAACTGCCAAGCTTTTGTGATCATTTTCATGACTCCTAGCTACGAAAAAATTGGCCCCTTGCAAAGCATAAATAGAAATGGCTCAGTTGATTTTCACAGTTACGGTAAGTTCTCAAGATGTGCCCTTTTGTAAACTTTAGACTAGGATGGTTTTTTGAAAGTTGGAATATGGATTTCTGCTTAAGGATTTTTCTCTTGCCAGAGATCATGAAGGATAGATTTTCTATTGAGTATTCAAGTCTGTTTCACCCACTGAAAAGCGTAAATAGAAATGTCTTAGTTGATTGTCATGGTTGTGATAAGTTCTCAATATGTGCCCTTTGGAAAAAAATAGACTAGGACGGTTCTTTGAAAGCCAAAATATGGATTTTTGCTTAAGGATTTCACTCTTGCTAGAGATCATGAAGGATGGATACCTATTGCTAAGTAGGTGGTGGTAACACGGGTCTTCTGGCTACTAGGTTTACTTTCTCTTCCTCTTTATCTAAGATGTTTGTTGCATTTCTCCACTAGTTGGGTGTTTTGTTCTTCTCAAATATAAAGGTCCTTAAACTACTAATAATATTAGTTTGTTCACTTTCAATGTGTGTGAGACTCGGTTGTAAGGTTTGGTTGTTGACCTGAAGCAACTGGTCGCCAAATGGTCATAAGGTGAAAGTGTGGATGTTTTGATATGGTTTGTTATGAAGCTCAAGACCCTAAGGTTTAAGTGTTGTTTTGAGGTGACACTATTCTTGGAACTCAAAATGTTGGGAGGCATGGATTGATATCTCACTTCTTCTTCTAGAGGATATGTTGTGGAAAAGCTTACTTGAACTAGCCTCGAGGTTCAAGTAACTATTGATATCTTAGAAGGGCGAGTGAGGGAATAATCCAAGTTTGTTTTGATTCTAATTTCCAAAAAATAGGATGGAGTTTGAAGATGGATGAAGGACTATATGACCTATTTGGGTTTCCTGATTGTTTTGCTTTAAAGAAAGGGTCCTATAACCAACTTTGGATCGTCTTTTCTAATTTTTAGCAAGATAGAGCATAAGCGATGGGTTTTGAGTAGAGGCGACAAATTGTGAGCAATAGCGACCAATTTTATCAACTGCGGCCTGAAATTTGTTAAGTGCATTAGATTTTGAGAAGCAAGTGTGAGCTGAAATGTCAAGTGTGGCCTCTGTATGTATTTGTCCAATGTGGTGAATTACTCAGTCAAAAGCGAGCTTTCTTGGCAATGGCGAGCAAATTTTTGGCAAGTGCGCTAGTTTTTGAGAAGCAAATGCGAGCATAAAAGGAGGAAGTGCACCAGTTTTGCATCAAGTGCGTGGATTCTATCAAATGCAATAGATTTTCATTAGTGAAGTTTATGGGACTCAAAGAAAAAGCGAGCTTTCTTTGGCAAGTGCGACCAAGTTTTAGTCAATTGCGACAAAATCAGTAGCAAGTGTGACCTTTATTTTGTTTTCCAATTTCAATATTTTGGTAGCAACATTGATGTTTTTCTTGCAGTTTTTGGATGTTTTGATCCGTTTCTAGATGTGGCAAGTGATACAACAGTTTTTGACCAACTCAAAAAGAATGTACTTGTGTGACTTGTATGTTTATGGCTTTAAGTTGTGAAATCATGATACCCAAGCCATAGTTTCCAATGTTTACTTTGAGCTAATGTAGCCTGAAATAAAAGCCTAAATATTCGAAAACCTTTAAGGAGATCCTTAAGGAGTGCAAATATAGGGATTCTTCTAAAAGCATACACTAAGTCAAAGGGTTTGTGATTCAACCATCATGTTTAGTGTTGTTTTGATATGTAGATTTTAAATTCAAGCATAGTGTTTGATGTTTGAACACATTTGGAAATTTTTATGAAAGAAAAAGTACACCCTAGGGATAGGCACTTCTTCCTAGGCGGACTTATCTCATGCCCCAAAGGGATGATTTTACATGCAACGAATGGAGAGGCTTTATACACTCAACCATAAGTTAGACTTGGTAAGTAACTTCTCGAAAGTAAATTTTGATGCACCACTTCAAAGTATGATTTGGATAAAAGGGGTAGCTTCTACAAACATTTGGCTCTTAGTAACATTTTGGGATTATTAGTTTCAGATATCTATACATGCAATGATTCAATCAATTAAGAGGCCTCCTAGCCCTTTCAGGTTTTAACGTATCACACGGATACTGGGGGAGACATTTGTTGGTATAAAACAACATCATCCAGTGGGTGAGAAATTTCCTCACACCCACAATAATTTATATAGCGGTCCAAAACGAGAGTACCGCTTGGGTTGCCTTTGAGTTCTCTAGCATGGGATGTGTCTCAAAAGGCAAGCCCTCTAAAAAGGTATGCTTTGAAAAGAAAGTGCAAAACTCAAGATGATTTTCATCACCCAAGATCACCAAAAAGGCGCAAGGGGAGAGTATAGTCACCTAGTTTACCAAAAATAGAAAACACCATATGCAATTCATCACAATATTCTTTTTAAGCACCTCGAGCGATGTTATGCACAAAAAATGAATTTAAAGTGTGTACAAGACAGGAGTTGTTTTTTTTAAAGCACCTAATGGAAGTGTTCTGAATATCAATCAATACTATAGTAAAGGTGCAAAACAAAAGAATGATTTTTTCATTTTTTAAGCCCAAAATTTGAGTGTTCCTAGATCCTGGTCTTACTTGGTCAACAAAAAATGAATTCGAGCATACGTCAACAAGAAAGGAAATCATTTGGTCAACACAAATAAAATCAAACATTCCAAGTATCAATTTGAAATTTTTAGAGTAACAATTGAATTGTTTGTTTGTGTTGTTCTTTTTATGCACAAAATTTGAAGCATTTTCTAATCTAGAAAGCTTTGAAATGGTTCATTTTTAGAGCACCAAAATATGAGGTGCTTGTTTGTGTTGTTATTTTTATGCACCAAATTTGAAGCATTTCTAATTTAGAAAGCTTTGAAATGGTTCATTTTTAGAGCACCAAAAATTGAAGTGTTTGTTTGTGTTGTTCTTTTTATGCACCAAATTTGAAGCATTTTCTAATCTAGAAAGCTTTGAAATGGTTCATTTTTAAAGCACCAAAAATTGAAGTGTTTATTTGTGGGGTTCTTTTTATGCACCAAATTAAAAGTTTCTAACTAAGAAAGTTGTGACAATTGTAATTTCTTTGACCGTTCGTCTTCCTTGTAACAAAATGTGTTAATTATTTCTCATAACTCTGCCAACCCTACATACACATACATTAGTACTTGTCACACATTTAAACCAATCACCTATTAGCGTTAAAATAAATAAATCAACTTGCAAATCTTGGGCACAGGATTAATAGGGAAAAAGTGCAAAAAAACCAACAAAAGCATCGAGTTGTCAGAGAGCAAAGGCATTGAAAAATGTCAATATCACCCTCTGTTAGAAGACAAAAGTGCTGGAAAATGACAATAGTGCAAAAAACATGTCAAGTGCACTAGAAACAGAGTCAAGCGCACCAGTTTCGTGAAATCAAGTGCAAAATTTTTCTGGAACCTGTGCATGAAGATTTTTCCAAAGTGCCTCTAGAACCTATAACTTTAAAATTAGCTCATGAAATCGTTAGTGTTGGGGACCAGGGTCACACCGGGCATGCTAAAATATGTGAGGGGGAAAATAAGAGAGTGTAAACAAGACAATTGCAATGAAATAGAAACTAATCTAATAAAAAACAAGAATCTAGATTTATTCCTTCACTCATGAAATAAAAATAAACTATTACTGAATTCAAGAAAACAAAATCAAAAGATGAAAGCATACATGAATTCATAAAAATAATAGTGTTACCATCCCGTGTCGGAGTGTATTCGCATGATGTTGGGTTGTTCATATCACCGCGAAGCCTCCATTGTTGCATGCAAGAGCTTTGAAGAACAATGTGTGTTGATCGAAGGTACGTGTTGACGTGTTGTCAATGGTGATTCAAATCTTGATAGTAATTTCTTGTGTAAATGATGTTGATTGTTTGATCCTTTTTTGTGAGGAAAGAGGTTTGTTATATAGAATTTGTGTTTTGAAATGGATGATCAGGATCGCGTAGTAGGATATCTTGATCGACGGTCGAAAGATGTTGAGAGGATTTAGACATGAATAATCTATGAAAAATAGATTACAATTACTGTGATTGAGGAATAGATTGGTCTATCAGAGATATAGATTGATCAGTTAGGAATATAGATTGATCAGTCAGGAATATAGATTGATCAGTCAAGAATAGATTGAGAAATCAAGGGATCATAATTTACTCAATCAGGAAAGTGGTTGAGAATGATTAATTAATTGATTTAATTAATTAATTCATTTTGGAGTTGAACATGCAAATCAAGTTTGACTTTTGCAAATAAAGTTGCATTAGTTTGATTTGATTTTTGATGGTGTTTTGAATATTTTATTTAAATTATTCAAATTTGGAGGGAAAGTGTCATAATTAAATTATTATATTTTAATAATTCAATTGACTTAGGGGAATAAAATGATTTAGCGATGTAATTAAATAATTGGTGTTATTTAACTAATCAGGATGAAATAAAGTTAGATTAGGACTTTATTAAATAAATGTAATTTATTTGCTTGGTCAAAAAATGATAAAACGTGAATTAATTAAATAATGTCGTTTTATTCAATTAATAGCAGAAATAAGGTTTTAGGATTTTATTAAATAAATGGAATTTATTTAATTAGTCAAAAATGATGTAAAAGTGAATTAATTAAATAATATCATATTATTCAATTAATAGGGTAAATTAGGGTTTATGATGTAATTGATGTGAAATGTAGTGATATTCAATAATAATGATGCTAATGATGCGAAAATATTATTTAAGGTGTGTGATAAGTGTTAGGTCAATTTTACATGTCTACAGTTACATCATGATTGCTTGATATGACATTCCCAACATTATTTCCAAATGGTATATGTGATTGGTTAAAACCACAAATCCGAAAAGTAAATCTATATAAATATGTGAGGCACCTATTTCGTTATAAAGACAATTGATTTGATAAACATCTGAGAGTTCGATACTACATGCCAATATGATAATGAGACATCATGCACAAACATCAACTATAGTTTTATGAAAATAAATCTACATGTCATGCCTACCACAATAAATGAGCTTTGTGAACATATAAATAATATACCACAATCACAACTTGCTAATAAATTGATGCAAAACTTTCAGATTTTCTTTAAGGGGTACAAGATCATATTAGACAAAATGTCATGCAAAATTGACATACATGCTGCACCAAATTGGTACACCCACCATTTTCTTTATATTGAGTGCAACTGACTTGTATTATGTAGACATACATGCACTAATGCCAGTTACATCACTAACAACTCCAAGAGAAGCACAACTTTGGTAAAAATAAAATGTGATTGACTACCCTCATATAGTTGCACAATACATGCACTTACGACATTATCACTTCAGAAAAGAAATACTTTAGAAAGGAATCAATGTTAAAGAATATTGGTGCATATATGAGTGGCAACATAAATGATCAACACATGTACATGGATTTTTATGGATACATGGAGTGCTAAACATGGATACTATTGATTGGTGAAATGAAGAACAACAAATTGCTATTGAAAGATATTTCAACTTGATTTTTCATGCATGAAATTTGAGACATGATACTCGTGAACAAAATATACAGGTAATAAAACCAATTTACATTAAATTATCACAATTACAAATGTTTTCCCATTCCAACAAAACCAACAAATTAATCAATTATAATTTATATTACAAGCTTTACAAAATTATACTATAAATTTATGTTTTAAAAGCACGAGACAAATTGTACAAACAGATGTTCAGAAGGACTACAAGGAGATAGTATGCATAGTACAAAGACATACAATATGTAGATAGGGTGCATGTCTACCAAAGAAAGGAGGACAAATGGTTTGCAGGTATTCATTTTTACATAGTTGATTAAATTTATTGTTTAAAATATTTACTTCTATAATGCATTAACTAATGAAAAATTCATGTTAATGATATTATTTATAGATACAATGCTCCATGGCCATTAAATTTGCAAGGACCAAAATTATATGAATCTCTATAGAGACTAGTGAAAAAAATTTGACACTTCTAGAAACGATGATAGACTTCACTCACATAATTGTTACATTTTGTAACTATGAAGAGAAAATATAGATTGAAAACCCATTCTATCAAAATATGCTATAATTAAATATATTACTAAGTATGCAACCAAATCAAAAAATAATTTTGAAACATACCAATAAATGTTAATACGTCTAACAGACATAGAAAATCTAGATGATCTAACTACAAAATCTTATATAAAACTACTAACTAAAACAATAATAGAAAGAGGTATTGGAGCTCAAGAAACAAGCCATATGTTATTAGAATTGTTGTTGGTTGAAATCAGTAGAATATTTATCAATCTAAATGTATCAGCTGAGGTTTTCAAACTATAGTGTTGCATGATGAAAATAACAATAAAGAACAAACAATATATTTCATTGATGCATATAAAAATAGGCCTTCTGCTATGGAATCTATCTCACTAATTGATGTGAAAAAATCATGGATATATAATCTGAAACAAAAATCAGATAACAAATAGAATGCAAGAAAAACAACAGCTATTGTGAAAGTATTTCCTAGATTTCTATCTATTCTAACATGTGGCTCAAAAAAATGGTTTTACTTTTGCTTCTCTAAATTGTTACTCTATAAACCATTTCATGAAATTCAAAGAGATATTGGTCATAACAATGATGCAATAGCTTCAAATTGGCTAAACTTCAATTATAATCAATTGCATGTGGAACAAAGAATAGTGACTGGCAATATTGAAGATATGACTAAGTCACAAAGTGAAGACATCGAAACTGCTTGAGATACTACTACAAAGAATGAATGATAAATTATATCTAGCCTTCATCATGGTCAAGCTATGAAAATTTAAAAAATGGATATGCTGGGTAGAAGAGATTTTGACAAACATACCAATTAATCTAATGATTTTCCAAATGAACAATACACAAATGACGCTATCAATTTCATTACCAACATGAAAAGAAAAGGTTATTTGATTCAAGATGATATATGATACTATATCAACTATGAAAACCTTTACAAAAAACAAGAAAAGTGGTTAACATGATAGTTTCACACTACCAAAGAAATCAAAATGAATCTCCGTTGTTCATAATAATTCAAGGTACAATAAGAACAAGAAAGTCATATGTTATAGGTGCCATAACCAAAGCACTTCAAAATGCTTCAATGTCTGATCAATCTCCTCTACTTCTACTTGCACCAATTGGATTTGCAACATTCAATATAGGTGCATCAACTATTCATTCTAAATTGAAAATTCCAATCAAAGACTTTAAAGAGTTGGAAGGGACAAGATTAACAAGTTTTCAAGAAGAATTAGCACATATCAAATACATATTGATTGATGAAATGACCTTTCTTGGAGAAGATTGATTGAAAACATAGATTCTTGACTCCATAAAGCTTTTCCTCAAAATTCAAATAAACCCTTTGCAGGTATGTCATTACTTCTTACAAATTTGGTTAAAATCTACTACATGTCCTTATTTTTAAATTATACATTTGGATATATCATTTATATATTACTTGTAGGAATATCAATGATCTTAGTTGGAGATCTCGGGTAATTACCTCATGTTAATGACAAACCACCATATGTAAGCAAAAAACAAGCTAAAATCTTATGGGAAGAATTCAAAATTGTTATTACTTTAGATCATATTTTCAGACAAAAATGAATCAAACAATGAACAACAAAGATTTTGTTAACTTTACTAATGACAATATCTAATGCAAGGTTAGATGCACCAACCAATGAAGACTTTGACAATAATGTTCATTTGTTTTTAACAAATGACAATATGCATACCCACATCAAGAAAAAAATATACTCTTTGAAAAATCTGATTGCACGGAGCATGATAATTTTTTTTGGAAATATTAGTGCAATTGAAGGATATACAAATTATGAACTTGATATTGAACTATTATTAAACAAAAATGCAAGAGTTATGTTAACATCAAACCTATGGATAAAAGTAGGACTTGTCAATGGAGCTCTAGGATCTATACTAAAAATTGTATATAGACTTGGAACATCACTGCCACAACCATCGATCTATGTATTGGTACAATTCGACAATTATTTTGGAATTCTATTTGATGATCAAAATCCTTTTAGTGTTCCAGTCACAACAATTCAAAGGAATAATTCAATAGAAATACCATTAAGATTGGATTGGGCTTTAACAATACATAAATCACAAGGGCTAACTCTTCAAAAAACCACAGTTGATATCACACCAGCAGAAAGAACATGTTTAACATTCCTCGCAATTTCTCGTGTCAAGTCTCTAAATAGAATACAAATTATGCCACCATTCACATATGACAGATATGAAAATTATAGAAAGGAAAGTAAATTGCAAGCAAAAATGTAGAAGAAAATAGGCTCAAAACCTTCAAATATAAATGATGTAAGCTGATGTAAGCTATATACTTTTTCATTCAATACAATGTTTATATCTATAAAATATATTCATTCTCCTTTGTTTCATTTTTATATAATCCAATTATATTATTTAAAAAATAAATGTCTGAAAAAAGATAAGCGGGCTTAACCTTGGGCAAAACCTCTTTGGTTAAGCACACTTTAGCTGGAGTAGTACTGGGATGGGTGATCTCCCGAGAAGGCCTAGTGCTTCACCTCTGGGAGCATCACCTAGATGCAATGAGTGCTAAGTGGACCATTCATTGTCATGAGAGACGGGTTCTTTTGAACCACTACTCATGAAACATGGGTTAATGAGTTTGACTTTAAAAACTACATGGTTGAATCCTGATAGTAATATCGCAATTTGACACGTTGTAGAAATACCTCCTACTTATCAATTGATGAGCTAAAGGGGCTCTATAATGAATGGATCATAAGGCACAACACTTGCTGAAGGTTTTACAAATGGGGTTGCAATCTAAGCGGGCTTAACCTTGGGGAAAAACTCCTTGGTTAAGCGCACTTGAGCTAGAGTAGTACTGGGATGGGTGACCTCTCGAGAAGGCCCAATGCTTCACCTCTGTGAGCATCACCTAGGTGCAATGAGTGTTAAGTGGACCATTCATTATCATGAGAGATGGGTTCTTGTAAACCGCTACTCATGAAACATGGGTCAATGAGTTTGACTCGAAAAACTACACGGTTGAATCCTGATAGCAATATCACAATTTGACAAGTTGTGGAAATACCTCCTACTTATCAATTGATGACCTAAAGAGGATCTTTATGAATGGTTCATAAGGCACAACACTTGTTGAAGGTTTTGCAAATGGGGTTGCAAGCTAAGTGGGCTTAATCTTGGGGGAAAACTCCTTGGTTAAGCACACTTGAGCTGGAGTAGTACTAGGATGGGTGACCTCTCGGGAAGGCCCAATGCTTCACCTCTGTGAGCATCAACAAGATGCACTGAGTGCTAAGTGGACGATTCATTATCATGAAAGATGGGTTCTTGTGAACCACTACTCATGAAACATGGGTCAATGAGTTTGACTCGAAAAACTACACGGTTGAATCGTGATAGCAATATTACAATTTGACACGATGTGGAAATACCTCCTACTTATCAAAGATATATCTCAATGTTTTTTATATAAATCATTGTATATGATAGATATGCTAGTACTCTTTCAATCATCATTATTCATAATATTAAATTATACAATCATGTATCATGATAATAATAATAAATCATCATACAATCATATATCATAATAACAAAAAAATTATTATACAATCATCTTTCATAATATATTTGTTACTATAACTATTACTTATTATCATTTTTAGTTGTTATTTAATTTAATGATAATTTAATGAGTTGTTTACATATATTTTTTTAAATATAAATTCTACTTCTATATACTGCAAATTTGATTTAAAAAGTAAACGCCTAAAAAAATATCTCTCAACTATTTTATATAAATTTATTAAAGATATATGTTCTCATATTAAGATTAGCCACATTTAATCATGTATGCAATTCTGTAAAAGTCACGACTCTCCTGGTTTGGTAGAGATTTGATGCGAGTGTGGGAAAGCAAGTCCCCGAAAACGCTTCTCGTAGCGACGTCACGTGGTTTGGCTAACATCGAGAGACATTTGAGCAGAGAATGAATGCACTAATGCTGATTTCGGGTCCTGTGTATGGCGCGAAGCCTGTTTTATTTGGGTCAGCCACATGTAGAACAGCATTGCCACTCAGGTGCCGAAAACAAGAGATTGAGAAGATAAAGATAAACCCCAAGCTGAGGCAGAAGAGAAGCGCAATAGCGGTACAATGCGTGGTACCGGCAGCGGAGCGCATGGTGGCAGCTCTGGGCTACGCGCTCCCCTTTTTCAACGGCATGCAATACGGGCGCTCTCTACTGATGCAATACCCCACGGTGGAGCTCCTCTTCCGCCCCCTCTTTCCTCTGGTTGAGGCCTATCATTCCATTCCCTACGCGTCCTTCGTTGCTTTCTTCGGTCTCTACTTAGGCGTGGTGAGGAATCCCACCTTTAGTCGATACGTTCGTTTCAATGCAATGCAGGCGGTGGTAGTGGATGTACTGCTGGCGTTGCCCATGATATTTCAGCGTATTCTGAGCCCTAGCCGCGGTGGCCCCATATTTAATCTCTTCCTGCTCGCCTACAACGCGCTTTTCCTCTGTATCGTTTTCGGTTTTCTCTATGCCCTGGTTTCTTGCGTCCTTGGAACCACGCCCACTATACCCTTTGTTGCGGATGCTGCCGATGCACAGTTATAGCTTGCCCTCTTTGGTTCACACGCATTTTTTAACTTTTAAAATCAGGTCAGTTCTTTTTCAATTTTCTTTTCAATTAGTTTTTACTACTTTTTGATCTTCTTGTCTGGTATTTAGTAATATTGACACAAGATACAACTTAGAAGTTGAAAGTTTTAAATCGATTGAAATGCTTGGGGATGAATTAAACTGTGTGGGTTTTGTTTGCATTAATGTTTCAGATTATCCGTCATGATCCATCGTCCGGATGAGGCAAACTGATGAATATAACAGGGTACAAAATGTTTGATCCGAAATTAGCATCTATCAGAACAATTATGTAGACCAACTGGATACACGAATGTACACATTTTTGAAGTGGTTGCACAATTTTCTCTTTTCAAATCTGGGCAAAGGATACAGAATGTATAGCTTCTTAATTTTCTCTTTTGATAATATGATAAGGATATAGTATGCTTGGCTATTGAAATGAAGTTATGATAACTGTGCAGTTTTTTTTGATTCCCGCATAAATGTAGCTTCCTGTCATTCTCACAGCGTTGAATTGTAGTCTTACTTTTGTGGTTGAAATGTTGATTGTAATGCCCTAAACCAACTCACCAAAACGAACATGTGGAAACTAGGATTTCAGAGTAAGTTGTTATTTTAACATACCATGCACAACATAATAGCTTGCGTGATAACCGCATATTGTCTTACACAGCGGCAAGACTGGCGGTGTAGCATGATCAGCTTGCGCAGCAGCTGTGCACCTTCTGCAACAATACACTTAGTTTGCATAGCAACGCACTTCACTTCCACAACATAATGTCTGGCTTGCAAATCACTCTCTTGTGCAGCCAGGGGGTTTTGAATTACGTGGCTATGTCTTGACTGCTTGTACACCTGATAACTTCTTGTGCAGTATTTACATTTTGTGCAATCACAAATGATTAATTGCACAATCACTTCAAATGGTTGGCATGGAAACATCACTATATACATAACCCAATGTAGGAGCATCCTTAGGTCGGTGCAATCTTGTATCATCCAAAAATAGATGTTTAGTTTTCTATGTGCAAGTTTATCTTGTGCACACCTTTTGTTGTAGTAGTTTGCCATGTGCATCATGTGTTTTGTGGCTTTTGTTGTCCTCCATGTTCTATTGCCTATTGATGTCTCCCTGTGCATCTTTGTGGAGTGCAAGGGCTTGTGTGCCAAAGACTTGTTGTTGCATCTTTGTGGAGTGCAAGGGCTTGCGTGCCAAAGACTTGTTGTTGATCCTTCATGCAATCTGTTTTGTGCCAATACTTTGCAACTATGTTTTACATAGTGTCATGATGGGGAACGAGGGGATGGGTTTTGGGGACAGGGGGACCAAGGGCCTAAGTTTGGGGACGGCGAGGGGATGGCAGTGGGGGTGCAATGCAAATACATATAGTACTTGAAAAATTAGTTATAAAAAGATGTATAAGGAAATAATAAGAATTACAAATGCAACTTTGGTATACTAAATAAACTACTAAACAACAAAAACATTGCAATGATTGCATTAAACATTAACAATGGTGGGTGGAGGTTTGGGGGCTAAACTCCTAGTAGGGTTGAGGGTTAGTGCCCCTTATGGGGGTTTGGGGGCAAAGCCCCTAGTGAGGTCGAGGGGTAGCGTTGTCGTGGCCTTTTTTTGTAATAATCCAGGTTATGGACCAAATTGTCTATTTCCTATCTTTTGCATCTTTCTTGGCCCCATTTTGTGTGCATGTTCTTCCTCGTCTCTCCCCTATTGTTTGTATAAGTTTCTCAAAGTCTTTGAGTTTGAAGGCATGCTTAGTCTTCTAAGTGTTTGTCACAGTCATTGGAGTTTCAAAGTTTCTCGTTTAGGCATGCTTTCCCGTATAAGTCCAACCTTTCCTTGGTCCTTGTTGAACTTTCAAACTTCTTCATCTTGTCATGCCTTCCATCCTTCCCCAACTCTTTTTTTTGTATTTGCTAGATTTTTGGACCTGTCTTTACCAACACACTTTGCTTGACCCCAATGCCTCAACTTATGGTATCTCAGACCTTTGTTTTTGTTCTCTCCATAATGCCCTAGCGCATGTTGTATTGTCATCAATGGTCAGTTTTGGTGCCATAACTTTCAAAAGTGGGACTTTTTTCTGCCCATTGTCATTGTTCAAATCTAGAGGTGTGGATTTACATTGTGCTGACCCATTATTGTTGTGATAGATATAAAGGGGTGAATGCATCCATTCAGGGGGCATTATCTATACTTAACCAAATTCCTTTCAAAATCTATTTTGAGCACTTGTGTTCAAGTGTGGGAATCCTAGGACAAAAACCCTAGTGATTTGAGAGGGCGGTTTCATACAAAGTTTGCATTTGAGTTTCATTTGATGCAGACTCCAACTGCATTGTATTAATTCAATTTGCCATTGCTATTAGTATGAATTGCATGCTGTTGCAGAATCCTTTGAATGTAATACAATCATTATTGTAATAGGAAAGAGAGCAAGAATTACATCTATATTTGTTGTTCATTATAAAAAGACGATTGGGTGTTATGTTTCCATTGTTGATTGAAGTGTAATGAAATTGTTGATGTTTTAATAGTAATTTATATTTGAGTTGTATACGATTTGATTAGGACCCAATAGTGTTGTTATTCAACTAATAAGTGTTTGTGAAAGTTTAAGAAGTAGATTTACCCTAGGACATTATAGTGGTATTAGAGCTGGTTTTCTTGCTAGCTTGTGAATCATGGGAGCATTCTTTAGATATCTAATGTATGGTGGAATGAGCTCTTTAGGAGCCAATAACAATGAGAATAAAGGCCTAGTCAAAGAAGGAAGCATGGGAGAGTAAAGTCAGATAGTTGAAGACATCATAGCTTGTCACAAAAGTTATTAAAGTCTTGATTCTGATATTCATAAACATATCTCTTTTGTAGAATTATGCGACTTGGAAATGAGGCATCCATCAATAGGATTTCAATAGAATCAACCTCACAAGAATCTCCAAGTATTCTACAAAGAATTGATAGGGAAGAAGGAAGAAAAACAATTAAAACTGAAGCCGCACGAAACCTTCAAGTAAGCTATAACCTTAGCACAGTCAATGGTTACTTCTAGTCATGAATAGAAGAAGAGCTCCTTCGTTGTCAAAAAAGATGTCAAAAATGAGCTTAGAAGAAAGAAACTTTGCTTCCAATGCAAAAAAAGCTTGGGAATCGAGCCATAGATGCCAACAAAGAGATGAAATGATGTCCTAGGTAGAATTAGAAGAGGTACAACAAGCTGTAGAGGTTGAAGGTAAGATCCTATTGGTGAGTTCTCATAGTGGGAAAATGTTCTTTTGATGAAGTTAATGAGAAATCAACAATGTAGGCTCAAGATAAAATAAGTGAAGAGAATTTTCTAACAATTCTTAGCGATGTTCAAAATAGAGATTTGGTAATATGAAGTTTATTTACAACATAGTGGTATTAATGCGTATGAGTGTGTGAATGGTGTTGACTCCTGTCCCATTAATCTTCATTTTGAAAGCATGAGTCACAAGAGTGGTAGGATTGTTTCAAATCTCTTGGAAATTTCCAATTCAACAATAGAAAATAAACACTTTGATGAGATTTTTCATAAGAAGGATAGTATTATCGAAGAATACTTAAATACCTTATATGGGGATATAATAACTCCTATCCTAGATGCCAAAATGGTAAATGGCTTCACTCTTGGAAAAGATTATAAATCCATTAGATGAATTTGAAATTATAACAGCTCAACACAAAAAAGAAGAAGATTCAAAGTTGCAAGAGTGTGAGAAGCAAATGGAAGGTATGGAAACTAATGCTAGAAAAGACATCTTTTTGATTTTTGATGGTGCAGATCATCACATTGCGAATACAAAGCATGTAGTCTTGGGTTTGCAAGGTGGAATGGTTTATCCTTCTATTCCCCAAGAATCATAAAAGGTTAGTTCGCTTAACTTCACAAATGAGGAAAAAGGTAAGCATTTTAATCACTCATATGAGTACAATTTAAAATCTAAAGGAGACAGTAATAGCACAAATGCACTTGACATAATCTCTTTCCAACAATCTTGTCATTAAGTAAAGTGCTTTAAGCATAGGAAAAGAATTAAGAATACCACCCGCAATAAAGTACACATAGATCCTTTTACTCAAATGCAAAATTGGCTATGCACCAAGGAGTGGGATCCTAGTAGCCAAGACATTCTTGCAACTCATCTTGGTAGAGGATGCAACACGATGCTGTAATATTGGTTGTTGGTGATGACAATCTAGAATATGTATTAATTGACTAGGATTTGTGGTGAGTATGTAATGGGAAAATAGAAGATTGTGGCAGTGGATAATCTCATTGAGGTTGACTAGGCCAATTTCTCTTGTCCTTTGTGGAGATCTAATTCAATTAAAGAGAATGCATGTGCACCTGCCAATACAAATGACCAAATGATAGTTGAAAGGCATTTGTAATACAATAAGAGGTTTTGAAGTTTGTGATGAAATTGGTGTCATTGTTCCTAAGAGATTTGGCATATCCTGCACTAGGATAAATAGGCCACTCAATGTCACCATGGATGAACCTAAGTATGTTAATGCATTTGATGTATGAGAATTGAAATAATTATGGGTGTGGCATGGTTGTATCCTAGTAGTGAGTTTCTACAGATTCATAAAAATAGGGAGCTAAAGTTGACATTTGAAGGAAAAGTGGTGTAGATGCCAAGAAGTATGGTGATGGAGAATACACACACTAACTCATTTAATGGATCATTATCATATAGAAGACTCCAACATGCCATGGAATTAGTTGGCAACCGAACCTTTAATGTGAGGGGGTTAGTAGTGTTGTTTCCCATGGGAGGGAGTCAAAGGTTGATGATGCAGAGCTATCTTTGGGTGGATAACTCAAGTGGAGCACATGAGGAATCGACAACAATAGAATTACATTAGCTCAGCCAAGAGTGTAACAAGGATTGCCATCTAGTCAATAGTGCACAAAAGTCTATAAAGCTACATGAATGGAAAGAGAAGTTGTTGGTAATAGCTGAGAAAGAGGTGCAAGTTCTAATTGAGCTGGATGTAATGAAAATGCTCATTGAAGAGCTAATTCTAAGTTGTAGGAAAACCCATTTGACAAATGAAGTAAATGACATTGGGAATAAACATATAGTTACTCTTATAGATTTGTAGGTAGTGAAGAATAACTTGGAATAGATGAAATAAAAATATGTACAACTTATTAAAGATTGGGATATTGTCATTAAAATTGTAGAGGTGACCCAAAATGCATCTAAGAAAAAAGAGGAAAGGTTTGATGCATAGATTACATACTCTCCGATTACTATCCGAGTAATCTCCAAAAAATTTGCATGTCGATTAATTTCTGCTTTTACTCTTGGGCAGTATGCAGATGGATTTTCTCCCATCAAATTATCGAGTAATCGCTAGTAGCTCGCAAAAAACCCTTGTATATGTATGCAAACTTGGCATCTTGTGTATGCTTATAAATATGTATGTGTGCACAGTGCAGTCCTAAGTATACACATACATAAATATCCACACACATTTGCCGAGTCAAAATTTTTGGGGTTGCCGAGTACTCTCTGATTCTGAGTATGTAAACTATGGTTTGAAGAACTCACCTTTAAGCTTAAAGCAACTAGGGATACATTAGAAAAGATTCAAAGAGCACCCTTGGAGTTAGAAGAACAACTTGAGGCAATAGCAAGTGCTAGGAAGCAAGGAAATGAAGCAAGGGCTAAGGAAATTGGACAAGTAGTCAAAACTTGATAGGCTCTGAGAGGAATTTGACTAGAATAGCTTCTAGCAATATCAAAAGTTGCAAGTTCAAAGTTGAGCTTATCTCAGATAGTTGGTTGGGGAATTAAAGGCCAACAAATGTAGCAGTTGGGTCAACATGAAGAAGAGTTCAAGTGGGAAAAAAAGAATAATTTCAATATCTTTCTAGTTTCCTTTGGATTGTTGATAACCCCATTTTGAGGTGAATGTAGGGATATTGTTTGGTTCACGTTTCTCAATTTTTGAAAATATCAAAGTAGCACAGTAGAAGCTGACTACATCACAAGAAAATTTGAGGATGGGGAATTGCAAATTCCCAAAATTGGGATGGAATTCAATCAAGGTGGAATATGCCCAAAATACATCTATTGCTAACATCTTAGATAGAAATGAGAAGGATGATCATTGGGTGAAAGCAAATGGTCTCACAGGGTATAAAGACAAAGCTTTTTCGTGTATTTAATTAGGAGATGAAACGAAAGATTTTGAAGGCACTGCATGATACACCCATGGTAAGACATCCCAAATCTTGCACAAGTTGTTGGAAAAAGGGGGAGAGATTCATGCATAAGTGTCTCAAGGAGGGACTTGTAATGCAGATCAGAAAGTACACTACCCACTATCCAAATGAAGGAGAACATGTCCTTCCTCCAAACTTGTTGCCACCTTCGTTTATCTCCCATCTAGTTTGGGAAAGGGTATTTACGAATTCCATCTGGAGTTTCCTCAAGGTGAATGGTAAAGATCACATTTATGCTATGGATGAGATGAATAAATTACATGGGTTGCCTAAAACAATTGTCAACAATGGAGGTAGTAGATTTGCTAGCAGATATTGGCAGGCATTATCTTATTTGATAGGTGAAAAGCTCTCTCCTGGAACAAGCTATCAACTACAAGTTGTTGGGCCAGCAAAAATAGCGAATAAGAGGGTTGGAGGATGCTTCAGGGAATATGCCTCTAAACATAACTCAACACAAGTTAAACGGTTGCACTTGGGAGAGTATTGCTGTAACAGGCCACCCCTTGGAATGTTTTCATGCATAGCAATGTGTGTTCATAGGCTGTGGAGTGTTGCTTATAAGGGCAATGGATACCATCATTGTCACAAGGATGGAAATTTTGGGATGTGGAGCCATCCCAAATCAGCAAGATCATAGGAAGAACCTACTTATAGGGGGTGTTGTTTGGGAAAAAGCAAGGGTTTGGAACATCTGAATTTGCATTGCTTGAGGGCAATCAACTCTAAGTGGGGTGAACTTGTCATGCCCCCTTTTTGTAATAATCTAGGTTATAGATCAAATTGCGCATTTCCTATTTTTTGCATCTTCCCTGTACCCATTTGTGTGCATTTTCTTCCTCTTCTTTCCCTCAATGTCTGTATAAGGTCCCCAAAGTCTCTAAGTTTGAAGGCATGCTTAGTCTTCTATGTGTTTGTCAATTGACAAAGTTTTGGAGTTCCTTGTCTAGGCATGCTTTTCTGTCGAAGTCCAACCTTTCCTTGGGTCCCTGTCAGACTTTCAGACCTCCTCATCCTGTCATGTCTTCCATCCTTTCCCCACTCTTCCTTCGTATTTGGTTGGAATTTCAGACTTGTCTTTACTGGCATGTACATTACTTTGACCCCCAACACCCTGATCTGTGGTATGAGCCTTATGGTATTTTTGACTCTTGATTGTTGATATTCTCGCCTTTGTTTTTCGTTCTCTCCACAATGCCCTAACATGTGTTGTATTGTCATCAATGATTGCTTTTGGCGCCATAACTTTCAAAAGTGGGAATTTTTCCCGCCCATAATCATTGTTCAAATTTGGAGTTGCAGATTTACATTATGGTCAACCCATTCTTGTTGTGACGGTTTTAAAGGGTTGAATGCATCCATTCAAGGGGCATCATCTACACTTAACCAAATTCCTTTTAGAATTCATTTTGAGCACTTGTGTTTGAGTGTGGGAATCCTAGGATGAAAACCCTAGTGATTTCAAAGGGTGATCTCATCTAGAGTTCGCATTTGAGCTTCATTGGGCATGGATTCCAATCACATTGTATTAATTTGATTTTCCATTGCTGTTGCTATGAATTGGATGTTGTTGCAGAATCATTTGAATGTAATACAATCATTATTGTAATAGGAGAGAAAGTGGGAATTACATTTGTGTTTGCTGTTCATTAAAATAAGAAGATTGGGTGTAATGTTGCCATTGTTGATCAAAGTGTAATGAAATTGTTTCTGATTAACAAGAAAAACAGGTTTCGGAGGGACCCGAAACCCTTACAAACAAAATGCTGCTACAAGATTAAAACAAAGCCAAACAGCAGCCAACCAAAAGCAAACTAAAAGCTAAAAAACAGCCACAGGAAACTAACTATTTCATATTCTTAAGAGTGTCCGCCACTTCCAGCTCCTGATTATAAAAGTTCTGATGAAGATTAGCAGCAATTTAATGAAATAATAGGCCCCAATATTGTAATGAAATTGTTGATGTATTAGCAGCAATTTAATTGTGTGTTGTCTAAGTTCTAATTAAATAATAGGCCGTGATAGTGTAATGAAATTGTTGATGTGTTAGCAGCAATTTAATTGTGAGTTGTCTAAGTTCTAATTAAATAATAGGCCCTGATAGTGTTGTTATTCAACTAATAAGTTTTTGTGGAAGGTTAAGAATTAGATTTGCATTATTGTTTTGGCCTAAGACATTGCAAGCACCCCTTGCAGGGGTTTGGGGTAGAGCCCCCAATAGGGTAGAGAGGTAGCCCTTGCCACCAAACACAAATTAAGGCCTTCAAAACCACACAAGCCTTCATGGCAAATTCCATTTTCACAATTTTATCACTCTTTTTGTAACACCAAGTCCTTACTAATTTTGAAACTTAGGAGCAATTTGAAATGAGGCTTAGAAGTTAGATGTCTATCTATGAATTTTTTCTGAGTATGTAGGGTTTGGGTGGGGCAGTTAGGGTTTGTGGCACATAGATTGAAACATGTTTTGATTTTTAATAAATATTGTCTTTTTCTTTTTTCTGCCATGGGGGATGCTTAGAAGTCTTAGTGATGGTTGGGAGACTCCTTAGAGTCCCCTAGACATCTCGAGGACATGTCGAAGTCTCCAAACTAGGGGACGTCCTAGAAACGTTTATGGGTCTTGAGTGGTAGTGGTGGGACGATGGGGGGATGCCCCCTCCAAGTCTCAACGTCTTGGGGACATGGGGATTTTGGGGGGTGGGAGGACGTGTCTCTATGGAACATTGCTTTGCAATGTCACATATTTGGTTATTTTGTTATGGGGCAATTACATCTTCAAATAGCATGTTAGATTCGGACATGTTGCTAAATTATTTCTGGATTTTGATTGTGTAAGTTTTTTTGCATCAACGTTTCGGAAAATAAGATAAGATTGCAGACCAAAAACTAGATATAAGGAATAGAGAAAGGGAATTGGAAGGGGGTTTAACACGAGAACCAAGATGGAATTAAAATAAGAGGAAGGAAGAATTTAAAAAAAAAAAAAACACTACACCTTAATTACTCTACAAAATAAAAATTGAAAAAATACAAAAAAATAAAAAGACCGGAACAAATATAATTATAGAGATTAAATTTTTTAAAAATGAGGACAAAACATACCAAAGCAATGCACAAAATTAAGAAGATCAGTCAAGGAGAAAGAAACCCTTAAGGAAACAATGAAAAAAGAACAAAAATAGTATATAATTTAAATAAAAAGACAAGAAGAAAACAAAAGGGATAAAAAAGTTGAAAGAGAATAAACAAAAATCCTAAAAAGAAACAACTTGTGCTTCTTGTTATCTTGTGTTGTTTCTTTTTAGGATTTTTGTTTATCCTCTTTCAACTTTTTTATCTCCACACACCATTTGATGAAGCTATTGTTTTTAAGACCTGTCTCAATTGGATCCTCCCAAATCTTCAAAAACCTCCACCACCTTACTGACATGTGTACCTTCCCATTATTGGGCTTTTTAAAATATATTTTAATTAAAAAATCCTAAGCCCTTTTTTGTACAAATATTATGGTGAACTAGAATGGATTTTTTAAGATTTTCTTTGAGCTTGCAGAATTATGAACATACATTGAAATTGGTGAATCCTATGACAGATTATTTCTACTAATGAATTGAAGATGGATTAAAAAAAAAGTCATATCTGTTGTAGAATGGCCTACATTAGTGAATATTCAAGAAGTGAGATTTTTCATTATTTAGCAAGTTTTTACAGGAAGTTTTTAAGAAATTTCAGTGGAATATGTGCACCAATTACTAAAATTATGAGAGGATATAACAAAGAATTCAAGTGGGTTTTTGCAAATAACAAAAGTTTGGAGTTGCTGAAGAAGAAAATGATAGAAAAACTTGTTTTAACCTTATTGGATTTTGAGAAGTTATTTCAAGTTGATTGTGATGCAAGTAGAATTACAATTGCAGGTTTTTTTAGTCAAGAAAGAAGACCTATTGCTTACTTTAGTGAGAAATTGAATGATGTCAACAGAAAATATTCCATTTATTATCAATTTTTTTATGCAATTCTGCAAGCATTGAAGAAATGGAGACATTATTTGTTGTCAAAAGAATTTGTTTTGTGTATTGATCACTAAGCATTGCAATATTTGAATAATCAAGGTAGGTTGAGGGAATGTTAAGTGACTTGAATTTCTATAGAGTTATTCGTGTGTTGAAACATAGAAGTGGTAGATCCAATAAAGTAGTTGATGTGTTGAACATAAGACTATTAATTGATCGAAATGAGAATTGATGTTATTGGTTTTAATGGAATGAAGAATTTATGAAACTGATATTGATTTTGTTGAGACATAGAAATGATATAAGGTACTAGTAAGTGCAAACAAAATTAAATTGTTAGATTATTTGATTCAAGTTGATTTGTTGTTCAAAGGAAATCAATTATGTAGTCACAAAAGCTCTATGAGAGAATTTGATCAAAGAAAAACATAGTGGTGGATTGATAGAACATTCTGGTATTGATAAGCCATTCTTTGGTATGTGAAAATTATTATTGGCCTAAGTTGTATATCAACCATTACCCATACCAGAGAGACCTTGGGATGATGTTAGTATAGATTTCATATTAGGTTTGTTGAGAACTTAGAGAGGAGTTGATTCTATTTTTGTTGTTGTTTATAGATTTTTTCTAAGATGTTGCATTTTATTGTGTGTAAGAAAACTAATGATGATATTCATATAGCTGATTTATTTTTCAAATAAATTGTGAGATTGCATGAATTACTTAAGAATGTTGTGTGAAATAGAGACGTGAGATTTGTTGGTCATTTTTGGGGGACACTAGGGTAGAAAATCAATATTGATTTGAAGTTTAGTTTGGCATACCACTCACAAATTGATGGATAGACAAAAACTGCGAATAGATGTTTGGGAATCTTAAAAAATGTTTATCTATTAAAAGGACATGAAGTTGGGACTAGCATTATGACAAGCTAAGTTTTCTTAGAACAATTTTATGAATAGAAATACATAAAAGGAACCATTTGAGATTGTGTATTGACAAAGCCCAATAAAATGTTTCAAGGTTGAGAGAACTTATTGCAAATCACAAAAGGAGTGCTATGGCTGAAGATCATGCAGAATACATGAAGAAGTTACATCAACAGGTAAGAATGCAGTTGGAAAAGATGAACAATGAGTATGAAGAACATGTAGATCAAAAAAGGAGACATACGGATTACGGAATATGAAGAAAGAGAGATTCCTACAAGAAACATATAATAAGCTAAAGAAAAAAAATGGACTATGTGAAGTTAATAAAGAATTTCGCTAGCAATTCATATGAGATTGAATTACTTGAGGAGTTTGGGTTTCACACATATTCAATATTTTAGACATGTACAATTATCATGGGTAAAATGTTGAATAACTGGCATGAGGAGATTGGATTTCAGATATGAAAGAAATTAGAATAGGTGGAGGAAATACAAGATATTTGAGTAAAAGGACAGTGTAGAGAACTAGGAACAAAAGTTATAGGGAATTTGGTTTAGTGGAAGGATAAATTGGTTGAAGATTCTACATGGATGTTTAGAGACAAGGTCGATTGCTATTGTTTTCCTTTAGCTCAAAGCCTTGAACAAAAGTGAGAGATTTGCTTTTCTATAGCTGGGGTGTATGATGTAAGAGCGTCCCATGCCTATGAGTAATCTTGTATTAACCAAAAATATTTATTTTGTTTTGTAGGTAGTTTAAAACCTTTTTGGTTTTGTTGTGGCAATTTGTAGTAGTTTTGTGGCCCCACATTTGTATATCTCTCTATCAAACTTTAAGTAGTTATTTCAGACATTCAACTTTTCATCAAGCTGTATGTCAATATATTTGAAGATTTTTGATTGTAGTTGTGAACATAAAATCTACTAAGCATCCTAGACGTGATCGTTTGATTTATTTTGAATTTGATGCATTTGTTTTTTTGATAGGTGAATGCTTTTGATTGGAGCTATGAACCAGTGAGGCCACATTTGGGGGACCTCATCCCCACCATTCTTTCCATATCACCTTCTGCCTCCTCCTCCCTTCCTGCCACCTTCAATCCTCCTCCCTTCGCCTCCTTATCTCCTCCGGCTCTCCTTCCGTCTCCTCCTTCACACTCGCACACCACCACCTCCTCTCTCACCTCCTTCCTCCTCCGACTCTCCTTTTTTTTGTCTCCTCTTTTCACACCCGCACACCACCTCCATTACTCCTGCCTCGACTTTTCTCCTCCTTCTCTATCACTTCCTTCACCCCTGCACCTCCTTCACACCCACCTCCTACTTCTTCCACCGTTCTTTCTTCCTTCTTCACCAAAATGTAGTCACTGCTAGCCCCCTATCGCTGCCCTTCCTTTCTTGACCGCTGGCCTCCTATCGCCGTTATTCCTTCCACAATCTCTGCTCCCTACTACCACTCCTCCTTATCCCCGCCGTTGAACCCACAACAACACCAGCGACAACACTCTCTGCAACAGCCGAAACTCTAACACCAGCGATAAATCCATTCGTCCTTCGTACGTCCAACACCAGCTTCCTCCATCTCCAACACCGCTAACCCGTTCTCTTTTCAACCTTCACCATGCTTCTCTTTGCAGCCGCCTTTCATCGTACTTTGTTCTCCGTTCTTCTGTTCACCACCTTCTAGCATTTGTCCCACCACCCACACAACTCCACGGGAATCAAACACCTGAGGCAGTGTTACCACTGTCGAGCAACTTACCGTTGCACTACAGGGTCATCCCCGAATTTGATGCATTCTTGTTTACCACATCCACATTTCATTTTATAAAGGAACATTAATTGGACTATTAAAGTTTGCACCAATTCCTAAGGTTACCTATTTAATTTTGGGTTCTGAGAGGGGTCATATATTGAACCACATTGAAGTTTTAGACTCCTCGCTTGGGATACATCCAAAAAGATGAATTTGCACATTACCAAGGTTTTATAATCAATGCCAAGGCTGACTGAAGATGCAATCATTTAATTTTGGGACTGTTGATCCTTATCCCATGTCCCAATAGTAGTTTAATACATTTTCATATAGCACAAATCATTCTACACCCTTATATATAAGGAGAAGTTTGATATCATTTGATGACAGCTAATGGGAAACAATGAATTTTGGGGACAGCTAGTTTTGGCCAAGCAAGAATAGGTCAAGAATAGTATTCAAAATCAAAATATTGAGTGATCTCCTAAGATCAATTTTGTAATTTAAAATTTGTAGCATAGATTTTATTGAAGCTCTCGAAGCTATGGCATAATTGCATTTATAGATTAGAAATCAGTTTTGTGTGAATTTTCTGTTATCTGTTGTGTTTTGTATTTGAGTGTCGACTTTCATTGCATGGTTAGACAGTCTTTAATTAGACCCTCTAACTATGTGTCAGTTGTCCAATGTAAAACATCGGTATTATTAAAAATATATCTCCAAATAAACACACAAAAAACAGCGTGGATGCAAAACAAATTGTGTGGCTAGTTAAGGCAATAGGCAACTGGACCTATCTACACCACAATTGAAACTGTACTACAAAACAAGGTGAAATCTTAAAACCTCTCTCATAATAGTTTGGGCTCTTAGGAGGTTGCTTTCTTAAGAAAATGTTGTTTCCAACAAATAAGTGTCAATTCATTCTCATGGCATTGGCATACTTATTTTGGCAATCTTGCGCCCTCTTGAGATTGCCAAATCAAAACTACTGATCTTTCCATGTCGTACAAGAAGGCATAACCAATAGATACTTTGTTCTCTACTCTATCCCAGCTCAAAGGCATTCTAGAAGGTGTGTTGTATAGTTCCTCAAAAGGGTACATACCCAAAGAACTATGGAAGTTACTGTTATATTATGCAAACTCTATTAAATATAGGCAGTCCTCCCACTTGGACTGCTGGTCCATAACATACATACTGAGCATATCTTCGAACACTTGATATACTTGCTTTGTTTGTCTAGCTTGTTGATGTTATAGCAGTGGGAGATATCTTTCTCTCAAATTTAAAAATGATGGATAAATAATACCAAGGCAAGTCGGACTTGCTATATATAATAATTTTATGAAGAGTCACCTTGTTTCTTAAAAGAGGCCAACCCAAATGAAGAGTCACCTAGTTTTGTATAAATACAAGGTGATGATCATTCATTTGATCATCAAGTTCATTCATCATAATTTGCATTCCTAGAAGCTCATACTTGAGCAGGAGATCATCATTTTGTAGCAGCAGACTGATTTCAAGGAGAAACATATTCATTTGTATCTTTGCGTCTAGGAGAGGTGCTATTATTCATTGTATCAAATTCAGCATTGTGTTGGGCCTGAGTTGTAAGCAGATTTCTGCTCTTATTCCTTCAATATATAAGAGATATATTTGCTGGGTTTTTCTCCCTCGAGTAGGAGGGTTTTACCAGGGTATCTTGTTGTGTTCATTGTCTTATGTGTTGCATTTTTTGATTGCTTTCATTTCTGATCCTAAATCTAACATAGCTGTCTCAAGCTAATATGTAGTACTAAAGCTGAGTGGTGTTGCCAATGCGATTTGCAAAGATGTCCAAAAATGCAAAGTAAAAATGAGATCTTCATCATTAATGATCCTACATGGAATGCCATGAAGTCAAACAACATTGTCAAGGAAGACTCTTGCCACTATTGTAGCATTATAGGTGGTCATCATGGGAGAGAAATGGGCAACTTTGGTCAAATTATCATGGCAGTAAGAAGGATATAGGGAGTCCTACAATAAAATTTATACAAATTGTGCCCCATTTCTGCTCAAGTATCTCATGTGGGTAAAGAAGGCCTATATGATGTTGATGCTTGGCTTGGATTCTTTGACTAGGCAACATGCTACAAACTTTGCAATATCTTGTTTCATGCCAACTTAATGATAAGGTTGTTGAAGGTTTGCATGCATCGTTGCATAAGGAGATCAATGTCCTTCGTCCAAGATCATTTGGCAAAAGCCACTAGCCTTGGGCACAGATAAATATGCCCATGGTGTCTCAACAACTCATTGGGTTCTAACAAATATCTTGCATTTGTCCTCAAGGGCTTTTCCTAAACATACAACTTTGGTTGATTCCTCCAGTAGAAGTCATCCAAGGGAAGGTGCTTAAGAATGTACTCTCTCAAGCCCATGTTTAAAGTCATCATGGCCATGACATGACATCACCTACTCAAGGTGTTTGCCACCACTTTCTCCTTGCTCTTGATATATTGTACCTCAAGAATCATACTCATAAAGAAATTCCATCTAACGTTGTTGGTGAGCATTAAGATTAGGTTGAATGAAGATATATGAAAGAGTATGATGATATATTTGTAGTTCAAACTGCCTACCAAGAAAGTAATGATGCTAATGCACAAGAGCATGCACTACTTAGCAAGCTCTAAGTTATGAGTGGGGTAATAAAGTTTATGATCTTTGAGTTTTTGAGACTCGAAAGTGACAACATTGTTCTATTGCATAAGCACTATGCCTAAACCTTCTACGTATGCATTGGTGCTTACTACAAAATCATCCAATGGGTCTGGCACTGCTAGGATAGGTGCACTTATAAGACACTTATGGATTTGGAAGGCTCTCACATTTCTTTAACCATTTAAACTTGTTCCCTTTTTGTTGTAGGGAAGTGATGGGATGTGCCAACCACAAAGAAATATTGTACAAAATTGCAGTTATAGCTTATTAATCCCATAAAACTTCTCACCCTTGACACACTAGAAGATGCTGGCCACTTCACAATAGCTCTGATTTTTGAGGGATTAATTGAGACACCCGCTCTAGATGATATGACCCAGATACTGCACCTCAGCCAAAGAAGTTACTCTTTGCCAAATTATCAAAGAGTTTATTCTCCCTAAAACATTGCAAGACTTGACAAAGATGATCTACTTGTTTTTCTTCTGTCCTAGAATTAATCAAAATGTCATCAAGGAACGCTAGCACAAACCAATCCAAGAAGATATGCAACACACTATTCATAACTTATTAACATTACAAGGGCATTTGTGAGGCCAAATGGGACTATTGTGAATTCATAATGCCCACAATGAGTTATAAATACAATCTTCTGAATATCAGACTTAGCTATCTTTAACTAATAGTAACCTGACTCGAGATCTATTTTGGATAACACTCTTGTCCTTTCATCTGCTCATATAGGTTATCCTCAGCAAGGGGTAACCATTCTTCACAATCACTTCAAGAGATTCACTTAATAAACCACTCGTATAACACAAGGTTGTAGGGTATTAATTTTAATAAACACCCATAATTTATTTACACCTTTTAAATTTATGTTTTTGATACTCCCTCTGCATACACTAGTATAATTAAAATACCTCCCTATTTTCATTAGGTATTCTATCTACCTATTTTCTTGGTTACATTTTAATATCCCCTTATTATTTCAACCCTATCAACCAAGGTAATTGCCCACACCAACATCTAGTTCAAAGCTAGTTTTGTTTGCCATCCCATATATTAAAGCCTTGACATAGAAGATGAATTATGACAAATATGTCATCTTGCAAAAAACTTTGATTTCAAAGCACTTGTACATCTGAACTCCCATACCCTTGCCACACCAACTCTAACAATGATTCCTCCTAATAAAAGATATTCAATGTAGTATATAGATTAATCTAAATTATAATGGAAGGGTTTTAGAGATACATCTTAATCCTTTTGGGTAGGGTTGTCGCATTACCAAAGGGTGTCCAATAACTATTTTTAGGAAATTTGTGTAGGACTGTATTGAACCTGCACGACCTTGGTGTGACTGTTGTTTCTTTTGTTAACTGCATCAGAGTTGGGATTTAGCCGTCTATGTGGTGTAGAAAAAAGATAGCTTCACGATCCTAGCAAAGACCACCTATATAGTAAATTGCATTTCTTTTAATTGCAGTAAATGTCTGCACAACACAACTTCTTGTGCAATATTTACTTCTAGTGCAATTGCAAGGATTAATTGCACCACTCCAAGCTGCTGGCACAACATCACTTCATGCACAGCCATACAATGACTTGTGCAACAACATGCATTTTATGGAAGCCTCTTAGATCACATGCACAACCATATGAAATGGGTTGCACAGCCATTGGGACAACTTGCACTACAGCATTAGAACTGCTTGCTCAGCCCCAGCTGCACAATGAGTGCAATGCTCCTCAAAGGTCTGCACACTTGGCTTCTTGTGCAACGACTCATCCTATAACATGTGTGACATTGGTACAAAAAGATGCCTTGTTCTATCAATTGCCTAGCTCAGGTAAAACGCCCAGCCTACTTGTGCAGCATGAGTTTGGGTTGCACTACTACATATATAGTTTCTTGCACAATAGAGTGCCTTGTGCAGCCAATGGTGGCTTGCGTAACACACTAGTATAGGCTTGTGCAGCCTCACTCTTTTAGCTGCTGAAAGAATATACAACCTGTGGGCACAAGGGCAAGGGCAACAGAGTATTTTTGACAAAGTGCACTGCTTCCAGCACATGGTGCAAGGTTTGCCCAAATGAAACAAATTAAGCATGACTTAGAATTTGAAAGGAGCCAGGGCTAAGAACAAAATAGCACAACTCATGCAAAGCATACTCAGAAGTTGGAAACCATAGAATTCCAAGTTGCCACATTAACTACAGCACTAGCAAGACATAAAGATATGCTGTTACAACCATTTTTACACCTGTTGGAAGAGAATTTCCAAGGTACTTGCTCAGAATGTTATCCCAAAACTAGTGCAATAATTGAGTTCAATGATTAATTAAATATGAGTTTTATTCTCTGTTTTCGTGTGCAGGATACTCATAATTGCAGTAGTAATAAAAATACAGTTTACTTTCACAGCTTTAATGCATAATTAAGATTATTTTTTCATAACTTATTAAATTACTTGTGCAATAACCAATATATTTGTACATAATAAAACAAGACCACCAATACCACCTTCCAGATTTATCATATCAGATTTTTACGGTAAGATCTCTTTCATTATACAGTACAAATTTTATTTCAACAAGAAGTATTTTTACAAGATGATACTAAGCTGTTCATTCCTCCAATAGCATACCATAAATTATCTTGTCACACTCCTAGAGCTAAAGATAATTACAAGGAACTAAACCTACTGTAGATAAAATAATGGTGTTAACTAGTGTATAGTTTGTTTATATTATCTACTGTGTAGCCAATACACTTATGCATTCTGATTTTCTTTCAATATAATGAAGCAGCGGTAACTATCAGATCTATTAAAGTACAAATGAATATATGAGATGGGAATTGAAATGCTATTGGAAATGAAATAGGGAGAGTGAAGACCTTGGCCCTGTTTTTGAAATTTGATGTTGTTAGCCTGTTAGGCCTTGCAGAAGGCTGACAGGGGCTGGGGGAAGGTTTCTGGGTCTCTGTAGGAGATTCTGAAACTGTGTCAGATGCACAAGTTTGGGCCACAGTATGATCTGTAACTTTTAGGAGTTGCTTGCCTTATTTTTCTGATATCTGTGCTGCTTGCAGATTCTAGAAATCACCTGTCTACTGAAAGATGTAATCTCCAGAAGTCTACGGGGAAGAACCAAAAATGATGACATCTGATTTGGAGACTGCCTTGGTCAATCCTATAGGATGGGCATGTTTTAGTAGTAGTAATGTTGGGAGCACGTGACTACTAAGTGTAGGTGTTGTGGTGTGTGTAATAGATGCAACTACAAAACCCTAAGAGGCTTGCTATCCCTTTTGTGGTAGAGGAGATAAGCAGCTGGAGAACCACTAAATGTACCAAGGGGCTAGTTAATGGAGGCTTGATCTGGAACAATGGTGTGGGGTTTGAATGATTGAGATCTCCACAACTTGGTATGTGAGAGTTGGAAGGAAAACCCTAATATTTGTGCAGGAGAGTGGAACAATAGATGGAGAGATTGTAAGATGGCTTTGGATCTTGAAGTAGATAGGGTGTAAGTCTGCAACAAGCTTCAACAATGGGGAAGTTGCAGGTACATCCAGCAATGGAGAAATGATACAAGGTAGGGATGAAACTTTAGTGTCAACACCATAAGAGAAGCTAGAGATATAGGAAGAAGGTTGTAAGAGAGCTCAGAATGAGGACCAAGACATGTTTTCATAAGGTTTATTGGCGAGATAACTATTGAGGAAATGTATTAGTGCAAGTGTTTAGGGTTTCAAAGGGCTGAAGAATTCAATTTTGAACTGGACACTAGGGTGCCCATGCTAGTGGCTAATGTCCAGGTGAACACAAGGCCTCAAAGTGTAGGGATAGGTTGGCAACAAGGTAAGTCTGATTTGGCTTGCATGGCACATTGGTGATGGGTTTTTAGGGTAGGAAATAGTTGAAAGAGCCTTAAACATGACTAGGGGTGGAAAACACCAAAATGAATGTAGAAACATAAGGTAAAAAATGCGAAGTATGCAATTTTCAACCTTACATCCACTTCTTTTGCCATTTAACATGCAGGGATATACATAACAAACCTCCACTCAAGACTCTCATGCAGAGAGTGGCAACCTTCTTTACACCATGACACAAATCTTTTACACATATTCAGTATAACACACTTACACGTTATTTCTTTTCAGCTTGCAACAAAACTTTTGGATTCTAGTTAGAGTGATCAAATACATGAATATAGTCACATACTGGATGGATGCTCAACGGCCAACCCATATGGCATCATCAAGTATCTTAGGATTAGATCGGTGCTCTTAACTATTCTCTGAGCCAGGATAATAACTTAGTGTCATAGGAAATCAGTTGCACATACACACAGGGAAAGCACAACATATTCATAGACAACCCACACAGTGCATACACTTACATTACTGAGATTCCAATTGCACTATAAATCTTTTTCCAATGTTTCACTTCTGGGAAGAGTTAGGATGGAGTGTCACTTGACACTCCTTTCACCCTTTTCATGGGACACTCAAAGTTATCCAATCATTCCTTCCATTAACCTCTTCATATTGTTTTCCTTCATAGATTTTATTCGTAAATTGAAAATTCCTTCTACCCTTATAGGGCACTCACAATTATTGTGACTTGTTTTACCAATATCAGTACTCAAAGTTTCATATGGCTTCTTTCACCCTCTCAGGGTACTTGGAGTTATCTGTACCTATTTCCTTCACCATTTTCTCCTAGGGCACTCAGAAATTGGGCAGAGCTTCATATTTCATGACCAATTTCAGATTTACAACATGCTTGCATAAGACATCAGATTTCTAGTCTCTCATCAACTTTCTCTCTTCCTACTCAGCCCACAAATTTACAAAGCTTGACCTGCTTTCCAGCTTGGAAGGACATAGCCAGAGATCCATAGATTCACTAGTAAGTAGTAACCCAACACAGCATCACACTTTTACACAAATTTCCTAGCGTTTAAACATACAGATTTCAGAACATGTTTATTATAGGCAGTCTGCTGAAAACGGATTTGCTGATTCCCAATCGATTTCGAAGCCTGAAGGCCTGCCTGCCAACGCTTCCAGGCAACTCAAAAGTGCTGAAACATCATCCACAGTAGGTCGGCCCTCTCTTTGTTGCCCTCTTTGTCCTTCAGTGCTGACCTGACACAAATTCCATGCTCAGTTCTCAGCACCACACATCCAAGCACTGCACTCTTCAAGCTTTACCCCTCAACACTTCAATTCCTCAGAGCCACGCTCCAAAGTACTGCACTTTCCAACCTGCTATTTCAATGTTTTTGCTTCCAAACACCTAGTGCTAAATTTTGTATTCTCAACTCAACAAATTTCAGATTTTTTATCTGAAAACCCTTCTCCTATTTTGTTTGTCTAAATCTTTCCAGATATTTTTCAGTCAAAAAGGTCCCAAAATCCTTCGCAGAATAAGCATAAATAGGAACACCATCCTGCAGATTCCTTTCCATCTGCTTTTAATTTCTTTTCTCTTCCAAACCCGATCTCTGTTTCCACCATAAATTCCTCTGATAGAAATATGATTTTCTTCCATACCGTATCCTTTCCAAAAAGCCAGCCCATTCTTTCATTTTGGCACTGAAACACCTCTTCTGCACTCTCCTACAATCTGCCTTCATTTTCAGCCACCTGGCATTTCAAATCTGTTTTGCTAGGTGGTGGCATGATGCAAAGATAGGTGCCTTAATTTCAGCCATATGGGGTATGCTCCAATTTTTTGCCCATAGGTTTTTTCAAGTCATTACATGTTTTATCATTACATTTGGTCCACCAAATATTTGGTCTTTGACTAATACTTGTTCAGACACAGTTAACATTGACTATACCCTTTATGACATTGTATCCACATGTGACACAATATGACCTTTTGAACATTAACTCACCACATAAATCCACAACTAACCCTTACTACTTATCATATTTGCACCCTGAAAAAGGCGGTCTTCACAAATTGTGGCTAGATCTTAGTGGTGATTGTTTTATGGGGCATTGTTTAATGGTTTTTCAAATGTTTACAGAGAACTTGGTGGCTTGACACAAATTTTCCCTCTTGAATCCGGTATGGCTCAACCTGTGATCTGCACAATCAAGCACACATAAAGTACATCCATGGTAACATATAGCCAAAGCATAATGTAACTTCATATCCCAGAACAGTGAGAATACAGTGTAAACACTTAAATGGAATGCAAGAATAAATCAGATAAGCTTTTTTAAGCATTTAGTTTTCATCAAAGCCATGTACATAGTTACCCAGCATTACATTGCAAAAGAGTCATAATATTTTATTTATCAGAAATACAAAAATATAAAGTGCAGATTTTTTCAAAACAAATATCTGAACAATGTTCTCATCAAAGTGCAGCCGGTACCACAAAAAGGGTAATAACAATGTTGGGCATTATGTTGATGACCAATGTCTTTGAGTTTGTTCTTCATTATAAAGCAGTGTTCCAAGGGGTTTCGGGGACGGGGACGGGAACGGGGAGATGGTAGGGGACGCATTTTGGGGATGCGGGGACGGCGGCGAGGGGGCAACAGGGTGCTGAAATACGTATAGTACTTGAAAAAATAGGTATAAAACGATGTATAAGTATAAGAATTATACATCTTTGAGACAACTAGGAGTCCCCTAGACGTCTTGAGGACACCCTAGCATCCTCAAAGTCCTAGCAGCGTCTTGGAGACAACAACACTGGTGGTGGGATGGTGGCGTTGGTAGTGGGCTGGTGGGGGGACGTCCCCCCCAAGTCCCCGAGTCTTTGGGACATCCCCCTCTAGGAAACGCGGGGTTTTTTTGGGGGGGGGGGGGACGCGTCCCCGTGGAACACTGTTATAAAGCTTTAACTAAATGTCCCCAAAATTACTGTAATTTTATCTATCTTGTCCAGAACCTCTGGAATTAAAAAGGTTTCAAACATAGAGGTTCTTGGTAAACTAGTTCAAAGTTTCAAACTCTAACTGTGAAAATATCAAAGGTTAAACAATTATAATTTCCAGCAAAATGCACTGCATAAAATTTACAACCCAGTGAATAAATCTGTACTGCCAGTATGGTGTGGCTTAAAAAAATATTTTCAACTAGCAAAATGCTAGCTATGTTATACTATAAGATGGGGCGGTCGTGAATCGCTACTAGTACTTACAAATAAAATTAGTAATGATAAATCAGATATAAAAAATCAGTAATGATGAATCATTAATGTGTTAAATATTAAAATGTTATGTTAAATTTTTACAAATGCATCATATTAAATGTCGCTAATCATAGACGAGGATCTGTGCTCTTTGATGACTTAATATTTGTCAAGTGAACCAAGAAAGGAGCAACAATGCCTCAACTATACGTAGAACTTTAGAAGAATGCCAAGTATGCATTCATAGGCCAAAATTTGCAGCCAGTCACAAGGAAATCGACCAACATTGTGATGTTAAAACAAGTTTTGAGATACATATTTTTGGAAAATACTATTCAATTCAGAATCTAATACAGTAATCTCAAAATAATTTTTTAAGTCTTCTATCACACGAAGCTGTTTTTTTTTATGCTGTCTGACGCTACTCATTTTTGTTTACCACCATCGGGCTAGATATTTTATCAACATTGTGAATGCACAGCCAATAAAGAAGCAAACGAGATGTTATTACCATCCTTCAGATTCAGTAAACTACCTGCAAGTGAATCTGAATTCCTCGTTGATTTGTGTAGCTTGTGTTTTTGCTTTTACAAAAAAGAAATCGACCATATACTCCTGCTATTATCCATTCAGAGTCATACAACTTTTCAATATACAGTGGCCTTAAGATTAACCTTTTTAGTCTGAACTATATGCACTGGAAGTCATCACATCACCAACTAGAAGAAGTCAGCAATGGAAGGTCAATCAGAGCTCCAATTCGCTGCCATAGCATCCCTGTGGTGTCTTATGACCTTGTCTCCATTATATAACAAACCTCCCATAATACACGTATTAGCTATTCATAATCTAGAGTCTAGACTTCCTTTCTACAGACTCTTTATGCACAGTGGATCATGCAGAAAGACATCGCCTGCAGCACACTCGGAACTAGAATCAAAGTATTTCAGAATCTC
Source organism: Sequoiadendron giganteum (assembly GCA_007115665.2). NCBI lineage: Eukaryota > Viridiplantae > Streptophyta > Pinopsida > Cupressales > Cupressaceae > Sequoiadendron > Sequoiadendron giganteum. Next base: position 333,740,281 of record CM021105.1, on the reverse strand, counting down.
TTTTTATATTGGAAAATGGTACTGGGGAGACAAATTCTTCAATTTCTCCCCAGCAGTATATCCGCTACTTTAGAAGCCAACATAACGAAGTTCGTTCATTGGCATATAGACACTGAATTTGCCTCCACAGAAGAATACTTGGATGCATGAATGATGGTAAATCCAAAGTTTTTCCAACACCTCTCAATCAATGAAATGCGATTATTACCTAAGAAGTTCATCTGGGTCCTAGTCCCCTACTTTTTATCATGTTGTAAGTGTCCATGTAGAAGGGAATTATCCAAGAAAGAAGTGGTAAGTGGGATTATTCCTCGTCTTAGAACTCACTGTAATATCAGCCATGTGACCTGCGACCCAATTTCTTGCCCTCCCAAAATGATGGATTTGTATGATCAACTTTTTTTCAATTTCTTATTACATGGGAGGAATAATTCTGTTTACTACCAGTTGGTGTTATAGCCTTTGCATAAAGCGTTTATTACTAGTAACAAGGGATACGGGATTCCCCTTTGATTAGTAAGGTTCAATTCCTTGTCTTAATTTATGTTTGATCCCCTAGTTAAATGCATAAGCTTCAGTTATGTTGTTTGTCGCAGGTCCAAGCATAGTAGTGTGACACCCGAGTAATTGCCTCTTGCCTCATTTGCCCTGTTGTTTCCCTAGTTTTTCCCGAGTTTTTTCAGAAAATGGTTCGGTTCTGATTTTTTTTAATGTGAACCTCCTTTTTTTTTTTTTTCCTCAATTTTACAAATCAGGAGAAGAAAAATAAAAGCATGGGAAGATAGAATTTTTTAAGCTTAGGGTTAAGGCTAGGGCATTATAACTAAGTTTGAACTTTGAATAAATTATTTTTTTTTGTTAAAATTTAAACGCTAATGAAAGGTTTTCTTTTAGTTATATCCTAACAATGGTTTGGTATATATATAACATTTGATCACTTCTCAAATAGTAGGTTGTATCAGATGAGGGTAGCACTAGCCTACTATTTGCCTTTTATTGTAGTACCATTTGTATATTTTTAACATAAACCCTCTTTGGTAAAAAGTGAATAATTGTCGATAAAAATCAATTTTGTTTTTATAATAGTTGGTCTTTTTTAATGTTTTATGCTTATTTATAATCTCTATATATCATATGTGATGAAATAACAAATCAATTTTTTTTTTCTTCTAATTTTACTAATATAATATTTATTTTTTAATTACCTAAATTTGCGAAGTTTTTCTAGTTTTAAATCTAGGTAATTGAATTTTATTTACACTTAACATGCCAATACCTTGTAAATTGATGCTACTATAAATCCAAGGTATTTTTGAGGTCTTTGGATAATACCTTTAGTGCCCATCCTTGCTCATTTCCTCTCATTCCTCCACCTAGAGCCCTCGGGTTACCTCGCCATCAAAATTCTAACATCTACCAAGCTCCATTTGATGGCATCCATTTTGGATCCGAGTTATCTCAAGCTCTACCAACCTCTTCATAACGAATGGATAAAATAATGCTAGCCCATTTTTTGGTATATAAATGCCTTTGGTCTAATTCTTGCCATTAGGAGGCTTGACCTTGGTAGTTCTATTAAGCTTGCCTTCACTATATAGGGGAAATGATCTAGTACTTGAGCATGTTCCAATAGTTGTGATAGCATTTGTTTATATAATGCCCAATATTTTTAACAATATTAGACCAATAGTTGTGATAGCATTTGTTTATATAATGACCAATATTTTTAACAATATTGTACCAATAGTTGTGACTTTAAAGTTGTTAGTGTTGATGATGACTACCCATAATTAAATGAAATGTATTCCTTAAATCTAAAAAGCAATAAATCATGTGATGCCACATCAACACCAATAAAACATGACGTAGATGCATAAGTATCAGTCTCTTTTTCTTGGGTCTTTTTGGACACCTTGACAAAAAGCATGCTGATGTGGCATCATATTTGATGACATGGCCTTGAAACCTTAGTTATTAGCAGGGGATTTGCCAAGTAAGGTGTTGTAAAAAATTGGGAGTGATTTGAAATTTCCATGTAGGATTTTGAGAAGCATGAAGTTAGGGTGCTCAAGTATTGGGTTCGCTCCCCTATCCATCTACTTAATATTGTGCAGATTTTGAGGCCTCCAAAATGCAGATAATTTTTCTTTATAAATGACTTTTGTAAGAATTTGGAATTAGCAAGTGGGAGGGGACTTGCCTTAAACTTATTATTTAATTCTTCAATAAATTCTTGAATTATTATTACTTAAAAATTGCATTAATGTCGAAGGGTGCTTAGTTCAGCGGTAAATTCATGTTGTAGGTATCTATAAATTTTGCCAAGCTAGAATAGTATGGTGCATCTTCATACACCATAGAAACATGGAAAAAAGGGCGGGAGTTAGGAGTTAAGGATGTTTGTGCTTTTTTTTTCCCCATTAAAGGTATTTTCTATGTAGAGACTACAAAGGAAAAGTGGAAAAGTATAAAATTGTACATTGGAAATATAAAATTATAGATACTAATGTACAATGATTGGTAAAAAGTATCAATACTCCAAGTACATTGTACATTGTATCAAATATGAAAATATGTTTTTTGATATGTTAGAAGGTTGTAATAAGATTAAAATTATTGAGCCATTCTTATTTAAGAAAAATAAAATTTTAATCATTTCAAATTAAAATGTGAGCAACTTTTTCTATTAAATATTATAAAAAAAGCACGTAAAAAACAAATGATTCTTATTGGATGGAAAGTACATGTTTTTGAAAAGATAAACAACATTTACAGGGTGTTGTACCCTTCACACAGGGCCCAAAGGGCCAAAGGAAAATATAGTTCAAACAGAACTTGAACTGCAGGAACAAACATAAACAACTGATTGACAACAGTAGAAAAACAAAGAAATTAAGCAACCCCAGAAACAGAGGGGTCAAGGCTGACTCCCCAAACCCGGGATTGAGCAAATTGGGGGGTCCCTTCTTCTTCCGGAGAACAACTGACTAGGGAGGCTCGGAAGCAGGAGCCAACGAGAAAGGAGAGAGGAGCGGCTCCACCCCAGTCACCATAGGAGAGGAGCCACCAAGCAGCGAGGGAGTTGGCAACGAAGCAACAAAGATCGAGTCAACCAAAGGAAAGGCGTTCACAGACAGAGCAGCGACAACAGAAGTTGAAGTTTGGTCAGGCACAGTCGTAACAGTGTCAGTAGATCGATCCAAAAGTGGTTCCTCGGTAGGGATGTTCGGGTGAGGAGCAAAAACCTCCTTAGAAGAAGCATCCGAAGGAGAACCCACCATGAGGTGATCCAAGAGAGCATCCTTCCACCAAGTCGCAACGCCTTTGCGACGGGCATGAGGACAGGTAACGGCCAAATGACCCACCGAAAAACATCTCCGACACCGAAAGGGGAGACCCTCATAGTCCAAGAGCTGCTTCCAAGGTTTGTCCTCCACCAACAAAACAACATCCCCAGGGAGAGGTTTGGAGTTGTCCAGATCAACTAATAACCGAGCGACCGTAGTATGCTCAAAATCCCTCGTTGTAGAATCCACCATTAAGAAGCGACCGATGGTATTGCCAATGGCCTTGAAACATGATTCCTCCCAAAATTGGAGAGGAAGATTTGGCAGACGGACCCAAACGGGTCTGGTGTTCAACGACTCCGTAAGGGGGTTGAAAGAACGAGACCAGGGCCTAATGGACAAAGAATGAATACCCCACATCCACCCCTTGTCCAGAACACTATTTCGCTCTAGTGGGGAGGCAAAGGTAGCAATAAAGAAGCCCCTAGTGCTAGGGTAGAGCTCGATTTCCCCATCGACCAAAGGTTTTTAGGAAATCGAAACCCAGTCGTGGAGATCCGGGAGGGAGGGCCATAGGCCATTGAATCTGCAGACCACATCCGTTTTCAAATAATATTCCTCATTTTCAACGACCTCTGGACCACAAATCACCACAGGGGAATCCCGGGCATAGGGTAGAGACCAATGAACTTGAATAGGAGGCCGAGCACCCACCCTAGCAGCATCAGAAAAGGACCTAGCCTTCCCTGCAGAACTCCCAACAGTAGGTGGATCCAACCGAGGGGTAGGAGCAAAGCCCGCAATTAACAAATATTTATTGATGCAACTACCTACTAGGGTAGGGACTAATAAGATCCTTTGGAAGGAGGGGAACACATGAACACAATCAAAGACGAGGGAGCTTTTTGAAGTCATAGGGATATTGATAGTTCTAAACAAGTATTCTCCTCCTATTATCTTTAACAAGAAATTAATGATTCATTTTTTTTTAATTATCTATAAACAAGGGATGGGGAGCCTTTGCTCTTTGTATTAACTTCAATATAAACAAATTTCTTCATTACAAGTTTAAGCAACCCAAATTGTGAAAAACATAGTTGCAAGGTTTGCTTGAAAATTAAACCACTTGAGAGCAAAGCAAATCAAAAGTCTTAATACTAAATTATTATATTGGAAAGTAAAGATGAACATTTTAGTGTGGTGCCACCTCAATCCACATCCACCATCTCAATAACATCTTTAGTTTTCCATTCTTTAGCATCTTCCATAGGTTTGTTCAAAAAAGGAAGAATTTGATAGCCCTTTTGGCTTTCTCAACTCTAACAATTTATGTGGGGAGAATGAACTTCGTACCGATGCTTGAAAAAAAAATTGATCCAGAAAGAGGAATAATTCTCTCCATTTGCGACCTATTTCTTTAGGACATCTTTCACATCTTAAGCTAACACTGGGAAATATGCTTCAATCTTGTGAAAGGATGACATTGAGATCAAGCTTAAAAAAAGCAACTAGAAGAGGGCAATTAGGGAAAGCTGAAATTGCCTTTAATATAGTGTCTAGTCCTCTTATTCCTATTAGATGAATTGTTTAGCCAAAGTTTTAACCAATCATTATCATTCAAGAAATCGAAAATATTTTAGGTGAGCATAGAGATGTTAGAATTTACTTTGCTACGGATTTATCCTTATAAAAAAAATCTAGCCAATCACCACCTTTAAAATGCTCTACATAGCACAATTATATGTTACAAACACATTTTGCTCATCATTGGTTTGAGATAGGGCCACAAAACATGATTTCTCATTTGCATCCATAAAGATGGAATTTTGGGTCCGTCATTTAATGCAAAATTGAAAACCACAATCAATAGAGTAATCCATTAAGATGGAATTTTGGGACCATCTTTTAATGCATAATTGAAAACCACAATCAACAAAATAATCCATACAGATGGAATTTTGGTTCAATTGTTTAATGCTTTGAAAACCACAATTAATAGAGCAATCCATAAAGACAAAATTTTGGGTCCATTGTTTAATGTAGAATTGAGAACTACAATCAATAAAGTAATTGATAAAGACAAAATTTTGGGTCCAAGAAGAATATAATATGAAATGTTCTACAAATAATTGATAATATTATGCCACTTTGAGGGGGCAACCTCCTAATCCACTTCGAGGGGGATACCTTCAATAGTCTTCAATAAGAACTCAATACTCAACATGATGACAAAATAAGACTCACAACCTCCTATATATACTTATTTATGCCTAGGATATCACCCAAGCCGACTTAGATAACCCTATATAAGCCCTAGGCCGACCTAACTAACTAACTAACAATATAATAATGATAATATGACTTAATTAAGAGTTAAGGTAGCCACAAGCCGAATACTCATAACCTGATACACACTATAGGGGTAAGGGCATAACATTGCCCTCCTCTTTACAAAAGCATTGTCCTCAATGCTAACTTTTTTCTTTTTCTTCTTCATCTCCTTTTTTACTGTCGCTTCTTTTCCTACTATTGCTTCTTGTTCCTACTTTTGTCTTTCTCTTGTTCTTGTTCTCTCTCTTTCTCTTTTTTACATCTGCTTCTTCTTCTACTGCTACTTCTTGTTCTTGTTCTTCTTGTTCCTTCTTTTGTCTTTGTCTTTGTCTTTGTCTTCTTTTATGTGGCTACTTTTTGTAGTAAGAAGGTCTAGAAAGATAATTTTGCAATAAATCACACAAATAAAGCCAAAATACTATAATTTCTTTTTCTATAACTTACCAAGGCCTAGGTTACACTCTAATAAAAAATTCTCCCAAAAATTAGGTAATTTGCAGCCTTGAGATTTTTTTTTGAAAACTCTAATTTCCTAATAAATCAATTATTTATGCTTCAATTTATCTAAAAATTAGACTGCAGCCTCCTCTGGTATTTCTCACAAAACCCACAAAAAATCAGGAACCAATTCGCTAATATGTGGGAGATAAGTGTTTTCCAAATAAATTGGGGAGAAACCCTAATTCTGATATAACTTGCTCAATTCTACTCCAATTCTTCTGAAATTTGGACTGTAGCTTCTTAGGAATTAAAAAAAAAACCCTTTAAAAATAAGACAAAATATCGCTAAAATGTGTGAGATATAGGTTTCACAAAATGACCTCCAAAACTGAAAAAATGCCTTGTCATAATGGTGCCAAGATCATGCTCTGATACCACTTGTAATGAAACAACTTGTAAAAGAAGAATATAATATGAAATTTTCTACAGATAATCGATAATAATATGCCACTTTGAGGGGGATTCCTCCAATAGTCTTCAATAAGAACTCAATACTCAACATGATGATGAAATAAGACTCACAACCTCCTATATATACCTATTTATGCCTAGGATATCACCTAGGCTGACTTAGATAATCCTATATAAGCCCTAGGCTGACTTAGATAACTAACTAACAATATAATAATGATAATATGACTTAATTAAGAGTTAAAGTAGCCACAAGCCGACTACTCATAACCTGATGCACACTATAGGGGTAAGGGCATAACATAAAACCATAATCAATAGAGTAATCCATAAAGACAAAAACTTGGGTCTATTGTTTCATGTAGAATTGAAAACCACAATCAACAAAGTAATCCATAAATATGAAAATATGGGTCCATCGTTTATTGCTTAACACTTGCCATTAAGAGGGATGCTTAGCACATGCCACATCAAAAAAATGATACACCAAACTTCTCTCCATATCATGCATTTATGGTGTCAAGTTTAGAATGCAACCCTGTCCATTGATTGACATCTTTTCAAATTATATTTTGTTCATGTGTGTCGATGGCATAACTAGCTAAGAAATTTGTAGTTTGTTGGCTTGCATAAAGCAATGAATTGTAGACTAATAACTAAGTGGATCCAACAAAGGCCAAACTTGCCTTAACATATTTTCATAATTCTAGTTTCTAGAGCAATAGTTTTTCATCACATCAAACATAATCATTGAATCCCCTTCGATATGTAAGATTGTAGTTCCATTTTGGGTGGCATCCTTAAGACCAAGTAACAAAGCTTGGGCTTTAGCTTCATTATTATTGCTAATATAAAGTATCTTTGATGCAAACCAAACTAGATTTGCCAAAATGATCTCTAATTGTACAATTGACCCTAGAGAGGTTTGAATTGCTTCTTGAGGTACCATATAATTGAGCTTTAATACATTGCAAGTAGGAGAAATCCATTTGGACATCAATCTTATAGCCTCACTATGGGGAGAGAGGGAGGGTAGGTGGGGAGTAGGGTTGAGGATCAAATTGGGCCAAATATTGAGCATTTCTTTGTCCCAAGTTTTTTTTTAAATTTCTCTTTGGGAATGTTCTCTATCATTGGACGTCACCATTTTAGAGAGTTACAAATCAATACTTCTTTGGTTGGCAATGCTTTTTCTTTTTCTTTTTTCCTTTTTTCTGTTAGATTCTTTCCATAAATGCAAATGAGAAGCAAAGGGTTGATTATCCAAAAACTTGAGAAAGTTGACTTCTTTTGCACCACATGCCAATTGTTGAAAAGATTAATGAGATTATTTGGTAGCATGCTTGACTAATTGAGTTTCACACAAAGTTAAGTCCAACATTTCATTGCAAATGAACATTGCATAAGTAGATAACCAATGGATTTCTCATTTGCTCGACAAAGATTGCATCTTGAAGGACAAAGATTCCCACCTTTTTTAGGTGGTCTCTAGTCAAGACTTTCTTGTGCAACATTGTCCATGCAAAAGTACTTGCCTTTGGGAGGCAAGCTTTATTCTACCACTTTGAAGTAGGCCAATCCATTATATCTTGAGGATTTGGGTAACCAAATATTCTAGTTTGTCAAATAAGCTTTAGACTTAAAACTAGCCCATTTGATTTCATCCTCTTAGACATTGATAGCCAACTTTATCTTATCCAACTCTATTTTTAATATCAAATTCCATGCCTCGAGAATATTCAATGTAGTCAAAGTCTTGAAATTATCTCTCAACCCCTCTTCTCTTCAAATGTAGTTTGCACCTTTTGACATTTGAGTTAAAATACATTCCTCAGACCAACTTCAATTCCTGTGTCTTATTTTCAGTTTTTGAAATACTCTCAAGCTTGCTCCATCTTTCTTTGAACAAACTAAATCCCAATCAAATAAAGGGATTTTCTTGTTGCCCCCCGCTCTAAAAATTTCCTCATGATTTTGTCAAAACTGTCAATGAGCCCAATTGACGTTTCAAGGGAGTTGACATAAGACATTTAGAAGGGTTGCTAAAATATATTTTAATAAAAAAAATCTACTATTAAGTGACAATCCTCTCGACAAAAAGGAATCAACCAAGTTCTTACATAAAGAAATTAGGCCAACACCAATGAACAAAAGTACGTCCAAATATTTCCTTGACATAATACACCTTGAATCCCATCAAGTTTAACGAATTGATCTTCAAAACAATAGTAAAAATAGTTTTTTTAAGAAAACTTTCTTCCTCTAAACTAGTTTTCTTGAACAAGATGATATCATTTATAAATTATCGTGGGTAAGGGCTTCAAGCCCATTTGGAACATTGACACCTTTCCATGTCCCCAACGAATTCATTCTATATTGAGCTTCCAAAGGCTTCAAACTTTAAAATAAAAAATAAGCAATGAAAGTGGATTGCTCTACCTGAGACATCTCATGGGCTTAAAGAAACCTGTCAACTTGGAATTAACTAAAAAAATCTTGGATTGGATATCAAATTTCTCCATTCCAAACAAAATCCAAAAATATCAATTAATAAATTACAATTTACTTTATGATAGGCCTTATATCCAACTTTACAATCATTCCTTTGGGCTTTGTTAGGAATGTAAGCACCTTGTTGTAATGGATTGGACGAAACTACCTTATTTCTTCACCGATAGCTTTGTTAGCTGTTACCCTCAACATGATTATATTCAGATGAAAATTCACAAAGGAAGCAGGGGCAGATTTTATAGAACTAGAGATATCAATTTACAGTTATATCTTTTAGCATTTTGGAGGACTTTTGAGACTCCTTATTTACCCTTAAACATCCTTCCCACAACATCCTTATTTGCCCTTTTTCAAATTTGAAGAGGCAGGGCTATCCCCCTTGATTGTTAAAGAGATTGGAAAAATGGTTGGAGTTATAAATGATTTGAGTATCCATTCTTTGTTCATTTAGGATTGATAATTTTTAGGAGTTTTTATAAATAGGTGGTTTCATGGATTTTGTAATAATAGGTAAGCTTAAAATTTTAAGCTTCAAAATTTTTGGAAGTTGGTGGTCTCATGATTTTTTAGCAACAAAAATTGCTAAATCTACAATCAAATTTGCAATTATATAATAAATTAAAAAATTATTAACAAAAGTATCACATCTCGTACCAAAATTTTAAGAAACTAGTGGAAGAAACTTTTAATACCATCCCAAAAATGTAAGATAATAAACATTGTTACCAATAAGTTTTTTGTTAGTAAACAGTTATATTCAGATAAGATGATTCAATTTTATATGAAATTATATAAATAAACATTTACATCAATAATAAAATAAAGTGATATGTTGTGTGAGATTATTTTCTGTATTGCCTGTGTTGATCAGAATTGTATGTGTAATTTTTAATTCCATCATTTGATATCAGAGCACAAACTAGTCTTGTGCTTGTGACATGTGAATAATGAGAATACAATTATAATTGGATTAAACTCCATTGACAGAGGAGGCAGATCATAATGATGGCGATGAGATGCACTTTTTTGGTAGCCGAAATGAATTTACTGCTGTGCAAAAAGGTGTTTGAAGGAGTTTTCACAAAGCAAATATTCTCAAAATAAGTTGATGTTTATGAGGAGAGGTTTTTGTTTTTTGAACTTTGTAGTTAGTTAGTCAAAATATTCTCAAAATAAAGACATTGTAGAAGGAAGGGGTCACAGTTTTATGACTAGAACATCTTGTGGAATCTTTGAAAGTAGTCGCCTAAATATTAAGGGGATCAAAGAATTTCAAAATTACAATATTTGTTTCAACCATCACAATATTTATTTTCAGCCACCACAATATTTGTTTCAGCCAGAACCGTATAAGGAGGATTAATGTAGCAAGTGAGACTTAATGTTTTACATTGAAGTTTGGATGTGTAATAGTCTTGATCATATTAGAGTATGCAAACATAGAGGTGTTGGTTAGTTTGTTTTCCTTTTGGGTTAAATATTAGAATAAATTTGATTCATTGAAGGGTTGGTTATAAAAGATTTTAATAACAAATTTCAGATATGGAGGGTTATGGTTTATGATGTTTGGTTTTGGAATAGGAGATGGGAATAAGAGTTTAGATTTTGTTGCATGTTAAAGGTTAAAGTTTTGTTTTTTGTGGGGTTTGTTATTTTTGGCATTGTATGCATTAGAGTAATAAGAACAATAAGGGTGCGTTTTATTCTTTGGAGGCATTAAGATTGACTAAATGGGAAACGTTGTTAAAAGAATAAAGAGAAAAGATGTTTTAGAAGAACTATTGGAAGTTAAGCAATCTAATTCCAAATTGATAGCAGATTTTAAGGAAGTTCACAAGAAAAAATATGAATATTTGTGTGAAAAAATTAGTCTTAAAAATGAATTGGAGAATGTTAAAACAAAAAATGGAGAATTAGAAGATAGATTGATGTTGTTTGAAGAAGTTGAAAAGAAGAATGAACATTTGGAAGAAAAGTTAAAAAAAATTAGAAGAAAAAATGAATTACAGAAAATGAGATTTCTAGGTTGAAAGCATGAAATAATCAATTAGATCAGTTGCTTATATCATGTTAAAAGGAAAATAAATGTTTGAAATCAAAAACATTAGTTTGTAATGTCTCGTGTGGCACAAAAGATTTGTGTTGTTCCTTTGTTATATTAGTTGGGTTGTGTAATATCACTGAAGTTGTTTTTGATGAAGAGTGTAAAGATGAACATGATAATATGTTTGAATTTGCAAATATTGTTAGTTCTAGTGAGGAGAATATTGGTTTACAAATCATGAAAATAAAGGGATATAAAGGTCAAGGATTAGGAAAACATGGACAAGGAATCAAAGAGCCAATTGAGCCAATTATGGGCCAAAGTAGGCAGGTCTTGGTTATGTCATAGGTAAAGAAAATGATGTTATAGGTGTTATAGGTTTAAACAAATTCGTTCAAGGAATACAATGTGTGCAATATTCTCATTGTAACAGGAAATGACATATAAAGGATAAGTGTTGGGATATACATCCTTGTAGCGTACGTGGTTTAAGAAATCATTTTGAAAAGGTGTGTTGGCATAGAGAGTGGAAAAATGCATATATGAACAACTACATGTGAATGAATTATGGATGAAGTCATGGATCGAATTGGGAAAATATTACATGTATGTTCAAAAGATTGTATAAGTATCCATATTCGTTTATCAAAGATAATAGTAATCAAACAAGGTTTGAAGGTTTGAGACGATTGACAAATATTGTTTTGTAATCATAAAAAGTGTAGCAACATGAGGAAGAGTACATTCGATAATTGAATTGTTTTTTGCAGATTTGTTACTTTTGTGGCATTGTTAGTTTTTGCCTAACTTGTTGGTGATAAATTTGGAAATTGTTTGGTCCTAAAAATTGGAGATTTATGGTTGGATTGTAAGATAGGTCTCAAGATTGATATTTATTTTGATCAAGATTTTGAGATTGCAAGACATTGTCGATAGAGGAGAGTGAACTATGTATGGTCATGGTTTGGGGTGAGCACCAAAAGAGTGACAATGGTCAATTGTAGTTTGATCATATTTGATTGTAGAGTGATTGCATCGGTGATTGAAGAATGTAGATTCACCATTTTTGGTAGATGGCTAGAGAGTACTGCAACATGTATTTTGGAGTTTTTCTTCAAAATATTCCTTATGGTGGAGAATATGGAATAATGACCATTTTTTAATGTTCGTTGTGGGGGAGTATGTAGGATAATAAACATTGTTACCAATTAGTTTTCTGTTAGTAGACACTTATGTTTAGTTAGGATGATTCAATTTTATATAAAATTGTATGAATAGACATTTACATCAATGATAAAATAAAGTGATATTTTATGTGATATTATTTTCTGTGTTGATCAAAATTTTGTGTAATTTTTAATTCCATCAAAAGACACTACCTTAAAATCTAAATTTAAATCTAAAAAGTAGGGGCTCTTATTTTCTTGCACAAGGTTCTAATTTATCATGTAGCCTAATTTTCTTCTTCTCATGGGACCCTCTACTCCACATAAATAGTCCCTCTAATGACTCCATAAGACCCCTTCCTAATTAAAACCACTTCTATTAATCCATGTGTAGTATTTGTTGGAGTCTTGTTTCACACGCCTCAAAATGTGAAATATTAAGTCCGCAAATACATAGTGGTTGTTTTCTCAGTGGTTTAAGGAAGTAAACTTGAGTGAAATGAATGTGACTATCTTAATAATATGGTGTTGGAGAATGTCAAGATCAAGAGCATGAAAAAAAATTCACGTGAAAAAAATAAGCACAATAGTATGTCTATCAATATACAATGAAGAGTGTGTAAATACAATGACCAAGCCTCAAGCATATATAGTTAAAGATGAGGAGATGAGAAGGTAGGAGTGAAACTCTTGCTACCCCTCTATAGATGGGACACTTGTGAGCTCACTTGACAAGTGTGTGAGTAAGTTTCAATAGGTGTCTCAAGTCACAAGGACACATGTCTCAACCATATGAAGTGAGATAAAAGCAAAATAAACTTAGGTAAACTTAAGTTAGGTGTGAATAGGTCAATTCTAGAAAGGTGATTAGCTAACTAGATATGATAATGACTCTATTTACACTAACAACCCCTTAAGTGCAACTTAGAGAGTAATGTATGCACTAATGATGATTCTCGACTACTAGGCCATGTTATGTACTCATGTACAAATTTATTATAAAGTGGAATAAAGGAGAAAAACCTAGTGGAAAATTAAAACCCCTCTCAAAAAAAGAAATAATGCAATGAAATAAAATGTACAAATGAAGAAGATAGAAGGACTCATGATGACCCCCAAGGACTAATTTTATGATATAAGTACAAGAAATGTTCCCCCCATAGGAGAGAAAAAGAGAGACTATGGAGCCCCCTATAAGATTATAGAACCTGTAGTGCTGAATGATGCTCAAAGAAGAATGCAAAATGTGATCCTGAATGTCGAATAAAATTTCTTCCTCGTGGAAGAAGATGAATTGTAGATAGGTGCATGACATATTCCCATGTGAATGTTATGATAAGGTGGCATTAACCTTGTAATCCTATGCCATTTGTATGTATCCATGTTCCTTTGAATTTGTTCTAGGGGACATGTGAGAAAACTATTAAATTTTGGCATTATTGTAATTATATTTTAAAGAGAGGATTTAATTTTTGTGGAGTTTACACATCAAATATGGATAAGGAATATCTCTTAGGAATCTATATTGGAAGTTTGAAGGTCTTGGATGGGGCACCCAATATTGGAGATGAAAAGGTGTCCATTGGTGTTCCATTGGGGATAAAAAAGGTCATCAAAGCATTCAAAAAGTCAAGATTTGGATAGACTATGGGTTAGGCATCCATTTGAGAGTATTTTATTTCTAGTTAATATTTTACTATTTCTTTTGGATGTCCAAGAAGAGAGGAATGGATTTTTGTAGATTCTTTTGTACCACTTGTTTTGGTTTACCATTCATGGTTTTACCTCCCACAATTTCTATAAATTGGAGCCATGAGATGGTAGTTTCATATTGAGTTCTTGCAGGTAACAGGGTGTTATCGGGTTGATCGAAGATCAGTAGTGAAGTGTATTATTGTGTACTCACTCAAATATTAATAATATACTTTCCCTCTACTCGTGTGGAGTTTTTTTATTGAAAGGGTTTCTCCACATAAATTTGGTGTCACATTTTGTTTTCTGATTTTTATATTGTGATGTATGTTGCAATCACATGTTTAAATATGATTTGGTAATCTAATTTTAAGAGTTTAATCCACTTGCATAAGTTCATATTGTAGCTTTCCTTCACCTTGTTTTCAACATTTGGTATCAGAGCTAACTGTTTTGTTGATAAGGGGACACCTTTCTCTTAAGTGTTGGAGGTTTTTTGGCTATAGTGGGAGATTTTTTTGTGGTATATTGTAGATTTGTGAAGAGGATTTTTTCCATAGATTCTACCTCTTGCCAGGATATTGAGAAATTCAATGGAACAGGCTACGAGATGTGGAAACTGAAGATGGGGGATCTCCTTGAAGAAAGAAATCAGTGGTTGCCAGTTTCACAAGAGAGTAAACCAACTACAATGTTCGATGAAGATTGGAAAAAAATAGACAAGAAGGCATGAGGAACCATATGATTGTGTCTCACATATTTCTTCCTTTTGAATGTCTCCACAGAAGACACCACATACAAGTTGTGGAAGAGGATAAATGATATTTATCAAATTAAAAGTTTGTCTAACAAGTTATAACTTGAAAGACGGTTATATTCAATAAAAATGAAAGATGGTGATTCTATTGGAGACCATTTAAATTATTTCAATCTCATTATAATTCATCTTGCATTAGTAGATGTGAAATTAGAAGATGAAGATAAATGTATCTTGTTTCTTTGTTCTTTGCCCGAATCCTTGGAAAATCTAATTATTTCCATAAGTAGTGGTAATGTAGAGCCAAAGATGGACAACATGATTTTCATACTTATTTTAGAGGAGATGAGGAGAAAGTCTATGATTTTTGTCTCTCAATATGCCTTGCATGTGCAAGGAAGGTCCAAAGAGAAAGATCCTAAGGGGATAAAAAATGGATAAGTCTAAAGGATGTTCTAACACCCCCGAAAAGAGCATAGTAAAGAGAAAGAGGGAATGCGAAGGATTGTAAGAAAAAGAAAAAGAATGTTGATTCCTCCATGTGGAAAAGTCCTTCGATGATGATTTTGATGCTTTGTTTATTTCAGCTAACTCTATTAGTAATAATTCTTGGCTTATATATTCAGGTTGCTCCTACCACATGACTCCTCACAAGGAGTGGTTTATTACTTACAAAGCATATGATGGGGGAGATGTTTTTGTTGGTGATAACAATACTAAGAAGATTGTTGGTAAGGGAAAGGTAAATTTGTGTTTTAGTGATGGGAGGATTAAGTACCTTGATGATGTTTTACATATTCCAGGACTTGCGAGAAATTTACTTTTAGTATCCAAGTTGAATGATTCTAGAATGCATGTGACATTTGACAAGTCTAGTTGCAGGTTGGTAAGAGGGAGTTTGGTGATAGCTAAAGAATCTTGGATATAGACTTTGTTTAGGCTAAATTCCTCTACTTTATGTAACTCTTCCAATGTAACTAACAATGAAAATGAATGTATGTTGTTGCACCATAGATTGGGTCATATTGATGAAAAAGGTCTTAAGACTGGATTCTTAATAAAAAGTTGGTTGACAATATTTCTGATTATTCTGTTGGAAAAAAATGATTTCAGTGAGCATTGTGTGTTTGGTAAAAAAATAGATATTCATTTCATAATGGAACTAATAAGGCAAATAGATTATTAGATATCATTCATTCAGATGTATGTGGACCACTGAAAGTTGATTCTTTGGGTAAATCTCGATATTATGTCTCTTTCATTGATGGTGTCTCTAGATACATATGGGTTTATTTTATGCATTCTAAATATGATTTTTTCACTAAGTTTAAGGGATTTAGGTCCTTAGTTGAGAAGCAATCAAATTATAAGATAAAAGTATTGAGATCTGGCAATGGGGGTGAATATTGTTCCAGAGAATTTGATGAGTTATGTAAGCATGCATGTATTGTTCCACAAAAGACTACTCCTTACACTCTCCAACAAAATGGGGTAGAAAAAAGAATGAAACGAACCTTGATGGAAAGAGCTAGGAGCATGTTGAGTGGTGCTAAGCTTGATAAATGCTTTTAGACAAAAGTGGTTGGTATTGCTTGTTATTTGATTAATAGATCTCCTTGTTTAGCTCTTGTTGATAAAACTCCATATGAAGTATGGATAGGTAGAAATCCTCCCATTTCACACTTAAGGGTCTTTGGTTGTGAGGATTTTGTTCATGTGCCTCAAGAGAAGTGATCTAAACTAGATCCAAAAGCTCAAAAAATGCATCTTTGTTGGTTATGGTGAGAATGTAAAAGGTTATAAGCTTTGAAATCCTAAAAATCCTAAAATATTTTCTAGAGATGTGATTTTCAAGGAGCTTAGAGCTTACTCAAATGAAGAACAAACAAAAGAGAAAGATAATACAAATACAGTGCACTTTGAGACAAATATTGAGAAGTTGTAAGATGTACTTGTGGAAGAGCAACCAGATGGATTTGAGGATGGAGAAGAAGAAGAGGGTTCAAATAGTTCAGAGGATGTACATGATGAGAACATAGAAGAAGAAGAATAGGTAGAGCCCATTACTCCTACCTTGAGGAGGTCCACAAGTTTTACATCCCAATTGTGAAGTTACTATTTACTATTACTACGTAGGGTAATTATGAATGTAATGTGAATTTTGGAGATGAATAAATTATGCTCATAAATTGTTATCAATATGAATGTTATCTCATTTGATGTTGTTTCATTTGATGCTATCTCAATTGATTTTATTCATGGTGAAATATTGAATATATGTGAATAGGTGGTTATTGAATTATTATTTCTAAATTTGAAGATGTTTATATATACTGCTTATTGTTGTGAGCAATTGAATACCAAGGCGTGTGTTAGTAGTTGCAGGTAAATGTTCATTCCTCCAAGTGGAGGGGAAGTATCACTCGGGAGAAGATCTTGGTTGGGTAACTGAAAAAAGTAACTATTTGAGCATATACACACCACATTAGAATGATTGAGTTGAGTCAATTTGTGGGTAATAGGTAAGTCATCCTTAGCCGATATATTTTCATTTGAGAGTCTTGTTACTACTGCATGCATTTTGGGGTGATTTTTATCTGTTTGAGCTTTAAGTCATTCCTTATGACTTTCTATTGATTATGCTTGGGTTGGGTCTTTGGGTTTTATGAATGTTTATCTTTACATCATTTTATATGAACAAAAAATGTAGTATGAATATGAGCACATATATAAATACATATACATAGACCTGTGTATGAGACGAAAATGCACATGTGAGTAGAAATACTCACAAAGGCACATACAAAAGGAAATAACTATATGCATATATATGTGTGTGATTATAGTCACAAGGTCATAATCAGTCGATATCGAATGGATTACTTGACTATCATATTGCCATATAATGTATATGCTTGTATAATATACACAAATACACTTACCAACATTGATGCTTAACATAGAGGTGTATAAATGCATATATTATATAAGTATATGCGTATAAATATATATACACTTATTATCATTCACAAAATATGTTAAAATAGCTATACATCGGATGGAATGGGTATATATTATGTGGATACAAATATATATATAGAGTGTATAATGTGTGGATACGTGCATATTACTTGATGTAAACTGACAAGAGGATATAGGCATTCAAAGTATCGAATATATTTGTCCAATAAGTTAAAATATAAATATATATGTACATATATATATATATATATATATATATATATATATATAAATATATATATATATATATATATATATATATATATATATATATATATATATATATATATATATATATATATATAAGTATGATGGATATACTATATATATATGTATATATATATTATATTTTATTGTAAGGTTAAATAGCGTTATATATTATATATATATATTTAAATGGCACAACGATAAAGATGGTAGAAGGCTTATCAAAATCCAAAGTTTGACTCTAACTTGCTACACATGAATGAAGGTGCTTGTACTTGGCAAACAAATCATAATGCTAAAACAATAGTAGGGACCATCGATTAAGACTAAAGAGGTGAGAATTACAATAGTAACTATTGACCAATTAGTGGTGGCTGTTGGGTCTCAAAAACACAGGTTTGAACCACGAGAGGTTGCCAAGCTCTCACAATGCTTTTGGCCAACGTACAAGGCCAATTGATGCAATTGTACCTTTTGCTCTTTAGGCTCTGCAAAACCTAGGCGGGTTCACCTATCTGTATGTTGCAGATTTAAGATGTATTTAATGGTAAAATAATCTATCCACAATGGCAAAGGGAAGTGGACAGATAAAATCACTACAACTACTCCTACTCCTACTGCACAAACGAAAGGTTTTTGAATAAATTGTTTGATATGAATTTATATCTCTGGGCTGTGGAAGATCAGTGCCTTCTATCCACATGGGCAATGGAGTCAAAAAATGATATGTGTTTCCTCTTATTGGCTTAACTCTAGTTGTTAGGCACTCTGAAAATTCTATGGTTGACATAAAACTTCATTAAATCTATGACTTGCATAAACAGTGCTGGAATGTTTCTCTATTAGGTTCTTCTTTAACTATCCAAAAGAAATTTTAAAACCACCGTGACTTACTAAAATATTTTAATACTGACTTGCAAACACTAGTTAATTAAATCACACAAAATGAGAGTGCACTTTGATAAATCAGAGATATACTTGATATGCTGATTTAAATGATTAAAAGACTTCGAGTTGGAGACAACCAAAATAAAGAATATGAGTTTATACAACACAACAACTGAACACCAAAAGAATATCACCAATTAAAACATTTATCTCCATTAATTCTGTTTCAGGAAAGGTACATTCCCCAGTCCATTTTCTGGAAAAAATCTAACCCCTACAGTCTAACTACTGCCTAACTACTTATCCCCATTGCAACTGATTTTTCAAATTATTTATACATTATAGTCCAAGGGTCGTGACCCTTCACATGACTGGTAAGACCGCTTACATTCTTTAACATAATTTAAAAATATTCGATTAAGTTGCCTTATTGGCAAATCAAATATTTAAAACTATAGTCATGCTTTGATTTTACATTAATACGTTTCTGCCCTTTAATATTTCGCTTTACATGCTGCTGCGAATCTTCTCTTTATTCTTACTATCTCCGTAACTTCATTTATGTTTACCGCCTACGGTTATCTCCACCATTTACTGCCTTAACGTAGTCTGCACTTTACCTGTCTGTGGTATCATGGTCCCTTGACTTTGACTGCTTTGTTTTACCGCTCTACCGCGGGCTCGTTGCTTGCACCCTGTAGTTCTGCGGTGATCATCTCTGACTATTACCTCCTCATCGCTTTCCTATCATAGCGCCACCGTGGTCACTATGTTAATCGTGCGCAGTATAGTGGTTGGCATTTCCTTCTATGCTTCGTCGCTTCCTCCATCATCTCTCGCCTATTACCGTGGTCACCGCGGTCTCCCTCTGGACTATGCGCGGTTGTTCGGTAACCGCTTTGCCTCTTAACTCACTGCCACTGCGTTCACCACGGTCTCCATCCCAAATGGCCACGGTACCACGATAGACACTTTACATCACCGCCTTTGCTCATCACCGCATCGCTTACCGGTTATCTCACCACCACCGCGATACCATGGTCAATGAATTGAACGCACATGGTGTGGCTATAAAACTTCATGCCAGCCCGTTGTTTGCCACCGCCATACCACAGACCCCTTTGTGGGAGGCCATGGTAAAGCGGTAAGTGACAGAGGGTGTGAATGTTAAGGTAGCGGTAAGGGTATAAGTCACTTCTAGCACATTGGATGATGATGAAGTGAATTTGTGTATGAAAAAAATAGGAAAATGGACATAAATGAGTTAAATCACTTAGGCTTTAATGGTAAATATGAGGTTTAAATGAGAAAAACCCTTAGGATTTTAAATGGAAATTTTGGTTCTAACAGTGGCTCCTGTTGGGGATGAGTGATTTTGCAAATCACTGCAAGAATCTCAAATTTATTTGGGAGAGCAGACCAAGCAAAGGAAAGGATATGAAAATGAAGGCAATAGCAGATGGAAGGAATGAATAGATGAAGGATATGAAAATGGAGAAAATGGAGAAGTGGAAAACCCTAGACTACTGTACATGGAAAAAAGATTTTTTCAACAAGGGAATTCCTGAGAATGTCCATGTACTGGCAAACCCAGACCCTTCAAAAAAGTACTGTGCATGGAAGAGAATGATTAAAGAGGTTTATTAGGAATTGTCCATGCACTAGAAATCCCTAATCCTCTATGTCTTCTATGGTTCAAAAAATCAAACCATAAAGGATGGCGCTATGCCATCCAAAAGAAAAACCTGTACTTTCCTCTGTCATAAAATTTGTTCTGAATAGAGCTCATCAGGTTTCTTTTGAAACTATCCATTCCACCTGCCCTGCAACATGCACTGCCATTGAAAACCTTCAGGAAATCATTATGTTCAACTTGAATTGTACTCATTTCACCATTCTACATTTCATCATTTTTATTATCATATGAAAAATATTTATCACCCTCAACATACAAAGTGTATCCACATTCAACAAAATATTGCTCATTATCATATGTTGCTGAATGATCAAGCAGCTGCACTGGGACCTGAAAATCTAAATACTCCTTATGGCAACCAAAAAATCCTATCTCATCAATATTTTCTGAAACAATCAAATCACTTTCCATTGGTTTCCTATCACCAGTTGGCATTGACACACACATTTGATCCATATAGTCTTCTTGATACATACTTGAATCAATAAAAGTTGAACACTCATTATCAATGATATGCAAACCAGTATCTTTCTCTTATAGGAAAAAGTCATTCAAGTCACATACCTCTCTTTGGACACAAACAATCTTTGATCAGCTTCAAAGAACTCCTCATCACTGTTATAGATGCACATGGGGTTATATGAATTGTTACTTTCATTGTCAAAACAAATGTAGGTTGGAGCCAAAAATTTGGAATCATCTTCATGTGCACATCTCTGGTATTCAAGAGTTAATAAATTTGAAACTTGCTCACTGCTGAGTGAACATGTTTCATCCAAATCTCCTGCTATTTCTCCAACTTCTTGATCTCCATATGAACTACAACAATCATCTTGTCGTAGATCAACAACCACTATTTCATCTTCACAATCTGGATCACAATCTGTTATGCAAGAGAGACTCTCCATATGTTCATTATTGGATGGCATGATATCCTCTTCTAATTCAGCTTCTGAATCACTCCCCAGATGATGTGTCCCCACCAATATCATTAATGCTGCAATCATCTTCCAAATCTGAAAAATTGTCATTAGAAATCCCAGTGATAGATTTATCCTCCATTGGCTACATTATTTGATCATTCATGATATCACTATTAGATTCGTTGTTGACAGTGTCCATATACCTTGTCTCAAGCATGGAATGAAGAAATTTATTTACTACATCCAAGGCATGCTGTTTTGATGATTCTGACCAATAAACTAATTCAGGCTCCCATGCTCTTGCAAATTGTGTAACAAATGTGGGTCTTGTAGGCCTATGATGAGGAGGTAATTGCATACAGATGTCTACCATCCTGTTGTATAGAGAGTTTTCATCCTCTCCTTCATATTTACTTATGTCAAAAAATGTATGTAAGGGGGAAATTCCACATTCTGATTATGTAATGGAGTCTTGGCTTTGAGTATGTACATCATCTTCTTCTTCTTGATTATGAAAAATAATCATCATCTTTGTCCTCATACTGGCTCAAGAATATTTATTTCAGATCCTCCCATGAAGATATACTTTGCAAAGGAAAACTTTTAAACCATTCCCTTGCATTATCCCTCATAGATCTTGAAAAACATTTCATAATGAAATCCTCTGGATAAATTTGAAAGTTGACAATGAAATTCTAGAATCGTTCCATATGCTCATAAGCTGATTCATCCCATTCTCCATGAAATTTAGGGATATGCATTAGCAGTTCTATTAGTTCGTAGGGGTAAGAATTTGGGTAGCCTTGGACATTGCTAAAGTTAAATGGTTTATCAATAATTGAGACAAAATTTGGAGGGCCATATGGGTTTCAGTAGATCATTGATCTTTTTTCGGGAAATGGAAGATGAATATTCATTTGATGCAATGGCTATGGTGCATAAGTGTTCTGCTGTGAATAGAGCACATTACCTCCATTATCAAAGTTCTCAGTTGTACCATGTGGTGTCCAAGATCTACTGGGATTTGTGTATTCACTCTCACTGTATGATGGCCTATTTGGTGATGTATTTGGAACACATTCGGCTCCCAACTGCAACAGTCGTTGTTCCACTTGTCGTGTTTTTCGTTTCCAGTATAACCTTTGCTGTTCCAATTCTTCAAACTCTTTCATTGACCGGTGTCTTCTTTCTTCTTCTACCATCTTGAAAAAATGTTATTGCTCCACAACATCCATGCATTATTTATCAAATTGAAATAGAGTCGCCACCTACTTTTCCAAAAGTAGGAAAATGAAATGGATTGCTTTGGTTTGCCCCAGCGTAATCTCCAAAAAAAAATGTGAAACCCTGTTGACTTTATAAATGGAAAGGCTAAAAAAATCTTCATGAGTAATTCCCCAGTAGAGTCACCAAACTGTTGTGTGTGTGACTCGGATGGGGAGCTGCAAACTACACAAGTATGATTCTCTGTCTGAAGACCAATTTTGAAACTATTTTGACTTTATCAATGGATAGGCTGGAAAAATTTCTTGATGGGTTATTCCCCAGTAGAGTTGCCAAACTGTTGGGTCTCAAAAATGCAGGTTTGAACCACGAGAGGTTTCCAAGCTCTCACAACACTTTTGGCCAACGTACAAGGCCAATTGATGCAATTGTACCTTCTGCTCTTCAGGCTCTGCAAAACCTAGGCGGGTGCACCTATGTGTATGTTGCAGATTTAAGATGTATTTCCTGGTAAAACAATCTATCCACAATGGCAAAGGGAAGTGGACAGATAAAATCACTACAACTACTCCTACTCCTACTGCACAAATGAAAGGTTTTTGAATAAATTGTTTGATATGAATTTGTATCTTTGGGCTGTGGCAGATTAGTGCCTTCTATCCACATGGGAAATGGAGTCAAAAAATGATATGTGTTTCCTCTTATTGGCTCAACTCTAGTTGTTAGGCACTCTGAAAATTCTATGGTTGGCATAAAACTTCATTAAATCTATGACTTGCATAAACAGTGCTGGAATGTTTCTTTATCAGGTTCTTCTTTAACTATCCAAAAGAAATCTCAAAACCACTATGACTTACTAAAATATTTAAATTCTGACTTGCAGACACCAGTTAATTAAATCACACAAAATGAGAGTGCACTTTGATAAATTAGAGATATACTTGATATGCTGATTTAAATGATTAAAAGACTTCGAGTTGGAGACAACCAAAATAAAGAATATGAGTTTATACAACACAACAACTGAACACCAAAAGAATATCACCAATTAAAACATTTATCTCCATTAATTCTGTTTCAAGAAAGGCTCTGTCATTATTTACATTCCCCAGTCCATTTTCTAGAAAAAATCTAACCCCTACAATCTAACTACCGCCTACCTACTTACCCCCATTACAACTAATTTTTCAAATTATTTATACATTACAGTCCAAGGGTCATGACCCTTCACATGACTGGTAAAACTGCTTACATTCTTTAACATAATTTAAAAATATTTGATTAAGTTGCCTTATCGGCAAATCAAATATTTAAAACTATAGTCATGCTTTGATTTTACATTAATACATTTCTACCCTTTGATATTTCGCTTTACATGCTGCTGCGAATCTTCTCTTTATTCTTACTGTCTCCGCAACTTCCTTTATGTTTACCGCCTAAGGTTATCTCCACCATTTACCGCCTTATCGCGGTTTGCACTTTACCTGTCTGCGGTATCGCGGTCCCTTGACTTTGACTGCTCTATTTTACCGCTCTACTGCGGGCTCATTGCTTGCACCCTGCGGTTCCGTGGTGATCATATTTGACTATTACCTCCTCATCGCTTTCCTGTCACTGCGCCACCGTGGTCACTATGTTAACTGCGCGTGGCATAGTGGTTGGCATTTCCTGCTATGCTTTGCCGCTTCCTCCATTGTATCCCGCCTGTTACTGCGGTCACCGCAGTCTCCCTCTAGACCATGCATGGTTGTTCGGTAACCGCCTTGCCTCTTAACTCACCGCCACTGCATTCATCGCGGTCTCCATCTTAAACGGCCACGGTACCGCAGTAGCCACTCTACACCGTCGCCTTTGCTCATCGTTGTGTCGCTTACCGGTTATCTCACCGCCACCGCGATACCGCGGTCAATGAATTGACCACGTGTAGTGTGGCGGTAAAACTTCATGCCAACCCATTATCTGCCACCACCATACCATAGGCCCCTTTGTGGGAGGCCGCAGTAAAGCGGTAAGTGACATAGGGTGTGAATGTTAAGGTAGCGGTAAGGGTATAATTCACTTCTAGCACATTGGATGATGATGAAGTGAATTTGTGTATGAAAAAGATAGGAAAATGGACATAAATGAATTAAATCACTTACGCTTTAATGGTAAATATGAGGTTTAAATGAGAAAAACCCTTAGAATTTTAAATGGAAATTTTGGTTCTAATAGTGGCAAAAAACAATAGATGGTAGTCGATTAATAAAGACTATTTTTGACGTTGAATGACCAAAGCAATAAGGGTTGATGATAGTCATCAAGTTGGATGTCGACTTGGAAATATACACGGCTGTGTGTATGAGCTATGTATCGCCAACCAAGACACATATGAGATAAACGTTTTAATATGAAAACTATGGCTTGGTCGATAGAGTAAATGAGGAATACATGGACTAATTCCAACATAATAAGTGGTTTAGTCGAATCAACCTATAAACTAGTCGATTCATTCTATGTGTTGTAAAAATATCATTGAATTATTCGCTTCATCTGGAAATCGTGCCAACTTAGTGTGGTAAAGAGGTTTTGGCGCCACCTCTGATTCCATTTTCCTGTAGATGTCATTTCTAGAGAAATATTCAAATTCTCCATGTGTTGATTGAAATGGTCTTTGAAATTCTGTCAATGAGAAAGTCGATCTGTTGATAGTTTTTAGTGAGGCTGAGCATTTATCATCGCCACCATTATGCTAATTCACTTTGCATGAAACTGGTGTCATTCTTCATGCCTTAACTGTATGATTTTTGAATGTTGGTTGCTCTATAAATAGTCACACCATTTCACTTGAAACACATTCATTCTTCTGTGATCATTATTTTCATTCTTCCATTCATTTGTGAGAGACATATTTTACCAAGAGTTATACGTCTTTTGCTGTCTATTACTTCTGAGATATTACCAACCATATTCATCTATTGTATGAGTGAGGAAAGAGTGATATTTTGAGAGAAAGAGGTATCTTATTTGTTAGAGAGAAGTGTGCTATCAACAAGAGAGAGAGAGGGAGTTGTTTTGGGAAGTTGATTTAAAGTTGAATCACTATTGGAGAAGGCTGCACAGTCATCATTAATTAGGATAAACATTAATAGGCATGGGGATTTCTTCTTCTTGTTATTTACATGGATTTTATGTGCTTTCTATGTTGCCTGAAATGTCTTTTCTGTTTGTGCAATAGAAGTATTTATGAATGTCTTTTGAAAAAGGGAATTGAAGCTTTTTAGGGTGTTTCTATATTATGCTTGTAAGATCTCCATAATAGGAGAATGATGTTTATATTAGTTATTATATAATAGGCTTGATTTAATGCAAGCGTCACTTGAGGTACACCCAACTAAGTTATTAAATTAACTAGAAAAGCTTGTGTTACTCCTAGGATAGATAGTACAATATGGGAGGGAGCTTGTGTACTTGTTAAATATATTCATTACGAGTATATTAGTATGTTGTAAGTTAGTTTGGGGTGACAAATTATCTATTGAAGGACAATACCTATGCTTAGATTAAGATAGACTTAAGTCAAATTGGCCCTGAGTAGTGTATGTGATAGATGACTTCATTCGAAGTATTGAATGAGAACTCTTTGATCAAAGTAGTGTGAATGTACAAGATTCCACTTAGTTGTGTGACTACCAAGAGTACATTGTCAGTTCACTGTGATCCATTATTGCATGCTACTTAGAGATTGTGGGATTACAAGTTCTAGTTATGTAGGACACAACACTATGCTCAGTTGGTTGTCATTATTAGTCACTCTACCAATCTATTTGTCAAAGGGAAGGGCCTTCTATTGAATGATAGATGTGCGGGGGACCGCATTATGAGTCCATGGTTGGTGTAAAAACACATGAGTGATGCTTCTCATCCACAATAGGTTATAGAAGAACCAAGATTTGAAAGGGAAGATATTGGATGTTCTTACAACTATTTTTTCTAAAGCTCATTGGAGCTATGTAAGTGTATGTATTCTTGTATTGTTGTGACTTGTGAAGTTATTATTGTAATATGATATGACATCTTGTTCATATATTCTCAATAAAAGAGATTTTTTTTATTGCAATGACTTGTTACTTAGTTTATTTACTTGTATGGTGAAAAATGAGAAATTTGTACTGCACTGGAGGGTTGATATGTTACATGTGGTATTAGAACTACTAGGTTCTACATTGAAACCTATGAGCTCATTACAAAACAATGCGTAAACCTTATCAAAAGATAAATGTTGAAAAGTTCTTGTGCCACAACGGAAAGAGAAAGAACATAGGGAAGTAAAAAAAGAATATGAGAATTTCTAGGAAATTGAGTAAAAAGGGACTACTTAAGAATTGTCCCTAGAAAAGGAATTCCTAACCCAACAACTTATGATATTACCTAGGATTGCGGAAGATTATGCAATTAGGTTATGTAGGAAGGTTGGGAAGAATAACTAGTATTTTCCTTTATCCTATGAAATAGTTATATGACTCTAAGGAAATGAGAAGAAATGAGATAACCCCTTAATTGTAGCAACCTACAATTGTAAAGAGTCAGGAATTCATGGAATTAGTGAAAACACCTACAAATCTATGTGTATATGTC
Organism: Sequoiadendron giganteum; assembly: GCA_007115665.2. NCBI lineage: Eukaryota > Viridiplantae > Streptophyta > Pinopsida > Cupressales > Cupressaceae > Sequoiadendron > Sequoiadendron giganteum. The sequence continues at coordinate 333,713,005 of CM021105.1, read as the reverse complement.
AACATAAATTAGATCAAAGTAGAGAGTCAATGAATGAGGTATCCACAAGGTTGGAGAAATCTTGACATAATCCCAAATCTTTTGTAAAGATAGGATCTTGCAAGAAAAGAGTTAGTACCTAGGAAAAGAGAAAAAAGACTAGAATGGTCAGAAACAAAGTGATCAATGACATGGGAAAAGTTCCACCAACCAAAATCGATGAGATTATTGGAGTTTTGAGACTAAACAAATTTGATATCTCTAAAGGTTATGAGAGAATAGGATTCCAAACATTGGAATAAAGTCACTTGAAAAGGTGAATATAGGAAAGAAACCTGTAAAGGTAAAATAGGTTAGCTTGACAAAGGTTTGGGTAGTACATAGTTAGGTTGGAGTTATAAGATGAACTAAACAACAAGTCCATGAAAAGCAACATTTCTTTAGAGGTTCCAAAAGGAAATGGAATACAATAAGACACTGCGCCAGATCAATAGAATTTGTAAGGAAAATAACATTCTAAGCTGAAAGGTGCATCAATCAACAAAGTTTTGTGGGTATGAATTATCCTCCAGAAAAAGGATGTCAAAAAGGACATTGGAAAGAGAGTGGGGATAATAGTGTGCCTCTTAATTTGTAAAGTTTTTGATTATTCATTAGATCTCTTATTGGATGATCCAAAATATTGAATCTACAGGACTAGAAATCAATGATGAATCTAACTTTAAAGAAAAAGTATATGCAAGGTATTCCATGAGGCAGGAAAAGGAAATGGATAGCCAACAATAGGGAATGAAAAATCATTTCAAAGAAGCAAGTATTGCTAGGATTTCAACTTTGAAATGATTGAAAGTTGTGGAAACACTAAGGGGGGAGGAAAGATAGAGAATTGAATCAGATTAAGTACCCTAACCAATGAAAAATGTAAGTATGTTCTCAATTTGGAAGAACCAATGACTTCTTTGCAAGTCATGATGTCAATTAAATTCATACATTTTATGACCACAAGGAAAAGGTATTGGGATTTTTGGAGAAAGATAAATGGAAAGGTTAAGGACTATGACCTATTATCATACCATACCTTATATTTATCTGATTGGAAGATCAAATGATATTAACATCGATGCCTTAAAAAGGAATAGACATATAATTTGATTATGATAGGGAAGATCATTTCCTATGGGATTGGCAAGGGAAGATCTAGATACTCATGAATTGGAATAAAGTGTCTCTACAATCCTATATACTTTATATGGAGAATTTAGATAACGATGTTAATTCTATATATAAGTAGTAATACTACATATTATGAAATATGTCCATGTCATGAAGCGAATTGACACTGTAACTTACTATGCTAAGAGACCTAGGGATAATAAGGTTAAGATATTAAGCCATAGAGATAAGGTGGGATGTGACGTTATGTTAACCACATCAAAAATCTCTTTATGAGAATAATTATTTGATCATGCTTTATACTGGAATAAAACCCTAGGTTAGAATAACCTGATTGGGATGAGAAGTTCATGTAATTAAAAGAGAGACCTTAGGTTAAGATTTAACCTATTGAGTTGGGTTACGTACTCAACTACTTGTTAACACTTTTAAGTTGGGAATAACTTACTTAATTGAGTTGTACATTTGGTCTTGATTGGAACATATAGGGGTAGAGAAACCTATAACATCAGACTACTCAATGATTGAGGAATCTATCCTAAGAATTGGAAGGGAATATTGAGATTGAGATTCACCCATGGGAATGTGTAAATCACTTGAGTTTATAAAATTCTATGAGTGGAAAACATAGGTGGGATACCTAGTGAGTTAAAGTACCTACTTGGTTAAATGCTTTACACTCTAAGTCATAGTGTTGACAAGACTCCACTCTGATTAAGAGAATCAATGAAACCAATGAGAAATGTTTGTGCTTGGTAATTAGATATGCAACTAAATTTGATATCTTCTAGGGACCAACATGATTGAACAAGGATCTAACCTTGAAATTAGTACCAATTTTTATCAAGAAAATTAGATTGAGTTGAAATGGATCACGCCTTTGAAATTAATCCAAGAACAAAAGAAATCCATGGTATGAATGTCCTAAGATAAATGGGATTTATCTCTGTAAAACTTATAACCATCTTTACATGGGAATTAAAAATGACGTGAGGTCGAAAAAATAGGTTTTCACTTAAGTCAAAGAATAGACTATTTAAATGGATATAAAAGAACCTATGTACCTAAAATTTTGGAAGATTCAAGAATGAAATGAGGAAATTAATGTCAGAGTTAGGAAATCAAAATGACAAAGGGAATTGCCGGATGAGAAACCACTATAATCTGGGAAAAGATAGAGTAAGGTGTTGTAGAGTATGTAACAAGTGATTGTCTAGTATGCTAGGAAATGAAGACCGGATGTCATCATCGATAGGACATATGGACTCTCTTGAGATTCCAAAGGGAAAATGGTAGAACACAAGATAAATCAATCTGTCTATGTCGGTAGAATTGACATAATGTTTTAGTGGAAAAACTCATCAAAGTAACCAATGCTATTTGGAAACTTGACTTATAGGATTTTGGTCCTAAATAATATATTATGGGAAGTAGTTGCTTAGTATTCCTGAGAAGGTTATTTCAGTTTTGAACAACCAAACAATGATAGGGCTGTGTAAACCATGATCATACTATGAAACATGAATGTGCAATAAATTATAGTCAAATAAGAAAAAATGGTAGACTAAATATTGAATGATTTATAAACTTCTTGTTAGAGTAATAAGTTATTTCACTTAATTAATTTAATCATATTGGTTAATTAATTAAGTCACTTATCACTTTAGATTTACTTAAGCTAAACTTAGGCACATTAATAATTAATTATTAAGTGTGCACACTAGGGTTTCCTTTTAGGGTTTGATCTCCTTTCTTAAGGATTGATCTCATTGTAATTATTCATTCTCTTAATGCATTTTTCAGCTTGAGGCTTGCAGAGCATCTTTGTTGTTCTGTACATCTTTCATTCTTTGTGACAGGTTATTGCTTGCAGGTGTTCACTGGGGTCTATGAGGTTGGTTTATCAACTTCTACATGCTATCAAAGCTTCAGATCTGTAGCTTCCTGTTCATATTTTGAAGGATATTGCCTTACAATGATCTTCAAGTGCAAGGGGTTTTAGCCAGGCATCTTTTTGTAAGATCTAGGGGTAGCAAATTTTTTTGTGCATTTTTGGGACAAATGGACATTGCCATCACGATCAGAGTGCCCAAAGACCCTAGAAATGCTTGTTGTTTCATTGATTTTTGAGCAATTGACAGAGAAGGTAATTTTTTTTTGCCAGAGAGGCCGTACGACCTCCCTAGCATGCTTCACAAGGCAAAATTTCTCGAAAAACATAAAAATTAAAAAAAAGTGCTTATAATTTAAAAGGCAGTGTCACCAAGCAGCCATCACAACACCTCCCACCGGCCACCATTGCCCATACACTACCGCTCATCCGCCTCCCAGCCCGCACGAGCTTTAATCAACAACCCGGGGTCCTATTGCGTACCAGGCACTCTGCGCCCAGCCCCGCCGACTCTCCAACACCCGCCACTCGGTCATGTGGGTGACTAGGGGCTTCACCCCAACCCTCTACCGCTAGCCCCCTAGTCGCCATACGACCAAGGGCCAATTTTTTTTTTAGCCCCTGAGGGCCAGAAGGGCTTATTGGGCAGTTTGGAGCACTTTCACGAAATCAGGCGTATTTTTTGTGTACGATCTTCGTTTTCTGAAAATGAGATATCGTCGGAAAGCTAGTTCTGAGCACGACATTGTGGTATTGGTTCTTTTTTCTGATTTTCCCATTTTGATACATATTTCGCTTGTCAAAGTCAGAAGTTACTGTTTTCACTCCGGGAGGCGTAACGTTTGCATGCAGACTCTGTTTTGCGCAAACAAATAGGCATCGGAAAGATGGTTTAGTGATCTACATAGATCTCAGACCTAATTTTATAGAATATTTACTAGGTATGTAATATTCTTATTTTATCTCAGATTTTGTTTTCTTGGTTATTTTCTTGGGAAATCTGCAATTCAGGCCTTTTTTTGAGATCAAAGAGCTATTTTTTTATTTGAGAGTATATACTGCTGTATTCAAATGGATTCACATAATACTTCACTCCTTAATTCATTCAACTACTTTTTTTGGAAAAAACAAATGGAGATCCATTTGAAGCACAAAGGGTTGTACAGTGTGACCATGGGTACAAAGGTTGAACCTACACGTGCTGCTGAAAATAAAAAATGGTTTAATAGATGTGATGAGGCTTTTGGGACATTATTATTGTCTATTTATTTAGATCTATTATTTCATCTGGAGTCTTGCACTACACCCAATCAGATCTAGACTACTTTGGAGTCTTTGCTTGGGAAGGAAGATACTATGTGAGGGTTTTAGTTGGAGAATGAGCTTATTGGCTTAAATCCTAGGGATTTGGACAACATCCAAGAGGTCTTCACAAAGCTTAAGTCTCTCATATTTCAGCTTTCATAGTGTGGTGTTTAGAAGGAAGACTCTTAGTTGATATTGTCCATTCTTTCTAAGCTTGGACCAGATTATTCAATTTTTGTATCTACCTTTTATGCCACTAGGGATGCACTTGGTACTAGATTTATTATGCCTTCTTTTGATGATTTTCAATCTTATCTCACTTGAGAGAAGGATAATTTAGCTAGCATGGGAAAGTTGAAGCCCACTTCATCATAGGCACTTATTGCATCACAGGAGCCCAAAGATCAGAAGGCTTCTACAGGCAAAGGCAAGAAACAAAAAAAAAATGATTCCCACTCTCATGAGCAGAAAAAGGAGTCCTTAGATTCATCCTCCTCTTCTAAGGGGAAATCATCTAAGAAGGAGAAGGTTACATGTGCATATTTCAAGAGGGAAGGACATGGAGAACATAGTTGCTATAAGAAGGACATTGATGAGTTGAAACATCTTCTTCAGAAACATCAAATTTATTTTCCTTCTAGGATTTCTGCATCATCTCCTTCCCCTCATTATTCTTCTTCAGAGCAGCATGATAGGGGCACAAATGGTTTACATACTTAATCATATATGAAGGAACATGCTCTTTGTGCTAATTCAGGTCTTGGATCAGGGAGATGGCTTCTAGATTCAAGAGCATCTCATCATATGGAATCTTCACAATCTATGTTCACTTCCTTTGAGTGTCACACTGTCTCCTATTTTGATGGGAAACAATACATACATGAGTGTTACATGGAAGGGGTCTATTAGTTTTGGGGATAACACTTTTTAGGATATCTTGTGTGTTCCTCATTTGATGAACAACCTTCTTTCCATTTATCAGATCACAACTGGAGGCAATGGGAGATCTATGGAGTTCACACCTGATTCAATTATCATTAGAGACTTGGAGAGTAGAGCAGTTATTGCTACTAGGGTGGTGGATCACTCATCTCGGTCGTATTCCTTTGCAGATTTTTCTACTTGATGGTTCTTCTATTCCTACAAATATTCATCACACTTCTAGTGTGAATCATCATTCAGAGGAGACATTTAGCTACTTGAAAATTGGTGTTCTCACTTCGGATGTAGTTCTTGAGCCATCCGTTCCATCTCCTCTATATTTTGTTGTAGTTGCTGATACTTCTATGACTACAAATGTGGTTTCTTCCATTTCATTGCAACAAGACCTAGTTGATCATTCATCTTTGGAGGTTTCTCTTCAATCTTCACCTACTCCGACTTCTTCATTGGTTGAGGTCACACCTACTTCTGTGGATACATCTTGGGCTACACCTGCTTCACCTTCAGATATTGCATTCATGAGGCCTCTTCCCTCTCACTTCTTTCAGGAGATGCAGTTTCTTCAGTCTTTTTGGAGCTACTTCATTATGGGGGGGCTATGTGGTCTATTTATTCCTCTCTTCTGGGGGGGTTCATTCATGTATCTTTGTGATGGATGGTGTCCTTGGGGGGTCTTATGGAGTCCTTCATCTTTCATCACTTAGTTGGTTTTTGCATTCTATTTTGGGGAGGAGTTTTGTTCCCACTGGGTTTTCTCCTTTACCCCGTTTGCTTTAGTTTGCATTGCATTTGTACATGGGTACCTGATTAAGCCTTGTTGTCAGGTCCCATCTTTGCTTTCATGCATCTTTTCCTAGTGTTTTAGCTTCTCCCTAAGTTCATCTTAAGGGGGGTTGTTAGAGTAATAAGTTATTTCACTTAATTAATTTAATCATATTGGTTAATTAATTAGGTCACTTATCACTTTAGATTTACTTAAGCTAAACTTAGGCACATTAATTATTAATTATTAATTATTAAGTGTGCACACTAGGGTTTCATTTTAGGGTTTGATCTCCTTTCTTAAGGATTTATCTCATTGTAATTATTCATTCTCTTAATACATTTTTCAGCTTGAGGCTTGCAGAGCATCTTTATTGTTCTGTACATCTTTCATTCTTTGTGACAGGTTATTGCTTGCAGGTGTTCACTGGGGTCTGTGAGGTTGGTTTATCAACTTTTACACTTCTAACATCGAGGTTTGGACCATTATATGGAGAGGAAGGTTGGAAACTCTATTAAGTTGGAATAGGCTTAAGAATAGGGTTAACCATAGACTTGATAGGTTGGAAAAAAGGAGTAATAGATTGAAGAGATCGATGAAACTTTGTTGATACAAAGCTTAAAGTATGAGGCAGTGTCGAAATTTGAAAGTTGTCGAAGAGAAATGTTATGCTCAAGATGGACAAGTAATCAAGAACAAGTACTTTATGGTAAGGAAAATGGATGTGTAAGTGACAAACGAACTCGATTTATGAGATATCTAAAATTGTAAATACCAAAGGGGATGGATGGGACCCACAGTGTAGCGCACAATACATTGCTATTCCTTTTCTATTTGGATTATACTATGGATAAATTCATAGGCCAATGATTTCCAATATCTATGTTTTAGGTGTTATGTATAGTTACTATTGTATCTAAGATGTGTATATGTAATAAATCTCTTTGGGAGAGTAAGTATGTGTAAGGCATATGAGATTTCCCTATGTGATAGTGAGGGCACTCAAAGCGAGGTCTAGGGAGGACAAGATTACTACATAGGATGATAAGTAAAAATTTATTTGACTTTAACCGTATGTTAAAAGGCTATAGATCATCGAGGATGATGATTCACAAAGGGGGAAGTATGTTACATCCCAATTGTGAAGTTACTATTTACTATTTCTACATAGGGTAATTGTGAATGTAATATGAATTTTGGAGATGAATAAATTGTGCTCATACCTTGTTATCAATATAAATGTTATCTCATTTGATGTTGTTTCATTTGATGCTATCTCAATTGATGTTATTCATGGTGAAATATTGAATATATGTGAATAGGTGGTTATTGAATTATTATAATTCTAACTTTGAAGATGTTTATATATACTACTTATTGTTGTGAACAATTGACTACCAACACATGTGTTAGTGGTTGTAGGTAAATGTTCATTCCTCCAGATGGATGGGAAGTATCACTCAGGAGAAGATCTTGGTTGGGTAACCAGTAAAAGTAACTATCTAATCATATGCACACATCACATAAGAATGATTGAGTTGAGTCAGTTTGTGGGTAATAGGTAAGTCATACTTAGCCAATATGTATGCATTTGAGATTCTTGTTACTACTGCATGCATTTTGGGGTGATGTTTATTTGTTTGAGCTTTAAGTGCTTATTACTTTGTGTTGATTATGCTTGGGTTGGGTCTTTGTGTTTTATGAATGTTTACCTTTACGTCATTTCATATGAACGCAAAATGTAGTATGGATATGAACATATATATAAATACATATACATAGACCCATGTATGAGATCATTAGCAAATGCACATGTAAGTGAGTAGAAATACTCATAGAGGTACATACACAACGAAACAACTATATGTATATATGTGTGTGATTATAGTCACAAGGTCATAATTAGTCGATATTGAATGGATTACTTGACTATCATATTTCCATATAATAAATATGCTTCTATAATATACACAAATACACTTACCAATGTTGATGCTTAACAAAGAGGTGTACAAATGTATATATTATATAAGTATATGTGTATAAATATATACATGTATTATCATTCATGGAATATGATAAAAGAGCTATACATCTGATGGAATGGGTATATATTATGTGGATAAGAATATATATATAGAGTGTATAATGTGTGTATATGTGCATATTACTTGATGTAAACTGACAAGAGGATATACGCATTCGAAGTATCAAATATATTTGTCCAATAAGTTAAAATATAAATATACAAATACATATACATATATATATAAGTATGATGGATATACTATATATTATATTTTATTGTAAGTTTTGTTGTGCCCTTTGCACACACGCCCCGTTCAGAATGGGGACCCTCTCATCCCTCCTTTTCGATTGTTGGGTCCCTTTTCATTTTGCCTCATTTTGCGTGCCCCTTTTTTTGTGCCCTAAAAGGTCAGCACATTCCCCAAAGTCATATTTTAAGCTTGACCAAATTTTTGCCCCTTTCAAAATGCTAAATCTAAGGCTAATTCGAGTGTCCCTTGTCAAAATTCCTTTTCTGGCGTCCGCTGCGCCCTCCGGGCCCGGACACTCGGGTTTCCCCTTTTGGATTTCCGCCATGGTTTTGCCATTTCAAATGGCAACGACACTATGTCTTTCCGGGCCCTGGATCCCAGATCTCAAGTTTCCCCTCCCAGAATTCCTCTTAGACTTTGTCGTTCCGACGACCGCGGCTGGACAGCTTCCCAGCCGTCGGACTCCGGGTCGCCCGCCGCTGTCTGCAATTTAAACACACCAACTGACTTGCTGTCGTATGACTGAATTTAATGGCTGCATTAATGGCCGTTTTGGCTATTTAAGAAAATTTTTGGCCGTCATTATCAACTGACCGAGTGATAGAAAATTCGAAAAGCTCCCCGGCGTCTGGCATTTTCCACCCCTCAGTCCGAGTGCCTTTTTTTTGACATCTCTTGCGCATTCAATAGTTTATTCTTCGGGATCTTGAGGTAGGTTTGTTTTCCACGCACCTCCTCCTTCTTTTTGTGAAATTCCAAGTCTTGAGCATAAAAAATGTAATAGTTGGGGTTTGAAACTAGGTAAATTGATGCACTCCCCTAAAAACCCATGCTCTAGAATTTCAAAAATTGATAGTTTGAGGCCTTGAAACTCAATTCGGAACCTAACCTCGCCGTGGCCATTCTTCGGAACAGTCGTTGGCGTCTCTCGAGCCAAGGCCTTCCCACGGCCGTCTGCGAAACTCAGAAACCGAACCTTCAAATTTTATGTGGCGAGGTTCCTCCCGGACCCCGGCATCCGGATTTCCCCTCGTAGGTTTCCGTGTCGCTCTCGCCATTCCAAACGGCCGTCCTGGGACAGCTTCCCGACATTTGGACCCCAGCCGCATGACGTTCGCGTCAAACTCCAAAATGTCAACAAGAACTCGAACTGTCCCCGGGATCGTACACTCAAAGTTCCTCTCCCAGGGTTCCATCCTGAGTTCACCGTTCCAAACGGCTGTCCTGGGACGAATTCCTGACTTTCGGGACTCAAATGTGCCCCCTCTGTCTCAAAATTTCCAAAGTGAATCAGTATCCAAGTGCCTCCCGGACCCTGACCTCCAAAATTTCGTGTCGCGTTTGTCGTTCGAAACGGTCATCCTGGGACGTCTTCCCGACTCTCGGACCCTGGTCCGTTGCCCGCCAAAAACAAAATTCAGATAAACTCTTCCGAATTTCGACCACCAGAATTCCCCTCCTGGGATTCTGTTCCATTAGCGCCGTTCTAATGGCGAATTCGGGACAACTTCCCAACCTCCGGGTCCCGATCCTCTGTTCGCCGTCTGGTTTCCCAAGTCCTTAAACTGTCTCTGGAGATTGCCCTCTGAAATTCCCCTCCCCAGATTCCACTTCCATTTTGCCGTTTCCAATAGCTGACCCGTAGCCGCTTCCCGACGACGGCAATCCAAGACTTGGATTCCGATGCCCGGAGTTCTGTCTCCCCTGCGCTGTTTCCAACGGCTGTCCTGCATCTGATGCTTGAACTCCCAAATGAAGGATCAAAAGACCTCCAAATCCAAAATGGATTTCGACCCACTTGCTAAAATCAGGTTTTCCTTCATGAAAACCTTCAATTGACCAAATCCAACACCGGGAAATGCCTTTGGGAATTCCATCTTTAATTTTCCCTTTCAAACGACATTCTGCCAAGGGAATTCCGGCCCTGGGAACCCAGTTTGTCTGCCTTGCTTGCTAATGATGAAGTATCAAGTGTTATGTGCTTATTGAATATGAATAATGATTGCAGAGCTAATCTTGATGCAGGGACCTGTCTGGAGCCATTTTGTCATGTTTATTGTTACCGATTCATGTCCTTTGTGCAGGATTTATGGAATCCGATGCAAAAACTTCCGGTGCCTCCAAGGAGAAAGAGAAAGGAATAGCCAAGACACCCCAAGGCAAGGAGGACAAGGACTTGATGAAGTACAAATTCCAAGGGGTCCCCATACAATCCAGAGTCACCTCTCTTTGGAGAGATGTCACAAATACCAACATCGGCTAGGTCAATGTTGACAAATTCATACAAAGGGTTAGGATGAACCCCAAGACAGAGAATGCAAAATTGATAAAGAGCAGCGGAATTGCCAAAGCTGCAGGCTTCCTGTTGGCCCTGGTGGCCCCAAAACTGGTAATGGCATGCGTGGAAGCATATTAGGAGGAGACCCGAACTATAGTGGACCGAGACGAAAATATCCTTGCAGAAATGTCCCCGTCGGGTGTAACAAAAACTTTCCACATCCCTGCCTACAAGAGCATGGAGGCACCCACCATGGAGGAATGCAAAGAACTATGGGAGCAGGATCCGTTGAGGTGCAAGAAGCTTATCAATCAGTATTGGTTAAAGGACAAGTGCGGTAGTGCTGGCAAGCTTCCTCGGGAGCTTTTTTGCAGCGATTTCTTCGAGGATTACCATGACTTCGTAAATTTGCTAAGCCAAGTAATGGGCCTTCCTGCTGCGGCCTTCTTCCAAGAATGGATGTTCTACTTCATAGAGAAGATTCTCCGTGGCGATGGCGTCGCCTTCTATTGGGGAGAGATAATCAGTGATTGCTTCCACAAGCAGTTTACAACCTTAAAGAAGACCTCCAAGTTCTTCATGACCTCCTACTTGGTGTATTCCCTCACTGATCGATGACATTATCAGGGATTGGTGGTGGTACCTAGTGATCCATCAGGGGTGGAGCACAAACCTTATGATAAGTACCCTCAGCTATAGTTCTGAAATTTCAAAAGGGATTATTGTCGGGTGAATGATGCATTCATCGCCCACATCATCCGGTCCCTAGGAGGCAACTTTCAAAGGAGAGTTTCTCACAGTGCCAAAGCCCTCCTCAAGCAATATGCCTTCCTCTACATTCAATTTCTGAAGTTCACGTACATTTGTGCCCAGGGATTTACAGAAAGACCAAACAAGCTGCTCCGGTACCCCAACGACCAGATTATACTATTGGAGTTGACATGGCAGCTGAGGCACATTCATAACATTTTGAGTAACAAGCATCTGGCAGACACACCTTACCCCATTGGGCTTGGTCAAGGAATGTACAAGATTCATACCTCCCAGTGTGTGGGGTACTCAGAAAGGGAGTTGGCTGAGTACAACTTCTGTCAATATACAGCTCGACCTCGACCCATATAGACACATCAAGAAGGCACTAGGACGAGAGTATGCCCACCTCCACAATGTCGAAGATTTTTGGGCCAACTGCAAAGATGATCTTGAGGTGCGGTTGAGGCACTACATGTGCATGACCGCCATCCATATGCAAAGGATCAACCTGTGCCTAGTTCCTGACCAGCTCGAAGAAGATGAAGACACGACGACCGACCCAGGCTATGATGCCATCACCAATTTTCTGCTGCCTGTGATTAACTGGAATGAACCAGAGCTTGATGACATCAACATGCTCACTAGGCCCGTCGAGATCCGAACAAGGGCATGGATCGACCAACGGGTGGCCCAACTAAAACAACAAGGAGTCGCCTTGAAATTAAAAGGATTGGAAAGTGAACCAATTGGCTCCGATGGAGGGGCAACTACGGCCGCAACTGGGGAAGCATCTAACACACCATCATCGGTTAGGACCAAGAAGAGAAAGGAGGCCAGTGAGCAATTGCCCAAACCAAAGGTCTATGCCCGCAAGGCTTCTGAGCCTAAACCTTCCAAGAAGAAGAGAAAGACAACTGGAGGCACGGGGATGACTGTGATGCCCAAGGGTCCATCCCTTGGGATCAAAGAGGAAGGATCTAGCTCGACAAGATCTCCACCTACTTCAATCACTACTGCTGCTACTACTGCCCCCGCCTTGTTTACTTCGCTTGCAGTTTCCGCTTCCTCCCTGCCTGCGGTGGACATCTCCATTACCTTGCTTCCACTCCCCCAATCTTGCAGATCATTCTCATGGATTCATCATCTGCTACGACCTTGCCGGTCTCCTCTTCTTCTATGTCTCCTTCCCTCCCCTCTGCTTCCGCTGCTATGATGCCTATCCTTGGTCTCCCTGAGTCTTTTGTAATATACATGCAAAATGTGCCATCCAAGCTCTCAGGGATGCTCACTAATCCAATGGTTCAGGCTGCAATAGCTCAGGCTATGGCCTATGCTCCAACTCCCCTTCCCTCTACTGAACCATTGAGGATGGAGGTGACAATGCAAATATCAGATGAGCTTGAGTGATGGCAGCTAGAGGCTACAATGAGGCCAGAGGATAAGGAATTTTGAGTACCATGAACATCCATTGTTCGAACGTCGGGAAATCAACAAGGTAGCTTATGAGTCCTCCAGTGAGAGCAATGAAGAGCTGAATGCTGAATTTATAAGAGAATCAAATGACCCCAAGCTCAATGCAGAATGGGGCAAGCAACTCAAGGAGATTGAAGATAAGGAGGCCGAGGACCGGCTTGCAAGAGAAGAAGAGATTTCTACTCAAGAGATAGGGGGCAACAAGTCTCCTACTGAGAGGCATGACTAGACCCTAGAGCATGACAAGGAAGCATCCCTCCATGAGGACGAGCAGGAGGAGAACCCCGAAGAGCATGAATATAATCAAAATGAAGAAGAGGGGGATGCTAAAAAGGAAGATCCACCCAAGGAACAGTTGCATACTGAATCCCCCACTAAACATAAAACCCTTCAACAAGACTCCGATGAGGAGAAAGAAGATGTGGGGACCGAAGAGAAGGCTCTTGTCATCAGAGCCGTCGAGTTTGAGAAGAAAGACAACGGGAATCAAAGTGAACCACCTAGGGAGGAGCCCCAAGTACCCGAGTGGCTGCAGAGGCAGCTAAAGCAAAAGACTCCCCACCTTAAAGGATCCCAAGGCAAGGTTGGAAGCCATTATGGCTAGAGCACAAATAAGCACCAAGAAGAAGGAGAAGAAACCAAAGATTAGATCGAAGGTAACCATGGATGCCTCAGGATCAAGGGCGGTGCAGATAGCGACACCAGTGGTTGGAGAACAAGGTATAATTTATAATGTCTCCACCATCGATTTGGGAATGGCCACGAGGGAGCAAAAGGTCGATCACCTCCAGGAGTTGGTTGCCACAGTGGTACACCTTATCCAACAGGATAAGATTTCAAAGGAGGAGCTCAAGGAACAAGTGGCTGATCTAACGACCTATATTCAGCAGTGGCCATCCCCGGATGAACAACCCACCACGTCATTGGCTCCACCACAGTTGTTCTCTTAGGAACAAATTAACAAGTTAGAAAAAAGAAGCTTAGATAAGACTACAGAAAATTGGTTCCGGCAGATCTTAGATATGGGAAACACAGGCATCAATTTGGTTGTCCGGACAGCAAATAAGTTCCTCGAAGTGCAAAGGACCCTTGAGGGTACGAGGAAAATTTGTGAGGAGTTCCCAAGGAAGTATGAGGCAACCTATCCAAAGATCGAGGCCATACTCACGTTGCCAAGCGAGGTCTGGGAGAAGGACCTGGCCTACAAGGATGATGACCACTGGTTAGTGGATGTCTGGAAGTGAGATTTCAATCAGAGAAGGAAAAGGCTGGAGCAGATCATTGAGTGGATAGCATCGGACATCGAATGGGCTAGGGATTCTAGAGAAGAGTGCTCTCGGTACATCAAATTGATGATGGGGTAGGAGGCGCTCGCAGTCGAGATCAATCTTGAGAACATAAAGCCCCACTTCTTAAAAATCATGGAAGAGGGGATGTTAGTTGAGGTCACCACGAATTTCATGAGTTTTGCAGCCCGTGCCTTCACGCAGTCGAAGCTTTTTAGGGATAGTGCAGCCAAGTATGAAGAGGACTGGAAGAAACTCGTCAGCAATTCCCAGGAATGGAGCTACCAAGTGCTGCGATCAAACATCATGGAGATGGATAAGCTCCAGCTATTGATCCTGAACTTCGTAGAGTATGCAGCGTTGTGGAAGCATGAAGGCAACCCTTTCATCGATGAAGAATTCCTCAGAGAATAGCTACATCAAAGGGAAAATTGCTAAAGGACGAAATTGCTACAGTGCTGTCACTAGAGGACGAAACAAGGAAAGACAAGAATGAATTTATAAATGTAATATATTTGGGGGTAGGTGAAATCCTATTGTAAAGTGAATCTTGGCCACACAATAGAATCGAATCTTGGCCACTCATTTTGTTTTTTGGAAACTATAAATAGGGCTCTCCTCCTCTCATTTTGAGAGAGTTGAGTTGTTGTAAAGGCATGCTGCAGAAATAATAATAGAAAATACAGTAATTTTCTGGTGTATTTCTGGGTTTCTCCACATGTTTCATTATTCTTCTCCATTTAGCTAGAACTTTGTTTCAAGTTACTTTGCTGCTTTAGTATCCTTAGATTAGCTTTGGTAGTTAGTATGTTGTCTCTGGTTTTGAAGATTGTTGCTGTGTGTATGCATTTCTTGTCCATACTTTTGGTCATTTACTGATGGTAGATAACTGTGTAAAGTTAGTCTGGACTTTGATTTCATTGCTACTCATCAAAATTTATCTTTATTCACATTTCCATGGTGAATGAATGATAAATATCTGCAGTCCTTAGAAGATAGCACATATTTCATGATATTGTGAGAATTCAGATTAAGTGAAAATTTGTTTAAGGAAACTATCCATAGCAGGAACCTCGATGATCACTATTCATCAGTAGTTGCAGGTTTGGGAACCATCCTTCTTCCTCGCCCTTTTTTTTTCCTTTTTTTAGAAATGACTTGTGTTAAGGTTCGTTGCACATTGTAAAGTCAAATCTGATGAAACAATGGAGTCCAGGAGTGCTGCCTGAACCTGCAGCAAGGTACAGTAATTCCATATATACAAAACTCCATCCACTGACCCAATTCTCCTACATCTTTGACCATGTAAGACCGCCTTGTGATTCCAGCAAAATCACATCAAACAATTGATTTATTCCAAGTATCGTCATGACCTGACATCCGAGAGACCTTGGGATAGTGTTCTGCAATTTGATTGTGGAAGATTGTCTTTCAAGAGAGGTAATGCACCTACGTATTACCTATGTTGTGAAGTGCATAAAAACACCATCAACAAGGTTAAATAGCACTATATATTATATATATATTTAAATTGCGCAATGACAAAGATGGTAAAAGGCTTATCAAAAGCCAAACTTTGACTCTAACTTGCTGCGCATGAATGAAGGTGCTTATACTTGGTAAATGAATCATAATGCTAAAACAATAGTAGGGGCCATCGATTAAGACTAAAGAGGTGAGAATGACATTAGTAACTGCTGATCAATTAGTGGTGGTAGCAAACAATAGATGAAAACTAATTAATAAAGACTATTTTTGACGTTGAATGACCAAATCAATGAGGGTTGATGATAGTCATCAAGTTGGAAGTCGACTTGGAAATATACAAGGTTGTGTGTATGAACTACGTATCACCAACCAAGACACATATGAGAGAAACATACATTTTAATCTGCAAACTATGACTTGGTTGACAGAGTAAATGAGGAATACGTGGACTAAGTCCAATGTAATAAGTGGTTCAGTCAACTCAACCTATAAACCAATCGATTCATTCTATGTGTTACAAAAATACCATTATCTTATTCACTTCATTTAGAAATCATGCCAACTTAGCCTGGTAAAGAGGTTTTGGCACCACATCTGATTGCATTTTCCTGTAGATGTAATTTCTAGAGAATTATTAGAATGCCCCATGTGCTGATTGAAATGGTCTTTGAAATGATGTCAATGAGAAAGTTGATTTGTTGATAGTTTTTGCTAAGTCTAAGATTTTATCATCACCACTTTTATGCTGAATTTGTTGTCACTCTTCATGCCTAAACTATAGAAATTTAGAATGCCTAGCCACTCTATAAATAGTCACAACATTTCACTTGAAACACATTCTCTTCCATTTCATTTTGAGGCATTACGATTATCATTCCTCCATTCACTTATGAGAGCCACAATTTACCCAAGGGATATACGTCCTTTGCTCTTTGCTATATCTGAGATATTACCAACCATATATCTACCGATTTTATAAGTGAGGATAGAGTGATATTTTGTGAGTAAGAGGTATCATTGTAGTTTGAGTGAAGTGAGCTATCAAAAAGTGAGAGGGAGTTATTTTGAGAAGCTATGTTCAAGCTATTTACTGTTGGAGAGGGTATCATTATTGTCATTAATTGGGATAAGTGATAACATGCATGGGGATTTCTTCTTGTTATTTACTTAGAATTAATGTGTTTTCTTTTTTGCTTGAATTTTCTTTTTTGTATGTGCAATAGAATCATTTAAGAATGTTTTTGGAAAAAGGGAATTGAAGATTTTTAGGTTGTTTTTATAATGTGTTTTTAAGTACTCCATGATAGGAGAGATTTATTGACACAAGTAGTTAATTATAATAGATATGTCAAAGAGATTACTTGACATAGGTATTTAATTATGTTACATGTGGTACAACATATGTATTTAATTATAATAGATATGTTTGAACATGGGATGCAATGTGTTTGTATTTACTCCATAGTAGGAGATGGGTATTATATACCAAGTATGATTGAACATGAAAAGCACATATGGTACACTTAGCTAAGTTATTGATTTAACTAGGAAAGCTTGTGTTTTCTCCTAGGAGAGGTCATCCAGTATGGGAGAGGGTTTAATATAATTTCACGTAAGTCGAGTTATCCAAGTATGTAGGTTATCTAGGATGATGGACTCTCCATAGAAGGAATACCTAGCTTGTGTACTTACTAGTTAAGTAGTTAATTCCAAGTAGATTAATATGGTTGTAGGTTATCTGGGATGATGGACTATCCATTGAAATAAATATCTATGCGTAGCTTAAGATAACCTTAAGTCAAATCGGCCCCGAGTAGTGTATGTGATAGATGACTTCATTCAAAGTATTGAATGAGAACTCTTTGATCAAAGTAGTTTGAATGTTCGAGTCTCCACCCTAGATTGCGCGACTCCACTTTAGGTTGTGTGACTATCAAGACTAACATTTTCAATTCACCATGATCCAATATTACATGCTAGTTCAGGATTATGGGATTACAAAGTTTTAGTTATGTAGGAGACACAACTATGTTCAGTTGGTTGTCATTATTGGTTACTCTACCAATCTCTTTGTCGTAGGGAAGGGCCATCTATCAAATGATAGATGTGTGGGGGATCGCATTATGAGTCCATGGTACTAAGTTGAGCTTAGATATGTGCCCTAATTTTGATGATGATTTTGAGGATATATCGTAGTGTCATTGGTAGTTTGATGTATGCAATGGTTTTTACTAGACCAAATATAGCCAAAGTAGTGGGAGTTATAAGAAGGTTTATGCCTAACCTTTGTAGAGAGAATTGGAATTTTGTAAAGAGGTTTTTAGATATTTACAAGGTACTTTTTATTACTGATTGCTTATCATGATACTGATGATGTGTTCAAGTAATTGGAAATACATGGATTTGTTGATGCAGATTGGGTAGGTGACGTGGATAGTTGAAGGTCCACTAGTTACTTTGTTTGGAGGTGCAGTGAGTTGGATGAGTAAGAGGCAGCCTATAGTTGCATTTTACACTATTGAAGAATAGTATATGGATGCTACACATTCCTCTAAGGAGGCAATATGGTTATAGAGGCTTGGTAATGGCATTGGTTTTGATTGTAGGACATCGAGGATTGGATGTGACAGTAAGAGTGCTATGCTTTGACTAGAAATCCTATGTATCATGGTCGTACTAAGCATGTTGATGTTTAGTATCACTTTTTCCAAGAGATGGTTGAGAATGGTAAGGTATTGATAGAAAAGGTTGATACTTTGGATAATGTTTTACATTCTCTTACGAAGCCAGTGACCACAAATAAGTTCTCTTGGTGCAGGAAGGCCATGGGCCTTTGATCACTGTAATTTCTTTATATCGCTTAGATGTAATTACAATGTATAATGACAAGTGGGAGAATGTTAGGATAAGATGACATTAAACTTGTAATCCTTTATCATTTTATGTCTCCACGTTCCTTGGAATGTGCTCTAAATGTGTTCTAGGGGACATGTGAGAAAACTATTAAATTTTGTTAATATGGTAATTATATTTTAAAGAGAATTTAATTTTGGTGGAGGTTACACATCGAATATGGATAAGGAATATCTCTTAGGAATCCATATTAGAATTTGGAAGGTCTTGGATGGGGTTCCCAAGATTGGAGATGAAAAGGTGTCCGTTGGTGTTCCATCAGGGATTGAAAAGGTCATTGAAGCATTCAAAAAGTTAGGAGTTGTATAGGATATTGGTTAGGAACCCATGTGAGAATATTGTATTTCTAATTAATATTTTATTATATCTTTTGGATTTCCAAGAAGAGGAGCGTTGGTTTTTGCAGGTAGTTTTGTACCTCTTATTTTGGTTTAGCATTGGTGGTTTTACGTCTGACAATTTCTATAAATTGAGCCATGAGATGGTAGTTTCATATTGAGTTCTTGCAAGTAACAAGGTGTTTCTGGGTTGATCTGAGATCAATAGTGAAGTTTATTATTGTGTACTCTCACTTGAAGATTAATAATACATTTCCCTCTTTTCTCGTGTGGAGTTTTTCTCTAAAGGGTTTCTCCACATAAATCTAGTGTCACATTTTGTTTGCTGATTTTTATATTGTGATGTATGTTGCAATCACATGTTTAAATCTGATTTGGTAATCTAATTGTCAAATCTGAATTCACTTGAACAAGTTCCTATTGTAGCTTTCTTTCACCTTGTTTTCAATAGTGAGAAGAAAATAAGTCTCTGAATTATGCACAATATCCAAAGACAATGGTGAAATCTATGAAAGTTGCTCAAATGCTCCATGTGAAGGCTAATGTATAACAAAAAATAAAGATATAGATGGGTTGAAAACATCGTTGATGTGGTTGTCATCAAATATGCCTTCTAATTCTATAAAATGGGATTCACTAAACAAGTTTGATATGCCATGTAAGTAATCCAAATCAACTATAGTGGAAACACAATTGTGAATATCCTACTACCCTGAATCATGAGAAACCAATGATGTAGGAACACTCAATACTGAAGAAGCATAAAATGAAGGATATGTGGTATCAATGTAAGGTGAAGGAATCAATGAGGAGGATATAAATCTAAGGTTCAAATAACCAAATTGTATCTCCTTATGCATATTGAAGGTATTACTGTCATCTATACTCAAACCATCATCAAAGTTGGTAGAACCAAAGGAAGAAAATGAATACAATCTAGAATCATGATCAAAATCACCTATGGCAATGATGTCTGTACTCTACAAATCTTTGATGATCATAGAATGTGGTGTGAACTCAACTATTTTTCTTATGCCACTATGTGTAATCTAATAGATGGAAAGGAGATTATTGGATAAGGGAGGTACATAAAGTACATAATTGAATGTTCTCTAATTTCAATAGATCCTCTTCCAAGAGATGACATGTAGGTGTTAATCACCATTAGTATTGGTAGGAATGAACAAATCCCAAATGTAGAAAATAGTTCCTTAGATGCATCCATGTGGTACGATGCCCTAGAATCTAGAAGCCACTTGTGTGATGTGTCACTTTCTTGGGTGAAAATTTTGTAATCCCTTTACAGATTACAAAACTTGAATTTCAACCACAACTGTTGTGAGATAAAATCTCTCCTCTAAAAAAGGGGAGGCACCCTTCTTACTACTTACTGGAATGAATGTAAACTATTCAAATATTTACAATATGTACACTACAATAATCATATGGGGGTGTGCCACATTCATGATTCTCTCTTATTTCAAAGAATATGTTTACAATATTCATCGATTTTGATTTCTTGATGCTCTACAACTTTAAATAAAACTAAGCAGTAATTTCCAATACTTATAACTTGTCAAAGCATAGTCTAGGTGTACCAGTATAATAAAGATACATAACCAAGAAGGCTTATAGAGGCACAAAGTCGTTCTATAGTCTTCAATGATGAATTCCACAATAAAGTAACCGATGATGTAAATGAAGCAAAAAGTATTCAATATACTTCACAAATAGATCCACGAACAACATGAACAACTTCAAGCACAAATTCTTGAAGATCATTCACCGATATTATCAACAATTACACAATTCCAAGCAAAAGGCATAGCACAAAGTCCACAAAAATCAACTTGAAATCCCTCCAATCTCAATTAATAAAATACTGCTAATTAAATCGAATAATAAGATAAACTAATGTGAAAGACATAAGAACATTCACATCCATTGAAATTGATCCAACACAAATTTTGGTATGCAATATGGCCTTCTTTATTGATTGAAAATAGTATCACAATATGAACTCAAAGTTTCAAAAATTGCTTTACAAATGAGCAAGACTTCGTTGCATTAGACAAAAGGTAAATAATACAATACAACCCTCTCTTATTTATAGGTGAGAGAAATGAGCTATTCTAGGAAAAACCCTAACTTTTGACTTAGTCAAACATGATGTCCATGATTGTAGGAGGACATCTCCGTCTTTACATGTAATTTCTTGAGACATGTAAAAATTGCCAAAAGCTATTTACATAAAGCATGAAATCTAACTATCTTTGGAAATGAAAAAGATTTATGGTTCCTTGCTTTGTGCTTGGAAATCTTAATACTTCAAAATTTCCTACATTACTCTCTCGTTCTGTCCAGAAGTGTAGTCAATAATAGTGTGAACCTTTGTGGAATTTTTTTTTTGCTGTAGAACAAACCTTTTTACATCTATCCAAATATGTTTTAAGATTTTCCATGGTCAAATACACATCACACAAAGTTTCCATTGAAGCCAATGAGAATGCTTCATCTTCCACTTGTTTTTGAATAGTTTCCTTGAATACTTGAACAATCTCACTTGCCGAAAGAAATGTGTGATCTTCATGAAGAAGTATCCTTGAAAAATCTTCAATTCTATTCACCATGACAAAATGATATCCTTCAACATCCTCTTGTACTTTTTGAGCATCCTTGATTAGAGTTTTGATGACTTTTATGCGATTTTTGATAGATTCCTTAATTTCTACATACTTTTCTTTTTCGAGAAGAATCCCAACTCCCAATAACTTTCTCAGCTTCTATCTCTTCAATTGAATCCACGACTCAAGATTTCATTCCATTTCCTTTTTCTCAATAGAAAGTGTATGCATTGTCTTTTCCAACTCTATATTCATCTTGGATATCTGGGCAAGCCTCTCCACTGCAGCAATCATGTATTGTGAACCTTGTTTGATTATTCTATCAACAAATTCATATATGATTTTTCCTTTAGAGTAATTATTCTAAACTTTTTGAACCATGGGTTCCTCAATTCTCATTGCAACAAGTTGCACATTCTCTGAAGACTCTCTGATTCTCCTCAAAACATAAGCATAGTGCTTAGCTTTTTCCTTATACATGTCTGGTTTCTTTCAATTTATCAAAATTTTCTATCATAAGAGTCAAAGATTCTTGAGCATCATCCTTGGCACTTTGATGTGTGATATTTCCAAGCTCAAACCTTGTAATGGTGTAGTCCTCCATGTTGCTTTCTTCATGAATTATTCCTTGAGGTGGTACTGCTATGTCCACATATTTGTACCCTAATTTATCCTGTGGAGATAGTTCCTCAAGATCCAACTCATTGGGAGAGACCACCTTCTTTTTCCATTTGGATTCCTGTGAACCAACCATGGAGGAAGGAAATAAATATCACCTTTGGGCCCTATTGCTAATACTTGACTTACACTAGTATCTATGGGAACAAATGTGGTAGTTACAATTGGTGTTGTCTCAGTCATCATTGCTCCTAGAATACGCAAATTCAATGTATTTGAAAATGATTCATTCATGAATTGACTGAATTTAGTTTGCAAAGATATGTCAAATGATGGAGATGAAAAACTTGGAATAGATGATAGGGAACCAAAAGTAACATCAAAACTCTATAAAAGTGACCCTATAGAAGGAGTATAATGAATTGAATGCACTATGGGAGGTATTGTTACTTTAAGTGGAATTGTTTAAGGTGGAGGTGAAGTCGAAAGAGGAGGTGGAGGAGAGGTAGGAATAGGAGGTATAAGAGGTGTTGTAGTAGTAATAGGTGATGATATATATAGATTACTTTGAGTGACATTATCTTGTGGAGATGTTCATATTTCTTCATCTTGCCTTCTTCTTCCTGTTCATCTTCCTCATCTTCTTGTTTTCCCTCTAATTGATCATCCCCTTCATCTTCTTCATTCCCTTCTTCCTCATTCAATTATTCATCTTCATGTTGCTCTTCTCTTTCTAGTTGCTCATCTTTAGTAGTTTGTTCCCCTTCAACAATTTGTGTTGTGATCTTCCCATAAGTGAATGACATTTTAGGTCCCTTGCATGAGGAAGAGGGATAAAATCTTTCTTTATTATTGGTCCTGAGCTCTTACTGTTTTTTGGCTTCTCCTTCAGATACTTCACTCTCATAATCCATCTTGAAATACTTCAACTGAAATCCCTGCTTTGCAACCATTCACTATTGTTACTCAAAATATGAGTAAGTCTCTGCCAGATGGAAGTATTCTCTTTTCAAGACCATTGGATAAGAGGCAAGGGTTTTATTTCTATCTCTCTATCATCATAAGCAACATTTAGAACATCACCAGGATCTTCAAATTTCTTTGGAAGGTATTCTAAGCCAAGCTCTAAGATTTTTTCTACTGTAAGCTTGCAATAATCCATTTTCCTAATATCCTCTTCATCCTTGCTATCTGCACAAATATCTTCAAAATGATAGACATGCATATGACTCTTCTTGGTTTTTCTCTTCATTCCTCTATAATCAAAATCATTTCTATATCTGTAAGTTCTTAGAATCATGATTTACATCTCTGATGCTACAGATTTGGCCTTGGGCACTATTTGAATTGAATATCTTCCAATGGTTATTGGAAACTTAATACCTAGCTTATGAATGGCCTGGCATTCATTATGCACTAAGATTACTTGTCTACAAAGTTCCATCAACACCCACTTGTCTAAAGGATACCTCGGTAACATGTAGGGATACCCCATGTACCAACCTACCCTTAGGTATGTGAAGGTGGGAAATTGCAAGAAGATACATTTTTATTTATTCACAACCTTCCACGCTTCATCAAAGACCCTTTTCTTCTCCAAGGAGGGATCAAACATACAAAGGAAAGGTGCGAAGAAAGAATCATTTACTCTTCTGAAGTGTTTGATGCTACCTCTGAGGGTGATTTGGGAATAGTATTAGTACACCAACACAAACCTTCTATCTTCTTATATTTTTAGAACATGATATTGCCTCATGGATGTTGTAGCATACATTGGGTATGAAGTCATAGAGAACTTCAGAGTAGAGTGCATGTTGATGAGTTGTTCATGGATTTCATCGCTGATTTGAGCACCCTAATCAACGTGACTCTTCTTTTTCCTAATTATCCTAATGTACTCATATATCCATTCTTGAAAATTTGATGAAGTTGGCAATCCTTTCACTATACTTAGAAGAGTGATCATATCACACACATCCTCCTTGAAGTCACTGCGAGGAAGGTTTTTAGGCCATATCGAAATACTAGGCCTTAGGGTCTTCAACCATTTCACATTGATCAACTGCTTGGTTTCATTTTGATTTTTATCATAAGCCTTTTGGGAACGTTGAATATTCATATCCGTATATTTCTCCATGGTCGGGACTTGGAAAACCACATCGAAGAAATCAACATCTAACCTCATCATTACTTGTCCTGAAGAGTCTCTAACACTTTTTTCATTTCAGATGTAGTGTGAGGCAACTTGCAACACAAATTTTGATAATGAGATTCTATTGGAAATGAGGCTACTTGATGAAGGTTGCTATGAAAAATGGCCTTGAAATATTTTTTCAAGGGTTGCTTCTCTATTCTTTTAACAAAGTCATTCATATCAAGATGACCAATTTTTGTATCCTTGATCTTGTCGATCTTGGATGTGACCACTGTTGGTGGATAAACACCTTGATATTTATAGTTCATTTTGGCCTTCTTGCTTGATGATGGTGACTTAGTCTTCGATTGTCATTAAGTGTACTAGGAGGCCATTGATAAACACCTTTGAAGAATTCCTGATAGGAGATGAATGTAACTGCAAAGAAATAAGAGATCTTTCCAACATTAGTAGAGTATACATTTGTAGGAATGGGAATGTTGGAAATCCAAGTGAGCACATTGGAATAGGAAGATATGAGCAAGGGAGCAAGAAAGATCAAGCAAATACAAGCAAAACAAAGCTCAAAATGCAATTTTGGAATTCTCTAGGAGTTGGTGAAAAATTTAGAATTTTGTGCAAGGGTGCTAAAATTCAGCGCCCTTACATCCTGGGGAAGTTCACTTTATGCATAGTCACTAAAAAAGGCTACCTTTGCATGCTTAGAATTGCTTTAAGTTCTTAGTGCATAGGCGCTAAAAATCAACACTCTTACATCTTGGAAAGTTTTTTATTTTTACAAGAGCGGTGAATTTAAGTGCTACGACATGTCACTTTGTATGGTAGATTTCAATTCGATGTAGGAGCATTAAATTTCATGACTTGTACATCCTTTGGGTAGATCAAGTTATATGAAGAGGTGGTAAATTTCTCCACCCCTACATCTTGGGGGAAGAAACTTATATTTGGAGAGGCGGTAAAAAAACTTGCATCTACACTAGAGAGTTACAAAAACCACACATATGTATTGGCGAGATTTATCACCACCTCTACATTGGTGAGAGGAATATCATGTAGTGGTAGCAAAAATCTCTGCCACTACTTGGGGTCGAGTAAAAGTTAAAAACACAAGGTTTTCAGTGAAATAACGAGGCTTTTCAGTAAATACTTGAAAGAATTTTGAAAGAACACAAAACACATCAGAAAAACTAGCTAGGTTAGCGAAAGCAAAGTTAACCTAAAAAAGAAAAATGGAAAAAAATATTGCAAAGGAATGTACTATAGAAAAACCCTATGAATAGAAAACAAAAGGAAATAAATGCACCAAGAAATGAAAATAATTCAAAAATGTTTGTACAAAACTAAATGATCATCATAGGATTGATAAAGAAACCTAAACATTCAAAAAAAGTGAAGAAAATACAACGTATCTAGTGAAGAAATGAAAACCATAGGCTAAGAATTGATCAAACTCCGTCAAGAAATCTTTACCAAATCCACACGAAGATGTAATCAAGAGGTTCACCAAAACACGATGAGGAGAGAAGGAGAAAACACAACAAAAAGATCACAAATGAGACTAAAATCAACTTAAAATGATATTAATAAGTCTTTAAATGAAGCCACAATAATGAACTATAAGTTCATTAAATTCGTATGTGTGGGGAGGAAAGTGCATGGGCAATGAAAAAGGCTACCCATGCATTTTTGAAAAACACAAAATAGATGCAGGGGCACTAAAAAATACCACTCCTGCACTGGCAAAAAGTTAATTTTTTTTTTCTAACATCTCATGTAGGGGCGCTGAAAAATAGTGCCTTTACATGGGAAATTTTTTTTCTAACTTTGGAAAAGTGAAAAATGAAAAAAATACTCATTTTGAAGCTTTTCAAAAAATGACAAGAGATGAGTGCTCAAGGGGATGATTCGAGGCTCAGGTCCACACATAGAATCAAATTGAAATTCGCCTCATTTTGCATGCTTAGAATGCACAAGACTACAAAACAACCAAATTTCGTAGGGAGTTATCCTGTGAATCAAGCACAGTTGGATTTGAGGATAACAACTGGCTCTAGTTGGGGAGCTTCCTTTGGTCATTCTTTGAAATGATCAAAGGGAGAATAACTCTAGACTCTAAGTGCCTTCATCCATCCATTGGGCATAGTGTCAAGCAAGAAAAATAAAGACTTAAAAGACTCAAAAATAAAAAGACGCAAAGACTATACAAATATTTACATGATACATCTGTCACCTCATTGAGAAAAGTTTTTCAGATGTTTCCCACTGTGTGGAAGAGAAAATGGTGTACCATCCTCATATGCCTAAAGAAATATCTTTTCACCATGAATCTAATGTATCTTGAATGAACCTATCCATAGTGAGTAAAACTTGTCATGCATACCTTTTGGTTCCCTTCTCTTGTTCCCAAGAGAACTAAATATCCAACTTGGAAATTATGAAACTTTGCTTGCTTGTCAAAAATCATCTTAACTTGTTTTGGATGTTTTGTGATACGATTCACCACTTGAGCACGTTTCTCTTCTAATTCAAAGAGATACATGATGCACTTATCTACCGAGCCTTCAAAAGTCTCATCCTCAATGGATTTGGCCAACTTGAGGGCGGGTAGTTCTAGTGTGATGGTAATTTCTATGTTCAACCTATAAAGGAGCTGAAATCAGAACATGCCTATCGCCTGATTTGGGGTAATCCTGTTAGTCGACAAAGCATCATACAACACTTTGTTCTATAAATGCTGATTATCATCAACAAGCTTAAAAATGATGGTCACCAAATTCTTGTTGCTTGATTCAGCTTGAACATTACCTTGCAGGTAATAGTTGAATGAATGTGATAGTGTAATTCCATGCTCAAAACAAAATTTGATGATCTCACTTGATGAGAATGCATAAGCATTATCTGCAGCAATATTGTTTGGAACACCAAAATTGGATATGATTTCTCTTTCAAGAAATTACACAATACCTCTGAAGTAACATGCTTTACCGGTATCACTTCCACCCATTTTGTGAAGTAATTAGTAGCAGTGAGGACATAGGTGCGTCTCACACTTGAAGGTGGATTCACTGTGCCGATGAAAACAATGCCCCATTGCTAGAAGGGCTCTTCAATGATGATTGGTTTTAAGGGTAGAGCTGCCAACTTCGTCTTACCTAAAAACTATTGACATAATTCACATTTACTTACCCAAGAGTACGCATCTTGAAAAAAGTAGGCCGATAATATTTAGCCCTCAAAATATTATGGGCTGTAACTGGTGTAGAGAAGTGTCCTCCACATGCTAAGTCATGAAAATATTTCAGGAACTTTTCTTGTTGTGCTTTATCAACAAAACATAAGAAAGTTCCATCCAAGCTACGCTTATACAAACCATGGTCCCATAAGACATAATTTTTTGATTTGAGCTTGACAGTTTTTTTCTCTTTGGGTGTCAAATGATTTAGACATTCTCCGTATGTGAGGAAATGAGCAATATCTGAGCAACATTCATTAGTAGTACTGACAAACAAAACCATGGGAAAATCATTAGCACTCACCTCCTCATCTGAAATTTATTCATCAAGATTATTATCAAAAATAAGTTGACATAAATTATGCCCACACACCATTTTGGTAGGCTTGATGTCCATGTCATATTCCTGTATTTTGGCAATCCAATTGCCTCTTTTTGAACCAAATTCTTGCTACGTTAAGATGGACTTGACAGTTGAATCTGGAACCAATTCTCTGACATGGTTGTTAAGGATCTAGAACATGAAATGCTTCACTTCCTTAACCACAAAAAAAGCATGTTTCTCCATTTGGGAATATTTTAGTTCATGATTCTTAAAAGGATAGCTCATGAATACAATTGGGGATTCAAATCCATCACTATTCTCTTGCACCAAGATTGCTGAGAGTGTATGCTCAGAAGCATAACTGTACATAATGAATTCCTTTGTGTAGTTTGGACAGAATAACACCGATGTATGAGAAATAACCTTTTTAATATCATCAAATGCAATTTTTCCTTCTGCAGTCCAATGAAAAGTGGAAGTTACTTTCATCATATTAACAATATGCTGAGTTTTCTTTGTGAAATTAGGTACAAATATCTGTAGAAAGTTCACCTTTCTGAAGAAGGAATAAACCGCTTTCTTACTTGATGGAAAAGTAAGATTTTGAATACTCTTGACCCTTTCAGGATCAATTTTGATACCCTTCTTGAACAAAATGTGACCAAGAAGTTTACCGTCTATAACCCAAAAATTTACTTTTTGGGATTCAATGAAATTTTGTGTTATCAACACCTCTCCAAGATTTTCCTCAAATGGAAGAAATGTTCTTGATGCTTCTTAGAAAAGATGATAAGATCATCAAGATATACTACAATGAACTTACCCATTACGTCATAGAACACCAAGTTCATTGCATGCTGGAATGTGGCACCAACATTGATAAGACCGAAAGGCATCCTGTGGTACACAAAAGTACCCCATGGCATTGTAAAGGTGGTCTTGTGTTGATCATCTGGACTGACCTCTATCTAGTTGTAACTAGATAAACCATCCAACATAGAAAGCATCTCAGACCCAGCCACCGTTTTAAGAACTTGGTCCATCACTGGAAGAGGGTAGTTGTCTTTTAGTGATAGCTGATTTAGATTTTGAAAATCCACACATATGCGAATTTCACTATTATTTTTACGAAAAGGAACAATAGTGGCTATCCATGTTGAATGATGGATATGAAATATGATTTGTGCATTATGCATCTTTTGTATCTTTGAAAGGATAGTTCTAGAAATCTTCGGATTATATTGCCTTTGTTTCTGCTTGTAAGACAATGCACCTGCTTTAAGTGGAGTCTCGTGTTGCACCTCTTTTGGATGAAAGGAATTCAAATATTCTTAAGAATATTCCAACACTTCCATGTATTTCTATAGTAATTCAATAAACTATTATTTTTCCTCAACAATACAACACTTTTCGATATTCATCATTTTGGGATCTGCTTTAGTTCCCAAGTTGATTTGCTCAACTTCCTTGGATGAATCAGAATTCGAGCGTTGCTTTTTGACATATCAATCATGTTTGTCAAAAAGTATTTCAAGGGATACCAACTCCTTGGGAGTTTTATTTCCTTCAAGTTGAAGAAAATCTTCACCCGTGACTGGATCATCTTCAAAGAAAAATTCTCGAGGTGGAGAATCGCTTCCTTCAAAATACAACTCATCAATTTTTTTTGCCTTTTCCAAAAAAGCAACAATCCGATGATCGTCATTGAAGATCTAGCAATTATCCGAGTTATCAGGAATAGTTGGGAAAAAAACCAACTTGATGGTATATGCAGGTCCAAGAAAATCCCTGTGTGGTATCAGGAGCATGGATGAAACTAGTAAGGAATCAACTCTATCATTATACTCTCTTGGAACTACAAAGATATCAAAAGCATCAAAATCCTCAATGTAATCCCAAATGGGATTACGATAATGCCTAAGGCTGTCATTCTTATTTTGGTACAAATTTCTTATTTGGAAGACTAACATCTCAACATCACCTTGAGCATGGATTTTTTGACTCCTTTCTTACTTGCAACTTGCATATCTAATAACAAAGCTTCATATTTCGTTGTGTTATTAGTATATCAAATTGTAATTTAAAATCAAAAGGAAAGATTTGAATTTTTGGAGAGAAAAACGATTCTGACTCCTGAACTGGTGGAAGAAAAATTGCTGTGAAAATCCATTACCCAAACATCGTTTGGATCACGGAGGGTCGCAGTTTCAAAATCTGTAACTTCATCATTTGATGAAGCTTCATAATCTGTAAAGGAAAAATCATCTGAAGATGATTCCTTTTTTGGAGAAGATGAGCCACCACTTTATGACTCATACTTTGTATTTATTGATGAAGATTGAGCATCATCACTAGTTTGCAAATAATAAGTCCCAACACCTAAAGACTCAAATAAAATTTAAGCTCTCAGATCATCAGACTTAGTGACTGAAAATTTAGACTCCCTTTCAGGAACCAAATTTTGCATTACACCTTTTACGGGTATCCTGGCCTTTGACATATCCATGTTAAGTTATCCTCCTACATCTTTACAAAAATTGAGTCCAAGAAGAATACCATAGGACGTTGGAACATTTTCTACCAAGACTGTCATCTTGATCGTCTTCTCTGGATATGTAGAAAATGAAAACTTTACATCCTTGATCTGCTCGATCAAAGGTACTTTCTTGTTCTCTATAGAGAAACAACAACCAATTTTTTTTGTGAGATTCAAACCCTTGGTAGTAGCTACCTTGGCGGGCATGATGTTTTCAAATGCACCAGAGTCTATAACATAGTTGCTCAACTTAAAGCCATTGACAAGTAAGAAAATATAAAATGGGTCAATCCTCCCAAAGGTAGTCAAAGGAACAATAACTACGTTATTCTGAGGAGGTTTAGGCTTTGGAACAATAGGAACATCTGAAGAGGTATCCCTACTAGGAGTAATTACCTTGTCTCTAACAAACTTGAATAGCCTATCAAATTTATTAGGATTAGCCTTGAGGTATTCAGCTTTAGACATTTGGATTTTTGTCCTCTTTGCATGGTCAATAATGTCAAAAGCTTGGAAGTAACTTTGTAAAGATAGAGTAACTTCATTGATGGGTTTAACAAATGGAACACTGGCCTTAGGAACTTGTACATTGGATTTTAGTATTGAAGGAACTACAGGAGGATGAGGAGTGTTTACCTATTTATTTGTTGTATCTTTCGGTTGCCAAGGCAAAGGAGATCCTCTTTTTGAAATAGTTATTGATGACTTGTCCTTTAATTTTGGAGCATCAATTTGAGCTTGAGCTTGATCAAGTTGATTTTGATGTCACCGTGTGAAAAAAACATATGTATCAGTTACTAAGTCCTCATCATCAAATTCATTCTCTACTTCCAAATAACCAATATTGGAGTCGCCAATTGGATATACTCCCCCATCTTGAAAAAGATCATCATTTTCATCCACAGGATAATTTGGTTGTGCATACTCATCTTGATCCACTTCATAATACCCCATAGCTAAAATAGTAGGTGGAGCTTCTAGCGCAAGCCTTCCTTGCGACGCAGGAAGACGATTCTGATTTCTATTTCTAGAATAATTAGGGAAATTCCTTCTAGGAACATCCTTGTAGGAATTATTTGAAACTTGCTTCTTCAAGGCCAACAACTCATTTTCCAACCTTTAAACCATAGGATTAGCGAAGTTGGAGTTGTTATTTGAAGATGAAGAATTTGATGCTTTCCCTTTTCTATTTGTATTCATTCTTATCTTTCCAACAAGTACCAATTCATCTTCAATGCTTCTAGCTAGCACTTAAGAGGCTTCAAGACCAGGAATAAAAACCCTACGCAACAAGAAGCTCACCTTTGGAAGTTGCGTATTGATGAAAAAACACTTAAGATTATGGGCTGTTGGTTTAGCCTCAACAAGAATCCTTGTCACTAGCTTATTGAATTTGGCCACGAAGTCATGCATGGGTTCATGTGCCTCTTTCCTCAAAGTTGTAAGCTGAGCTAACAAAGCGTGTGAATCTTCAACAGGTTTTAATCTTTCTTCAAACTTGGTGCAGAGAGTATTCCAATTTGTAACAACACTTAGACTAAGAGTGTAGAACCACTAAACAACTACTCCTTGTAAGGTTTCAATGAACAACCTTACAACATCTTCATGTTCAATTCCAAGAACACTACAAACAATATAGAAGGAAACAATGTGTTCATTAGGATGCTGCTTTCCATTTCCATAGAATTTTAGGATGTTCTTTCATAAAACACAAGGAATCTCATGTAAAAGAGCCACCAAATTGAGAGGACCAAAAGCATTTCCCGAAGGTCTAGGAGGTGGTGGTTGAGCCATAGCGATCTGAATGATAGGTACTTGAATTGGAACTCTATGAAAAAGGGAAGATTCACTTGGAAGCAATGATCTTAATCTTCATGGAGGATAACTTGCAATACATTGTAACGGTGACCTTGCTCGTGAAGGAGAAGGAAGAATGCTATGATGCTACAACAATTGATAAAATAGATCCACCACACCTTGCACCCTTATAACTCATGTATAACTTATGTAAGTCAAAATGTAGACTTTGAAACAAAAGAGAAATTAGCAAAAAAAATAAACACAAGCCCACAATAAGATAATGGAGTATTCATCCACTTCAATCAAAGTGTGAGGCTTCAATTACATGCTTCATTCCCCAACGGAGTCACCAAAAACTTGTTGGGTGAAAATTCTGTAATCCCTTTATAGATTACAAAACTTGAATTTCAACCATAGTTGTTGTGAGATAAAATCTCTCCTCTCAGAAAGGGGATGCACTCTTCTTACTACTTATCGGAACTAAAGTAAACTATTCAAATTTTTACAATATGTATGCTACACTAATCATATGGGGGTGTGTCACATTCATGATTCTCTCTTATTTTAGAGAATATATTTATTATATATTTACCAGTATAATAAAGATACATAACCAAAAGGCTTACAGAGGTACAAAGTCATTCTGTAGTCTTCAATGATGAATTCCACAATAAAGTAACTAGCGATGTAAATGAAGCACAAAGTTTTCAATATAATTCATGAACAGATCCATGAACAACATGAACAACTTCAACCACAAAGTCTTGAAGATCATTCACCAATATTATCAACAATTACACAATTCCAAGCAAAAGGCGTAGCACAAAGTCTACACAAATCAACTTGAAAGCCCTCCAATCTCAATTAATAAAATAATGCTAATTCAATTGAATAATAAGATAAACTAATGTGAAAGACATAAGAACATTCACATCTGTTGAAATTGATCCAACATAAAGTTTGGTATGCAATTTGGCCTTCTTTATTGATTGAAAATAGTATCATAATATGAACTCAAAGTTTGAAAAATTTCTTTACAGATGAGCAACACTTCATTGCATTAAACAAAAGGTAAATAATACAATACAAATCTCTCTTCTTTATAGGTGAGAGCAATGAGCTATTCTAGGAAAAACCCTAACTAACTTTTGACTTATTCAAACATGATTTCCATGATTGTAGGACATCTCCATTTTAACATGTAATTGCATGAGACATGTAAAAATGACAATGCCTATTTACATAAAGCATGATAAAATAGCATGAAATCTAACCTATCTCTGGAAATTGAAAAGATTTATGGTTCCTTGCTTTGTGCTCGGAAATATTCATACTTCAAAATTTCCTTCATTATTGTCTCGTCCAGTCGAGAAGTGTAGTCAATAATAGTGTGAACCTTTGTGACATAATTTTTTGAAATAGAAAAAACCTTTTTACATCTATCTAGATGTGTTTTAAGATTGTCCAAGGTCAGTTGCACATCACACAAAGTGTCTATTGAAGCCAATGAGAATGTTTCATCTTCCACTTGTTTTTGAATAGTTTCCTTGAATACTTGGACAATCTCACTTGACGAAAGAAATGTGTGATCTTCATGAAGAAGTTTCCCCAAAAACTCTTCAATTATGTTCACCATGACAACATGATGTCCTTCAACATCCTATTGTACTTGTTGAGTATCCTTGGTTAGATTTTTGATGACTTGTATGCAATTTTTGATAGATTCTTTAATTTACACATACTTTTCTTTGTCAAGAAGAATCCAAACTCCCACTAGCTTGGTCAGATTCTCTCTCTCTTCAATTGAATCCACGAATCAAGATTTCATTCCATTTCCTTCTGCTCAACAGAAAGTGTGTGCATTTCCTTGTCCAGCTCTAGATTCATCTTGGATATCTGGGCAAGCCTCTCCACTGCAATAGTCATGTATTGTGAACCTTGTTCAATTATTCTATAAAAAAATTCATATATGATTTTTCCTTTAGAGTAATATTTCTCCAATTTTTGAACCATGGGTTCCTCAATTGTTATTACAATAGGTTGTACATTCTCTGAAGACTTTATGATTCTCCTCAACACAAAAGCATAGTTCTTAGCTTTCTCCTTGTACATGTCTTTGGTTTCTTTCAGTTTATCAAAATTTTCCATCAAAGTAGTCAAAGATGCTTGAGAATCATCCTTGATACTTGCATGTGTGATCTTTCCAAGCTCAACCCTTGTAATGGTGTAGTCCTCCATGCTGACTTCTTCATGACTTCTTCCTTGAGATGGTTCTACTATGCCCACATATTTGTATCATGATTTGTCCATATGCAACCTTGAGTGAACTTTTGGCTTCTTCTTACCCTTAGGCTTTTGCGTAGCTAGTTCCTCAAGATCCAAATCATTGAGAGAGACCACATGATTTTTCTATTTGGATGCCTGCAAAGCCAATCATGGAGGAAGGAAATAAATATCACCTTCGATCCTTGCTATTAATTCCTCAGTTACACTAGTATCTATTGGAACAAATGTGGTAGTTACAATTGGTACCGTCTCAGTCATCACTGCTCCTAGAATCTACAAATTCAATGTATCTAGCAATGATTCATTCATGAATTGATCAATTTCAACTTGTGAAGATATGTCAAATGATGGAGATGAAAAACTTGGAATAGATGATGGGGAACCAAAAGTAACATCAACACTCTGCAAAAGTGGCCCTATAGGATTAGAATGAATTGAATGCACTATGGGAGGTGTTGTTACTTTAAGTGCATGTAGAATTTTTAAAGGTGGAGGTGAAGTTAGAAGAGGAGATGGAGGAGAGGTAGGAATAGGAGATGTAAGAGGTGTTGTAGTAGTAATAGGCGATGATGTATGCAATGGAATTTGAGTGACATTCTCTTATGGAGATGTCCACATTTATTCTCTTGCCTATCTTATTCCTATTCATCTTCCTCGTCTTCTTGTTCTCCCTATGATTGATAATCCTCTTCATCTTCTTCATTCCCTTCTTCCTCATTCAATTCTTCATCTTCATGTTTCTCTTCTCTTTCTGGTTTCTCATCTTCAGGAGTTTATTCCTTTTCAATGGTTTGTGTTGTACTCTTCCCATGAGTGAATGTAATTTTAGGTCCCCTATGTGAGGAAGAGGGAGCAACTCTTTCTTTATTCTTGGTCCTGAGCTCTTATTTTCTACTGTCTTCTCCTTCAAATAATTCACTCTCAAAATCCGTATTGAAAGAATTTAATTGAATTCCCTGCCTTTGCAACCATTCACTAGTGTTACTCAAAATATGAGTAAGTCTCTGCCGAATGGAAGTATTCTCTTTTTGAGACCATTGGATAAGAGGGAAGGGTTTTCTTGGTATCTCTTTTTCATCATAAGAAATATTTAGAACATGACCAGGATCTTCAAATTTCTTCGGAAGGTCTGCCAAGCCAATCTCTAAGATTTGTTCTACTATAACCCTGCAATAATCCATTTTCCTAATATCCTCTTCATCCATACAATCTGCCCAAATATGTTCAAAACGATAGACATGCTTATGGATCTTGTTGATTTTTCTCTTCATTCCTCTATAATCAAAATCATTTATATATCTGTAAGTTCTTAGAGTAATGATTTGTATCTCTGATGCTACAACTTTGGCCTTGGGAACTGTTTGAATTGAATATCTTCCAATGATTATGGGAAAATTAATACCTGGCTTATGAATGGCCTAATGTTCATTATGTATTGAGATTACCTATGTACAAAGTTCAATCAACAGCCACTTGTCTAAAGGATACCTTGGTAACATGTAGGGATACCCCATGTAGAAACCTACCCTTAGGTATGTGAAGGTGGGAAATTGCAAGAAGATACACCCTTATTTATTCACAACCTTCCATGCTTCATCAGAGACCCTTTTCTTCTCCAATGATGGATCAAACATACAAAGCAAAGGTGCGAAGAAAGCATCATTTACTCGTTTGAAGTGTTTGATTCTATTTCTAAGGGTGATTTTGGAATAGTATTTGTATATCGACACAAACCTGCTATCTCCTTATGTTTTTAGACTAGGATATTGCCTCATGGTCATTGCAATGTACACTAGGTATTAAGTCATATAGAACTTCATAGTAGAGTGCACGTTGACGAGTTATTCATGGATTTCATCACCGATTTGAGCACCCCAATCAATGTGACTCTTCTTTTTCCTGATTATATTGATGTACTCATACATCCATTCTTGGAAAGTTGATGTAGTTGGAAATCCTTTCACTCTACTTATAAAAGTGATCATATCACACACATCCTCCTTGAAGTCACTACGAGGAAGGTTTTTAGGCCATCTCAAAATGTTGGGCCTCGGGGTATTCAACCATTTGAAATTGATGAACTGCTTGGCTTCATTTTTATTTTTATCATAAGCCTCTTGGGCATGTTGAATAGTCATATTTGTATAGTTATCCATGGTTGGGACTTGGAAAACCACATCGAACAAATCAACATCCA
This sequence comes from Sequoiadendron giganteum, assembly GCA_007115665.2. Classification (NCBI taxonomy): domain Eukaryota; kingdom Viridiplantae; phylum Streptophyta; class Pinopsida; order Cupressales; family Cupressaceae; genus Sequoiadendron; species Sequoiadendron giganteum. Next base: position 333,676,371 of record CM021105.1, on the reverse strand, counting down.
ACCTTGAAAGATCCCTGTCTTATACTGTCCCAAAAACTTAGTTTGAATGGATTAACATTTCATCAAACACTTGGCATGAAAAGTGTCTAAGTTCTAATTCCTTAATTCTGATAGAATTTTTTTGAGTGTTCTAATGCTGGTTTGAAAGATGTTTCAATTCCAAAACATAGGCAATAACATATAAATGATAGATAAATGATTGCATACTCAGATATAAAGGAACCCACTTGCAAATATCCCTTTATTGATCATATAACAGGTCTGATATAACCTATATCAGTCTATTACAATAAATAAAATATATCTCCAGTTGATCAAATAAATATGTATGACATACCCGTGATCAATCCTTCATGAATTATATAAGATATTGCTGATATGACGATGAAAGATACCTGAAATGGAATACAAAAGTGGCTGCTACAAGACTGATGTTTGATATAGAATGTTGATGTGAAGTATACAAACTGAAATAGCTCCAAACAATCCCATGAACCTCCTCAAGGGTAGTACACCAACCCTAGAAGACTGTAATAGCCTTTGGGAGTGCACTTAGGGTTTGAATAAGCCTCAACAAGCCACGATCTGCCCTAAATATGCAAAACCCACATTTGATATGTATTCCATAATGCCTCAAAATGATTTTCCAAATATAATATTCAACACCCATGAAGATATATACCCAAATTGCCAAAAAGGGTGGAATTAAACATGAACCAACAACTTTAAAATTATATCAGAATGTAATCTGTCAAAATTTCACCATAAAACCAATGTCATAATGTTGCTATGAAACCCTATAGGTGAAATCTACAATATCTCCTCAAGATATCAATGCCCAACTTGAAATTTTTCATACAAATAATTTCCAAGTTGTTACAAAACCCTAGCAACTGATAAACTTGCAAATACCTACTTTTCCAACTCTTTAGTCTTTCCAAATTAGGCCAATGAAGTGCAAAAGAAAACCCTAGGTGGATTTTCCTATTTTGTGAACTGGGTTTTCGTCCAATTCACTATCCTCCAAGGGATTTCGTCCTTAGAAGACTTGTATGCTGCTGAAACCCTCCTCTAGAGCTCAAACCTGCAATTTTCTTTTGTCAAAATGAGAATAGAATGCCCAAAAGTGAGCCCAACATATTGCTTTATAACCTCCCATGAGCTTTTTTTTAATAAAAGTCAATAAAATAATCTTGAGGGTCTTTCCTCATCAAAAGAAAGGGCCACTTTTTTAAAAAAACTTTGAGTTACTAGGATGGGGGCACTTTTCACTATTCTCTTTATAATTTTCTGTTAATATTCACTTTTTACTATTCGATTAAAGAAAACTTTAATATTTCCAATTTATCCCTAGATTCAACAACTAAACTCCAAACTGAAAGGCTCATAAAGCTCCCATCTAAGCTATAGTCTGAGCTGCATATGGAAGGGACATTATAGAACCTCATCATTACTTGTCTTGAAGAGTCTTTAACACTTCTATCATCTCAGATGTAGTGTGAGGCAACTTGCAACACAAAATGTGAACAATGAGTTGCTACTGGAAATGAGGCTACCCGATGAAGGTTTCTATGAACAATGACCTCCAAATCTTTTTCCAGGGGATGATTCTTTGTTCTTTTAACAAAGTCATTCATATCAAGATGACCAATTTTTGTATCCTTGATCTCGTCAATCTTGGATGTGGTTGGATAAATGCCTTGATATTTATACTTCATTTTGTCCTTCTTTCTTGATTATGGTGACTCTTTAGTTGTCATTAAGTGTACCAGGAGATCACTGATAAACAACTTTGAAGAATGCCTGATAGAAGATCTAATGTAACTACAAAGAAACAAGAGATCTTTCCAACATTAGAAGAGTATGCATTTGTAGGTGTGAGAATGTGGGAAAGCCAAGTGATCACATTGGAGCTATCATATATGATCAAGGGAGTGAGAAATATCAAGCGGATGTAGGAAAAACAAAGCTCATAATACGATTTTGGAATTCTCTAGGAGTTAGTAAAAAAATCAATATTTTGTGCAAGGGCACTAAAATTCAATGCCCTTACATCTTGGGGAAGTTTACTTTATGCATAGTCATTGAAAAAGGCCACCTTTGCATGCTTGGAATTGCTTGAAGTTCTTAGTGCATAGGCGCTAAAAATCAACACTCTTACATCTTGGAAAGTTTGATTTTTTGCAAGAGCAGTGAATTTTAGCGCTACAACATGGCGCTTTGCATGGTAGATTTGAATTCATTGTTGGAGAATTTAATTTTACTGCTTGTACATCCTTTGGGTAGATCAAGTTATATGTAGAGTTCACCGCCCCTGCATTTTGGGGGAAGAAACTTATATTTGTAGAGACAGTGAAAAATCCTGCCTCTACATTGGAGACTTACAAAAAACACACATGTATTGGTGGGATTTATTATCACCTCTACATTGGTGAGAGGAATATCATGTAGTGGTGGTGAAAATATTCGCCACTACCTGGGGTCGAGTAAAAGTTAAAAAGTGCAAGGTTTTTAGTGAAATAATGAGGCTTTTCAGAAAATACTTGAAAGAATTTCGAAAGAACACAAAACACACCAAAAAACTAGCTAGGTTAGAGAAATAAAAGTTAACCTAGAAAACGAAAATGGAAATTTTCTTTACAAAGGAATGTAATACAAAGAAACCCTATGAACAAAAAAAATAAGGAAATAAACACACCAAGAAATGAAAACAATTCAATTTTTTTTTTATAAAACTGAATGATCATCATAGGAATGATAAAGAAACCTAAACATTCAAACGAAGTGAAGAAATAAAAACCCTAGAATAAGAATTGATCGAAATCCATCAAGAAATCTCTACCAAATCTGTGTGAAGATGTAATCGAGAGGTTCACCAAAACATGATGAGGAGAGAAGGAGAAAACACAAAAAAAGATCACAAATGAGACTAGAAATGACTTAAAATGATATTACTAATTCTTTAAATGAAGCCACATTAATGAACTATAAGTTCATTATCTTCGCACATGTGGGTAGGAAAGTGCATGGGTGGTGAAAAATTCCACCTATGCATTTTTCAAAAACACAGAAAAAATGCAGGGGCACTAAAAAATCTCGCTCTTGCACTAGAAAAAAGTTAATATGTGTAGTGGTGCTGAAAAATAGTGCCGCTACACATTTAATTTTTTTTCTAACATCTCATGTAGGGGCACTAAAAAATGCCCTTGCATGGGAAAATTTCTTTCTAACTCTAGAAAAGTGAAAAATGACAAAATAATCATTTTGAATCTTTTCAAAAAATGACGAGAGATGAGCACTCAAGGGGATGATTCAAGGCTCAGGTCCACGCATAGAAGAAAATTGAAATTCGCCTCATTTTGCGTGCTTAGAGTGCACGAGACTATGAAATAGTCAAGTTTCGTAGGGAGTTATCCCATGAATCAAGCACAACTAGATTCAAGGATAACACACTTGCAGAAGAAATGAGTGCCATACCCTTATTATTATCCTTTTCTGAAAATACAGATTATGTGGATGCGGAAAGGGAAGAACCACTTGTCTTAGGTAATTGAATTTAAATTTTTTGAAGAAGATTCTTCAAGTCATCAATTTACTTTGTGTAATGTTGCTGTATTCATGTCATAGTCTCTTACAATAAGTACATTTGGGCTTGTCCTTAGAAATTTTCTTTTTGATAAGGGAGATGAATCCAATTAAGTGTCTAATTTTGATCTCTTAGCTTGATCCTTAGTTTGTTTCTTTCCCTTAGATTATTGAGCAACTAATGCTTGAATTTTTGAAGAGGTGATAGCATCCATAGAGATTACTTTAGATTGTTCTCTTACAAGTCTATCACATAACTATTCAAAATAAGGGATTACATTTGTTATTCCAAGAACATCCATTATAGAGTAGAAAGACACAAACATTTGAAAAGGACATTTTAGCTTTGAGAGAATCAAGAAACTACATTATTTATCTATTTTTATTTTACCACAACCCTAAAGTATAGAAAGAAAAGACTTCAATTGAACTAAGAAATCTTCAATAGAAGAGAAGGCATTATATCTCCAATTGTAAAATCTTTAATTCATCATTTTTACCAAATAAATCTTCAAATTTGTCCCACATTTTCTTAGAAGTTGTACAACTAGAAATATGAAATTATCAAAAATAAGAAGACCTATTAGTCCCATTGCTTCATATAACTTTTTCTGATAAGTAAACTACTCAAACTCTCCAGTAAACTGAATTTGTTGTCCATTGATCATTTTCCATAATCCCTTAGATTGAAGTAGTTGTTGTACTTTGACTTTCCATGTGTAGAAATTATGTGGAGTTAACAAGTCAATTTTTGGATCCATGATGCACACACAAGGCACTAGAATTGTGCCTTACCAAACCCTCCAAAATTGTATTATATCTAAATTTAGACCCCCCAGAAAGATGCAAGACAATATTTACAAGATTTTATGAAGTTTGGAAGCCAAATCACTCATTTATAACACAAAGATTTTTAAAAATATAGAAAAGTTGGCTTTCTAAAACTTTATTTTAACTAAAAATCTAGGATCCTTGTGAAATTTTGATGAATTTAAAAACTTTGTCAATTTTTGACAAATGGGGTGAAAGTTATGCCCCATCAAAAATTGAACAAATTACACTAATTTTCAAAGGTAAAAAATAGATTAAAAAATTACAATTTTGAAATCGTCTTGAAGCTACTTTGTCCAACTCAAAAAGAGATTTTTGATGATTATTCATAGACAAAAAATGAACTCCCTATTTGCAATTTACACAAAAAGAAACAAGGCCCCCTTACAAATAGTTAGATGATTACAACAATGTGGAGCTAACAATTTGAAAAACGAGTAATGATTTATAAACAGTAACATTTAATGTTAGATTTCAATAGATAACATTAAATGCAAATGCTATGCTAACATTCAATGAAAAATGTTAATAAAACCATGACGATAAAGGGATTGCAACAAAAATTTATATCGGTAACAATACAAAATTTAAGTCTACATAGTTGGATTTGGCCCGATCCAGAGGTGTTAAGAGTTGGTGGCTGTGTAGGTAGGCAATGTTAGTTTGTGTAGCTTGGGCAAGTGTCTCCATACCCAGAAATATTAATTAATTGATTTCTCTAGAGACTTCTAGAAAGTAGTTAGTTAGAGTCCAGATAATCTTAGCCATTGATTGAGATTAAATCATGGCAATTGGTTGCTCAATGAAAATATTATAAAAGGGGATCAATGGGAATTTGGAGAACACACACTTGAGAAAGATTCGTAGTGATAGCAAATAGATTTGGAGTGATAGAAAGGACACAGTGATAGTGTTGGATACACCATGAGAAATTGAGGGAAACATTTTTGGAGAAAAAAATATTGTCAGAGCTCTGCTATTAAGAGGCAAGAAATTTATATAACTCTTGATTTTCTAAAGTTTAATAAAATTCCTCATCTGTTGAACTGGTTGTAAGATAGGGAAAATCAAGGTTAGCAAAGACTAAGTGATAGCCAACACAAATCTAAGCTAAAATCCCAATCTAAACAAGAGAATAGAAACAATGCATGAGTAAAATGAAAGCATCAAACTAAAATACTCCCCATGCTTTAAGTTTCTTCACTTCCCTTTTCTCTCCTATTTCTTCTTATGCCAATACTACCCTTAGATTTGTTGATGAAGTTGTGCAAATACTTACAAATAGTAAGCAAAAAAGTTGGAGATAATGGCTATTAAGTCAAAAATGGAGGAGAATGGACTCTTTTATAGACAACCATTTGAATGGACGACCGAGATCAATCCTCTAGAAGGATTCCAAAATCGACAAATGATAATGAATGAGAAGAAGGTTATGAAATGAAGGGTCAAGATTGATCTTCTAGAAAGATTCCATGATCAACGGTTGAGAATCGGTGCACCAGAAAGAGGTGGGCAATGAAGGCTATGACGCCTGACGACTATGAAAAACCATGAAGACTTATGATAGAGAAAACTTTGGCAAAAATAAAGGCCATGAACATGGCATCTTTGACCAAAATAGGTGCATAAATAATTTATTTTAAATAATTTATTCGAAAATGGATGAAATTGACAAGTGAAAGATAAATAATTTATTTGGAGAAAATTAAAAAGGATCATTTAATTAAATCAATCAATTTAATTAGATGGGGGAGATGAAAATGGAACATTAGATAATTAAGTGAGATTAATTATTTATTAGGGGAAAATGGCAAGGGATAGTTAAATAATTTTGATAATTATTTAACTATAGAAGAATTAAGAGACCATTAATAGATAAATAATTAGTGGTAATCATTTATTTATAGACAAAAGGTGATAAATAAATAATTAAATAAATAATAATTTATTTAATTATTGAAGAAGAGGGCGGATTAGTGATGCAATTAATTAATTTAATTGATCAGGATAGAATAAAGATTAGAAAGTGAATTAATGAAATAATTAAAAATTATTTAATTAATAAAGGAATATAATCAAGAATAATCAAATGATTAAAATTATTCAATTATCGGAGGATGGCGACCAAGAAAAATTATGTTCGCAGACTGAAGACATTTTTCAGTGTCTACATTTTGCCCCTCTTTGACATAATGCAGTTCGTCATGTTGTGTCAAAGAAATTTAATTCTAAAATATGCCCTAGTGTAAAGAGAGAGGGGAAGGATGAACAAGAGGGTTGTGGTATGCCCCCTTGAGAGGACAGGTGGGTTCAAAGAACACAAATGTGCTCTCAAAATGGAAGATAAGACTAGAGGATGAAGGATAGAAGAAATGTTAGTGTGAAGGAGATGGATGTTAGCGTCGAAAAGAAAAGGGAGATGGGAGGTTAGCACAAAAAGGGGAAAGAAGATAGACAAGAAATGATAAGGGAACCAACTTTCATGCTTACATTTTTATATTTATCATCATTTGGTGTCAAAAATGTCATAAATGGACCACAAAAACCATGGTATGACATAAAAAAAGGTGTGTAAGGTGACCATTTGTGAGAGACAAATAGTTCAAAAGTCAGAGGCAAAAGACAAGGAATGCCCCAGCTCATACTAAGGATCCAATTATCTCAACCTTTTAGCCAAGAAAAACCACAAACAATAAACAAAGAAAAGAGGCCATGATCCATCATCATCCCTCTAAATCCATTAATAGGAAATCCTTGAGGAGACTTGTAACATTACCCAAAACCAATAAAAAAGGTAAGACAAATCTAGACCAACAAAGTGTTTGCCAAAGAGACAATGTTTGCCAATAGTTTTGATAAGATTGTTTGATATGATTGATTAGGTTCACCAAGATGACCAAGATGACCAAGATTTGATTTGATAAGTTTGAAAATAATTAATTGATAAGTGGACAAAGGTTGAACAATTTGATTTGATTGACCATGCCTAGCCTCAGGAAGGAAACATCTTGATGAAAGCAAGATTGATTGACCAAGATGACAAGATTGATGGACAAATATTGATTGAAAAAGTGGAAAAAGTTGATTGATTGAGCTTGATTTCAAGAAAGACACATCCTCATTAAGGCAAGATTGATTGACAAGGTTGACAAGATTAATTGATTGTTTGAAAAAGATTGATTGATATGATCAAGCAACGTGACGATACACAATTTCAGGAAAGACAAATCCAGTAAGGCAAGGAACACATCTGATAAAGTTGACCAAGTGACAAGTATTGACAAGACACCTAATTGCAAGGAAACATCTCGCTTAAGGTGAATAACCAAATTGATAAAGTCTAGTCTCAGGAAGGACACATCCTGATAAGAGAGAAGAGATAGGACCAAATGAGACATGACATAATGCCCCATTCCGATATAAGACTGGTGATCTGATTGAGTTGATGATTGATTGGTTTGAGAGTTGACAGATTGAACGATTTGTTGGTTATGTCTGTATGTTGATTCATGATTTGGTTCAAATGATAACTATTTGCAGAACAAGACTATGACCAGACTCGATAAACCCTAAAGGACTTACCTAGGTGGCCTTGGGGGCTCATCGATTGATGGCCTTGCCTACGTTATAGATGCAAAGACCTCGTAGTTTGACACAACTTGACTTTTCCGTATTTGACAAAAGATCAAGTCATAATTTTATTTGAACAACCTAAAATGACTGACCTAATGTCTCGAGGGCCCATTTAAGATGAACCTTGTCTATGTAGGAGATGCATAGAGACAACGCAGCTTGACCATCTAACAAAACTGAATCATACTCCGACTGAAACTCTGAATCTATTTTTGGAAGTTTTGAAGTTTTCTGATGTTTTTGGATTTTTAGGATTTTATGATTTTTTTGGATTTTGAAATATTTTGATTTTTTTAGATTTTTGAAATGTGATTTTTTGGATTTTTTCAGGACATTTTATGGTTTTTATGGATTTTGAAGGTTTTAAAGGGCTGATACCATGTATTATTTCCCATGAAGATGTAATTCAAGGAATTTCCCCCCAGTCAGGTATAAGACCAGTTTACTATGTATGAGGGGAAGCGAAAAATGTGATAGGTGGATATGAAAGTGAAGGATGCTAAATGTCGGTGCTCTTCAGGCCATGGGAAGGATGACAAAGCTTTATTATGGATGAGGAATAAGTTTGAATGGAAAAAAGACCAGATGGAGTGACAGTAGACAAAGGAGCATAGACTGACTACGCATGGCACCTATTTGCTAGGTTTTCACCATGGTACTTATCCAAAGCACCATCGAAGTTGTTTTCACTTTTGGATGAATTATTTCTCTTTACTATTTTTTTGAGTTATTTATTTATTTATATTTCTTTTTGTCACCAAGATGCCTATTTTCCAAGTTTTCATCAAGGTGACTATTTTTTGATTTTTTTTGTATTTTTGACTTTTTAAGGGATACTCTACGAATCAAGTATAATACTTGGAAAGGTGCATGTTGTTGATGGGTTCAGACAATGGTTCTCCTTCAGGAGAAGAAAGATGATAAGCACCATATCCATATGCTACTGTGACAATGTACATGCCCAACCAATTAGGCTCAAACTTCCCCAAATTTTTCTCATTTTGCTTGATTCTTTGGATTTTCCTTTAGGACTAGATCACCAATGTCAAAAATTCTAGGATGAACCTTCTTATTGTAACTAAGTGAGAGGCAGTTCTAATATGCTTGCATGTATGTCAAATCATTCTATCTCTTTTCATCTAGTAACTCTAGCTCTTGTAGATGGGATACACAGTATTCTTCTTGATCAATGAGGCCTTGCACAGATACTCATAGGGATGGTAATTTGACCTCTATAGGAATTATTGCTTCAGATCAATAGACAAGGGAATATGGTTTGGCTCTTGTAGGGGTACGAATACTGCTGTGATAGGCACATAAAGCAAGGTTAAGTTGTAAGTGCCAGTCATGACCAACATCATTGACAGTCTTCTTTAAGATATTTAAGATAGTCTTATTAGACGCCTCAACTTGACCATTATCATGGGGATAATATAGAGTAGAGAAATGATGTTGAATATGGAATTTGTCATAGAGCTCATGGACATCCTAGTTTTTGAAAGGGTGACCATTATCTGTAATGATGGACTGTGGGATACCATAACGACAAATGTTGTAATTCCGGATTGAATTTGGCTATTTTCTTACCAATAATGTAAGTCAGTGGGATGAATTCAATCCATTTTGTAGAGTACTTAATGGTGACAAGGATAAACTTATGTCCATTGGAAGAAGTGGGATGGATTTTTCCTATGAGGTTGAGCCCCCATTGAGAAAATGGACATGGCCAAGTAAGTGGCTATAATTCCCAAGCTAGTGTTGTACACATCTAAAAATGGTCACAGTCGATCAAACCTGTTAATTAATTAAATATGAAATATTTAATTAATGTTTCTTAAGTCTTCTACATATAAATAAATTTAATTATTTATTTATATTGTTCATTTTTCTAATTCTTCTAATTTAATTAAATAAATTTATTTATTTAATTAATGCTACCTTCTTCTTAATTAATTAAATAGATTTTACAATCTATTTAGATTAATTATCAAAGTTTAAATTCTAAATTTAAATGATTATTCTTCCCTCCACATTTAATTAAATATTTTCAATACTTAATTAAATCATTTTCTAAATTCCCACTTCTCTCACAAAAATTAAATATTCTTAATATTTAATTAAAAGGCTTTTTCTTTTCTCACATAATTAAATATTTGTAATATTTAATTAAAGCCTTTTCACATTTCTCTCAAAATTAAATATTTATTTATTTAATTATGAGACACTTTTCAAATTATCTCTTCATTTTCTGTCTCTCAGAATTCCACCTCTTTTTCGAATTCTCGATCTCTCACCATTCATTCCAACAGGTTTGAACTCGACTGTTGATCTTGGCCAATCGAATTCCTATCTTCAAAAATCTATAAATACAACCCTTTCATGAGCTAAAAAGGACCTCGAGTCTCACATTTTTCATGCGTAGTTACTATAGTCGCAATCTTAGCAATTCATAGCATTTTTAATTCAATAGTTCAATCTTGTAGATGCATATGCATTCATAATAATCTCATTCTCTCAAGTGCCATTCTATAAGCTATGTTTGCACAACTGAGAGCAAACATATTGAAGCGAATCCTTGGAGATAGAGGACAATGGAACGAATTTGAAGAAGTTGCTGTCAAGAGTTTGCATTTACTTTATTTCTTTAGTTTTCTTCAATCTAATGTTTCATTGGTGTACTATTTTATATGCAATTTAATTGACACATTCTAACGTACACATTTCTGGCACCCACCGTGGGGCCAGGCCCCGCATTTTAACTTCTATTTTTGTAGATTTTTCTGGCAGGTGACTGACAAAAATCGTGGTTTAGCGCATACGACTCTTGGTTTAGCGCATACGAAGCCTGTTTTAGCACATACGTGACCTGTTCCAACGCATCCGTGACCTCTTTCAGCGCATAGACACTCTGTTTCGGCGCATCCCTGAGAACCCTTTCGACGCATTTATAACTTGTTTTGGTGCATCTGACGACTGTTTCGGTGCATCCCTGAGAACCCTTTTGGCGCATACATAACCTGTTCTAGCGCATACATAACCTGTTTCAGCACATACATCTTCTGTTTTAGTGCATTCGTTTGTAAAAAATAAAATTCTGATTCCGATGCAATCCGAGGACATAATTTTTTTGATGCTATTTTTAACATAATGAACCAATCCTAGGGTAGACACTTAATTTTGAATTAACCAATCCTAGGATAGTCACCAAACATATTTTCTTTTGGTTAAAATAAACCCCATGTTTTTAGTGAAGCAACATTTTCACTTAGAATAGAAAAATTTTCAATTTGGGATTTAAAATTGAACCATTATTTGCGTGTTGTGATTGTGGGTAATAGGTCTATGCTCTCCCCTTAACTAGGTGATCAAAATACCAGACTTACCTTTTTATTTTATGCATTTAATGCTTTATTACATCCTTTAGAAGGCCTGTCGTAGTGGGAAAAAGTACTCACCCTACGGGAACGACCTAAGTGGGAACACCTAAAGCCAAGGTTTCCAACCCACTTTAATCAAAAGCAAGTTGTTGATGAAAATCCAACTTGACAGTAGTGCACAGGATAATGATCCCCAAAACCTTTGTTCTAAAGGTTGGGAGGTCTCTCGAGGGAGTATATCTATTTGCCACACTGAACGGATACCCTTACCACAAACCATAGTGTAGAAATCCAGTCGAGTCAGTATCCAAACATCATTTTAATCACGGTGCAAGGGGAGGGAAGAATCTGCCCCCAAGAAACACACCATATAGTCACCACAGATTGTTTGCTCAAGGGATTCGGTATCCACTTCCGTCACTTTGAGTACGCACCTAGAAAAGACAAAAACATGGGTGCCCTCTAGGGGGTGACAAGGCTGTGTGAGTCGACGCGATTTTAAGATGTGGGTTGTGATTACTTTGATGACCTATTTGACAAATTAAGAGTGAGTCTAACTGAAGTGCTTATATTGTTCAAAAACCTGTGGAAATCTCAAAGAACATACACTCTTTGTTTAGATTTTAGGATTAACAAAACAATTGTCTGCTTCTATGTTGTGTTTTTCACATTTAAATCAGATTAAGATCATCCAAAATAAGAAAATTTTATCAAACTGTCAAAACATGTTGGTCTCAGAGCTGTTTTAGCGCATCTGTGCTCTGTCTTAGCACATCTAGTCTCTGTTTTAGAGCATTCGATCTCTGTTTTAGTGCATCTGGTCTTTGTTTTAGCACATCTGTGCTCTGTTTCATCGCATCCGTGCTTTGTTTTAGCGCATCTGTGCTCTGTTTTAGCGCATTCAGTCTCTATTTTGGCGCATCTATTTTTTGAATCTTAGGTGTGATTTTTTGGATTTTTAGAAATCAGAGCGTAGTCATCCTTATTTTTCACCAACTTGCAATCGCATTTACTACTCATCCAAATCAAATTTTGCAATAGAGAACTCAATCACATTTAGGCATCCATTGAAATTCATCTTTCTACAAAGCTAAGATCAAACTTCATAAAGTGCAAAATCACCTTTATTTTTCAATCTTTGGTTTAATTCCCACAAACAAGATTTTCATCCTTTCACTTAGGGAATCACGAACTAAAGATTAAAAATCTTTTAAGTCATAGAATCTTCATTCTATCCTGACTTTCATCACCATTGCACTATTTCATTCCTTTGATCAAAGTTAGTAGGATTTGAGTAAAGCTTATGCTTGTTACCATGAGATCTCAAAAGCACAAAGAAAAAGAGGAAAGTATAGTAAGCAAAATGGGCGATAATAATGAGAGGGAGGAAAACCTCTTTAACATTCCGAATACTGAAGAAGTAAAGGAAGAAAAGCTTCAAGAAGCAGAATAGGATCCTCAATTCCATACTCTTATGGAAAAGATTTTAGAAAGAAACAAGGAAAGGTACTTCCTTTCTTTAGCTATTCAAGGAGCCAAGTTACCTGCCGATTTTGACACAGAAGGGATTAAAGAAAATCCTGAAAATCCTCTTGACGATTTTAGTGCCCTTACTCAACAAATCAAGGAACTACAAGGGCAAATAAAAGAAATGCAAGGGGGAGCACCAAAGAAGTATGTTTTGGAAGAAATATGTCCTTATCCATTCAATAGAAATCTTTGAATGATTCCTTTTCCAAAACATTGCGAAATCCCTAAGTTTGATAGATATAATGGGAAAATTGACCCCATTGAGCATGTAAGGGATTTCCAAAATATGAGTTTAGAATTCACACATGAAGATACCTATCTAATGCGATTGTTTCCACAAAGTCTAGGTGGGCAATCCATGGAGTGGCTTTCAAAGATCACTCCCCCCATCCAAACCTTTGAAGAGTTGATAAATAAATTCATATCGCAATACTCTTACAACATCCAACATCAGATAACCATGCTTGATCTTTGTAAGATAAAACAAAAAGTAGGGGAATCTTTCACTACATTTTTGCAAAGATGGAGAAGAACATTTGCTAGATACTCTTGCCCTGTTCCTGAAAAGAAAAAGATGGAGATCTTCATCAATAGTCTTAATCAAGAAATGAGTTACAGACTAAACCTTCATTGTCCTTCATCATTTGAAAAATTGATTGAAAACGCAATCACTATTGAAGGTGCATTGATCAAGCATGGAATTCTAAAAATTGATAAAGAAGGTTCAAATTCATACAACAACAACAACAATAACAATCATAATAACAACAATGACAAGTCATGATTTTGAACTCGAAATAAAAATGTTGGAAATGATGGGGTAGTAGGTGCTAACAACGTGAATTCGAAACCCGTCGTTCTTAATGTGTCAGGTGCTCAACGTAACAATAATGATGGACATTCTAGCACCCAAGGCAATGTTTCTAATCAAGGAAACACAACTAACAATCATGGAAATAATTTTGGCAATAATCCAAATTCAAGTGTGCCCAGACCATCATATTTTTCAAATCGACGGAGTTTCACTCCCTTGGGCCAATCTTTGGAATCCATTCTCAAAGAATTGTTGAATCAAAACGCTATTACATTGCCACCACAAAGAGATTATGAGCCTCGAGTTAAACCACCATCGTGGAATGACTCACACTTTTGTGATTATCATAGATGCAAAGGTCATAAGACAAACAGTTTGCCAGGGGTTAAAGAATATCGTTCAAGATTTGATTGATAACCGTACCATCAAAGTTGAGGGACACAATGTCAATAATGATCATCAAGCATTCAAAAACCCACTCCCTAATTATCACAAAGGGGAATCCTTGAATGATAAGGGCAAGAATGTTAATAACATCCAAGACATTATTATCAGTCATATCTATACTAATGACCCTCAAATCAATGCTATCTGAATCAAAGGTAAGCCAAAATATCGAGAGGTCAATGTTACCACAAGGGGACAAGCCAAGATCATTGTCAAAGGTGGCTCATCCAAAGCAGAAATTTCCCCTCCAAGTCAATACAATTTGGTTGAACAATTACGAAAAACATCAGCCCAAATCTCTATCTTGGAGCTTTTAAAGTTATCACTTGCACATAAGGACATTCTGGAAAAGGCTCTTGTCGATACAGTTGTATCTCCTGATCTAGATACTGATAAATTTCAAGCCATGGTGGGGCATTTTTCCTCCAACACATGTTTATATTTTTCTGAAAGAGATGATTCATCCATAACCCATCCGCATAATTCATCACTATATTTAGAATTCATGGTTCACAAAGCCCGCATTAGACGTGTTCTTATAGATGGGGGAGCTAGATTAAATATTTGTACTTTAAAATTGGTCCTAGCTTTGGGATATTTAGCAGACTCTATAGACCCACGGAGGAAAATTACAATCAAGGCCTATGATGATGAAGAAAGAAGTTCAAAGGGTCTTATCATGTTACCAATCAGAGTGGGACCTGTTGTGAAGAATACCTTTTGTCAGGTCCTCGATCGGGATTTAACCTATAACATACTATTGGGTCATCACTGGATCCATGACATGCAAGCTGTTCCATCTACTTATCACCAATGTTTGAAGTTTCCATATGATGGACAGGAAGTAACCATACCCGCTGATCACAATAGTAGTCAAACTTGTTCTAACCTAAGAGCGACTCAGGACACATTTGTCCCACATAATAAAGAGGCTTTGGTTGTCTCTACCTCCAAAAATAAAGAACAAGTGCAAGAAATGATAAACAATTTTGGCAGCAAGTTAAAATTGAAAGATAATGGGGTAGGAGAATATTCTTTATCTCTCTCTAACCTACCCTTATCACCAAGATCCCATGGTCAGCCGTCAACATCTACACCGCAAGTTGCAACAATTTTAGCCTCAACTTCAACCCCCATCACCAAGTTTAATGGGATGTTTATCAAAGAAACTGAAAGGGAAGATAGAGCTATTCTCGATTGGCACTATAAAGATAAAGAAGAATCTGTACAACATATCAAGTTGCCCACACAACAATATGGAAAAGGTTATGCTATCATGCAACAAATGGTTTATGAAGGAAATGGCCCTTTAGGTAAACGAAAAGAAGGTATTGTTGAAGCTGTCCAACTAAAAACAATGCACCCAAAAGATAAGACGGGGATAGGATATGGTGAGGATACTAAGGAAAAAGTAACACAGAGGCCATCTAATGAAGAAATAGCTGAGTCAATTCTGTGAATTCAAGAAAACAATTCTGACACTGACTCCAATGAATATGAATGGGACACCATCTTTGATGATAAATTCTGGAGAGACAAAAAGGTGGATGTCATACACAAATTCTCACCTACATTCTTACAAGGAGAAAGCTCAAGACCTCCATTTGAATGCATCGTACAAAGTGATCATGACACTAGTGAGACCAATTCGATTCAAATCGAGATAGAACATTTTGAGGAGGATACCATCTTAGACTTCTCCCATGATAACGCTGACAATAATGTCATGACCCTAACATGCAATGACCTTACTTATCCTAATGATTCATTACCTTTGGTTCATCTTGAACTGATTGATTGGGAACAAATCACACCCATTGATGTTCCAACTTTTCCAAATGACAAAACCATAATAAACTTTCTTTGCTCATCACATCCCGATACAAGTTTCACCGGGGAATCACCAGATCAGAGTTTTCGACAGGAAAGTGCCAAGTTTCTCAGCTATCAAATAAATAACATAAAAGAAAGACCTAATGGTGAAAACCTAACAAAGGCAGTATTAGGTCAAGAAAAAAGAAAAATGAAAGAAAGATCTAATGGTGAAAACCTAACAAAGGCAGTATTAGATCAAGAAAAGAGAAAAATAAAAAGTGTATCCAATGGTGAAAACCTTTCAAAGGCGCCAGAGGATGGGAAAATTGACACTCTTCCAGAGTACTATCAGGAAAGATCTTCCATTTTGATTGAACCAATGGAGGCACTCAATATAGGTACCACATAAAAGCCTAAAGTGTTGCAATTGGCTGCATCTCTGGCAAATGAAGAGGTACCTAAATTCACAGAATTTCTCAAAGATAATCAAATCAGTTTTGCATGGTCCTACGCAGATATGCCTGGATTGGATCCAGATCTCATCATGCATCATCTATCTATTACACCGGGGGCAAGACCTGTAAAACAGAAACTCAAAAAAATGCATCCACACGTCGCATTGTTGGTTAAAGAGGAACTAAAGAAACTTCTAGACATTGGATTCATTCGATCCATAGATTATGCAAAATGGATATCCAATATTGTGCTTGTTTCAAAGCTAGATGGAAGGATCAGAATTTGCACGGATTTCAGGGATTTGAACAAAGCATGTCCTAAAGATGACTTTCCTTTACCAAACATTGATATGATTGTGGATTTAATTGCTGGACATACAATGTACTCATTGATGGATGGATTCTCAGGATACAACCAAATAAAGATTGCACCAAAAGATCAAGATAAAACAACATTCACATGTCCTTGGGGTACATATTATTGGAACGTAATGCCATTTGGATTGAAAAATGCAGGAGCTACCTACCAACGAGCAATGACAACTATTTTTCACGACATGATGCATACATTTATGGAAGATTATGTTGATGATCTTCTTGCCAAATCTAACACTAGAAAAGGACACATCGATATTTTGTCTAAAATTTTCAAAAGAATGGAACAATTCAAAGTACGACTTAATCCTAAGAAATGCGTCTTTGGAGTAAAATCCGAAAAGTTATTAGGATACATTGTGTCAGAAAAGGGAATTGAAGTGGATCCAGCTAAAGTACAAGCAATCCTTGATATGCCACCACCAAGGAACATCAGTCAACTACGCTCTTTACAGGGACGGTTACAATCCATTCGCAGATTCATTGCTCAACTGGCAGATAAGAGTTTACCATTTACACATCTCCTACATAAAAATGTTCCATTCAAATGGGAGCACAAATGTGAAGCAGCCTTTAATGAAATAAAGCAATATCTCATGAATCCTCTAGTATTGACTCCACGAATACAAGGTGCGCCTCTCATATTATATTGCTGCCACAAAAGTATCTTTAGGAGCATTATTGGAATAGGAAGATTACTCAGGAAAGGAACGAGTTGTTTATTACATCAGTCGAACCTTGACAAGTCATGAGCTAAATTACACCTTTGTTGAAAAAGATTGTTTAGCAGTGGTGTTCACTTCTCAAAAATTACGACACTACATGTTGACTCGTACAGTAAAGCTTGTGGCTAAGATTGACCCACTCAAGTATCTTCTAAGCAAGGCAACCTTAACTGGCAGGTTGGCTAAATGGGTTATGATCTTAAGTGAGTTTGATATTCTGTATGTGGATTGAAAAGCTATAAAGGGACAAGTAATTGCAGATCAATTAGCAGAACCACCAATGCCAGCAGAACACCCAATACAT
Source organism: Sequoiadendron giganteum (assembly GCA_007115665.2). NCBI lineage: Eukaryota > Viridiplantae > Streptophyta > Pinopsida > Cupressales > Cupressaceae > Sequoiadendron > Sequoiadendron giganteum. The sequence continues at coordinate 333,658,480 of CM021105.1, read as the reverse complement.
GTTGATTTTCCTAATGCTGATATTTTTACAGCAGAAATCCAACAATCATGGTCACTGTACTTTGATGGTTCTTACACTCAACATGGTTCAGGAGCAAGAATTCTTTTCATTACACCTCAAGGAAATACAATTCCAAAATCATATCGGCTAATGTTTCCTTGCACAAACAACATAGCTGAATATGAGGCATTGATAATCGGCATGAAAATTGCAGTGAATTGGAAAATCACAAAACTTCAAATGTTTGGAAATTCACAACTTGTTATAAATCAAATCAATGATGAATACCACACTAAAGATGACAAATTGATACCTTACAAAAGAATGGTGGATGATCTCAAGAAATACTTTGTTAATATCAAGTTCGAACAGATTCCACGCATTGATAACAAAGCAGCAGACGCCATGGCGATAATCGCCTCTCTACTCCAATTGTCAGAAAATCAAAAGCGGTATGATTTCCTAGTGGAACAATTATTTTCTCCCACCCATGATGATCCTGAAACAAAAATCATTTGCCATCTAACAATTTTCAAACTCTTCCTTATATGGCCAAATCTACACTTACTTGAAAGATACTACTTTACCCTTAGGTTTGTCTAGGAATCAAAAATGGAATTTCATTCGTCAATCATCCCATTATACCTTAATTGCTAACATCCTATACAGGCGTGGTTTGGATGGTACCCTCCTTAGGTGTCTTGAACGCGATGAATCAGAAAAAGCCTTACAAGAGGTCCATGGTGGGATTTGTGGGACACATTCAAGTGGACTAGCCTTAGCAAAGAAACTTGTAAGATTAGGATACTACTAGCCAACTATGGAGAAAGAATCTTTTGCCTTTGTGAAGAAATGTGCAAAATGTCAGATTCATGGGAATCTCATTCACGCTCTTGCTCAGGAATTACAAACTTTTACCACAACATGGCCTTTCGCCTAATGGGGATTAGACTTGGTTGGTAAGATACATCCATCATCTTCAAATGGACACAAATTTATCATTACAACCACTGAATATTTCACTAAGTGGATTGAAGTTGTTCCTTTAACAACTGTTATGGGTAAACAAATCTCTTCATTCATCTTGAATTATATCATTTGCAGATATGGCATTCCTAACTCCATCATCATGGATAATGGTAGACCCTTTAAAAATCAAGATGTTGATGAACTATGTGAAAGGTTTCACATCCAACATAGATACTCCACACCTTATTATCCGCAGGGGAATGGTCAAGTTGAAGCTTCAAACAAAACAATTCTGAAAATTCTGAAGAAAACAGTGAATGAAGCAGGTCGTGATTGACATGTCCAATTAAATCTAGCATTATGGGCCTATTGAACAAGCATTCGTACACCGACATGAGCTACTCCTTATGCTTTGGTTTATGGAGTAGAAGCTATTTTGCCACTTGAAGTTGAGATTCCTTCACTTTGAGTATCACTCAAAGGGTTAATCAATGATGAAGATTACAGAGTATAAAGATTGCAAGAGTTGGAACTACTTGATGAACGACGTCAAACTACGATTAATCACTTGAAGGGATACCAACAAATCATGTCTTGTAGTTATAATCACAGAGTCAAACCACACAGTTTTCAAGTGGGTGTCTGTTTATGCAAGCAATACTCAGGTCATCTTGGTTCAATTATACCATCGATGCTTATATTAATTTGCTACATTGAACATTATGGAAGTAGTACTCAGGTCGTCATTGGTGCTAACATACCCTTTGATGCTTGTACTAACTTTCAACATATCAAAAGGCTCAATGATGATAACTAAACACAACAAGAAATGGAAACAAGGAGAATGATTCATTTATTTCATTTAGGGTTGCATAATTCATTTGCATTTTGAGGTTCTTTTTAAAATAGATTTTTGAGAGTGGATCACATTCTTAAATATCTCTTTTTTGACAATGGTTGAGTAAGACTGGACATTTGTTACATCTCATCATCATCATTTCATATCATCATCATAGGCATGGTTATCATTCATCATTCATTAACATATACATCTGCATATTTCACACATTCATAACATAAAAATTGCATTCATATTTTTCACATCATTACATCATATATCATAAGATTATTACATGAGTGCATTTTCATTACATCATTACATCATCATCATCATCATAAATCATAAATCATTTACATCTTGCATTTTGCATTCATTACATACATCATAAGAGAAAAGAAGAACTTTTAAGATCATATCATCATTGCATCATCATACACGACATAGCATATAAAAATGAAAACATCCATAGCATGTACATAAATCATCCATAACATGTGCATAATCAAATTGCCACTGCATATCATAGATCTCATCAAAACAAATGTCCGGGAATACAAGGATATCAAATGTTTCAAAAAGATATATCATACAATGGCATCAATGTGTATAATAAAATGCTCATCGCTGAGGGGCATCTGGCCGTGGATCATGGCTACTACTGCCGCTGAAGGTAGCAGGTCTCGCTGAATCTATGCTCCTAGAACCTCTGATCTCTCGTCTGACCGGATGGACCACACTCCTGGTCGCACTCCTAGAGTGACTGTGTGAGTGAGTCCGAGTCTGAGTACCTAATTGAGTGAAGGCTATTCACCACTCAAGTGGCACTGCCTCAAAGTAGTGCATCCTGTAATACTCGGCCTCCCGAGCAGTCTCTAATCCCTCTGCCACAACCTCTCCAATAGAGGTGCTCTCCACTGATCTCAGTAGCCTCTCGGCTACCCCCTCGGCCTATACACATCTCTCCCAAAAATTGTCCCTCTCAGCCATAAGCTGCGCTATCTGTGGGTTGGGAGGTGGTGGCTGTGCTATCTGTCCCTGCAACTGACTGATGGTCGTCTGGGCCTGTGCTAGCTGACTCCTAAGAGTCTGAACCTCTATCTGCAAGGCATCTAACTATCCTTGTGACGGAGCCCTGATTGTGATCCGCGACACTGAAGTGCTGGTCTGACCCACTGCTCTAGATGTTCATGGCCTCATCCTGAAGGGAATATCGAAGAATAGTCTCTGTCTCCCACCACCCCCATCATCCCCATCATCGGAGTCGTCTGAATCCTCATCTGTCTCCTCGACCTCGAAGCTCTCATCATCCACCTCCATGGCTACCCCACCGATATCTGCCACCTGCTCTGCCTATACCTGCCCCTGATCTTGTGGCTGCCCTGCTACTGGATGTCCCTGCGGCTGCTGTAACCCTACCTGGATAACTGGACCTCCCATCAATGGGGTAGGCTCATCTGGACTAGTGAAATGAGGAAAGGGATGTGTGTAGAAATATGCGGCATAGTCATCTGTCATCCCTGCATCTATGACCTCTAGTCGAATGGTCCAATCCTCTGGCTGTAGCTCAGAGTACTCCTCTCAGGCAGCCTCAATAGTCAAAATTGGTCCCCACTCTGGTACATTTCCCCCACGCCTAGAATATTGTGCCATCCCCTAGGGCATCATCTGAACCCATCCATACTACCTAAGAACCCTCTGACTTAGAAATCTCTTGATAATGAAGGGGGTGCATCCAATCAAATATCTGGGCCTCGTAACATATGGCAACTCTCTGTCGTCTATCTGCCACAGGTCGCAATCCACATACGGTCACCAGATGACCGTGTCCAAATCATCTAGTACCCGTCGCCAGTACTCCAATTTGCACAACCTCGGCTGGACAAGGGGCCCTGTGTACGCATAAACATATGGGAATCCAAGGGGGTGATCTCTCCTAACAATGGGGCGGGTAATCGCGAAGTGCTCCCACATGAATATCTGTAGAAGAGTCACTCCACAAGGGAGACTCTTCCCATCTGTGTACACGACCTGATGAAGGTCATGATACAGATGGGCAAGCATGCATGATCCCCATGCATATCTAGTACGGTGGAGAAGCATGTCCTCCAAAATCCTACCCCACCCAATTGATAGTCCCTTTGACCTGTGATCAAGACAAAGGAAACCACCAATCATCCCTGCTAAAACCGAAGGCAGTGGGGCATATCTCTCTGTCATCTCCTTCTAGGCAATCTCATACCCGCAGATATGAGGATCCTGGAAGACCCTCCTCAGAGCATCTGTACCCCCAATCTCCTTGTGATCATAAATCACAAGCTCTCCAACCACAAGAATATCCAAAATCCTGTAGACATCCTCTGGAGTCACTGTAATCTCTCCTGTCGGTAAGTGGAAGGTGTTGTGCTTGCTGTGCCACCGCTTTGCTAAGACAGTCAACAGTTCCCTGTTGACCCAATACTACGAGATACTCAATAGAGCTCTCAAGCCACACTGGTCTATCACTCCCAAATCATCATGGGACAGTCAGGGAATCATCTCCCATGTCTGCGAAAATATCTCTTTGATCTGAAGGAGGCCAAAATCCTCCTTTACAAAATTATCAGGCAAGCATGCAAAATCAATCAGCAAATGGATATCATCACTCAATCAGTACATCAAGCAAGTTTAAACCTATCATAATATTTGTTTTTCATATCGTATGGAAACAAATTTAACAGTCATCATGACTTAATTTGACTTTCAAACAGGAAAGCAAATCTATCATCTATTTTTTTTTTCATATCGCATAGAAACAAATTTAACAGTCATCGTGACTTAATCAATTTGACTTTCAAATCAGGAAAGCAAATTATCATTTCTATTTTGTTTTTCATATTGCATGGAAGCAAAATTTATCAAATCTATTTGTTCTTCAAGCATGAAGACAAAATTATCAAATATATTCATCAATGATATTCAAATGCGTAAAATCTGTTGTCTAATCTAGCAACAATCATCAAGCATGCATCATTTTTTTCCTTCAAAAATGGAAATTCGGAAAAAATCCATGGATGCGCTATAACAGTTCATGGATGCACTAAATCCCCTATGCGCGATTACTTGGCCTCTATGCGCGACTATTCTATCCCTATGCGCCACTTTGGATGCACTAAACTATCTACTGTATGCGCTAAAAGACCTATTGCATGCGCTAAAACAGAATTTTAAAATTTGAAAAAATTCGAAAAAGCATCCAAAAATGTATAAAATTTTTACGGAGAGGTTTGGATCGACTTACCGGAGGTCCATACATAGGTGGTCTCTGATGACGACAACCTCGCTCGAATCTGTGGCGCTCATATGGGATCGACATTGCTTTTATCTCTCTCAGAGCTCCAAATTTCCTCAAAGGTTACTGTTCAAATGAAAGTGACATTTCACCTTTTTCACCTTTTAAATAGGTAAAAATAGCATTTGTTACTTTGCAAAGTGCTATTTCGAGAGTTAAATCACCAATTTTTCTCCGAAATCATCTGAAAATCTTTCAAATCACTCTCATAATCATGTTCATCATGCGATTTATCTCTCGAGGGGGCATATAGCATCATTAGTAATTTTTCAAAGTCAGGGGCAAAATTCTTTGAAGCAATGCGTGAAACACATCACTTCAAAGAGGGGCAAAATGTACACATCTAAAAATGGTCATGGTCGATCGAACCTGTCAATTAATTAAATATGAAATATTTAATTAATGTTTCTTAAGTCTTCTACATATAAATAAATTTAATTATTTATTTATATTGTTCATTTTTCTAATTCTTCTAATTTAATTAAATAAATTTATTTATTTAATTAATGCTACCTTCTTCTTAATTAATTAAATAGATTTTACAATCTATTTACATTAATTATCAAAGTTTAAATTCTAAATTTAAATGATTATTCTTCCTCCACGTTTAATTAAATATTTTCAATACTTAATTAAATCATTTTCTAAATTCCCACTTCTCTCACAAAAATTAAATATTCTTAATATTTAATTAAAAGGCTTTTTCTTTTCTCACATAATTAAATATTTGTAATATTTAATTAAAGCCTTTTCACATTTCTCACACATAATTAAATATTTATTTATTTAATTATGAGAGACACTTTTCAAATTATCTCTTCATTTTCTGTCTCTCAGAATTCCACCTCTTTTTCAAATTCTCGATCTCTCACCGTTCATTCCAATAGGTTTGAACTCGACCATCGATCTTGTCCAATCGAATTCCTATATTCAAAAATCTATAAATACAACCCTTTCATGAGCTAAAAAGGACCTCGAATCTCACATTTTTCATGCGTAGTTATTATAGTCGCAATCTTAGCAATTCATAGCATTTTTAATTCAATAGTTCAATCTTGTAGATGCATATGCATTCATAATAATCTCATTCTCTCAAGTGCCATTCTATAAGCTGTGTTTGTACAACTGAGAGCAAACATATTGAAGCGAATCCTTGGAGATAGAGGACAATGGAACGAATTTGAAGAAGCTATTGTCAAGAGTTTGCATTTACTTTATTTCTTTCATTTTTTTCAATCTAATGTTTCATTGGTGTACTAGTTTATATGCAATTTAATTGACACATTCTAACGTACACAGGTGCATGTATGGGATCTCTGTGAATCTAACATTAGTGAAAATTTTTCACAAAGTGATAGGAATCGCGTTCCATTATAGGCCAATAATATCCTGTTCTCATGAGATTTTTGGCTAAGGTAGGACCAACAAAGTGAGCTGGTAAGGCTATTTGTGCTTCATTTGAGTCGAGACGTCGAAGGAGGGTACTATCTAAGCTATGAAGATAAAGTGTGTCTTCGATGATGGCATATTTAGATGATTGTCAGATAAAGGTCTTACGTTGGTTAAGGGACAAGTAAAGAGGTATAATCTAGTCATGAAAATAGGTATAAATGTATTTGTACCAAGGTGAATCAAGACCAACAAGTTCAAGTTCAGTTTGGAGGAAATCGAACACAGGGATGAACAATTGTTCTACCAAGAACTTATATTGTGATGCATTATTGGAAATATCCAAGAGAGATCCGATGGTAGCCATTACATCAACTGATTTGTTCTGGATTCTAGATATCTGTTCAAAAGAAACATTATCAAAGTATAGTTTGAAGGTATCCACCATGCACTTGTAGGGCATCAATTTCTCAAAATTAGTATCATAATCATCATTGACTTGCTTTATTACTAATTGAGAATCATCTTAGACTTGAAGATCCTTGATTTTCCATTTTATTGCTATTCGGCGGCTTGTCATCAATGCCTCATATTTTGCTATTTTATTAGTGCAAGGGAATGCTATTCAGAATGACTTAGGAATGGAATCTCCTTGAGGGGTGATGAACATAATTTTAGCTCCCGAACCATGACTTGTGTAAGATCCATCAAAATATAGCTTCCATGTAGTTGGTGTGTCTATGTGTAAGAGAGGGGGACCAACCACTACAAGGCCCCATGTCATGAAAGGCTGAGAGCAGTATGGCTACCCTAACTTATCTCAGTTTGTGAGGGTGTTAGGATAGACATGATGAGAATGATAAGGACTATAAGGTCCTTCGATCACTCTGTAAACCTGAGAGTTGAAAGGAGACTAGGCAAGTTAGTTTTCAAGGCCAGCTCTATATCTCGGGTAGCTCTTTGTCAGAGGATAGAAGTGCGGTTCTGGGATGACAGCATGGCGCACTGGCATCTCTCAGGTGCGCTGGTGTTCGTACGACCAAAAAACCACATAGACAAGGTCTAACCTCTAAAAGATGGACTAACAACCTAGTTAAAGGTATAAAATAAGATAATAAAATATGAAACGTATAGACGAATGTGATAAATAAAGTAGATTACCATAAGGGTGATGAAGATGATCTCAAACAACAATCCTTTCACCAAATTGCTCCAAGATCTCTCCACCTACACACAAAGAAGAGAGAAAATGTTGGGGGGTTGTATAGGGGTTTGCCTTAGTTAGACCCCCATTTTGGTGTTTCCACCTCCACAGACAACCAAGATTGCAATGATGTAGAAACAAAGCGATAAAGAGAGAATATAAGAAAAGTAGACCAAAAACACTACAAACCAATACGTTCTTACTCAACCAAAAAATAGAAAAGATGAGAGGAGCTTACCACCTCTGTCCAAAGTGCTCAAGGCTAGTGGAGGAGAAATATGAGAGGAACTCAAGCCTCCGCTACAATGGATTCATCCTGCGCTTGCTCGATCGAAGGGATGGAGTGATAGATTGTTGCTATAAATTGTGAGATACTACTACAAAGCTTTTGGATGAATGCTAGAATGCTGAGAATTGCTCAAGAGATGGCCCAAAAGATGAAAATGGATGAATGAATGAAGAATATGAAGGAAGAATGGAAGAAAATGACCATATTAAGGTCAGCCAGCTGAAGAAAGGCATTACACTTCGACGTCCAATAGGAAGTGTAATATTTCTGCAGACTCCAGCTATAGGAATCTACCAGGGACGTAAGTGTGCCACAGAAACTTCTGCACACCACGTGGGTGTCCTCGACAAAAACGCCTTCACTGAAACACAAAATAGGCACTAAGTGTGATGTGAACAATGTGCTTATGTGGAATTAAGCCTTTGAGTTTGGTTTTCTATAGTGTAAAGGGGTGAAAGGGGAATTTGCACTAGGGGTGAAAATTCGATCCCATACATTTTGCCCCACATTAGCGAGCAAAAATATCGGTGAGTGCTTAGGTAAAGTAGATCGAAGGGGAAATAAGGTTAGAGATGTATACCTGTACCAACAAGAAAGTAGATCACGGTCTAGAAAACTCAAAAATGCAGGAAAAGGACTCATAGTTGTGCATAACTATAAAAGATGAAGAATGAAAGTGCCTCACAAGCCTACAGACCTGCAAGGGAGGTATCCTCCAAGAAATCTCACATGAAGGAAACTAAGAAAGCACCTTACAAACCCGCAGACCTACAAGGGAGGTATCCCCCAAGAAATCTCACTTGAGGGAGACTGAGTAGAGGGGACTCTGCAGAGTCAGAAATGATGACATGTTTACCCATAGATTGAACACGTTAGGAAGCGGCTGCACAGGCCAGTAAATAGACAGTCACATAGACCATGGTTAAGCTAGAAGACTTTCAAAGGGGTCCCTTAGGAACCCTTCAAAAGGAAGAGGGGTCCACTCAAGGGATACACTGTTTGAAAGGTAAGGTCTAGTCGAGCTGCCCTCAAGCTAGACACAAGGATGTGAAGTAGGTCTAGCCGGGCTACCCCTAGGTTAGATGCCATAAAACTCATTAAAGATAAAGCTTTCAAAGGGGTCCCTTAGGAACCCAACATGAAGAAAGGGGGTCCACTCGAGGAACACCCTATTCAAAGGCCAACACCTTATTTCTCAAATCGATTCATCATCAAGGAATCCTTTTGAAAGATGTACACTTCATCAAGGAATTCAAAAGGGAGGATATGCCCCCACATGAGGGGAAGATCAAAGGTGTTTCCGCTTCAGAGGAAGGTTTCCAAGTCTTTTCTTTACGAACCCGTGATGAAGGAAACATGTTATGTTTGGGATTTCAAGTCGAGAATGCAGTTCCAATAAAGAAGCGTGTGGAGGGGTCTTTGAGAAAAGATTTTTTTGGCAAAAAATACATTTTCAAAAGACCACATAATGTAAAATTGGCATTGTTGCACATGAAAGGGACAACTCAAGCAAAGAAGAGAGAAAGGTAAAGGGAAAGTAATACAAACAAAGGAAACAAGGGGATCTAGTTTCGTAGGGTCAGATCCACCTTTATTTATGTATATAGGTAACCGTGGTAAAAGGTGAAAGATAATCAATCCCCAACTAGATCAGGAAGAATGCACGAAAAAAAAAGTAAAAGCAAAAAAATGGGTCGACATGGAAGGAAGCCTAAATGCCCCCAACACTTTGCATCGTCCCCAATTTTTCAAAAGTCAATCAAAAACATGGAAGAGTGATGATTCACATAGAAGAAGGTTTACAACACAAATTCCATGCCTATATCCAAGCACCAACAGGGGTGACGAGGGTCATCTAGGCACATATAGCATGATCATACAGGAACACATCACAACACATACACACATCTAATCTAAAGATCAAGAAGAGGGTCTCCCCCTAACACTGGTCAACCAAGAGGTCGTTAGATTTCCACTCTAGATCATTGTAGGGGGAAGGATGTTGAGCCTATAATGGTGTAATGTTAAGGGGAGGAGCTTTCGATTGTCCGGCAACAAGGGATAAGGCACAGGGACCTATTAAGTCTCAGTCGCTCAAATCTTGTGGGTCTAAGGTCAACGAATTTGCAAAGATCACTGACAAGGTCGAAACTTCATCCACTGAGTTAAACATACACTTGATGGGAGTGCCATGTTTCATCTCAGTGGATGGAGGAGTTTGTACTTGAGGTTCACCACTAGGCTCATCAAGGGATTTGGGAGCGGAGACAAACTCAGGAGAGGCTGGGACTGGTTCCATCACTAGGAAAGAGCAAGTTAGCGTGGGACCACCTTTCAAGGAAGGTGCATCCCTCTTATGTCCTTTGTTGCTGGAGGGACCATTCTCTACCTTTTTCTTCATAGGAGGAGGAAAAATCCCCATAGACGAAGTGAGATAGATAAAGGGAGAGGAGGAAAGTACCGCGGTAGGTACAACTAAAGTGTTAATCATATCTGCGGGTTTTGGAAAAGGCTAGACATCCGAAATGGATGTCAAAAAAGGTGGATCCACAAAAGCAGTGATGTATACCTGCACTTTTCCAAGCACATGTGTGCTTGCAGCGGAAGCCGAAAGAGACACAAGGTTAGTTTGGACAGAAACAAAAGGGAGGAGAGAGGAGAACACATCAGGAAATCCTAATACAAGAGCAGTTGTCTCCTCTTCTTTCTTCTATAAGGTGGCTTGCTCAACTAGAAGAGCCTTTCGTCTGCACTTGTGCTCACACACAAGGCAATTTTTGTGATTCTTCAACCCAGAATCTAGGGTTTGCAAAGGAATGGGAGGCTCCTGCTTAGCCATGGGAGTGTCCTCCATAGTTTTTTCCAATGGAGGGATAGATTCTTGGATGGGAGTAGGAGGAGTAGGTTCAAAGACAGTAGGAGTAAATGACTCTAGCACCTCATAAGCGGGCCTCTTCCCATTTGCGGGAACGATAAGAGATTGCAAGGAAAATTCTCTTCTCGAGCCTTTCTTTTTTCCGTATAAATAGTACCAGGGTCCAGGGGACCCATTAGGGAGATCTGATATACTAATCTTGGGTCTATGCCAAGTAGGCACCATCAAAATCAGTGGGTAGAGGCTAGGCTTATTCATCCAATACTCCTCCCAGGAAAGGGGAGTAAACGAGGCAGCCCGAGAAGGAGTGAGATTCTCCTTTACCTTTTGGGAGGAGGAAGTTTGCTTCTCTACTACAAGAAGGGTCAAATTTAGCTATCCCTTGCCTCCAGTCTTATACTTCATAAAGCTCTTATAAATTAGGTCTATTCTGGGTGGAAGCAGACCACCTAGAGCGGGCCAAAAGTGATCCAATGAATACCCCCCATGAGACACCACAGGCTGGTATCTAGTATCATGCACCACGTGCACAACACCTTCATGGGAAAACTTAAGGCACTTATGAATCAAAAAGGTGATCTCATTCATGGAAGCCAACCAAGGTATACCTAGCTTCACTCTGAATAGGTATGACTCGAGAACGACATCGAAAACTGTGTCTACAGTCCTAGGTCCAACCAGTACAGCCAATGTTATCAATCCATAGGGTTTTAGAGAAAAACCGTCATGCGTACGGATGATGGATTTCGTCTTTTCATATTCATCCCTTTGTAGGGAGTTTAAGAATAGAATCTCCTCTATGATGAAATTCACTCTACTCATGGGATCGACCAAGACCCTTGTCATAATGTTTCCATTGAGGAGAGTGGGAATGTAGAGCGAAGAAGGTTTGTCATTTGTTGGTACATCTTGAAAAGTGAATGTTTTATCTAATGAGCCAGTTGCAAGATGAGAAGGGGTAACAATGACCATGTTAACATACGCTTCATGGTAAGAAACAAAATCAGAGGGATCAATAATCATGTAGTAAAATGCAAAGGAAATGGGTTCGTTTATATCTGCAACTCACTATTAGCTTTCACCACTAATTTGTTTGTGTTTTGTTTACTTCCATCAAGACAAATAGTGTCATCCTCGATGCAATCCTGTATCTAATGATGCAAGCACATGCAACATTCGGTATCATGTCCGTTAACTCGATTGTATTGACAATAGGTATTTGCTTCATACCAATTAGGATATGGTTCCCTAACTGGTTTTGGAGTTGGTAAGTTAACGATCTTGTCCTTCAACAAATTTTGTAAGATGGAAGAATAGGATTTTGATAACTTCATGAACTTTCGGTTGTGCTTGAGGCTGTTGTTATCCACAATGGCTACTATGTTTGCAATAGCCTTTCCTTTTCCAGAGATTGATATAATGGAATTTCCCTCCAAACGAGAGCATGAGGAAGATCCCTTGAACTGAACTACCGTCTATTGGTACTCTCGTAGGGCCGCACATAGATGTGCAAAAGAAGGGTATTTCATAAGGGAGAACTTCTCTTGCCAAGGCCTTTGTAAGTTCCCCATGAACACCTTTTGCACATCGAAGTCCGAAAAAGGGTATGATATTTGTGAAAAGAGCACTTGATATCGCACTATAAAATCAATAATCTTCTCATTATCCCCTTGTTTACATCAAACAAGGTCAAAGAAGGTCATATTAGGCCCGATGTTGGGTTGGAATTGTCATAGGAACTAGTTCACAAGCTGGTCAAACAAAAATATGGAGTTATTGGGCAAGGAATTATACCACTTGAGCATTGTATCCTTGAGGGATTGAGGGACAATTTTTCCATCAATGCATCATGATGGAAGAAGTATTCACATAAGGCATTAAAGGAAAAAAAATGTGTTTGCGGGTCCCCTTTACCACCGTATTTCTTAAATTTAGGGATCTCCATCCCTTGCGGGAAAAAGAGTATTTAGAATTGCTACCAACAATGGGCTATGTTGGAAGAAAGGCTGAAAAATAGGCTGAGTAGAAGCTTGGGAGAGGCTCGCTAGCTGGTTCTGCATCTTCCCCATATTTTGAAGAAGGGTATTTAAAATTAGATCATTAGAAAGTGTAGGACCAGTGGAACCACTATCGGAGTCACCGCCAGAACCACTACCATGACTGCCATTGATGCCACCGCCATTGGTGTGACCTCCGTCGGAGCCACGACCACTTCCAAAGCCATTACCATGACCTCCCTCAGAACCACCTTCGCTAGTACCACCTCCGCCATTGAAGTTGCCACCACCAAAGCCTCCACTGGTCATCTCATCAAATCCTCCACCACTAGAGGCGACGAGAGGGGTGAAGTGAAAGCCCAAAGGGTTGTTGTTTACCTTGATCATTTTGGAACTTTCAGAAGCGATAGGGATTCTATTTGAAGGGATCGTGTTGACCATGTACACAAATGTGGGAGGCATTGATACCTCTAGTTGTCTCTCGTATTCTTCAAAGAGGCTACCATGGTTTGAGGGAGCACACACTTTAGCTAGACTAGGGAGACTAGCCAAGAGTTATACACCTGAATGGTCTTTTCCCACCATGTACTTTATTTGACTAATAGCTTTAGCAACCCTAAATAGCTTCGGTTTTTTTTCCAGGTGATTCTCCACCCAACCCCTTGCTTAGAGTAACAACATATTTAGAGGGAATGTGCATAGCTTCACGATCATCTATAGATGATGAGGTCGGGACGTAGGAGGAGTAGGGAAGCAATCAGTTTCATCAAGGAATCTAGCCTCACCCCATGATAGATGCTCCTACATGGACAAGCCGACCATAGGACCAGAGAAAAGATTAGTAGTGAAACTAGAAGAGACCTTTGTATTTTCCATCAAAAGGTGTCATAGAATTCTCCTGACAATATGCCCAAGGGTTGTGGAATGGGTTGTGATGCTCATAAAAATTCACAACACACAAGAGTACAAAGATCAAAGGGTATAAGAAAAAAATCCTAGAGCACCGACGAATGAGAAGAATTTGTTCCACGTCAGGTTCACCAAAAATGTAAGAGAGCAGGACCAACCACTACAAGGCCCTAGGTCACAAAAGGTCAAGAGCAGTATGGATGCCCTAACTTACCTTAGTTTTTGAGGGTGTTAGGATAGACGAGATGAGAATGATGAGGACTATAAGGTCCTTCAATCACTTTGCAAACCCAAGAGTTGAAAGGAGACTAGGCGAGTCAATTTTCAGGGTCAACTCTATATCTCGGGTAGCTCTTTGTTAGAGGATAGAAGCATGGTTCTAGGATGACAACGTGGCACACTAGCGTCTCTTAGGTGCGCTGGCGTCTGTACGACCAAAAACCCACAAAGACAAGGTCTAACCTCTAAAAGATGGACTAACAACCTAGTTAAAGGTATAAAACAAGATAATAAAATATGAAATGTAAAGACAAATGTGATAAATAAAGTAGATTATCGCAAGGGTGATGAAGATGATCTCACACAACAATCCTTTCGTTAGATTTCTCCAAGATCTCTCCACCTACACACATAAAAGAGGGAAAATGTTGGGGGGTTGTATAGGGGTCTACCTCAGTCAAACCCCTATTTTGGTGTTTCCACCTCCACAGACAACCAATATTGCAATGATGTAGAAACAAAGTGATAAAGAGAGAATACAAGAAAAGTAGACCAAAAACACTACAAAATAATACGTGCTTAGTCAACCAAACAATAGAGAAGATGAGAGGAGCTTACCACCTCTGTCTAAAGTGCTCAAGGCTAGTGGAGGAGAAATATGAGAGGAACTCAAGCCTTTGCTGTAATGGATTCATCCTATGCTTGCTCTATCAAAGTGATGGAGTGACAAATTGCTGCTATGAAGTGTGGGATGCTGCTATAAAGCTTATGGATGAATGCTAAAATGTTGAGAAGTGCTCAAGAGATGGCCCAAAAGATGAGAATGGATGAATGAATGAAGAATATGAAGGAAGAATGGAAGAAAAATGTCATATTCAGGTCAGCCAACCGAAGAAATGTGTTACACTTCGACTTCCAATAGGAAGTGTAATGTTTCTACAAACTCCAATCGCAAGAATCTGCTAGGGACGTAAGTGTGCCGCACAGATGTCTACATGCCACACGGGTGTCCCTGAAAAAATACCTTCATTGACACGCAAAATAGGCAACAAGTGTGATGTGAATAACAGGATTATGTGGAATTAAGCCTCCAAGTTTGGTTTTCTAAAGTGTAAAGGGGTGAAAGGGGAATTTGTGTTAGGGGTGAAAATTTGCTCTCATCCACTATGACAAAAATTGATTCATCTAGGAAATTAGATATCAAAGGATGATCTACTTTTATGGATGTGTCTGCAAGTTGGTCTACCATCACTTGTCATTTTATTGCTTTTCGATCTACATACTCAATGTCATATTCACTTAGCATCATAACTCATTTAGATAGTCTTCTTGTCAGTACTACTTTGTTGAGAAGATATTTCAGAGGATCAGTTTTGACAATGAGTTTTGTCTTATGATTCAACATGTAATGTCTCAATTTTTGTGTTGCAAATACCACTGCTAGAAATTCTCACTCAATGGGACTATAGTTCAACTCATATCCAACTAGGGTACGAATGATGTAATATATAGCCCGTTCTTTTCCATCATTATCATTTTCTGCTAACAATGCCCCCAGTGCTGATGTTTTTGTTGTCACATATAATATAAAATATTTTTCATCGATTGGAGACATAAGAACTAGTGGAGTCAGTAGATATTTTTTGATATGATCAAATGATTCTTGACACTTTTATGCCCAGTTGAAGGGAATTCCTTTTCTTAACAGATGTTGGAATGGGTGGATCTTGTCTGCTAATTGGGCAATGAATCTGCAGATTGATTGTAATATTCCTTGTAACATCCTCAACTAATTGATATTGGTTGGTGGTGGCATTTCTAAGATAGCTTTGACTTTCACGGGATCAACTTCCATTCCTCTATGTGAGACTATTATCCAAGAAGTTTTCCTGATTGGACATTGAAAAACACATTTCTTTGGATTTAATCTGAGTTGGCATTTTTCCAGTCGTGTGAAAATATTTCCAATACTGCTAAACGTCCACTTCTTTTCAGGGATTTAGAGAGAAGTTCATCGACATAATATTCCATCAACACATGCATATAGTCATGAAAGATTGTAGTCATTACTCTCTGATATGTAGCTCCGACATTTTTTAGTCCAAAAGGAATCATATTCCAACAGAAAATTCCCCAAGCACATGTAAAGCTATTTTTGGTTGATCTTTAGTAGCAATCCTTATTTGATTATAACTCGAGAATCCATTCATGAGTGATAGCATTTCATATCTAGTTGTGAAGTCTACTATGATGTTAATGTTTGGTAGAGCAAAATCATCCTTGGGACAAGATTTTTTGAGATCTCTAAAATATAGGCAGATTCTATTTTGACCATTTGGTTTAGTGACAGGAACAAGGTTTGATATCCAATCTACATAGTCAATAGAATGAATGAATCCAACATCTAGAAGTTTCTTCAATTCTTCCTTGACAAGGAGTGAAATCTGTGGATGCATTTTTCTCAGCTTTTGTTTTTATGACTTGGCATTAGGTATCAATGGTAAGTGAGGTAAAACCAATTTAGGATCCAATCTAGGCATATCTGCATATGACCAGGAAAAATTGACTTGTCTTTCTACAAACAAAGTTGTGAACTCAGAATTTTCCTTGTTGATCAAAGATGCTGCTAACTCTATGATTTTGGAATTATTTTGTGTTCCAACATTCACCTCTTCTATCTCTTCTATTAGCAATGACGATCTCTCTTGATCTATTGGGAGACAGTCCAATCCTCCATCCTCAAGCACCTCAGGGAGGTTTTCACGTTCGTGATGAGCCTAGTTTTTGGTCCAAATTTGGGTAGAATCTATAGTTTATTTGCTGAATTTGATATGGACTTTGATACTAAATGTTGATATTTCTATAGAGTTTCCCTCAAACCATAAACATTGGGTTTAATTCCATTTCTTCCAATTTTAATGAAATTAGCCAATTATGTGGACTATTTATATTAATTTTTCATGTGGTTAATGAATGCTATTTAAGGTGGTTATAGATGTGCAATTATTATGTGTACTAACATTTCCATGCAGACATACTTGAGGATACTAAATTGAGAAATACAACCGCCAACTGGTCATGTAGAGGAATCGTTTGAAGGTCAACTGAAGGATGACGGTAGGAGATTCCCCATGTCAGCTACATGTAACCATCTTATATTGATCTTTCACGATGTTGAGTAGTTGTGGGCATTACTGCAATGTTGAGTCTGCGTCTGGACATGCATGTCTAACCGGATTCCCTGCGTGTGTAATCGCCCTTCCATTCTTTTCTCTATTTTCCCTAAATGATGTCCTCTTAGTTAGTGGGAGTTGACTGCCTTGTTTAGTTGATAGCATAAATAAGGTTCAGGTCTTCCTTCTTCAGGAGGTTGTCGAGTTGTTGATTTATTGATGTTGTACAATCTAATAGTATACTAAGCATTTCCAGACATGCTACTCATTTGTATTTGCATTTCCCAATGAATAGGATGAAGTTCTAAGTTGAGAATTTGAGTTTACATTAGTTTTAGAGGATACTCATCCAAGGAGGCCCACTTGGTGAGTAATCCATCCTTTAGTTAGCTAGATTAGTTATTATTTTTTGTTTAGTACTTAGTTAAGAATATAGCACTGATAGTTCCTATAGCCACTAAAATTCCATTCTGTGATTGTTCCTACAACTAAAGAAGACAAAGTAGTTTCTTGTTTGTTGTTCAGATTTTCATTCCTGTCATGCATGTTCATCTTAGTTTAATTGTTGAGTGATGTTCAACATTTAATTTTTTCCTTTCCATGCAATTTACTTTTAGTGTTGAATCTTTCTTATCTGTAGAATGAAGATGACTACTTTGAAGTTGATATTGCACATACTATGTTGACCCATTTCAAGTTCACGTCACTGGGTTGACAATTTAAATGCACCTTCATGATGGTTAAAATGGCTATTCAGGTTAGATGTCCAATCTCAAAATCATGACTGTAAAGGCTAAGTTATTAAAATCATTGTAGGAGGTTGACATTTTTGGCACCATTGTAGGGGATAGTGTCAAGCTAGGGAGTTCTTTGAAGCCATTGCTAGTTTTTTAAAAAAAATTTATTTATGCTGTTGTAGTATTTCTAGAGTATGATCTTCGTATTTAGAAGTTATGATCGACTATTCTTTCACCAATTCTTTGTGTGAGTTATCTCATTCTGAGTGATACCGCATGCATAGAAGAAGAAGAGATGCTTATGGGAGATTCCTTCCTAATAATCTAGAACCATTTCAACTAGTAGAGCTTCCAAATCTGCCTAGAAACGAAGAAAAATAAGAGCCACACCCCTTTGCTAATACATTTCTTGACTTAACCAGTTTTGAAGTTTCCTTTGAAGATCAAAATCCAGTTGAAGAACCCTTTACTTTGGAACTTCATCAAGCAGGCATGGCCGATGCAAATAGAAACATGCCTAATAGATAGAACCAACCAACTTTTCCTTTTCCCATTGCCCATCAAAATGAAGTAGACAACCTCAAAAATATCCCTACTTCAGTCCTTCCTAAGTTCTATGGACTTGCCACAGAAGATCCTGATACATTCTTGTTTGAGTTTGATATACTCTGCAAAAGTTATGACTATACCACTGATTCCCACAAGCTTAGGATATTTCCTACCACTTTGAAAGAAGCTACATTGAGATGGTTTATGAGCCTTGGAAGAGATACTGTGGAGACTTGGGAGGACATGAAGACAAAGTTCCTTGAGAAATACAAAGAGTATTGCAAGGGAACTGATATGAGAGGAGATGACATTTTTAGAATGCAACAAAAGGAAGATGAAAACCTGGAAGATTTCATTTCAAGGTTTATGTTTTGTTTGCAAAAAAATTCCACACCATACACTCAATCAAGACTCACAAAAAGATGCTTTTCTTGAGAGGAATTAATGAAAGTTGCATTGATGCCTTGGACCTTATGGAATGAGGAGATATCACTCAAGTTCCTTGGGAAAATATCAAGAAGATATGCTAGAACTATTCTAGGGCAACTTCAAAGAAAGGGAGACATTACCAATCCTCTATGGGTAAGTCATCCACCAGTGGAGTTTCAAGGATGGAGATTATTCACTTATTGGAAGATTTCAAGCAGGATATCATAAACAATCTAGCTACTCATCTAGGTACACTTCAGGCCAAGAAGAAACATGAGGAGGCAGAGGCAATGATGACATAATATTGCCCTCATTGCATACAAAAGAAGAAGGACTGCAGATGCAAGATGGTAGCTAATATTGATAGTAAGCATATTCCACTTGAGTTCAAACCAATTCAGATTGAGGAAGATCAAGTCTACTTTTTTGCACAGAAAAGACCATGGGCTCAAAGATAAGGTATGCCACAAGATCCACTATCTTTTGCTAGGCCATATTTTAATTCCTATTCATCAAGTAACTAGTGGCAACCCCCATGTCCATCCAACTATGGAGGATATCCACCACAGTCTTGGGGTAACCCTCCAAATGCTTGGCCCAATTATTAAAATTATTCACCTCAGGGGAATTGGCAGTAGTTTCAAGGACTTTGGCAGCCACCTCCAAGAAACTGGCAACAAACATCCAAATGGAGAGGTGGACAACAATGGACAAACCAGAAAACTAGTTACATGCAACCAACTTCTTAACCCAAACAACCTGCTATCATGCCTCCCCCTACTAATCCCAACTCAATTTCACCTAGACCCACTCAGTTACCAGCTCAACCCACACCTAACCCAAATAATAAACCACAACAACAGCCTTTATACTCTACTAATGCAAATCAATCCCCTGCATATGTTGTGAGTTTAAGTGACATACATTTGCTCAAGAACTAATTTCCCAACTCCTTCCACGCCCATCATCATTGACCTTCCCATGGAAGAAGAAGAACCTCTGAATGTTCCTATTCAACCCGATGCACCTAAAAATTATGAACCATTTCCAGCCAAGCAGATGGAACAAGAACCACCATTCCCCCAAAGATTGGAAGTTTCCAAACAAAAGGAAGACAAGGAGGACACCACTTTGAAATTATAGACCAGATGAAGCATATATGTGTCCAAATACCCCTATTCCAGGCCATAAAAGATGTTCCTATATATGACACAACAATCAAAGAAGCATGCCTCAAGAAGCCGGGTAGGAAAAAGAAAGACCCAACTACAGTTCATGTAGTGGGACAACTAGATGACATCATACTTGGAAAAGTAACTATCCCCAAGTACAATGATTGAGGTAGTCCTGTGGTTGAATTTTTTATAAATGGGATACACATAAAAAATGTTTTGATTGAATTGGGTGCAACAATAAATGTGATGACTAAAGACATCCTGCAACAACTAAACATTGTAAGTATGAGATCCACTCCTACTATCCTATAGCTAGTTGATAGTTCCACTGTTAAGCCTAATGGCATAGTAGAGGACCTTGTGGTGATGATAGATTATTGGGAGTATCCAACCGACTTCATGATTCTTTCTCCTAAAGCTACACTAGGCGGGTATCCTATTATCCTTGGAAGGCCATGGTTAGCAACAACATATGCTTATATTGGATGTCGGTCAGGTGGCATGACCATTTCTAATGGCAGGAACACCAAAAAGCTTGTTCTTTATCCTCCTGCTCGGCCATCCCATGACGAGGATAATCCTGTATGGCCACATATAGGTGAAGAGGCCGAGGAAGTTAACTCTATGGTGCAACTTATGATGTTAGGTAGAAGCCCTTTATTGCAACTTCAAGATGAAGATGAAGTGTTATCTAATATAATTCAGAACCATTGTGAGATAGAGGAGGTGCCATCCTCTCATGCATCTAGTTCTACTGATCCCGTGAAGACACTTCTATCTACTCTACCTGATCTTCTTGTAGTCACTATTTCTATAGATGGACTTCCTATAGCCACTCTTCCTGCAACCACTCTTCTTGCAGACAAACTTCCTATAGTAATAGGTATGTTCCACACAATGCTGCCATATGAACTCAAGGTGCCATGTATTCATGAAACAACTATGATAGAGTTAACTGCACAAGTACATGTGTCTGAAGGAAAATATTTGAATATTAATAGCAAACTGGGAGAAAAAAAAACAACTGTCATTGGAAAATTTGTTGAAGGCCCACCAAAATACATTTTCATGGGATTATCATGATATGAAAGGCCTCAACCCCAAGCTTTGCACCCATATGATATATATCAAAGATGATTGTCAACGGTCAAGCAACCACAAAGAAGAATCATCCCTGCATTGAGAAATATTGTCAAAATAGAGCTGCAAAAGTTGCTAGATGCAAGCTTTATCTATCCCATTTCAGACAGCCAATGGGTGTCTCCATTGGTGATTGTGCCCAAGAAGGGAGGAAAATGGTGAGTTTGTGTTGATTACAAGGAACTCAATGTTGCTACTAAGAAAGACCATTTTCCCTTTCCTTTTGTAGATCAAGTATTGGAGTCATTTGCAAGAAAGCAGTACTTCTCTTTCCTAGACGGATTCAATGGCTACAATTAGATCCAAATTGCACCTGAGGACCAGGAGAAAACAACCTTCACATGTCCATGGGGGAAAAATGACTATTCAGTACTCCCCTTTGGTTTATGCAACAAATCTGCAACTTTTTAGAGAGGAGTCATCGGCATATTTTCGGACATCTCTCTTGACTGCATGGAAATCTATATGGATGACTTTACCACCTATGGTGTTGATTTTGTTGAAGTATTGGAGAATCTCAGGAAAGTCTTACAGAGATGTGAAGACCAAAATATCTCTTTAAACAGTGAGACATGCTTCATGATGATGCAGGAAGGTGTAGTTCTTGGCCACTACATTTCCCACCAAGGAATTCAAGTAGATCCTGCAAAAAATGAGGTAAT
Source organism: Sequoiadendron giganteum (assembly GCA_007115665.2). NCBI lineage: Eukaryota > Viridiplantae > Streptophyta > Pinopsida > Cupressales > Cupressaceae > Sequoiadendron > Sequoiadendron giganteum. Next base: position 333,636,595 of record CM021105.1, on the reverse strand, counting down.
TACTAATCTGCCTACACCTGTAAAACAAAAGGATGTTAGGAGTTTCTTGGGACATGCATGATATTACATGCATTTCATCAAAGACTTCAGAAAAATAGTGACACCATTGTATACTCTCCTGACTAAAGATGTTGAATTCCAATGGACATAATATTTTTCCAAAGCATTTTCTGACTTGAAGGCAACTTTAACTCATGCTCCTATACTTAAGGGACCTAATTGGGAAATTCCTTTTCACATCCATACTGATGCATCAGACTATGCTATAGGAGGAGTCTTAGGACAGAAAGAAGGAGCCATTGAAAATTCCATTTATTTTGTCAACAAAAACTTACAAGGAGCTAAATTCAATTATACAGTAACAAAAAAAGAAACGATGGCAGTGATCTACGCCCTAAACAAATTCAGGCACTACATAACAGGCTACCAAATCTTTGTGCACACTGATCATGCAACCATTAGATATATCATGAATAAACCCCTAATCTCACGAAGGTTAGCCAAATGGTTATTGTTGATGCAGGAGTTTTACATAACCATTGTGGACAAACTAGGGAAGGCCAATGTTGTTGCAGATTTTCTTTCAAGACTGAACATATCAGAAGACAATGAAGCCATAAATGAATCCTTTCCTGATGAGCATATATTCTCCATTAGTGCACACACACCCTGGTATGTTGACATAACTAATTACCTTGTGAAAGGGATTGTTCCTCTCCACTTCTCTCCAAAAGAGAGAAGAGTGCTCATTGAAAAATATTTTCCTTTTACATGGATTGCTGGATGCTTGTTTTATATTGGACTAGATCATGTTATGAGAAGATGTGTGAGGGAAGATGAGACATATGAAATTTTGCATGCATGTCATGATGAACCCGATGGAGGGAATTTTGTAGCCAAAAGGATAATAATGAAGATTTTGAATATAGGATACTATTGGCCTACACTCCACAAGGATGCAGGAAGATATAAAAGGAAATGTGATAGGTTCCAAAGAATGTGCTAGCCAACCAAATCAGATGAGATGCCACTCTATCCCCAAGTAGTAGTCACTCCCTTTAACAAGTGGGGATTGAATTTTGTGGGACCCATTGATCCCCCATCAAATGGTAAGTCTTATATCTTGGTATGCATTAATTATGTAACTAAATGGGTAGAAGTCAAGGCCATGAAGCATGCAAGAGATAACAAGGTTGCATAATTTCTTTATGAAGAAATTTTCACATGATATGGAGTCCCAAGAGAAATTGTAACTGATCAAGGAGCTCAGTTTACCTCAACACTTGTTACAACACTAGTCAATGAATATAACATAAAGCACATAAATTCTACTCCTTATCACCCTTAGGCCAATGGAAAAGTTGAGGTGACCAATAGAGAAATTGAAACCATTCTAACCAAAACAATGGCTATTCACAGAAAGGATTGGGAAAACAAATTATCAGAAGTAGTTTGGGCCTACATAACCACCTGGAAAACTAATATAGACTTCACTCAATTTGAGCTACTATATGGGAAGACAACTATGATGCCCATTGAATTCGAGCACAAAAATATTAGAACTATAGTAGACTTAGGGATGAATATTTTTGAGGCACAAAAAGAAAGAATCATGCAGCTGAGTGCTTTAGATGAGATGAGGAAGACAACCTTGCACCACACTGAAGTCGTGCAGAATCAAAGAATCAAATGGCATGAAAAAATTATCAAAGAGAAGAAATTTCAGCTAGGTGACTGGGCATTGCTTTATGACTCACGATATCAAGACAATGCAGAAAAATTGTAGACAAGGTGGCTAGGACCATATGAAGTTGTTGAGGTCTATCCCAATGGAGTTGTTTAGCTCACCACCATTGACCCTGTCAAATTCAAGTTACTAGTCAATGGTCATTGTCTCAGATTGTATCACAATCCAACTTCCAAAGAAGAGTTTCTACAACAATTCATCCAACCTGCAGCACCCAAGATTCTTGTAGCCAAAGGTAGTGGACCTACTGTCCCTCCTTATGGCTAATTAAGGTACATACTTGTCATAATAAAGACTTCTACTTTTGTAGAAGTCCATTTCTTCACCCATCCGCCCATCCGCCCATCTGCTACCACTTTTCTCTCTCTTCCATCACTTCATTCCACCTCATATCATTCCACTTCATCATCATTGATTGCTCAATTTATTTCCTAAAAAGGAAAATGATACTTTCTCCATGATCTTTGCAATGTATCATCCACAAATTCAGGTATGTGCATATTAATTGCTCTCTTAATTATCTTTTTAGTGCATTCATTTAATTGTTGTATGATTAGTATGGATGCTCACATAATTTTCATACCCCCCTATCAAATCACTACTTCCATCTCACATGTGTGGACACATGTCCAAATTTAGGTTTGGGGGAAGGAAAGATGTAGGTACATTGCCCACATGTCAGTCCATGACTTGTCTGCATCAATAAATCTAGTTGAGCCGATTTAAAATTTGAAGTGAAGGATGACTCGCATCTGTGATGTGACACTATGCCACCGCCATTTATTTTCATCATAAATCCTTTTTATTACCCCTTCTTTGCCATTATTGACGCCATCATAATCTCGAATTGCAAGTGGTAAAAGGTAAAAAAAACATAGAAGGAAAATTCAGTTGACATTGGTGCAGGACAATTCAGCTAACAAGTGCTACATAAAGGAATTTGTTTTCAGACATGAATTATAAGAAAAGAGTTTTGCAGAGTGACAATTGATTGCAGACAATGGGAGGAAAACTAATTTGAAATGAACCCTCGGTTGATGACACCTTATTGTAGGATGCACAATGCCTACCTGAATTTAGAAACTGTGGCAGGTTGGACTACTTCCTAAAGCTAAATGGTTTTGATGAAGGCATTGCACTAGAGTTCGCCCAAACATTTTCACTGAAAGCCATAATGAAAGGACTGGAGGTTGTGGCAACTAAGAAAAGAATTGCAGAAGTTACAAGGTTACCTACTGATGGCGAGCATTACCTTGTTTCTAGAGACGTCAGGTCAACAAGGGCCATATTCACAATACATGGTGACCCTCCAATCAATATAGAAAAGAAGGGTGCCAAAATAACCTCTTTGCCTAAGCCATGGAAGAAGACAACCATCCACATTATCAGGTACATCACTTGTGAAGGTCTATTTTCAAACCTACATTCAGTACATTTAAAAATTTTGAGTCACATGAGGTACGGGAGAAGGATGAATGTGCCTAATATCTTTTACAACCTTCTCTCCATCATGGCAGTTGAAACTCAAAAAGGTAGGGAAAACCCTGTCTCACACCATTTCCTCATTAAATTGTTGGTTGAAAAATATTTGCATGATGTAGCACCCAAGATGATCTAGGAGGAATTCATAAATGTAAATCAATTTAGACCCGAGCAGCTGCAATCTAGGGCTTTACCTCAACCACGTAGGTCTAGCAGGAGATTAAGCATGGATGAAGCCAACCCTAGTGCTTCAACCTTTGGTGTTGGCTCTAGTATGAATCCTCCTACACCAAAAGGGATCATAGACATTAGTTCCTCTGAAATAGGGCACTCTAAAAAAGAAAGTTCTTCATCAAATTTTGATGATGATGTTCCACATGAAACCCTAGTGAGAACTAGGGCACAAAAAGAGGCAAAGGAAGGAAAAGGAAAAGATGAAACACAGTCCGTGGAAAGAGAGGTGCCAGGTCCTAAGAAGAGAAAGGTTGACACTATTCAACCTGCAGCCAAAGGAAAATGTGAGAGCCTTCTTAAGAAATCAAAACCAACTATTGATATGCCTTCATAGGAAAACCCTAAGCATGGAAGGACATCACACAAGAGCACAAAAGCCCCAATGGGGCAAGAAAATGTCAAAGAAAAGGATTTATTCGAAGAGGCAAAAAAAGTGACCCTAGCGGATCTTCCTGCCCTTGTAGAGGAAGTTAAAATTCGAGAGCATGAAGAAAATTCTGAGTTCTTACAGCAAGACCAAGAATTAGATCAGGAGTTCCTGCAACAAATACAAGAACCAAAACAAGAAGCCATGCAGCAAGAAGTAGGAGAAGAACTTGTACCTCCACAACTTGAGCCAGTAGGACAGCCTAAATCTATGCAAATAGTACTATATGGGGTGCAACCATTGACAAAAATCTTGGTAGGAATCCATAATCCTCCTGATTTTCAATGCATACAACTATTTTGAATTTATGGAAAGAGATACAAAGGCGAGAGGAAGAAAGGAAAAAGGAAAAGAAAATATTGAAAAAGGAAATTTAAGAGAGGGACAAAATTATTCAAGAAAAGAATGAGGAGATTTCCTCTCTAAAGGAGAGGGTGGGCAACATTGCAACCCTGGTGCCACAAATTTTAGAATGCAAAACCCCTCCAAAAGTTTATGCTCTGCACTTGAAGGAAAAATATCTCTCTTTTAAGCTGTCAAGACACATCTTAGGTTTGAATCCCCCAATTGAGACTCCCACAAAAATTTTCAATGCTTATAGGATTGCCTCCCCTGAAATGAAGAATTTTTTATGTGAGTTTTATTTACATAATTTTGTTGTAACTCAAGACCATGATTGGAACCCACTATATGTTGGAGATATCCAACTGAGAGCATTCATGTCTTGGGTGAAAAATGAGATTAGCTAGGGAGAGAAATATAATGCTTATAGGAAGAGGGAATCCAATATCCCTTTGGCCATTAGAGAAAAATCAAGAAACCCCAAGGATATTTATAGAGAATGGAACAAAATGCTTTACAGGCCTAGTTATGGTAACAAAATTATGTCTTGGATTGAGGCAATTTACAATGAATACAAGGTAAAGACGACAACAAAAGAGGACACCATGGAAGGATATCTATCACAGAGATGGAACACTTTAACTAACGAGATGAAACAAGCTAAACCTCATTCCATCCAGAACTATCATGCAACAATAAAGAGGATTGAAAGGTACATTTAGCTTGGGAGAGGAAAGGGCCGAGAGTGGCTTCCCTTGAATTTTCAACCACCTATCCTCTTGTGGCCTATTCCAAATTTCAGATTCTACCGCTATGACATTGGTGAAGAAAAAAAAAATGGAAAAGACTTGACAGATTGGGAGGATTCTACTGGGACCTTGACTCGTGCTCAATGGACACTGATATTTGATAGTTATCAGTTGCAAATTTCAGAGCTTTGACCAGGCAGAAAAATAGTTCTTCCCCTACTGGAGGACCAACAAAACATTAAGTTGGGGGGAGTGATGAGCTTAGTTTTTGGTTCAAATTTGGGTAGAATCTATTGTTTATTTGCTGAAGTTGATATGGAATTTGATATTAAATGTTGATATTTCTATAGAGTTTCCCTCAAACCATAGACATTGGGTTTAATTCCATTTCTGCCATTTTTAACGACATTAGCCTATTATGTGGACTATCTATATTAATTTTGAATGTGGTTAATGAATGTTCTTTAAGGTGGTTATAGATGTGCAATTATTATGCGTACTAACATTGCCATGCAGACATACTTGATGATACTAAATTGAGAAATGCAACCGCCAGCTGGTCATGCAGAGGAATCATTTGAAGGTCAACTGAAGGATGATGATAGGATATTCCCCATGTCAGCCGCATGTAATTAGCTTATATTGTTCTTTCATGATGTTGAGCAGTTGTGGGAATTACTGCAGCATTGAGTTTGCATTTGGACATGCATGTCTGACCGGATTCCCTACGTGTGTAAGGACCCTTCCATTCTTTTCTTTGTTTTCCCTAAATGGCGCCCTCTCAGTTAGTGATGTTCAACATTTAGTTTGTTCCTTTCCATGCAATTTACTATTAGTATTGAATCTTTCTTAGTTGTAGAATGAAGATGACTACTTTGAAGTTCCTAGTGCACATACTATGCTGATCAATTTCAAGTTCACCTCCTTGGGTTGACAATTTAAATGCACCTTCATGATGGTTAAGATGGCTATTCAAGTTAGATGTCCAATCTCTAAATCACGATTGTAAAGGCTTAGTTATTAAAATCATTCTAGGAGGTCGACAGTTTGGATACATCCTTTATTATTACTTTTTCACGGTCAGTAGGCACCTTTTGGTTTTCACCTGAAGACCTATTATTTCTATTTTAACTTTTGTCATTTTCACTTTTGCAACTAGAGGATAGGAAAACCTCACCAAAGTATGCTACATAATCGAGTTCTATGGAAAATCTAGCCTTATGATCCCCACTAGCACGAAGTCCTATAAACTCATCGATCGCTTCATCATTCTCAAAAGTGTCCAAACTTGGTGGGTCTTGTTGATCCCAATCTATGAGTTGTGGGTAGACAAGGGGTAAGCCATCACCAGTGTTATCAAGAGTCATGGTGTAGGCAGATAGGAGGTGTAGGTAGATAGGGTACAGACAGACGTAGAGTCATCAGGTTCCATGGAGGCAACGTCAATGGTTTCCAAAAATTGTTTAATACATTCTTCTTTATTTAAGGGGGCTTTGGGATGAGGGCTTGGTAGAATTAGTAGGGAACCAATTGTAAGCATTTGACTGAAATGCATTTCAAGAGGAGGCCCGTCAAGTATTATGAGCAGTTTATCTTATCCATAAAGGTAGTGGAGGATAGGGAATCCCATTCATATTCATTGGAATCAACAACAAAATCCCGAGGGTCTTCATATGTCTCAATCTAATCTGAAGCATTATCAACCTCACTCGAAGGTAATCCGATACCTCAGATAGTCACTTTTACAGGTATGAAACCTAACCCTTGATGTTTGATCAACTTAGGAGATTGCAAGGGTTTATCATTCCTTATTTATTTAGGCCAATACCACTGTGTTCATCATATCCTTGTCGTTTCATTATTGGGAACCCTTTTGGATACTGTTCAAATGGCAACCTCTTAGATTGAGTGTCTTCTTCTTCTCTATACAACCATGTGAGAATGTGATCATCTATAGATTCCTTGGCAAGTTCCCCCATTTGGTTAAGGTGGTAGGGGGATTATGGAAAATGTCTTTAGGCTGCATGGGATGTGGTTTTCCATAAGACTTTGGCGATTTAGGCAATTTTCCAATGAAAAAGAGACTCTTCATGTTATATTCTCTACATCCTTTGTCTTGGATCTAGATCTTAGGCGTGGAGGATGCGGTGAAGGAGTGGATGATTTGACTAGAGTAGATGGGTCGATGTAGTGGAATTTAGTGATGAATGAAGTGGAAGGTGAGGCCTCTCGATTGGTGGGCACTTGACATTCAACAATTCCTCTTAAGTTTGAACAATACTGAAAAGGGTCAGGTTCACCTGGAATAATGATTTTAGTGCCATTGTGTGGAAATTTGAGGCATTGATGGTAGGTGGATGGAATAGATTTCATAGAATGAATCCAAGGATGACCAAGGAGAATATTGTAATATAAATCTAGATCCAAGACATGAAATACTGTATCTTGTATTATTGGGCCAACTCTTATAGGAAGTGAAATGACACCTTTGGACGAACACTCAACATCATCATAAGCTTTGATAGTGATTTTCTTTGTTTGGTCTATACAATTTTCAGAGTATCCCAATGCTTTCACCAATTTTAGTGAGAAAATATTTAGACCTGCTCCACCATCTACTAGGACTTGTCTAATCTTTCATTTATCGATGCAAACTTCGATATGTAAAGGGTCATTATGATCAAATTTTGGTGTGAAAAAGTCTTGCTCGGAGAAGGTGACATGATGTGGCATAGCTAGGTATCCGACCATAGATTGAAATGTATTGACATATAGATTGGTGGGGAAAAATGCTTCTTGTAATGCTTTGTCAAGTATAGCTCTATGCTATGGGAATGTGTGAATGAGCTCCAAGATAGATATTTGCACGAGAGTTTTTACCAACTGCTCCAAGAGATTATATTGGTTCTTGGGCTGAGAATTAGGCAAAGGTCCTGGAATAGTTATCTTGGTTTTGTGAGTAGCAACAACACAGTCTAAGTTTGTCTTGTTTATGGTGATGGTAGCAATGTGATCATCAAAGGGTGTTATGTTAAGAATAATAGTGTATAGTCATGTTTGACTGTGACATAGTTAAAACTATTGTTGTTCCTTGAACTATAGGCTTTCCCTTTATCATGGTCTTACAAGGGAATCTTGAATATGGTATGATCAACATTAGTTTTTCCTTGTGAATCTCCCACTGATATGGTTCCATTTTCAATGAGGTCTTGAATAATGTTCTTGAGTGTCCAAAATCTTGTTGTTTTGTGTCCTTTTTTGCGATGGTATTCACAATATTCATCTTCTTTCCACCAATCAGGTTTGATCAAGGTAGGTTCATAATTATTGGTGTATGGAAGTGAGATGATATTAGTTTGCAAAAGTTGTTTGAGGATTGGTTCAATAGGTTTTCCCAATTGAGTGTATGTTTTTTTGGCACGAGGAGATCCTCTTTGTTATTGATTGTTTTGGATGACATTCAATGTTTGGTTTTGACTTTGGATCTATGTATTTGGTATGGTTGGTGTATTTGATGAGGATGGACCTTTAAATTTAATGGTTGGACCTTTGGTTATTAGTTTAGCATCAACAACTCCATCATTCGTGACATTTTTATTGAGGGACTAGTATTTGTTCTTGTCATTGTTAGATTTTGGATTTTCTTTGTTTATCTTGACTAGTCCTTTAGTGATAATACCTTTCTCAATAAGAACACCTTTCTCAAGGATCTCTTCAAAGGTTGTGCAACATTAGATTTGAATTCGGATCATAAGTTCTCCATTAATATTTTCCACATACATGGTGACCAATTGTTTTTTAGGAGTATGACAAGGGAATTTGCTAACAAACCTCACCATCTTTGGTAGAACGAGGTGAAAGGTTCTCCTTCTTCTTGTTTGGTTGTGCTTAATGTTGCAAGGGTGACATAATTTTTAATGTTGAAGGTAAAATGATTGATGAATTTGATGGCTAGTTCACCCCATGTTCTAATTCCTGGAGGAAGATGTGCAAACCAATCTAGAGCTTCCCATGTAAGGCTTCATGGAAATAGTCTCATTAAATAGGTAGGACCATATGAGACTTCCATACATGATGTGTTGAATTCTCGAATGTGCTCTATTGGATCCTCTATCCCCTTGTACTTAGGAAATGGTGGTGTTTTGAAATGATGGGGAAAGGGTGGCATGTATAAATTTTGATCAAATGGAAAGATGCTTAATTCCTCCACAAAATAGGTATTTTTGTTGGTCCCCAATTGCATGTTTGTCATATTTTGTTGAAGGGTCTACACTTGTTGTATCAAGAAGTTTGTTAGAGATGATGTCACATTGTTTTTATTAGGTGTCACGATGGTATTAAGGTCATAGGTTGGGTTTGAATTATGATTGATGCCTTGTGATGTGAGACCTTGGTTGCCATATTGATTTGTGTTGGTTTGATTTGGAATGAAATTGGCATTTAGGTTTGTTCCAAAGGTCATGTTTGCATGTGGTGGTGTTTTGGAATTGATGTGTAGACCCTTGATTTGTGTTTTGGTTTTGAAAATTGGGTCCCTGGTTTGCAAATGAAGGCGTTGGTCCTAGTGATTTTTTTAGTGGCTAATATTTGCCAATTGGCTAATAGTTGAAATTTTGGAATCCAAAATTGGCTAATAGTTCAAGCTACAATGTGATTTGAATCGCCACATTTTGTACAAAATTTTATTATAGTCTTACTTAAATCGACAAATAATTTATTTTATTAAAAATTTAACTTAAATATTCGCCACAATAGTCGATACATGATTAGATCAGATTCGCCTAAATTTTATAAATTATAGTAGAAATCTATATTAATTCGCCATTAGTATATCATAATTATTAGTTTCTTTAGGACCATACTTCTAATATTTATTTTCCACCATTGATTTATAATATAATCTAATGGCCCTTGTTGTATTCCACAAGGTAAAATGTACACATGATTTGTAATGCTCATGGGGCCCATAATTTTGGGTCTTATGAGTATTATAGATTGTGGGTAGATTTTACCTTACAAAGTACAACGAGGGTTGCTAGATCAATGATCTAAAATCAATTTTGAGCCCCATGAGAATTATAGATCATGGGTACATTTTACCTTGTAGAATATAATGAGAGCAATCATATTATATTTTAAAACAATGGTGGAAGGTAACTATATAGTCTACCCCTTTGACCCATCGATAATTTCCACCCTCAGGACCCTACTTTTCCATGAGAAATATTTTTAGATTGGATATATTCAACATCATAATTAATTCATTTTCCTATTATTTTTTAAGATTTGCAAAAATTTTAGTGATGTAAAAAAAATCGCCAATAAAATTAATAATTTTTCAAAAAAAGGAAAGATTCGTCAATATAAATTAATATTTTTTCCTAAAAAAATGAAAGATTCACTAGGATTTTATATCTTTTTTTGAGGGGGATTTATTAAAGTTATCACTGGAACTTGGTCCTTGGCTAATGTTTTGTGATGAAGGAAGGGTCCCTTGGTTCAAATTTTGGAATGAAGATGTAGGACCGTGATTGACATTTTGGAGTGATGAGATAGATCCTTGATTGTTGTTTTGCTTTGGAATTTTTTGTGAGACAATGTGAACCTTTCTAGGTTGATTTGATGAAGGTGTACTTTGAAATTGAAATAAGGACCCTTGATTTGTGTTTTGAAGTGTAGGAATGGGACCTTGATTTTCATTTTGAGTCAAAGGTGTAGGACCCTGTGAAGTTGAACCTTGATGTATGTTTTGAAAAAGTTGGTTTGTAAAGGTCTTACCCATGGAGTTAGAGGTGCTTCCAAGTGTAGAATTTTGTCCTTGTGTAGTGGCATGGGTTACCTTGTTTCCAAATGTTTGGATTCTTTGGATATGTGGGGTAATGGTACTCATGTGTGAAGTTGTCCCAAGGGGTGTGTTTGATGTTTGAGATGACGAAGGGAAGCCAAGTGCAAATGGATTTTTAATTTCCTCTTCTACAAGGGTTGATACATCAAAACCTTTAGGTAGCTTGGCACCATTTTTAGCTAGGTCATATAAGAATTTGTTGGGGTTGACACTAACAAGTTGGTCAACCATGCTTAAGATTCTTGGTTCTTGATAAGCCCTTTCGATTTCTTGAGTCAATTGTTTGTTGAATTCTTCTAGGCTCATGTCTTCCCATGTGTTGGTTTGGTTTTCTTGTGATGTGTTTCTTGTAGGTATACATTTATTTGAATTTGTTCCAAGGGTAGTGTCATGAAAATGATCATTTGAATACTCCATTTCCTTTCTTTTGGATTTTGACCTTGTTTCAACCATGTGAGACTTTGCAAGTTTGGGGATAATGCAAGATGTAAATGACACTAAATTATGTTTTTTGGATTTTAGATTTTAGGACATGAAAATGCAAGGATGCTAAAGTAGGGATGATAATGCAAGGATAATAATGACCAAAGGATGTGAATAATGAATGCTAAGGGATGCTAAAATCTGATTGGTGATCAAGGTGACTTGATGATGCTAACTGAAAGATCAAGATAAGGATGCAATTGAAACTACACTATGTTTTTGTATTTTTTGGAGTATAAGGATGCAAAGTGCAATCTAGGCAATATGAGTCTAAATGAGAGTAATATGAAGAAATTTTAAAATAAGGGTGGCAATCAAGCTGATGTGGACCCAAGGCAACACATTCCAAATGTCATTGACCATAAGAGAACAACCAAGACTAGGACACAAGACCAAGATCAAACTTGACAAAGTGAAAATGGCAAGACAATGACAATGACAATGGTGAATGACAAATAGAATGTGTAACCCATAATTTTCAAAAGCTCAAAAGTCTCCCTATGTTCAAAATTCAAAGATCTAAATGCAACCTAAGGGTGAAAGTCTGATTTGTGCAATGAAAAGGGTGGATGAATGCAACCTATAATGCAAGAAAATTCTAAAAGTAATGCTAGGATGGGTAGGTGAAGCTTGCAAGTCTCTATTTTATCAGTCAAATGTCACTGTAAAATTGTTTTGGTTAGGTTGTGGACACAAATTTTAGAAGTTTTTGTGTAGCAGACAATAGTGGCTCTGTTTTCAGTAGATGCATTTCATAGTTGTGGTTCAAGTTGTCAAATGTGATTCATATTATCAAATGTGGCTCTATTTTTGGCAAATGTTGTTCAAAAAGGCAATTATGGTTTTCTAGTTTAGAGTTGTGGCTCATAGTAATAGTTGTGGGTCTGCATCTGACAATTGCGGTTCCAGAATGTTGTGTTTGACAATTTTGATATTTTGCAATGGTTTTGATCTAATTTTTTGACTATTTCTAATGAAATATGATTGGCAAAAATAGAAAACAGTATCAAGCACTTTATTTTGGTCTAGTTTGATGTGAAAGTGTTTGATTTTTAAGAAGACAAGCACAATCCCAAGGTTGGAAAGGACAATATTTGTTGAATTCTCACTTGGATTTCCCCAACCGCGCTTATTCAGAGCGGATAGCCTAGGAATTTGGTAGCACTGGCTCCCCCTTACAGTGCACTCACTTCTCAGGCATACCAAGTTTTGAATTCCGGGTATTCACTTCCTGGTAATTTTCTATCTCTACTAAGAACCACAAGTATGTGGGATGACTTCAAAGGTCCGACCTCCTGCACCAACAAATATAAGGATTTTGGAAATCTAAACAAATGGTTTTTTAATCAAGGCACCTGTTCAGGCGGCCAAACAAGAGGCAAGATTAACTCCTATAATGAGAATCACTTGCTTGTCTATAGGAGTGCTCGTAATGTTGAGATTTCCTCAACATTCGAATTTATATATTAGTTAGGAGTAGCTTGGCTTTAGCCTGTTATCAGTTGGGTCATTCCCTCCTTTCGAAGCAGGGAGGCAGACACAAAAAAATATGGGTCTTAATTTTTTATCACCGAGTTCGCACAAGGTGAGAGCATAATACCTACCAAACTTTCAAGCATAGAAAACATTGTTCATTAACCTCCTAGTTAAATCTGTGTGAAAAGAAGATAGTTATTCTTTTTAAGCACCAATTGAAAAATGTGATCTAATAAAATGAATACACTCAGTTTCAAATCAAATTCCTTTGACCACATCCTACACCAAACTAGTTAGTAGTTTTGATTTCAAATTTTCATCAAACGTATGTTTATATTTTTGAGTCTTTGATAAACAAACCTGCACAAAAAAACCAAATTAACAAAATTAGCCTCAAAACAAAAATTAAACTAAATTTTTTTATTTAATCTAAAATCTAAATTAAGGTTAATCTAAATTAAGATTAATCTAAATTAGAATTAATTCTAAACTAAATCAATCCTTAAGTGAATAAAATCTAAATTAAATTTAAACTAAAAAATTAATTCCACCTTCTAAATCAAATTTAAATTAAAAATTAAATCTAAATTAAAAACTAAATCTGAATTAAAAATTAAAACTAAATCTAAATTAGAAATTTAAATCTAAATTAGAAACTAAATTTGAATTAAAAATTAAATATAAATTAAATTAAATCTACATTATATGAATATTTGAAACGTAAAGCGAGATGAAGCCGCTGCCGGGTGTTAGGGTTGCAATGACTCTTTCGTTGCAGAGCTGCAGGGAAAAGTCGTGGAGAGCTGGACAACCAACAGGCGCAGGATGTGGGGGAGGCAAGGGAGACCAGTGCGCCAGGGTGAGTTAGGAAGGAGCTGTGCCGAGGGATCAAAAACCCAGGAGGGGCCTCTCCTTCATACGACGGGAGAATCTACAGAGACGGCTAAAATTTTGATTTCGTCGGTCCTCTTTTAGGAGGAGCTGGAGGAAGAGGTATTTCATAATGTCAGTGTTTTCTCCCAACTGGGATTGATTAGACGTTTTAGGGGTTTCTGGCCTCGTCTTTGTGATTTACATAAGTGGATTTCTAAGCACTGGGAACCTATTGTGGACGAGTGCATTCAAATCTATCCAGCTTCCAGGGGTTTGTTTACTGTTGTCTTTGAGAATGTGGCTGATAGGAATAAGGTTTTGTGTGATCATTTCTAGAGCTGGGATGAAAAATATGCCCTTTCCCTAAAGCCCTGGCATCCGGCTTTTAACCCTACTACTGAAACTTTTGTTAAAGCTCCTCTTTGGGTAAGACTCCCAAACTTCCCTCTCCATTTTTGGTTTGAGTCTTGCTTAGAGGCTATCGAAAATTCTTTGGGGGATTTTTTGATTGTAGATGAAAACTCCTCAAATCTCTTGCATTCCACCTATGCACGAATTTTAGTGGAGATGGATGTTTCGAAGGTTCTCCCTGCAGAGGTGTCAATAAATACCTCCAAAGGCTGTTGGGTACAACCCTTGGATTATGAAGGGGTACCTTTTCGCTGTAAGAAATGTTTTCAGACTTGACACATTGCTGCAAATTGTTTGAAGCCCAGATGGTCAAAACCAACAACTTGGTGGTAGGACGTCTCTCATAAGCACTATGCGGTGGAGAAGCAGAGAGGAAGCATGGATAAGAAGGTTGAGAACAACTCCTTGGCGTTGGGAAAATCTTATTTTCCTGAATCTTCAAATCAGGTTGGGGGATTGGGCAATGCCGAGGTTCTCAGCTTGAACGGTGAAAGGGAAATAAGTCTAAAGAATGATGGAGTTGAGCAAAACAATCATGGCGCAAAAACTACGAAGTGTAGGGAGAAATCAGGGTTGTTGAAGGTGTAGAAGCAAGGGGAATGTCTCGAGGAGGTAGAAGGGCAGATTCAACAGGCAATGGTTGAAGAACATGATGTTTCATGGTTGCAACATAATGATAGGATAAATGAGATGTCAAGTTTGAAGGAAAGGGGGCTCGCTGGCCAGAAGCATTTTTATGGTTGGCAAAAGGAGGCTGCAAAGTTGGAGGATGGTTGGTAAATTGTGAAAGGGAGGAAAGTCAAGAAGAGAAGTTCTTCTATGGTCCTTCGGTCGCAAACCAAGAAAAGACCAAGTTTTTAAGGCTTAAGCCTATTTAGGCTTAGATGGGGTCCTGTGGTTGAAATTGTAAATCTATGGTGTCTGTTGTACTGGGGAGGGAATTTTTGGTCTTGAAACTTTGGCTAATTAATGTCAGGATCTTTTGTTGTAATATTTTTCAAATTTCTATATTAATATTCAAAAACTCTTATTACCAATAAAAAAAATAAAATTAAATCTACATTCTAAATTAAATCTAAATTAGAAACTAAATCTGAATTAAAAAGATAAATCTAAATTAGAAATTAGATCTAAACTAAAAGCTAAAAGCTAAAATAAAATTAAAAGCTAAATCTAAATTAGAAGCTAAAAAGCTAAATCTAAATTAGAAATTAAAAGCTAAATCTAAATTAAAAATTAAAAACTAAGTCTAATTAAAAGTTAAAAACTAAATCTAATTAAAAATTAAAAACTAAATCTAATTAAAATTTAAAAGCTAAGTTAAAAGTTAAATCTAAGGATCTTGTTGTAGGGAAATTCTCCCCCCAAAATGATGCGAAATTTTGTAGACTTGCGTCCTTTTTCTAGTAGCGACATTGCTTTTGGGCGGGCGATTGGCGATCAGGGTGTTGGATTTGCTCATGGGAGACTACCAGCGCTTGGGGTTTTTCGCCTCTGTTACTTAGAGGCTTTGAATACTGACGCGTGAAAGGGTGAAGCATCTCTGGTGGCCTCCAACCAATGTCAAAACCCTAGCCCTAGTTCGGCTATGCTGGCAGGGAAGAATGTGGCTCTGAATGGGATCTCCATGGGTCCTCCTTCAAGCATGAACTCAACTCCACCCTCTTCTTACGATGCTATCACTAGTGCTGGTGGAGTCATACATTTTCATCTCTCTAATGCTATTCCAAAGATCTGCTTGGATGGAGATATTCATGATAGAGAAGGCTTTCTCAAGGAGCATGCACTAATCTGTAGATTCATAAGATCATGGCCAAAACTTTGCGATCTACATGCGTGGATTTCTGAGTTATGGAAGGAGGGCCTAGAGGAAGAAGTTAGCATTTAGCCCTATGCTAGAGGTTTTTATTTATTTTGGAGTTCAAATCCTCCGAAGATAGAAGGAGGGTGTTGGAGCATGGTTCGTGGTTTCTTAATGGAGATTTTTTATGTTTAAAGCCATGGTTTCCAAATTTCGATCCTTAGTCAAAAGCTTTCTCCTATGCTTTTATGTGGGTGTGTCTACCATACTTTCCCATACAATTTTGGGAACTTGATTGCCTGAGAGCAATTGGAAACAACCTAGGGAAGTATTATTGCTCCTCAGAAGAAACCATAAAGTATGCAAGCTCAACCTATGCCCAAATTTGTGTTGAAATGGACCTCTCTATTGGTTTTCCTACTGAAATTAATGTGAAGGTAGGTAATAGAATTTGGAGGCAACAAATAGACTATGAAAAAATACCTTTCAGGTGTAGGAAATGTTTTTCAGTAGATAACATTACTACACATTGCAAAAAGGTCTCCTCGGTAAGGGGCCCACAAGCTTCATAAGAGAAGCCAACCTGGTGGATTGGGGTTGAACCCCACCATTATAATATTACTCCAACCCCTCAACTTGGCACAGCTGCTCCACACACTCCTCCAAAGGCTATGGTAAATGTCGTTTCCTCTCCCTCATCAAGGGCCACTGACACATCCTCTCGATCTACACATGGGGAAGATGCAATAAGAATACCGAAGACTCCCCCTACAAATGTAGAGAAAGCTAACTTGCCTCCTCTCCATATGGTTGGCTCCTTAGAATCTACTGAGCCACTAACTACTGTAGATCCAGGGGGTGATGGGACTGTTAGCATGTCAAAATCCATGAGCACATCGAGGTTTGTGTTTCCTGAGGATGGTGTGGGAAATTCAATTGGTATGGTAGATCATGTTGGGGGGTCTCCCTCACTTGCAAATCAAGGTTGGATGGAAGTGAAGAAGAAGAAATCCTCTCAACCAAAGTTGCAAATGATGCTTAGATCGTTAAAGAAAAAGGAAAATTCATAAATTTGGGGATGATGCGAGGAGCCCCATCTTCACTGCACTCTGTGGTCCTAGGGAGCTGAAGAAGAGGAGGATAAGCTAAGCCATGTGTTGTTGTCTACACATATGTTTTTGGATATAATTGGATCTAGTTAGGCATCTTGGGGAGTTAGGAAGTTTGTAGCTAGCAATGCTTAGAAGGGTGGGTTTGGTAGTAGTGTGAAGGCTGGATACATCAATTTTGCTATGTAGTAGGGTTTTTTGCGTCTATCTAAACTCAAAATCTATAAATTTTGAAGCTTTTCGATATAATACAATGGTTGTTGGCCCTACCCAGCTATTAATCAATCAAAAAAAGAAGTTAAATCTAAATGTTGTGACTGTAAGATCTGTTGAAAGTGGAAATGTTGTGACTATTGCTGGAAGGAAGAACTCATTGAAAATTCTACCAACATGCAACCAAGTTTCAGTATTTTCTGAGCCTCACAATTTGACAAATCAAAAATATATAATCCAAAAAAGTTATTTGTGTTGTGGGCATTCGAAATTTCTGAAGTTCATTTTCTGTTGAATGCTTTTTATTTATTCATTTTTTTTTTGTTATCTGGATGAAATATGATTGATTTATGAAAATGCAGCTATGAAAATGATAAAATGAAGCTATGAAAATGATAAATTGCAGCTATGAAAATTGTAAAATGTAGCTATGAAAATGATAAATTGTAGCTATGAAAATGATAAAAGCAACTATGAAAATGATAAATTGTAACTATGAAAATGATAATATAATCCAATCTATGAAAAATGCAGCTATAATATTTATCGTGCTTGTTTTTTTTCTTTTTTGATTGATTTATGAAAATGCAGTTTGAAAATGATAAACTATAGTTATGATAATCAAATCTATGAAAATGCAGCTATGAAAATGAAAATTACAACTATGATGTTTATCCTATTTGCTTTTATTTTTATTTTTTTGATTGATTTATGAAAGTGCATCTATGAAAATGACAATATGATCAAATCTATGAAAATAAGATCGTGAAGTATATTATCAAATCTATGAAGATGCAACTACTATGTTGTTCACGTCAGGTTCACTAATGTAAGACACAAAAAATCAAGGTTAGCAAAGACTAAGTGACAACCAACACAAATCTAAGCTAAAATATCAATCTAAACAAGATGTAGGAGTTGAGAAAACCAACTTTAGACTCCAAGATCACCTGCATGCAAATGGATACCTGTCACAAGGAAGAGAATGGATGGAGAAAACAAACAAGGGTTTGATGCTCTGAAAAATGGAGAAATTATATTATCAGAACAAAAGAGAATTCAATGTTTTATGAATATACAATGGGATCAATCCTTATAAAAGGAGATCATGCAAACCCTAAAGAAACCCTAATAGGAAAAACCCTAAAAGAAGCCCTAATAGGAAAACATTTAATAATTAATATAATTATTAAATGTCACTTTATGCAAACTAAAGTGAAATCTTAAGAAGGGAATAAAGGTAACTTAATCAACATAATTAAGTTAAAACCTTTACTCTAACACCCCCCCTTAAGATGAGCAAAAGTGCAGCTACAAACATGTGCAAAAAAGCAAAGGTAACAATTAATTAATTTTGTTTTTTAAAATTAATAAAAAATAGGGGAGGGGCCGCATGGGGGCCGCCGCCTTCCAAGGTGGCAGGGCGATACCCATGCGTTATCACCTGCAGTAGGGGGCGACACCCAAGAGGCCATCGCCTGCCATAATGACAAGCAGCGGTACCCTTGGGTACCGTCCCTGCCTATGCAGGGTACTCGCATGCCTAAGCAAGCCTTAAAAAGGTTTTCTTTATATTTATTTTTTTTTAATAAAAAAATCAAAAATGCATTTTACAAATTTGTGCAAAAAAAATCAGACAAAATAAAATCCGAATTTTTGACGAAAATAAAAATGCGGAATTTTTTTTTACCTGGCAGATGGACGACCGTATGGATAAAAAAATTTTGCCCCTCAAATCAACTTTGTCCAAAATGGGCGAATGAATAGTCGATTTAGGGGTTTTGGACCACTGCAGACGCAATGGCGAGGTTCGTTTGGGCTCAAAATGCTTTGAAATTGCAGGTGATTCCCTGGATCAAAAAATACAAACCCCAAAACTGTGAATGCCTGATCCAACCTTGTAGCTCCAAATAGCTCCAAATTCTTCAAACAAGAACAAACATGCAGCAGGAAAGCTTTGATACCATGTAGGAGTTGAGAAAACCAACTTCAGACTCCAAGATCACCTGCATGCAAATGGATACCTGTCACAAGGAAGAGAATGGATGGAGAAAACAAACAAGAGTTTGATGCTCTGAAAAATGGAGAAATCATATTATCAAAACAAAAGGGAATTCAATGTTTTATGAATATACAATGGGATCAATCCTTATAAAAGGAGATCATGCAAACCCTAAAGCAACCCTAATAGGAAAAACCCTAAAAGAAGCCCTAATAGGAAAATATTTAATAATTAATATAATTATTAAATGTCACTTTATGCAAACTAAAGTGAAATCTTAAGAAGGGAATAAAGGTAACTTAATCAACATAATTAAGTTAAAACCTTTACTCTAACACAAGAGAATACAAACAATGCATGAGTAAAATGAAAGCATCAAACTAAAATACAGTCCATGCTTCAAGTTGCTTCACTTCCCTTGTCTATTCTATTTCTTCTTATGCCAATATTACCCTCAGATTTGTTGATGAAGTGCAAATACCTGCAAATAGTAAGCAAGAAAGTTGGAGATAATGGTTGTTAAGTTGAAAATGAAGGAGAATGGTCTCTTTTATAGACAACCATTCAAACGAATGACTAAGATCGATCCTCTAGAAGAATTCCAGGATTGACAGATGAGAATGAATGAGACAGAGGTTACAAAATAAAGGGTCAAGATTGATCTTCTAGAAAGATGCCAAGATCAATGGTTGAGAACCGATGCACCAGAAAGAGGTGGGCAATGAATTCTATGATGCCAATGACTATGAAAAACCATGAAGACTTATGATAGAGATTGCTATGACAAAAATAAAGGCCATGAACAGGGCATCTTTGATGAAAAAGAGGTGCATAAATAATTTATTTTAAATAATTTATTCAAAAATGAAGGAAATTGACAAGTGGAAGATAAATAATTTATTTGGAGAAAATGAAAAAAGAAAATCTAATTAAATTAATCAATTTAATTAAATGGGGGAGATGAAAATAGTTAAATAATTAAGTGAGATTAATTATTTAATAGGGGAAAATGGCAAGGGATAATTATTTAACTATAAAAGAATTAAGAGACTGTGAATAGATAAATAATTAGTGGTAATCATTTATCTATAGATGAAAGGTGATAAAGAAATAATTAAATAAATAATAATTCATTTATCTATAGATGAAAGGTGATAAAGAAATAATTAAATAAATAATAATTCATTTATTTGTTCAAGAAGAAAGGGGATTAGCCACACAATTAATTAATTTAATTGATCAGGATAGAATAAAGATTAGAAAGTGAATTAATAAAATAATTAAAAATTATTTAATTAATAGAGGAATATGATCAAGAATATTGTGTTTATTGTTTTGCATATTTTATTTTTTGTTCGTGTGATTTTATTTGTGAAATTGCAGTTGTGTTATTTTCAATATTTACTGTGAATTATTTTTCAGCAATCAAATAATATGTATAGGAGATTAATAATCAGTAATTGCAATAGAATTTTCATAGACAAGAGGTCGCGTGGGAGAGAAAAAATGTTGGAATCATTTATAAAGAGTTGGAAGGGGGTTCATTGAGCAGTGGAAGGTTGTGTTGCACTACTTATGCAAAGATATTGTAGGCGCAAATAACAAAGAATGAGGTCATGGTTGGGAAGTACAAGTTGATGAGCCGAGGCCAAACAAGCTATGTGGGCATAGTTGATCTGGTCTTTTGTGCCAAATGGAGAAGGAAATGGAGGCATGGGTGCACAATGGCCATGTGGGATGAAGAAGATTTGGAGTGATTGCATACTTGAGAGCAGCCAATAATTGATCCATTATTTTCCGATAGTAAGCCCTCTCATACATGATGTTATTGCTCCACATAGAGGGAAGCCCTTAACGTAAGTTGTGGCAGGTATAGGGAGTGATGTTAGCAATCCTAATCTTCACAACAACAAATTATGTTGGAAAATGGCATTGGAAATGGAGGTTACCTTGAGCAGGTTGTGAGGAAGCCACAAAATTGGAAAATAACTCTAATTTCGATTCAAATAGACCTTCAATTTTTGGATCCACCTACGAACAAGAGAAAGTCGATCAACAAATTGATGGAGACCTGCAACCGCTAGAATTATGGGGTCAATAGGGGCATATATAGTAGGTTGAATCTAGAGGGCCAACATGCCTTCTTGTAAAACAAATGCCTCTGCAAATAGATAGACTCCTTGAAATACAGTTGAAACTCTCCTTTGCTTAGGCAATAGATTATTGAAACCCTCCAAACAATTTTAGGCCAAGTAGGCAAAATTTTTTTGGCGAGAATACAATTTTGACAGGTAGAGGTTAGATTGGCCCTTTCCAAATTTTTTTTTGAAAGATTACTTTTCATATAATAGATCAAAATTTGTAAAAAATATAAATTATCAAATTTAACGAAACGAAAGGTATTTTTTGTTTTCTGAGTCGTTGGACACAATGATGGTGTTCATTTGGCTCTATGATGCTCTATTGATAGGGTTATGTGTGGGAGTCACTTCAATGCAGGAAGGAACGTGTTCTCATGGTTTTGATATCATGTTGGAGAATGCTAGGATCAAAAGCATGAAACAAACTTTCACAAATGAACAAAATAAGTATAATAGTATATCTATCAATATACAATGAAGAATAAATACAATGATCAATCCTTACATATATAGGTAAGAATGAGGAGGTGAGAAGGCATGAGTGAAACTCCGACTACCCCTCCATAGACATGACACTTGTGAGATCACTTGACAAATGTGTGAGCAAGTGTCAATAGGTGTCTCAAATCATGAGGACACATGTCTCAACCATATGAAGTGAGACAAAAGAAAAACAACTGAAGTAAACTTAATCTAGATGTGTATAGGTCAATCCTAGAAAGGTGATTAGCTTACTAGATATGATAATGACTCTATTTACACTAACATGTGGTTGATGAAAGTAAAAGATATTTTCTACAAACTATTCCTAAATTGGCTATAGGGACAGTCTATAACAATTATAGCCAAAGTATGGAAGAAGAAATTATATACCAAAAATAATTATATTCTAATAAAAAATAAATTATATAAATAAATAAGATTTACTAATTAAATTTTGAAGCAATAAACAATCATTTGAGAGATAAAACCAAATTTTAATAAATTTTTATCATAAATTACTACTTTAAACATATAAAAATCAAATCATGCTACCATAGATTAAGAATTATAACCAAAATAACTCAACAAATGACAAAGTATAAGAGATCATCACTAATGCATCATGAGAGTGGGTCCTCCTCTCTATTCACATGGGAGATGATCTATGACTAGAAAAATCAGAAAGCTCCTTTCAAAACACAAACTTATTATTTATATTATGATTATTTTCAATCTTTTTTTATCCATTTTTGTATTGTATGTAGCACCTTATATTTTTCATGAACAACTTAAAAGAGATTGAACCAAAATTTAGGAGTTGCATTGGCCCACAACCACTCCTTACCAAATAAGAACTATAACAAATTGATCGTTTCTTTGAAATTAACAAACTAAAGATTATAACAAATGCAGTGTTTCATAGGGTTTTAAGGACGGGGATGGGGGGACGATAGGGGATGTGTTTCGGGGATGCGTGGACAAGGGGTATAAGTTTGGGGGGGGTTGGGGGGACGATGGGGGGATGTCGACGAGGGGTGACAAGGTGTTGAAATACATATAGTACTTGAAATACATATAGTTATAAAAAGATGTATAATTATAAGAATTATACATCTTGGAGACAACTACGAGTCCCCTAGATGTCTTGAGGACACCCCAACATCCTCAAAGTACTAGTGGCATCTTGGAGATAGTGATATTGGTGGTGGGATGGTGGCGTTGGTGGTGGGCTGGTGGGGGTACGTCCCCCCCAAGTCCCCAAGTCTCCTGAGACATCCCCATCTAGGAAACACGAGGTTTTTTGGGGGAGACGCATCCCCGTGGAACACTGAAAAATTATTATAAAATTATGCATTACTAAATTACATGCCAAAATTAACCCATTCAAGATCCATGTATTTGATTCTTCACCAACAAGCTATAGGAAGTTTGTAACACAATCTTCATCCTATTTTATCAAATTACAATACCAATTTAATTCATAATCAATATTTTTAGTATATTCTTTGTTAATAACCTATTAAATATCTTCATTCCAATTGTTAATTGTTGGTGGCAAGAAATTGGATAATTTGGAAAAAATAGGATAGATAAACTAGGTTCCTTAATATAGAAAAAGGTTTAAACATATGTAAATTTAATCCGATTAATTGACTCATTAGTATGTATCCCTTGGTTTGCAATTATGTTGCTTCAACTATCTTGTACTCGATACATTTGGTGTGTACTTAAATGCATGAGATAGATTTATAAACCAACATTTAGAAAATATAGAGATATATTCATATAGATTTGTGTATGTTTAATTTCTTTACTTCATTAGGGTAATTGTACATGACTTGTTCTATACCTATGCAATTAAGTCATCTAAATTGTATTTGATTCATGTATAATGTGATCAAAGTGTTTTATATTTTATCTTAGCGCACACATATGTATTGCATGTGTTGAAATGAACATTATGCATGTGTGAAATGTTTTAAATTAGTTTCTATGTGAAAGAATTGGATTTGGGAATAAAGGTAATTTTAGATGCTTTGGAAAAAGTCATATATCTTAGGTCAAAATATTTGCATTAGATTAAACTAAATGATTTGATTTATTTTCAAAAATCTTTGACCATGTAGGTATAAGAGATATTTGTGAAAGTATTTATTTTACTTATTAAGTTATATTTATTTCCTCAAATATCTTATTAACTTTTGGCCGTGATTGAAAAATTTGAACACTTGGCATTATTTTATCAGTGGGTATTGAGTATGATTGAAGTGTTTTCTTTTAACTCTTGGAGAAGGTTATGTTAAGGGTTGTCATATATTGTAGAGGTGGTATTATTTTTACAATTAATTTTGGTATTGAAAGAGCTTAGAGAGTTTTTGAAACCCTAAGAGGGTATTTTTGATCTTTTAGAAAAGAACTTGTGCTTGGAACTGCCACTGCCATTTTTCATACCATGTTGCCCATGTTCCTGCTTATAGTTTTCTAAGTTGCTGTCCAACTGAACATCCTTATGATACTGCAACTCTACATTAACCATCTTAGGAAGACATTCTTCATTTCCTAGCTCTTGAATTAATACACCCTTGATTATTGTCCTACCTCCATTTTCAATAGCATTTCATCGGCCTATTCTGCACCACTCATGAAAGAGGATGTAGGGTTTTCTTCTTCCTCTACCTCTAGTTTTTCATCGTCTAATTAATTGCATGTATTTCTCAGTATTATCAAGAAGTCTCCAATCAAAGTTATTGGAAATTTTACTCCTGACAAAGACAACAAAAGCATTTAGATGCAGGCTCAATAAAAGTGACATGTATTAAGTGCAAAAATAGAATCCAACAAAAGCATTTAGATGTCGGCTCAATAAAAGTGACATGTATTAAGTGCAAAAATATAATCTATATACCTGCCTGCCCCTTGCTGCTGGACACATCTCTTGAGAGAATATTGTTGACTACAAAAAGCAACCCGTGAATCCTCACCCCTCAATTTCCTTATTATTGTTGCTGCAACTGTTATAAATGATTTCAGGGTCATTCCTAAAATTTATTCCTATTAGCATTAACAGGCACACACTATAATTAAAAACAAATTCAAAAAGCATTATACTAAACTAAGACTAGCAGTAATTTATTTTGGGAAAGAACATAATACTTATGGCACGCACTCTAATTGAAAACAAATTCAAAAAGCATTATACTAAACTAAGACTAGAAGTCATTTATTTTGGGAAAGAACATAATACTTCTGGATGCATGTTTAATGTAAAACGCCTTCCAGACGAGGTAAAGTTTTTTCCCAGATTGAAAGATATTCTATTTTATCAAACCTAATGCATGATATAGTTGAAAAAAATTGATACTTAATATGCAATACAATACATGTTTGAGAGCCAATATCATGATATTCTACTGATCAAAATGTCTGATTTACAATATACGTATACTCAAAAAATAACATCAGACTTGTATGACTTCAAAATGACCAACTAAATGAAAAATGAGCTATCTATTAGCACTTGCACCAGGGGTACAAGGGTTACACCGATAGAAAAATATATAGAAGTAAAGGAAGTGTAGTTTAAAATATATACAATCAAATTGTATATCATATGGAGAAGTAATTTAATGCATATTAGCAAAAATTATGGAAAATTCACTCAATTCATATTAACTTAGAGTATTGATCTTCTTATGATCTTGTGTTTCTTAAGTTTTTTTTCCTAAAATGTAGTTAATCGTAATTAAAGCCCAAAGAAGCAAAAATATTTAGAAGTCTTCTAAGAGCCACAAAATTTGCATTCTAAAGTTAAAAACACCATAGTTGTTGTAGCAAATGTAAATATAACATTAAATAGTCAACTTATAGGAACAAATGTTTACATAAAAAAGAACACATTTGGATGCATTGAACAAAGAAACTCATATATTGATAAACTTTTCCAGTGGTATATATTTATATAAATTGCTCAATTCCAAGAAGTGTCCATTCTGTTTTTCTTGCAACACAAGGAATGGTGTGAATAACATTTAACAATCTTTCTTTCTCACTAGATAGCCATATATTTTTGTTAAAAATGTTTTGAAGAAGTTTAATTGGCTCTACTTTCTGGATGGGATGAAATAAAATGCAAGCCAAAAACTTACTGCTTATTCCTTGAAATAAACATATCCTTACAATTGAATCATAATAAATTTTACCAAAAGCTGTTGTGATGGTGAGTCAAAAATCAGGTTTTCCAATCTTAACACAACCAATAGTCATCACTTCCTAGTGCCTTAATACAATTCATGTTATTAATGAATTAACAGTCAGTGGCATTTCTCACAATTTGAACTTTAAATTCATAAAATAGGGATTCTATCAATCACTACTTCTATAAAAGAACTAAGCCTAGAATTTAAAATTAACTCAATTAATAATGGCTTGGAAAACTGCAAGGCATTCAACTCAGGTATAAAAGTTACAGATTATAATTAAAAAAAATTCCAGCTCTTTAAAAAAATGGTGACACTAGCACCATTCCATAACATGAATTGACTCAAGTAGCAAACTAATGCCACTTCAACATTCTACAAAACTAATTGAGTTGATGGCTCATTGCTGCAACTCTATTGACCATTTACAAAGCTTAAGTTTCAAATGAATGTACAGATGTCACCCCATGTGGGTTGGCTAAAAAAAATTTGAATGGCTACAATTGATCAGTCACAATATACTCATGATTTAATCATCAACACTTTGAATCTTGCCCTTCATTATACGGGTTGTGCTTTCAACACTGAAGCCTAAAACAACTGGATTTACTTTCTTTCCTTTCTTCCCCTTTTCTTTCCGTCCTTTATTGATGCATCTATGTCTTGATTAAGGGTAAAAAACGAGTTTTGATGGGGCCCAAAACCCAGTACAAAGGAGAGAAAGTTGTACCTATGATAGACCATAAACCAACAACAACACTACAACAACCTCAACAAGATAAACATGACTACACATTGCAAATAACAAACAAGAAAGGGCCTAAGACCCTTACACAACCTGATTTTAATCGGGACCAACAACCCTTTTATCCGGGCCTAGAAACCCATAAAAGTACAAATAACCTGACTTCATCACACCAACCGCTCACAAAATTAACCCTAGGGCCAAAGGACATAGTAACTATGAAATACACCATAGAGCCAATAAAGATAATCACATTAATGGTGTATGACACCATCAACCACCAAATCAGCCCCCCTTATTGGGACATAGAAAGAAACTTAGAAAACCATCTAGCCAGCCGCAAAACATGGGAAGCCAAAGATCCCAAATCATCAATGGACAACTCCAACAACAACACCTCTTTCAAAACACTCTGGTAACAGGAAACCAAACACACCTCTAAAGGAATGAGATCCCCTGTATTGGAGAGGATGCTACAAGCAACAAGACCACCACAACTAGAAATCACCAGCACCCTCCACTTCCACCTCCATAGTAGGACAATCCACCTCAATAAGAACATTTGAGGGGGGTCCACCTCCATAGGACCAGAGGAGAAAACTAACTCAATAGCCGAGCACGCAACCGTAGCATCCTCCAATAAACAATGCACTAGAAACAAGTTGTGGACCAGGAGAAGAAACACCAATAAACACCATAGATCCACCTTACCAATTTTCACATAAGAATTCATCTGGGTTACCATAGAAGATAACGCAACAACAAGCCAATTGCTCACCCACTTTTGAACCTTCACAAAAGGCCAAACCAACTAAGCCAACATAATATTAACAAGAAGCAGCTCAACCCAAGAAAACACCACATACCCTAGCAAAATCCACTTGGGAGGCAAGAGGAAAAACAACCTCCTCAGCAAGGAGGATCCAAAGACATTCTACCTGAGAGCACAAGGCCACAATAGATAGTCAGCCAGAGAGATCAAGGCCTCAAAGAACACATCAACAAAAAGAACCATAGGCCAAAAGTCCACCAAAGGCAAAGTTCTAGTCTGAGAGTGACTGAGAACACCCAACCCCCAAGAGGAGCAGGTGGTCCCAAACAAGAATGAAATCAGGAGTAGGAAGGCACACCAAGCAACCCCAACACGCCTGTTAGAGCTAAAGAAAAGACAAAACTCCCAAAAAAATAACTAGAGGGAAACACCACCACACCACGAGGAGGGGACAAGAAGAACTCAAAACAGTCCAAGACCAAAAAACCCCAAAATAGAGCCACCAAACAAGCATCAGGGAAAAGCACATGAAAACCAAGAGGAAGCCAGAGACAAAACAAACCAACAATAAAGACCATAGAGCTTCCCTATTACACCGAATAGGAACATAAAGAGGCCTATTTTGCACCTGAACCTCCTCAAAGAAACCCAAACTTACCCACACCAGGAAAGGCGGCCAAAAAAGAAAAGAAAACGTGGCACAACAACCACCCACACCATCATTAGCAACCAAGACAAGGAGGGAGAGAAAAAGAGGCCTCTCAACCACCCAAAAGCCTCCAATAGTCTCAACACCACTGCCTTCCTCAATGCTAACACCGAAAAGGACCGCTAGCCAAAGGAAGGACAACTTAGGCGAGTAGTTCACCTCCCGCCAGCCTCCATCATCATCAACTTCAGAAACCGAGTCTTCGTCGCACAGAGGAGGAACACAAACAAGAACAAAACCACGAGAGAAAACCTCATGTGCCACGAAAGAAGCCACACCAGCACCACTGACAGTAGATTAACCAAGAAAGCCATCCCCAACAAAGAACCCGCAACTAATGGAAACAACACGAGGCGCCAAAGAAAGAGGACCAGGAGGCCACACATCCCTGTAGCCATCCAAAACATCGCCAAAAACCAGACCAAGAGCAACAAACCCAATACCTCCATTTGGGTCCTCATCGTCGCCCCCACCATTGCCTTGTCTCGAGTCCTCATCCGCGTCCATGCCTTCTGCAGATTTCAAATGACCTTTCCCGCCCACCACACGCACTCGCGCTCGCTCCATCCCGCACTCCCAATATCTATGTCATTATCAATAACAAAAATATTTGAATCCCAACCAGATCTGGACTCCATATTGGACCTTCTACTATGAATGTTAGTAGTATTAGCATCTTGAATCTGCACATGCTTGCTACTTTGAACTTGAAGATCACATTAGGAGAAGGCCGTATCAATAACATCTGTAGGCAAGAGCTCCTTGTATTTCAACACTTAATCAATAAACTCTCGTTCAAGATCAAAGGAGCCTAGGTTCTCAACAAGAAGCATCTCTACGTCTGATGTAGACTACTTTAGGTAATATTCCAGAAATTTTGTATCTGGTAACAGATGGTCAAGTATACACCCTTGTATAAGGAAATATTCCAGAACTTTTGTATATGCAGGAAAGAGCTCCTTGTATTTCAGCACTTCAACACTTTATCAATAAACTCCCGTTTAGGATCAAAGGAGCCCAGGTTCTCAATAAGAAGCATCTCTGCTTCTGATGTAGACTACTTCAGGCAATATTCTCTGATGGATTTATGCAAGAATTTACATGTGAAAAGAATCACTTAATAACAAGTAAATTCAAGAAAAATTTCCTAATAGTAAGCTGTAATTTTTTTTTTAAGTAACATGTAAAAGATGAGAAAATAAAAAGTAAATGTAAGAAACAAACATATCATCTCTTGAATTGTGCTAACTGGAATGAATGTTCTCAAGGTCAATTTGAAATCTGTGGAGACATGAGGATCTATGAAAAAAGGAGAATTGTGCCAATATGATATAAAAAATCAAACATATAATGAAACTTCATGGTATTGCAATGCAACTTAATCTCTATAAGAGGTGTATTAACTTTGTCCTACAGGCAGTGTTGGCAAGGTTGTGCAATAACTAAGTGAGTGCCTTATGCCCAATTATGGTCAAATATTTGCTCACTGGATAGAAATTCAATGGTTTCTTTTTTATTTGCAAACTTAGCACATAGAATATGTGTTTCAAGAATTAGTACTTAACCATGTTAATAATAATGGCTTATCCCTTATTCACCAAACATTGAACATGAACATAAATTAGAGTGGCAACTTATCACCTTATAGCTAAATCAAGCAAAACAATGCCTTTTCCTCTATTAGTTGAGCTAAACTTTCACTCTACTTGAAAACCCTTACTTTCAGGCCAAAAGAAAACAAACATAAGCTTGAATCAACATTAAACTGATAGATTCTTTTACAATGAAGCTTGAATTTGATGAAGCCAAAAGGATTTTCTCTACTCCAACCACTGTAAAACATTCAATCCACATTAATACCATTTAATGAATCTAATTTACTGAGAGAAGATTATAAAATAAAAACTTAATTAAATTGAAAATAAAATAAAACTAAAAAGGGGGAGGAAATGCTTATCATAACACCCATTTCTATAGAAACAACAAAGAATGAATTTTGTTACTCATCCTAAACATTTGTATAGAGGGCATAGATGGGATCATAAATAGGAAAACATAGACCTTTATGATTTACTTTTATTCCCTAGTTGAACAACTTTCTGGTACTATTTATGAAGGAGCATTGTTTATAATTAAAATTGGGCCTCCCATTAAGCTATTTGTAGAAAATATGAGAGATATAGAAACTACCATAAACCAATACCTCCTTCAAAACGATCTCATTAGGAACAAGCCTACAACTTTGGGCAGTAGAAAAAATAGAACAACCTGCAATGAAGACTTGTCACTCGCTATGGTTGTGCAAGAGTAGGAGCTTGTGGAAAAGAATGTCCCGCCAAACACTGATGTTGTAGCCTTAAATGCACTGACCATGCACCACCACATGGTATAGGCGCCATTAGATAACTTATCTGAAGAAGATGGCTAGTTCACTATTCTATGTTTTGCCTTGGTTGTAAAAAAATTCTAGTATGATCAATTTTTCACTTTTTTTACTAACAAGACAAGAAATTATCTCTCCACATCACTAATAAAGAAAGATAGATTTCATATTGTATCATTATTAAGCTATAAAATAGTTTTCACAATGCAATTTTCTTCATCAAGTTAAATATTTGTTGTGGGTATCATAAGACCTCTGAGAAGAGACAAGAATAAAATAACAATCCATAACTTATGACAGTCACTACAAGTCATGTGCATGAACACCAACAAGATACTATGATGTTTTGTCTGAAATTGTTCCTGTAATACAACGACATTGACAACCTTGTTAAAGAAATCATTCGAAAGAACTACAATGACAACTAGAGCATTCCAAAACTCTATAAGAGTCACTTCCTCAAAAATTCTCATAGCCCTGGAATTCACTAAAATATCCACTATTAATGTGCCAGAAAAAGACAAAGGATTGAAGCAATTTTGATGCAAGGGGATCCATTTTGAAAGAAAATAGCTAGCGACAAAGAGTCCTCCCCAACCAACATATGAACAATTGATGTTGACCACATACTCTATATCATCAAGAAATAACGTCATATCTCAGGGGTAGCCATTTGTGCATTGGAGACGCATGGCTTATACAATGTTAAGCACATCAACATCAATGGGAAGTCCTAGGTCACGCGTAACGGGTCCATGTGTAGAGAGACAAAAGGTACCTTAGAAAAATAGGACAAGAGGCGAGAAGAGGCGTCGAAAGCGGGAGGAAGAAGGTGGATGAGGAAAGAGACAAGGTGAGGTGCCCTAATCCTCCTCCGTAGAGTCATCACGTGTCGTATCCCACGAATCATGAGGCACACCTCCTTTGTCACCACCCCTTTCTCTATCAACGCCATCACATTCTTCAGATTTTCCCCAATAAAACCTTGCTCATTTAGCATCTACGGACTGAAACTCTAGCAAAACAAAGTGAAAATTACTTACGAGTCACCACCGACGTGGAGTTGGAATTGCTGAGTACATATGAGCCCTTCATCTCCATCTCGATCTTCGTCTCCATCTTTATCTTCATCTCCACGTCCTGAGTCATTCTGTAATTTCTCTAGGCATATGGGTTTCACTCACAGTGGGGAGGCAAAATCTTCAAAATCCTTCATTTTCTTCCCCCAAATCAACAACCAATGAAAGAAATGGGTAGAGTTAGCAGGAAAAATATTACGAAACCCTACAAAGCAGTTTTTTATTAAATGAGACGAGTCAAAAAAAATCTCTGTATAGCTATTACTTCAATCAAATATCAGGGTTTAAGAGCTATAGACAAGATTTTTTCAATGACATTTATGGCAAAGTCGAAGTTTTTCAGCGAACAATTTCTAGTAAATTGTGACTGTTAAGTTGTTTCTCGGGAGGATTTTTCAGGCTTGAGACAGGTTTCGTCTCAATGTTGCTACAATATATAGCCTATCGGCTAAATATCCCTGTGCAGCTACAATCACATTTTCTGAGCATCAATGACAACATAAATAACATCCTACAGTGCCCAAATTGGCTAATACATTGAATATCACAGATTACAGTGCTCAAATTAATGACAATAAATACAATGACCCAAAATAATAAGGAACCTGGTAATGGTGTTGCTGGTCTGACTGTACCAACAACAGAAAAAGATATTCAATCTGATATGTGAAGATACCAAAGGCTGATATGGACTCGTGGCTGCTTGTAGTTTGACCAGAACTTCCCAGAACTGTGTAATTGCCTCCAGAATTGATTTACATAGCTTCTCCTTACAACAAGCCCTCTCTTTAATACCTACGCTGCCAAAGGTTGGACTCCCACGTGTAGAACAGGGCTGGGTAATTTCACAGGAGGCTGCGTGCAAGTTTGTTTGGTTCCAACGCCTCCAATGAGTACCTAGGGTCGAGTACACAATGCACAAGGGTTGTCAAATTGATCCGACCCTCATGGAGAATCATACACCCTTCACTAAGGCTTCAATAACCTTAAAGCCAAAGCACGTCCTTGTCTAGAATGCACATACCTCAGCGCCTAGGGTTTGCTGATAACACGCCTCCCTTGAAGGTTGAATGAGTAGAATATGAGAGAAATGGATGCAACCAGGCCCAACTCAAGAGGGATATCACCAAACAACCATAAAAGGAACCATTCACTCAAAACTTGAAACCTTTATACCGACCCATTGTTGGCATATGGCTAAGGAGTTTTTCCTATAGGTGTTGTCATTGATGGCAACCTAAGTCATGCAACTCTAGTCTTGCATTTGATTGAGAAACACTATTTTTGGCTTCTATCAATAGAATAGACCAAAGAACAGGAGATCCATTTAAAGGTATGGAAGTTGATCTAATCATCTCAATGGACATGTATTTTGGGTTATAAATCCTCGAGGAAGGTTTGTAGAGGCTTCCAGTATCTTAGTTTTGATGCACATCATTGATAAGCAATCTAGGAGGTACAGTGCACGAATCTGTCAATTATCTATGCTAGAAGGCCGATTCGACAAAGATGGAATTCATGGATGAATAAGATGAAATTAACTATAAGTTTCAATATTGGATTGTTTGGGTCCTTTCTTGGTCTTAACCGACTTTGGAGGATGCGCATAAAGATTTTGTGATGGATCTAGCCGACAAGTTAAAATATCTTAATACCATATGAAGCCAACTGTCGGATGAACTAATCTTTAATTGCAAATATATAGGATATTTCCTTCATCATTTAAGAGAGAGAGGTGTGTGAGATAGAAGTGGTATTCGAATAAAAAAGTGTGAATTGCGAGTCATAGCATAGCGGTAAAGAGAAACTGATGCGAAGAGCACTAAAAAGAAAAAAAAAGTAGAGCAAAGTGGAAAATCAGAGAGCAGATCCAAAATAAGATTCATGAGCTTCACTGAAACTATTACCTAGAATTGCTAGATGCTATCATCTTAGTTCACCTATTTAGATGGTTTTAATCTGAATTTTGTAGGTAGTAAATCTTTTGAGTAGTGAGCTCTAGGAAAAATGTCTGAATGCAAGTGCATTCCTTTTATAAACACTATACTTTGAGTACTCAAATCGTGGATTAATCTCCATGGTGGTTTTTTCCCTAATAGGGTTTCCATGCAAAAATCTGTGTCATAATGTTATGGATGTTTACCTTCAATGCATATATCTTTTCTTTAATACAATGATGAAATACTTTTATGTTTTGAATGGACGAAGTTTGAATATTATTGAACACTAATTCACCCCCCTCTCAGTGTTCCCTTAAGTCCAACAATTGGTATCAGAACAAGTTCCTTTGGAGAATTTTTGTAGCTTGAGGTGGATCTTGGAATGTGATGGACTCTAGTAGTCTTCAACATCAACTTATGGTAGTTCTTGATGACCTTGATCAGTCTAAAGCAGAAGTTAAAGAATTGAAAGAAAATCTTAGAGATGCTGAGAAATTCATTCAGTCATTAAAGGATTAGATAGTCAAATCTAGGGTAAAGAGGAAAGATCTTTGTGATCAGATACAATAGAAGGGAAACGAAGATATGGATGATGCTCACCTAAATCAAACCTTGAAGGAGATAACTAAAGAATGTGAAAAGCTTTTCAGAGATAATACCAACCTAAAACATGAGATGGAATCTATGATGATGAAGATGACCAAAGAGATAGAGGAAAGGAAGAAAAATGAAGAAAATATTGCTCAAACCCTAAAAGAGAAATCTGATGAATGCATCAGAATAAGTGGAGAACTTACTCAGTTGGAAAGTGAATTGCAAAGAACCAAAAACAATGAAGAATAACTTGGTAAGTAGATTACTACTCTTAGGAATGATCTTGGCATTGCAAATGAATTCAAAGAAAAGTTTAAGATCAGTTTAGTAAAGCTTGATGAGCTAACTCAAGGACGAAAAAGTGGAAATGATAAGAGAGGTCTTGGATATGAAAAGGGAGAAAATTCCAGATCAACTCAAAAGAGTTTCAGATAGATCATAAATGGAAGGTATCCGGCAAGACAACATAATGCACAAAAAATTAATGGATATTGTTTTTCCTGTAATAAGTTTGGTCATATGGTTGCTCAGTGTAGAAGAAATTTGAGGTCAAAAGATTCATCATTCTCTGGTCAATGTTTCAATTGTAAAAAGCATGGTCATAAATTAACTAAATGCAAAAATATGTCAAGTCACTCTATTGTTAGAAGAAATATTGAATGTTATGCATGTGGGAAATTAGGGCATATTGCTAATCAATGCAGATTGAGAAGAAACCAGTGGAATGGACAAAGAAATATTATGTGCTATAACTGCAACAAGTACGGTCATATTGCGAGATTATGTAGAAACAAGAACACAGACAAAAGAGGTCCGGTATACAAAGAGAGGAAAACAGAGAAAAATGACAAAGGAAAGGAAAAGATAACTATGGATGATATCAAAGATCAGATGAAGAAGACATGGGTAAAGAAAAATGATTATGTTGTTGGAAATTGTTCCATACCAAAACCTGCTTCTGGTAATTCTTCCAGTAATTGAATTAAGCCCATTGTCCTAGGGGGAGTTTTATCAAAAAATTCTTCCTCCCCTGTCTATAGATGGTACCAAAATGGAGAAAATAGTCATAAAGGTGCACTCTCAGTATACAAAAGTTTTGATGTTTTCAGAAAAGGAAATTCAACAAATCTGTTGGTCTGCATAAGATATTTTTGTTGTTTCTTGAGAAAATAGAGTCCAAAAATTTTAGGGCAAGTGCATTTATTGTGCATTTGCGAGCTATAAAATTTAAGTCCAAAGCCGTCATTTGTCACTTTGCTTTATCGAAGAGAAGAAGGAGAGCACTTGACAAGTGGTTTTTGAAGCAGCAAAAGGGAATTCATCGGCAAATTTATCAGGTACTTCTAATCACTCTCAAATTTTTCATATAATTCGGTGTGTAATTGCAAACCCTAAAAATGTGAGAAAAAAATGGAGAAAATTAAAGGATTGATCACATTGGATGAGTACAATAGTGCAAAAATCAGATCTATGAGGAATCTATTGCTTCCCTATGAAATAAAACAATTGAACGAAGCCAAACACAAAAAATTGGATGTGTGAAATGAGTTTCCGTACTTTGAGGATGCAATTTTTTAAAAAATATTGTTGAATAGATTGCATGACGATGTGTTAACCTTGGACAAACCTTGCATAATCTCAAAAGAAGTAATTGAGAAATTAACTGGATTTTGCAAAGTCGATGATGTTCCTAAAAATAAATCTATTTGGAACAAGGAGGTAGAAACCCTAACTGGGATAATTGGAGATCAAAGAGCTTTGTTGATAGAAAAAATCAAAGATCCCGTCATGAAGTACATCGTGCATGGCATAACCTATAAAATCTTCTACCGAAATCGGTAAGGGGCCATATCAATTGGTGCAGTATATATTGCTCATAAGATGATAATTGAAGGTCACAACTTTGACCTATGCGGATTGTTGAAAGATCAGATGTTGGAGAATATCCAGTTGACAAAAGAA
The DNA here is from genome assembly GCA_007115665.2 of Sequoiadendron giganteum. Classification (NCBI taxonomy): domain Eukaryota; kingdom Viridiplantae; phylum Streptophyta; class Pinopsida; order Cupressales; family Cupressaceae; genus Sequoiadendron; species Sequoiadendron giganteum. The sequence continues at coordinate 333,600,397 of CM021105.1, read as the reverse complement.
TCAAGGTATCCATTCAGGTTTGGCACTCTAATTACATTTTTGGTTATGTACTTTCTAAATTCATTACCAAAAATTGACAATGTAGCATGCACATCGGATAAACCGGTATGCACCAAAATCTACTCTCATGCTAAGAGTTTGTCTAATTGGGATTCAAAATTTGAAAGTTTCTATAAGAATGTGCTTGTGAAATTTGGATCAGTCATTAATTTTCCTTTGGTGAGGATAATGGAAATTGGTTCCTCTTCTGGTAGCACTATCAGAGGACAAAAGAGAGGTCAAGAGATTATTGAATACAACCCTCCAGAAATTAAAGTTCCCAAGATTGAAGGCAAAGGGAAAGAGAAGGAAGTTGTGGACATTTCAGATGAAGAATTCGATGAAAAACCTGAGAATCAACTGGAAAATGATTCTGGTATTGAAAAAGGCAGTGAAGACGAAGATCTGTCAAAAGAAAAACTTCAACAACTTATCCAAAGTGTAGGTGGTATGCAGAGGATTGCAAGGTTATGGTCAGTCAGACCATCTTATGATCAAGACTTAATTCTGGAAGTTCTGAATGCTCATATTGAGCATTACAAGATAAGATTGGAAAGTCTAAAAGATATTCTACCTGAAGAAATGATTGAGTGTAGCAGAGAATCAATGGGTTCTGAAGACAAAGATAGAGAAGAAGGTGAAATTATCTCACCTAAAGGAACAATTCAAACTATCCCTTTCTAAGCTTAAAAATAAAATGAATGAGTTAAGAAAGTGCATTAGCTAAGCCACAAAGATCTACAACTATTGTGTCCGTTGGCCTCATGCAGTCAGCAATTACAAGGAGAAGTTGGATCAGATTGAGACAGAACTGAATGACATTGGTAAAAAAATTGATATGTCTTAGGATCCAGATGGCATTATCAGAAGGAGAATTCGAGAATTACAGGCAACTCAAATAAAAATTCAATTGTCCAAGAATGTTCTTGTGGACACCTTTTGGAAGGTAAAATATTTAGTTTAATGCAGGCTGGAGCAGTTGGTGGAAATTCTGAAAAATGGTGAAAAATTGGAAGAAGCAATCACAATTCTTGAATCTCTCATTGAGATTATAAGCAAAACTTCGAAGAACAACAACTTGATTATCAACATTGAAATTGCAATTGATAGTTGGGAGGAGTTTCTTTTGGAAGTGAAGAAAAATAACAAGCTAATTTTCTAAAGATAAGCAGTAAAGTGTTTTCAAGATTTTGCAATTTTTTTTACAGGAGAAGAACTATAAGTGTATATATGCCAAATTTCTTAAAAGGATTGATGATTTTGAACACGTGTTTTGTCACTTTTTGTCACCTTTTTGGTCAAATTTTTGGCATATGGCATCCCAAATTTATCATTGATGTCAAAGGGGGAGAGAATGCAGTGAAAAATTCCCTACAAGGGGACAAAATGCCTTATGAATCTCAGGGGGAGAAAAGTGCAAAAAGTAGTTTGGCAGTACACTTAGTTATTTTTCACTAAGTGTTGCCATCAATGCCAAAGGGGCAGATTGTTGGCATATGGCTAAGGAGTTTTTCTTGTAGGTGTTTTCATTGATGGCAACCTAAGTCATGCAACTCTAGTCTTGCATCTGAATGAGCAACAATATTTTTGGCTCCTACCAACAGAACAAAACAAAGAACAAGAGATCCGGTTAAAGGTATAAAATTTGATCTAATCATCTCACCAGACAGGTATTTTGGGTTATGAATCCTTGAGGAAGGTTTACAGAGGCTTCTAGTATCTTAGTTTTGATGCGCACTCACTGATAAGCGATCTAGGAGGTATGGTGCACGAATCCGTCAATTATCTATGCTAGAAGGCCCACCCGAAAAAGATGGAATTCATGGATGAATAAGATGAAATTAATTATAAGTTTGAATATTGGATTAAGTATTGTTTGGGTCCTCTCTTGGTCTTAACCGACTTTGGAGGATGCACATAAATATTTTGTGATGGATCCGACCGACAAGTTAAAATATCTTAATACCATATGAAGTCGACTATTGGATGAACTAATATTTGATTGCGGATATATAAGAGATTTCCTTCATCATTTAAGAGAGAGAGGTGTGCAAGATAGAAGTGGTATTTGAATAAAAAGTGCGAATTGTGAGTCATAGTAGAGCAGTAAAGCGAAACTGATGTGAAGAGCAATAAAGAGAAAATCAAGGCAGAGCGAAGTGGAAAATCAGAGAGCAGATCCAGAATAAGATTAATGAGCTTCACCAGAACTATTACCTAGCATTGCTAGATGCTATCATCTCAGTACACCTGTTCAGATGGTTTTAATCTAAATTTTGTAGGTAGTAAGCCTTTATCTTTTGAGCAGTGAGCTCTAGGCAGTGTGCCTGAATGCAAATGCTTTCCTTTTATAAACACTATACTTTGAGTACTCAAATCGTGGATTAATCTCCATCGTGGTTTTTCCCCTAATAGGGTTTCCACGCAAAAATATGTGTGTCATAATGTTATGGATGTTTACCTTCAATGCATATATCTTTTCTTTAATATAATGATGAAATGTTTTTATGTTTTGAATGGATGAAGTTTGAATATTACTGAACATTGATTCACCCCCCCCTCTCAGTGTTCCCTTGAGTCCAACACCCATATTGAAAATAATCATTACTCTTCAATTTTATCTTTTAAAAGACTCAAAAATGTTAGATTTGAAATGACTAAAACAACTATCTTCGTTAGATTTAAGCACTAGGTAGTGAAACTAATCTACCTCAGCACTTAGATCTTCTGTAGGAGTGATATTGAAATTTTGTGAGTATTTTCAAAGATATAAATCTAACGAAGAAAGTTGTGTTAAGCATTTTAAATCTAACTAGTACTATTATTTTGGATTAGTGTTTGGGAAGTCTAAAGCACCTCTACCCTGCTTTATAGAGGGTCTATACTTGTTATACCAAGCCAAAAAAATAGTGTATTTTTAACGATGACTAACGAATCCCATAAAACTTTGAAAAACATTTTAAAAAGACAGTTGATGAATGTCTAAAGTTCAATCATTGGTCGCAACTTATATTTACTTGGGAGTTCAATTTAGTGGCCCATTTTTCCTACTGAAATTGCATCTCTATGGGTGTTGTGCTTTCCTATCCAGTTTCAAGATATTCTTTTGAAGATATGTTTCTCGAACATAATCACTATATTATGAATTCTTTTGAGGTCTCAATTTGAAATATATTTATTGGGTCATATTGAAAGGCTTCAAAGCATCATGTTTCAGCATGTTATCTCTTGTGAAAGGACAATTCCTCCATAAATTGTCCAAGCTAAGTTTTTTGCCCAAAACCTTCAACCCAAGAGAATCTTCAAGCTTACTTTCTATATAACAGATAAAGCTAAGAAAAGGGTTGAAGGATTTAGGTGGATGCAAGAAGATCTTATTGGGTAAATCATAATAGGGGCATTATCAAGAATTGGAGGCCTATAACTCTCTTGCATGTTTCTTATAAAAAAATCATAAAGTAATGGCTAAGAGGGTTAATGAGGCTTTAACTTATATTATATCTCCCATTCAAACAGGATTTTTTGAAGGAAAATATATTTTGGATAATATACTTACTAGTTGGGAGAGAGAGCATTTAGCAATAATTCAAGACAAATAGTTTACATAGATCTCATTGATTTTGAAAAAGCATATGATCGTGTTGAATGGCCTTTCATCTTGTTGGTGCTGCAAGCTTTGGGTTTTGGGGAGGCTTTTAGTAGATTTTTTGAATTGTTCTTCTAATGCATTAGCATCTCAAGCCGAGTAAGATTAGATGCAATCAAGAGCCAAGAAGAAAGTTTCCAAGGAAAAAGACACACTAGACAAAGGTGCATACAAGGGAAAAGCATAGAAGTAGCCAAGACCTAAATGAGTAAGCCAAGAAAATAAAACACAAAGGGCATAGGTAAAGGTGAGAAGTAACACAAGAGAGAACCAAGTATGGTTGAATGCAAGGACAAATGGGAGAAAATGCTAGAAAAAAATCAATTGAAAAGATTGTTGAATTGGGGAAATCCAACCAAAGTGCCAATTATGAAGCAATTAGACAAATGCACTAAACTAAAGGCGGTCAGGTAGATTTCTAATCCAAAAGAGAAGGGTGTGCATAAAAGAAATGCAAGAATTAGGGAAGCACATGAGAAGGAAAGCCAAAAGTAATAGGAAGAAGCAAAAGTGAGAGATCAAGGATAATGCAAGAAAGAAAAATGTACGAAGGAGTGTGGGAAGCAAAGAGAGGCATTGCATGGTATGCGACAATGCGTAGAAGAGCACAAGGGAGGCAACAAAAGAGACCAAAGAGGATAAGAATGAGAAACGTGGCATGGATGTACAAGAAGGAGACCATGAAATAGGCCATGGGGATGAGCATAAGCCAAATGTTGCAAATGTGCAAGAAGGGGCCAATGAGGCCACAAAAGGAGGAATACAAAAAACCAAAGTATATGTGGCAAGGAAAAATTCACAAGTGAACATTCAAGGTGTGATGAGTTTCCACAAAAAGAAAGATACAAGCCATGCTGGTGTAACAATCAAGTCATTAGGAACTAAAAAAAGATATTAAAATCCCACAAACAACAACTATAACATAGGTTAGAAGCAATAGAGAAAGAGCTCCTACCAAGAAAAAGGGGTTGCCAAAAGAAAGGGCCTTCTCATAGATAAACAAGCCAAGTAATGTAAAAAGATCAAAGATTAGAAGATTGGTCTACAAGATAACCAAGCGACACTTGCAACTTGGGTCAACTAAAGTTGCTACAGGATGGACCAACCACTTGAGGAGTCATTCTTGTAGGAGGTATGGGCAAAGGGGTTCATTGTGAGTTGTAAAGCAAAGGTCAAGGAAATTATATTTTCAAAATGTGATTAGAAAGAGATGAATGGTGATGAAAATGGCCACATGCAAGTGGATTACAAAACAAAACCCAAGGAGCTCACATTGGATTGTGTGTGTAATAAGGCATGGTACCCTGCAATGTAACCATGCATCCTTCCAAAAGTTAACATATAAAAGAAATAAAATAGCCATTGTGTGTCATTTCATGTTTCCACTAAATGTGTGTATGAATGTGGATATGTGTCCACAAGCTATGATACCAAGAACCCCTAACCAAGAATCTTGACCTTGGCTTTTGCCAACATTTTTGGTAATTGAGTGGGTTTTCCCATCACCTATAAAAGATAAGACCAACATAGAGAGAGTCTCCCTAGTTACAACCAAAGAGGTTCTTATCTTCCACAGAGTGTGGGTAAAAGACAAAGTAGGCATCTTCTAGTTGGGTAGAGGTGTAGGAAGGAAGAAGAGGGAAAGACAAAAGGTAAGCCAAGAACCCAACGAAGAGCAATGGTAAAGGATAATGGAAGGAGGTTACACTAGAGGTGAAAGGTGGGAAAGGAAGAAATATGACCTAGTTGAGGACCCAAAAGGGAGAAACCACAAAACTACCAATAAGAGGTAGTTGCATAGAGTGGTGAGGAGATGCAAAGAAAAGTGCTAAACAATCTCCAAACTTGGAGGAAACCTAGTAGAATTTCCAAACTTGAGGTAGTTGAACACAAGCACCAACAATCGAGGTAATTCAATTTGGATTAAACCTAAGGTAGCTAGACACATTCACCAGATTGAGGCAATCAAGCATGGAAAATGAAATTGATCTTCCAAGTGGCATTACCTAGAAGGTGTGAAGATATAGGAGCCAATTCTCCATCAAGGCATGATGGGTAAAGAGTGAGGCCAAGGAAAGCACAAGGCTCAAGGGAAAGCAAACATGCATCAAAAGGAGCTCAAGGGCCTATAGGAGGAAGAGCTCGCAAAGAAGAGATTGTCCAACAACATGGGAAGAAGTGGAAAAACTAAGAAAAAGAGAAACACCTACGTGGACCAAGAGCAAAGGTGAGGGAGACAAGACTTAACACCAAAAGATGATGTAAGGAACAACATTAACCCTAGACATAGGAGGAGAATAATCAACTATAGGAGAAGAGAGTCAAAGGAGAGAAATGGAGGTTGGTTGCAATCCTCAAGACAAATGAGGACTTAAGGGACTAATGGAAAACAACATTATTGCAAAAAGAAAGCAAAAGAAAAGATACTAGATGCACAAGGGAGCATGCATGAGGAAGTGCAAAAGGAGGACAAAGTGAAGGGATGTAGGTGTGTCCGATAAGGTTGGAAAAGGTTCCTTGAGAAGGAATCCTATCTAATTAGAGCTAAATTAGAACAGATCAAAGCAAGACCAATTCATGAAGGAAGGTGACACAAGACATCTACAGTGTGTTGGAAAAAGAATTAATACGAGGAAATCATGCACAAAGAGAGAGAATCATGCAAGGATGAAAGAAGGGAATCAAAGGATGACATGAATGGCCTACAAAGGAGAGCTAGACCAATAAGAAAATGCACCAGGAAATGAGGAAGTTCGTATATATATAACCATAATTTATTAAAAATTAAACATAGAACACAACTAAATGTTTATATTTCAATGTCAATTAACAAATGCTAAAAGTAATCAAAATAGTTTTACTAGTGCGACAACACATGGAAAAATCAATATAAATCATCATATTGCTCTTCATCAAGAGTAAGACCATCAATTCCATCAAAAATTTTATTAGCACCACAAGTAACAATAGTGTACAACTGCTTTTGTTTTGTGTGTTTCATATATTCTTAGTGAGTTAGAAGCCACTTTTTCAGGTCAATTAGAATTAGTTAATGTCTTGTTTATATTAAAATTTTAACCTTTTTATGTTTTGTCAAACTGCTTCGCTGATAATTCTACCACCAGACAGCTCAACCAAGGTACACCTAAACATATCAAGGCTAAACCAAAGACCTAGGCATAACATTGGCTAGACCTTCATTGGGATCTCTATCTAGTCCAAACTAGTCTAGGTTCAACCAGGGTTCTTTCCAAATCTATAAAAGAGCTTGTAACAATTATTACATGTCAAATGAATTTTACCAATCAACCTCCAATAAATGATAGTAAGACTAAAAATTATGCAAGAAGCAAATACTTGCATTCTTGGCATTCAACAAGCTCAAAAAAGTCAAAATCTTGCAAAGTTCTTGGATCTTTTTGTACATTTATATATGATCCAAATGAGCCGCAACTTAAAGAAAGAGTAAAGGATAGTGGCATAATTAAATGAATTCATAAATAACTAAAAATATATGTTTCATAGTAAAGAATGAACTTAATTTATCTAAGTGACAATTTCTGCCTCATTTAGAAAGTAAATGTGCAATATGATTCCAAAAAACCAAAATGTCCAATTTCCAAATCCAATTGCACTAAAAAATTTCCACCTAACAAGTACAAGAAAAAGACTCATGCATCATATAGAAACAATTGAAATATTGTAGAGTAGATACAACCAATGTTATTGGGGCAAGAATTGTATGTTATGAGCAACATTCACCTCGAGTTAAGAGTGTAGGGCCAACTAGAAGACACACGACCAGTGCCATATCTTTTGATAGGAGAATTTAAGAACCATTCATTTTGATTGATATTCTCCTTATCTTAACTATTATGTACTTAGGTTGTTCACTTTTAGACTTACAAAATAAATTCAAATGAACATTAGTTCCGATATATCAAACTTTGCTATTTTTAGCATCTTTGGAATTCTTTTTCAATGCCTACAAACCACAAATTCAAAATGCATCATTATCACGATGCACAAAATAAAGATAATCTTCATAAAGCTATGAAACTATAATTGACATCAGTATCCAAATGAACTACATATTAATTATGTACACTAAAACATGCAATTTATGCTTTAAGGTAAAACCTATATTTCATGCTAATTACAAATTCAAGCATCAAAATAAACACCACTTTTCCCAAGGTTAATTGTGATAAGCTAAAGACTACAAAGATAATTTAACAACATCATAACTTCAATAGGTCTGACTTGCTATTGAAAAAATATGTTCCACGATATTTCAATTAGGGGGTCAACAGGGGACAGTAGGGTGAGTTTTGGGTAAGGCAATCTGGAGGAGCTATGCACATACATACATGTATATACATACATGTGTGTACATATATATACATACACACATACATAATGTATATATATATATACACATATATATACATACACACATACATAATGTATATGTATATACACATATATATACATATATATGGATATCAAAGTTATAAGACTCACAAAGACTTGCCTAGACTCGGCGAGTCCCAAGGTGAGCCACCCTCAACAAGTTTGGGAGACTCGACATTCGAGTACTCGCTAGAATTGCGAGTCTAGACAAGTCCCGAATAGAAGACTTGGAAATGCCAATGAAAAAGCCAAAAAAAATCATAAGTAAAGCAATTCACTTAAATTTTTATGCTTTACATTTGTCTCTTACACCCTAAAAACCACTTCATTTCATTTTCAAGCCAAAGAAGAAGGAAAAAAGAGAGTTTTGAGCCAAAATTGGATTGCATTAAAGAGAAACCAGCAAGGAAATTGAGCATCAATGGTTGAATCACATTTGGGTAGGTTTGAAACTACTTTTTGTGCAGCTAGAGGAGTCTACAAAGGATTGGAAAGAGCTCACCATTGATTTCAAGAAAGATATAAGAGGTAAGTTTGTATTTTGAAGGTTTTTTTTGTTTTTCTTAACCAAAATTTTATTTCTCTAATACATTTCTTCTTTATTTTTTCTATTTTATTTTACTGGACCAAAGAACAAACCCTAAGTGTGTTTAATTTTTTTGTTGAACAAACCCTAGGCGTTGTTAGAAAAAAATAGTTTTATAGTTGCAAAACCTAAGTTTTTTTATATTAGTTTAATTATAAACCATAAATGTTATTTTTTCCTATTTATGTGTTATTGCAACATTCTTAGATTTGTAAATTATCTTTATCACAATGTCTCAAACTCCAATTAGCAAGGAACCTTGTTGGAAACATGTCGTTGTTACACCTAGGCAAAAGAAATGAGAGGTAACTTGTTTTCATTGCAAAACAACTATGCTTGGGAGAGGCATTAACAAATCAAAATACCATCTTGCACATATACCATTTTGAGATGCTAATCCATGCCCAAATGTGTCTATTGAGGTTATGCATGAAGTGCAAGTTCAATTAAAAACCTTTGAGCAAAAAAAAGAACTGAAAAAGAGGTAAAAAGAGGAGATGACAACAATCGATGAAATTGGAGACTCTTCTTCTTCCATTCCTCCATTTCCTCCATCTTCGAGTGTTGGTGGTGCTAGTGATAGTGCTAGTGGAAGTGGAAATGCTAGCATTGGGCCTAGAGTTAGTGCATCTAGGTTGGATTCATAATTTTTTCCACACACTACTCCAAGTTTCCAACCATCACTTGAGAGCATGGGTTGGAACAAAGATAACATGATGCAACTAAAAGTGCAATTGGAGACTTTTGGTTCTATTGTGGCATTCCATTCCACATAGCCAGATAATTCTTTTTTTGTTTGTTTTAAAATATGTAGCTTGATTCTTTGTCTTTTGATTTTTTTATATTTAGAAATATGTCAAATTCAAATTTAAACTCTCCATTTTACAATACTTATTTCATTTTATTTATTTGTGTTAAGTCTCCTTATTGGAAAAACATAGTTGATGTCATTATTGTTTGTGAGGTGGGGTTCAAATCTCGTAAAGATGAGAAGATAAAGGGTCCCATTTTGTAACAAAAGGTGGCTAATGTGAAAGCCAAAAAAAAAGAATTGGTGACAGATATGAAGGAAGAAAGATTGCAACATCATGATTGATGGTTGGATGAATAGAAGATAAAGAACATTGCTCAATTTTCTTGTTTCTTCCTCGAGCGATTTTACTTCCTAAGATGGATTGATTTAGAGATTAATATTTTTAATTTATGCTTAGATAAATCATTGATTTATTTCTTTCTCAAGTGACAAAATGCTCATCAAATCTATTGATGCATTGAGGAACACCAAAAATATTGAATTCCTTTGTGAAGCTTTGGAGGTAGTCTTGGTTGATGTGAGTAAGGAGAATGTGGTGCAAGTAGTTACATATAATGTAGCAAATTATGTTGTTGTAGGTAGACTACTAAAGGACAAGCACCTATCATTATTTTGAACTTCTTTTGCTGCTCATTTCCTTAACCTCATATTTGAGGATCTTGGCAAGATTGCATGGATCAAAATATTTGTAAATTCATGTACAATCACACTTAGGTCCTCAACCTAATGAAGCAATTCATAGGGAAAAAGAAATTGGTTCATCTTAGAATAACCTAGTTTGTAGCCAATTTCATCACATTACAATCCTTGCTACAATCAAAGGAAACTTTGAGGTTCATGTTTATTAATGAGTGGAATTCCTCATCATATGCTAAGACCAATGTAGGGGAAGATGTAGCGAATTGTATTTTTGATGAATAAGTATTTCGAGTACCAACTACAAAGATCATATAGGTAAATTAATTCTACATTATATTTTCATTCCTATTCTTATTTTGTATGCTTATTTTTGTTGAAACTCACTTATTCTAATGTTTCACAATAATTGCAGTTCATAAAGCCTTTAATGGTTCTCCTATGAGTTGTTGATGGAGAGAGCCCACAACGGGCTAAATATATGAAGCATGGATAGGGCCAAGTAGGCCATTAGATCCATTTATGGGGGAGTTAACAATAAGTACTACTACTCCATTTTGGAAATCATTGTTAGATGATGGCACCTCCAACTTCACAAGCCCCTACACACAACTGCATATTTCCTCAATCTTGCATTCCAATTCTGCTCCAATTTCATGTAACAACTATCCCTCGATTGCTACCATTTTTTTTCAACAAGTACCAACTCAATTCAGAACAATTACCAACTTGAACAACTAAGCATATTTCATATAGTTTAGATGTGCAAACTTCAAAACTTCTTCTTTACCTTGGTCACATCAACACAACATCACAACTTATATGCTTACACATAACAGTGGTAAGATCCCAAGGTTAAGGCCCTTCCTAGATTTAGACCTAAGCCTCGAGGGTTCATTCTTGATGACCCTGCCTATGTATCTCTTCATAGGAAATTCAAGGCTTCATAGTTTTCCCACCAAGGTCAAAGTGAGTTCATTCTCTCATATTGTATGAGATATTTGAACTCACCTTTAAACCAAGGCTAATCATTAAGCATAAGCTATTGAATTATTCCATTGTAATATAATGATATCAACTCACCATCAAGTGTTGGTTCCATACCTAAACCTTACCAATCAATAGTGTGCAGATATACACAAATACACAAGGTTCATATCATTCCTTAATTCCCCAATTCCCATAGGGAGTGACTCAAACATACATCCCATATGCATAAGGTAACCAACTCATACACATCACATTTGTGTAGTGATTGATTCCAATCATACGTCACATATACACAATGACTAACTCTAGCATACACCACTTATACATGAGGTGACTAATTCATATGCACATCACAAGTGCATTAATGATGGGATCATATGTACATCAAATCATAAGTACATTAGTGATGTGATCATATGTACATCACATCACAACTATGGCTAGCTCATACGTATGTCACATGTACAATAGTGACTGGCTCATACATGTCATATATATCACAGTGACTGAAAAACATATTCACATTGGCTATCACATACTTACCCTTAGTGCATCCCAGATAGAAAAGGAATGTTAGTGCATTGCACACTACACCATGGGTCCCATCCTTTTCTCTAATATTTTGTACCATCAGACAACTATGAAGAAGATTCGATGTATTTCATACTACACTAGGGGCCCACCCTCAACTCATTAGGGTCAAGTATATTATTTCCACATCAAGTTATGCCAAAACTATACCATGAGGTTGGTTAAACTATTACTTGCATGTTCTTCATTGTAAAATCTCTTCCATTCAATCCATCAGATGGTTAAGCAACCAAGGATGGCCATCACTGGCATATAATACTCCTTGACTACTATCCATCTCAAGAAGAATACTGCCTCTAGACACCTGCCAATCTTGAGCATAATAGTACTACTCCTTGACTACTATCCATCTCGAGCATAGCACTGCCCCTAGGCACCTGTCAATATCAAGCATAATAGTATTGCTCCTTGGCTATTGTCCATCTCAAGCATAGTACTACGCCTAGACACCTGCCAATCTTGAGCATAATAGTACTACTCCTTGACTACTGCCCATCTTGAGCATAGTACTACCCCTAGACACCTATTAATATCAATCATAATATTATCGCTCCTTGACTACTATCCATCTCAAGCATAGTATTTCCCCTAGACACCTATCAATATCAAGTATGATAGTACTAATCCTTGACTATTGTCCATCTTGAGCATAGTACTGCCCCTAGACACTTGTCAATCTCGAGCATAATAGTACTAATCCTTGACTATTGTCCATCTCGAGCATAGTATTTCCCCTACACACCTATCAATATCAAGTAAAATAGTATTGCTCCTTTACTACTATCCATCTCAAGCATAGTATTTCCCCTAGACACCTGTCAATCTCGAGCATAATAGTATTGCTCCTTGACTCATTCTTAGCACTATAACTGGAAGATAGGTTCTTACGTAGAATAAGTAGATCGCAATCGACTGAATTAGAGGCCTATACACAGTCATTTAAGTTAGAGGTTATATTCACATTACATAATAGAAATCACTTAGTACCAACTTGAGGGGAGCTCAACTCAACTGGTAACCTCTATCAAGTAGTCTAATCCATTCCTTTACTTGAGCTTATTATTCAACACACATTATGTAAGGAATACAAGTTATCAAGTTTTCTTTCATAAACATCTAATACCCATTTGGATTCATCCAAAGCCTATTGAAGAGAGAAGGTCAAACCAATTAGGAACAACCCCAACATCTAGGAGTTATCCCCCCTAGACCCCCCCCCCTACGGACTTGAAGTCACAAGGGCATCCTTCGCCCTAGGACCGCCTATGTACCTACTTCCAAATGGATCAAAGTGACACATAGTTCTCCTTACAAGGTCTCTCTCAAGGGACCTTACCATGACTAATGTTTCACTAATTACCACATCATACTCCAAGAAGGCTCCTTCAAATGATTCCCAATAATTAGTGATGCTTAATATCAAGTAAGAGATTTGAAACCATTCCCAAATTAGCAAACCTATACCATGAAACTTTCATTCACGTATGTCAAGGTCTCAAATTAAACCTTACCATAATTATTATTTTTAACTCAATGTGAGCATCCCAAAATCCTTATGATGACATATCAAGGAAATCATACCACATTTGGTACTCTGATGATATTACCATATAATTTACAACATAGGGTCCTATTTAGGTTTAGAACATGATAATTTAAATACACTGTGGTTTGGTAAACGCGGGTATCACAAGCACATTAGTTTTGGATATTCTGAACCACTATATTATATTAATCAAAAACCCCTTGAACATTCAAGTACGAGAATAAACCAATGGAATAAATATCACCTTTAGCATATATTTACTGATGATAAGGACCATGCCAATACTCAATATCTATTCACCATGTGGTGATCATGTGAAGCCTCAATAAGGCCATGCAAAATTATTTAAACTTCAAAATATGTAACACAATAGTTATAAATTTTCTGCGAACAAAGTCATGTATAATTTGACTCTAGATGGTTGACAATACTGTATATACATTGGATCAACATCCATGTATATGCATCCGATAATAATATACTCTTAATCTCTAAATATCCTTGTCATTTGGTGAAATCCAATATTCTTAAAATAGTCTAGTTCATGAACAATGATATGTTCCCCTTAGCCACATAATGTCATTTTGAACCTTGAAAGGCATATATCCATCATCACAACTTCAGTTAAACATAATCAAATTCTGAGTCATACTAAAGACACTTGGCAACTTTATGCTCATCATATTTCATATAAAGATATGCACTCCGTAATATTAATAGTAATAACATTCATAATTGTCCAGTTTCCTTTATCTTATGATGTAACCCATTATTCTTGTAATAGCTTGTTTCTCAAACTATATAATATTTGTAGTTGACATTTATAACTAAATACTTATAATTATAAATACCATCATGCTAAAATTGCAAAATATGAATGGATTTTTTGTGGTCATTTCAATTTGATAGATGTTCCATTTTATCAAATTGAGAAAATTGCATTGCATATATGATATTCAAATTCACAAATAAAAGATAAGCATGAATCTAATAACAAAATATACACTTCATTACACTATTTCTGACTGAGGTAAACCCACTAAGAACATATATACATTGCAGACTTCATGACAACCAAATTAGACGTTGTTATTGGGCTATTTTAAGATGTCTACACTCAAAAATAATTAGCTTTAGGCCAACATCACTAATATGACCGATACAGGGATATTTTCCAGTCAATCTTTTCATAAACTAACTATAGCAGCTTATACAGTGTCTGTGTCAATGATAATGACTAAGTAACAACGATAGATTGACAGTAATACATAGTTTCTCATTAGACAAGACTTTCATTCCCTTTACACAAATAATCTGGGAATAACCAAGACTGATATAGGGGAGATGACCCAGTAGTTGTGCACCCTAACTTCGCGCTTCTAATTATCCTACGTGGAAATTTCAAATCACTCCCAATTTTTTACAGTAGCTTACTTGGTAAGTCCCTTGCTTATAACTAAGGTTTCAGGGCCACATCATCAAATATGATGCCACATCAACATGCTTTTTGTCAAGGTTTCCAAAAAATCCCAAAAAAATAGTGAGACCAATACTCGTGCATTCACAACATGTTTTATTGAGCATTGATGTGGAATCACATCATTGTTTACTTTTTAGATCAAATGAATACATTTTGTTTAATTAAGGGTAGTCATCATCAACACTAACAGCTTTAAAGTCCCAACTATTGATCCAATATTGATAAAAATATTGGGCATTATATAAACAACTACTATCACAACTATTGAAACATGCTCAGGTATTGGGTCCTCTCCCCTATGACATATTGACACCCTCAATCACACACAATAGTGACTAAGATGCTATTTAATGATATTTAAAATTGAATATGAGATGTACGGTAAATAAAACATGAGAACCTGCAACCTAAAACTCAGACCAACCCTATAAGTAATAACAACAACCTTCAAAGGGTATGTTGATGCCTATGACTAGCTGTTGGAGCCTCCAACATCCTCACAACAACATCGCACTTGCACATAACTCCCACGTGATGTAATAACAAGGCCATGAGTGTGGTTGGAAGTTGTGCCCAAGCCTGCAGTTCACCCGTCAGCCCTAAACAAGCCCAAACGCCTTGATCTTAGACTCCCACGATGACACACATGAGTTTATTTTGCTTGCAAGGTCCTGCAACTACTACTCAAACCTCACGTCATCACCTTCAGCCCCAAAAGGGATTTGAATTTCCAATTTCCTCGCTTTTCCTTCACCTGATTCTCAGTATTCCTCCACATTTTCTTCCAAATTTGAGCATCCCTAATTCCTTTGTTGCTCACATTCTAGGGTTTTCCCCTCTACACCATTCCAACATTTCTCATGCCTTGCTATGATCATGTATTCACCTAAATGCCATGCCCTCCTGCTCTCTTCTTCCTTATCCATCCTCTTCTCCTTAGCATGCCCTCTCCCTAAGCTCTCTCGCTACCTTTCTTTTCTCACATTTCTCTCCCCACAACGTGTGTGTGTCCAGTCCAGGGGTCATGGAGGGTTTCCATAGCTCTAACCCATGCCTTTTTCCCCATGCTATCTGTAGAATTTGGTCATTCATGGGCATGGGTGCCATGCCTTGCTACCGTCCTTTCCACGATCGCCCCATTCCTCTCATTTATTTTGTGGTCTCTTCTAACTGGGTTGCGCGAGATTCCCATACCTCTGTCCAATTTGTCTTCCTGTGCCTTTGACTAGCGGGTTTACTTTTTTTATTTGTTTTATCTTCCATGCAATAACCATGTGAAAGAGTCTTCTGTTATGGGGATGTGACATTTCAAGGCAGATGAAGAGGTTTTGAGTGGGGAGTGGATGATGTTTGAATGAATGAATGAAGAATTTTAATAACATCCACAAGGCCAAACAACCTATGGGACCCATAGATTGGCAGAAAAATGGAACACCACAACCTGAAAAAGAAACCACAACCCAAAAATTACTTGATCTCCCTTTCCTTCTGAATTTTGGATCTTATATTATGAATTTTTATCAAATAATCAACACTTTTCGATATTCTCTCATCCTCGAATAAGCTGTATAAAGTGTCCACATTTAAGATCTCGATATAATTGATGCGAATATCCATGTAGGCTGGGCATTCCATGATGAAATGCCACTCTGTCTCTACAAGCCCTAATGAACAAAACCTGCATATCCTATCAACCCAATCTTCTTTAGGTGTCATCCATCTACCGGTTTCACATCTCAACTGGTGCGAACTAGTTCTTAGCTAAGCTATTAACATTTTCGCTTTCCATTTTATTTCCGCACCTATATATGTTTCTTGAGTATGATCATATGAGGGATTAAAGTGCTTGATGTAATACTCCCTTTTCCTTGATAACTCCCTAGCCCACATGTTTCTTTAACTTTTTGCTACACGTACATTTTGATTGCCTTGATGTTATTTGGGCAATCATCTATGTTGATACCCCACTTACTCAAACACTTTTTATTTTGCTTCATCCACGTGCTCTTCCTTCTATTTAGTTTCTCTGCTACTACCATTTTGGGCCAACGGGACACCTCCATGTTCTCCAGCCTCTTTAGATAACTTAGTAAAGGAATCGTAGCCGATGTCTCCACAAGTAAGGCACCAGCCTCAGCTAGGACAATCTCATAGGGAACATATGATTTTATTTTGAGACTGTTTGTGATTAAATGTTTTTGCAATCTTTCAATTTGCCTCCACTTCATTGTTGAAGTATTGCCACCCCAAACTTCACACCCATAGAGAACCACCAGCACCACTAACAATCCAAAAAGAGTTTTCTTGGTTTTTCCAGTCCCATAATTCAACACTCCTACATCTGTTTTGCAAAGAGAATAAAGCTTTCCATCCACCTTGAATCCTTTTTGCTCTACATGTTTCCCAACTAAGCCTATAGTGAAAATCAAGGCCAAGGTACTTATAGTCACTAACCACTTGCAAGGGACTGCCTTTGAAGACAAATTCTATAGCTTCCTTCTTTCTTTTCAAGGTAAATATCATAACCTTAGTTTTGCTGATGTTCACCTACATCCCAACCTCCTGAAAAAATAACTCAAGAGCTTTCAAGTGAACCTTCAAATCATGTGATGTTTTTTCCATTAGAATAAGATCATCGGTATAAAGCAACAATTTTATTACATAATTGGTTAGCTCGACTCCTCCTCCAAAATTGTCTAACCATTCCTCTAATTTGTCAATATACAACCCAAATAAAGTAGGTGAGTGAGGGCAGCCCTGTTTGATGCCAATATCACTTCCAAAACATTCAGACATTCCCTATTTAGTTCTGATTTTAGCTTGAACTTGCTCGTATAACCTATGAACGGCAACCCTGTGCTTTTTAGGAATTCCCAACTCTTCCATTCTAGACCATAACTTGTTTCTAGGGACTATGTCAAACACTTTTTTAAAGTCTACGAAGCAACAAAAGACCTCATTGCCCTGCTTATCCCAAAATTTCTCAATCAAGTACCTGAGTGTAATGCAGTGATCAATGGTAGAGTACTTTGGTCTAAATCCTGCTTGACCTTTTGCTCTCTTTCCCTCTTTTTCTGCCCAGCTACTAATTCAACGCTCAACCATGCTCCCAAAGAGTTTCTCGAAGAGCGGGTTAATCATTATAGTGCGGTAATTTGAGGGGTTGTTGATATCTCCACTTTTGTGCAAGGGGATGACGACACTAGTTGTCCAATTTGTTGGAAATCCTTATTGAATAACCCTATTGAATATTCTTTTGATGTGTGGTGTGAGGGCATCCACACCCCACTTTAAATATTCCGATTGTAAGCCCTCTATGTCACATGCTTTGCCCCCCGCAAGCCTTTTAACTCCTTCTTTGATGTCTCTTGTGGAGAAGAGTTTAGCCCTTGAATTAATCATAGGAGGAACATCTTTGTCTTGCACCCTCTCATATAATAGTTTTGCATATTCCAGCCATTGTGATTCTGTGATATTGTTTTCTATGATTGTGTTTTTTTGTTGTAATTCTTTCCAGAACCCTTTCGGATTGTTCCTACCCATGGAAATCAGCTCTTTCCATCTTGTTTGCATGTAAACCTCTTTTTTCAGTCTCACAAGTTTTTCATACTCCTTTTTATTTCCCTCAAATTTAGCTATTCTTTTCGCTGCCTTGCATTCTTCGTCATACCACGGATTCGTTGGAAAGCTATTTTTGTTGCCTTTCTTAGGTTTAGATCTTTTGCACCAACTAAGAGCTTTGAGGATTATTGAAGTCAGATTATTGCCGCATATTGTTTTTCTATTTATATTGGTCATCTCAGTACCGCCCACCTCTTGTAATTGTTTTTCGAGATTTGTTCAAAAAATTTCTTGGTTTTCCTGTGTTAAGAGGATTGTCCCATGAAAAGGCTCCTTTTGATTTGGTTGCAGCCTAGCCTGATAATTAGTGTCTTGTTGCATGCTGATTTTTCCATATACAGGGTTGTGATCTGATTTCATTTCCATGGGACACTCCCTCACCTCCACCTCAACCAACCTTGCCATAAGGTTCTTTGAACAAATAAGATAGTCCACCACACTTTGACCATTGTAAGTGTGACATGTAATGTTCCCTGAACTCGGCCAACCATTTAACCCATTGCATATAACCAAACCATACAGGCTGCATACCCCTAACAATTTTGCCCCATACTGAGTGATGCCTCCTTTTATGTCTTGAGAATTTCTTTCCCACTTTTGGTTCTCTTCTTCCTCTAACCATAGGGGGTTGTCTCTTATTCCCACTTCCTTTCTAAGATATAGAGCTTGATTATTTGTAGTCCTTGCGTGAAAGTCTCCTATTAGGATAATTTCTCCTATATTATTATATGTTGAAATGTCATTTTTTAGAGCTGCATAAGGGTCCTCCTTATCTAGTTTCTTTTTCTTATAAAATTTTGAGCCATGTGGAGCAAAGTAGCAGGCTGCAAGATAAATTGTGAACTCTTTGATTTTTATTTTCAGCCATATGTATTGGTTATTTGGGTCTTCTTTTTCCACTTGTATGGTTCTTTCCCATGATTCTTTTATCAAAACCGCCACTCCCCCATGTCCTTTACCACTTTCTGTTAATTCATTCCAGACTGAAACCTTTAAGTAACCTTCAAAAATTGGAATCTTACAACCATCATGCTCATGCGTTTCGATGAGGACAATTATAATTCTGGTGTTAGAGCACGATTAGTCATTGAGTTTGAAATTTTTAAACTTTCACAAGGAGATCTCTTTGCTCAAGATATATGGAACATAACTTGGTTAACATTGCAGCCAGATAAAAATTGATTAAGGGCATAATTTAAGTTTAAAAATTAAGAGTTTTTCTTTTTTATATTATTATTAAATATTGAAACCTAAAGTTGGACAATGAGATTGATTTTTTTTCGTTTTCTCATTTCAAATGTATGGTGAGAAATATTTGATACTAAGGTACCAAATCTTCAAAGGATTACAATTTGAGTATTGAGTCAACCATGCAATGCTTCAAGTTGTGAGACCAATTGGAGTGTTTGAGCATATACACTTCAAGAAGTGCAATAGACTATTAGTGCGAAGGTTGAATGATCTATTTTAAGTTTATTACAACCTTTGCCTTTGCAACAAAAAAATTTCAAGCACTAACTTATCACCCATATCACTAGAGGAAGTTGATCCATAATCAAATTGGATCATTGTGGCTGAGGATCCTATCTTTAGTGATGAGGACCTTGATTGCATTGACTAGGTACATAGAGAGGCAAAGGAGGAGGATAGAACATGAGCAGACACCTTGGATGTTGGTGTAGGTTTCATTGAGACACATGCATAGATCATGGCTCCATCATCATCCAAGACTTATTAGACACCCATGTAGGAGGGTCGAGTGATGGAGGCTCTTTTGAACTATAGACTTCTAGCTTTTTTTTTATATTTGTTTGGAACTTTTGATGCCATGGATTTCATATTCCATGAGTATTGTACAAATTTGACAACATTTATATATCTAATTGTGTTATTTTCCTTCAACTAAAATTTACACTTATGCGATTGATGTATTCTTATGTATGTGATCAAACTAGTTTTATTTGATGAGGTTATTATCTCTTTAAAGTTTATTTATAAAAAGTGCATGAAACAAGTTTTAAATCCTTAAAAATATTTGAATTTCTTGGTTTTTTCAACTTGCCAAGTTTGCATCAAGTTTGGGCATCAAGTCCAAGTCCGAGTTTGAGTAAAAAATCAGCTTGTTGAGTCAAAGGAAAGTATGAGTCTTATAGCACTAATGCATATGCATACACATATATACATATACATACATTTATACATATACGTACATGCATATACATATATACAAACATATATATGTTTATATATATGTATGCATATGTATACATAGGTATGCATGTATATATATGTATATATGCATACATATACAAGCATACATCCATATATGTATGCATGCATATATATATGAACGTATATATATGTATTCATACCTACATACATACATATAAATCCACATATATATGAATGCATGTATATACACTCATACATATATACATACATACATACATTCATATATATATGGATGTATATGTATGTATGTATGTATGAGTGTGTGTGTGTATTGTGATACTCAAACTTTTACAAGTTTAACTTATATATATAGGCGGATGCTCAAGAGTTTACAAGTTTAACTTTGTGAGATATTAAAATTATATATATAGGGAGAACATATGTAGTAGTAATAGTTACTAGCTATAGGGATGGATAAAGAAATATAATTTATTATATTTTGTGAGCTAGTTAGAGGGTTTGTTAAACAAAGTTTGTGGTCATTTGACCTCTCCACTTAATGTATTGTATATACCTATCACATTGATTTGTTGCTTGATATTGTATTGAAGATAACAACTATAGTGACTGTATTTCAAATTTTGTATCTCCAGTTGGTGCATTATAATGGCAAATAAATATTTTGTATATAATTGTATAATATCAAAAAATTATAAATTACTGAATTGAAAGATTGTTCTCAGGTGCTTTAAGTGTATGGGAATGTCCTTTTATTCTCTAGTTTCTGGATTCTAGTTGGTTGGGTGATACTTTGTGGAGGTTGTATTTGAGTTGTACATTTTGGGCCTAGCAAACATTTCATTCCACAAGCTAGGTTATTCCATTTGATGGCATTCCCTATTTGATAAGTGGGAAAAAAATATTTTGTTTCACATATGGGATGCCTAGATATTGCTGAGATGGTCGATGTAAGTCTCAAATGTCCTTGGTCATCCAAAGGAAGGCCAAACATTCCAATGTTTTTCATGACATACCAAGGGCATTATAGGGATTTTGGGAAAAAATAGGGGTAGCTAGGGAACATCCTCTACCACTCCACCATATTGAAAATGCCATTGGGGATGGAGATACCATTTTCAAAGCCAGCAAACTTTGTACTTCCTCAATCTAAATGTGCCCCTATGTAATGGAATTACTTGCACAAGAAGAGAATATAATAGGAAATAAACTAAAAATATTGTATTACTTGATAATAATAAGCCACTTAGAGGGGGAAATCCTCCATTAGTCTCCAATAAAAATATAATTTATAATATGAAGATAATATACTAACCACTACCTCCTATATATACCATACTCATGCCATGAATGCCACCCAAACCAACCTAACTATCTACATAAGAGTATATAAATTATCATGTAACATAATTAAGATTTATGTTAGCCCCAAGGAAGCTACACATACTCCAATACAATCAATTGGTTAAGTGCACAACATGTCCCATTCTTTAGAGAAGCATTGTCCTCAAAGCAAATAAAAAATGGATGCTTTTTCACAAAATCTTCATTTTTCCACATTTTTTTGACAAGAGAATTATTCCATTTGATCAAATATTTTGTAATTTCCTTTGTTTGCAACCTTTTGGTACATGTTTGAAAGATTCCCTCAAGTTCCAAAATCAGTTTTCCTTTCCCATCAAGCTCTTGTAATTCTATCTGGGTTGAAACTCTTTGTCCTATAACCTTCTTCAAGCGAGAAACATGGAAGACCAGATGTATTTTTTTTGACTTAGGTAACTCCCATGTGTATGCTACACTACCCATCTTCTACAAAACCTTAAATGGTCCATAATACTTGGATACAAATTTGTTATCCATCTTCTAATGTGACTTAGGTAACTCCCATTTGTATGCTACACTACCCATCTTCTACAAAACCTTATGTAACGTTGGAATAGAACTGCAAACAAGATTGTTAATCTAATAAAAACAATAACACTAATCTACGTTAAACAAAAAAGAACAAGGAAAATAAATGAACATATAAACATGATTGATCTCACCGAATATCTGTATATTCCCTCGAATGACCTCGATTTCACTTCTCCATTTTGTTGTTTGTACGATAGTTTCCCTCAGATTTTTTAAGTATGCAATTATGTCATATTGACTAAATATCGAAGATTAAATAAAAAGCTTCCTAAAAGTATATCGATTTTGGGAGGAGGAATAATGACAATGTCACGTCAATTTATAGAAAATTAGTTTTTGAACAATTGACTCAGATTCAAAAGAGAGATCGACGATTGAGATTGATGAATGCCATGCAATGGAGATTTGTGTCAGTTACAACGTGAGTGAAAAAGTTTGCATAATGAAGATTAAATTAATTAATAATTCAATCCTGGTGTTGAGACTATTCGAAAATCACAAGAATAGAGATTATATGTGAAAGATAAAGTAGAAACATTGTGTTCGAACATACAAATGAATTAATTAATTAAATAATGTCATTTAATTAATAATAATTTTCACACAGGGGATCACCCCATAGTGCAACGACAATTGCGACATCGTGTTGATATGATGGTCTAGGTTTCGAATCTCACCATTCTGTGAGAAGGAAGGCTGCGAGAAGGAATAAGGCAGGCCATTTATCTATGGTGAGATCGATGACTAAGGCAGAATAGAGGTAGAAGGGAGATAAGAGATAAGCAATGTGGAGGCTACACAGGAAGGTACGAAGGCTGTAGTGGTGGTGAGAAGGCCATCGAGGATGAAAGGAGGGAGGAGATAGAGGAGAAGAGAAGGAGGTTGTAGAGGAGGCCCAAGGAGGAAGGAGAGACGGGAGGATGGATGAAAGAAAGGGGTTGACATGGTGGTCTGAGGTTCGATCCAGGAACTTGGCGCACAGTCAGCACACCCATCGACGACTGTTTTTCATAGTTGTTGAATCTTGACACATAGTGTCTCAGTGAGCACCTTGGAGAGATGATGGAGATGAGGTTCCCCAAAAATTTGGCCTCACTAGTTCATAGCTCCAGTCAAAAGTGCTTACCTATAAAAAAAATAAAATAATAATTTGCGCACAAAAGAATAAGACTAACTGATTAAGGTAGAAGATCTATTTGTCAAGAATAAATCACGAGATAACAGACTAATGAATAATTAGATAACTGAGCGATTATCTAATTTCAAAGGAATATTCAAGGAATAATTCTTTTTTATGAATTAAATTATTATTTAATTCAACATTCAAAAGAGAGATTAAATTAAATAAATAAAGTTTTATTTAATTGACTGTCGAAAAGGTTATTGAATAATTAAATAATTCAAAATGAATATTTAACTATAGTCAGAAATGTGATAAAGGGTAAATTAAATAATAATTTATTTAATTTAGAAGGGGGATTAATTAATTAGTGATGTAATTAAATAAATAACATGCATTTAATTAATCTAGAAAGAATAAAATCATAATGAATTAATTAAATAATTAAGGTTATTTAATTAATAGAAGATAGGTGACTTTATAAAATAATTAAATAATTAACATTATTTAATCATGACCATGAACATTAGAAAGTATGTTGAAAATGGTGTCATAGGCCTAGAAAGAATAAACATAAAAAATGTGATAAAGGGTAAATTAAATAATAATTTATTTAATTTAGAAGGGGGGATAATTAATTAGTGATGTAATTAAATAAATAATATTTATTTAATTAATCTAGAAAGAATAAACATCATAATGAATTAATTAAATAATTAAGGTTATTTAATTAATAGAAGATAGGTGACTTTAGAAAACAATTAAATAATTAACATTATTTAATCATGACCATGAACATTAGAAAGTATGTCGAAAATGGTGCTATAGGCCTAGACCAATTTTCAGTGTCTACAATTTGCCCCTCTTTGATACAATGTCGTTTCGGATTTGTGTCAAGTAAAATCAGTTAAAGCATGCCCCTGTCGTGCCCCGGTGTGAAATAGGTTAGGGTATGCCCCCTTGGGAAAAATGACAATTTTTGAAAAAAAATTGAAAAATTTGGAAACTGTCCCAATTAAGTAATTTGATAGTCAAAAGTTCGATGGTGGTGAAAGAAAATGATTTTGAAGTGATTTGGCAAGCGAAATGGATGTTAGAAGTTGGCAAATTACGCGTCCAATATAGAAGGTTGGAGAAAAACCCTCCAAAACCCTAGGTATAAATAGGATTTAGGGTGAAAACCAATTCATTTGCACCCTAAACAACTTCTAAACCTTGATTTTAACTCTGAGCTCGCAATGAAGATGTTGCCAGTTCCATACACAGAGCATCACAGATACTACATTCAGACCTTCAGACGCCCAACTGACGTAGGACCCCTAATATGTAACCCTTGAACCGCCTTTTGAAGTTTTGAATTTCACGCTATTTTAGGCATTTAATCTTTTATTTTCAGATGCGTCACTTTAGAATCAACACATATACGTTCATACGTGATGCATGTGCTCGCAAAACAATGCATATGTGCAAAGATGTCTAGGTCATTTAGGTCATTTTAGGCAATCAATGCATTTGATTTAGTTTGCACCACATGTTTAGAATTGAACCACAATTGTTATTTGCAGTGTAGCATGTAGTTTAATGCGTCACATTTATATTTGAGCACCACATTTGCATATTAGGTTTGGTAGTAAAAATGCACCGCATTTGTAGAAAAATGACACATATGCATGATAGGTAGGACAATAATAATGCATCACATTTGCAAATAAATGACGCATATGCATAATAGGTTGGTGTGATTGGTTTTGTGATGCCTTTGAAGTGGAGCAACACATATGCATGTTTTTACATCGCATTTGAGTTTTTGTGATGCATGTGCAAATTGTAATGACACGTTTGAGATTGTGCACCACATTTGATATTGAAACGATGCATTTGACTGTCAAACTTTTGAAAAAAAATTGTGATGCAAAAATGAATGTTCTATTTTCTAACACAAATTATTTTGATGCCCTTGCAGGTTGTATTAGATTTGATATACACCCGAGAGTCGAGTTCAGTGACCTATGAGCTGTGAGAGGAGCTACAAAGTGTTGAGACTCGTTTGATTTGGAGATTAGGGTTGCACCATGTTTGCACCATGCCCACTATTCAGGCAAATAGAGGTATGTTGACTACTCTTTACGAGAGGTGGCATTCTGAGACCTCCTCTTTTCATTTGCCTATTGGAGAGACAATAGTTACTTTAGAGGACGTCTATAGGATTTTGAGATTTCCTATTAGGGGTGAGAGGGTGTTATATGATACCCAAAGAGGATATAGTGAGATTTCCATTTTACATATATGATGATATTAGATGGCTTAACATTGAGCATTACAAGATTAGATGGCATGTTTTGGCTGAGAGATATGAGAGGATTGATTTCATGCTATGCACATTGATTGCTGGTATTGTCCTCCCTAACCATTGAGGTCATGGTTTTCCTATTGGGTGGGGGGAGATGTTGGTGGGGATGCTAGAGCATGAGGTAGTATATGCATGGGGGCCTTGTTTATTAGCCATGTTATATTTCCATTTGCATGATATTTCATATAGAGATGCGCATTCAATGAGTTGTGGTACCACCCTACTTATGATCTAGGTGTGGGGAAACATTGTTGTGTTCCATCCCCTAGTGACTTCTAATCTTGATGCTAGATCACCATATGTTTTCCGTTATGTAGGGAGCATTACCCAAAGTCATGTTGGCAACACTGGTTACTGGAGACATGCGTTAAACACACTTGTTCAATTTATTTGGAGACCTTATATGAACTGTGCTCGATGGACTAATGAGGACAAACATTTTCCATTTTGTAGACAGGTATTTGATTGGCATGACCATTTCTAGTGTGCACATCATTGAGAGGCATTTTTCGGATCGTGTTTTGAGACAGTTTGAAGAGGTTTAGGATGAGCCTCGAGGATGAGCTGATTTTGCTCGGTCTTCAAGAGAGGTTCCATTGTGGGGGCCGATGATTCCAGTGGCTACAACTGAGGTAGATATTCAAGATTTACAACCTTTGTAGTGGCGATGGAGGGGTAGGGTTGCAGATCCTAGCACTACAGTAGCATATGATGCTTGGTGGGTTGTGCATAGGCCTATCCCTTATATAGATCTAGATTAGTTGGCTCTAGTTGAGAGACAGGGTACAAGACCTAGAGGATGGCATGGAGGTAGGGCTGGAGGCAGGGGTGGTAGAGGTGGAGGTGGGAGAGGTGGTCGACGGGGTTGACAAGGGAGGAGAGGTGGTCGAGTACATGGATTGTCACCTATCCATGAGGAGGAGGGTGAGGGAGAGGATATACGTATGTTAGATCTTGGTGGAGGAGGGGAGGCAAAGATTGGGGGTGATCATGCAGTTGAGGAGGCAGCAGGGGAAGAGCATGCAGAGGAGGAGGCTGAGAGGGAGGATATGGAGATTGATGTCCTTGGTATACTGGCAGGTTATGGTGATGATGATGAGGAGGAGGAGGTGATGGGGGAGCAGGAGAGGGAGCTCTGGGATAGGATTGTGGAGGATTGGGATGCTGAGGTGGGAGAGAGACCACGATAGGATGAGGAGGATCCAAGGGATAGTGTTGCATAGTTGCAGGCTAGAGTAGAGGCCTTGGAGGAGAGGGTGAGGGCAGTGATTACCGATCATGATGCTATGTAGATGGATAGAGACAATTCCTACCTAGATAGGGATCGGGTAGTTATTAGGCGACAGGAGACAAAGGGAAGATTCATTGAGTTGAGGGCCTTATGCATTGGACTGGATGCAACCTTTGCTTGAGATTTAGTCAGGGCTGGTGACCGAGAGAAATATTATAGATATATTTATGAGGTAAAGGTACCACCTGAGAGACGAGCTCCTAGCTATTCATAGGCACATAGTGGCAGTTCTCAAAGTAGGTCTCACAGCTGGACATAGAGCATAGATGATGTGGTGGGTCCACCCAGGACATGACCATATGGTAGGCCTCCTTTAGCACAGTGAGTATCCCATCAATAATCACCCCCTCAGACTCCACATGGGAGCAGTGGAAGTACTTGACAGTGATATGTTTATATTTGTAGACATTGTATTTTGATCATAGAGCCTACGAGCTCCTTTTAGATTGATACACTCTGACATTGTACTATGACACATATTATTTTGAGTGATATATATATATATATATATATATATATATATATATCATTTTTTGTGGTGTTTATATGATTTGCATTTGTTCTATATGATAATGCAGTTTTCTACATGATGTATGTACATGATATGGATTATGATGTTTTATTTCCTATGATGATGTGTTTACATGATGATATGTTTATTCTATGCTTATGAAAATGAGATGCAATGTGATGCTATTATTTATAATTCCATGTGGATGTATGTATAATTTACATGATTTTGTGATTGGTAAATGCATGCATGTCATGATTATCTAGATGCAATTGATATACATATTTTTGTATTATTTTGAAATGCAACATATATGTATGGTGTACTATATATAGACATATGACAATGTCTATGTAATGGTTGTAAAATGTATGCATATGTAGACTACGTATTTTTTTGTGTGTCACAGGACTCCATGATTATACAAGATAGAAGAAATGTTACCGCAAATTATTCAAAATGTTAGTATTTAAAAATGGTTATTAGAAGAATGTATGATCGTCTATATTTTTCCAAATACAAACTAAGCCTTGAATTAAATTATCATTGGGCGAGATGTGACACAAATGGATAGTACACAACATGATATGAGATAGACCAAGGTGTACAAAGTCATCCACTTGTGAAAACAGACAGTCGTAGACAAAGAGTGTCCAGACGCATACTAGGGCCAAATTGCCCTAGTCTTTTTGTCAAGACAAACAACATACAACAATCAAAGAAAAAGACAAACTCAAGATACATTATTTCTCCTCTAAATCCTTCATGGGACATCCTCGAGAAAGCTAGTAACCTAACTTGAAAACCAAGTTTAAAAGATAGTCGACAGACAATAGTCAAAGAAAAATAGTCCTGAAACATCCTTGATTTTCTAAATCCTTCATGGGACATCCTCGAGAAAGATAGTAACCAGACTCAAAGACAAAGCCAAAAAGATAAGACCAAATAAACCATAAAAGTCAAAAATCCAATAAAAATATTTGCCAAAATTTCATCTATTGTTATTTGTATGATAAGTTGATTGTTTGAGAGAACCTGATGGAAGGGATGACACATACCGTATAAGACGTTGAGTCTGGTTTTGAATTTGTGACTATTCGTGTAAGGCATGACGAAGCTTGGTTTCAGAAAGACATGCACCATATAAGATGTTGAGTCTGATGTCGTTGATGTGACAAGCTGCATAAGGCTATGATGATTCTTAATGATAATGTATGTTGTTTAACGTAGCATTAGATTAGTGTTATTCTTTATTAGATTAATCTCGTTTGTAATTTTATTCCAGCGTTACATTTGGTGAACCCAACATGTAGGTACTTTCGAAGAATCTTTCAAATCACATTTTTGGGAGCCTTTTGAGGTCAAATATATAGCATGGTTGCATCTGAAAGGGTTGAGAGACAAATTTTCATATATTATACTACATATTTTGGTTAAGGGTAGCATTTTTTCCAAGAAAAACATGATTTTTTGCAGTTGTGAGCTAAAGTGACGCATTTGTGTGATGCATCTGACTTTTTGTGATGCATTTGTGGCTCCCTGTGATGCATCTAACTTCTTGTGACACATCTAACTTTTTGTGATGCATCTGTGGCTTCCTGGGACGCATCTTCAACACATAACAACACAAATTAACCCTGTGAGCCGCATCTGACTTCGTGTGATGCATCTGGATTTCTGTGACGCATCTGTGGCTTCCTGTGACACATCTGACTGGTAAAAATATATATTTTTTTGATGTCTAAATTCTAAATTTGAATTTTCAATTGCAGCTATATTACAACTAATTTTGAGTTTACAACGTGTGTTTTTAAGGAGTTAAAATAGTGTTTGTAGAACGTTTCGTAGAAGACAAGTATTCAAACCATTTTGCAGGATGATTGATGAAGATAATGATCAAACTACTAATGAATTGTTTTGCAGAACGCTTGTCGAAGATAATTTTGAAACAAATTATTTGAGTAGATTAGAAAATTGTCATTTGGGCTTAAAATTAATCACTGTCTTCTGTGTTTGGTGCGTTTGCACATTTGTTAGATTAGAACTCGATTCAGTAATAGAAGTATCCTCTCCCCTTGTGCACTCGTGTGATCCTGGGTGTAAGAGAAACTATTATTGACTCTAGATCTAGGCCTACTTTAGTGGTAAAAAGTACTCACCCCAAAGTGACTCAAACCAGTAACGAGCTAAATCCAAGCTACTCCCAACCGATATACAAATTCTAATGTTGAGGAAAACTCAGGATTATGGAGGCACCCACGGACCAGAAATTGATTCCCTCAGTACCCTAGTGGTGCGTAAAAACCTGTAGTGTGTAACCTTTACAGACTGGGATAATGTTGCCTCTCACCTGGGCCTCTAAATAGGTGTCCATACTAAAAAGCCAAATTGTTTATAGATTAACCAAAAACTTGTATTTGCTGGTGCAAGAGGTCGAACCTCTAAAGTCGTCTCACATTCTTACGGTTCTTAGTAGAGATGAAAATTTTGCCATGGGAGAGTCATGGGAATTGAAGCTGGGCTTACCTGAGAAGTGTGTTCTGTGGAGGGGAGCCAGTGTGGTCAAGCTTCTAGTCATCCACTCTGAATAAGCGTAGCTGGGGAAACCCAAGTGATAATTCAGCAAGTATTGTCATTGCTAGCCTTAGGATTGTACATGTTTTCTGAAATTATACATATTCATGTTTGTCAAAACTGAAACACTTTGTTTTTTGATTTTCTATATTTGCCAAAACTTGATCACAGACAGAGTCAATCAAAACCCCAATTAACCAAAAAACCGCAATTGTCAAAATGAGTCACATCTGTTAATTAAAAAATCACAACTATCAAATTGAGTCGCATCTGTTAACCAAAAACTCACAGCTGTCGAAACTAAGTCCTCTGTCATTTACCAAAAAATCAAGTCGCATCTGTCATATTGAGTTGCATCTAGCATATTGAGTCACATCTGTCATGGTGAGTCACATCTATTTAGCAATCAATCGCATCTGATCTTCTGAGTCACATCTACTTGTCAAAAACTTGAGACATATGTTACCAAAAAACCATATAGGATACTGAGAACTGCATTTGTTAAAAACTATGACACATCTGTTAACTTGAACCGCATTTTCTTGAGAACCAGAAAACCAAAATTCACTGTCAAAGTCTGAAACCAAACAGTCATACCAGTCTCTGATTTTCTATTTTCTTCCTTGGTTGAAAACCAGAAAGTTTTCTCATACCTTGCATAATAGCATCCTTTAGGTATCATTTAGCTTTGGTGATAGGAATCCTAATTACACGATTTAGCTACATCTTAGGATAATTACCTTGCATATCTTGTAATAGGATAAATTTCCATATTTTGGATAAGCCCTTGCTTCAACGAAACTTGTCATTGAACCTCGTCACTTGTCACACATAGCTTTTGTCATCTTGGCGAGTCTTTCCAGATCAACAGTCTAGTTTGGGAGCTCACTTTTATCTCTTAGTCTTACAAAAGGTCCCTTGACAAACTAAATTGCAGCCTTGGTTAAACTTTAGGTGGTAGGTAACCTCTTTTTATAATCTCCCAAAATTGATTACCTTAGAAGCTTGCTTAGACTTTTGCATATTTAGACACGGTCATCCTAGCATAAAAATCATTTTAGACATTCCTTATTTTCCAAAAAATACCAACAAAATAGTTGCATTCATTCCTTATATCCAAAAAATCTAAAAACATAGACTAAAATCATATCATTTATAGACATAATTCCATATCATTTGCATTACCGTCCACCACCATGTCTTCCATTCACCTTGATATGCTCGCTAGTCAAGTTGAATACCAATTACTCCACATGGGTCAATACCAACAAGCCATAGGCTTCAAAAGACAATTTATCCAATCCAAATGCCAATCAACCTCAACCCATGGTCAACTACCCACATATCCCTCTTATCAACAATCCATAAACTCTAGTCTTCCATCCATCTACCCTCATTATAAAGAGTCCCTCAACATAATCCATGATATTAATCCACAACAAACACCCATTAATCACCCTTACCTTAACCTTGAAAAGGAAAACCAACCTCTCACTAGACTGTTCCAAGCCTCCACATCTTATCCTAGTCCATCATCCACTAATCCATTCTTCACTCCATCCCAACCTACATTTAGTCATGGAAATGCATTTGGTCATGGTCTCCAAAATCACATCCTATTACCTAAACTTGAGGATACATGTCAAAAAGAAAGTCCAAAGCATTACATCATAGCTTCACCTTCATGTCAAGATCGAAGTAGTCCATCCCATGAACTAATCCTTAAGTCCATACAAGAAGTCCTTCTAGATAATCATGGCAGCCAAAACACATTTATCCTTGATCGAGATCCCATTCCAAATCAAGTCATCCAAGACAAACCTATCTTTGACCAGGACATTTCCATTAATCAAGAAATCCAAAAGGGTCTGCTCATCAACTTTTATGCCATTCATGATCAAACATTTGAGGTTGATCCTACCCAAACTCTGAACACCACCGTTTCCCAAAATGAGACACTTGCCTCCTTTGGAAACATAGATTATCTTCCTCTAGAACAAGATTCTTCTACACTAGACATATTTGCAAATGATCAAGCTATATCTTAATTCATTGGACTCCATGATAATGACCATAAGGAAGGTTTCTACATTGACTTGGAAGCACCGATATCTTTTGAAGAATTGTCAAAATCTAATGTTTCTCAAAATTAGACCAAAGATGTTAATAAAAAATATATCCAACATGTCAATGAAGCTACGACATCTTATCAGCTAGGATCATCTATCTTTGTCAGATCAGGATTTCTTGCAGAAGAGAAGATTTCAAGTAATAGTGTCTACATACACGATGATGGGTTAGCATCTTGTTTTGAAAACAAAAAATACCCCATCGCAGAGAATTTTTTTCAAAACATGTAGTATCAAGGAAAAGGACTACGCCTCCATGAGCAAGGAGTTCGAGAACCATTACAATTTCAAGAAAATCCTAGACATCAAGGTCTTGGCTATTCTTCAATTGGAAAATCAAATGGTGTTAGTGGTACCTCCTTGATATTGGGGGCAACTTTATCTAATACAAACATCAAAATGGGGGCCATGAGTGGTTCTTACCATAAGATTTCTGCCAACACTCCTTCCATCCACACCATAAACCGTCATTCCAACATGACTAAACCTTCTATTTGGAACCAACAAAAATAAATTTATTATAAATCCAAAGTTCAAAATCAAATGTCAAAGGCCATCAAATCAATCAAAAATCTGAGTGGACAAATGAAGTTAAAATGGATCCCAAAGAAAAATGGATCAAGCAAAGGAAATATTTCAAATCCAAAAGTCAATCAAAATGTGGAGCCACAAGAAAATAGGACTCCCACATATAATAAATGTCTACCTCCTTCAAAATGGTCATCAAGCAGGGCATATAAAAGTGTTGGTTCCAAATGCTATCCCAATCAAAATTCCAAACTCTGTCATCCAACACCCCGAGTTTGGAAAATAAAAAGTGATTCATCCAAATGTCCAAATAATCCTTCCACATCTTCCATCATCCATCATAATCCTACATCACGCCTAATTCTAAAAGACATACCTCACGAATTCATCGCATCTTGGCAGCAACTCTTTATTGTAAGGATTCTCATGGCACTCTATTGCGATGTGTGTATTCTGATAAGGCCAACTCTAGTATCGACAAGGGTCACAATGAAATCAATCAGTTATATGCAAGCGCTATGATCCTAACAAGGAAATTACTCCATCAAGGTCATTATTGGCATATCATGGTGCCAGTCTCTGCATCAACACCATCAGTGGATTCAGTACAATTAGTGATCATCTAAAATTAAAAAAGTCCTAAAAAAAATAAAAAATGAGAAAAATTATTGAAAAAATTTGTTACCTTGATGAAAACCTGGCAAATAGGCATCTTGGTAATAGCAAAAAATAAATTAAAATTAAAAATTAAAATAAAATCAAAAAAATCAAGAAAATAGTAAGGAGAAAATTTTGTCCAATAGTGAAAATCATTTTTTTATGGCGCTTTGGATAAGTACCATGATGTAAACCTGGAAAACATGCATCATTCGTAGAATCAATTATCTATGTTGACAATTACACTTGGGGGGAAGTTGTCTCATCTCCCATACCCTTCAAATGATATTTTTTTACGATATTTTCATCTATCCATTTAACCCATATCATTTCCATCCATTTTCCCACCTACCTTGATCTTGATAAGAACTAGGGTACAAACATAAATCATGCTTTGAGAAAAATCTTGACATGTCTATCCTTTGGTCATACACTATCCATAAAGTACCATGTCATTGCCTTCATAGAATTATCCACACCCATACCTCAAAGAAAACAAATGATCCCTATGCAACATTGTCCTTGGAGACCAAATTCTAATTATTACAGCCCATAATCCTCATGTCTCTTGTCTTTTACCAACACCACCCATCATATTTTAATACATATTGCCTGTCTTGGTTTCCCTTTTCAATGGTCTAAGGATCCTCCATCATCTCATCTAGTCCTAACCATGTTAGTCCAAATGCAACCAACCTAATCCATACAATCTTGCTAGGCATCCTAACACATCATCCAAAACATTCCTTGGCTTTGTTTCTCGCCTTGCTGCAAACCTTGATCCTTAAGTCACATTATTGTCATCCTCATGTTGTTTTGGGATGTGTCCTTCCCATGTCAAACAACGTCATCGTCATCATCACCTAGTAATTGGTTTTCAGCTTGACTAGGAGCAAGATCATGGTTGTCCTTGGATTATTGTGTGTAGGCATCATTCACATGCATTTGTCATGATCCTCATGAAATGAAAAAATCCAAAAACATCGTAAAATGTCCTGAAAAATCCAAAAAAAACATAAAACCCAAAAAAAAAAAGACAAAAAAACATCAAAACATATCTTTAAAAAACCCAAAAAATAGAGTCAGAGTCAGTTGTGTCAGTCAGTCATGGACATTGTCGAACTACGTTGCCTCTATGACT
Source organism: Sequoiadendron giganteum (assembly GCA_007115665.2). Classification (NCBI taxonomy): domain Eukaryota; kingdom Viridiplantae; phylum Streptophyta; class Pinopsida; order Cupressales; family Cupressaceae; genus Sequoiadendron; species Sequoiadendron giganteum. Next base: position 333,565,630 of record CM021105.1, on the reverse strand, counting down.
AGAAATAGGAAAGGCCATCTAACGATGTGCCCCCAAGGCATTAGGTCTTTCTTTCTAGGTTTTTCACGCATCACACACATAAACTCATGACTCATTCTTTATCACACACGTCACACATCATCAAGTAGGTAAATAATTTTCTGTTAGTTCTGTCAGTCCAAGTTGTGTTGAACTATGAGGTCTCTACGTGTATAACATAGGCAAGGCCATCAATCGATGAGCCCCCGAGGCCACACTAGGTCAATCCTTTAGGGTACGTCGTGTCAGTCAACATAGGTCATACATTGTCATCACACATAGGAAATGGTAAGAACATCAAGACAAGTCACATATCAACAAGATAAACAAGTCACCAATGTCATCAATTCAAATCAAACGAATTGCCAAAACAATCAACTTTTGTCTTATACAAGATGTATCCTTCTTAACAACATACATTATCATTTAGGTAAACAATCATAATAGCCTTATACAACTTGTCACACCAACAACACTAGACTCAACGTCTTATACAATATGTGTCTTTTTGAAACCAGACTTTGTCATGCCTTACACAGATAGTCACAAGATCGAAATCAGACTCAATGTCTTATATGGTATGTGTCATCCCTAAAATCAGGTTATATCAAACAATCATCGTATCAATTTTAAACAACAACATATCAAATTTTGGCAAATATTTTTACTAGTTAATGACTTTATGGCTTGTTTGGTCTTATCCTTTCATTTGGCTTTGTCTTCGAATCCTATTACTAGCTTTCTCAAGGATGTCCCATGAAAGATTTAGAGAAGCAAGGATGTCTCATTACTCTTTTTCTTTGACTGTTCTTCTAAAGATTAAACTATTATTTAATTTAATCTCCACTTTCTAACTCATGTTATTATTGACACTAAATCTCTATCGCATGACATTCATTGATCTCAAACGTCGATCTGTCTTTTGAATCTAAGTCGATCATTCAAAAATCAATTTTCTATAAATTGTCTTGACCTTCGTCATTATTACTCCTCCCGAAATCTTTATACTTTTAGGAAGCGAATTCAATAATCTTCGATATTTTGCTAAGTCAGTAATCAATAGGCCATACTTACATACTTTTAAAATTTGAGGGAAATTATTATACACCTTATATGGGCCATAATACTTGGATGCAATTTTTTTATCCTTCTTCTTATGTTTTTAGTGACCTCTACTTGTATGTTATCTATAAATTTCTTTCATTGAAATGTTGATCAACTTGTTGATTCATTCTACCATATGCCATTTCTAGGCTCTCCCTAAAAGTAGTCTTGAATTTAGATTTTGGAAAGCTTGGAATGTGCTTATAAAGAATAAAGGTAGCTTCAAACCTTTGGATTTAAATTTGTGAAACTAAGGTATTTTCCTTTTGAATGTGATTATTATTTTCATTACTTTGAAATGATAAACAAAATGCTTATCATTGTGCATATTCAAAATGGGTGTTTATGTATTCTTCCATTGTCTTGTTGAAGAGTATTAAAATCCTCCATTAACAAAATCTTTGTGTGTTTTATTAAGTTTTTGGAACAAAATTGCATATTTAAATTTTGAATAGAAAATTGGTGAATGTGATTTATTTTGTGGGTACTGTCAAAAGTAAATTTTAAGGAAAAAATACTATATATGTGTGGTACTTGAGGATTATCTATTACTTTTACCCTTCCTAAGATCCATTTGCATAGTGGTTAACTCAATTTATGGAAATTTATAGGATATATGAAAGGCTTGGAGTGCATTATAATTCCTAAACAAGGGCTCTAGTAATTTCTAGGAGAAATAATGATAGTTGATCTCCATGCAATTTAATGAGAAATACTCTTCCATAAGAATGGCATCCATTACTAGGTGTTTACTATTTGATACATTATGTCTTCTCATTGCTTATCTTAGACAATCTAATCTTATCATCCTTTTATTTTAGATCTTGTAAAGATTCATATTATGTTTAAAATTCATGTGTTTGTTTATAAATATGTGTTTATGAAGGGTGTGTTTACAATACATGTGTCTATTCTCCTAGCAAGGTGATATGGAATATTTATTACACATAGTTGGGTAGTAAACTTTTCAACCATTAGTTTATGAAGAATGGAGCCATGAAAATATTCCTTGGAACTTGGAGAGTTCTTAATTTATCTTTTTTTACTATGTTGCAATGTGTACAAATAATTAATTATAAATTGGGAGTATTTGTCTCTTATGAGTTATTAGATGTACTCTAAACATAACAATTCATGTGCTTTATAAATTCAAACTCATGCATGTTATATTTTATAGATGTAATTGGACATTGAGTTGGATAAATTTATTACATAGAAAATGTGATTTTTAGGTTTAATGGATATTATTGTTTTCAAGGATTTATGTTGATGCAAAAAAAAAACCCACCTTTGGCACTCTGCAAGTTTAGGGTTTGATTCAACCCGCAGCTCATACGAGTGGGGGACACTTAGTCCTCCTCCACGTGGTGAAACCCTGTGTGGCGGTGTCAAGTGGTGTACTTTTGTTTTTTTCCTTGTGTGAAGCCTACAACTCCCCTGCCCTCACCCATCCGAAGGAAGTGGTTGGCCTGAAGTATAATGAGTGGGGATATAGACCCCCCCTCAATGGTATTAATAAAGGGTTAAACCTTGGTGCTGACGAGCATTTACATTCCAAATCCTTTCGAGACATTGTGGCTGGCGAAGAAACAACATTTCCAGTCGGTATTGGTTTTGTTGTGCAAGGAGGGGGGAGTGGAGAAGATGGGGGATGCGGAAGAGTTAAGTGCCCTCTTGGCTCCCCTAGATCTAACATCATGGTTCCAAATGATAAATTAGAAAATGCTTTTTGTGAGAAAGATCTTAAATTGAAAAATGTTGGAATTTTTTTGGCCATTGTGGATGTTGATAGGGTCTCAAAGCAAAAATACATGGATGAATGGCTGGCTAATATTTGAGGGAAAAAAATTGGGATTCATTTTTCATACTGTAGAATGATTCAAAAGGGATTGTATGTGATTTTTCTCATAAACCATGAAATGCAAAAGAAAACCCTAGGCAAACAATTGTGGAATATTGGAAACAACATCTTTCAGGCTGTGACATGGTCACCAGAGGCCCTAAATGATGAAATATTGGCTCTATCGAGCCCTAGATGGATGGTAATAAGAAAATGTGTTGGTTAGAATATGGGATTTCATCCCCCTTCTGATCAAACCATATGGAAAGGTCTTAAGGATTGATAATACCAAATCCATACTACCCCATTCGGATGCAAGGGTGTTGGTCTCTATCCTACCGAGGGTAGAATTTTTAGATGCCTTACTGTTGAAACTTGACATTGAGGATGTCATGTGTGACCTCAAAGTGTTGGGTGGCCTAAACTCTTGTTATCTCTGTAGGCAAGAAGGGAACATAAGGAGGAATTGTCCCCTAATCAACAAAAGAATGAACAAAGCTCAGTCAAGGGAAATAAGTAAAAATTTGGCAAGGGATGTGACCCAAAACCCTAGAAATTCAAATGGTGTTTTAAATAATTCAAAATCCAACTAGAGCAACGCTAGGAGTGGCATCCCACATACTAATTTTGATCATGGTGAGAGCAATTCTAAAAATTTTGAAGGAGAAAGAGTCATGGGTGGGGATGAAATACCAACCCATAACAATAGCAGTGATAACGAAATGGTAGAAATCCCAAAGGATATGTCAGAGCCTTGGTCTAGTGACATGGATGTAGACTCCTTGGAGGATGAGGAATTCTTTGAAACCTCAAGTCAAGACTCAGATTTTGATTTGGAAAGAAACTATGAAAGTACGTAAATGGAAACACAAGATCCGAGACAAGGTGGTGAGGTGTTCAAAGACCCCTCAGTGGAAGAGCACACGAAGTTGGTTTGTAATAAAGTTAGTGGTGAGGGAGACCCCTCAGACACCATGCATGAGGACACAACTACACATCCCAAAAAACAAGTCTATGATGGTCTATCCCTATCCAAGGGGATCCTTACAAAAAGGGAAACCAAATCCAATCCAAACAAACCAGATAATAAAGGATGGAAAAAGAATGCCCAACAACTGGAAATGGAAAAGATAAGGAGTAACTCCAAGGCTAAGGTAGGAGGGATTCCTGCCCCCAACAATCAAACATATTTCCTAAAGGATTTTAGACTATACGAAGAATATCCTAACAAATTGGGAATATTAAAACAGTCAAAGGATAAGCCATGCAAAGTCAGAGATATTGTGAGTTCCCTAGAAACCAAACTGATGCCCACTTATAAACACTTTGGCATCATTGATGGACTAGTTACAAACCAGTCTATGGAGGGGGAATGCCTACAAAATGGACATAGAGGATACCACAATTAATGCACCAATGGTGTAGGGATGGTTGTAGGTGGGGATGAGGATGGCTCTTTGGAAAAGAAGGGATTCAAACAACTGAAATTGTTCTCTCCTATCAAAGAGAAGTTGAGAACAAATGTCTAGTAAGCGGTGCTAATCCAAATGGGCCCTCTGGGATCACTGAGCCTTCAAAGGATATAGGGGACCCAACATCTAAGGGAGTCTTTGAGGGAGAGGCTAAAACAAAAGTATCTTGTAGACCAAGGGGAAGGCCAAGAAAAGGGAAAAAAACACTAATCCCATAAGGGAAAGGTAATCTTAAGCTTCTTTCCAAACAAAAAATAAAAAAGCTCAATGCAATCATTGCAAGCCCAATACCCAAAAGGATGGAAGTGGAGCAGAAGGTACCTAAGTGCTTTGAGAATTTTAGACCTGATAAGGAGCCTGCCCTAAAATCGGGTCCTAATGAATCTTAATTTATATCATGAAATGTAAGGGGATTGGAATCCATAGATAGAAATCAAATTGTTAGAAGGTTTCTTAGTCGATGCAAGGAAAAAGATGTGGTCTTGCTTTAGGAACTCAAAGCAACGGGATTCATGACGAAAACCAACATCAATTTCATTTGAAGGGATTCAACTCATTTTGTCACCCACCATGAGAAAGGCAGGTGGAATTATATCATTCTTGCAAAAGGTTGGGGGAAATATGTCACCAAACATGGTGTTTCTCAATGCAATAGAGCTATCTAGGTAATACTAAAAAAGGGAGACCTCTCTTTTGGAATTTTCTCAATCTATGCTCCAAATGAGTATGGAGAGAGAATCAATCTATGGAGATGGGTGTGTGATCTAGATAAAATCCCCTAGATCCTTGGAGGGGACTTCAATATGATCGAGAACCAAGAGGATAAACTTGGGGGAGTTGACATGGAATGTAAAAGCAATGAAAATTACTTCTGGTAAAAAATGAAGAGCGAGCTCAAACTAATTGATCCAATGGAGGGACAAAAAAAAGACTTCCCTAGCATATGGTACACATGGTGCAATGCTCAAAAAGAGAACTGAAGGATATATTGCAAGCTCGACAAATTCTACATAAATAGGGAGTACTTCCTTCCTGACTCTCCAGAGATGGTTGTAAAATTGAAGTTCACTCCTACACTCTATTTGATCACCACCCCATAAAAATAAGGATCCTTATTAGGAAGGGACGGAGGGGGTGAGGAGAAAGGGAGGGGGCTTCCTCATCAACACCAGGTTGCTTTAGGAAAAAGACTGCACCAATAAGTTATCAAAACTCTCAGAATGATAAATAAATGCATGCATAAAAACTTAAGTTCCATAGATAGGTGGAATATTAATGTCGAAAGATGGAAAGTCTTGTTCTAGGCTATAGGAACCAAGAGAGCCATGGATATTAGAAGAGAGGAAGGTCTTCTTCAGGAGGACCAACTGAAAGCTTAGAGTGGGCTCTAGAATGACCTCGGTAATGCGGATTTGGGTAACAAGCTGGTTATTGCCAAACATTCCTTGAGAAGGCTTCAAAATAAAAGAATTCAAGGTCTCAAGATCAGATCCAAGATCACTTGGCTTGAAAATGGTGACAGAGGGTCTAAATTTTTCTTCAAACTCCTTAGAGAGAAAAATTTCAAAGAACATATTGAACAAGTTCAGGTGGATGAAGAGGTTGTTAGTGATCAAGAGGTAATCAAGGTCCACTTCTACATGTTCTACAAGAATCTGTTATCTTCTAAAAAATGTTGGGAGTGACTGTACCAATGCAAGAAGATTAATCAAAAATGTCATTCCTAAGAGACTAGAAAGGAAATAAGTGGAGGCGTTGGGCCATGAGGTGTCCAAAGAAGAAATTAAAAAAGGAAATTGAATCTCTACAGAATGATAAATCCCCAGGGGCTGATGGAATCCCAACAAAATTTTACAAGACCTTCAAGGAGTGGATTGTTGATGACCTCTTCCTAGTATACAAGGAGGCTTTGGAGGTTGGCACCTTGGGGAGTGACATAAATAAAGGCATTATCAAATGGCTCCCAAAAGAAGGTGACAAGACCCAATTAAAAAATTGGAGACCTATAACCCTGTTGAATGTGCCATACAAAATTCTGGCTAAAGTTTTGGCCAGAAGATTGACTAACATCCTACCCAAGCTCATCAGTACAACCCAAATAGGTTTCATTAAAGGAAGATTCATCTTGGATAACCTCATCACTAGTTGGGAAGCATTAGAATGGGAAAAGAACTCTAAACATGAGGTCGTTATCCTACTTTTGGATTTTAATAAGGCATACAAAAGGGTTGAATAGTCTTTCATCAGACTCACCCTTGAGGATTTTGGCTTCCCACAAGCTTTTTGCAACATGAAAGTCACATTGTTCAAGGATGCAGTCGCCCAGGTTGATGTGAATGGGACAATTATAGAATAATTTGCATTAGAAAGGTCAATTAGACAAGGTTTTCCATTGGATCCTGCATTGTTTGTGATTGCTTCAGATGCTCTATACTATTTCCTTAGGACCAATGAGATTTCACCAAGGGTTAGATGTATAACACTCCCAAACAATGATGAATTGTTGAATGTCTAATTTGTGGATGATACACCCCTATTCCCCCTGTTGGAAGAAGATAATGTTTCCAATCTAATGAGAAAACTAAATATATTCTGTGAAGCCTATGGTGTAAAAGTCTCCCTCTCCAAATAAATTTTACTAGGTTGGCAGGATAGGCCCCCAACTTGGGAAAATAAACTTGGAATCCAATCGGGAGGACCACACAAGAAGGTTAGATATTTGGGCATATATACCATTTGTGGTATGTACGAACCTAAAAGAAATGTGGATCTAGATCAAAAATAGGATTGAGAAGAAGATTAAAAAATAGAATAGACATTACCTCTCAATGGCTGGGAGGGTTCAAATTTGCCAAAAAAATTGTCCTCCTACAACTTGTACTTTACCTCAGTGTGGTTATTTAGTAGTTATCAAGTAGAGGAAATCCAAAAAAGGATTCAAAATTTTCTTTGGTCAGATGGGAAGGGTAGTAAGAAGATGCATGCAGTTGATTGGAGTTGGTGGTGTGTAAGCAAAGCTGAGGGGGGGGCTTGGACTAAAGGACCTGAGAATCCAAGGTATAGCCCTGGCTACCAAATGGATCTTCAAGGCCCTGGATGGGAATGAACCTTGGAAGTGTTAATTAGAAGCAACATCCAAAGAGCAACTCCCAAGCATAGAAATAGTTGTAAAGACCTCCCCCCTCAGTCACCTCCTTAGTTGTCAATACCTTATATCCCCTGAAGGTTTAGTGGTATTCAAAAGTATTTGGAAAGCATGGGAACATGTTAAGAAACACATAAGTAATTCTCAGCTCTCTTAGGGCAACACTATGTACACACATAGATCTATATGGTGGAATCTCAAACATAAGGATAAAAATTTGACTCTACTATAGTTTTGCTCAGCCAAGAACTAGAACAACAAAGGAATAAAAAGTTTTGCAGACATTTTGAAAGAAGATTTGCTAAAAGACTGGAACCAACTGAAAATTGAATTCCACATCTCTGACACCCAATAGAGAATTCACTCTATTTTAAGAGAGGCTTGCAGTGGCTTGGAATGGCTGATTAATAGTAGATTTAATATAGAACAATTCAAAGAGTTTATGTGGAAAAATTGGTCAAACATTAATAAACTTAATGCAAAAACCATCTACACTTTTCTCACTAAGCAATAGGGAATTTATGAGTTTTTGAATAACAAGTGGAATATTAATCTCAATAGTAATGAGTGGTCAAAAATTCTCTCAAATAACTAGTCCAAAACAATAGAACCAAAGAAGGCCTGATTCAGATGGTTGTTGGTCTTCCACAGGTTGTCTTATAAAACAAATTATAATGATATTGAAACGTACAAGCTGTGCAGGGTACCAGAGACAATAAATCACATCTTCTTTTATTATATTTTTGCAAAATAAATCTGGAAACTATGTTGTAATAAATTAGATATTTGGAACACTAATGATACACTCAAATTGTATAGAGTTCTTTTATTCAGAAGTAATAAGTTTGGCAAGGAGCAAACATTGTTTTGGTCTAGTGTATCAACTGAAATTTTATGGCACATTTGGAAAGCACAAAATGATGAAATATTTAAAGGGAATTTTAGGGAACTTATTGAGTCTTCAAGAAGACTCACCTTGCATAACATTGCATCATAGGTTACTATAGCTGTGAACGTTTAAAATTTCAAATTCCTCAAGCTATTGGAGGATGGTGTTTTGCAAATAAACCTATAGGAGGTCAGGTTTGGACACACTTGGCAGGTTGGGAAACCAAGCTCAAAGATCTTTATTCAAGCCTTGGAAATTTTTCAGAAAGACTTCAATTAATAAGTGGCAAAGGAGGCTCAGATGGAGAACCCCCAACCCCTGCTCAGGCCTGAAGACTTCACAAGGGAGGAGATTAAGGCAACAATAGCTCTTCTTGGTATGAAACACCCAACTGGCAGTGAGGAGTCAGTTGTTCAACTTGGAGCAGATGGGAATCTTCCATTTTGGACTAGGAGTACCTTTTTGCCTTGATGACTGGGCTAATCTATGGGCGGATTACATATCAAATAAATAGTAACATGGTCATTTTGACAGGAGACAATGGTGACTAGCCAACATGCAGTTTTTTGGGGACTATATGGATGATAATAGGGCAAGCGCACAACAAAAGAAAGTTGAAGACATTCAAAAAGGCTCTCTTCTTGATGGTTAGATAGGATATGATGATGTAACAGTTTCTCAAATCTGATATAGTATATGTAAATAAATCTTGTAATAGCTGATGTAATTTATGATATGCAGTAGGACTGCTCTCAACTATATGCAACTATTGCTCATACTATAATCAATACAGAAAAAGAGGATTTATGTTACAAATGAATGGTTGGGAACTTAGTGAAATTAGTGGACCTATAGGTTATTTTCTAAAATTTATTTATCAAGATCTATTAAACATGTGTTTTAATCCTTATCCTTGGTGAAATTTAGAATACTAGTTGCCATGCATGTGTTAGAGTATATATACGTAAATTATTGTTGGTTGATAGATTTACCACCTAACTCTATATTCTCATGCCCACTAAGGTGACAAATGTAGCCACAGTTGAATCAATAATAATATAATTTCCAGATTGATTCTCTACTTATTTTAAAAGATGGAAGCTAACTTCATTTGATATTCAAGGAATAATGTTTGACTAGGGTTGCTTTTAACCAAAAAGAAAATAAAGGAAGGGGCTTTTAACTAGAAGGCTTTAAAGGTATTCATTGACTTCATATAACAAAAATAAAATTCACCACAACAAAAATTAAATCAAATATCACCACATAATCCCTATTCATAGATAAATGGTACCACATTGATGTAACGAATCAGAGTATATATCACCCAATAATAGATCACACATTGGCAAAAGATTCAATGTAAGAAGAACAAATTCATACACCATGATTCAAATATTATGAATGCATAAACTCCACCATTACATTCTATATCAGGATAACATAAAATATTGAATTATAACAAAGTTTTTTGCTCTAATGAGTAAATCAAATTTTTCCCAAAAGATTTGAATCACATCATCCAAAACCATATTTAAAGCATAGGAAATTGTCTTTGGTAATGGTTTCTTGAAAGTAATCATATCAAATAATTAAAATCCTTTAACTTAAACATCCAAATTAAAATAAAGTATCATGAAATACTAAAAATATATATGCATCACGTCCATCCACCTCAGCCTCTTCATCTTCTAGGTTCTCGACCGCTTCTTGTTGCAACAATTTTTCTTGTGCCTTCATCTTGGATTTGTAGGTGCCAAACCTCCTATTTGTTTTTGTTTTAAAGGAATTAAGGTAGACTTGCAATCTATCGAGTTTTGAGAAATATTCTCTGGTCATCGTTGCAGGATTTGCCATCTCCTTATTAAATACATCCTTGAATTTCAGACAAATTTCCTTCAAAACTGGATCTTCTCATCAAACTCATCAGTTATATCTACATTTAGGTCATGACAATTACCTTTAATCTCCACCAACATGTCTAGATACCTATTGAGTACTTCATAAATCTCCTTTACTAGGTTATCATAAATACCTAATTTCCACTCCAATGAGTCAGACCAAGAAGGATCTAACTCTTTTGGATCATTCACAATTTGTTCATTGATCAAATTTGTTTGGTCCATAGAAATCAACTCTTTTATTTCTTGTGAGAGCACATAGAGGCTGGTCTGATCTTTCCTGATTTGTTGTAGCTCTGCCATCAATTATTTCCTCTTATCAACAACTTGCATGTAGAAAAGCATAGATTTACTAATAAAGAGGATAACCTCCTGAGAAATTTCATCAAACCATTCACCAACAACATGGGAATAGCTCAGATTCTTTTTGATTAATTGCATTGTAGACCCATCAATAACGTCTACCTGAGAACTTGAGGCTCCAAAAAATATATAGAAGAGGGGACCAAAGAAATAAAATTCTTTAAATCAAGAATCTGAGATTGCAATTTCACCTTCTCCTTTCTTTCTTCCTTTACCCACTTGATCAAAGCATTGGCTGAATAATTAGCATGATACACATCACCTTCAAGTGTTTGGGGTCCCATATCCACATGTGTGATTTTATAGTCAACCTCTGTTATTTCATCATTATTTAAATCATTTATAGGATCTGCAATTTCCAATACTTGATTACCAGAAGTAGGGTCAATCAACATTCTCAACATTTTCTGAGCTTTCTTTGGTCTCAAGGAAGTTTGGATAAGCTTGGTAACTGTATCTACTCCAAATATTGTTGTAGGAGTATATTTGCTCTTTTTTTCTACTTCTTTTTTCAGCCATACTGGGGAGGCTTCTACCAAAACAAAATCCTTATTTCTCTGAGTAATTTCCTTAGACTCACTAGGAGTGATGGGTATATTTTCCACTAGGGAAGAGGGCACTTCGAATAAAGGATGGAAAGTATTGTCTTCAACAATTTGCTTAAAAATGGCCTCATAATCATTAAACACAAGTTTTGTTTGGTTGGTCTTCTTTTTAGGAGTAGAGATGTCGCCTTGTTCGCACACTGACTTAAATTTATCCATCTCTTCAGGCTTCTCACCATCACCTCGAGACTGAGAATTTGCACTAGAAGACCTAGTAGCCAATCTCCCTAATGATGTACTCCTTGCAACAATCTGAGTAGAATTGTGTTCATTTCTCTGAGATGATTTTGGTTCTTGAGAAGAACCAATAGCCTATCGCCATTTTCCTTCTAACCAATCCCAAGTTCTTTTCAACATTGGGGCAGCTCGTATATTCATGTTCAAAACTTTATTTTTACTCCAGTCAAACCTAGGATGAGATTTATCAGACAGTTTTTCATATTGAGGATCAATGACCACCGAATCTTCAGTTGCACTTTCAAGAACCTGGAAATAAAGACCAAAAACTTGTATTTACCTGAGAGTTAACCTCATATAATCCCTTTTCAAAACCTCATTTTCATCAATACAATCTTCCCAAAAGTCCTCAATAGAAGGTTGATGTTGATATGAACTCCCTACATATAAATTATGTCTAATGAAACCCTTGCTATCTAAATTAGCCCTCATGAATAAATGTTGGAGGTTAAATTCTTTAAGAATTCCTTCAGCGCACTTGGCCATCTGATTATTTTTACACGTGAAGGAAGGAGTTATCAATAGGAAATCATAACCCCACTTCCCCATATTCATATACTTTATGTTCACCATAGACATTTGTCTGCAGACCTCCAAGAACACCAACAAATCTTCACGATATCTAGGCAATTTTAATGGGGCTTTCTCAAAACCTCCTATCCTCAAATAGGAAAACTTGTCAAATTGAATATAGCAACTTCCATACTTCGATACCAAAGACATTGACTTAGGAGAAAGACACGTTTCAGGGTTTCCATCCAATTTCTTCACAACTTCCATCAAGAATGCATCATTGACGAGGCAAAAATCTCCCATTCCAACCTGCTTGGTGAACTATGGATAACATTTGTATACAGGAATGCTAGAAGTTGGAGGTACCTATGGCTTTAATCCCGGCCAAAATGATCTTTGACTAGCTATAATATACGTTAAGAAAGAGCACAAATGGAAGGTAATAGTTTTCTGGAAATTAACTAATTGTTCATTCAAATGGAAACAAATTATCTTAGCCCAATCAATGAACACATTCTCATCACAAATAACCAAAATAAACTGACACATCTAGTCTTTAAAAGATATCAATTTGTGCATTTCCAACAATGCGATGTAACAAAGCAATTGCATTTGCAATTTCTCCTTTGAAATGCATTCTCTTAAGTTTAGCAGGTAACTGTGACTTACCTCTTTTTTCTCACTTCAACCACCCCTTAGCCATAGAATTCTTGCATGAGTCCTCATTTTCTTTGAAAAACTCATTAGCCACTGCAACAAACATGTCTTTTACGAGTGCTCTCTCAAGGATCTTTAGGGCTTGGGAAACAACTTCAAAGAGATATTTTAGCTATGACAGTCCCGTCCACAACTTTAATTTCCCGCATCCCTAGAATATACGTTCTTACACATGTGCCTACTAGGTCTACACTCAACACAGGTTCTGGAAAACCTCCAGTGTGAGCTAATCTTCTTTTTAACAATTTTGCGTCGACATCATATTTTATGTTACTTTCCAAACATGCCCATAATTCCTCCAGCTTAAAGGATCCCAACTCTGTGTCCCTTACACTGAGCCAACGATTTCCAATTTTAGACTGCATGAGCTCATAATACACGAAGAAACACTCATCTTCTTGGAGAAGTAATTTCAGATAGTGGGTACAACTGAAGACTCAACCAAATAAGTCTCTACCACCTTAAGCCATGCAAAATGACAAGATGGGTGTTTGGTGTAGTATTAATATGACGCTTTATTTATCCTTAGTAAAGCAAAACCTAATATTTGTGTGCTTTACAAAAGTCCTTGATAAGACATCTCCAGGTTGTATTGTACACCTCATTAAATGCATAGGCAGCACCTCAAAACATGCAGGATGAACAACACATCGCCTTGTCATGGAAAGTTGAAACTTTATAACCCAAAGTCAGGAGTTACGAAGTTGTGAAAACCTTCGACTCTCCGACTACACTATAGACTAACACACTTGACACTACAAAAGGAGAAACAAGTCGGGCCATCGAGAGGTTAGGGAAAACATGAACCTGACAACGAGGTTTAAAAACACCAAGCACTAGTGACTTAGGTTTCAAAACTCAAAAAATGCATGACAAGAGGTTAGAAACTTAGAGGACCCCACAAAAAAGGCTAAATTGAAGGCAAAGACTTTAGACTTGGGTGGAAAGTAAGAAATTAAAGACCAAGGAAAACAAAATTGAAGATACATGATACATAATATAACCATAGGTAACAATTATCCATATGAAAATGAGTATAAATGATTTCCTTCTATAGGCATACTATAGGTGAACATATCATTTAATTCCTTAAAACAACTTTTGTAAATTGTAGGAATTTTCTATATTATTTTGTAACACTAGTTCCACTAGAAATCAATTACTAATTTTAACAACATATTTCACCAAGGTGAATGTTTGGATTTTATATATCTATAGTTAGCCTTAGGTTGGTATTAAATAAATAAAAAATAATTTTCGAGTATAAATAAATAAATATATTAGAAGGTTAGTTGTGTAGGTATTTCCTATAAGGTTAGTTCATAGTTGGTATGGGAAAGGCATTTATAAAAATATCAAACATTTTATAATATTTCAAATTCTTCATATAATTTACATTTTATTTGGTGTTTGTAAATCATGGAGTAGTTTAAATTTTGTATAATTTATCAGTTTCCACATGGTATTAGTGCATATCTTGGCTCTATGAATGGTTAATGAATCCATGGTGGGAGGATACAAATATAAGGAAGATCTTTGCTCTAAAGTGTAACATGATTAGTTGATAGCATCAGAAATGGAGCAATAGTCTTGAAGGATTGTTGAAAAAGAAGCTCAACACATTCAATTCTTATTGTGCAAATTAATATTCCTTTCAAGTTTTGTAGTATTAAATCTTGAAATTTGATTGTTTTCAAAGTTTAAAATTATGGGTTTTAGGTTTGAGTGATAGTTTGAAATTACTACTAGTTGTATAAGCATAAGGTTAATTGATTGAGAGAAGCAATGATTATGTGAAGAAGATGTTTCAGGGAAGAAATGTATGTCCTTGTTATTTTTATTTGTAAATCAAAGTTGGAATAGTGCACATATCCATGGGACTATTGCATCCCAATTACTCACCATTCACTCTAAAAAAGAAGGCTATTCATTTGCAATAAATAGATGGAGCATAAACATAGAAAGTTTGAACAATAATTTTCAAATAAAAGGTGCACATCATTTGAGTCCCCAACAACAACTCCAACAACAAAACATCAAACTTGGTTACCAATATTATCTCACCAATTACAAGACTATCATGAAGAGAGGCCAAACCAATTTGAGTTTTTCAACTTTGCTTATATGTTTGAACTAATAGATATGTATCCACTTGTTCCTCTATTGAAATCATATATGAAGGTGACCCTTTTCTTTCTTGAAACTTGTGACCTGAATTATGCTATCACTTCTTTCTATGAGACATTAATAATCTATAGCTTGGTTCACCACTAGATGAGGCTTTAGAAATTTCAAAACATGCATCTCCTATTGATCAACTAGCACCCAACATAAAGCACATAGGAGTTTGTTAAAGAATTTGTCTAAAGAATTGATAACATATACAACATGGTTGATAAAATAAAGTTTTGTGCAACCCTTTATGAGTGGAGATTTATATTTTTAGGTTTTGTTTATTTTATATTTCTCCAAATCATTTTAAAACAAAGTTTGTTAGTACATGAGTTTAAAGAAGGTTCAATCGATAAGAGTCATCTTTTGAATTCAAAAGTGTATGGTTCAAATCTATTAGATAATTTTATTTAACATTATAAAAATTTCATTTAAAGGTGGTGAGAAAAAATTGTAAAAGGGGTGCATTATTAGTTGAATCCACCATCCAATTTTCACTTTTGAACATGTGCATGTACTCTTGATAAATATTCATGTATGTATTGCATTGATCAAGTTTTAGATATTATAGTGTTTCATTTGATGGCTAGAGTGTAAAGAGGTCAAAGATGAGATTGGAGAACAATGGAGTTTAGATAATTTTCCCATCTTGAGCTAGCTTCTTACTGAAAGATGATAAATTGCATGAGAAGAATTACTTATGTCACTTTTTAGATTAAGAGGTCTTGACACTTCTTCACAATATTTTTGAGCGGTGTAATCATTAGAGAACAATAATTTTTAATTAGAAGGGGTAAAATAGGTTTTTTAAGGGGCCTAGAACCCTGTACATAATGAAACTACAACCAAGTTGTGACACAACAAAATAAAGGGACCTCAAGACCACAAGTAACAAAGCAATAGTAGAAGATAAAACATCACACAACACAAAGGAAGCCAAAAAAAAATGGGCATCCCTTGCTAAACAATGTCTAACACCTTCCTAGTGATTCTCACACCCTTAACTTGGGGATGGGATCTTGAAACAAATTTAGGAAGACCTCTCTTCCTTTGAGCATTCATCCAAGATACCTCTTTCTCCAACTCAATCGATTGTGGAGAGGGGACGCCATCCTCCACCACCACCTCATCAAGAGACACCTCACACAATGAGGACAATGAAGTGTCTAAGGAGGTCAAATGCATCATAGAATCTTTCAAGTGTTTAACGTCAAGGTGACCCCACTGCCCACTGATTGATTAATGAGGCCAAAAAACATAGGAGAAGCCCACATTGGATCCAGAGAAGTCCTTTCAAGGGTCATCAAAAAAGCTAAAGCAACATCAATTCTAAGGTAAGCTACCAAAGGAGCACTATAGGTATGGTTAGTGTATCTACATTTATTAGTTTTATTTATATTGTACACTTGAGGAAAGTTGTGTTGCATTTTCCACACTAGAGGATGAATTTTAAGAGGGTGAATTCTCGAAAGATCTATTATCTTATTGTGTGTGCACTAGAGGAGGGGTTTTGGCACTCTCAAAGGAGAGTTTTTCTCTCATTATGAATGGAGGTTGGGATTTTTTCTCTCATATGGTACAAAGGATTTATTATAGGTGTTGTTTGGTGGTCAAGATATTCATATATACAATAATTTTGGTGTGTTTTGTGCGAGTTAGAGATTTGTTAGAGTAGTTTCATTAGATTTTTGTTTTGGGTTGTTGTGTTTAGACATAGTGTAATGTTCTCTCCTTTATTTCAATTGATCTAATTAGAGGGGAATGTTGAGATTTTAAATTGCATCTATAGCTAGTCTTTCTTAGTTTTAAATGAATAAACATTATAGTGTTAAGAGTATATAAATAAATGAGTTACGCATTGTCCATACTTACATAACAAAATAAGTGCCAACACGTTTAAAAAAAAACAACTCTAATATGCATTTGTTGCACTTCACGTGGTAGTGTATTGTGCACACTCAACATGGTAGTGCAGTATGCACATTCAACATCATTATACATGCAACACAACAAAGAGCACACCATATTACACAAGGGGATAGGATTCAAAGTGAATGAGTGATGTGAAACCCAATTTTATTCACACTACAAAGATAATGGCAACTAAATTAAGGTGTGGTTTCACTTTTTGTAAAGCCTCAAGGGAGAACATTAATAGGTGCCCCCATTTGGCTTGCTATGTGAAAGTGGTTTATTCATGCCTCCATAATGCAATATAAATTTAACCATTAAATTAAGTACCTAATCATACTAGTACTATTATGCAATTATATGTGAATAATTGATTTAACAAACACACATTTGTCCTGTATCACCAAAGTTAAATCTAAAAAATATTATAGGACATACCTAATTACTAATTTAAAATTATCAATAAAATACAAAATTAAACTAGCTAAATATAAAAGAATTTCAATCACAAATTGAACATTTATTTTGAATTAATATTTTAAAATTGGTATAGATTTAAACTACACATTATTGAATCACTCAATTATAATTAAACTATGAATGTATGTTTAGTTGGTTATATTTAAATCTCTATTTATTTACTTATTATTATTATTATCGCTTTTTCAGACTTGATTTCTTGCAAAGCTGTATTACAAGAACAAATTTAGTTTTAAGCATTAATTCAATTATTAACAATATTTATTAAATTTCACCAAACCTATGCACTAGAACTTAAGCATGCACTATATTTAAGTTGATTTGATTTATAATAATTACATCGAGTTTAAAATATAATTTAATACATTAAATTACTCAACTAAATTTAATTAAAGTGAACAATAATTCAAAATTGTATTATAAATTAGAGCTTTCATAAAACCCTAAAAGTATCTTATTTAAAGAGGCACAACCCCCTCTCCTCTCTTACCACATATCCCCATGTGATTGCTTAAGTGCATTTTCTACTTAAATTTGAACAATTAGAGTCCTTCCATACAAAATTATTATGAAAAAAAGATAATTTAGAATCTTTCCTTATTTTAGTGGAGCAACTATTGTTTAGGAATTGAAATAGGTTGTGAAAAAAGGAGGGGTTAAAAATAAATAGAAACTAACTATTGGAATTGACTGATTCAATCCATAGCTCCCATGAAACACCTGCAAGCAATTACCTATCACAATAGAGAAGATCAAAAGCGAGATTGTGCTCAATAACCTGAGAACTATTATTGATGCAAATAACTTGGATAATTTTACAAATGAATGTGCATGCTTATATAAGCAAAGCACAAGCAAACCCTACATGCGAATTAACAAGATAGTGACAAGTGTATTAATCTCACATAATGAGACAACTTGTCCTAAATTTAGTATAATCTAATAATAAGAATTAAACTAAAGATTAAAATGAAACTCCTAAGTTTAGTATAAGTGAACTAAAGTAAAAAAGCCTCTACTAGTTAATAATTGATTAATTAATTATCAAATAATGACTTATTTACTCCAACACCTCCCCTTAAATTTAACTTAGAGAGAAACTAAACAATTGATAAAATAAGCTAAGTGAATGCAGAATGGGTCTGGGCTATAAGGCCTAATGAGGTACCCATGCACAAGCAACTGAAATCTCTCATAACTGGAGAAAAGGAGACAATCGCGTGGGAAAAACACCTCTCCAAAAGAGAGAAAAATAAATGACTGCACTAGTGAAAGAAGGATAGAAGGGGGACTCGATGTGACCCCCCAAGGAATTCTTTTGTCATGCAAGTACAATAGATGCCCCCCCAATAGGAGAGAGAAAATGAGCATATGAATTACCCCCCATAATGAAAGAGCTCCTGTGTCAATGATGTACGCCTGAAGACAAAATATGATCCACTGCCTGCAAACAACATTTCTCCCCTTAGGAAGAAAAGGATCCACTAGTGATTGGAGAAGCCAATCCGAAATTATGGGTAATACTGGAATCCAAATCCAAATGATGTGTGCCTCTGAAAAGTGCTCACGTGTCCTCATGTTAGAAAGAGATGATGTCAATCCAGAATCCCATAAAGACTGATATAGAACAAACTGCAAAGGCGATGAAGATGGTGGGCCAAAAACGGTGATGTGGTTGTCAATAAAGAGGAGATAAATGTCCTCAAAGTATTCCTCCAAATCTACAATATAAGACTCTACAAACAAGGATGATATGTCTGTGAGATACGAATCCCAAGTAGCTGTGTCTGGAAGATGTATAATGTCCTGTTGCATTGAATCTATAGGGGCCAAAGATGTGGCGATGCCAAGCTGATCAGGAACAATAGAAGATGATGATGTAGTCTCAATTTATAGAGTGGGAACATGAAGACAAGTCTCTGAACCATCAGAACATGCAAGACCTATGATGTACTCAAGCTCCTCTAAATTATCATCATCAAAGGGTATGGAATCTACATCTGAAAGACAAATGAGACAATCTATAGTAGGATCCTTTGGGTATGGAGAGATATGAGGGTCTCCATGGATCTCCCAAAGTTGTGCCCAAAGTATGTGGGGACATTCAATGTCCGATACAACATACATAGTGTCAAGATCAACACTAGAACATATAACCCCTACAATATGATCTTTGATGATGCCCCATGTTGATAAAATCCATGGTGTGTTTGGTGTAGGTATGAGTCCATATAGATAAGGCAAAATATCAAGCCACTTGAGATGTGTCAGGATGCCATTTCACCAAGACTCATAATTGTCCTTGTCCAAGTTGATCACAGAAAGATGAACAGAAAAACCCATGATACTCAAATGAAAAAATCAGAGACTAATGATCTCAATACTGATAAAGCAGATCAAAATATGTCATCTCACACAAACATATTCTTTCCAAGTGCCAAGACGTCCAAGTAATTAAGCAAAGTGTGAAAACACAAAATACTAAATAAAATATACCTGGGATAGATTATGTAAAAAGTGCATGAATAGATCTAAAGAGCTCTGAAATACCTTTCCAGCGTCGCTTGGATCACGAAAATCAGAGATACTGGCAAAAAGTTACGAGCTTGAAAGCAGAAAATGAAGATCTAAATTTGACTGAGAATAACAAGAACCACTGGCAAAATCTGATGATGAGACTTGTACCACTACAAAGTTTGCGGAACCAACTTTCTGTCGTCTACCCAATTTCGACACCGTATGCCCAAGTTATGCCAAAAAGAAAAAAAAAATGCTCCTTTAGAGAAAATTAGGGCTAAGAGGGGGGTTGAGTGGTCGTACGGTTGGAGGATGTCAACAAGACGTCATAATTTCATGAGCTTAAATTTGACGAGCATATGGCCATCACCACAAAAAAGCCCCTACCTCGCCAAAATTTTTTGCTGATTGCTGGGAAAAATACGACTAGAATATTATATTTAGCTCTCAGAATCTTGTAGGGAATATTCCCCCGATCTTAACACTGCCACTTTGTACTGCTAGTTGTTGTATTTAGGGGGTTGATTTATATTTAGCCGGACTGTGAGAAGGACGATGTCAGAATGAATTGTCGACCGCTGATTTAAGAGGGTTGCCGGCTATGTGGAGCCTGTATCAGTCCCACGGCCTGCTGATTTGACAGCGCAAGGTACAAAGTACCCTGCGACTGTACAATTTTTTTTTTTAAAGCTTTTTAATTTTCTTTATGATTTTTTTTTGTTTTTGATTTTTCAATCCAAAATTTTGATTTTGCAAAAAGATTTTATTGAAAAACAAAATATTTTTTATTTTTTATTTTTCAGGAAATAAAAAATTGAAAAACCTGATTTTTTCACAACACCTGTACTGCACACCTGCACAAAAATCGAGACAAAATAGGACATAGATCTATATGGATTTGCGTGCCTTTAATTTTTTTTTTCCTTTCATTGTAACTGCTCATATTTGAGCAAAACAACAAGCGATCTTAAGGTTTTTGGTTGCTCTGAATGTGATGGCAAGGTCCATTTTGCTTTAGGATGCACCAAAACTTTGTTCAAGGTCAGATCCCTCCAAAAATTGAATAGGGGACTACAAATGTGGGCTTTGATACCATGTTGGAATTGACTAATTCAATCCACAACTCTCATGAAATACCTGCAAGTAATTAACTATCACAATAGAGAAGATCAAAAGCGAGATTGTGCTCAATAACCTAAGAATTATTATTGATGCAAATAACTTGGATAATTTTAAAAATGAATGTGCATGCTTATATAAGCAAAGCACAAGCAAACCCTACATGCGAATTACAAGATATTGACAAGTGTATGAATCTCATGCAATGAGACAACTTGTCCTAAATTTAGTCTAATCTAATAATAAGAATTAAACTAAAGATTAAAATGCAACTCTTAAGTTTAACTTAAGTGAACTAAAGTAAAGAAGCCTCTAATAATTAATTACTGATTAATTAATTATTAGATAATGACTTATTTACTCCAACACTAACATTGATAAAAATATCATGTAGCTCCGCAAAAAAAATTCCCTCCTTAGCATTTGCCTCCAATTTTTCCCTAAAAAAAAAATAGCTTTTTAAAATTATTTAAAAAAAAATTATACTATTAAAAAATAATAAGAAAATAAAATAAAATCATAAGACCACCAACTCTACAAATAAATCCTTAAAAAGTTGAGAAATAACCAAAATAAACTAAACAACGCATGGGACCTTACTTATATTGAGTAAATTTTTTAAAAAGTTTGAAGAAAAGGAAAAAAAAATAAAGGCAAACTCAAGACTCCATATTACACACTTGATGGGTGAATATGCAAACCTATCACTACATTTTTCTCTTAGCTATTACATCTTCAAGTATACTTTTTCTCATAGTTGCATGTAGCAAGTTACAAATTTGTAAGCAAATTCTACTATCTTTTCATATATTCATAAAGAAAATGAGTGTTGTGTGAATGTGTTATTTTTTTTTAGTGAGATTATATATATATATATATATATATAACACTCTGTTTTCTAATTTTTAATAAGTACAATGCAGAAAAAAAAATTCAAAATTAAATTATTTTTTAATTAAAAAAAATTCTAAAGAGATGTGAGTGATGAATCCCCCCATGGCAGTTGTGCCTCTTTTGGAAGACACCACTTCCATGAGGGGGCCACCCTCCCTTGCGAAGTAGTGTTGGGCGAGGAAGGGTCAAGCTCCACTTCACATTTAAATATACCCTTAGAATAGCACTCAAAAGTGAAAACAAAAAATATAGTTCTTTCCACAAAAATATGAAGATTTTTCATAGAATGTGCAATTTTTTATTGCATGTTTTTCATAGACCAAACCATTTTTATTTGTAAGAGATGCAAAATACATCCTTTTTAGATGTGTAGAAGATGATTCTCATCATTTAAGTAGGTTATGGATTGTTGTTTGATTGTCTTTTGGGCTCAAATCAATTCATTGGTATCAAAGCTTGAAAGTTTGTTACATCAATTGTAATCTAACACAAAATTAATATCAAATGCAACCCTGTATTTGATGTTGTAGGTATGGGAAAAGGGAGCAACACAATATAGATCTCCAAGATGGAAGGCTCCCTTTCGACATCTTACAATAGGAACAAAAATTTATTCATGATGATTTAACATCTCCAATACTAGAATCAATAAATGTATGAAACTCTCCACTCATAAAAGAATGGCTTCAAAACCATCTTGGAGTAGTTCATAGATCCAATGGTGTGTAAAATACATCTTTTTGGTCCTATCATTGAATGTCTTTCTCAAGCTAAGGGTTGCAATATGCAAGCCATGGAGAATCTATAGCAACATCTCTCCAAAGGAGAGAAGGAACTAGCAAGAATTGACTCCAAATGCACACAATTCCAAGCACCTAAACAAGCACAATTCAACATGTCATCATATAAGACTTGTGATGTGAAAACAATGATAAGATTGGTAAGCCCAATCATTCCTCATAATCTACTAATTCATCAAGCTCATTTGGTAGTTTTGAGAAGCACACCAAGGGAATTAAGCAAATGGGTTATCATGGCCAACGCCTCAACAAACACAACCAAGGCATCATCATTCCCCTCAAGATAGGAACACGAATGCACAACACTAGTTTAGGATACACTAATTGTCATGCAAAGAGAGAAGGTTTCATATTCTTTTCACCATAGTCCAACATTGACAAAGCATCCACATCACACCTTGAAGCGAACCATTCAAGTGTCTCCACTCGCATGACAAGCAATTCTGGTTGACAAAGGCTTTTGTGCATACCCCAACAATGTGTTGCACATCAACAAGTTCACACCCCTCGACAATGCATCATGCAAAATAAACCTCAATCAAGTGCACAAACTTCTCAATCACCTCTTACACAACATCAAAACCAATCATGAAGTACATGCCACCATGTGCAATAACACTACATTGTTCAAACACACAATACACAAAGGTATCCTCAACGAATTCCCATAGCACACACCTCAATTACAGAGCTTGTTCATGGAAAAAAAGCTATGTTGTATACGGTGAGCATCACTCCTTAAAAATGGTGTTTACTGACAAAATTAATTTTCAAAGGAGATGGAAAAAGAAGTGCAATTTGATTCCAATTTTTATTTAAAATAATATTTAGAATCTATAGACAAAATTACACAAATCACTAGTTTACATCATCTTCAAATTCCTCACGGTTTAGCCGCTATAGGTGCTCGAAAGTGAAGATTTAGTTAGAAAAAATCAGTTCAGTGTTCAGTTTGGCCAAAAATTGTAAACCAATATTGTGGGATCACCCTTTGGTGTGTTTTGTGCGAGTTAGAGATTTGTTAGAGTAGTTTCATTAGATTTTTGTTTGGGGCTATTGTGTTTAGACATAGCGTAATGTTCTTTCCTTTATTTGAATTGATCTAATTGGAGGGGAATGTTGAGATTTTAAATTGCATCTATAGCTAGTCATAGGTTAGTTTTAAATGAATAAACATTAGAGTGTTAAGAGTATATAAACAAATGAGTTATGCATTGTCCATACTTACATAAAAAAATAAGTGCCAACACATTTAAAAAAAAAAAACAACTCTAATATGCATTTGTTGCACGTCACGTGGTAGTGTATTGTGCACACTCAACATGGTAGTGCATTATGCACATTCAACATTATTGTACATGCAACGCAACAAAGAGCACAACATATTACACAAGGGGATAGGATTCAAAGTGAATGAGTGATGTGAAACCCAATTTTGTTCACACTACAAAGATAATGGCAACTAAATTAAGGTGTGGTTTCACTTTTTGTAAAGCCTCAACGGAGAACATTAATAGGTGCCCCCATTTGGCTTGTTATGTGAAAGTGGTTTATTCATGCCTCCATAACACAATATAAATTTAACCAGTTAATTAAGTACCTAATCATACTAGTACTATTATGCAATTATATGTGAATAATTGATTTAACAAACACACATTTGTCCCATATCACCAAAGTTAAATCTAAAAATATTATAGCACATACCTAATTACTAATTTAAAATTATCAATAAAATACAAAATTAAACTAGCTAAATATAAAAGAATTTCAATCACAAATTGAACATTTATTTTGAATTAATATTTTTAAATTGGTATAGATTTAAACTACACATTATTGAATCACTCAATTATAATTAAACTACAAATGTATGTTTAGTTGGTTATATTTAAATATCTATTTATTTACTTATTATTATTATCGCTGTTTTGGACATGATTTCTTGCAAAGCCATATTACAAGAACAAATTTAATTTTAAGCACTAATTCAATTATTAACAATATTTATTAAATTTCACCAAACCTATGCACTAGAACTTAAGCATGCATTATATTTAAGTTGATTTGATTTATAATAATTACTTCGACTTTAAAATATAATTTAATACATTAAATTACTCAACTAAATTTAATTAAAGTGAGCAATAATTCAAAATTGTGTTATAAATTAGAGCTTTCATAAAACCTTGAAAGTATATTATTTAAAGAGGCATAACCCCCTCTCCTCTCTTACCCCATGTCCCCATGTGATTGCTTAAGTGCATTTTCTACTTAAATTTGAACAATTAGAGTCCTTCCATAAAAAAATATTATGAAAAAAAAGAAAATTTAGAATCTTTCCTTATTTTAGTGGAGCAACTATTGTTTAGGAATGGAAATAGGTTGTAAAAAAAGGAGGGGTTAAAAATAAATAGCAACTAACTGTTGGAATTGACTGATTCAATTCATAGCTCTCATGAAACACCTGCAAGCAATTACCTATCACAATAGAGAAGATCAATAACCTGAGAATTATTATTGATGCAAATAACCATGATAATTTTACAAATGAATGTGCATGCTTATATAAGAAAAGCACAAGCAAACCCTACATGCGGATTAACAAGATAGTGACAAGTGTATTAATCACGCAATGAGACAACTTGTCCTAAATTTAGTCTAATCTAATAATAAGAATTAAACTAAAGATTAAAATGCAACTCCTAAGTTTAGCTTAAGTGAACTAAAATAAAAAAATACCTCTAATAGTTAATTACTGATAAAAGAAGCTAAATGAATGCAGAATGGGTCTGGGCTACAAGGCCTAATGAGGTACCCATGCACAAGCAACTGAAATCTCTCATAACTAGAGAAAAGGAAAAAACCACGTGGGAAAATCTCCGCTCCAAAAGAAAGAAAAAGAAATGACTGCACTAGTGAAAGAAGGATAGAAGGAGGACTCGATGTGACCCCCCAAGGACTGCTTCTGTCATGCAAGTACAATAGATGTCCCCCCAATAGGAGAGAGAAAATGAGGATATGAATCCCCCTCATAATGAAAGAGCTCCCGTGTCAATGATGTACGCCTGAAGACTAAATATGATCCATTGCCTGCAAACAACATTTCTCCCCTTAGGAAGAAAATGATCCACTAGTGATTGGAGAAGCCAATCCCAAATGATGGGTGATACTGGAATCCAAATCCAAATGATGTGTGCCTTTGAAAAGTGCTCACGTGACCTCATGTCGGAAAGAGATGATGTCGATCCAGAATCCTATGAAGACTGATATAGAACAATTTGCAAAGGCGGTGAAGATGGTGGGCCAACAACAATGATGTGGTTGTCAACAAAGAGGAGATGAATGCTCTCAAAGTAATCCTCCAGATCTACAATATAGGACTCTACAAACAAGGATGATATGTCTGTGAGATACGAATCCCAAGTAGCTATGTCTGGAAGATGTATAATGTCCTATTGCACTGAATCTATAAGGCCCAAAGTTGTGACGATGCCAAGTTGATCGAGAACAATAGAAGATGATGATGTAGTCTCAATCTGTAGAGTGGGAACATGAAGGCAAGTCTTTGAACCATCGGAACATGCAAGACCTGTGATGTACTTAAGCTCCTCTAAAGTATCGTCATCAAAGGCTATGAAATCTACATATGCAAGAGGGATGAGACAATCTACAATAGGATCCTTTGCGTATGTTGAGATATGAGGGTCTCCACGGATCTCCCAAAGTCATGTCCAAAGTATGTGGGGATATTCAATGTCCTATACAACATAGATAGTGTCAAGATCAACACTAGAACATATAACCCCTATAATATGATCTTTGATGATGCCCCATGCTGATAAACTCCCTGGTGTGTCTGGTGTAGGTATGAGTCCATATAGATAAGGAAAAATATCAAGCCACTTGAGATGTGTCAAGATGCCATTTCGCCAAGACTCGCAATTGTCCTTGTCCAAGTTGATCACAAAAAGATGAACAAAAAATCCCAAGATACTCAAATGAAAAAGTCAGAGACTAATGATCTCAATATTGATAAAGCAGATCGAAATATGTCATCTCACGTAAATAGATCCTTTCCAAGTGCCAAGACGTCCAAGTAATTAAGCAAAGTGTGAAAACAAAATAATGAATAAAATGTACTTGGGACAGATTCTGAAAAAAGTGCATGAATAGATCTGAAGAGCTCTGAAATACCTTTCCAACATCGTTTGGATCGTGAAAATCGAAGATATAGGCAAAAAGTTATGAGCTTGGAAGCACAAAATGAAGATCTGAAATGGACTGAGAATAACAAGAACCACTAGCAAAATCTGATGATGAGACCTATACCACTGGAAAGTTCGTGGAACTAACTTTCAGACGATATCTCATTTGCCCGATTTCGACACCGTATGCCCAAGTTATGCCAAAAAGAAAAAAAAATGATCCTTTAGAGCAAATCAGGGCTAAGAGGGGGGGCTGAGTGGTCGTACGTTTGGGTGACGTCAGCATGACATCATCATTTCATGAGCTTAAATTTGACAGGCATATGGCCATCACCACAAAAAAGCCCCTACCTTGCCAAATTTTTTTGTCGATTGCCGAGAAAAATACGACTGGAATATTCTGTTTAACCCCCAAAATCTCGTAGGGAATATTCCCTCGATCTTAACACTGCCGCTTTGTACTGCTAGTTGATGGATTTAGGGGGTTGGTTTATATTTAGCTGAACTGTGAGAAGGATGGTGCCAAAATGAATTGTCGACTACTGATTTAAGAGGGTTGTTGGCTATGTGGAGCTCATGTTGGTCCCACGGCCTGCTGATTTGACAACACAAGGTACAGAGTATCCTTCGACTGTACAATGATTTTTTTTAAAGCTTTTTAATTTGCTTTTTGATTTTGATTTTTTTGTTTTTGATTTTTCAATCCAAAATTTTGATTTTGCAGAAAGATTTAATTGGAAAAGCAAATATATATATTTTTTGATTTTCAAGAAATAAAAATTGAAAAACTTGATTTTTTCAAAACACCTGTACTGCACACCTGCACAAAAATCGAGACAAAATAAGGCTTAGATCTGTATGGATTTGTGTGCCCTTAAAATAATTTTTCCTTTCATTGCAACTGCTCGGATTTGAGCAAAACGATAGGTGATCTTAAGGTTTTTGGCTACTCTAGACGCGATGGCGAGGTCCGTTTTGCTTCAGGACACACCAAAACTTTGCTCAAGGTCAGATCCCTCCAGAAATTGAATAGGGGGCTACAAATTCGGGCTCTGATACCAAGTTGGAATTGACTGATTCAATCCACAACTCCCATGAAACACTTGCAAGTAATTACCTATCACAATAGAGAAGATCAAAAGCAAGATTGTGCTCAATAACTTGAGAATTATTATTGATGCAAATAACCTGGATAATTTTACAAATGAATGTGCATGCTTATATAAGCAAAGCACCAGCAAACCCTACATGTGGATTAACAAGATAGTGACAAGTGTATGAATCTCATGCAATGAAACAACTTGTCCTAAATTTAGCCTAATCTAATAATAAGAATTAAACTAAAGATTAAAATGCAACTCCTAAGTTTAGCTTAAGTGAACTAAAGTAAAAAAACCTAAATAATAATTAATTAATTATTGGATAATGACTTATTTACTCCAACACTAACATTGATAAAAATATCATGTAGCTTCACAAAAAAAATTCCCTCCTTAACACTTGCCTCCAATTTTTCCCTAAAAAAAAATAGTTATTTTAAATTTTTTTATACTATTCAAAAATAATAAGCAAAAAAATAAAATCATGAGACCACCAACTCTACAAATAACTCCTTAAAAAGTTGAGCAATAACCAAAATAAACTAAGCAATGCATACAACCTTACTTTTATTGAGTAATTTTTTTTACAAGTTTTTTTTTTGTTGTGTTTGATGAATAGATAGATATCTATATTAATATAAAGATATAATTACAAATTCACAAAAAAAGGGGCGGTTGGTAAAAAGGCACACCCCAAATGTCACATGGGTAGAGCCCAGAAAAACAAAAAATACATGGGCCCAACCCAGAAAATCCAAAATATCACATGGGCCTAGCCCAAAAGTCTAATAACAAAAAGAAAAATTAAGCAGTCAAGGCAGTGCTAGTAGATCTTGGAGGTCCTTGTCATCCAGATTTTTCCCCCATACATCAATGGGGTTTGGAGTGACGTCAAAAGGAGCACCCCAACCATCATCAACTTTATCTTCATCTTTTTTTTTTCTTTATCCTCGCGCCGAGGCGAGATTGCAAAATTCAACTGCGGAAAACTTTTGCCACTGGAGGGCCAACCAGAACCAGAAGCAGGCAGAGCATCAGAGGGCCACCTAGAACCACCACCACCACTCCTCGGAGCACCACTAGAGTGTCAGCCCTGACCAGGACGCGATGGAGGAGAATGAGCCTGCCTGGGAGGCTGAGAATCTCGCTGAGTAGGAGGCTGAGAGCGGGATCGCGCGGAGTCACTCCGGTTCCGGCCCCGAGAAGGCGACTGACAGCGGGAGGAGGAGGGCGAATAAGGGATCCGAGCCACAGTACAAGGGGCATCGCCCCAATGGTCAAGAAAAGGAAAAAAAAAGAAAGGCAAACTCAAGACTTCATCCCCCTCACTTTGTATTACAGACTTGATGGATGAATATGCAAACCTATCACTACATTTTTCTCTTAGCTATTATATCTTCAAGTATACTTTTTCTCATAGTTGCATGTAGCAAGTTACAAAATCTGTAAGCAAATTCTACTATCTTTTCATATATTCATAAAGAAAATGAGTGTTGTATGGATGTGTTATATATATACTTTTTTGTCTTTATTTTTTTAATAAAAAAACTATTATATAACTGTGTTTTATACTTTTTAATAAGTACAATGTAGAAAAAAAAATCAAAATTAAATTATTTTTTAATTAAAAAAAATTCTAAAGAGATGTGAGTGGTGACTCCTCCCATGGCAGTTGTGCCTGTTTTGGAAGACACCACTTCCATGAGGGGGCCACCCTCCCTTGCGAAGTAATGTTGGGCGGGGAAGGGTCAAGCCCCACTTCACATATAAATATACCCTTAGAATAGCTCTCAAAAACAAAAACAAAAAATTATAGTTCTTTCCACAAAAATATGAAGATTTTTCATAGAATGTGTAATTTTTATTGCATGTTTTTCATAGACCAAACCATTTTTATTTGTAAGAGATGCACAAATTTGAGACAATACCTGCGTGTTCTTCAATATGATTGAACTACTTGCTCACAACTAGATGCTCATTGTATGATAAACTTTCTATCAGTGTCATTGTTCTGGTACATTTCAGATCATCGTTCTAGACTTTCTTTCAACCTCAATTTTCTAGCACATTATAAGATTTATTTCACGAATAGATATTGTGTAACTTGTCCTTAACATGTCAATGCCCCTATATTCCTTCAACGTATGGATTGCAATTTCCTTCTTGTGTTTAAATCCATGTCTTCCTTCAACGTTTCTGAATTTTCTTTCACTCTTCCTCCCTTTCTTCAAATGCCCATGACTCACGACCATGATTTACCATTTACCATTTTTGGTCTTCCTCGAGATCGTTAATAAAATGTAAGGAGTGTCAACTCTTGTGTCGCATTTGGCTTACAATCCCATACATATTTATATCCCTATTCATTTTGATTTCACTCATTTTTGACCTAATTCAGAGATATTCATTCACCACCTCAAAATTAGCATTTTATCCCTTCTAAGTTCATTTCTAAGGGAGGCAAGATTGACCTAGATCAACCCTAAGCAGCTTGGATATGGCCCAACTTCAAAACTTCAAATTTAAATTCTGAATTTCTCAACTTGTTATAACAGTCATTATGAGCTGACCTAGCACATGTTTCATGTGACATGTTATATTAAGGTATTTAAAGACATTTATTGTTCCTAAAAAATATAGAAGAGAATACTTACATCACATTTCAATTCTAAGGGGCAGTAAAACAATCAAATCAACATCATGATGTAACTATTTGCATGTTTGTGAACATTGCCTTTGATCTTTCCCATTGCCATTAATTTGGTACAAGGGATTAGACATGGGAGAAATTGTTCAACTATATAGTCAACAAGCTCCTCAACTATGTCTCTAGACACCACCATGACAGATTCAAATATCTAGAAGGCAAAAGCAAATAGGTCTTCATGCACAATTTCTACCAAATCAATCAATCTTTTGTGTCTTGAATCATTCTCATCACAAAGGTCAATCCCATGGGCCATGGGTTTGACCTAGCCAAAATTTGAGAGCAACCCAATTCAGATTTTGGGGTTTAGCTTCAAAGCAAGAAGTTGGGATTTTGGGTCATAGTTAAAAAATTATGTTCAAAACAATAGACAACTATCTATTGACCACCAAAATTAGCTATGTTTTTAATTTCTATTATTTTCAGATTGCTTATCATATTCATTGAACCTAATTTTCATGAAGGAATCCACTTATTTCTTTATAATATTAAAGAAGAAAGATTTAGGATAGGAACTGAATAGAGATAAGTGATCATGTTCTCTTGGATAAATAAAACATTACGTAAGTGCTAAACCAAAGAAAGGCATCTTCGAGAAATCGAGTAAGTCCTATGGTCAGCAAATATTATTTATGAAAAAAAAAATTCAGTGGAAACATAATAACCTGCTCTAGTAACTTGATCTAAAACATTTGATGCATGGGGCTGAGTACCACTGTTGTAGCCCCCACGCCATCTGCTTGCCAATCTCAATGCTCTTTACTAATTCAAATATCGTGTCTAAGATTTTGGGGATGCTTCTACACATCCTCCCATGTTCCCTGCTCCCTTCCCTCGTACCGAAAATGGGGATTTTGTGGAACATAAAATTATGCTTCAATGGGTTGAAAGTTCAGAGATCAGACAAATCTGAAATGACAAAATTTGTGTTCATATGGATAAACCCCATTTATATAAAGTGGTTCTTAACACCAGGTAGCATGAAGTCCCAAGCTACTCCACTTATGCTAATACTAGGTAACTTAAAGTCGGTAGATATGAGATTGCCCTATTTCTAATTTGTCAAGTTTCCAAATCATATGAATTTGAAAGTCTGTTTAGTCAGCATTTAAGAAAAATAAATTTATAGATGATTCCAAAATGGATTTTCCTTATGCATATTTCCTGTGCCAAACAAATTGCTCTCAGACAATGAATCACATGTAGTTAAATTTGAAAGTCTGTCGGCCAGCACTTAACAAAATAATTTGGAGACGATTCCACACTAAATGAATTTTCCCTATGCATATTTCCTGTGCCAAACAAACTGCTGTCAGATAATGAATCTCGTATAGTAAAAAACTAAGAAACGTATCAAAAGAATCACTGTATTTTCAAATAATTTAAACCTTCCATCTGCCCTTCTTGTTCCCTGCAAAGTAATACAGATCCTCCTTGGACCACCATAGTTTCGGTGCTCATTCAGCCATATCCCCTGAAAACATATCTATTATAGTTAATGAAATAGCATGTATGATTAGTAATTTAGTAGTAATACATGAGAACCATAGTATCACTCCATTTACATAGCATTGACATGGCATCACAAAAGTGTAAACGGAATTCAATTGCTTGGTTCCAAAACAGCTAAAACTTAGGAAATTAAACAATGATGATCTAAATGTAATAGACAGTGATAAGAATTAAATATATTAAATAAAAAAATACCAAATATTAAGAAAACCATTAGGATTTAAAAAAATATTTTACTTTACATGAGAGTGGGTATTAAAAAACAAAAACTGGTCCTAAAATAGAAGACTATGTTGTTATGGAGCAGGACCTACTACTTTAGGGATAGTCCAATGCAGAGCCTCATTGAGTTGTAAATTAAAAGAAAAACTCCTGACTGCTGTATAAAATTTTAATTCTCAAATAAATCTATTCAAACTGTTTTTTTTTAAATGCCTTAAAACCATAGTTCCATAGGGATGAGTCCACCCTGAGAAACCAATGTTTTGGAAGCCGGGATATCCTACGGATGCATAAAAAACATCCATCTCGCTGCCCCCAGCCACCACCAATGAGGTGGTGACATTTCTGAGATGACCTGCAGAAGTAGGGTATGTCTCCAGGATGTTCCCTTGTTGGGGATGTGGTGGAGATGCCTTGACATCCCCAGGATGACCTAGGCACTTCAAGAAATCCCTCGATTATATCAGGGAGGCTGGAAAGTCCCCACAGCCTGGGCAGCGATAATGTTCATTTTTTAAATTAAAAAGAAAAAAACAAAGTTTCTGTGTGTCATGATAATGATTTTGATTTGTGTCAAAGCTTTGAATAGCATGTCAAAATGATGTTCATTTTTTAAATTAAAAAGAAAAAAACAAAGTTTCTCTCTGTCATGATAATGATTTTGATTTGTGTCAAAGCTTTGAATAGACGAACAATGTTATGGCATGTCAAAATGTTGTTCATTTTTTAAATTAAAAAGAAAAAAACAAAGTTTCTCTCTGTCATGATAATGATTTGTGTCAAAGCTTTGAATAGACAAACAATGTTATGGCATGTCAAAATGATCATTTTTTAAATTAAAAAGAAAAAAACAAAGTTTCTCTCTGTCATGATAATGATTTTGATTTGTGTCAAAGCTTTGAATAGACAAACAATGTTATGGCATGTCAAAATGATTGACCTTGGACGAAAGAAGAAATATTTACACAATATTGGAGGAAAAATAGACTAGTCAAATTTAAAACAGCTGTTATAGTTTTTATTTATCGAGACTCGGATTTACTCTCTTAGCTATTACTATTTTCGTTTCTGCTGAGCATATATATATTAATTAATAATATATATAAAAAACACTGAAAGTTATCATTGTCGAGGCGTCTATTGACTTGAGGAAAAATATTTACATCTTCATTAATGTTATTTTCAAAAGTAATATATGATTTCATTGTTTCTTTTCAAAATAAAGATAATTCTGTTAAAAAAAATATATGAATTTCAATTTTTTATAATTGATATTTT
Source organism: Sequoiadendron giganteum (assembly GCA_007115665.2). NCBI lineage: Eukaryota > Viridiplantae > Streptophyta > Pinopsida > Cupressales > Cupressaceae > Sequoiadendron > Sequoiadendron giganteum. The sequence continues at coordinate 333,531,906 of CM021105.1, read as the reverse complement.
TTCTTTACTTAACATTGTTCTTCTTAAATTTTAAATATAAAATCTTTTTAAAAATTTTTTTGATCTTGAGATGCTTTTCAAAAATATAGAATGTATTAGCTCTATTTTTTTTTAGTTTTCAATGTATTATATTATTTTACTTTAGATTTAAAAATATTTTATTAAAGAGTAGGAAAAATACTTCATATTACATAACAATTTTTTAAAAAAATTACTATTTTTACTATTCTATGTTTTATTTTGTTTTGTTTTTTATAAAAGTATAATAAATATTATATATTTATGTATAATTTATTATTTTATTGATGCAATAATAAAACCTACTTTTAAAAGTAGTTCTTTCAGTAAACTACAAATATTAATTCTTAAATTATATTAAAGAAAAATAAAACAACTCTTCTCTTAAATAAATAAAAAAGTTATCAAGGTGAATAAATTAGTCTTTATCCCATTCTTATTTAAACATAAAGTTAGCCTTCACCAAAACATCAAATTAAATTTGTTAAGTTTTTATTGATACAGACTCACATACTCGTTGCTTTCACTATTTAATGTTTTCAGCGTAATAACAAGTTTCTTAAAACAAAGAAGAATACAAATAAAAATATTTATAAATACAATGATGCACATAAAAAGACTAATTAATGTGATGCAAAAAGATTAGAAATAATTAAATAATTTAAAATTATTTAATTAAAGTGGTTGGAGGAAAACGATTAATTAATTAAATAATTAAAAATCATTTAATTAATTTTGATGAGGAAAAATGATGAATAATTAAATAATTTAAAATTACTTAATTAAAGAGGAAAATGTGTCAAATAATTTTTTTAAAAATAATTAATAGTGATGAATAGATTGATGTCGAGAAGATGATGGTTTAGACAAATGCGTTAGTCATTTTTAGGTGTCTACAAGATGATTCTCATCATTTAAGTAGGTTATGGATTGTTGTTTGATTGTCTCTTGGGCTCAAATCAATTCATCGGTATCAAAGCTTGAAATTTTGTTACATCAATTGTAATCTAACACAAAATCAATATCAAATGCAAGCCTATATTTGATGTTGTAGGTATGGGCAAAGGGAGCAGCACAATATAGATCTCCAAGATGGAAGGCTCCCTTTTGACATCTTACAATAGGAACAAACATATATTCATGATGATTAAACATCTCCAATACTAGAATCAACAAATGCATGAAACTCTCCACTCACAAAAGAATGGCTTCAAAACCATCTTGGAGTAGTTCATAGATCCAATGGTGTGCAAAATACATCTTGTTGGTCCTATCATTGAATGTCTTTCTCAAGCTAAGGGTAGCAGTATGCAAGCCATGGAGAATCTATAGCAACATCTCTCCAAAGGAGAGAAGGAACTAGCAAGAATTGATCCAAATGCACACAATTCCAAGCACCTAAACAAGCACAATTCAACATGTCATCATATAAGACTTGTGCTGTGCAAACAATGACAAGCTTGGTAAGCCCGATCATTCCTCATAATCTACTAATTCATCAAGCTCATTTGGCAGTTTTGAGGAGCACACCAAGGGCATTAAGAAAATGAGCTATCATGGCCAAGGCCTCAACAAGCACAACCAAGGCATCATCATTCCCCTCAAGATAGGAACAAGAATGCACAACACTAGTTTAGGATACACTAATCGTCAAGCAAAGAGAGAAGGTTTCATATTCTTTTCACCATAGTCCAACATTGACAAAGCATCCACATCACACCTTGAAGCAAACCATTCAAGTGTCTCCACTTGCATGACAAGCAATTCTGGTTGACAAGGGCTTTTGTGCATACCCCAACAATTTGTTGCACATCAACAAGTTCACACCCCTCAACAATGCATCATGCAAAATAAACCTCAATCAAGTGCACAAACTTCTCAATCACCTCTTGCACAACATCAAAACCAATCATGAAGTACATGCCACCATGTGCAATAACACTACATTGTTCAAACACACAATACGCAAAGGCATCCTCAACAAATGCCCATAGCACACACCTCAACTACATGTCACCACTACCTAGTAGGGGGCATACAACTAGAGTGTTGGAGCTTGCGTCCATGTGATCTTTGTGGAAAGAGCAACCATTCACAATCCACTTGTTGGCTCTCAAATATCCACACACATGCTAAAGCAACACTAAAGGTGAATTGACCCAACCAGAAGGGGTAAAGTTCCTCCCTCTTTGCAATGTGCCTACAAGTGCACATCTTCTAATGTTATCAATGCATCAAATACCAACACATTCCCACATCCTCTAGAACCGAAATGAAGCATGCTCGCCTTTCTAGCTCAACAGGTCACATTTGCACTTACGTAAAAAGTTTCTAGTTCTTGTCAAGACTGAAGCAGATAAAGTTTCTCAACTTCACTTCCGAATGGTCGAGCACCATGCTAAATAATAGCATCTACACACACTACTCCAACTAGCTCATCCAAGAGTTAGCATCATGCAATTCTAACTAGCATACCCAAAATTAGTGTCATCACCACACTATTAACATTCTTTGAATTTGTTGTTTTCTTAGGATCTGTATCTTTCTACAATCCACTCACATCTAGGAAGTGTCCATACATTCCTTGAAAAGGCAACATGAATACATCTACTCCCTCTCCTTTTCAAGTTAAGAGTATAGGGATATCACATGCATCCCTCAACATCCACAAACATCCACAAAAAGAGCATCATTTTCAGCAGCGATAACACTTGCATTCTTGGTAACTTGAAGATTCACCACAAATAGGGACATTTGCTATTCAAGAAAAAGGCGAATGATCAAATTCTTGTACTATGTGGGCTTCTTCAAAAGTCCTTGGGTAGAGATAAACTCTTTTGTGCTACATCTACATAATCCATTTGATTCAGCCTAGATCAGCAAATAATCACATTTGCATCACCGCGTATCTTAGGTTAACTAGCACCATTTGATTGACTCACCCCGAGTCAATGCATACATATTTGGTCACACCCCATTTCTATGTCAATTTCTCTAGGCACAACAGAATGCAATGGAGGACCATTGCTCCTCAAGAAAGAGTGAATGATCTAAGCACAACCATGCATGCTAGTTCATCAGCTCAGACAAGCTTCTTTAGTCCATACCAAAACACAATGGGGGTCATCACTCCTCGAGAAGGGGTACATTATTATCAAGGCATAGCCTTACACATTGGACCATGAACACAATTGCTTGTTCTACCTCCCTTGTGCATCCAAGCATAGCACCCAAATGTCTTGTGCATAGATGCATATCCAACAGTAGCACTTTGCATGCAGCCACACAAGCATGAGCCTTAGCAATTCTATTTACAGCTGTACAACATCAAGAGTCCCTTGTGTGCAAGCTTTAAAAGCTCTGCATTGCTTCTTCAATATAATGTTTCACATATGCTTTTATACCTCTCCACATTGTGCACTACATCATATGCTCTACACATGCTCTACCTTATGCAACTTTGTATTTGACCATATGTGTGCAACATATGAAACATCAACATCCACATGTTATGCTTCCATATGTTCACAACACCAACAAGGCCCCACCACCACAAGAAATGGCTCCATACAAGTTTGACATTTGGCACCATACGCATCCAGCACATGGCAGTGCCCCATGCCACATGTAATATAATCTGCAACATGTGTTTGACACTCGGCAACATCTTATCCACACATGCCACATGACAATACATGTTAGAATAGATGTGGCTATTAGCTGTCAACCTTCACCTATAAATATCAGCGTTGTACACCTAATATAAGGGAGTCAACAAGAAGAGCCATTAGAGCATATAACTTCAAAGTCTAACACTCCAGCCCAGTGAGTCCAACGCTCTAGTTCGGAAAGTCAAGCGCTCGATGCAAGCATCAACAAATCAGCATGATCTACACATCTAATAAAGCCTCCTGTGCAATCTAGTCAAGTCAGGAAAGACGTTTCATCCCTTTCTTGATCAGATTAGTTCTCTTCTCTACTGTTTTTTGTAATGAATACACTTATGTATGTATCCCTATTTTGGTATTGAATAGAAGTAGCATTTCTGCCAATGTCTCTTTTGTTGTACCCCAAATTAAAAAATTTGCTACACTAAGGCATTTTGAAGAAATGGTAAAAAGTCTCGTCAAAAACTGTTAGAAAGGTCAAAAAATGGTCAAAAACTCAAAATTTTCAAAATTTGAGGATATGGGTCTGCTCAGAGCGACCTTGTCTACAAAACCCAGATCTCAATTTTTTGGCCCTAAATTTTAGGAAATTTTCTAAAAATAGACTTCTTTCTAGGTTTTTTTGGGTTTCTTCTCAAATGGATGCTAACAAAAAAAATTTTAAATAGAAAATCAAACTCCAGGGGTTCAAACTGATTTTGACTGGCTTAAAATACTTCCTCATCAAGTTGGTCTAGTCAGAATCGTCAAAAGATCAATTTTTCTCTAATGGGTCTATTTTGCCTTTTTAGAAGCCAAATCAGGAGCTCCAAGGTCATCAATGAAGGTTGCTTAACTGATAGGTGCCAGATTCGAAGTCTCAAGCACTACACAGATCAAGAAATGATGACAGATGTTCAAGGAACGAGGAACAAAGGAAGGAGGTTGAAGAATCTTGAAAATTGAGAAAAATTGACTAAGTCTAGAGATGCTAGGTGTTGATGTTTATGGCAGCGTCGTGGTCTTCTTCCAGCGATCTCCTTTACTACTTGTGATAAATTAAATAATAGCCAACGGCTATTTAATTTATAAGAGACTTCGATTTATGAAAAGGCACAATTATGAAGAAGCTCGAATTTAATAAAGAAATGTTTTATTTAATGAGGCCGACATCTATTCATGAAGGGTCGTGATTTCTAGAAGCCGACTCCATGAGACTTAGAGGCACGTCTTCCTATTGGAGGCCGACATGATCAACTTGAAGTGATGTGTCTCTCTTCCTCTTGTATATATACACATTCATCCATTGCATTGTATTATTCTTTCATTCAGTTCATTATTATTCTTTGGAGTCAAGTGCGAATTATATAGAGGAGAGAGCGATTTCTGTAGAAGAGCAGATTATTGTTCCTTGAAGGCTGAGTTTCTAATCAGCGATTTACATCTGGTAGTATCTGTGTGTGCATCAATTTGTGGTGTTCCTACTAGCCTTCATATCGGCCTCTTGTAAAGGAGACTATTTGTGTTATCATTCGATATATAAGTGATATATTGTTGTTGGGTTTTTCTCCCTCAAGTGGAGGGTTTTCCCAAGGTATCTGCTGTGTTCTTGTGTTGAATTTTGAATTAATTTATGTATCTTTAATCTGATCATAAAAACCAACACTAGGTGCCCCTACCTAGTCCAAGCACCTAGCCATTCATGCCTTAGAATATTTTTCAACCCCAGTTGCCGAACACGAAGCAAAGCATGAGGAACAAGGGAGAAAGTTGAAACTGGAGAATAAAGGTGCCCCTGCTAACCAGGGGCGCCCAACTTTTCAAGGAGCCAAATGATGGAATTAGGGTTTGTGTTTCTAAGGTGTCTTGGTCAAAATTATTTCGGCTCCATAGAGAATCCAACAACAGGTCCATCAGATCAAGCTATCAGCCGGAATCTCAGATCAAATGGAGAAGTTTCATCAAAGAAGCAAATTGCAAATTGTGAAATCATTGAAAAATATTCTATCTCTAGGATCATTGGGCACCCAAGCTAGCCAAGGGCGCCAAGGGTTTTGGAGGACCTAATTCGAAGATTAGGGTTCGCAAATATGATAACTGTCTTCGGAATTCTACCAGCTATCCAATGGATGTCTCAGCTCAATCATCAGTTTCGTCTATCACCAAAAGTTGCAAATCAAACAGAGGATAGAGCATGGAAGATCAAGTTTGAAGGTTGTATATCAAGTAAAAATGGTTAAGTCTCGTGATCATGGGCGCCCAATCTTTTGGATATTCAAAAGTCAAAATTAGGGTTTGTTGCCTCCAACAGCTCTCCTTCAAATTTGAACAAGCTTTTTAGTGGATATCTTGGGGAGCTCATCAAATTTGTCAAGTATCAGATATGTTAGGTTCAATAGAAGGTAAAAACACTTGCAAAATGAGAAAAGTCAAAAGAAAGATGAAAATCTCATAAAATATTCTAACTCTGGAGGTGTTGGGCGCCCAAGCTTTTAACCCCCTAAAAAATCAGTTTTCAGGAAATATCTCTAGGAGATCTTTCACAAAATACTTTAGGCTATCCAACCTATTTGACAGCCAGTTCATCGGGCCAATCAAACTACCAGAATTGAGGATTCATTTGAAGGTCAAAGACCATGAACAATTTGGAAAATCACAAAAAATGTTTATCTGGACAATAAAGGTGCCCCTGCTAGCCAGGGGCGCCCAACATTTTGAGGGCCCAAATTCAGTTTTTAGCATGAGCAACCTCTAGAACAATCTTGCCAAATTCAATCAAGCTTCGCAACGGAGTAGTCAACTAGTTGATAGGATTCATTCAACGTTCGGAAATCAAGATCAAACTAAGGTCAAAATCAAGCAAAATTTAGAAATTTCAAGAAAAATGGCTAAGTCTGCCAAGAAGGGCACCTAAGTTTCCATGCCTTAGTGAAATTTCCAAATTTTCACGATTCAACATTCGAAGTAGTGTCCACATTCGATGAACCTGGCTTAGGATTGGCTTCAAAGTTTTAAAGTTGGAGAATAAAGCGTTTTTCTTCCTCAAAACCTATTTAAGAAGGCTTTGGCATTCATTAATCACTTTTTACGGATTGGCATCCAGAGGAAGGAACGTATCTTTTTCATCTCATCAAGATTTGAAGGCCAAAACGTGGTGCTTTTTCAAAGTTCTTCATATTTTCATGATCAATATGCATAGAGGCTCGCTTTTTCATGCTTAATTTTTCTAGGGCATCATTTTTCAAAAGAAGGGGGTCATCTTTTTCAAAATTCAATCATCTGGGTCCGCTTGATTTCTGGTTCTCTTCAACTTTGGAAAATCTCAAGTTTTCAAGAATCTGCTTTTTTCATGCTTTTTCGGAAAAAGCTCGGCTTTTTCGAAATTTAATCATTCAGGTCCTTCTAGAACGTGATTCTCTATAAAACCCAGGTCCCAACTTTTTCTGGAAAATTGCTTTTCAAGATTCTATTTTCAGCAGTTCGCACAAAAAGTTTCTAAACATATTCGAGTTTACAATCAAAATCAAGATTTTCAACATGCAGCACTCTCCACTTGAAATCAAGAACAAATCAGCTTTTTGGCGGATAGAATTTTCCAAATTATCAGTGAATGAGTCACCTCTTTGGGGCAGCGATATTTTTCGAGAATAGAACTCAAAAGCAGCAATTAACTCAACGCTTTTTCCGAGTTTTCTTGCTATTCTTGTCTCATGCTTATCTATTCTTTGTGAGAGAGAAAAGAATCAAGCTGTAATAGTTGAAACTTTCCCTGTTTTTGCTTTCAATAGGTTGTTAGATAGTTATCTTGTTCTAGTTTTAGAAATAAAGCTTGCAAGTTGGCAAGTCTTGTTGTGAAAGCAAGGAGATTTTAGGGTCCCCTACTCCTTTGCTCGTGTATAAATAAGGGCAGCCTTGCCCACTTTTCTTTAACAATTATTGTGATAGCAAATTGTTGAGCCTACTTTTTCCTATAAGTTGTTATTCAGTGTCAGTTCACTTAGTGTAAGAGCAAGCTTGTATGCCTACCTTTGTTGCAAGATGATGTTCAGTTTATGTGTTACTTGTGTCAATGTATTCTGGTTGATTGCTAAATTGTAAGCCTGTTGTTGCTACAATCCTGCTGTCCTAGAAGTGTAATCTTTGTTATTTGAAATTTGAGAAAAGGAAATCTTATGCTTGCTTTATTGCTTTGATCTATTGTCTCAAGTTTTCGTTTTATGTGTTTCACTTATATAATCTTTATTTCAGCTTGCATCTAAAGTACAATGGGTCTTAAGGTGTGCATTGGGAGTGAGTTTATGTGAGCTTTGTGTCAAAGAATCATTCCTTGTTTACTTTTAACTCAAGCTCTGAATTTACTTGAGTTGTTAAAAACGTCATTAGAGTAGGCTTAGTCGTAGTTGAAGTTCAAAAAGAGAAAATCTCAATTACGATGCTAGAGTTTTATAACCTTGTGCTCTTAGCTGAACAAAAAGATTGGCAATTAGTTTTAGTTTACTTTCTTTAAGCTACATCAGCAAAGAGGGAGCTTCCCCTCCTAATTTGAAGAGCAGTTTATCTCTTCGTGGTGTTACTAGCATTGTGAAGTTTGTCGGCTGCAAAGAAGTAGTGGCAATAGATTGTGAAACTCATGGGAATTAACTAGGAGCCACACGAGATATGTAAATCCAAATCATGAATGATTTCATTTCGGATTCTCTTCCCACAAATCAAAGTCATAGAGGTAACTCCAAGCTGTCATGTGGATTGGGATTTAAATTTTGTGCATTGGAGAGCATGAAAAGGCAGATTTATAATCACAAGATGAGGCATAATAATGAACTTGGTAAATTTCTATGACAAGGATTTTAATGCTTTATTCACGAATTGCAAATAAAGACAAAAAACATTTTTTGGATGTATAGCTCAAAGCCTCAAATGTTTGATGGACTATTGCTTGTTACTGACTAGGAAAGGAAAATATGAATGTTTCTAAGACAATTTTTACTTTCATGAGGGTTTTAGAAAATAGACATGGCTATATGGGAAAATTTTCAAATTACCAATAGTTTCTTGTCTATGTGCAAATGTGGATTAGAATATTCTTTAGACTAGTACAAAGGCAAAGGTTTGCTATAAGCATGAAGCAAATAAACTTGATAACTTATCCTAAGCATCAAAAAGGAAAATGGAAAGTCCCCAACGAAATGGACAATGAGAGTCCTTTTTAGTGATATATCACTAAAGGGAGAGACATTAGACCAAATTTTACCTCCACAATCTTCTAGCAAATACTCAATATATCAATATATAACTGGCCAATCTTAGAACACCTATGATGCATTCTTCTAGGGGTAAGTTGTTGAAGTCTTTCTAAAGACTTCTAAAACAAGCCATAGAATCCAATATCCTAGAACCAACTCACAAACTCAACACCTCACATTGGAAATGATATTGGATACAATTCTATTAGAAAAAAATGATAAACAGTGATATTATAAAACTCTACTTAAAATATAATTGCAAACTATAATGATTATTACAAAACATGTGCACAAAATATGCAATTTAACTACACAAGGCACCAGGTAGTCTAGCAAGAGAAACTAGCAAAGATGTAAAGTAAGCCTCAACTTAAACTACAACTCATTGGAGTGACACTCAATCAACTAATCAATCAATCATATTCTAACAACTAATAACTCTTAATCAATCTAGGCAATATTGACGTATAACAACAATTCACTCGTGTTTCAAGTACATAACTACACCTAGCTAGATGACTAGGTAATTCCAATATTCTAGGAATTATCCATAATAGTTTACAATAATTAGAGAATGCTAAGTAAGGCATATATGCTAAGCTAAGTGAAACTTAACATAATGGGTATTAGAGCTACACGCCAAATAAGAGAGTTATTTTATGTATTTATGCTAAACTAAGTGAAACTTGGCATTTACAAGGTGTATAAGTGCTCTACACCAACATACCCCCTTAAATTGAGCTTAGGGAAGTAAGATAGAAAGATTTAAAAACTAAGTGCAACAATAAATGCCTGATCAAGTACTCATACAATTATTGTATGATAATTTCAAGAAATGTTGAAAATGCCAAATGTCCTAATGGACTCCATTACATCTTATCGAAGTACATTCATATCCAACCACTTGCAGGCCCAAGAATGAAATGCAAATGAAAAGATTGACAAATGAAATGGATGGGACAACAATAAAATGTTCAAGAAAACTCATGTCATTCATCCATTGATCAAAATGTGATATAATGTACATATTTATCAATGGGAAATGACCATTCAGCTTCTAGTGTACCTAAGAAGTATAAAATATAAAATATTATCCTACTGCACCTAGGATTATGTAAAATAGTGTTACATCCCACCTTTAGACTGTAGGGGTAATAGTAAAACCACTGTTTTTGTTGTGCATTGGGCAACTTGTTTATAAATTATGGTGCCTCATTTGCTTGATATGAAGCTTTAGTCTTCTACAAAGGGTTTTGCTTGAGCAACGGCCTGTTGCCTTCTACAGTTTTAGAATTTTCAAGAACTAAGATATTGACTTGGTAAAGAGTTGAGGTTGGTTTCTCAAGTTGAGTTAGCTGTCCACGATGCTTTATCCCATTTTGATAGAATACCACACCCTTTTGCTATGAGATTTTTCACCACTGATAGAATACCACACCCTTTTGCTATGATATTTTTCACCACTTTATTTTGCGTTGATTGAAAACTCAACATTACTTCTAAGTGGTTAAATTTATGAGTTCACCACCATTTTCTATGTTGATTGAAAACTTCACATTACTTCTAAATGATGAAATTTGTAGGAGACTATTCCACTTTTGTCTCCAAGGAGAGTGAAAACTAAAGAACCTTCGCTAATTGCACCAATGAGTAACCCAAAAGTGTGCTAGCTACACCATACAACCTGAAAACTAGATAATCCAAGCTGATTGTGCCCATAAGTAACTCAAAAGTGTGTTGAAGCATGCACTGATTTTTTGTCAAGTAGAAAATGTCAACCACATTCCATCCACAATTTTTTAAATAAAGACACATGTCAACGCATAAAAAATGTTCATATGGTAGGAGAAAAATACATAAAAAATGAAGGCATATGATGATCTCGCCATGCATAGCAATCACAAAATAAAATGAAGAGTGCAATCTCAAGTGTTCAAGTGTTGAGCTGAACATTATTTGTTGAGATGTTGTATTGATAAAAGGCAATATGTTGTAATTTGCAATATGCTATAATGACAAATCCTCAACGGACAATATCAAGAATCTCCAATTACCATGCTCAAAGAACTCGAAATCAGAATTTTGATGTACCCCCCATAAGATGAGAGTGGCGAGTTGCTACAAAGGCCCCCTAAAAAGAGAACTACTATATGAACCTATTTATAGAGATGCACAACTATAATGATGCCCTCTCGGGTTTTCATCACAAGTCTCCATTAAGCCACCCTTTCGAGTTTTAAACTTACATCTCAAGTGCAAAAATATAATCAATAAGAGGCAATATTTATAGCCTCAAATAATTTGTATCGAGTTGTATATTTGGCAGTCTCAAGGTGCTCATTATCAATATCCCAATCAGAATAGGAAAACATAGTTACATAAGTATTGAGTGCATAATTATCCTCTTTGGTAATTGAGTGCAACTCTACAATTTTCTTGGTATGCCGTCACTCAATAGTACAAGTATCAACAATATCTATAATGCTAAGCTCATTGTCACCTGGATTGACAGCAACATTTGCATCCTGAGTAGACAAGCTCAACAAACTTTTGTACCAATGTTCAACAATATAGTCATGTCCCCTTTTTAGAACTAAAAGAATTAATAATATTTCAAGTAGGGCTGAATCACTTTATTTTCAAAAGGACTACTTAAATATTATTATAGGTCCTACATAATGTTTAACTAAGTGTTTTTACATTTTATTCAGAATATAATTTAAAAGGGGCCTTTGGATGTAATTTGAAAGAATTTTTAAATACTTGTGAGGAAAAGTAAATAAAATAAAATAGAGGGCCCAAAGTAAATGCCTATAAAAAAAGGGTCAAGGCTCACATCGAAGCATCAGATTTTGTCATTTCACTTTCTTTCTGAATTGGAGTTTGAAGCATTCAAGGACGAAAATCCTTGGTTTAATAAATATTGAGGACAAAACCATCTTGGATTCGTTAGAAATTTGGGGATGAAAACTATCATATCCAATTAAGGCGATTCTACATCAAGATTGTAATTGTTCTTATTGTTGTGATTATTCGATTCATATTTGCAAGAAAATTATTCTAGCGATTTTGATAAGGGTTTGTAGTGTGGTTTCAGCATTTCAATTGGTGTGTTAGTGTGGTGTGGATTTTAGTGTGGAGTGTGATTTTAGAGTGTTTCAGATTTCAATGTATGTGTGGGATAGTTGATATCAAATTTAATGTGGCTTTGCCATATTTCATATTGCCAAACTAATCAAAGTTTTCTTGATTTCAATCTCATTTATGTGTTGAGTTCGCTTAATACATATTTTATATTTCAGTTCTTTCTATTTATTTGTATCTATCGTACCATTGACATTTGTATTATTTGCTAATCATTGTGTAAAGAGGGTCATACCAATATTAGATTGATAACTATTTTAGCAGCCCCAAATCTACCATTTACTATTTATTAAGGAGAGGTCATACTACCCTCCTCTAGCTACCATACAAGCACAGTAGGCCACTATCTAACCCTACACATTGAATTCATTGGATGCAGACATCAGTGTCATACAACAAGGATTCGAGACTATCAACAAAATCTATCATTACCTATCATCACTATTGCTTGGTTTGTACACCTACCATGCATATAGCTGTTAGCAGTTGGTTTAATAATTTAATTGCATATATCTTTAGTTCATGCTATTGTGGTCTGCATTTTACATGTTTTTTGTAAGGGTGACTTCATCAGTGATTAAGGAGATTGTTTGTTGTCCTACCATAGTACCATACATCACAAGACTAGCAGTTGTTATCTACAATTAATTGCAAGTAGCATAGAGTTGGGTTGCTAACATCGTATCAGAACTAGATATTAGCTGTGGGTTAGAGATATTTGTTGTTTGTATTACTGGCATAAGTCCATATTGGAGCTATGGTTTGATGATTATCATTATTTCAGTAGTAACAAGTGGCTATAACAGCATATTGAATAAGTTCAGCACTAATTTCATTGGGGTTTGCATCTACATTTGGTATTTGTTCATTATTTCAGCTTGCACATGCTTGGAGAATCGTCTATTTCCTAAGGTTGTCCAATTGGGGACTAAGTTGCCAGTTCTGGTACTGGTTCAGGTTCGGGTTCGAGGGTTCAGTTTGTGGGTTCGGCTAAATTCTTTTTGGGGTTTGGGTTCGTTTTGGGTTTGTTCATACAAAAAGCATGTAAAAATCATATATATATGCAGCCTAGAAGCATGAATTAAGATTAGAATATCACATAGCATCATATAAACAACAAAACCACCATAAACTTGAATGTCATTTAAAACATGCATGATAAATATTCACCGTTCAAACTTCAAGTTCAATATTAAAATAATAATATCAAGTACAACAATTAGTTTTAACTTTTAATCATCAAATAGATTTGCTAAAACATCAATATCATCATCATCATTGACATTAGATGATGTAGGAACATTAAATGAACCACAAGCAATGCCAGTGCCACTACCATTCCAAGTGGTTTGCAAAAGAAATGAACTTTTTTTGGTGTTTCATGTGTTTTAGAGGTCACTTTTAGGGTTTAGGAGGGCACCCAATCAAAGTCAAACAAAAAAAAATTTTAAAAATTTAAAAAATTAAAATAAATGTTTATAAAGTGTCATTGGGCAACCGGGTTCGCTCAGATTCATTCTAGGTTCGCGTTCACCCTAGACGAAGCGGGCACCAAAAACCAACACCCATCCGGGAGCCATAGGCATACCAGAGTGGTAGCTAGACCTGGTGCAAACCGGACCCGGATCTGGCTAGGCAACCAGCGAACCAAACTACTTACATTAGGGACATTATAGTGGTATCAGAGCTTAAATCTTGCCATCCTATAGGGTAGAAAGCTAATATTTGAGTGTAGATCTACAATGGACACATGAGTGAAAGAGAACTTAGGTACTATCAAAGAAGAAAGAATAGGAATAAAGACAAGTGACTTGTATTTATTCAAACAAAGTTCTTACAAAGGGAAGAAGATATAGATCCTATTCAAGAGGTACTGATGAAAATACAAAACGATCCAAAAAGGTACAAATTTGAGACCCCCGAATCCTTGACAAGTATCAAGGGATGTTTGTGTTGTCAAACAAATTGCACCCGAATGCTCGAATGTTGAAATTCAACAATCTGTTGAAACATGGGAACTAATTCCAGGTTGTGGGTACCCTATAAGGAATTAGACCTCCAGATTCTACGCTGGTTCCTATGTATTTTCTTGATTAATAATTGACTAACTGAGTAATCTGCTATAACTTTGCCATCTCTTGCTGATTACCTTTTAGCTCTTGGAATTCTGGTTGTGCTAGAAAAACACTATTTTGGACAATTGGTTGATAACCTAAAGCTAGTTTGGCAGGAATTGTGGCAATAGGAGGTAAATTGATAGGCATCATGGGATGGATATCTGGAAATATGGGCATAGGTGGCCTTGGTGCAATTTTACCAGCCTGTATAAGGCTGTTGGTAATGTTAGTCCTCCCATCGACTGAATCATTAAAGCTATATCATTGTTTAATGACGTAAGATAATACAAAAATGCATGATCAGGAGTAGGTCTTACCGTTACCGGAATCCTAGTCCATGTTCGTTGAAACCTGAAGTTGAAATCCATCATTTGTTCTTGTGGTGCTCTCTTGATAGTCGTCATTTGCTCAACTAGAGATAGATGATCAGATTTGTCTCAGAATTGCTTGCTCAGTTTGTCTCCTAGATCATCCCATGTGGCGATTGTATTAACAGGCAAACCGCGAAACCATCGAAACGCTTTGCCTTTAAAAGATGCTGCTAGCAGCCTCAATGCAACATTTTGTTGAGTAACATGGTGAACTCCACATAGCGAAGCCATATCTCTGATATGCTCTATTGGTGTAGTTTGGTCTTCGCTAGTGAAAAAAGGTAAACTTTTTAATGCTGCAACTGGTATATCATCATGCTGCGCCAGATTCAATGGGCTGCCCCCATTGAATGGTACGAACGCATGCGCTTTGGCCATCAGAGCTGCCAGTGTTATGAAATTTGCAGCTTGCTGAACTGGTACAGGTGAGATAGATACACGGTAGCTTGGTGAAGCTGAATGTGAGCTTTGTTGCCTTGTTGA
Source organism: Sequoiadendron giganteum (assembly GCA_007115665.2). Lineage (NCBI taxonomy): Eukaryota > Viridiplantae > Streptophyta > Pinopsida > Cupressales > Cupressaceae > Sequoiadendron > Sequoiadendron giganteum. Next base: position 333,516,883 of record CM021105.1, on the reverse strand, counting down.
TAATCTGCCTCTCCTTTTTGATGTGTAAACGATTGGTTCTTTTCTGAAGGTTGGAGAAATTGACAGGTTTCTTAAAGGCCTTTCAGATATTCTTCTTGCTGTCCTTCCTCTTCTTTTTGGCAAAGACAGCTACAGATATTCGAACGGAGAAGAGCTTCTTCTCGTCTGGATGTTTCTCATAGGCTTGCTATTGATTTGCTTTGAATCTTGAACACGGAGTCACCAGGTACTTGAGAATAGCTCTTCTGAAAAGCTGGTAACCTTCTGTACATACCAAAATAGCAACTTGAATAATTAATTCTGTCCCACTAGGCGTGCCAAAAACTGTTGTCAAACAGATTGCACCCGAATGCTTGAATGGTGAAATTTAGCAATCTATTGAAACATGAGAACTAATTCTAGGTTGTGGGTACCCTATAAGGAATTAGACCTCCAAATTCTAGGCTGGTTCCTATATCGTTTTCTGATTAATAACTGAGTAACTTGCTGGGAAAAGGGAGAAAGGCTAAACTTAAAAGCAGAACTGTAAAACTAAACCCTGGTGATGCACCTAAATGGAAAAAATGATAACACCTACAGACTGATTCACAACTACTTTCAAGAGAAACGTTCACACAGTTCAAAAAATGATCACAAAAATGTTTCCAAAGGAGGCCAAACAGTTTGTCTTTTCAGAAGGAAAATCAATTTTCACAACTTGAAGAACTTGAAGAACGGTTCTATTATAGCACAACTTAAGACCTGTGACATGATGTGCAATTATGAACAAGACAAAAATAAAGGTTTTCAATAGCTAAAACACAATAATTTCATCGAATCATTCATAAGGACAGATTGTATAATTCTGAAAAGGCAAATTTAATGAATCCTGAAAGAAAATAGTAGGAAAATACTGCAAGATGACACCAAAATGAACCTGTAAACCTGCTATTGTATTAATCTAAAAAAACTGAGTTACAAAATATTTCACTTTGCAGAATGCAAAGGAAAAAAATAAGAACTAGGAAAAAATAGTTAAGTTTTTCCAATATATACAAAAGGCCTTCAAAAAGGCATGGAGATGGAACTGAAAGTCAACCTCAGTGAGAAGAATGATAACTCCAAAGCCATTTACGAGCAAGAGCAAACAAGCTTCAAGAGAACAAACTACCATGGTGAATAGTCAATACTGTCAACATGAAGATAACAAGTGCCTTCAGAAAAATAAAAAATAAAATCATGTCACAACCCAGATCATTTTATTCTATCAAGTTTGCAGAATACCAATATGAGAGTCGCAAAAAAATAAATAAAAAGTCATGGAAGGGTTCTCATGGGTCGAGCCCAGAATTGTTGTAAGATGCCCAGTTTGAGGAGAGAGAAATGCCCAGATACAGGCTCGAAACAGAGTGCAAAGGCAATCTCAATGGGATAGAAGCAAAGGAGAATTTTCGAGTTCAGTACAAAAGAGGACAGCCACTGCTAGGGTTTCATACCCTTCATGAGAATAGGTTAAGCCATAACAAAAATACAAAATATATAAGTTTACTCATGACGGTTCGAGCTCAAGAAAGAGCAATTTGAGACATCTTACCTCAATTTCTGAGTCAAAAAAACACATCTAAAGCCGTATTCAACAAAGAGACCAAAAGTATGCACAGATAAATGGGTAGTTCATGCACAGAGTTTCCTTTCTTTTCCTTTCACAAGGTGCCAGAGCAAAGTATTTTCATTCATTATCATGCTTTATGAAATAAGAAGTCGGGGATGAGCCGCAGCCTGTACATGGCCATTTTTTGCAAAGAAAATACAGATGCAGTAGAATACAAAGAATATCCATATGATGATGCGACCTGAACATGAAAAACTTTAAGGAAGGAGAGCTTACCTTGCTCTTTCTTATACATTATCTGCGAAATCATCAGAAAATTGTGAAGTTTCGAGCCTCAAAAATCCTCAGAAATCAATAGCATGGCAGGTCATAGTCAAGTGCAAAGGTCATCAAGTAGTTGGAGACTTACAGCTTCAAGCAAAAACCCTAGTGTTCACCATGGCGACGCAAGAGTTCTAGAAACTTCAGAATGAGCGAGCAAAATGAGATAAATGCTAAGAAGTTCGATGTTTTAAGGTCCTATACCCTAAGTCACCAAAAGTTATGTGTTTTATCTTATTTTATTCGAAGAATGAATCATTTATTCTTAATATGGCCATGGTAATGACTTTTAAAGTCAAAAAGCCTAGTCTTCATAGAGCCGACCTAATAATGTACAAATGTGGTGGCCGGTCAAAAATATGCTAAGTATGGTGCATGGAGCCCGAGAAGTGTCTTTTAAGGTGGTCAATGGAGTAATATCCCATGCGTATATTTGTGATAAACATAGGTTTGGGTTGCACTTCTAAAGGTTGATTAATTTAATGTTATATTTGTTGACTCATGTAAAGTTGTATTAATTAAATGATAAATTATAAATTATTTAATTAATACAACTAATTATAGGCAAACATAACCTTGAATTAGATTAGATCATGCAAGCATAAAATATAAAGCAAAGATGGAGTTTCAGTTAGGCATGGGCGGTTTGATATAAACAAGGTGACTTTCGCATGCTTGGGCCCACCTTTTCAGGGATTTTCAGTTCAGTTCGAGTTTTCCATGGATCAGTTATGACTTGACAGTGAGTTTGAACCTGAGTGCACTCATTTTTGCATGGGTTTGAGCCTCTTTTCCAGGCTTTTTTGCTCTAGCTCGTAAATGGCTTTGGAGTTATCATTCTTCTCACTGAGGTTGACTTTCAGTTCCATCTCCATGCCTTTTTGAAGGCCTTTTGTATATATTGGAAAAACTTAACTATTTTTTCCTAGTTCTTATTTTTCTCCTTTGCATTCTGCAAAGCGAAATATTTTGTAACTCAGTTTTTTTCAGATTAATACAGTAGCAGGTTTACAGGTTCATTTTGGTGTCATCTTGCAGTATTTTCCTGCTATTTTCTTTTAGGATTCATTAAATTTGCCTTTTCAGAATTATACAATCTGTCCTTATGAATGATTCGATGAAATTATTGTGTTTTAGCTATTGAAAACCTTTATTTTTGTCTTGTTCATAATTGCACATCATGTCACAGGTCTTAAGTTGTGCTATAATAGAACCGTTCTTCAAGTTGTGAAAATTGATTTTCCTTCTGAAAAGACAAACTGTTTGGCCTCCTTTGGAAACATTTTTGTGATCATTTCTGAACTATGAACGTTTCTCTTGAAAGTAGTTGTGAATCAGTCTGTAGGTGTTATCATTTTTTCCATTTAGGTGCATCACCATGGTTTAGTTTTACAGTTATGCTTTTAAGTTTAGCCTTTCTCCCTTTTCCCAGCAAGTTACTCAGTTATTAATCAAAAAACGATATAAGAACCAGCCTAGAATCTGGAGGTCTAATTCCTTATAGGGTACCCACAACCTGGAATTAGTTCCCATGTTTCAACAGATTGCTGAATTTCACCATTCAAGCATTCGAGTGCAATCTGTTTGACAACAGTTTGATAGAATCAAATATAAAATTTCCTTTGATGATTACTTGGAGATATTTGAAATTAGGTATCCAAATAAAAGAGGCCTATATAATTACTAAGGAGGTCAAGAAGGAAGAGGGAATGTTGGAAGTTGCTAGAAAAGAAATCAGGAAGCAAGAATAACAGTCAAAACCAAAGCCACGAGACATTGCTACAAAACAAACCATTGAACAGAGATAAGAGAGTTATACCATGCAAGTTGACGGTAAGGATCCTTTGTCAGAAGATGTTTTATTGACTTCTAACGAATGTGCATGCCAACAAAATGTTGATGAAGTTGCAGAAAAAGCAATACTTGTTGAATGTGAAGATCCCAAGATGGAAAAGGATGTGCCAATCCTTGAAGTACCCACTAATCATCCCAAGGGCAAGTCATTGCCACATGTGATTGATTTTCAGAATAGCTATGTTGATGGGCATGCAATTGAGTAGAATATTTTAGTTGATCCTAACTTTGGAATTTCAAGTCATAAAGATGGCGGTGTTGAAGAAATCTCAATAATTTCTATTTTGGCAAAGGAAGGTGAAGGTGAGCACTTTGATTATAGCCCAAGGTATGAAAAACATGGTCATATTTAAGATTTATTGCTCCATACTATGTCATTACAAGATTCTTGTCAGCATGGGAAGCATTTTTAGAATAGTGAAAGGGTGAAGGATACAACTTGCAATATAGGGCATATAGATTTTTTAACTCAAGTTCAAAATTGTTTAAGCATATGGGATTCAAGTGATATTTTAAGATACAAGAATAATAAAGGCTTTTGACGAGATCAATACCATTATTTCTAATGAGTTCTTCATCCCATGCATTTGGATAAAAAGAAATCTCATGGGGGATCATATAGAATATGTTGTGATTTTTATCGATGTTATGAAGGGTCAATGCTCATGGGTCACTTTTTGGAGCTTAATTCTACACTTGAAGACAAAGTTATGATGCCTAATATAGAATATGGTCTAATGGACATAGCCGCAGTTGCAAGGACAATGAAATATTTGATGTTGGAAGCTAGTAAGAAAAATAGATGTCATTTTGATATTTGAGATTTTCTAAGCATAGTGTGGTGTTTTTGGAATCAAACTACAAATAGGTTTGCCACCTATGGATGTACGAAGGAGAATTTGTAGAGGATGAGATACTGCAAAATGGTTTCACCAACCCTTGCACCAAGAAGGTACAACTTGTCATCAAAGTGGGTAGATACAAGTTGTGTGATGACTTCTAAGTCATGGATCTAGGAGAGACCAACATAGTGTTGGGCATGCAATGGTTACATTCTATTGAAAAGTTCACCATGAGATTGAAATGCATGGAAAACAAGGTAGTTCTTAGAAGCATTGAAAATGGATGCCCAAGATTCATCATAGCTAAGAGAGCAAAGCAAGTAGCTTGGACTACTCATCAATTGGTAACAACCACAACTTCTTTCATAGGTGAGACACTTTATCATGGTGATATTGGTCTATTTTGGATCAACATAGTATGGCGTTTGATGTCATACCTCTAGGAATTTATCAAGAGATAGGGAACAAACATATTTCATCAAGAGATAGGGAAGACATATGTTGGAGATACCTTTCCTATCGAATAAGTAAATGGCACCATGAAAAGGTTTCGAGAAGGTGTTCATAGTAATATCAAAGCAGCACAACATAAACTTGGTGGAATAACTTTAAATTTGGATATTCTTGCAAAAGATTACAAACAAGACATAATGGGGAAGAGTAGTGATAGCATATTGCAGTTATGTTGTAAAGGAAACATATCAAGGACTATTGTCATCATCAATTCCAACTTTGGGGCTGCTGACATCCTCATTTCTGGCCACCACATTTCACCATTTGCAGCCATCTAAGTGTTTTCACTCATGTAACTATTGATTTTTAAGGGAGATATGTCGTTTGTTATTGCTGTGAAGGATTTTCAGTCCTTGATTAGCTATTTCCAGCCTCCATATTGCTGATGTTACTGATTTTTGCAAGAGATTTTCAGTATTGCCAACACTATACTATCTTCATATTGTTAATTTATAGGGTTTCAGACTTTGGACTACTATTATCAAATTTCAATCATCTACAGCCAAGGATTGCAAATTTTAAAAGGTTTTTCTTGTAATATGTTGATTTTGAAGGGTTTCAAATAATTTATGATTGCCGCAACTTCATTCCAACCTGCATACAATCTGATTTATGCCATTTTTTGAGAGTTTCAGCTTGCAATACAATTGTAAGGTCTATTGGAATTCAAAAAAGGATTATGATGCTCAATAGAGGCTCCAGATTCTTCAATTCATAATGATATCAAATTGGCACAACGAAAACATGGAGGTAAGTTCATAAGGCAGCTTTTGGCCTTGCAAGAGTTTGAGGATGTTCTCAAGCATTAGGGAGAAGGCACCATTTGTCATCACATCAAAGAAGAGCATATTGTGAATTGATTGTATTCATTGCCTAATTCAAGTCAAAAGTGGAAAGATACAATCATGGATCTCATAATGGGCCTCCCCAAGGTTTGCATTCATGTTGTTGAATAAGATAACCAATCATGCACACTTCTCTGTTTTTTCTCCTCGTGTGGCCAAACTATCTTTCAAAGAAGTGATCAAGTTACATGGATTGCATAAATATATGGATGATGGAGGTAGTAGATCCCATGGTGCTTTTTGGCAGGAGTTTTTTCATTGGATAGGTACAAAATCCCAGCTCTATACATGTTATAGCATTATTCATCATATTGGCACGGTGATACCTAAGCATCCGGGTTCGCAATTGCTTGAGGGCAAGCAATTCTAGGAAAGGAAAACTGTCATGTTCCCTTTTTAAAACTGAAAGGATTAATAATATTTTAAGTGGGGCCCAATCACTTTATTTTCAAAAGGTCAACTTAAATATTATTATAGATCCTATGTAATTTTAAATAAATGTTTTTAACACTTTATTTGAAATGTAATTCAAAAGGGGTCGTTGGATGTAATTTAAAAGTATTTTTAAGAACTTGAAGGGAGAAATAAATTAAAAATAAAAATAAAATAAAATAGAGGGTCCAAAGAAGGAGCCTATAAAAAAGAGGTCAAGGCTCACATCAAAGCATTAGATTTTTGTCAATTCACTTTCTTTCTGAATTGGAGTTTAAAGCATTCAAAGATGGAAACCCTTGGTTTGTGAATTCCTAAGGACAAAAACCCTCTCGAATTCATTGAGGATTTAAGTAAGAAAAACCATCATATCCAATTGGGGTGATTCTACATCAAGGATCACGTTGCTTATTATTGCAATTATTCCAATGATTTTGCTAAGGTTTTGGAGGCCATTTACTGCTGCAATCCAATCATTGATTAATTGTTTGTGGTGTAGATTTCAATATGGAACATGATTTCAAAGTGTTTCATATTTCAATGTATATGTTGGAGATTTGATATCAGGTTGTGCTATGGTTTTCCCATATTTCATATTGCCAAATTAATCAAAATGTTGCTGATTCCAATCTCATTTGTGTGTTGAGTTTGCTTAATACATATTTTATATTTCAATTCTTGCCATTTATTTGTATTTGGCATACCATTGACATTAGTATTATTTGCTAGTCATTGTGTAAAGAGGGTCGTACCAGTCTGAGCATTGAATGAACCTGTGTCATACCAATATTAGATTTGATAACTATTTTAGCAGCCCCAAATGTGCTATTTACTATTTATTTAGGAGCAATCATACGAATCTCCTCTAGCTGTTGTACAAGCAAAGTAGGCCACTATCAGGTCGTGCACATTGAATTCATTGGATGCAAACATCAGTGTCATACAGTAGGGAATTAGGACTCATCAGAATCTACCTTTTCCTATCATCGCTACTGCTTGGTCTATACACCTGCCATACATATAGCTGTTACCATTGGGTTTAATTGCATAAATCTCAAGTTCATACTGTTGTGGTTTGCATATTACATGTTTGTTGTAAGGGTGACTTCATCAATGGTTGAGGAGATTGTTTGTTGTCCTACCATACGACCATACATCACAAGATTGGTAATTTTATCTATAGTTAATTGCAAGTGGCATAGAATTAGGTTGCTAACATGATATCAGAACTAGATATTGGCTGTGGGTTAGAGATATTTGTTGTTTGAATCAATGGCATAAGTCCAAATTGGAGCTAGGGTTTGATAATTATCATTATTTCAGAAGTAGCAAGTTGCTGTAATAGCTTGTTGAATAAGTTCAGCATTAATTTCATGCAGTTTGCATCTATATTTGGTATTTGTTCATTCTTTTAGCTTGCACATATTTTTAAAATCGTCTATTTCCTAAGGTTGTCCAATTGGGGACATTACAAATATTTGTAATGCTAAGTTTATTATCAACTAGATCGATAACTTCTCATCATGAGTAGACAAGCTATCATCTAAAATAGTGGATTGGACTCTCCTATAGGATTTTGACAATAAACGAGTCTTAGTTTTCCATTTGCAATGATCTATCTATCAAAAATGCACATGCCTCATTGTTTTTGTAGGTGGATCTTTGACATAACATTGTTTTGCAGAATGTGTGTGTTTACCACATGATAGACAAGGATGTAGATCAAAACAATCACTAGAGTTATGGCCTCAATGTCCACAATGATGACATGTTTGGACTTGATGGGTTTTTGAGCAAGTTGATTTTGATTGGCTTGGCAACTTGTCAATTCCACATGGCTGACCAACATATGAAGACTCAACTTGATTGTTAATATGAATAACTCCTATAATACATTTGATAGGTTTCAAATTTTCTAGTATATGAAAATTCACAACACCTATATACCCTAGACCTAAGTTGTCGGTTTTGGTACAGGTATGCCGATATTGCAAAAAAAATTCTTGGGTACAATACATTTCGGTACGGCTATATAATACATATATATAATATATGTATATATATATATGCAAAAATATTAAAAATATACAGAATTGTAAATAATTTGATAGTACGATACTTCATCATCAATCAATGGTAGTGATAAAGATAAATGCCAATTGATAGTTCAAAATTTCAATATTAAGTCATATATCATATATGTCTAGGGTTTAAGTTTCATTTTTTGCAAGTATTTTTAATATTTTAAGTGTTTGTTTGGTGCCCCCTAGGCATTGGCCCCTGTGGGAGCACCCAAGGCGTTTGGGGCACTCCCTAGGCACTCCGAAACCAAAACGCTCTTAGAGCGGGTACGGGAACTCTTTTAAGAGAACTCGGTAGCCGTAGACCAATACAATATTTGTTGGGTTTAATTGTCTCCAAACTCACATGGTAGGTGGAGATTCAACAACAAGACTAATAGGTATTGAATCCATGATGGATTCTAACAACACACATTTTGACTTAGACACAACAGCATTGTTCTATGACACAAGAGGGGGCTTAACACTTTTCTTTAGGGACTTTTTGTCTTTTCCTACCTTCTAAATTGTACTACTTGAAGAAGGAAGATAAACATCTTCTCTACAACATTGTTTTGTGACACAAGGCGGGCTTAACACTTCTCTTCAAGGAATTTTTATCTTTACCAACCTTTTGAGTTGAACTACTTGAAGAAGAAACATCATTGTTGACAATATCTTTCTTCTTTGTTCAAGCATTAGGTGTCTAATCTTATAATAGATCTTGCAATCTATTGATTTCTGGACACAACATCTTGTAATGATTGCAAAACTGCATAAATAGAGGCTTGTATTGATGCCAACATTATGATATTATCTTTGTTTCTTGTTTGTTACTAACTTAATTTGCCACGATAACATACCTTGGTGTATAATGTGGACATGATTACAAAGATTACATACATGTCCAATCTAGGTTCCACTGACAATGCTTGAAGAGAATATAATTCACAACACCTAATGACTTTTGCTATCAAATGGAGATGGATTGGTTCCTTATCACTCCAATAGATTTCCTTTTCTATATATTGCCAAACCAATATATCAAACCTTTGGATATGCTCGCCCTTCTAAAATACCCATTGATACATGGAAGAAGCCTACCCTTTTAATATACTTATCGATACATGAAAGAAATTTTAAAGCATGTGAGAGCAGAGAGTAAGTGGCACTTAGGTAGCATGTGAAAAGGATTTTCCCTATCAATTACAGATACTTAGAAAGAAATCAGAATTCCTTCCTATTAGGATTTATGTCTTACAATAGTGATGAATAAGTAATAGAGGGAAACTAAAATGAAAATGACAATCTCCCTATTTCTCCCTATCAATTTATAGGGTTGAAGCCACTGATGCCATTGTTGCAGCTATGTTAAGTGTTAGTAGTTCAATCACAACAACTTGACCTATAAATGTGAACCAAAGGCATTATAATATTATATATTCCAAATACTACAATTTATTTCGGTTTGCAAAATTTGTTTTGATTTTTGGACTTGTAATTGCACCAGAATTTAAAAAAAAAACTATTGCTTGAAATATACCTTCTAAAATGGGTAAAATGACCTTAATGAATTTTTCCCCTTTCACTATATTAAATTCATTCACAAAAATCAAAATAGCCCACACATTGATTTTTAAACAAATGACCAATAAAAATCCAAAGAAAACCTTGAAGTTGTTTGAAAACCCTAAAGAAAATCCTAAATGGAAAATTCTAGACAGAAATGCATACCATGGTGACAAGGGTAAGAGTGGCTTTCAATCACTCACAATCAATAACTAAGATAGTCACACTATTGAACAAAGAAACCAAGCCTTGATGGTGTTGTGGCTATGAGAGGAAGGTGATGAGGCACGAATACAACCTACTGCTAGTTCATTGTGATGTTTCTCAATTAAAGACAAACTTTCCACAATCCATAATATGAGCTTGGACTTTTTGGATTTGATGTTGTAGTTTTCTAAAGTCAAACCATGCCAAACTCCATTGTTGCAGAAGAAGCCTTCAGATTAATATTAACACTCTCTTGTTGCTCACATAAATACCAACAAAAAAGTAAATGTCACACAGCTAACTACTAGTGAAGGGTATTCACAAAATGGAAAGTATTACAAACACTTGCAAGAAAATCCCATCAAGAACAATGACACAAAAACCATTGGTCATATGGACAACAGGACGACAAAGGGTGGGAGACTGCCAATGAAGATGAAATTCCTTTCGTATATGAGAACTATAAGGATGCCATGACAAAGTAGCCATAGAAACAAAGGTCATTAGCACAAGCTAATGATGCAACCATAAAAGGCAATCAATTGTTTGGAGCAAGAGAAAATGAAGCGTCATTGATGCAATATGCAAAAGCATTGAAAATTGCTCCAAACCATTCCATGGCAAATGAGATTTGTTCTATCTATTATGCCAATCATGGAATTTATTATTACAAATTGTATAAATATGAGGAAACAATAATTGAGAGTAGACAATAAAAAATGATGAATAGCAAGGAAATTCAAAGCATATTTTATTTGGAGATCTAGATGCCAAAAGATTAGGACTGGAGGCTAGCAAAAACAAGGACAAGAAGAGACAAGCTTAGTGCACATGTATGAAAAATGACATAGCTCTAATACCAATGTAGGCACGAGAATAAAATGTAGATGAAAAGATTGACAAATGAAATGGATGGGACAACAATAAAATGTTCAACGAAACTGATACCATTCATCCATTGATCAAAATGTGATGCAATATGCATATTTATCAATGTGAAATAATTGTTCAGTTCATCTTCTAGATAACTGTTCAGTTTCTAGTGCATCTAAAAAATATAAAATATAAAATATTACCCTACTACACCTAGGATTTTGTACAATAGTGTTAAACAACTCTAGCTGCCAAGTAAAAATAGAAAATAGTGCTCAATATAAGGCTCATTCTAAAACTCCAAGGTCTCAAACATAACAAAAGGATCACATCAAGGAAGCAATACACAATGTCTACTTGTAGTGGCTCAACTATGTGATGTCTGGAATAGGTCGAAGAAGATGCTGAAATAATTTGACATAAACCCACAAAAGAAATCTAGTAGGCCAAGGCATGGCCCAAGAATACAACTAAAGAAATAACTGGATGAGGTAAATTCTGACGACTTAACTGCATTATTTTGTAGATCTTGGGAAAAAAATTACATTGAATAAAATAATTACCAAAAAAACTCCTACAGAAGAAGTCATGGCCCTCTGAGTTTTTGAAAACAAGGACAATGCAAATGCTTTTTGTAGATCAGCAAAAAATATTCTACTTTAGTAGAGGCTTTTATAGAAACTAAAACTATCATGATGAAACTCTCTTTGTCAGATTTCCATTGATTCCAAATATGGTGAGATTTTTTTCTAGATGAACAAGATATGGCCAAAACATGGAAGTCACCCCAGAAAAAGTGTGTAATTGTGAAGGCAAATAAGAATTGCGCGTCATCAAATAAGAGTAAAAATCCTAGACTTGCAACAACAGAAAAAAATGCTTGGAATTCCAAAATATACCTCTATAAAACTGAGCCCGACCTAGAAATTTTGAATTTTGGCACAATTATCAAGGTCACAAAAAATGTTGCAAGGAAGAAACAGGATCTAATGGAGAAGTTTACTTTTTATGTAGACATATTGTTCTTTCTTCCAGTAAAATTTTCAATGAAATGGAGAAACCTTGATTTTGGCAATTCCCAACATGGCCCAAAAAGGTTGTATAGTAGCAAAATCCCTTACAAACATACTGATTTGGAGCTCACGAAGACAAAAGTGTGTTCGAGGGTTTTCCTAAGATAAACCCATGCTCTGAAGTCAATGGCAGATTTAGAATTTTCTCCAAAAAGCACTTATTTGGCCGGAAAAGAGTTATAGTCCTATGGCTCTAATACGGAGGAAAGAGCTGTACTACTATGGCTCTAATACAGTGTTGAAATTTTAAACCCTTTAAAACAAGCCACGGGATCTAAAATCCTAGAACCAACTCACAAACTGAACATCTCAGTTGCAAGAATATTAGAGACAATTTTATTAGGAAAAATGGCAGAGTAATATTACAAAACACTACCTCAAACCTATTTTCAAGCTCTAATGTTTATTACAAAATGTGTGCACTTCAAATAGGTGAGATCACTAAAGAGTATAACTAAGAAAGACTAACTGGCATGTCAAATGAGGCTCCATGTTAAGTTTACAACTCACTGGAATGAAATTCAATCAACTAATCGATCAATCCTAGTCTAACAACTCATAACTCCCTATATGAGACTGAGGCGTAACAAGTAGTTGCTCAAGTCTCAAGTAGATAACTGCAACCAACTAGATGACTAGGGTAAAAAGGGTGTTCTAGGAATTATCCATAATTATTTGCAATAATAAAAGAAAACTAACTTTGGACTATGTGCTAAACTAAACAATGGCAACTGTTGGAAATTGTATGGAATACCATATAAAATGGAAATGTAAGACTTAGGCAGCTTATGGGAAATTGTTGAGTAAGCTAACATGAGATGTGGGTTGTTTGTTCAAAAAGTGAAAGCGAGAACTATCAGCATAAAACCAAAGTGAAGCTTCTAGTAGTGAATATGAAAATACCAGCTCTTAGGGAGTCTTTTCTAGTTGATTATTTAGAAAAGCATCTCCCAAAGGACCACTATAAAGTTGAGGAAGGATTAACAAAACAGTTGGATTAAAGTTAAAGTTGAAGGAAGAAGCCCTATGCATTAGGAAACCAGTCTGAAGAGACTGAACAGATCATTGAAGAAGGGAAAGAATTAACAATGCTAATCTTAATATGCTGGACTTACCTACTGGCAATAACAGTTGTTATATCCTTTTAATTCATAGTGAATGATAAAAAGGAAGCCTGCCACAGGTTTGTGAATGGGGCCAATTTAGTAACTGTAAAACAGGCAGACAGGAATCGGAAAAGATGCAAAAACTGATGCGATTCATGTATTTGAACTATTTTTATGCACAGAACAAAAAATAATGAACTAACAATCACATGATATGCTAAAAGCATCATTACATATCAAGAAACAGAAAGGTAACAAAATCTTTGTTCGATGCATGCTACTACTTTAACTATTTTAAAAAGGTACCTGCCAAATACCCAGATGAAACCTTCCTGCTCTCACAGGAATAACCAGTGAGCATCCCATCATCGATGACTTTACATGAGCTGCCACAAATGTTACCAAACCCATTGGAACCAATGTCAAAACAGATGCTGAAACAGAAAGATATTGGAAATAAAGAGTTACCAATCAGGCTCAGTAAACTTACCCGGCATGTCGTCATACCCTTCATCCAAATGACGATAATGATTTCCCTAACAAACAGTTATTTTTTAGAAGACACAATTATCTTTGAGGTAGAACACAAACTGAAATTGTTCTCTAAATATAAACTAATATCTCAACAGAATTTTCATATATATATTGGCATGCCAAAAAAGAATAAAATTGTTACTCTAGTTTAAGAAGATAAAAAGATAACAAGTTCAAAAGTATTATAATCAATGATTGCACAAAAAGGAAATAGGTGAGAAAAATCTCTGTTTGAAAACATGCCGAAAAACCGGCACTCACTGCAACTCACAAGTCTCCTTGTAAAACATGTGGAGTTCTGAGAAAAACTTGCTCATTTTGGGAGAGCAGACTCACCCGATGGAAAGATAGAAATTCCCCACACAATTTGTCATTTGTGTAATTTGTTTTGATAATTTATGCTTTTATTTCACCCAGCAAGAGATGTGTGTAGAATCCACATGACAAAATGCCCTAAGGGAAGGGATTGGAAGGAGATTTTAAGATGCCTTCAAAGATTCAAACCAATATGTCTTCTTTCTTTTTTGAATTTGGAATTGTAAAAGTTGAAAGCTTGGGGGAAATGCTACCTATTTTTTTCCCACCCTCATGTCCTAACATTTTTCTATTGTGTTTTAATTCTATTTTCTCTTATAAATGATTATTATTTTGCCATAACATTTTTTTTTGCAAAACCCTGCTGTTTTTTCGTTTGTTTTTCTATTTTAAAATCAGCAATGTCAAGTTTAGCACAAAGTAGCATTAGGAAAGACTGTAGATGGAAGTACAAGACACCAAATGATGTCAAGGGCTAGGTCTATTGTAATGGTTGCAAGCTTCTTATGATAGGAGGAATCAATAAATTGAAATACCACCTTGCTCGAATACCTAGAGATGATGTGAAGGCATGCATTGAAGCACCTAAGAGGTTATGAGAGAAATGAATGCCCTAATTACTAGGTTTGATGTGAAAAATGTAGTACCCCAAATTAAAAATTTTGCTAGACTTAGGCATTTTGAAGAAATGAGTTAAAGTCTTGTCAAAATCTGTCAAAAAGGTCAAAATTGGGGTTTGTATGTCTTGCATGGGGGTCAATAACTTGAAATTTTCAAAATCTGACAATCTGGGTCAGTTTAAAACGACCAAATCTACAAAACACAGATTTCAGTTTTTCAACCCTAAATTTTAGGAAATTTTTTATTTTTAACAGTTTTCTAAAAATAGAAACTTTTTCTTGATTTTTCTAGGTTTCTTTTGAAACGGATACTGGCAAAATTTTCTAAAAATAAGAAGTTTGGCTTCTAGGGTTAAGACTGATTTTGATTGGCTCAAAATACTTCCTCATCAGACTGGTGCAGTCAGAATCACGAAAGAATCAGTTTTTCCCTAGTGGGTCTATTATGCTTTTTCAGAAGCTTTTTCTGGAGATCCAAGGTCATCAATGGAGGTTAGTCAGCTACCAGGAGCCAGAATTAGATATGCAAACACTGAACAGAAGTTGTCAACGACGAACGTGCACGAAGAACGAGGAACGGAGAAAGGAAGTTGAAAAAGTTGAAAAATGCAAAATTTTGACTAAGGTTGGTGAATCCAAGCGCCCCTACTCAGTTTGGGCGCCTAAACCTTCATGCCTTAGAATTTTTTTTGTTTTGGCAGCCGAGCTCAAGGGAAGCACGTCAAATGAGGAAGAATTTTGAAAATTGCAAAAAAGTTTCTAACACTGCTTAGTTTGGGTGCCCCTAGAGAAGGGCGCCCAACTTTTCAGAGGGTTAAATGATGAAATCGAGTTCACTCTCCCAGGCAACGTTGTTCAGTTTCCTGTCAACTTCGCAGTGGATGTCTTCGTCAGCTCATCAGATCACTTAGCCGGTGACAAACTCAAATCAAACAGGAGCCATGATAAGAGGTGTTCAAACTCTAAAAATGAAAAATGATGAAAAATATTCAAGTCTGGTGAATCTGGGTGCCCCTGGAGAAGAAGGGCACTCAAGTTTTTAACGTGTCAAATGAATGAATTTGCAGAAGATGCCTCCAACGTGACTTCATCAGATTTGATCAAGCTTTCCAACACAATCATCAGCACGTTCGTCGGAGCTGGCAATCGTCAGATATCGGAGACTGAATAGAGGAGAAAAAGTGAGTAAAACGAAAGAAGTCAAAAGCAATGATGAAAATCTCAAAATAAAAACTAACTCTGGAGAAGTTAGGCACCTCCAGTCAAGAAGGCCTCAGATGTTAGTTTTCAGAGATGCAATGTCCTTCTTAGCTATCCAGTGAACCTGATAGCCAGTCAATCTGATCAATATAACGCCCGGAATCGTGAATTCATCTGAAGGTCAGACAACAAGCAAAAACTTGGAGCTCAGAAAAATGGCTAGCACTGGAGAAGTTGGGCGCCCCTGGAGGAGATAGGCACCCGACAATATGAAGGGTCAAATAAAGTTTTCGTCAGAAGTTGTCTCCAGAACAATGTTGTCAGATTCGATCAGGCTTCGTGATGAAACATTTAGCTCATCCATCAGATCAATCTGGAAGCCGGGAGACTGGATCAAATTGGGGTTGAAAATTGAGTAAAAGTTGAAAATGCTATAAAATGGTTAAGTCTGGGTGAAATGGGCGCCTCTAGCCAAGAAGGGCGCCCAAGTTTTCTTGCCTTAGTGAAATTTTTGAAAATTTCAAAATCTTGAAAGAAGAGAACGTCTAAGTTCGTTGCACAGACTCAGATTAGGGTTTTGAGGAATTACGGCAAAATAAAGTTGTTTTTCTCAAGGCAAAACTTATTTAAGGCACCTTTGTGTTTCATTTTTCATATTTTCTTGCAGGTGGCGTCCAAGGAGAAATAGAGCAGCAACTTCAAACCTTTCTTTTCAAGATCCAAGAACTTAAACTTGCTGGTTTTTCAAAAGTTCTTATGAATTTTCAAATCAGCACATGACAAAACTTGATTCTTCATGCTTTTTTCATCTAGAACATCAATTCTTTGAAGAAGGTTATTGTTTTCAATTTTCAACGAGCTGGTTTATACTAATTCTATCTTCTGGATAATTTTTGAAGAATTTTCTCAAGGTTGCAACAACCACTTTTTATTTTGCATGTCAGAGAAAACTTCAAATTTTACAACTTCCAATCTTCTAGGTCTATCTCAAATATTCTTCTGGATAAAATCCATATCACAGCTTTTTCAGTGAAACTTCAAGAGGCTGCTTTTTTAGTGAAACTTCGACGTTTTCAAAATCTAATCAAATGGGTTCATCCAGAATGTGCCTTTGAACATACCCCGATACTAGCTTTTTCTGCTTTTTTCAAATAAAATTAGGGTTTGCTTCTTTTTCAATCTACATTCACAATTTTCAAAAAATAACGATTTGGGTTTGCTTGTAACAAAATTCTAAACAAAACCCATATCTCAGAAAAAATTCCAAAAAATTCATCCGTTTGACAAAAAAAATCAGCAAGCTAAAAATAGAAAGTTGTGCAAAACTTGTCATAACATAGGCGAGTTTACACTCAATCTTCAAGTTTTTCAGCATGAAGTACTCTCCCATCGAATTCAGAGTTAAACAAGTGTTGTATCATAATTATCTGAATGAACAATGTTGGGAAGTGCTTTTCAGTACCATCATGGACATAAAACGTCATCATCTCAGTTGAAGAACATGAAAAGGAGTAGTATGAGCGAAAGGGAAAGTACTGGAAAAAGTTGTACAATACTCTTCTGTCGGAGAATCAAGAGAAGTGTCAAAAGCACAAAGTTGCAGAGCCGCCAAGTTATCAATTAGTGAGTCATCTTTTGGGGCAGTGATGTTTTTCAAGAATAGAACTCATAAAGAAGCTGAAGATGTCGAAGATTCCTAAGTTTGATTGCAAAAGGGGAAAAGATCCTAGAAAAGCGGCACTTTGCTATTAATAGTATTGACACTCCTACCAAAGATACAGTTTCCCACTTTTTGGCGGATGTGATCAAGATCTAAAGCGGCAATCTTCTAGAAGCTTTCTTTCAGCTTTCTTTTTATTTTCATCTCAATGATTATCCATTCCTTGAAGGGCAAATATCAAGTTGTAATAGTTGGCACTTTCCTTGTTTTTAGGTTTTCTTAGTTGTTAGATGCTTATCTTCTTTTAGGTTTAGAAATAAAGCTTGCTAGTTGGCAAGTATTAGTTGTAAAAGCAAGGAGATTTTAGGATTCCCTACTCCTCTGCTTGTGTATAAATAAGAGCAGTGTTTGCTCATTTTTCTTTAATTGTGCTTGTGATAACAAAATTGTTGAGCCTATGCCTTCATGTTTGTTATCGATTAGTTTCAGTTCACTTTATGTTAAGGGCAAGTTTGCATGCCTCTTTTAGCTGCAAATCCTTGTTCAATACATGTGTCTTGTGTCAAGTGATAATTTGGTTTGATTGCATGTTGCATGTATTTTGCCACAACTTGCTGTCTCAGAATTGTAATCTTGTGCCAGAAGTTTGAGAATATAAAGTCTTGAGCATGCTTTTGCTGCCCCAATATAAAGTCTCAGATTTTTGTTTATTGTGTAATGCTTATATGATCTCCTTTTCAGCTTGCATTGAAATTCAGTAGATGTATGTTGGGAAAAGTTTATTTAAGTATCTTTGTCAGAAAATCAATCTCGTTCATTTCTAACTCTCTTGCTCTGCGTTTACTTGAGAGGCTAGAAACGTCTTTAGCGTAAGTTAGTTGTAGTTGTTAAGTTTCATTAAAGGGAAAACTTGAGCTGCAACATTTAGAGTTCTATAACCTTGTGTTCTCGCAGCTGAATCAAAAAGATAGGCAAATTAGCTTTAGTTTACTTTCTTTATGCAAACTCAGCAAAAGAGGGAGCTTCCCCTCCGAATTTGAAGAGCAGTTTACTGCACATAGTTGTCTGTTTCCAAAACGCATTCTAGAGGTGTGATTTGAAACGCCAACAAAAAAAATGGAAAAGAAAAGGACAAGGGAAGCAATGGCAGCAATGATGAATGCCAATCCTAATTCGTCTATATATTCCTTTGTTGCTCAACACAATTGTCATTGATTCATGAGAAAAATCACAGGGTGCACCACTCACAAGTCAAATCCTCGATGAGTTTTGCACAAAGACTCGAAGAGTGAATCTTGAGTTAGCTTGCCAAAAATTGCAAGTTCAAGAGAAAACCTCACCTAGTGACTCATAAATATAGTCCACAGCTAGAAAAACATCAAAACACTTCATTTTTACACAACTTCCTCTTCAATCTCACTCCTTCAACACATTGACAACATTCAATGCATTTGCAAGTGATTTCAATAGATTTTGCATGTATGTAACCTAACAATGTCCCTACTTTGTGTTTTTTATTTTAGGAATTTTTGTTTTGTTTTTCCCTCTCAGTGTAAAGTTTTATTATTCTATTTTTCATTTTTGGCTAGCTGCTAAATTTTAATGTCATATTTTATAATATTTAAATTTTTGCTTGTGCTAGGGATTGAAATGCAGTTTTTGTTTGAGATATGGCATCAAGTGGCAACCCTAGGGACCCTACTTAGAAGCAATGAACCAAAAAGAGAAGTAAGTCAAGTAGTGTGCATTTATTGTGTGAGGAAAATTAAATATCATCTTGCACAAATTTGTGGAAGAAATGTTTCTATTTGTGACAAAGTTGAGCCCAATGTTATACAAGAGGTTATGGCTCTCCTTTCTTCATATGAGAAGATGAAGAAGAATGGGCATCGACGGATGTAGCAGCAAGAGATATTATTAATATCTATGAATCTAATTGCATGTGATATGACATTCCACTAGACAATATGATGTTTGAAATTTATGATCATATGTATTATGACTATTGAAAACTTGATCTTGACACAAATAAGTAAATAATTATGATCGGTGATGTGTCATAGTGTTTGAACTTCTTTTTGATCTATCATTCAACCAATGAATGAATAACTATTTATCAATTCTCTAAATTCAGTTTTATGCATGTGTTTTAAGATTATTTTAAATTTTTTATGTTTGGAAATTTTGTTGAGTCATTGCATCCAAGTCAAATTTACGTCTGCCAAGTTTTGCCAAGTTGCAAGTTTTCAAACTATGGTTTGAGGATTCCCCTTTGTCAGTTGCGGGTGTGCTTTCATCAACTTCATGTTGAGACAAGTGACCATATTTTAAAAAGTGAAAGATTGTGTCATCTTTGTTCTCTTTGGGAGTTGGAGTCTAAAGAGTATTTTATTTTTTGTTGTCTAGTCTACTATGAAATTGTAGGAAGATCTATAGTTTATATAAAAATTCTTATGGTTGTCTATCCAATTTTGTTACCCTAATCCAAAGTACTTGGGCCTTTTTCTTTGTGAGTTAACTAGGTTAAAGCACACATCCCTCTGTGGTGGTCCCAAATCTACCAAATTGATTACTTCTTTAGCTTGCCATTAATGGAGACTTTAAGTGTCCTTTAGTACTATTAATTCATGTATAGATGGGGAGAGATAGTTGAAGCATTGTTCATCCTTGCAATCTATTAGAGGTAAGGCTCCTCAACACCCCAACTCTCACTCTAATGGTTGTGGCTCTACCCCTTCTCGATGCCAATGGCTCTCTCACACTCCTCTTCCATGGTACAAATCCTAGGGGACAACCACATCACCAGATTTTTCCCTACTACTATCAGTTCTTCAGCTGGTAATGTAAGGAGAGGTCTCATGCAGAATCAATTGCCTCCTAGGATTGTCTAATCTAGCCCCCTTAGCCCTAGACCTTCCTCAACAAGTATACTTAGACTTGGCACTATTACTACTACAATGATAGAGGATAACATCATTGGCTCCTCCACTGGGTTGTTGAACACTAACACCTAAGAATTTTGGTTCTTGGTCGAGGTGGTCTTCTTCAATTTCTGCAACTTTGTGGGGTTCTCCCCCTATTTTTCAATTTATAATTTTACAGATTTGGGGATTAATCTTTTTCTAATGGTGGAATCTTGATCAATAGTACAATTTCCACTCAAAACAGGCATGAAGACATGCTAAGGTTCATCTCTAATGCTAAATATCGTACATCAATACAACTTAATATAAATTTTAGCATTTTTTACACATATTGTTTACATATATGACATATTGCAACTTCTTTTACTATTTTTTTGTGATTAATTTTTTAAATATTAAAATGTATATATTATTTTAAATACCCATACCTGCATTGTCCCCAAATTTTGGTAAAAAAATTGCCATCCTTGCAACTCATCCCCCTATCCTAGAGACTCCATGGAATATTAGAACAAACAAAAAGTACTCAATAGAAATATGGTAGTCTATGATCATCACATTGCAAAGAATACAAAGCATACACAATTGGTGTTTTCATTGATAACCTTAGACCTAAGCTCCCGGTCCTAGTAGGGGTGCAGATGTAGGTATGGGTATCGAGTATGGCAATACGCCAAAAATAAATCCTTGGGTATGGGTACAAGTTCAAATATATATATATATATATTTATGTATTAAAAAATTTAAAAGTATATAATATAAAACAGCGATACTCATAATTGCCAATAAACAAAATATTTAAATACCTCGTAATTTGCAAAAAAGAAAATACTCAAATTCATAATTCAATGATTTGTCAAATGTTAATATACAATGAAAATTACAATCAATATTTAATAATCTTTGTATTTCTCTTCATCAAGCATCAAAGTCAACATTTGGTTCAATTTCACTTGAACCATAATGAGTTACAATGCCACTTCCATAGTTTACATACTCAAAATCGGAGAGTACTCGGCAAGCCCAAAATTTTTGACTTGGGGAAAACTCGGGAAATACTCGGCAAATACTCGGAAAATACTTGGCAAATGTATGTGGATATTTATGTATGTGTATACTCAGGACTGCATTGTGCACACATACATATCTATAAACATACACAGGATGCCAAGTTTGCATGCATATACACACACACACACATATTTATACACACACAAACTTGCCAAGTTTGTGGGAGAAAATCCATCTGCATACTGCCCGAGAGTAAAAGCAGAGATTACTCGGCATGCAATTTTTTTGGAGATTACTCGGCTACTCGGAGAATAATCGGAGAGTATGTAATCTATGGCCACTTCCACTAGCCATGTATTGTACAAGCTACCTCATCTAAAGAGATTTTTGGCAAGTTGTGCAACAATAACATCTAAGTCAACACACTCAAGAGTTAGATCCCAATTCTTCATCACCCCCTCATTACAATCAAGTTTCTTAAGTGACAAGAGATCCTAATAACTAATGGGGGTCTGGGAGTGGAGACCCCAGTGGGGTTGAAGGGCAGCACCCCTCATGGTGGTTTGGGGGCAACGACACTCCTAAGGGTCTAGGGGCAACACCCCCAACGGAGTCGAGGGGTAGTGCCCCTTGTGAAGTCCGGGGACAAAGCCCCTAAATAGCCACCAAGCCCAAATTAAGGCCTTTGAAACCACACAAACCTTCATATCGCATGTCATTTTCACAATTTTATCACTTGAGGGAGAAATTAGGTATGCAAGCATTTTTTTGTTCCTAAAAATAACATTTTTTTGGTTTTTTTTGGGCAGCCCTTGGGTCCCCTTGGGTTTGCCCAAGTTCGCTCAAGTTGGCGAACCCAAAAGGGAACCAGCCTGAGACCCAAACCCAAACCCAAACCCAGCCCATATAGGTACAAGGAGGTTCCAAAGGGGCCCGGTAACATAATTGATAACCATCATAATGTAAAATACTTAGGCCTGAACTATTATGAACATTGGTGGAAAGACATACCAAGTCCAATACACCCATTGCACATGTATAATACCATAATTTGCTAAGTAGATACAACAATTGTGTATATGCACTGTCAAGAACCACTAGTCAAGAAAAAATACATATCATAAGTACATCATCGCGCAGCATGACTTTTCATTGGCTGCACTTTATCACTAATTTATAGAACATATACAATGCTAATGTTTTTTCCCCTACATCTCCCCTCATTAAGAATAGTCATTGCCCTTGACAACTATCTAGCTAGAAAGTGGGAAGATGACATTGTGCTAATCCTACTTTTGTGTGTCTCAAATGGAAAAGTTATCTTGGGAGTCAAGATGGTGACATTGTTGGGCATGCTCTAGGAGTTTGGGCTGGGGATGGTGATGTTGAAGCTTGTCCCTTCTATTGGCCCAACTCCTTCATAATGAATAACTCTTTTACTACCAACTTTGCATATGAACAAAGCTCAGTACTTCTCATGTCAAATCCTAACTGTTTGTAAACAAAATAAGCATTACAAAACAATTAAACAAATAATATATTTTATAACCAAAAGAGATGCTTTTTTTATATTTATTTTATTGAAACTTCTTCTTAATAATACATAAACTATGATAACTGTTTTTCAATTTTTATTATCACTGATTCTATACTGTTTTATGCTAAACAAAATCAATAACCATCAGGCTGATATTTTTACTATAATTATTTAGAATAACTTTTTAACTACTTTTGTATAAGGACATAGTTATTGAGGACATCCAAATGTCCTCAAGACACTAGGGACATCCAAACACCCTTGGGAAGGCTAAGAACATCACCAAAGTGAACCAAGGAGGAGGAAACATACTCAGGGATAGCAGGATAACTCAAAGACATCTTGCATATGACCCAGAATTAAGAAAATAAAAATAAAAAATGGCATTAGATTTTATGGTGGTTTTGTTGAGAATATGATATTTTGTTGTATTATAACTTTAATTCCTGTTTTTAGATTGCAAATAAATAAATAAATATATAAATATATATATGATTTTTAGATTTTTTTGTATGAACAAACCCAACCCAAAAAAATATTTTGCTAAATCCACAAACCCAAACAAGGATCTGT
The DNA here is from genome assembly GCA_007115665.2 of Sequoiadendron giganteum. Classification (NCBI taxonomy): domain Eukaryota; kingdom Viridiplantae; phylum Streptophyta; class Pinopsida; order Cupressales; family Cupressaceae; genus Sequoiadendron; species Sequoiadendron giganteum. The sequence continues at coordinate 333,493,223 of CM021105.1, read as the reverse complement.
AACAAAACCGACATCTTAGAAATCAAGAGAACATCAATGAAGAATCAAACAAAAACCAAGTACTCACAAATAAGGACCATGTGAAAGAATAATCAAGAAAAAACCAAATACTATATATTTCATCTAGGGTTTTACAACTTGGCCATACCTGAAGAGATTGATAGACTGTTTGATAATTTTTCTACTCTTAACGAGACAATCCCAAGACCTGAGGTACTTGTGGGAACTTTTAATTCAAGAGCATATAAAAAAAAATCAAACAAAAACCAACTAATTGCAAATCAAGAGTACATCAAAGAAGAATCAAACAAAAGCCAAGTACTTGCAAATAAAGAGCACATCAAAGAAGAATTGAACAAAAACCAAGTACCCACAAATCAGGAGCATGTCAAACAATAATAAAAAAAAAACCAAGTACTACATATTTCATCTAGGGTTTTTGAACTTGGCTATAACCAAAGAAGTTGATAGATTGTTGGATAATTTTCCTGAACTCTTAGCAAGGATATATATAATCTTACAAGACCGTGCTGAAAGAGACCATGGACCACACAAACAAGAAATCTTACAACAATGCAAAGAAAGGTGTGATGGGGGAGAAAAAGGAGTGTAGGGAAGATCAATGTTGTATCCTAAGAAATTTATTCCATTGAAGCCAAATAAAGGCAAGAGAAGACTATTTAGCATGGTCAAAGGACAAATTGTGAAATAAAATAATCCCTCAAACTAATGGAATAGCAAGAACAAAGGACTTTGCACGAAGCAGTCAATTCTAGAAATCCATTAGCATAATTTCAAAGTTGAAGCGAAATTAATAGCTGAAATAAAAGCAAAAGTAGAAGCATAAGCCAAAGACACAATCATGAAAGAAAAAATCAAAAGATCCAAATATCTTTTGAAAATAGTTCACCAATCACAAAAGACCAGTGGGTTGAAGTTGCCAAGAAACTTCAGCTTCCTAAAGAAGGTGATGATCTAACCAACCAAGTCAGGTTGGAAGCTCCTATAGAAGAGTCAATTAAATCATTTGAACAAAGGGAGCTCACTCAAACTAAGGTAAGCCTTTATTCTAAGATGAAGTTACAAGACTCATTCACAAACGTAGAAAGAGAGACATAAAAAATAAATATTTAAGGCATCAAAGAATTGCTAATTGAGGAGACTTGGCCAAAGATATCAGGACAATGAACTAGACTAAAGAGAAGAAAGCTTGAAGGTAACCACAATAGTGTATGGGTTCCTAAGAATTCAAGAAGGTCCAAGGATTTAGACATGTTCAACAATGCTAAGAAAGCAAAGGAACATCTAGATCAAAACTTTTTCCAAGGAAGGTTCCAATCACTACAAGTAAGCAAGAACTAATAATGGTTACTCTACCAACTAGCCCAAGCTCAAAAAGAAAAAAATGTTGAGATTCACTATGATAGGTCTTTGGATCTGGTGTATCGTTGCAAAACATGTGTAACCGTTTGGAGAACTAATGGGTAAACCGATGAACTTCATTGGTTGTGAACATTCCCAGCCACACTCAAGGGAGTGGCTATCGATTGGTTCACTAGTGTCCAACCAATTGACAAATTTTTGTGGGAGAAATTACAAAAGGCCTTCAAGAAAGAATTCACACTTCTTCAAGACAATGAAATTGTCATTGAGATGTAGTACACAGTCAAGGAATACATGAAGGCAACTTACAAGTAAACACTTCTTATGACCCAACATGACTATCCAATTCCAAATAGAAATCCTTTGGACCACAATCTATTGATATAAAGGGTCAAGAGGAAACCCTAATGGATAGGCACAGTGCCACGGAAAAATGGAAAACAGTGATGAATAAACTGCATCAAAGGAAGAGGGAGCCAATGAAGAATAAGAAAGTGAATGGGAGGAAGAATTGGACATTGAGGGAAGCCAAATACTTGCACCTTCTTTTGCTCCTTCAACACCTATCCTTCCAATGGAAGAAGCCTACCACATAGAGAAGAGGCTTGATTAGTTAGGTGCTCCTATTGGTACATAGGAGATTCCTCCAGTGAATCCCATACATCTTGTACCCACTCTTTAACCTGTAGCTGAGCTCCCAAAGCCTCTCCAATAGGTGAAGAGTCAACTAGTTACAAAAATTGACATAAAGAAACACAACTCTCAAACCATGTTCACCTCATCCTCTATACCAACACAATCTGACAAGCAAATCTCCCTTCAACAAATTCTATATGAATACAATTTCCTCAATCAAACTTGTTGATCCAGTAGGTACCTTGTAGCAGCTTATACATAGCATTGGACCTATGAGCGAAGCCATGCTTGATGTGGCTAACACAATTTTGAGTGTAGAAGTTTTGCATTCTCCACTAATTTTCAAGAAGTTGGCAGAAGACTATAATTTAGAGTATGTGCAAATATTTATGAACCAAGGATGGCTAGAGAAGATGACACCTAAGATTTCAAATAAATGGTAATTGGTTAGTGTTATTCCTTCTCTTCAAGGTTCAGATGGCAGAATCTTAGCAGCAATGCATTCTATTGAGCATCATTTCAGCCTTCAAGTACCAATATCTTATGTTGCTAATGAACTTGTGCAAAGAAATGGAGGAATAAAGGATGCAAGTTCAAGAGCAGTTGGCTAAGTTGCCAACAGCTGAACAAGAGGTGGCTCAATTAAAGGCAATGGTAGTTGGAATTACAGTAGCACAAAAGCAATCTTACAGGAAGCTTCAAGAGGCTATCCATATCATAGTTTGCAAACTCGCCAAGTACTCATGAGTGTTTTTGGCCTGCAAGTGCTCTCAGAGTAAACTCACAAGGTTTTTTTCCCAATTTTTTGCAAAAAAATCGCCAAATTTTTCTACAAGTACTCGCCAAAAACTTGACTTGGGTCATGGTGTAATTTGACACAAGAAAAATGCGATTTTGACTCAAAAATGACGTGATTTTTGCTTTATAAAACCCACATTCACCCTTCCACACCACACACAACAACAAGAAAACATTATATGTCAAATTGGGAAGATTTTTTAGGCAATTCTTAATTTAGTTGAATTTTTTTTCTAGAATTTCAAAAAAAAAATTCTAAGCTTGAACATGCATCATATGAACACAATTTTTGGGCTACAGCCAGCCCACTTGCAATGCCCCTGGAATTTAGGCCTTCAATCGAGCATGGCGCATACATTTTGCACATGTAGCTAGTCATTAACTACTTTATCAATGTTGGAAAAAATAAAACTGACTTCACATACTAACATTGAATTGATTCAATTTGTTAAATTTGTGAATTGATTAAAATTTGGATGATTTTGATCCCTACAGTGACTAGAGTGTGCAAGATGATGAGACCTCCTTGTTTACAAAGAATGAGATTGTTGATTTCAAGAGGCAAGCTATGGAGGATGTGGCTGCAACAGAAGTAGGGGAGATTGGATTGTCATTGGATGACATTGATATGGCAGAGAATTCATTGCCATTTAGTAGCAAGGTGGAGCCAAGCAAAAAGTCACAACCAAGTGCAAGGACCATACCCTCTACACCCAATTTTTCACTAGAATGGGGAAAAGGAAATTGAAAAAGTTCGTAATATTTTTACTTGCCTAGATATGCAATTTATAATGATGATTTTCAGAAACAATCATTATAAATTCATATTAGTTATCAATTAGTAGCTAGCTATTACATCTGGCTTCGCATGATGATGCAATTTTGTAAACCATATGTATTCAAGAATCAAATGACAAATCTAATATAAAACAATTCTCATTTGATACATTTTGCAATTGAATTTTGCAAACATATTGTGTTTTTAAAGATATTTAAGTATTTTTTTAAGTTGCCAAGTCAGAAATTTTGGGCTTGCTGAGTATCTGAGTCTGAATTTGTAAACTATGATCCATATACTCAAGAGCTCAAGAGAACTCAAGATCATTACAACTCATCAGCTGAAGCAATAGACAGAGGAGGTTTACAAAGTTGGGTTGCATTCAAACAAGCACAACTTGCTAGAGCAGCCTCTTCAGGGTTAGCTGGTGCAACGTACTTCTAGGGACATCCTCTTCCCCATATTTCCATGATATGCTCTAATTTATGTAGGCTTGTCAGATCAGAATCTAACTTCTCTGTTTTTGCGGGGGTGGGAAGGAGGGGGGAATGATGTAATCAGAAAAAAATTATATTTTGTTATGCTTTATTAATACTTGTATGCCTGACTTGTTTCACATCTAATTGTCGGCTAAAGGTAGTAAATTAGAAAATAAGTTATAAATAGTTACCTAGTGGTCATGGTCATGTGCTGAATTTATGTGAAGTTCCTGATGTCAAGCTCACTAACATATCATTCTAATCCAAGAACATTTGGTTTTGACCAAGTGCCTGTAAAGTATATGCAAGACTACAAGTTTTACTTAAAACTGAGTTTTCTACATGAAAATGGGAATTTTACTTAAAACTGAGTTTTCTACATGAAAATGGGAATTTTCGATAAAATAGAAGTGATAACATCAAAAGAAAACCTATTCTATTTTCAAACTAGAAAGAAAATTACTTCAGATTATAATTGAAATGCTGAAATTTGACACTCGAGAAATTAAATCAGAACAGCAATAATCACAACAATCATATCATTAACTATTCAAACAAGATATGAAATAATAATTTATGAGCACAAACACAAGCAAAAACAAATCACCTATCGTCTTGAGCAGAGCCTTTCCCAATAAGACTAATGTGCAGGAACACAATCTTTCTCCTCAACACAGCAACAATTCTTATACTGATCAATGAATTATATAGATATCAGCAGTACTAATAGATTGTTGCTGTAACTTTTCTGGAAACAATATAATCTAAGTCATCAAATCCACCTGGAAATCGGCCATTTCTAGGTACGAGTTGTATCGGAACCGGGTATGCAGTGGAATCAACTGTCTGTTCGCACAGGGTTTGATTTACAGCTTCAACATGTTTTTCTGAATCTTCAAGTTGTTTGTCTCATAGCCAACATAGCATTCCCTTTATCTAACTTCAACAAAAGCAGTTTTCCGATTTGGTAGCTACCACATAATCATTCTGACAACCGTTATGTAATGCCCCCATTTTTAGCACTACACTTTCCAGTGACAGTTACCCTATTCTTGGATACCCGTAGGCTAGTCAGAGGTAGAATTAGGGTTTCTAGCTGGTTGGAGGTTTCTTTTGAGGATTCAGGGGTTTGCATGTTGGAGTTTTACAGTTCGGATTCTGGATTCCTTTTGGGTTTTCAGAGAGCTTCGCGACGGTGTGACATGAAACTGAATCAAAGAACTTCTCCAGACTTACTATTTTTAGTAAGTATGACGGCTGCTCAGATTATGGTAAAAATGAGTTTGGAACAACTTACTATTTTTAGCAGTATGCTATTTTTAGCAGGGTTCTTGCAGTTCAATGCAGTGGCTATATCTGGCGGGTCAATTTGAGCAGTTTGGTCTCCAACACCTTTGGTGCTAATTTTGGCAGTGTTTCAGCAACTTGGTGTTATGGCTATTTCGGGCAGGGCAGTATAGTCAGTTGGTCTCTAGCATTTGAGGTGAGCATTTTGGCAAGTTTGATATTTGATGAGAATATTATTTTAAGTGAAATATTTAAAAAGCATGTTTGGACGCCTTGGAGAAATAAGTGGTCAATTATATTTATATTTTGCTTTATTGTTTTGACGCCTAGCCTAGAGGAATTAAATCAGTTTAATAAAGTGTTTCACATTATTATTATTTTGAACACCATAATATACTTTATTGACATTTTAATAAAGTATAATGCTTCTTGGAGGAGGACGACTTGGAGAAATGAAATGCAAATTACACTAATGGGCATTGTGAATTTGAGTTTGGTTTTGGCATCCATTTGGAGGGAGATTGAATTTGAATTTGGAGCAAGAAATGTTATAAATAAGAGCATTGGGCTCTTAGTTCATTATCTCAAATATCTACAGTAAAGTTATGTTGCCAAAATGGTTAGTGAGCTACTTCGAGGGATGCATACCTCCTAGCTTTGGCTTGACTTCTTGCTTGAAAGATAGCGACTAGTTGAGATATTGTTGTTATTAATCCTTGAGAATAGATTGAGCACATTGTAGTTGGGTTTCTTGCATTTCTGTCAGTTTTTGGAATTGTTGGTTTAGTATGGCTGAAAGTAGTTTTTTCTCACAAGTCTTAGAATAAATTTTATATTGTTTTGGGTAGTTTGCATAGGTCATTGTCATCCTTGGGCACCCCCTTTGGGAGAGTTTCAGATTTTATTATGCAGATTTGGATTTTATCTTGCTGAAGTCGCCCCTCTTGAGGCCATACCACTTCATCTTGCCTGGCAAATGTTTAGAAAATTCATTGAGTAGTTGTTGCCGATGTTTCTTGGTCATAACTTGGTCGCCATCTTCCTTGGAGTTCATTGCACTTAGTCTCATGTCATTTGGAGTAGTTTTGATGGAGTTATGATCATTTTAGTGGGTCATAGAGCTACTGATCTGCATTTTCTAGTTGCTGGTTTATCATATCAAATTGTAAAAGTCTGTCATTTGAGTGGGGTTTTGGGTTGGAAAGTCATTTGATGATAGGAGAGACTTATTCTATTATCGCAGCATTGAGACAAATGAAATACAATGATATTGGTAGGAGTTCTATCATATTGTAAGTTGAATAGTAGTACTGTCAGCATTCTTATTATCTTGCTTATTACATTGATTTCCCACGCTTGTGGAAGAGACTGGTCATGCTCAGTCTACATTGTATTGCATTTACATATTGTTGATCGGTTGGGCCGTCAACACACTCCCGCTGAATAAGTGGTCGAGTTGCATATTTACTTTCAACATTGTACTTCCTATTTGCAGTCCTCCCGCTAAATAAGTGGTTGAGTTGATTGTTACTTTCAGCAATGTAATTTTTATCTCCAGTCCTCCCGTTGAATAAGTGGTTGAGTTGATTGTTACTTTCAGCAATGTAATTTCTATCTCCAATCCTTCCGCTGAATAAGTGATTGAGATGATTGTTATTTCCTCTCATTGTACTTTCCAGCAATTTCAGATTTATGCTAAGGATCCCCTTTCGAGTATGCTCTCACCTTTCCCATACTGGGATCTGGGTTGATCAAAAAAGAAAGGGTTCCCTTCAGTTGGTTTATGGTTTCACTAACGTTAACAGGTGAAATTAATGTGATAAAACTTGAAAAAATTGGCTAGCACATTTCAGTGGTATCAGAGCCAAGATCCTGCCATCATGTGGAAAAGATAGAGTACAGTGGACAGATGAGTGACAAAGAAATCAGATTCTTCACCTGAGTTCAGTTTAGCTCTCAGAAGCTCAAAAAATGTTGCGTTTTCTGAGGACTAGGTACCGTGAGAATTTAGATTTGGTTATGACTTTTGAAGAAGAAAGAAATTTGGCAAGGTCCCTTTCTATTGCAAGAACGAGACTCAAAGAAGAATGTCAGTCAAGGGATGAAGAAGTGAGTTTACTATCAGAGTTGGAAATTTGTTTGAGCCAAGTCCAACAATCATCTGCTAAATTGTTGAATAAGGCATTATCTCCTGCAGTGACATATTTGATGCATCCTTATTGGATTGGGCATCCTGATGAAGAAATCAGCTTGTTGGTTACTTCATGCCTTAGTGAACTTATGAGGATTGTTGCACCTTTGATGCCTTATGATGATGAAACTATGAAGAAGAGTCTACATAGGATTGTGGAAAGTTTCCAAGACCTTGATGAAACTGGTAGCGGTCAATTTCCTAGAAAAGTTACTATCTTAAAGACATTTTCAGATCTCAGGACAAGTAACTTGCTATTAGACTTGGAGATGCATGATCAGATTTATCAATTGTTCCACTACCTTTTTATGTCCACTTGGAGCAAACAAGAAGAGAATGTCGTTGCAGCTGTGAAGAAGATTCTTGTTCTCACTATTAAGGAGGTTGATGAAGTTCCACCAAATGTCCAATCTCTCCTCTTGGACGCATATGAACGTGAAGAAAAGGATTCTCCTATTGCTGCTATGCTGATCAAGGAATTGTTTGATCAATGTGAGGAGAAATTGAAGCCACTTTTGAAGAAGATAGAGCGGGTGACAAAGAGTTTTGAAGATGTTGGTAGAACCGTGGTGTGGGATGAGTTCGCGAAAGAAGAGCAAGTTGAAGGAAACACTAGTGGTGTCATTGAACCAACTTATGATCATTACCATAGTGATGATGTTGGTGATGATTCTAATGATTTCATGCAAGATCATGTTGAAGATTTGGTGATGAATGATTCTCCTTTGGTTGCTGTCCAAACTCCTCAACAATTTTCACATGAAAATTTCATGACAAGTAATCAAGAAGACTTATTTGGTGTGCATGGGGTTACTAATGATGAAATCAATAACACACCTACTCATGATAGGTCCATTGAAGGAAAGAATGATAAAACTTTCAAAGCAGCCAACTTTGATGATTCTCTATACATTGATAGTGACATGGGTGGCATTGGGTTTGAGTATCAAACTACACCCTTGGAGAGAGTTGTTTTTGAAGATATCAATTTAAGTAAGTGGGGAGGTGACTTGTTCAAAGAGTCAACACTCCAAGAAGGGCACGAAGAACACTTCTCAGCTGATCAAAACAGTCAATCCCCTAGCACTTGGGATCCAGGAGTGAAGGAATTTAGTGATAACAAAGAAACTGTGTGGGATGATTTTCCCTTTGATCCGGATGAAGCTCAAAATTCTGATTGTTTTGCAAGCTATGAAGGGACTGCCATAACCTTTCATCATGAAGACGCAAAACAAAGTTCTGATTTTGAAGATCAGCCAACCAGCAATTCACCATCCTTGCATATTCTTGAGAAGGTAGATCAAGTCAAAGGGTCCTTTGAAAGAGAAGTGTGGGTTCTATCACAATTTGATCGCACACACAGTGGGATTGAAGAACTCTACTGAAAGGCTCAACTTGAAGAGAGACGAAGAGGAGTAAAAGATGGAGTTGCTCTTCCCAAAACTTGCAACTTATCAAAAACTCTTTGGAGACCTTGAAATCCGAGTACATGCACGTGATTGAAGATCGAGATCGTGCCATTGAAGTTGCAAAGGAAACCATCGGTGCTTTCCAAGGAAGTGAGAGAAAGGTTGATGAGCTCACTATGGAACTCGAATCAACAAGGGACATGTTGAAAGAAACTCAATTGGCTCTAACAGAGGTTGAAGACCAGTTTGTTGACTTCAAACTTTTCAAGGAGCAAGAGGTTGCACAACGAGCTGAAGAGATTGAGCAAGTGATTAGAGAGCTTGATAGTCATCAGGAGGAGTTTGATCTTGAAAACATCTCAAGAAAATCAGAAGCTGTATGTGCAGATTTGGAGCAGCAAGATGAAAGGAATGACTTCCAAGTTTTTGACAATCCTCTCTTTGAAGTGGGTGTAGAGGAAACTTATGATAACCCTCGCTTTGTGATTAAAGATAAAACATGTGAAGCGACCAAGCATGAGAATGTGTACAGTTTCCAGTCTATGGATGTTTTGGTATCACACCATGAGGTTGTGCCACACTTTGTGATTAGTAATCTTCTGAGGCTGCTTGATAGTAAATGCATAAGTAGGTTGGAGGATGAAGTCTCCACATGGGAAGTGTTGAATCAAAATGATTTCTACAACCTTGGCATCAAGATGTTGTCCATAGTTTGGTAGCTGCTCAAGGTTCCATTACAGTAGCAAGGAGTGAAGATTTCAAGCTAGTTACTCATGAAGAATGGGAGAAAGAAGGACCAAAACATGTTGATTGCATACTTGACAATCCATCCCTTGGGTTGAGAGATGCTTCAGCTCATTCTAGTCTATCTTGGGAGTTGGATTTGAATACGTCTATTGTTCCATGCTCCATTGTTGTTGAAGCTTTCATGGATAGGCTTCAAAGGTTCACTAGAGGAGATACCGATTTCATGAGGATGCACTTGGTTTTGACTAGCACTTCGGGTAGTGTTGAGTTTTCTTTCCGATGTATTGAAAATCATTTTCAGTTGGGTATCCATGCTTGGGATCCTCAACAGTGGTTGATGGAGATAAAAACGTGTGGAAAGATGAATTCTTGGAGAGATAAATCAAATTATCAAATTTCTTGGTGTTGTTACTTTCATTACCAGCCACTTGATGGTTCCGTTTGTTCATCGACAAATGGATTGGAGAGAAATCTTGAGTAGATGCATTAATTGGGATGATGATTTTCAGTATAGCAACAGTAGCTCATCTTCTAGAATGCTGATCACCCCTAAATCAGATCATAATTCAATCATTTCAGTCTTGGTGGGCAGTTGGTATACTTATTTTCAGACTTCACAATCTCCTCTGAGGACTGATTTTTGGCCTCAAATGCAAGAGGTGATGATTCAAAGCAATCCAAATTTGTCTTCGGGAGGTGTTCAAATTGTTCCCAATGACTATTCCTATGCTTTCCCTTGTACTCATGCTTGGGGCAGCAAACCTTCGATTGCCTTGGTTCATCATTCTGAGGCTCTTGGAGTTGGGATTGTGAGAAATTTCTACAGTCTTCATGGTTGTATCAGGATAATTCAGTTGAGGCATAGTGGCTCCCTATCGAGTGATGGAGATGAATTCGATGAGCTCTTGCAAAGGATTGCTTACCCTTTTGCAAGAACGATTGGTGAAGTCACATATGCTCTTGTGGCTCTGCTTGTCACCTTGCGAAGATATGCTGAGGATTACAGTATTGAGTTCAGTAGACTATCTTTCCCATTGCCCTGGATTGTGATCGATAGTGGTATGGTTGATATTGATGACTCAGGGTCTTTTGGGCGTGAGATGCTGCAAGGTGTTGACTTCAGTCCTTTCAGGCTGTTCTTGGATGGTAACATTCGGGAGTCACAAGGGAGGTAAGTGCAGTTTTGGCACGATGTTTTCACTGATGTGATCAGAGTGGTGCAACATCAGCATAGTGGTTCCTTCATGAGAAGAACATGGAACCTAGGAAGCATACTCAGGTTGGTATGGATAAGCTTCAAATTTTTGGGGGTTGTGGTGGTATTGCTTGAAGACAAGCAATTTTGGGAAGGGCAGACTTTAATGTCCCCATTTTTAGCACTACACTTTCCAGTGACAGTTACCCTATTCCCAGATACCTGTAGGCTAGTCAGATGTAGAATTAGAGTTTCTAGCTGGTTGGAGGTTTCTTTTGAGGATTCAGGGGTTTGCATGTTGGAGTTTTACAGTTCGGATTCTGGATTCCTTCTGGGTTTTCAGAGAGCTTCGCGACGGTGTGACATGCAACTGAATCAGAGAACTTCTCCGGACTTATTATTTTTAGTAAGTACGACGGCTGCTCAGATTACGGTAAAAATGAGTTTGGAACAACTTACTATTTTTAGCAATATGCTATTTTTAGTAAGTTCTATTTTTAGCAGTGCTATTTTTAGCAAGGTTCCTACAGTTCAATGCAGTGGCTATATCTGGCGGGTCAATTTGAGCAATTTGGTCTCCAACACCTTTGGTGCTAATTTTGGCAGTGTTTTAGCAACTTGGTGTTATGGCTATTTCGGGCAGGGCAGTATAGTCAGTTGGTCTCTAGCATTTGAGGTAATTATTTTGGCAAGTTTGATATTTGATGAGAATATTATTTTAAGTGAAATATTTAAACGGCATGTTTGGACGCCTTGGAGAAATAAGTGGTCAATTATATTTATATTTCGCTTTATTGTTTTGATGCCTAGCCTAGAGGAATTAAATCAGTTTAATAAAGTGTTTCACTTTATTATTATTTTGGACACCATAATATACTTTATTGACATTTTAATAAAGTATAATGCTTCTTGGAGGAGGATGACTTGGAGAAATGAAATGCAAATGACACTAATGGACATTGTGAATTTGAGTTTGGTTTTGGCATCCATTTGGAGGGAGATTGAATTTGAATTTGGAGGAAGAAATGTTATAAATAAGAGCATTGGGCTCTTAGTTCATTATCTCAGATATCTACAGTAAAGTTATGCTGCCGAAATGGTTAGTGAGCTGCTTCGAGAGATGCATACCTCTTAGCTTTGGCTTGACTTCTTGCTTGAAAGATAGCAACTAGTTGAGATATTGTTGTTCTTAATCCTTGAGAACAAATTGAGCACATTGTAGTTGGGTTTCTTGCATTTCTGTCAGTTTTTGGAGTTGCTGGTTTAGTATAGCTGAAAGTAGTTTTTTCTCACAAGTCTTAGAATAAATTTTATATTGTTTTGAGTAGTTTGCATAGGTCATTTTCATCCTTGGGCACCCCCCTTTGGGAGAGTTTCAGATTTTATTATGCAGATTTGGATTCTATCTTGCTAAAGTCGCCCCTCTTGAGGTCGTACCACTTCATCTTGCCTGGCAAATGTTTAGAAAATTCATTGAGTAGTTGTTGCCGTTGTTTCTTGGTCATAACTTGGTTGCCATCTTCCTTGGAGTTCATTGCACTTAGTCTCATGTCATTTGGAGTAGTTTTGATGGAGTTATGATCATTTTAGTGGGTCATAGAGCTGCTGATCTGCATTTTCTAGTTGCTGGTCTGTCATATCAGATTGTAAAAATTTGTCATTTGAGTGGGGTTTTGGGTTGGAAAGTCGTTTGATGATAGGAGAGACTTATTCTATTATTGCAGCATTGAGACAAATGAAATACAATGATATTGGCAGGAGTTTTATCATATTGTAAGTTGAACAATAGTACTGTCAGCATTCTTATTATCTTGCTTATTACATTGCTTTCCAACGCTTGTGGAAGAGACTGGTCATGTTCAGTCTACATTGTATTGCATTTACATATTGCTGATCGGCTGAGCCGTCAATACACTCCCGCTGAATAAATGGTTGAGTTGCATTTTTACTTTCAGCATTGTACTTTCTATTTCCATTCCTCCCGCTAAATAAGTGGTTGAGTTGATTGTTACTTTCAACAATGTAATTTCTATCTCCAGTCCTCCCGCTGAATAAGTGGTTGAGTTGATTGTTACTTTCAGCAATGTAATTTCTATCTCCAGTCCTCCCGCTAAATAAGTGGTTGAGTTAATTGTTATTTCTTCTCATTGTACTTTCCAGCAATTTCAGATTTATGCTAACAATCCCCTTTCGAGTATGCTCTCACCTTGCCCATACTAGGATCTGGGTTGATCAAAAAATAAAGGGTTCCCTTCAGTTGGTTTATGGTTTCACTAACGTTAACGGGTGAAATTAATGTGATAAAACTTGAAAAAATTGGCTAGCACATTTCACATTAGCATGTTGTGCAACAAATGTAACCTTCTTGTTTTGAAGCCAAGCACATTTTGGGCTCATTGCTGTTATAAACAGTATGATTAATCTTGCACAGCATATTGGCTATTTTGCACAGCAAGGTCACCTTAACAGCAGATTGGTTATGTTGGACAGCTTGCACAAACACCAACTTTGTTTACTTGCATAGCAAGGTTGCCGGCTTTCACAACAAAACAAACTGCTGTAACAGAATATATGTATTGTGCAGCAATTACTGAACCTTTAGAAGAACACAAAAGTGACTGTACAAAATACTGAAGCAAACCAATTCAAATTAATACTCTATTATATCTTATTCTACTTAAAAAGAAATCAATTCATCTATAATAATCATAAATAAAATAGAAATCAGTTCATAGGTATAAACGTGTAAGCTGAGTGAAAATGCATTTGTGGAGAAGGTTTTCATGATATAAAAAGTGTGCCCAGAGATAAAAAGGATGTACAACACTATACATTTCCAGGGCTCATCATCAACCCCCAGTTGAGCAGACCCTTTCCTGATCAGACTGATACTCGAAATACAAACTCACTGCTCACACAGCTTCTTTTGGATAAATGAATAACTATCTGGAACAATTAAATTGATGAGCAATGCACAGATAAAAATCTAAATTCTGGAGTAGGTTACTACTTGCCTACACAATGGAATTATACACGTGGTAGCATCTTGTTGTAACAATATCAAAAATAAAATGCCACTTACACAGCTTCTACAACAACTTGCAAAACAGATTTGTCCTCTATCTATCTTTGGTTCCAGCAGTTCTCCTCAGAAGCTACCAAACAAATGAAACTAACAACTACTTGGAATGTTGCGCAACAGGCATAACCTCTTTGGAACCTTGCTTTTGAGTGTACTCACTTTAAGTTTAGAACACTGTTGTTATAGACCACGTGTCTGACATGTAGCTCAGCAAAGTGGTTACCCTGTGCAGCAAATTGGTTTGTTTTGGACAACACAACAACTATCTTGCACAACAGAATGTCATTGCACAACAAATCAGGCATCTTGTGTAGCAAAGCTATTGGCTTGCATAGCAAAGCTAACTATCTTGGCAGCAAAACAAACTATCATAGCTGAATCTGTCTTGTGCAGCATGTTGATTGTTTTGAACATTTAAAAGCACACAAAAGCAATTGTACAAAACAACTTAAGCAAACTATTTCTAAATCATTAGTCCATTCTACCTTATTCTAATTAAAAAGCAATCAATTCGTCTATAATAATCATAATATAGAGCAGAAATCACTTCATAGATATACTTACAGAATGAGGTTTGTTCAGCTACTTTTCAGATTCAAAGAGCATGTTTTAGGGACGCAAAAGGGATGTACATCAGTATTCATTTCTAGGGCTCATCATCACACCCAACTAAAGATATTGCATGTCCTTGTGCAATCTTGATTTCTCTATCTTGGATGACGAGCCATGTTAGATAGGCAAATCGCCCTGAAGTCATACGGTTTTGCATAGGGCTCCTTTGTCATATGGCAATAACCCTAACTTTCTGCAATATCAGCCCAAATTTTTTCTATGCTTCTGGGTTCACTGGAATCTTGCTAGTCCAATCAAGGATAGGATACCATAGTAATAGAAAATGAAACTTCAATCCTATCCACTAATGTTCTTGATAATATGCACCATCCTTATACAGTTCAACCCTTGCCATTGCAGCCAAGAAGTTTTTCACAGAAATTGGTTCTTTCATTTTCAACAATCTAGGGAGCTCAATCCACCTCAATTGGCAACACATAAAAGCTTCTCTTTCTATTTCTATTATCAATGCCTCTATATCTTCAAATAGACAACTGCCACTAATGCAATGCCTTGCTCCTTATTTGAGCTTTTTCGTTAATTCATACAATGACTGTATTACCTCATTTGGTCTCGAAAACTTAGCTTTGACCATGAATTGTGCATTAGCTTCTTCAACAGAATAGGCAGCTAGTTGCCTACTTCTTCCCATCTCAATGAGAGGGCTCTTGAGATGTTTAAAATATTGAGAGTAGAGATAGATGCTTGAAAGGGGAAGAAAGTAGGAATTGGTAAGAGAAGGAAGAGGAGTTTAGAACAATTGAAGTTGTTAGATGAAGGTCCAATATGTCCAAACATAGTAGGGTTGGATGATGGAACAAAAGAAGTGAAAGGTCATCTCTTACCTCTAGAATGTTAACGTTTATAGCGGTGAGAGATATTTTCTCCAAGAATAAAATATAATAATAAAATCTACAAGGCAGGTCGGCCTTTTGGTTTTCAAAATAATATTATATTTTCTAGGGCCGACCTAGAGAGGAGGTTGCCTAGACTTGTATATAAGCAAGGTGAAGATCTCTCATTTAGACATCAATTCATTCTCACTTCAATTCGCACTTCCTAAGAAGAAGTTCGCACCTTCAGCAGCAGATCGCCATCTTGTAGCAGCAGATCAGATTTCAAGGAGAAATATATTCATTTGTATCCTTGCATCAAGGAAAGGTGTCACTATTCATTGTATCAAATTCGGCCTTGTGTAAGGTCTGATTTGTAAGCAGATTTCTGCCTTTATTTTGCTAATATATAAGAGATCTTTTGCTGGGTTTTTCTCCCTCAAGTAGGAGGGTTTTCCCAAGGTAAAATAGTGTGTTCATTGTCTCTAAGTTGTGTATTTCTGCTTATTTGCATTTCTAGTCTGAAACTAACATGGTATCAGAGCGGGTTAAAGCAAAGATCTGATCAGATTTGCTTAAGCAGTCAAGACATCTCTTTATCTAGGGCAGTCTATCAAAGAATCGAAGATGGTGAACAAAGTCAAGGTCGAAGATAGGCTTGATGGAGCATCAAATTTCACCTCTTGGAAATTCAGAGTTCTTATTACCTTAGAAGAAAATGATCTTCTAGATTTCATGGAAAATGATGTGCCCGAGCCATACGATGATGCAGAGAAAATTCAATGGAAGAAAAGTGGCACAAAGGCTAGAAAGATCATGATAGATTTCGTGAAGGATCATCTAGTTCCAATTATCTCCAAGATGAAGACAGACAAAGAAATGTTTGAGGCTCTACAACGATTGTATGAGATCAACAATACCAGCAGAGCCCTTGTGTTGAGACAACAGCTCCATCATATAAAAATGGCTAAAGGAGATTCAGTCAGCTCTTTCTTCATGAAGATTTCTGATTTGAGAGATCAGCTATGTACTATTGGAGACATAGTTGAAGATAGAGATCTAGTTATGTTGGCACTAAATGGTCTTCCTCAATCTTGGGAGCCTTTTATTCAAAGCATCAATGGGAGATCTAGTTGCCCAAGTTTGATCGTCTTCGAGCTGATTGCATTCAAGAAGAATCCAAATTGGCAGCAAGAGGAAATGGGTGAAACTCTCATAATGAAGAAAGTCATGTCCTTACTGCACATGCTTCCAGAAGAAAAGGAATAGAGACAGACAATCAGATTCTATTCCTAAACCAAAGAAGAAGGGTCTCTCTCACATTCAATGTTTCAGGTGTGACAAGTATGGTCACTATGCTCTAGATTGCATATCAAAACCGAAGCAACATGCTTCTATTGCAGATGTTGATGATGTGTCACCTCAAAAGGAATCTAGAGACGACTCAGGGGGATTCCTATTCATCTCCGCTCTTTCAAGCAATGTTCCAACTGACTATAACACTTGGTTGATAGATAGTGGTGCTTCACAACACATTACAAGATACCGTGAGCATCTTACAGACTTGGTAGAGAAAGAAACTAACTTGCAAGTGATAATCGGAGATGATGCTTGTTATTCCATAAAGGGAGCTGGGACCACTTCTTTTCAGCTAGATTCAGGTATCCCTCTTCATTTGAGTTATGTTTTGTTTGTACCAAGGATCAAAAGAAATCTGGTCTCCATTTCAGCTTTGGAGGACAAAGGGTACAAGGTTGATTTTTCTAAAGGGAAAGTTCTTGCTTGGCCTAAGAACTCTAGTATAAAATCAGCTCATGTAATTGGCATTCGACAGGAGAGCCTATACAGATTATCAATTCATCTAGTTCAGGCTTTATTGCACAACTCTATCAGTTTGAGTGAGCTATGGCACAGGAGACTTGCTCACCTACATTTCAGAGCCCTTCCATCCATGGAGAAGATGGTTACTGGTCTTCCTAAGCTTGGTTTGGAGCACGATGGCATTTGCAGAGGATGTGCACTTGGTAAGAATATCAAGAGTCCCTTTCATAGTAGTGACAGTAGATCAAAGGAAATTTTAGATCTTGCTCATTTTGATTTATGCGGACCTATGTTTGTGGCATCCTTGAGTGGATTTTGGTACTATGTGATTTTCATTGATTTGGATTTACTATTCTCGAAAGACTTGGATTTACTTCTTGAAATCTAAGGAGTCTGAAGAAGTACTTGATAGATTCAAAGAATTCAAGGCTCAAGTTGAAAACATGTCCGGGAAAAGGATTAAGGTTCTGATATCAGATAATGGAGGAGAATACACTTCTGGAGGTTTTTGAAACTTCTGCATTGAGGCAGGGATCAAGAGGGAGTTATGTGTTCCGTACAACCCTCAACAAAATGGAGTTGTCGAAAGAAAGAACAAATCCATAGTAGAGGCAGCCAAGGCTATGATCCATGATCACGATCTACAAACCTTCCTATGGGCAAAAGCTTCCAGAACCGCCGTGTACATTCAGAACAGAAGCCCTCATCGAATATTGGGAAACATGAATCCTGAAGAGGCCTTCACAGGTGTGAAACCTGAGGTTAGTCATTTAAGAGTTTTTGGTTGTCCTATTTACATTCATGTACCCAAGGATGAAAGATCAAAGCTAGAACCTTCAGGCAAGAAGGGTATATTTGTGGGATACAGTGAGTCTTCAAAGGCCTATAGAATTTATATTCCAGGGCAAAAACAGATTGAGATCAGCAGGGATGTCTCCTTCGAAGAGGAAGTAGCATTCAAAAGATCTAAAGGGTCTTACATGGAGTTAGACAGTGAAGAGAAGGAGGCTTCTCAGGATATGGACATATCTCCTGATCTTACTCCTGACATTCAAAGGGAGTCCAACGACCCGACCGAAACTATTGATCCAGTTGATCCTATAGAACTAACTGATGGGCCTAGAGACATTGCAATAGGTCAAAAGAGACCTCAATGGGCTCGTCAAACTATGCAAGAGGTAGAAAAGTATGCAACTCCTCGAGGCACCTTTAGAGAAAGCAAGAGATCGCAGAAGTTTTCTGTTTATGTGGCATTAATGAGTCACATCATTGATTCTGAGCCTTCCAGTTTTGAGGAGGCATCCAACCAGGAGGTATGGAAAGATGCAATGACAAAAGAGTATCAGTCTATCATTAAGAATGATGTATGGGATGTTATTCCGAGACCTAAAGGGAAATCAGTAGTGTCTTCCAAATGGCTCTACAAAATCAAGCATGCAGCTGATGGCAGCATTGAGAAACACAAGGCGAGATTTGTGGCAAGAGGATTCTCTTAGAAGGAGGGAATAGATTATGAGGAGACATTTGGTCTTGTTGCTTGATACACTTCTATTAGGACAATTATTGCTATTGCATGCACCAAAGGCTGGAAGTTACATCAAATGGATGTAAAGACTGCATTTCTTAATGGTGTGATTGAAGAAGAAGTGTACATTGCCAGATGGTTTTGTGATTCATGGGAAAGAGTCTCATGTTTGCAGATTGAAGAAAGCCTTGTATGGCCTTAAGCAAGCACCTCGTGCATGGTATGAAAGGATTGATAGATATCTGATGAGCTTGGGATTCTCCAAGAATGAAACAGATTCCAATCTTTACTTCAAGATAGTTGATGGTGAGGCTTTGATATTGGTTCTTTATGTTGATGATTTATTTCTCACTAGAACAGAGTATCTCATTGTCAAATGCAAGAAAGAATTAGCCTCCGAGTTTGAGATGAAGGATCATGGTCTTATGCATTACTTCATAGGACTGGAAGTGTGGCAAACACCTAATGAGATTATTCTAAGTCAAGGAAAATACACTATAGACATCTTGAAGAGATTTGGGATGATGGACTGCAAGTCCATGTCTACACCTATGGAGACAAATTTGAAGAAATTGAGTGACTCAGTAGCTGATTCAGATTTGGTAGATCCCACCATGTATAGACAATTGATTAGATCATTGATGTATCTGGTCAACATTAGACCAGACATTTGTTATGCAGTGAGTGCTCTCAGTCAATTCATGTGTGAACCAAAACAAATACATCTAGTTGCAGCAAAGCATATTCTGAGATACTTGCATGGCACTGTGGGATATGGCTTGAGATATACTTCCTGTGAAGATCTGAAGTTACAAGGCTATATTGATTTTGATTGGGCCTGGAATGTAACTGATAGGTAGAGCACCTCTGGATGTTGCTTCAGTTTGGGGTCTGCCATGATTTCTTGGTGTAGTAGGAAGCAAACTTCTGTGGCACTAAGCACTGCAGAGGCTGAATATATTGCAGCATGTCTGGCAGCTCGAGAAGCAGTGTGGCTTCGAAAGCTCTTTGCAGGATTGTTTGGTCAAACATTGGAGCCGACTGTGATTCATTGTGATAATCAAACTTGTGTGAAGCTCTCAGTAAATCAAGTGTTTCATGATAGGACAAAGCATGTGGAGATAAAGTATCATTACATCAGAGACTCCATGCAGGGATATTAGGAAAATACCTCCCTAGCTAAGAGGGACTGTTAATGTTTATAGCGGCGGGAGATATTTTCTCCAAGAATAAAATTAAATAATAAATCTACAAGGCAGGTCAGCCTTTTGGTTTTCAAAATAATATTATATTTTCTAGGGCCGACCTAGAGAGGAGGTCGCCTAGACTTGTATATAAGCAAGGTGAAGCTCTCTCATTTACACATCAATCCATTCTCACTTCAATTCGCACTTCCTAAGAAGAATTTCGCACCTTCAGCAGCAAATCGCCATCTTGTAGCAGCAGATCAGATTTCAAGGAGAAATATATTCATTTGTATCCTTGCATCAAGGACAGGTGTCACTATTCATTGTATCAAATTCGGCCTTTTGTAAGGTCTAATTTGTAAGCAGATTTCTGCCTTTATTTTGCTAATATATAAGAGATCTTTTGTTGGGTTTTTCTCCCTCGAGTAGGAGGGTTTTCCTAGGGTAAAATAGTGTGTTCATTGTCTCTAAGTTGTGTAATTCTGCTTATTTGCATTTCTGGTCTGAAACTAACATAGAAGAGATGAGTGTGATGGAAACTTTGTCAAATAAACCTAAGGAGAAGGAAGGATGTGTCCAGCTTGTTGAAGAAAACATCCTCATGATGGAAGATGTGATGATGCAAGTTGTTGATCTAGATGAAGAAGTGGTAGTAAAGCAAGAAAATGCATATGAAAAGTGTTGTACCCCAGATTAAAATTTTCGCTACACTTAGGCATTTTGAAGAAATGAGTCAAAATACTGTTAAATCTGTCAGAAAAGGTCAAAATTGGGGTTTTGCATGTCTTGCATGAGGGTCAAAAACTTAGAAATTTCAAAATCAGGTAATCTGGGTCGGTTCAAAACGATCAAACCAACAATACCCAGACTTCAGTTTTTCATCCCTAAATTTTAGGAAAATTTCTATTTTTAGCAGTTTTCTAAAAATATAAACTTTTTCTGGGTTTTTCTGGGTTTCTTACGAAACGGATACTTGTAAAATTTTCTAAAAATAGAAAGTTTGGTCGTTAGGGTTAAGACTAATTTTGATTGGCTTAAAATACTTCCTCATTAAGCTAGTACAGTCAGAATCACAAAAAGATCAATTTTACCCTATTGGGTCTATTCTTCTTTTTCAGAAGCTTTTTCGGAGATCCAAGGTCATCAATGGAGGTCAAACAGCTGCCAGGTGTCAGAATCAAACGTTCAAGCATCAAACAGAGGCTGTCAACGAACAACGTGCACGAAGAACGAGGAACAGGCAAACAAAGCTTGAAAATGCAAAATTTTGTCCAAGTCTGGAGAATATAGGCACCCCAGTCAAGAAGAGGCACCCATACTTCAATGCCTTAGAATATTTTTCATTCCGGCAGTCAAAGACAAGGAGGGCACGTTAAACAAGGTAAAAAGTTGAAAAGTTCATAAATTTTTCTAACACTGTCAGCCATTGGCGCCCCAGAAGGAGAAAGGCGCCCAGCTTTTCAAGAGGTCAAAAGCTAGAATTAGGGTTTCTGCCTCCATGCCAATGTTGCTTAGAATCATCCTAGCTCCGCAATGAATTAGTTAGCACGCCCGTCAGATCATCCAGTCATCGGCAAATCCAAGACAAACAGAGGTCACGGAGAGATGTTTTAAGACTGAAGACAAAGAGCACAAAATAAAAACTAAGTCTGGAAGAAATGGGCGCCCCTGAAGGAAAAGGGCGCCCAAGCTTTTGAGGTACTAGATGATAAAATTTGCAGAAGGTCCCTCCAACGTAACTTCGTCAGATTGGATCCAACTTTCCAACGCATTCATCAACTAGTCCGTCAAAGTAAACATTCGTCAGATGTCAGAAGTCGAACAAAGGAGAAAAAATATATAAAATGACAGGTTGGAAGCAACAATAAAATGAAAAATGAAAAAATATTTCTAGAGGAGATGGGTGCCCCTGAAGGAGAAGGGCGCCTGGGGTGTAGAGCCACCAGAAGTCAGTTTCCAAAGATCAAGTATCCAGAAGACCCCTTCCAGAATCATCTTAGCTATCCAATGAATCTGTCAGCCAATCAGTCTGATCAACACAACGCCCGAAATCATGAAATCATCTGAAGGTCAGAAGACAAGTAAGGTTTTTGAAATCATGAAAATGGCTAACACTGGAGAAAATAGGCACCCCTGTTGGAGATAGGCACCTGAAAATTTGAAGGGTCAAATGAAGCTTTTAGCAGATGACGTCTCAAGAACCATATTGTCAGATTCGATCAGGCTCCGTAATGGAATATTAAGTTCGTTCGTCGGATCAATCAGGAAGTCGGGAGACAGAGTTGAAACAGGGTTGAAAAATGAATGGAAGATGAAAATGGTGGAAATTTGGCTTAGTCTGGAGAGACTGGGCACCATACCTCAAGAAGGGCGCCCAACTTCTCATGCCTTAGTAATTTTTTTTAGAATTTTCAAATTTTTCAAAAGAGAGAAAAAACGCCTTTGCTCAAGGCATGAGCTAAGTTTAGGGTTTCATCAAATTAGGGTTTTGAGAAGCTGTTTTCAAAGCAAATACTTATTTAAGGACATCTCTATGCATTATTTTTCATATTTTCTTGCAAGTGTTTTCAAGGAGATACAGAGCAGTAACTTCAATCCTATGTTTTTCAAGATTCAAGAACCTAAACTTGCTGGTTTTTCATAAAATTTTCAGATCAGCACTCAAAGAAGGCTTGCTTTTTCATGTTTCTTCATCAAGAACATCAAATTTGTGAAAAAGAAGGCCATTACTTTCAATTTTCAGCAAGCTGGTCCATATTTGTTCTATCTTCTGGACAAATTGTTGAAGAATTTTCACAAAGTTGCAGCAATTGCTTTTATTTTGCATGTTAGAGAAAACTTCAAATTCTTCCATTTCTAATCTTCTAGGTCTATACTAAACCTTCTTCTGGAAAAAACCCATATCACAGCTTTTTTCAGAAAAACTTAAAGTTGTTGCTTTTTCAGTCAGAAGTCAGGGTTTGCAAAATATAATCAACTGGGTTCATCCATGTAAATGTAATCAAATCTTTATCAAATAGGATCCTAATAAATCTAAGGAAACACTAAGGTCTGAAATTCTGTGTGAGAATTCTAAGTCAAAAACAATTTCTAGATTCCTTCTCTTTATACTAAATGTGCTGATTGCAGAACATTAATAAATTTCGATGTTTTGCATATCAATGAGGAACCACCATAAGTATGTATGAAGACCTGCCTCTAAGAGACGCGTCTCATGAGAGGACGTGTCTCCACAAGTGGAGACATGTCCGCTCATGGGACGTGTCCCTTTGAGCGCGCGGGTCCCTACATGACCGACTAACATTCGGTTAGTGCCTTAACACACACATAACCTTAAGTGGTGGATATATGAATTCCGATTTATTTAAATACAGAATTTTAACATCATTTATTTTATCGAATTTATCCATGCTTATAAATTCAATTTCACTTATTTTCCAGAAATGTTTATTTTGAAGAATAGCCTTGATCACATATAAATGATGATGTTGCTTTTCAGCAATCATCATTTATATCTGACCGAAGCTACCATTCATCAACACTCCCTCTTAGCTAGGGAAGATATTTCAAATCAAATAAGTGGAGATATCACCTTCACACGTGATATCGAAGACATGGTATGTTTTCTCAATATTGTCAAGTCACATGACATTCTTCATAACACATCTTCATTATGTTATGTGCACTGACATCAAGTCACATGATGTCTACCATAATTCATGGCATATCCACGAATATAAATATCCACCATGATTTATCTCTTAAGGATCACAATGATCTTCAGATGACATCAAGTCCCATGATATCCATCAAGGTGTCCACAAGATACTATCATGACATGTCCACAGATATCAAGTCACATGATATCTATCATGATAGTTTAACTCATCATTGTAGAGTCGTCACTTTACAATGTCAAATACAAGTGTTCATTATTAGAAAGATCGTCACCTTTCAATAATGTACACAGGGGGAGTAGGCCCATAAGGCCATGGAGTCACACACATGACAAAAGAGTTTACACATTAAACATCTTTATATATTAGTACAATTTATAAACAATTTGAATTTCATACATAAATATCAGATTACATTTCAACCATACCAAGTTTCTTCCTGAAGTGCTCTACCTTGATTCGGGAGAGAGGCTTGGTGAGAATGTCTGCAGTTTGATCATTTGTACTAACATACTCCAACTGGATCACTTTCCTTTCGACCATATCTCTTACATAATGATAGGGGATCTCAATGTGCTTAGATCTATCATGGAAGACATGATTTACAAAGAGTTTGATGCAACTCTGATTATCACAATGAATAATTGTAGGATTCAAGGGCTCACCAAAGAGTACCACAAGCAATTTACGAAGCCAAACTGCTTCTCTTGCTCCCATAGAGGCTGCAATGTATCCAGCTTCTGTTGAGCTCTGTGCAACTGAAGACTGTTTTCTACAAATCTAGGAGATCATAGCCGATCCTAAATTGAAGCAACATCTTGATGTGCTTTTCCGATCGGTTACATTTCCAACCCAATCTGAATCAGAGTACCCATGTAGATCTAGTTGGTTATTCTTGTAAAGAAGACCATATCCAATAGTGCCTTGAAGATATCTCAAAATATGTTTCACAGCCATTAGGTGAATTTCCTTTGGCTCACACATGAATTGGCTGAGAACATTTACTGCATAGCAAATATCAGGTCTAGTGTTAACCAGATACATCAAGGATCCAATCATCTGTCTGTAAAGGGTTGGATTTGCCCACTTGGATTCTGCTGCTACTTCTTTCAGTTTGTGAAGGTTGGTTTCCATAGGTGTAGACATCGGTCTACAGTCCAACATTCCAAACCTCTTCAGAGTATCAATAGTATACTTCCCTTGGTTTAGTATAATGCCCTCTGATTTCTGCCATACTTCCAAACCTAGGAAGTAGTGTAGAATGCCCAAGTCTTTCATGTCAAATTTAGAAATTAGATCCTGCTTTCCTTGAACAATGAGGTGATCTTCTCCTGTTATCAGCAGGTCATCAACATATAAAATAATTATTAGCATATCACCTTTGATTCCCTTGAAGTAGAGATTGGAGTCAGCATCATTCTTGGAAAATCCTAGTCCCAAGAGATAGTTGTCAATTCTTTCATACCAGACCCTGGGAGCCTGTTTAAGTCCATAGAGGGCTTTCTTCAGTCTACACACATGTGAGTCAGGTTTATGTATCACAAAACCTTCAGGCTGTTCCAAATAGACTTCCTCTTCAATGGTTCCATTCAGAAAGGCATTTTTCACATCCATTTGATGGATCTTCCAGCCTTTAGCTGCAACAATGGCTAACAGTGCTCTCACCGAAGTGTAGCGGGCAACAGGTGCAAATGTTTCTTCATAATCAATGTCTTCCTTTTGAGAAAAACCTCTTGCCACAAAACGTGTTTTATGTTTTTCTATACTGCCATCAGCAGCATGCTTGATTTTGAAGAGCCATTTGGAAGAGACAACAGATTTCTCTTTCGGTCTAGGCACTATATCCCATACATCATTCTTTAGAATGGACTGATATTCCTCCGTCATTGCATCCTTCCATGCTTGATGCCTGAAGGCTTTTGTAACACTGACAGGTTCTGAGTTTATGATGTTGTTCATTAGAGCAACATAGCTAGAGAATCGTTTGGGTCTTTTACTTTCCCTGAACGTTCCTCTGGGTGCTGCATAATCCTCGGCTTCTTTGATCATCTTTCTAGACCAATGTGGTCTCTTTCTGTCGTTGTCATTTGTATTCTCATCTGAAGTAGAAGGAAGTTCATGTGGCATTTCCTCAGGATGCTCCCTCTGAATCTTAGCAGCAAGTTCCATTTCAGGTACTCTGGGGGAATAGGTTTCTATCTCACTAGAACTTCTTGCCCTCTTGAATGCAATGTCTTCTTCAAAGATGACATCTCTGCTCAATTCAATTTGTTTCTGCCTGGGTATGAATATCCTGTAAGCTTTGGAGGTTTCACTATAACCCACAAATACCCCCTTCTTTACGGAAGGTTCTAGTTTGAATCTCTTCTCTTTGGGCACATGAATATAGATAGGACAGCCAAAAATCCTAAAATGACTAATGTCAGGTTTTATGCCAGTAAAGGCTTCTTCAGGAGTTTTGTTATCAAGATGAGAATGAGGACATCTATTTTGGATATAGACAACAGTCCTAGAGGCTTCTGCCCAGAAAGAAGTTTCAATGTTTTGGTCAAGCAACATTGCCTTAGCAGCTTCTACAATGGTTCTATTCTTTCTTTCAGCAACCCCATTTTGTTGAGGGTTGTAGGCAACTGTGAACTCCCTCTTAATTACAGCACTCATGCAGAATTCCTTAAAAATTTCAGAGGTGTATTCTTTCCCATTGTCTGCCCTTAAGGTTTCTATTTTCTTTCCGGAGAAGTTTTCAGTAAGGGCTTTGAACTCTTTGAACCTTTTGAGGATTTCTATTGACTCTTTGCACTTAAGGAAATAGATCCAGGTTTTCCTAGAAAAGTCATCTATAAATATGACATAGTAAAAAAATCCTACTTTAGAGGGTACAGACATGGGTCCACATAAGTCTGAGTGAACTAGTTCTAACAAATTTAGGGTTTTGCTCAAACTATTGGGAAAGGATCCCTTTGTATTCTTTCCTAAGGCACAACCTTTACAAGTTCCTTCATGAGATGGTTTTAACTTAGGTAAGCTTGTTACAAGTTTTTCCACATAAGGTAGGGCACGGAAGTGAAGGTGTCCTAACCTTCTATGCCAAATCTCATTTGAATCAAAGGTGTCAAGGGTAAGGGCTTGTTTAACTTCAGTGCATAGTTTGTAAAGGTACCCTTGTCTTACTCCTATGGTTTGAGCTTTCTTGATAGTTGAGTTTTTAGGCCATGCTAGAACTTTCCCATCCATTAACGTAACTCTATATCCATTGTCTTCAAGGGCAGAGATGGATATTAGATTCCTCTTTATTCCAAGTACAAATAAGACTCCAGTGAGATGAAGTGAAAGACCAGATTTTAGTTTGATGGAGCAAGTTCCAACCCCTTTTACAAGGTGTGCAGAATCATCCCTAATGGTTACTTCTTCATCAGACTTTTCAGTCATAGTGTCTAGGTGTTCTCTGAATCCTGTGATATGTCTAGAAGAACCACTATCAATTACCCAGTTGTGGGTGTTGTTAGATACTTGACTAGATAAGGCTGTATAGAACACAAAGTTCTCAGATTCATGATCTGAATTTGTCTTTCCTACTTTGGCAAAAGATGCTTGTTGCTTTGATCTGTCAGGGCACTTCATTGCATAGTGGCCATATTGATCACATCTAAAGCATTGCACTTGAGAGATGTCTTTCTTCTTAAAAGACCCCTTTCCATTGGAATTTCTCTTTCTTTTGAAAGATCCTTTCTTGTAGGAGTTTTTCTTATTCCTTTTATTAGACGTTGTGTTGAGTACATGAATGTCTTCATCTATGTTCTTCTGTTTATTTTCTTTTGTGGAGAGTCTTGTTTCTTCTTGAAGGCATTCAATTCTTAGCCTATCAAACTTAGGGAGTTTAGATCTCGCACTTATTCCTTGAACAAATGACTCCCATGAGTTTGGTAGGCCTCCTAGTGCAATTAGAGTTAACTCTTTGCTATCAATCTGATATCCAATTGTGGATAATTGATCCCTTAGTTCAATGATCCTCATGAAGTATGCATTAATGGACTCTCCTTTGTTTATTTGAGCATTGTTGATTTGCCTCTTTAATGCAAGTCCTACTGGTGTTGTTGATCTCATAGGTACTCTCAAGGGATTTGAACATATGATATGCAGTTTCATGTTTTGCTAGGATGGGCACTATATGATCCCTAACTGCATCTACTAGGATTTTCATGGCTTTTTCACTATTTTCAATCCATTGAGTTTTCTCAAGATCAGCCTCTGGTTCCTTTTTATTTTCTCTCACAAGTGAGTCTAGTTTATTCTCTTTAAGGATCATCATGATTCTAAATTTCCATGATGTGAAGTTGTCTGCTCCTGCAAGACGATCTTCAAATCTGATCACACTTGACATTATGAAGAATGTGATGTGAATTCGATTTTAGAAAATACGAATTTTCTAGAGCAATCTGATATTTAGATTTGATTTGGATTCACACAACTTGGCTCTGATACCATGTAAATGTAATCAAATCTTTATCAAATAGGATCCTATTAAATCTAAGGAAACACTAAGGTCTGAAATTCTGTGTGTGAGAATTCTAAGTCAAAAACAATTTCCAGATTTCTTCTCTTTATGCTGAATGTGCTGATTGCAGAACATTAATAAATTTCGATGTTTTGCATATCAATGAGGAACCACCATAAGTACATATGGAGACCCGCCTCTAAGAGACACGTCTCATGAGAGGACGTGTCCCCACAAGTGGAGACACGTCCGCTCATGGGACGTGTCCCTTTGAGCGTGCGGGTCAATACATGACCGACTAACATTCGGTTAGTGCCTTAACACACACATAACCTTAAGTGGCGGATATATGAATTCCGATTTATTTAAATACAGAATTTTAACATCATTTATTTTATCGAATTTATCCATGCTTATAAATTCGATTTCACTTATTTTACAAAAATGTTTATTTTGAAGAATAGCCTTGATCACATATAAATGATGATGTTGTTTTTCAACAATCATCATTTATATCTGACTGAAGCTACCATTCATCAACAATCCAGAATATGCTCAAAAACAATACCCAGATGCCAGCTTTTTCTGCTTTTTTTTGGAGAAAATTAGGGTTTGCTTCTTTTTCAATCTTCTCTTCAAATTTTCAAAAACGAACTATCTGGGTTGGCTTGTAACGGAATTCTAATCAAAACCCATATCTCAGAAAAAATCTCAAAATTTTGTCCCTTTGAGGAGGAAAAATCAGCAAGCTAAATTTAGAAAGTTTGCTAGAACATGTCAAAACCTAAGCATGTTTACTGTCAATCTTTAAGTTTTGCAGAATGGAGTACACTCCTACAGAGTTCAAGACCAAATCAGCATCGTACCATGATTTCATTGAAACGGCCGAGACTGACTTGCATCATATCAAGCCAGTATTCAATTTACGTCCTCTGAAAGATGCAGGCAACACCACCATCAGGCATCTTGGCCATTCAGGTCTTCTTGCAGCAGCGTCCATACCTTTCTCAGTACAGAGCCTAGAATTCATAATCGCTTGTATCAAGCATTATAATCCAACCACAAGGGAAATCCAGTCAGTAGATGGAAGAATCATATGCAGCTTAAAGCCAGACATGATTGAGAAATGCTTCTCCATCCCACCATGGCCTGGAAGTGTCACCATCAATATTGAAGAATGTGAAAGGATATGGGAAGAGCATCAAGAAAAATATAGCAAGAAGATTGCACAAAGGTGGCTAAAAGGTAAATACAGTACATTGCCAAAGAACATCGGGAGAGGAGACTTCAAGGACGAATTTGGTATAATCATCACTCTACTCAACCGGGTTACTGGTCCAGCAAATGCAACAAAGTTTCAGCCTTGGATGTTCTACGTTATACCTCACATAATGAAGAAGACTGAGTTCTATGACTGGCCTACATTGATCAGTGATTGCCTACATCATCAAATAACTGAGTATTTCAATAGACATGCATTCCACATGGTCTTCTACCTAGTCTACTTGGTTGCCTACCAAGGTCAATTCAGAGGGTTAAACACGGAGGGTTCTCTAAATGTTCAACATGTCTACAATTATTACACTCAATTGGAGTTCACTACTGCATCACATCATTACAAACGGGTGAATGAAGCATTCTTAATCTACACAGTTCGTGACCTGGACAACAAGCTACATGTTCGCATCTCATCTGTTGCCAGGGCTGCAATATCGGAATGGGCTGATTGGTTTATTCAGTTTGCCACCTTCATTTACCTAAGGGTGTACGGTTATTCAGGAGCTCCTCTTATGTTACTGAGGTATCCATCAAATGAAGTAGTGTGTATGGAACTCTTCAGACAGGTATCAAATATTCACACTTGTTTGCGCAACAAGAAGAAACCAGCCTTCAGCTTTCCTTTTGCTTTAGGTATTTACAATTGCAGATCATCCGCAAAAGCTAAAATAATGGGTGATGAGTTAGATAAACTTGGTCTCAAGCCTTTCAGCGAGAGACGATCATATGATCCCCATGGTGTCTATGCAACTTGACTTGGTCAGAACTATGCTCATGTGCCCGCACTTGAAGACTTTTGGACTAACTGCAGAGACGAGTACGAAGTGCGAAGGAGAAGTAATAGTAGGCTCACCCTTCACCAAATGAAAGATTGTTTATCAGAAGACATTCAAGGGTTATCAGATGATGACGGGGATGTAATTCTCCCAGCCTATACTAGAAATCAGGTTGAACAACAACCTCTTCAACAAGTCAACTGGGCTCACAAAAAATGCATTATAGTGGAAGAAAGGACACGACAAGTGGTAGATTACAGCAAGACTTTCTTAATCCTCAAGAGGAGGGAGTCCATTCCGGTAGCAGAGCCGCCAAAGAAACATTCATCTCTTCCTTCTTCTTCAAGAGCTCAAACAAAGATGAAAGAAAAAGTTCAGTCTTAGGAGGCTACAAAGGGCAGTAGATCAGCAAAGAGTGCCAAGAGGAGGTTGGACTACACAGGAATTGTTATACAGGAGCAGCCTACAGCTGAAACAGAAATTCCTCCACCAAGGACCATACTTCAAGAAGAAGTACAAGATGAGCCTTTGATACAAAATCCTTTACCATCTCCTAGATCTTCGCCAATTCAAATTGATTTGGAAGACGAGGAGATAGAGGCCGACATTGCAATTATTCCTCCCTTGGAAGTTAGTAGAGATACCACATCTTGGCTTGAGAGCTCCTTGGGAAGGACGAGAAGAAGGCCTTCGTATCAGGTGATTGATGATGACCTCAATATATATCAAGAAGCACCCAAAAAGAAGGCCAAGAAACAAATGCATTTTGAAAGGAATCTTGAGGGTGAAATGGTCATGGAGATAGCTACGCCTCTTGAAGATAAAATCATGGATGAGGTGGATGTTGATGATTTCATAATGATCAAAGCAAACCTTGGTAAAAGTACCTGACATGCTGATATGAGTTTGTTTAAGATGGTAACTGAAAATATTCAGGAAAGAGTGCAAAATGATGGAAAAGACAAGGCAGCCCTCAAGGCTGAAAATCGTCAACTCCGGTTGTATATATCAAATCTTATTCAAGGCACCTCACAAACAACATAGTTGCTGCCACAAGTTTTAGAAACACCAGCTGATCAACAGCAGTTGAGGCACTTAGTTATTTGTGGAAAACAAACTCAGGAATGGATTGAAGAGTTCATCGTCAAAAGAAAAGAAATTCTAGCACAGATCTTCCAGTTGAGATACAAAGCTCATGACTTATGTCAAGGTATCTAGGATTTTGAGCAGTTGATAGCCGAGTTCAAGCCTATGCACGAAATCATAATTGCAGATTTAGAGATGGCTTATGGCTCTACAATGGCAAGAGAACATAAAAAACAGATCTTGGAGTGGAAAGAAAGTCATCTTTTCAAGGTAAATACATATGTTAGAATATCTGAGGAGTTTGCAGTGTATAAACAAAGAGTCATTGATACTCTTAGGTTCATCAGAGAATTTGTTGTAGCAATTCCTTGTCAATATTGCCTTGAGGATGGTTCATACATTGGGCTTGATGTAGTCCAGACAGAGTTTCAGGGTATCATGCATGGCGGCGATGGCAGTGTTGGAAGAATGGGGATGATTTCCATGATGTCAGCACAGTTCGAGAAAGCGGCCAATGAGAGTGAAGATTTCTTGAGATCTATTGGAGAGGGCGAAGAAATCTTGGAAAAGTGGCATTTTGCTATTAATAGCATCAACACTCCCACCACAGATGAAGTTGCCCGCTTTTTAGCGGATGTGATCGAGCTTTAAATCTGCTTTCTTCTAGAAGCTTCTTCTACCCTTTCTTTCTATTCTTGTCTCAATTCTTATCCATTTTTCGAGGATAGAAAGAAAACAGTTGTAACAAATTGTCACGAGTTGGCACTTTCCGTTTTAAATGCTTTCTAGGGTACAGATGTTATATCTTTTCTAGAATTAGAAATAAAGCTTGCATGTTGGAAAGCAGTAGTTGTAAAAGCAAGGAGATTTTAGGGTTCCCTACTCCTCTGCTTAGTTATAAATAAGAGCAGTGTTTGCTCATTTTAGTTTAACCATGTTTGTGATAACAGAATCATTGAGCTTATGCCTTCATGTTTTGTTATCGTTTAGTGTCAGTTCACTTTGTGTAAAGAGCAAGTTTGCATGCCTCCTTAGATGCAAATCCTTGTTTAGTGCATGTGTTATGTGTCAATTATAATCAGGTTGATCGCATGTTGCAAGTATTTTGCTACAATTTGCTGTCCCGAAATTGTAATCTTTGTTCCAGAAGTTTGAGTAAATAAAATCTTGAAGCTTGCTTTGCTGCCCTCAATATAAATATCTCAAATTTTCGTTTATTGTTTTGTGTTAGAAGTGTGAGGAAATAAAATCTTGAAGCTTGCTTTGCTGCCCTTGAAATAAAGTCTCATATTTCCGTAATACTTTTATGATCTCCTTTTTCAGCTTGCATTGAAATTTAGTAGATGTATGTTGAGGAAAGATTATCCAAGTATCTTTGTCAAAAAATCAACCTCGTCCATTTCTAGACTCTCTTGCTCTACGTTTACTCGAGAGGATAGAAACGTTTTAGCGTAAGTTAAGTTGTAGTTGTCAAGTTTCATTAAAGGGAAAACCTCAACTGCAATATCTAGAGTTCTATAACCTTGTGTTCTCGCAGCTGAATGAAAAAGATAGGCAAAAATTAGGTTTAGTTTACTTACTATATGCAACTCAGCAAAAGAGGGAGCTTCCCCTCCTAATTCGAAGAGCAGTTTACTACACATAGTTGTTTGTTTCCAAAGCGCATTCTAGAGGTGCGATTTGAAACGCCAACAAAAAGTACCCTAAGATGGTACAAGGAGTAGTTGTAAACATAGGACCTTAGATGTTTATGGATGAAGGAAATTGAAATCTTAACAAAGGGAAGAGAACCTAAGAGAGTTGGTGAGGTGAAAGAGAAGCATTGAGTGGGGAAAGGAGAGCCTTTTGGTGGAGGACAAATAGTGGTGGGCTAAACACACAAATGAGAGAGAGAGAGAAGTCGAATTATGGTGGACAAAGATCCAGAAGTATGAGAGTGAACAACCAAACTTGGCAAAGGATAGAAATGGCCAAGCCAAAAGATAGACAAGGTGAAGGAAGATGTTTCTTCTAATGCACCTAAATTTAGTGACAAAGAATGTTGAATTTTGTATACATTCCCAAAGGAGAATTCATCATTCTACCACTAGATTCTATTTTGTGAGCACTATGCTCACAAAAACTTCTTACCCAACATGTATAATGCAAAAGCATTTGGGTCCACAAGCAATCATGCATCACCAAAAACAAAATAGAAGATGGCTGAGAATATTTTGGTTTTTGCATTTGGGTTTTTTAAGAAACAGCATTAATAAATCAATCAAAAGGGTCA
The DNA here is from genome assembly GCA_007115665.2 of Sequoiadendron giganteum. Taxonomy (NCBI): domain Eukaryota; kingdom Viridiplantae; phylum Streptophyta; class Pinopsida; order Cupressales; family Cupressaceae; genus Sequoiadendron; species Sequoiadendron giganteum. The sequence continues at coordinate 333,459,676 of CM021105.1, read as the reverse complement.
AAAGATCATTCCAGTTGACTTCAACATCAATCTATTTCACTTCAACAATAATTTGTTGCATCTTCAATAGCAACTTGCTTTAACTTTAGCAGCAACTAGAACAACCAAAAGCTAGACAAGGTGAAGGAAGATATTTCTTCTAATGCACCTAAATTTAGTGACGAAGAATGTTGAATTTTGTATGCATTCCCAAAGAAGAATTCATCATTCTACCACTAGGTTCTATTTCGTGAGCACTATGCTCAGAAAAACTTCTTACCCGACATGTATAATGCAAAAGCATCTGGGTCCACAAGCAATCATGCATCACCAAAAACAAAATAGAAGATGGCTGAGAATATTTTGGTTTTGCATGTGGGTTTTTTAAGAAATAGCATTAATAAATCAATCAAAAGGGTCAAAAGATCATTCCAGTTGACTTCAACATCAATCTATTTCACGTCAATAATTTGTTGCATCTTCAATAACAATTTGCTTTAACTTTAGCAGCAACTAGAACAACTTTAATAGAAAAAATGATAGATGGAAAAGACAAAACATGATGCTGTTGCCATAAAGGACATTTGGCATTGTCTTTAGTCTAGATTGACTTATTTTTTCCTATTATTATGCAATGCACAATTTCCTAGTTGCAACTAGTCTTTTTGGTATTCTTGAACATTTGGCATGCAGAAAAGAAAGACGTTTGAGGCAAAGCAGTGTGATGCTAATAGACATGCTCCTTTTGGCAATCATTTGTCTTCATAAAGAGGCAATGTATTTTATTTTCCCTTTTTGGGTGGTGCTAGGGCCTCATCCAATTTCCATTTGGCAATTACTCTTTCTTCTTCACCACAATTGTTCACCTTCTATGGAATGGTGACTATTCATATTTGTGTGGGCGAGCATTTCTCTAGTGGTGTTGTCTACTAGTGATTGTGAAGATTGTTGGAGTTCCTAACTGGCAATGAAAACAGTTGGGGCAATTATTATAGCGATTCCAAAAAGAAAATAAAATTATTGATCTCCTTGTGTAGGGGTAGTGAGAGAGAGGGGCAATGAGAGAGAGGTGCAATGAGAGGGATAGAGACCGAGAAGAGGCTAATTGCAAGTTGGTTGTAGGATCTAGAAGAGGCCCTCAAAACATTCACTCAAGAAAGAGAAAGAGATAGGGTAAATAGAAGACCCAAATTGAGGAGATTTCATCCTTCCCATGTGGCAAACTATCATTTAACAATTTCAATGTGTGTATTTCGACTCTTTTCTGTTAGTTTTAGGATCAGAAATGAAAGCAATCAGAAAATGCAACACATAAGACAATGAACACCACAAGATACCCTGGGAAAACCCTCCAACTCGAGGGGAAAAACCCAGCAAATGTATCACTTATATATTCAGGAATAAGAGCAGAAATCTGCTTACAACTTAGGCCCAACACAAGGCCAAATTTGATATAATGAATAATAGCACCTCTCCTAGATGCGAAGATACAACCTAAATATGTTTCTCCTTGAATTCAATCTGCTGCACCCATATGATGATCTGCTGCTCAAGTGCGAACTTCTTCTAGGAGTGTGAATCTGAATGAGAGAACTTGATGATCAAATGAGGTGATCATCACCTTGTATTTATACAAAACAAAATGACTCTTCATGAGGTCGGCCTCAATAAGGAATGGCAATAATTAAATGAGTCGGCCAAGAAGAAATAATAAATATTATTTCTTTGATGAAGTGAAGCACCCCTTCACTTAAATTCGATCAATAATAAATTAAATATCCAAGGCTATTATTTAATTTATTCCTCTTATTTATTATAGCTGCTGGAAGTAGGAGACCCGACGCTGTAACATCAACATTTTCAACCTATTTGTAGGCCTTTCAAGGCAAATTTTATTAATTTAATGCAAGTAGAATTGGTTTTTCTTTTATTTGGTATATGTCTTGACTCTTTAGTATTGAATGTTTTAGCCTTTAGGGATGCAAAAAGGATGTACATCACTATACATTTTCAAGGTTCATCAAGGGGGCATCTCGATAAATGTCCCTAGAAAGGAGAGATGTCTCAAGGACATCTCCTTGACTTTATAGAAATTGGGGACAAGGAGAGGATGTTTTCTCCTCATCCACCTATTTCCAAGACATCTCTAGAAGGTGTAAAGTTGAAAAATCCATAGGAGGGTACATCACTTTAAGCCTAGCCCTTCAATTTCTTGGGTATGAGAACCTCACGTTTACTTTTGCAAGGATATATACATTTTCTATGATAAATTGAAGTTGTAGTTCATAGCAAAGCAAGCATGAAGCACAAACCATTGAAATTGAATATGAGAGAGAAAAAGTAGTGTGTATCTTTGGGGATTCCAATGGAGGGCACCCTTAAAAGTCATATAGTAGTGGTTGTGCTTGTTACCCCAAATTCCAATAAATCTAATGTTGAAGAGAATTCCAACAGAGCATACTGAAATTAGGATGTGGCCAATAAGCAATTAATTTCAAAATTTACAGGAGGCGGCCCATCCAGCTTACAATCAAAGATAAATATCCAGATATGATCAATACGACCAATAGATAATAAGCAGATCTGATCAATGCCAAACTAGAAAATAGCAAGTGGATCTAATCAATGCCAAATGGGTAGATTACTACAGGACCGCTCAATGACAAACTAGTAGATAACAAGTGGATCTTAGATCAACGCCAAATTGGCTGATAATGATATGCAATTTAAAATGGACCTGGTGGTAAACCATCCAGAGCCTTCTCACTACATCAAAAGCTACCTCTAACTGCCAATAAAGCATCTAGTTTTACAAAGATTTATAATGATATATATACTAAATGATATAAATATCAATAATCACAAGGAATACTAGAAATGACAATACCGAATTTATATAATCAGCATCAAATCAAATGATAGGGTTGTCATATAGGGATGCAAACCTTCGAATGATGAATCACTATGGAAACCCCAACATGCAACTGTTGAATACTAACATGCAACTACTAAAACTGACATGCAACTATTGAACACTAACATGCAATTGCTAATCACTTACAAGTAACTATTGAAAACTAACATCCGATTGTATCAATCCAAGTTTGTATGGTCAGACCCAAATAGGATGAAAGATCTAAAATAACCCTAAATTGTATTGAAAATTGCTGATTTGAAACTAATTACAGGTTTTACGGCCCCTTAATGGCAAGGTATGGCACCCCAAACTCCCCTAGGACTGTTGTAGATCAAATTATGACTGGTACAGCTGATATAGAGGATTGTAATTTGTACAACTGATTTAATGCTGAAATCTGCTGATAACAAGTGTTGCAACCACCTAACCACCATATCTCTTATTTTTTCATGATGTATGACCTATAAGAGATTAGGAAAGCCAACCACAAACTCCCATAAAAACAGCCATTAGATTATTTACAAAACACACTGAAATTGTCACCCAAAACAAACTCTGAAAAAAGCCACAATATTTATTGTATTTTTCTTAATATTTCGCACCATGGCAGCACATTAAAAACTCCACACCAACTGAAAATATGAAAATACAATCCAATATAAGCTCGCAGGTAATCCCTGGGTGGAATTACTCAAATGGCTACAACGATTTTCTTCCCCAAAACCATTTTGCCAAAGGGTTTTCGTCCTTGGGCTGAAAGGAAGAACTAACGTTCATTCTCTAGAATGTAGAAATCATTAAAATGAGCAAGAAGACTCTGTTTGTGTCCAAACCTCTTTTTCTAACTTTTTGAGGGAAAATAATATAATTTTATGTTCTTTTATTTTATTTTTCCCTCAAAAGTGATAAAATTATAAAAGTGTCTTTTTAAATAATCATTTTTAGGACCATGGTCCTAGTGACACTTTTAACTACACTTGAGGCTCTCTTTTAAAAACATTTCATGATCTCTCTTACGTACTTTATAATATAATTATAAAATATAAGTTGCCTCTTGATGCACATAAAGTTACTTTTCAGGCAACTTAAATTAAATTATTTAATTATTTCCTTAGCTCAAAACATAACAATCCACACTTCCTAGAAATTGCTTGTCCTCAAGCAAAGTTGATTCAACTTTTCAACTCCTTCCAACTATACCTCTACAAATTTCAGGATCCTAATTCAACCTAGGGAATTGGAATGTCCATTTGTTCAATTTATCAGATTGTGGAAAAAAATCGACAAACTTGTCTATTATTTGTTTTGTCCTTGAAATTTCAATCTTACCCAAGGGCTACTTTATGTGAAAGATGAACTCACTACCATGCTTTTGCTGCCTTTGATACAACTCAGACCTAAAAATCCATTTACAAATATCAAACCTCTTGCTACCCCGGTTACTCACTTCTCAGAAGTTCCTAAAATTGTATTTTTTTTCACAATTACTTTGTCCACAAGAGTAGAGTGTTGCTCCACAAACTACAAACACTAATCTTTCATAACCTTGTTAACATTCACGACATGAGCTTCATGTTTCTCCAAGGTTAGATTTAATTTTCTTCTTATCTACTAGGTGCTGAAAAGACAAGCTTAACCAAAGCTTTACTTTCCTCAAGTCGAAGAATATATCCCGAATCCCATATCAAAATGTATACGCAGCTTTGAACAAAAAAATTTATGTACCCTTCCTCAATTTCCATGCTGAAGTATTTTCTATAGTGACCAAAGCTTGAGCATTTATGTTCACAAGTATGTGCAACATGATATGTTAATTTATCTTTTTGATTTTTGACCACAAATGGTGGATCATGAGGATGCAAACACAAGAAGTTAACATTACATTCTTTCCCTTTGAAGTTATGAAGCAATCTCCTCCTTAATATGATACAATCTCCACATAAATTCACCTCATTACATATGGAATATATCATACCAATGTTGAGTGGTAAACTAGCAACTCAATCAAAACCAATATAAGAAAAGTAAACCATTGTTGCCCTACCTTGCATACCTTTGACCTGGTATAAAAGACATCCATTTGCAATTTTATCACTAATCACAATGGCACATGCATTTGCCAATGCACTCATAGTTTAGATAATTGCACTCTTTATCCAAAAATCATATTTGAAAAAATATAGAATGGTGTGAATTTGCTTTCCTCAATTCTGAACTGCTCCATTAAAGATTGTCATCTTAGGAAGGTCCTCAACCATGAGTCTTGGAATTGCTTCCATAAGAGACTATGCTACTTGTGAATTAACTACTTCACAAGCATCATATATTCGGCCATCAATTGTCTCCTTAAAAATATCCTCATTCATATTCTCAGGAATTCTAATGAGGTCAAATGCATTGTGAAATCCATTAACATTTGGAGTGATGACACCATGGACAAGCAATGAACCAACAAGATGCTGCTTCTAATGAGGTCAACTGCATTGTGAAATCCATTAACATTTGAAGTGATGACACCATGGACAAGCAATGAACCAACAAGATGCTGCATTTTATGAAAACTCATTACTTCCTCCACTTCAGATTTCAGTATCAAGTGTCTCAAACAATCACCTAGATCCCATATTCTTATGAGTAGACAACCTTGAGAAAAAATATTTATATGCCCTTTGCTACAAGTTGTGTTCTTCACCTTCTTTCCATTCTTATAGTACTTTCTATGATGACAAGAGTCTTTCCATAATATCAATCCTCTACTAGAATCAATATCTTCATGCCTTAAGCTATAATCATGAATATAGTCAATCTGCTTCTCATTAGTTGCTAATCTAAAAACTTCAGCAAGCTCAAAATCAGCATTCTTTTCTAGAACATGCTCCTCAATAGTTTCTTTCTAAAAGTTAATCTATTTAGTTTCTTGAATTGGAACATCCCTCTCATATTTTGATTTTGAACTAACATCACCAGAATGATTCAAGTGCTTATCATACTTCGTTGATGCTTTAGATAAATCGACACCAACATTCTGGGGACAATGGATCTAATATTTTGAGGATTGATGGGCGTGTACTGAATAGGAATAACTTTCTCACTTGTGTATTCAGCAAGTGATGCTTCTCGACTTCATTAAGATAATTCTTTTACTGATTTGCAAACTCAAAAGTCAATAAGATAACTTTTCTACATTAAACTCCACATCTTCCACCTGAATGGCAGATTTCTCCAAAGTTTTCTTTGCTTCACTTTCTTGCAATCCTAAGTGTTCTTCCCTTCACTTTCTTGCAATCCTAAGTGTTCTTCCTTCTTTAACATTTTCTTTGTCTCCGACTCCTTGGAATCTTCTCTCTTCTCCTCTTTCTTTCTTGACGTTCTTATGTAGTTATAAAGGCCCTTTTTGTTAGGATACCTCACTTCAAGTAACTCAGTAACCATCAAAGGAAACTTGATCTTTGAATTCATCAGGTAATTCTTCATATTGTTCAAGTATTTTGGCCTCAAATTTATGATTCATTCTATCCTTTTGTATTTTTATCAATGCCTCTTGTACAATATCTATATCCTTTTCTGTCTAGCAGAACCTAGCCTGAAAAGGACTGGGTGTGGAATTGATCACAGACTGATTATTTATTAGAAGGTTTTTGTTCTAATTTAAACCTGCCATGAACTCTCTCGTAGTCTTTTCCAATGCATTCTGATTTTTTCTACGAGATTCAAGCAAAGAATCTATCTTATTTATGTCTCCCATCACTCACAAGCTAGCAAAAGCAAAACTATTTATACTACTATTGAAACAAGCAACTGATGTAATCTGTTGTAACATGTAAACTTTCCAAACTAGCTGACAAAATTAACTTTGATACCACTGTAATGTCCCTAATAGGAATGCTAGCCGGATTTCACCAGGTCCAAACTTTAAAATCAACACAAAACCAAGTTCTTATTTATCACCAAGATCCCCATGAGGGCAAGGTGAGAACATACAAAAACTAGATGTGACCAATAAGCAATTAATTTCAAGACTTACTGATGTCAAGCTGTTCAATTTACAATCAACAATAAATATGTAGATATGATCAATACCACTAACAAATAACTAGCAGATCTGATCGATGCCAAACTAGCAAATAACAAGCAGATTCGATCAATGTCAAACAAGTAGATTACTATAGGACCGATTAATGCCAAACTGGAAAATAACAAGCAGATCATGGATCAACACCAAATTGGCAAATAATGATATGCAGTTTAAAAAGGATCCGATGGTAAACTGTTCAGGATCTTACAACATCAAAAGCAACCTCTAACCGACGACAAACTATCTAGATACCGAATGACATAAATATCAATAATCACAAGGAATATTAGAAATGAGAATATTGGATCTATATAATTAGCATCAAATCAAATGATAGGGTTGTCATAAAAGTATGCAAACCTCTCAATGATGAATCACTGTGGAAACCCCAAAATGCAATTGCCAAAATTGACATGCAATCTCTTAACACTGACATGCAACTATTGAATACTCACATGCAATACTGAAACTGGCATGCAACTACTGAACGTTGGCATGCAATTGTTGATCACTAACATGCAACTACTGAAAACTAGCATGCAATTGTAATATTGCATCAATCCAAGTTTGTACAACCAACCCCAAATAGGATGAAAGATATCGATAAAAAATCTAAACTGTATTGAAAATTGTTGATTTGAAACAGAATGCAGGTCTGTACGGCCCCTTGATAGCAAGGTATGCACCAAAACTCCCTTAGGAATACTACAAATTATATTGTGACTGGTACAATTGATATAGAGGATGCTACAGCTAGATTTAATGCTAAAATCTACTGATAACAAGTGCTGCAACCACCTAACTACCATATATCTTTTATTTCATGATGTATGGCCTACAAGAGATTAGGAAAGTCGACCATGAACTCCCACAAAAACAATCATTATATTATTTAAGAAACACACTAAAATAATTGAAACCTTCAACCAAAACAAACTCTAAAAAACCCAACCACACAATATTTTTTGTATATTTCACACCACACCACACTGAAAAGTTCACACAAACTGAAAATCTAAAAATACAATCCACTATCAACTCACAAGTAATCCCAGGATGGAATTACTCAAATGGCTAGGTTTTTTGTCTTCAAAATCATTTTTCCAAAGGGTTTTCGTCTGTGGGCTGAAAAAAAAAATAACTCACATTCATTCCCTAGAAAGTAGAAACTGATGAATGAACAAGAAGAAGACTCTTTTTTATGTCCAAACCTCCATTTATAACTTTTTGAGGGAAAATAATATAATTTGATGTTCTTTTATTTTATTTTTCCCTCAAAGTGATAAAATTATAAAGTGTTTTTTAAATAATCATTTTTAGGACCTTGATCCCAGTGACACTTTGTATTACTAAGTTACCAGTTTGCTGCATATAACCCCCTGGTCCTGGCTCGAAATGGATCCAGCTCATGGTTCTAGTCCAGTTCGATACTGTTCTGGATAGGGTCCGGCCCACAGATTGTGGGTGGATCCGGAGAAGGTCCAGCCCACAATCTGTGGGTTCAATCCTTGCTGGACCATTATCGAACACGGGGTTTTTCACCATCAGGCCACAGTTTCAAGACGTTTTTTTTGCATTTTTTTATTATTTTTCTGACCTTTTGTTGACTTTTAAAGACTAAAATATTCCTCCCAACCCTAATATTTGCCTCCTAACACATCAAATAGGTAAAAACATACTCATTTAACAATTTGTGAATGAAAAACAATATTTTTTGCCTCCATTGCTGAACTTTCTCTCTTGCTTGCACAAGCTTGAATAGACTTGAAGGTTGATCATCGATTGTTCGAAGTTCATTGTTGTGCTATTCCTAAGCACTTGCAAGTGTTCATTCGTTGCCAAGAAGATCGTAAAGCAAGATTTCTTCAAAAGAGGTAGGTTTTTTGAAGTTTTTTGGTTTTTTTTTTAACATTTTTTCTTTTTACAAATGAACTCTTTTGTTTTGTTTTCATTCTTCTAAGTGTCTATAACACATGTTCAATTTTTTCAGTTTTTTGAAATGAATTAAGTTATTTAGTTTCAATACCAAAATTTTAATGTGTTGTGCCTTAGGTATTACAATGGCATCCGGTTCTACCTCCTCAAGCTCAAACCAATCTCATTTCAAAACAAACCCAAACTCTCCCCTTTGGAAATATGTTAAAATCGTTCAACAACTTCCAGGTGGTGGAGCATATGTTTGGATTTGTAGTCATTGCAAGGTTAGATATTCGAGCTCATACAATCGAGTGAAAGGGCACTTGTGCAGGATCCCTAGACTAGCCATCAAAGCTTGTCCAAGTCCAAATAATCAAGGTATTCTAGATCCCATAGCATTGGGATATATTGTTAAGCAAGAAAAAGCAGACCAAGCAGCAATCCGTCTTAAAACAAGTCATCCTTTGTTAAAGAAAGGATCTCAAGTGATGAAGCCCCCTACACCATCTTCTCAGTTTCCACCTGCAGATGGCCATCCATTTATGTCCATCCCTCAAGAGCAAATCATGCCCTCTACAAATAAAAGATCTAAGGGACAGTTGGAAACTTCATTTATGAGGCAAGAGAGATTGCTGATCAAGACATAGCAAGATGTGTCTATGCCAATGGATTGGCATTCAACGTTGTTTGTTCACCATATTGGCAAAAAATGGTGAAATGATAAATCTATTAATGAGGCTCCAAAGGGGTAATGGGCCAAGGTTTTGAGAAGGTACATTGCACCTTATTAGATAAAGAGGTGAAATATGTAGCGGACTCTTTGAAGCCCATAAGAGATTTGTGGATTGAAACAGGGGTGACCATCGTTTCGGATGGATGGAAAGATGCAAAAATCGCCCATTGATCACTGTTATTGCAGTGTCCCCTAAAGGAGCAATGTTTTTGAGAGTGGTGGATTGTGAAGGACGGGTGAAGGATGGTCCATTTATTGCTAACATCCTTTGTCAAGCTATTAAAGAAATGGGCCATCAAAATGTTGTGCAAGTTGTAATTGACAATGAGAAAAATTGTAGGGCTGTTGGGTTATTGATTGAGAAGTATTCACACATTTTTTATATACCTTGTGCTGTCCACTCCCTCAATCTAATGCTACAAAAAATTGGAACCAAAATTAAGTGGATCAAACAGGTGTATGATGAGGCCAAAGACATCCAAATGTTTGTCACCAACCACCATATGACACAAGGCATATTTAGACAATTCTCAAAGTTGGAGTTGTTGAAGGTAAGTTAATTCTCAATATTTTTTATTTTTTATTTTGATTTTGTAAATTTAAATTATATTTTATTTTGATTTTCAAATAGGTTGTTGAGACCCATTTTGCCTCCAACAAAATTGTGTTGAGACAACTTCTAAACGTTCGTGAGGCACTCTCTAATATGGTCATCAGCCCTAATTGGTTTGTATGGAGGCAATTTAGCACTAAAAGGGCAAATAAGGTTAAGCAAATGATCCTAGATGACAGTTGGTGGGATTGTGTTGAGTATCTCCTCAGTTTCATTGAGCCCATATTGAACATGATCCGTTACACTGACATGGATAGACCTTGTTGGGGCAAAGTGTATGATGGCATCGACTCAATGATTGAGAAGATGAAAAGCATCATCAATGCAAAAGAGGAAGATCTTGAAGAAAAGTTCTTCAAAGAACTACATCAAATCATTGAAGAGAGATGGAACAAAACGACCACTCCGTTGCATTTTCTTGCTTTTGCATTGAGTCCAAAATACTATAGTGCTGAGATACTTTTTGTTTCATCAAGAGTTGCTCCATATAGAGATGCTAAAGTGGCTCAAGGGTACAAGGCAGCACTTCGTAGACTATTCAATAATCGTGACCAACACGATCTAGTGAGGGTTGAGTTCATGGGTTTTGCATGCTCTAGTGATTGTGGTCTTGATGCTCTTCGGGACAGGTAGAGGGTGGATGCTCATAGTTGGTGGTAGTTCTATATTTTGTAATTTTAATTTTAATTTATATTTTATTTAGTTAAAATTTGTAACTCTTAACTATTTAATTTGGTCTTAATAGGTTGCTAGTTCATCTTCTTCTGAGAGGAATTGGAGCACATTCTCCATCCACTCAATAAAGCGCAATAGGCTACATTCAAAAAAGGTGGAGGACTTGGTGTATGTGCATTCAAACCTGCACCTCATTACATAGAAACAAAGTTCCTACAAAGAAGGAGACTCAAGGAGGTGGGATATTGAGCCAAAGCGTCTTGACTTGGATGCTTCCACAAGTCACTTAGCTGCACTTGATATTGATGATGACTATGAGCCTAAGGCAGCTACTAAGCATGAGAGTGCTAGTGTTAGTGCTAGTGGCAGTGCTTGTGCAAGTGCCACTGACACTATTTGTGGTTTTACTAATTTACCACAAAATGTAGCATCTAATATGGATGCTTGGCAATGCTTGTGCAAGTGCCACTATCACTATTTGTGGTTCTACTAATTTACCACAAAATGTAGCATCTAATATGGATGTTGATGAGGATTTTTTTGATGACCCATATGATTGATCAATGATCAATAATGGCTGATTGTAAACACTTGACATTATAATGTTTGAACTTTAATTTATAATTTTATATCATGACATTTGAGTATCACTAATATTTTAATATTTGACTATGAAAGTGGTGGTGTATTTTTACTATGTTATTTGACTATTAATATGGTGGCGTATTTTGAACTTAATTACTACTGCAAATATGTATATATTTCTGATTTTTAAATGTTTTTGTATTAACGAACCCAACCCCAAAAAAAAATTTGCCCAGGCCCCAAACACACGAACCGAACCGGTAACTTTAACCACACTTGAGACCCTAAAAACACTTTATGATAACCTCTTTTAGGTACTTTATAACATAATACTATTGATGAGCATACAACTATTATAGAGGGGGGCTGAATCAGTATAGATTAAAACCAATACTAAACTTATTGAACACACTTAAACATAATCAAAGTAATGAACACTTGAAACAAAGATTTTACATGGAAACCCTTGTGGGAAAAAACCACAGTACAGAATGTGATGAGCCCAACTAGCTCCAACTCAATCCCTGTTGTTTTATGCTTACTTTTTTGTGTTTTGATTTTTATTAAGAAGAATTCTAGACAGAAGTAGAAGGGGCGCCAAGCATATAAATGGATATAAACTGAACATACAAGAAATTCTGGATCAACTGCAATGCTATTGAAGATCTGGCAATTTATACAAAGAGATTACATACAAACAACATACCCGGAAACCTCCAGAATATTTTAATAAGATGGATCAGTGCATGCCAGGCAAGATATGTTGGAACTGTCAAAATGAAACGCCTAGACCTCAAATCTACTTTCTCCCATGCCGTAGCTGATGAAATGGTGCTGAGAAGGTAGGACGCCAATGATGGAGCAAAGAGACAGTCAGAAAGAGAGGCATTTTTGCCTCTAACCTCACACGCCTTTCCCAGGAGATCACGCCTTTTGCAAGGAAAGTGTGGCCTACTACAAGAAATGGTACGACCTCAACCTCTGCAATAAGCTAGAGCTAACTGGAAGGAAAGAATGGCGACACAAGTATGAAGCCCTTCCATGTTATTGAAAGCCAGAAAAATATGCACAGGTAAATTCAGATGAAGCATAGATGAACTTCTGAATGAAGCTCCCACAATAGTAATCATTCAACTGGTATCTCGCAGCCTCACAATCACAGATTCAATGAAGAATTGTCGCTCTCCAATGAAGATTTTCCTGAAACCCTTGTCCTCAGACAAAAACACAGAGAAGATAAAAATTGCAATGTCAAATAATCATAAGTGAGTTCGACTTGCAACCCTTTTGCCTTATATCTCCTCAAAAGGCATGGCTTTCAAGAAAGCACGACTTTGCCATTTGAAATACATTTAAAATGTATTTTAAGTCATTTCAATAGTTGCCCCTTTAAATACTTTGGGCGCACTTTTGCCTTTAAGTGATTTATTTATCACTTTATGAAATATTTAAGTGGCGTTTCACTTTCTAAAGTCAATTTGACTTTATAATAAACCATTAAGTTAAATAATTAACTTAACCACAAAAATATGCGTAACTCCCTCCAAACTCAGTATTTCTCCGTGCCATCAGAAGCTGGCAAACACTGAACTACCAATGCCTGTACTAAATCCAATACTGAAGTGATGGAGTGGGAATGGCAATACCCACCAAAAACGGTCACTGACCCCCCAACCAAATCCTGTCAGCCCATGAGGGTCCAAGAAATATGCTAACTCCACTGCTCTTGAACACTGACTAGAGTGGGGACATTACACAAAATAATGCACTTATATAATAATTACTGATTACAACTTTTGTGGGCACCAACCTACAAGAGACACCAATCCCCTAGACTGAGCACCAACTCAATGAGAGTCACCAAACTCTTCTTTAGCAAGGCACCAACCTTGACCAATTTGAAGCACTAACCTCTATTTAATTTGTGAGCACCAACCCACTAGATTTCTCTTAAAAAAATTCTGCTATAACTCTCTTCCCAATTTGCTACAACTCTCTTTTTGAATATGCTGTAAGCTGATCATAAATTTGCCACAAAAGTCTGACCACTATCTCCTTATAAATCTGCACATAATCTTCTCACAATCTCCTCATAAGTCAGAAAATAATGTTCTTCATGAACCTGGTGTATATTATGTATTTGTCTTTCTTTTATTCCACACAAATCTGATTCAATCACTAATCTCATTCTTCTCAAATCTAAATATTATCAATCAATTTGCTAGCACATGTCCTTTCCTTTTATCACACAAATATATTCAATATAAATCAAATTTACTCTTCATATTTCTGCTCTTCCTCTTCCTTATACTCAGAAAACTTATTGCCTTTTGATTCTCCTTTCATCCTTTATTTATATCATTTTATTTTGTCAAATGGTATGTCTTTTTATGAGGGATGTCTCTTTAAATGGATGTCCTTTTTAAAAACATTTAATGCCTTTTCCTTAAATAATTTTATCTTGTAAGTGCTGTCTTTTAATTAATAATTGCTGCCTCTAGTGGATCACTGCCTTTTATTTATAGGATGAGTCGCTGTCTTTTATTTTTGCATATAAGACAAATTTTGTCTTATTCACATTTTGTCTTTGTGTACCTTTTTAAATAATATGAATCATCCTTACAAAGATCGCTGCACTTGAAAATTTTAATTGCTGCACTCTTTATATTATTTGCCATTGTCTAATCTCAGCCTTGGGATTATGGGTTGGCCTAAATGATAGTTCTGTCATTTTGGTTTTTCCTTATGATAATATATTCGTTGACTTGAGCAATTTTAGACTTCCTCCGATTTGTGTCTTTGTATTAGACTTATCTCCATGGGCTGCTGCTAATATTGATCATAGATGCGTTGGGAGTCAGCCAAAACTAGTAAATTTAAATCTTTAATTTGAACTCCAATATCTCCATTCATATCTTTGTTCATAACTTGCCTTTCTTAGTTTGTTATATCAATGATTTCCTTCTTGCCTATATTTTGACATCAATGACAATTTTCCAACAATCTCCCCCTTTGTCATTGATGGCAACACAATCATAATCCTCTCCTTTTGCTTTGCTCCCCCTTACTCTATCTCTCCCCCTTTGACATCGATGGCAAAGGGTTTTCCAACAATCTCATACACTTTTTGTTCCATGGAGCTACAAGATACTGTTGTGGTAGCTCCCCATGAATGTAGGCTCTCATCTACTAACTAGATGGGTGTGGGACTACTCCCAATTTGTCCCTTAGATACTCAAATGTATCCTTTGGTAGTGGCTTGGTGAATATATCAGCAATTTTCTCCTTGGTAGCAATGTATTCCAACCTAACCTGTTCTTCGGGCACTTGTTCTCTCAAAAAATGATATTTGATTGATATGTGTTTTGTCCTTGAGTGCATCACCGGATTTTTCGAAATGTTAATAGCACTTGTGTTATCACAATAGATGGTGATAGGATGATCATACTCCACCTTAATATCCTTCAAAGTTTGTCTCATCCATAACACTTGAGTGCAATAGGTTGTTGCTGCTATGTATTCGGCCTCTAGAGTAAAGTCCTTTCCATTAGGATACCATAGGCCATATTCCAAAGTACCTTTCAAGTACTTAAATATTCTCTTCACTACTTGAACATGTGTTTTCCTTTGGTGCAGATTGAAATCTTGCCACCATTCCAACAACTTGCATAATATCTGGTCTTGAGACAATTAAGTACAATAAGCTCCCAATCATTGATCTATAGAGCGTTTGATTTGTTTTGGTGAGTCATCCTCCTTGCTCAATTTACAACCCATAACCATGGGGGTACTTATAGGATTGCAGTCCTCCATCTTGAATTTCTTTAACATTTCTTTCACATACTTGGCTTGAGAGATAAAGATTTTTTTATCTGATTGTGAAACTTGTAAGCCAAGGAAGAAGGATAGTTCTCCTAACATTGACATTTTGAACTCCTTTTGCATCATCATAGCAAATTCTTGACACATGTTATCATTTTTGCCCTCCAAAAATAATGTCATCCACATACACAACTACTATCAATTGATCATCTCAGAGAGTTTTGATATATAAGTTGTTATCAACAATTCCCTTTTTGAACCCTTGTTGTTGAAGGTACTTGTCAAACCTAGCATACCATGCTCTTGGGGCTTGCTTCAAACCATAAAGTGCTTTCTTCAACCTGCAGACATAATCCTTGTTTTCTAATAGTAGAAATCCTTTTGGCTGCTCAATATAGACCTCCTCCTCTAAGTCTCTACTTAGGAAGGTAGACTTAACATCCATTTGGTATATTTTAAAGTTCTTATGACTTGCATAAGCCAAAAACATCTCGATTGCCTCCATCCTGGCAACTGGTGCAAATGTCTCTTTGAAGTCCACACCTTCAACTTGAGCATAGCCTTTGCCAACTAGCCATGCTTTATTTCTTACCAATTGTCCATCCTCATTGAATTTGTTCCTGAATGTAAATGTAATCAAATCTTTCCAAAATAGGATCCTAATACCTAAGAACAAAACTAAGTTCAGAAATTCTGTGTAAGACAATTTTAAGTCAAAATGAAATTTCCAGAATTTTTCTCTAACTGCGATTTCCAGATCTTCTTATTAGTTGTGAATGTGCTAATTGCAGAACATTATCTGATTTCTATGTTTGCATATCAATGATCGAACTCCCTTTAGTATGAAGGAGACTCGCCTCTAAGAGGCACGTCTCTTGAGAGGACGTGCCTCCACTTGAGAGGACGTGTCTCCACAAGTGGAGGCACGTCCACTCAAGGGACGTGTCTCTTTATGAGAGCGCGGGTCAAGAAGGAACCGATTACCAATCGGTTAACTATTTCCTTTCTTCAAACGGTGTTTAAGAGGTAAGTTCAATTTAACATTATTAATATTTCAATTTATATTAATATCTTTAATATTCAATTTATACACATTATAAATTCGATTTTACTTATATTTCAGAAATATAATTATGAAGAGCAATCTGATCTAATATAAATAAAGATAATGCTTTTCAGCAATCAATATTTATATCTGACCTGAGCTATCATTCATTAACACTGAAAAACCATTTGGTACCAATTACATTTGTCTTTCGGTCTTGGGACAAGTTCCCAAGTATTATTCTTCTCAATTTGGTTTAATTCCTCATTAATCGCCTCAATCCAACTCTTGTCTATACTTGCTTCCTTGAAGGTTTTGGGCTCAACTCTGGATAGCAAAGCAACATTGCGTTCTTCTTGGTAATTTATCATTCTTCTTGTGGATCTAACTCTATCATCAATGATCAACTCTTCAGGATGATTTTTCTGCACGAACTTGGATGGTGTCTTTTGTGCCTTGAAGGGTGTTTTGTTTGGAGTATCTGTACTTTTCACTTCTTATTTTCTACAACTTCTTCCTCTTCCTCCTTGCAGCATTCTTCTTCTTGATAATAAAACTCAGGTGCTTTAATTTTGTAGTACCTTTCCTCATCAACTCTTACATTTGTGCTTTCAACAATCGTTTGCAACCTTTTGTTATAACAACAGTAAGCTTTGCTTCGCAAAGTGTAACCCAGAAATATTCCTTCATCAGATCGAGAATCAAACTTACCCAAATTTTCTTCTTCTCTCCTTATGTAACACTTGCTTCCAAAAACTCTAAAGTATTTGACTATTGCAGGTCTTCCTTTCCATAATTCATATGGAATTTTATCCATATTCCCTCTAAGTTTCCCTCTGTTCAAAATGTATACTGATGTAAGAACTGCCTCTTTCCAAAAAGAATCTAATAGTTTAGCCTCGTTCAACATTGTTCTTGACATTTCTTGAACTGTTTTGTTCTTTCTTTCCACAACCCCATTCTGTTGTGGTGTTTTGGCAACTAAGTATGCATTTTGATCCCATGTTCACAATATTCTATGAACTCACTTGAAGTGAATTCTCCCCCTCAATCAGACCTCAAACATTTTATTTTAAGACCAATTTCATTTTTTACTAAAGCCTTAAATTTTTTGAATTTTTCAAAAGCTTTTGATTTTTCTTTAAGAAACGTTACCCAAGTCATCCTAGAAAAACCATCAATAAGAAGAATGAAATAATGCTCACCTTGCAAACTTTTCGTTCTAGTAGGTCCACATAGATTTATGTGAACAAGTTCCAATGGTTTAGATGATCAATATTTTTTTTTTTGAAAGTTACCCTTGTTTGCTTCCCTAGTTGACATGATTTGTAAATAGTATTGTTCAGCTTACAAATTTTGGACATGTCTCTTACTGCCTACTTCTTGCTTATTTTGACCAAATTGTCAAAATTCATAGGTCCCATTCTCCTATGCCACGGACAAATTTCATCTTCTTTCCTTACAAAACATTTTTTACCATTGATTTCACTTAGAACATACAAATTATTTCCAACTATATTTGCATCTGCAACAAGTCTTCCATCCTTCTTAATCTCACAGCCTTCTTCATGAAAGATCAAGGTATGACCTTGATTGCACATTTGACTTACACTCGACAAGTTATGCTTCAGGCCTTCAACGTAGAGGACATTATCTGTTTTTGTTTGCCCATTGTCTAGACTTAAAATTCCTCTCCCTACAATTTTGGTTGTAGTGTTATCTCCAAATCTTACCAATCCTCAATCTATATTTTGTAGGTGGATTAATTTACTTTTATCTCCAGTCATATGATTTGAGCATCCACTATCAATGTACCATTGATCCTTTTCATTTTGAACATGAAATGTTGTTTGAACAAGCATGGATCTTTCCTTCTCTTCTCTCCTTTTCTGCTTCCAAACTTTCATACTCTCCCCATGTGATTTGGGTAGAGCTTCCTCCTCCTGACTTATTTCAGGAGATTTTGCAAAGATAGTTCTACAATGTCTTGATGTATGACCGAAATTATTACATTTGAAACACTCGACAAGAAAGTTTAGGGGAGCAAAAGGATTATAACTTCTTATTTCAAATCTACTATAAATATTCTTCCATCCATTAGATTTGTTTGAGCTTCTACAATTTATAGCTTTGTGACATAATTTATTGTAAGAATAACAATAACCAAAGGAGGAGTGATATAACCTATCTGGCTAAAATTGTCTTTGCAAAATGGGCTTTCTTGCTATATTCCTTTTCTCAGTCAAAGCGTTGTTTACCTTATGTTGGACTTGATTTTCTTCCCTTTTACTACATTATCCTTTACTTGGGTTCTTGACAACATCAACATAGCTTTTAGGTTTAGCATTGGTTGGATTTTTGCTATCTTGCTTCTCCTTTGGAGATTGACTACCTTCATATCCGAGACCTGTCTTTAGTTGAGGTGACCTTTGTTCATCCAAGATGTTATCTAGCATTTCTGAACTTTTCTCAAACTTCATGCTTTTGTTTAGTTTGTTTGATGTTTTTTCTAGCTCTTTCCTTAATGTGACAATTTCACATTCCAACTTCTCACATTCCTTTTCTTTTTCTTCAAATTGGGTTTTAGTTAAGTCTTCTATTCTTTTACTTTCCTCAATTTGAAGCTTCAGGTCTGAAATTAATTTCTCAATTTCCATAAATTTCTTCTTTTCTTCTTCGAATCTAGCCTTTCTTCTTTGATTTTTCTCCTTTTCAGCCTCTCAATCTCACTTACAGAAAATTCCAACTCTTCTTCCAAATCTTTTGGATTATGATCTATCTCCTTTTGATTTTCGTCCTTGTCTTTAATATCCTCTATTTCTACAGCCATGAATAGTATTTCATCTTCACAGCTTTCCACATCATAGTCACTAGAAGAATCTATTGGAAAGAGACACTGCAATATCACTTTGTGTTGTCATTGATGGCAACTCAAGTCGATGATCAAATATGCACATTATCATTTGATCATATCGGCAGACAAATTGAAGATTGGTAAGGCAGAACAGAGTATCCGGTTGCACAGTGTTCATCGATCTGTATGAATATTTCAGGCTATTATTTTGTGTTGGGCATCTCAAGAAATGATTTTTGGTATATTATCTTTGTTACTTCTGAAGCGCAGTGGCTCGTATCGATTCGTGTGGAAGTTAGGAGGTTCGGTTGGCTTATTCCCATTTTTTCTTGTATTGGAGCCGACTTCATGAATATATTATGTCGCGGATGTATAAGGAATAATTAACTAAATGTTTTCGTGCTCGATCATGTTTGTTTGGGTCCCCTCTATGTTTTAACCAACTTTGGAGGATACGCATAAAGATTTAATCATGGTTCTAGCCGACAGTTGTAATTATTTTTGTATTCTATTGAAGCCGACAAAGTGTAAATTGAATTCTATGTTGCGGATATATATATAAGATCGTCTGTATCATTTTGCATGATGTATGAGTTGTGTATTGGTGCGAATTGAGAATAAGAGCAGAGTAGAAGAGCGATTAAGCGTAGTTTCACTTGCGCATAGAAAATCTGTATTGTGTGTATGAGCAGAATAGAGCAGAAGTGCAGAATCAGTCTGTAAGGTAGCAGATCTATTATTGAGCTTAACCGGAACTATAATCAGGCATTTGTAGATGCTAATTTTCTCAGTTCAAACTTTCAAATGGTTTTAATTTGATTGTCTCTTGTAAGGCAATGAGCCTTCCCTTTGAGCAGTGAGCTCTAGGCAGTGCGCCTGAATGCAAGTGCATTCCCCTTTTGTAATCTTCATTTGAGTATACTCAAATCATAATTGTGGATTGGCCATCCACCGTGGTTTTTCCCCTAATAGGGTTTCCACGTAAAAATCTTGGTGTTATGGTGTTGTGTTTACTTTCCTATTTATGCATTATGATTGAATGTTGTTAATGCTTTGAAGATAAAAGTTAATAAAGCTATTTTTTGCACAACACTAATTCACCCCCTCCCTCCCCCCCTCTCAGTGTAGCTTATTTCCAACAAAATCATTATCTTTGTAAGAGTATAAGCTCTTCTTAAATTTTCCTTTTTATTGTTTTTGTGATACTTATTATTTTTGCCTCCCTTCTTTGGCTTATACTCCTTCTCTTCTTCACTATCACTACTATAAGAATAAGGACATGCTTTTGCATAATGTCCAATTTTACCACAAGTGAAGCATTTGAAAGGTAGCTTACGTTTATATTTCCAACCCTTTCTTCAATTTCCTCACAAAATTTGCTTCTTCATCATCTGTTGCACTATTATTTTCTACTTCCTTCTCCTTTGATTTCTTAGATGCTTTGAATGCAACTTCCTTTTGGAGTGGTATATCTCTCTTAGTTCTCATCTCATAAGCAGTTAAATTCCACGCAATTCATCCATGGTTAGGGTCTCCAAGTCCTTCATTTCTTCTATTGCCAATACTTTGGGATTGAATCTTGATGGGACGGATCTCAAGACTTTTTGCACTGTAGTTGAATCCTTTATTTCCTCTCCAAGGCCTTGGATGGTGTTGATTGTTTCATCCATAGATTACATACTCTCCGATTACTCTCCGAGTAGCCGAGTAATCTCCAAAAAATTTGCATGCCGAGTAATCTCTGCTTTTACTCTCGGGCAGTATGCAGATTGATTTTCTCCTGTCAAATTATCAAGTAACTGCTAGTAGCTCACAAAAAACCCACAAACTTGGCAAGTTTGTGTGTGTATAAATATGTCTCTGTGTGTATATGCATGCAAACTTGGCATCATGTGTATGTTTATAGATATGTGTGTGTGCACAGTTCAGTCCTGAGTATACATATACATAAATATCCACATACATTTGCCGAGTATTTTTCGAGTATTTGTTGAGTATTTCCCGAGTTTTCCGCGAGTCAAAATTTTTGGGCTTGCCGAGTACTCTCCGATTCCGAGTATGTAAACCCACATGCAAGAAGATTCCAACAACATTCTCTTCTTCTCTCATTCTAAGACTTTCAAAATTGCTTCTATGAGTTTGCAATTTGGCTCCTTTCACTTTCTTGTCTCCCTTACAGGTGTGCTTTAGCTTGTCCCAAACATCTTTGGCAGATTTGCAATGCATCACTTTAACTAGCTCGGACTCCGTTAATCCGTAAAGAATGGCATTCTTAGCCTTGGCATTGTTCTCGCTCAATCTCTTGCTATCTAGATCCATGAGCAGGGTTGATGGAGCGGTGTAACCATCTACAATGGACTGACATATGTCTAATCCAAGGGCATTTAGGTATGTCTCCATCCTCAAACTCCAAAAAGCATAGTTGGTCTCGTCAAAGAGCGATGCTCTATTTGAAGAGAAACCATATCCTTCCTATCCTGTCATGTGTGCTTGTTTTAAGATCTACCTCCAAGCAGTAAGGCTTTTTCTCTAGAAGAACCTGCTCTAATACCAATTGATGAGCACACGACTATATTGAGAGGGGGGGTGAATTAGTATAGATTAAAATCAATACTAAACTTATTGAACACACTTAAACATAATCAAAGTAATGAACACTTGAACACAAAGATTTTACGTGGAAACCCTTGCGAGAAAAAACCACAATACAAAATAATGCACTTATATAATAATTACTGATTATAACTTTTGTAGGCACCAACCTACAGGAGACACCAATCCCCTAGACTGAGCACCAACTCAATAAGAGTCACCAAACTCTTCTTAGCAAGGCACCAAATTTGACCAATTTGAGGCACCAACCTCTATTTGATTTGTGAGCACCAACCCACTAGAGTTCTCTTTAAAAAATTCTGCTATAACTCTCTTCCCAATTTGCTACAATTCTCTTCTTGAATATGCTATAAGCTGATCATAAATTTGCCACAAAAATCTGACCACTATCTCCTTATAAATCTGCACATAATCTTCTCACAATCTCCTCATAAGTTAGCAAATAATCTTCTTCATGAACCTGGTGTATATGATTATTTGTCTTTCTTTTATTCCACACAAATCTGATTCAATCAATAATCTCTTTCTTCTCAAATCTAAATATTATCAATTCAATTTACTAGGCTAACATGTCCTTTCCTTTTATCACATAAATATCTTCAATATAAATCAACTTTACTCTTCATATTTCTGCTCTTCCTCTTCCTTATACTCAAAAAATATTCATTGAACTTATTGCCTTTTGATTCTCCTTTCATCCTTTATTTATATCATTTTATTTTGTCAAAGGGTATGTTCTTTTATGAGGGACATGTCTCTTTAAATGGATGTGTCCTTTTTAAAAACATTCGATGCCTTTTCCTTAATTAATTTTATCTTGTAAGTGCTGTCTTTTAATTAATAATTGCTGCCTTTAGTGGATGGCTGCCTTTAATGGATCGCTGCCTTTTATTTATAGAATGAGTCGCTGTCTTTTATTTTTCTTATAAGACAAATTGTCGTATGCACATTTTGTCTTTATGTGCCTTTTTAAATAATATGAATCATCTTTAAAATGATCGCTGGACTTGAAAATTTTAATGGCCGCACTCTTTATATTATTTGCCATTGTGTAATCCGCCTTGGGATTATGGGTCGGCCTAAATGATAGTTCTGTCATTTTGATTTTTCCTTATGATAATATATTCATTGACTTGAGTGATTTTAGGCTTCGTCCGATTTGTGTCTGTCTTTGTATTAGACTTATCTCCATGGGCTGCTGCTAATATTTATCATAGATGCGTTGGGAGTCAGCCAAAACTAGTAAATTTAAATCTTTAATTTAAACTCCAATAGCTCCATTCATATCTTTGTTCATAACTTGCCTTTCTTAGTTTGTTGTCTTTAATAGATGCAATATCAACGATTTCCTTCTTGCCTGTATTTGACATCAATGATGATTTTCCAACAAATATAAGATAAGTTGTCTTTTGATGCACATCAAGTTATTTTTAGGCAACTTAAATTCAATTTTTAAATTATTTCCTTAGCTCAAAAAGGGGGGCATGGCAAATCGAGTTTATTGGTTGCAATTATGCCCCACATTCCAAGAGAGGACTCATGTTTTGGAGGGGAATATTTCAACAAGGTGCATCTCCATTTAGTTTCAAAACTCACAACTTGGAAAAACTTGACAAATCCAAATTTCACTAACACTTGGCAACTTAGCAAAACATCAACAAAACTATGAAAATTAAGATATACTTGAATTTCTTAAAAGACATAAATTTCATGCAAAATGTAGTTATAAAACATATAAAATGAGTCTATAGAAAATTGGGAAAGTGTTTTCTATTAGAGTTGAATTAAAAAATAATACAATATCAAATCAACATGCAAATACAACAATCAATAATATGACATGAATCTCATGGTGATTGAGAATCATCGATAAAAATTACAATTCCATTGGAATTACAAATAATTTTTATTTTTTTTCACATATACATCCTAGTGACGGTTGGGGTCATAGTCCTCATAATCAGTTGCAACTCCACACTTGGACTAGAAATTTATGACTCCCCAAGTTCACCATCATCCTAAGCCATGATGTTATCCAATCTAATGCCTCATACTTCTACTTCTAGTGCACCCTCCAATACTTGCCTCTCAAAAGTAACAATCTTGTCTTTAAGAAACATGCGATCCTCATCTTGGATAGTTGAGCCACTCTATGGATCAATGTCATACAAGTTAATCATCTTATAACTATCTACACCCTCCACCTTTTTGAGAGAAGGCGAAGGTTGTATTGCATGAAGACAAGGTCATTGAGGTGCTTTTGTGTCAACTTGTTGCCCTTCTTCATGTATAGTATCAAACAAGCTCCAATTGTGCTCACATCCAAAAGTGCTACAATTGGGATAATATTTGAGGACTAACTTTTGAAGATTTGGGTTATTTGTGCCCCAATTTTCCCACCAATCAACCACAAAGAAGAGATTCACAAATTTGTAAATAAGCAATAATTCCACACATTAAAGATTTGACATGAAGACTAAGATTTTTCATTACCTAGTGCTCTCCATCCACCAAGCACAAAACCCTAACTTGTTGGAAAAGGTATCTCAACCTTGCATCCTAATGGTGAAATACAAAAAAAAAAACAATTTTTGGTCTACATAACACAAAATTGCAAATTTGGGAGCTTTTGAGGTCAATTCTAGCCCCCAAAAATGTTGAAATAGGCCTTAATAGGAGCAAGTTGACTTCAACAATGTGCACCTCTTCAATATCTTCAAAAACTTTTTTAAAAGGCTCAATTGGCTTCCCAGATCAAAAGTTATGGCCTTTGGATGTTGGACCTCCCACATCAAAAATGCAAGAGCATTACATATAAGAGGGTTGTAAGAGGGAGTTACACTTGTTGACCAACTTATGATTCGTGTTATGACATGTCATAAGACATCTTTGAATGGAGATAATAGAGTACCCAAATTGGTGAGCAGATTATGACGAGCTAATGACAAATGGAAGTAATATGCTATTTTTAGCCTATGGACTCATCTTGAGATTTGGGGGATGGATTTTGATTAGAGATTTGGGTGACACAATTTGGGTGGTTTTAGCTCATGGTTTCCTAATTACCATTTGATGGTTTAATGTATTGTTTCTCCTATTTATTGGATGCTTGAGATGGAAGTTTCATAGTTAGTTTTGTAGGTACTATTATGCTACTACAATTGCTCCAAATCTTTTGTTGGTGATACACTTGTAAAGGCTTAGACTTTGAAAGTATATTGTAACCATTGATTATTGAATAATACATTGAGTTGCTTTGGACTGTGGGGTTTTTCTCCCAAAAGGGTTTTTCCCACATAAATCACTATGTTATGGTATATTGCTTTTGTGTGTATTTCCTTGTAACTATTTGATCAATTTATTTTTTTGCACACATTCACTCTCATAGATTTGTGTAGAAAGCATATTTATTCTATACCTCTGCCTCCTTACATAACTAAAGGCTCTAATACCTGCAAACAAATTAAATTAACAATTAAAAATAAATTTTCAAAAAAAATTAACAATATCTAGTAATTAAAATTTAGAAAAAGTAAACTTCAAGGATACAATTTAAAATTTAAATAGAAGTTTGAAATTATGTTGAGAATTTCGTTAAAGCTCTTTGTAAAGACATCACCACAAATTTTCTTTGTGGCCCTCTCCCAATTTTTCTTCTATCCATCCATTGTTGACTCACAGAAATTTTTCCTCAAAGGTGTTAGCAAACCATGAACATTTTGTAAGGTGTGAAATTAATCACAAACCGTGAATACCTCTACACAAGATCCATCCCCTTGCTGTGATCTCTTATCAAACTAAGCACCCAAGGGTGATTGTAGATCTACTTGGTGATGTTCCTCGCACCTTCCACCATGGAGTTCACTATATCAAGTTTACCTACATCCTACAACAGAAGATTAAGGTAATAGGCAAGCAAGGGCTCAAAAGAAGTGTTGGGTACCTCTCCTCAAGTAGTCTCCTTACTGTCACATACACTATAGCATTATCTATCACAACTTGAACCACATTTTGTACACCAACCTCTAATACAACCTCCTCCAACATTTGACTCAAATTCTCAATATTCTTTACTTTGTTAGAGGCATGGATGGACCTCAAGAACACCATTTGACCATTTGAAGCTGCTAGTTAGTTGATGAGTGTGTAATTCCTTCCATCTGCTAATATTGTGCATCCATTCTTGCACCAATGTTTCTTTTGTTCTTCCAAATCATCTTTGTATTTTCCATTGCTTTCTAGAGCAACCACCCATTCAAATCCTATGAACTAAGCACCTTGAATCCTTTCCCTACAATGATCAATGATATGACCAAATTCTTCCAATATAGGGTTCTCAACACATTGAACATAAGGCTATTGTAGTACCGAAAATTCCCATGAGCCATGATTGCCTCATCATACTTCTCCTTATTTCAACCTATACCTTCAAGTGAAAGCTGTTCCAAATCAACTTCTATGCAAACATATTTAGGGCTTTTAGTTCCTCCAAAACTGAAATAGATATAACATTTCCAATTGAAATAAAGCTTCCTCTATCCAAAGTGAGAAGGTTAATTACAAGGATTGAGATCAAAGGAGGGAAGGCAGCTTAGATGCAAAGCCACAATGTTAACTAACATCTTTAAGTGACCTTCACTTATGCATGTAGATTTTATGCAAGACTCCTCAGCAGAGATCCATGTTGCGCTCCGATTGAACAAGCAAATTGGAGATTAACAGTAGACAAAGAGATACCATTTGGAGCACGCTTATAAAAACAAATAGTAACATACCTCTGGAACGATCCGGTTCAAGGCATCTTCCATGTCAAGCGGAACATCACTACTTGCATTCTCATTTATAGTCAAGCTTGCCGAAGTATGCATAACTGAGAAACAATTAACAAGAAACCCTATGAAAAAATGTAGAGGAATAACCAAATCAAAGCTTACAATTCTTTTCAACAAAAAATATGCCTAATGACAAAATTAATCATAAAATAAAAGCTAATCCCATATGCCTTTCGCAATTTTTTTGTGTAGAACATGAGTACTATTAACTTTAGCAAACAATAATTTTCTTAGCATGCCTTCTTATACTCAAATGCAAATGCAGAGTGCAACTGTTTGTGCAGTACACAAGAAGAATTCGATCAGCCAAGAATGATGTCATTCCATCCAGACAATTTGCAAAAAAGGAGTTTTATGTTCTTAGTTGAAGGCAATAATTTTTAATCCATTCTTACTGAACAAGTTTGCGAGACCAACTTCAAACTGACTGATTTCTGGAACTGCCTGATGTATATACTGGGTTATCATATGGCAACCCCTGGAAGAAAAACCAATAATCCATTTAGTACTGAAAGGCTGAATAAATGCATTGAAATTAGAAGCATAGTGAAAATATCAATTAAATAAGAAAAGACCATTCTGTACTCAGACTGACACTCTATATTTTAAGATGATTGTGGTGAATGACCCAATATTCAGGTTTTGACACCATAGAAAAACACACAGACTGACTGCTATGGTATCAGAACTCACCTTCCAAATGGAGGAAGTGAAAAGGTCTTCTGTGTCCATTCTGTTGGACCTGCTACTGAAGGGGAAATACAATTGTCAACACTAAGCTTAGACAGAAAAGAAAATGCAACTGCTTTTTTTAGCTTTTTAAAAGAGCAAAAGCAAGCTTGAAAATATCAATGAATGCCGAGAGATATTATAAATAGAGGAAGCATAAAGAACTAAATCTAGATGTACATCTAAAGGGGCTTTCCATTATGACCACTCATGTTACTCTCAAGGCACAAAAATTCATTAGCATACAAACAAAAGAACATCATTTCATCATCCATGAAGAATTCCATAGCCATTTACACAGTACAATTTCGAGTATCACAAACATGATCCTAGATCACATACCTGTACTAGCAGTTGATTCACAGGTGACCATAAGGTGGCCTCTATAATTGCCCTGATTCATGTCCTGGAAGTATATGAACAAAAGGTTATACCTAAAAAATGCATTGTGAAAGTGGTCATGAACTATTAGGCATATCAACCACCATAAAGACACTAATGATGTACAGATATAAGAAATGTGCCTTTGGCCTTAAATCATATATTCTCTGAGAGCAACTTTAACTACCAAGTTAAGCCCATAAACACAAACCCATGCACCAAAATATGAAGTAGCTTTGTAATATAGAAATATACTGGTTGAAAAAATCACATAGATCAGAGGAAAATAAAACTCACCAATGAACTAGATTCAAAACTAACCTAAAATTCAAAGAAATAATTCTTTACAACTGAATATTAAACATTCCATAAAAGAAACCAACAGCATCATTTTGTAATATGAGATATGTGCGTAAGGATCTATTTTGTAGTAAACAAAAAAGCAGATACAGAAGCAAGATCCTTGTCCCATTATCAGACCTCAGTTGAAAGAAGTAACAATGATCAGAATCATCCAAATCTATCATAAATTGAACTCAGAAGAGGGTGACAGAAACTGAGGCCTATATAAACCACTTATACAAAGGAGAATCTGAAATGAACTAAAATGTAATGCCAAAGATGCTTAATTGTAGACCATAAATGGCTAATGAAACAGTAGCCCTAGATTGTCATCCAGTTGTCAGAAGATGATCACTAAAACAAAGGAAAATCTATACACCTATACTTTATAATACGTGATGAAATAGGTGGGGCAAAGCCACTGTTTATACACCTATAATTTATGACATGGCACAATCAATGCTTTGTGGCCTACTAAGCTGATGCCAGTCCCAGGGATATATACCTTAATATTGGTAACTCGATGGACCTGCTAAAACAGATTTCATAACTCTACACAGGTTAATGGTATCAACAGACAAGATAAGCTAATAACACTTGCAAGCTCTCACAATTTATATTGTTTAAGCATGCAATTGAGCACATCAATCAGGTCTGTGAACTTGTATATGCACCCTTAAGTTTTTTATTGAAACTTTTTATCTCAAAACAAAATGAAATGCCAACCAACTTCCTTTCCACTTTCTGATCACCAAGTTCCCAGTGTGGGTGAGATTAGAGCATACAATGTACAAGATTACAATTACACTTGAAATAAAGCAGCTGGAAGTAATATCCACTTATCCAATGGGGGTTAGCTTAGCACTTCCATTTTTCAATGGGAAAGCTTATACAATAAAGAAAATGTAAAGCCAACTATTGCACTTTCCAATGGTGAGTGAATACAAAGAAAATAAGCAATTCTTCCACTTTTCAGTGGTGAGTGAGTACCAAATAACCACTTATGCAGTGGGGTGAGTAACATAAGCCACTTATGCAGTGGGGTTAGTAACAACAAAATACCAAGAGCAATTCACTGGTGGTACTACCACTCAATGTTACAATGTAAGCACATTCAAAACTCCCCAATCCAAGATATGCATCTGCTGCTACCAATATTGCTATGAAAGAAAACTGATATAACATCCCCACATGTAACACAACTTCAAAAAACTAACCACCCATCATTGCAATAGCAAATATACCTCAAGGAAATGGCAAATAGATGACCGGTACAGGTCTGAAACTTCGCTGCAGCAGTCTGGACAGTGAGATAATGATTCAGAAATCTTCAACAATCCACCCCCAAATGCACCCAATGGCCAATGTAGACTTGGAACAATGTTTCCAGCTCACTCTAGGCAACTCACCACCACTCAAGAATGGATTATAAAGGTCTGATAATGATTAAACAGCAACTCAAGTCTGATATAACTCTGTGAACACTCAAAAAACTTCATATAATTTCATTTCTAAAATACCTAGAAACTCAAACTCCATTAAAACCCAAAGTGTTTCCTAAATGAAAACACCCAACCAGCGAGCATGGATCTTGCACCATCGAAACTAGTGAGTATTGACGAGGGTTTTTGTCCTCAATCAACTCCTAGAAGAACTCAATGTTCACCCCGACAACATCCCGTTATGTATACAAACTTCAATAATGCAAATAAGAGCACCAAACCT
The DNA here is from genome assembly GCA_007115665.2 of Sequoiadendron giganteum. Taxonomy (NCBI): domain Eukaryota; kingdom Viridiplantae; phylum Streptophyta; class Pinopsida; order Cupressales; family Cupressaceae; genus Sequoiadendron; species Sequoiadendron giganteum. Next base: position 333,429,839 of record CM021105.1, on the reverse strand, counting down.
CTTTTTATAGCTTTTTCGAAAAAGTGTTTTTTTTGCTTTTTCCTTGCTTTTTCAAAAAGCACTTTTTTTGCATTTTCATTGCTTTTTCAAAAAAACACTTTTTTCCCCGAAAAAAAACTTTTTTGCTTTTTCATAAAAATCACTTTTTGCTTTTTCCTGAAAAACACTTTTTTGCCTTTTTAAAATAACTCTATGTCTAAGTCCCTTTTTCCCCTAGGCGTCCACTTGAGGGGACATAGCATAACTTTATTAGATTATAACACTAAAGTAAATATTATTAACTTAAACTTTATAACTTTACTGTAATAATTTAAATAATCTAAACCATTTTGCAAAAAGCATTGCCAAGGCACCGAAAACTGAAACTGATCATGCCAAGAAGAAGTTGATGTTGAAGAATGATGTTGGGTGCCAAAACAGACACTTACTAAAAATAGCAGTGTTCTCCAAGAACTATAGAGAACAACCCAGAAGGCCCAAAACGCTACAAAGAGCGTCACCACAAACCTGAAAGCCAACTAAACTCCACACCACCACCAAATGCCAATAAAACCCTAAATTGAGCTCTCCAAGAATGTTGGAACTCTCCCAGACTAACTAGTTAGCCTCTGGAAGACTTGGAAATTAGCTAAATGTGCACGAATTGGCTAAGTGCCAAAAGGGGACATTACAAAACTTAAACATCTTGACTGAACTATGAAATTTTTGTAGAAGGTTGTCCCAAACAAAATCCAATTCAAGATTGCAATCTGGTTGTCAGAGCTGAAGACTATGAACTTGAGATGGAAATTCAAGACAATTTGAGGGAAAAAAAAATTGTGAGGATGTAGACTCAAAAGCTTCTACTAATCTTAGCAGTCATTTTTTGCCAGGGAAGTATTTGTCACCTTAGTACAAAACCATTACAATTGATCAGGCCTATTTCCAAAACAAAATGCAATCTGTGTATTCCATCAAAAACCCAAGCCTCATAGCCATGTAATTGCAAGAGCAATAATCATTTTAGTCCTTTAAAAATGCATATAGTCACAACAAACTACAATATTTTTAAGACCAGCTTGGACCTTATTAATTGACAATTGAATAAAGACCATGAAATCGTAAACCATATGTTCATACTTTATATTAAAAGCAACCTAAATTGGGTATATCTCGTTTCCATTTGCAAACATCTGAGATATCACCATTATAATCAAAGAAAATGGTCTTACAGTTTACACCCAGTAGACAAAATGTAAAAATATTGTTTGCTATTTGCAATCCAGCTAGCCTTAAGAAACTATGATACTTATATGCAAAAAAAATTGATCTTATGAGACACCTTGTTGCCCAGTCAGAGTACATGGACTGCTGACTTCTTGAAGATCTTGCAAAGGTCTTGATTAGAGTAAAAGATACTCGTCTGAGAGACTGGCTGTTAAAGACAAAATATCCAATATACAAAATTATTACAGATCTCATACCCTGACCTTTGGTACTCATCTCCCAATTTGGATATGTGTCACTGTCTTCGAGACCCATATGGGAACATCTCTAAACATTAGAAGACTTCAGAAGAAGATTCTTTTTGTCTCTATACATCTCCTAGAAGCATCTCTTGAAAATCAGGATACTTCCTATTGAGTTTTCTCAGATATATCATATAAATTGCACCAGGTTTACCTAAAGTGAGGATATGTGGTTGACAAAAGCTAAAAGAGTCAAAGAAAAAACACTAGTTGATTTGTACCTTTCTATTTTTCACATGAAAATTTACAAGTGTTTTTGTAGCAGAATTTTTTCTTGTCAAGGGTCTTAAAGATGTAATAGTATAAATAGAAACATTAATAAGGCTTAAGATGTGTACATGCATTAAAGTTTTATCAATTAACTGAAAAACTAGTCATATTCAAGGAACCCCACGCCATGCTTTTAAGATTCCATTCCCCTCCTAGTGTCTATCTGCCATCTCTAGATGATTATGGTTTAAAATAAATTTTTCATATCAATATAATTAATCTTTGCTTCCATTGAAATCTATTTCAATAATTTAAAATGTTTAATTTTTTATTTTTAAGCATTTCAACATTTTATAAATTCTTTAATGTTGCATATTCACTGTATAATTATTCTTTTCCATAATTCCACCGAGTTTTAGAATGAGGGAATAGGAGGCGAAGGGACCAAGGACCAAAAATTAGGGGGACAGTGATGCATATAATATACAATAATAGTAAACACTTTAATATTATTTATAATAAATTGTATAATATTTATTTGTATATTTTTTAAAATAAATATATTAATATTTATAATATATTAAAAAATTGATTCGTAAATATTTATATATTGATATCTAAATTACTCAATCAACCTGAGAATTGGTCATTTGTTGGTACGAGTTGTACCAAAATCGGGTACAAAGTAGAATCAATTGTGGGTCGTACGGGGTTGGATTTGCAGCTTCAACATTTTTTTTTAATTCTTTAACAAGAAAGTTGGAAACCCTAAATGACTATAGCAGCAATGCTGAACTGAACCATATACCCACAAATTTTTTAAAGCGTATTTAATGTATTTTGTGTATTTCATGTGACATTCAAAGGATTTATTAGTCGCAAACATCTAAGTGAGGGCATTTATCAGTTGTGAATATCTAAGCGAGGGCATTTTGGGGTTGAAAACGAAATGGGATCTCATGCCATTTTGGAGTTATCAATCAAGAGGGCATGCAAGAATCTGAACGGGAAATCCATGTATCACTATGAATATTTTTATAGACATATTACTATTATATATTGGGGTTGAAGAAGGATTTCAATTGACAACCCGATGACAAACAACCATCATTTGGGAATTAAACACTTCACCAACAAGCTACCAAGAGGGCTCCACGAAAAGGGAATCAAGCAGGGTTGGGTTGGATGATGAACACTCTACCACTACAAGGACGAAGCAAGGGAGGGAGTTTTTGGTATTTCTATTTCTCCCTCTTCTAGTGTTAGGGCCCGCGTCATTTCTTGGTCAAGAATCAACAGTCAAGGGAGAGAGTTCAATCTATCAACTTGTTGGTCACTAAGAGACACAATGCCCATATTTGAAATCGCCCTGGAAGTGGAATTCACTCCTTGATACTCTGTTATAAATATTTATAATTTATATATTATAACATTTTATTTTATGTATGAATATTAGATATTTTAAATACATTAATATACTATATTTTTAATTTTTAATTTTTTATAGCAATTTTGTTTAACATATGTGAAATTTTGAACTTAACTTTTGTTTTTAGACGTTACATATATATATATATATATGATTTTTATAGGTTTTTTGTACAGACATACCCAGCTCCCCCAAAAAAAGTTGTCATACCAGCATATCATACCCACATACTCGTACTTGTCCCCAAGTCCAATTCAGTAACTTAGATTAATATGTATACTATGTATAGATAATTTATAACATATTAATAATACATATAGTAATATTATTATATTCTTGCTAGGCCTTCACTAAATACACACAAATTTCCAAACATATAAGGTGCAAATTAAATCCAAAGACCTTTGAGTGCATTCCTTAGAGCTTAGAGTGTTATGTAAATTGTCAAGTGTAATATTTCTAACGAGAAATTTGTGCAACTTGGATTCCCTAGGTCTAACTATACTTAGAAATTGCAACTTCACACAACTATACCAAAAAAAAGTGACTAAACAAGAAAAAACATACCCTTCCTCTCCTTTCACGCACTAGCAACTATTAAACTTTTACAAATCACCTTCTTTTCTAGGTATTAAAAAATTATTCTATTTTGAGGACCTTTTTCTTATTATAACATCATTTCAAAGATGGCCCAATGTCCCCTCAACATCCCCACCAAGGGAGACACCCTAGAAATGTCCCTCTAAGGGAAATCTCTCGAGGACATTGGTGCAGGGGGGGCGGGGGGCGCAAAATGCATCCCCTATATGAGGGAGGTCCTTAGAGAAAGGAGTGGTTAGATCCCTTATTAAACAAGAAAAAAATCGCCTTTAAAGAGAATATTACAGCCATTATAAGACTAATGATATAGAGTGAAGAACAAGTGAGGTCAAATGATGAAGAAGAGATTTTACCATCACTAGTTACATATGATGCCACAAGTTTGGTTGGAAACTAATTTGTGGAAAGCCAATACAACTATACAACTTGTTGAGGATACTATGAGGACTGTTGTACCCCAAATTAAAATTTTCGCTACACTTAGGCATTTTGAAGAAATGAGTCAAAATACTGTTAAATCAGTCAAAATTGGGGTTTGCATGTCTTGCATGAGGGTCAAAAACTTAGAAATTTCAAAATCAGGCAATCTGGGTCAGTTCAAAACGATCAAACCTAAAATACCCAGATTTCAATTTTTCATCCCTAAATTTTAGGAAAAGTTTTATTGTTAGCAATTTTCTAAAAATAAAAACTTTTTATGGGTTTTTCTGGGTTTCTTAAAAAACAGATACTTGTAAAATTTTCTAAAAATAGAAAGTTTGACTTTTACGGTTAAGATTGATTTTGATTGGCTTAAAATACTTCCTCATCAAGCTGGTGCAGTCAGAATCACAAAAAGATCAGTTTTACCCTACTGGGTTTATTCTACTTTTTCAGAAGCTTTTTCGGAGATCCAAGGTCATCAATGGAGGTCAGACAGCTACCAGGTGTGAAAATCAAGTGTTCAAGCATCAAACAGAGGCTCTCAACGAACAACGTCCACGAAGAACGAGGAACAAGCAAAGGAAGTTTGAAAAAATGAAAAATGAAAAATTTTGGCTAAGTCTGGAGACTTCAAGCGCCCCAGTCAAGAAGAGAAGCCCATACTTCAATGCCTTAGAACATTTTCTATTCCGGCAGTCAAACACAAGGGAGGCACGTTAACGAGGTAAAAAGTTGAAAATCTCATAAATTTTTCTAACTCTGCCAGCCATGGGCGCCCCTGAAGGAGAAAGGCGCCCAGCTTTTCAAGGGGTTAAAATCCAGAATTAGGGTTTCTGCATCCAAGTCAATGTTGCTCAGATTCATCCCGGCCCCGCAACGAATCAGTCAACACGAACATCCAATCAACCGGTCAATCAAAATCTCAAATCAAACAGAGGTCACACAGAGAGGTGTTTCAGAACTCTGAAGACGAAAGATCATCAAAAATGGCTAAGTCTGGAGGAAATGGGCGCCCCTGAAGGAAAAGGACACCCAAGCTTTTAAGGTATTAAATGATGAAAATTGCAGAAGGTACCTCCAACATAACTTCGTCAGACTGGGTCAAGCTATCCAACGAATTCATCAGCTCGTCAGTCGGAGTTGGCAGCTATCAGATGTCACAAGCCGAACAAAGAACAAAAAGTATCTAAAATGACAGAAGCGGGAAGCAACAGTGGAAAATTCAAAATAAAAACTAAGTCTGGAAGAGATGGGCGGAGAAGGGCGCCTAGGGTTTAGAGCCACCAGAAGTCAGTTTCCGGAGATCAAGTATCCAGAAGACCCCTTCCAGAATCTTATTAGCTATCCAGTGAATCTGTCAGCCAGTCAGTCTAATCAGTACAACGCCCGGAATCGTGAAATCATCTGAAGGTCAAAAGACAAGCAAGGTTTTGAAAATCATGAAAATGGCTAACACTGGAGAAAATAGGCACCCCTATTAGAGATAGGCACCTCACAATTCGAAGGGTCAAATGAAGTTTTTGACAGATGACGTCTCCAGAACAATGTCGTCAGATTCAATCTGGCTACGTAATGAAATTTTCAGTTCATTCGTCGAATCAACCTGAAAGCCGGGAGATAGAGCCGAATCGAGGTTGAAAATCGAGTAGAAGGTGAAAAAGGTGAAAAAATGGCTAAGTCTGGAGAGACTGGGCACCATACCTCAAGAAGGGCGCCCAACTTCTCATGCCTTAGAGAATTTTTTAAGAATTTCAAAATTTTCAAAGAAGGAAAAAACGCCTTATGTCAAATGCATGAGCTAAATTTAGGGTTTTCGGAATTAGGGTTTGAGAAGCTGTTTCTCAAAGCAAAAACTTATTTAAGGACATCTCTATGTATTATTTTTCATATTTTCTTGGAGGAGTCTTCAAAGAGAAACAGAGCAACAACTTCAAACCTATGTTTTTCAAGATTCAAGAACCTAAACTTGCTGGTTTTTCATAAAATTTTCAGATCAGCACTCAAAGAAGGCTTGCTTTTTCATATTTCTTCATCAAGAATATCAAATTTGTGAAAAAGAAGGCCATTACGTTCAATTTTCAGCAAGTTTCATATTTGTTCTATCTTTTGGACAAATTGTTGAAGAATTTTCTCAAGGTTGCAGCAGTTGCTTTTATTTTGCATGTCAGAGAAAACTTCAAATTCTTCCATTTCTAATCTTCTGGGTCTATACTAAACCTTCTTCTGGACAAAACCCATATCACAGCTTTTTCAGATAAACTTAAAGTGGTTGCTTTTTCAGTCAGAAGTCAGGGTTTGCAAAATTTGATCAACTGGTTTCATCCAGAATACACTCATGAACAATACCCAAATGTCAGCTTTTTCTGCTTTTTTCGGAGAAAATTAGGGTTTGCTGCTTTTTCAATATTCACTTCAAATTTTCAAAAACGGACGATTTGGATTGGCTTGTAATGAAATTCTAATCATAACCCATATCTGAGAAAAAATTTCATCCGTTTGAGGAAGAAAAATCAGCAAACTAAAATTAGAAAGTTTGCCAAAACTTGTCAGAACCTAGGCGTGTTTACTGTCAATCTTTAAGTTTTGCATAATGGAGTACATTCCCACAGAGTTCAAGACCAAATCAGCACTGTACCATGATTTCATAGAAGCAGCCAAGACTAACTTACACCATATTAAGCCAGTATTCAATCTACGTCCTTTGGAAGATGCAAGCAACACCACCATCAGGCATCCTGGCCATTCAGGTCTTCTCGTAGCAATGTCCATACCTTTCTCAGTACAGAGCTTAGAATTCATAATTGCTTGTATCAAGCATTATAATCCAACCACAAGGGAAATCCAGTCAGTTGATGGAAGAATCATATGCAGCTTAAAGCCAGACATGATTGAGAAATGCTTCTCCATTCCACCATGGCCTGGAAGTGTTACCATCAACATCGAATAATGTGAAAGGATATGGGAAGAGCATCAAAAAAAGTATAGCAAGAAGATTGCACACAGGTGGCTGAAAGATAAATACAATACATTGCCAAAGAACATCGGGAGAGGAGACTTCAAGGACGAATTTGCTATAATAATCAACCTACTCAACCGGATTACTGGTCAAGCAGATGCAACGAAATTTCAGCCTTGGATGTTCTACGTGATAACCTCGCATAATGAAGAAGACAGAGTTCTATGACTAGCCTACATTGATCAGTGATTGCCTTCACCATCAAATAACTGAATATTTTAATAGACATGCATTCCACATGGTCTCCTACCTAGTCTACTTGGTTGCCTATCAAGGTAAATTCAGAGGGTTAAACACGGAGGGTTCTTTAAATGTTCAACATGTCTACAATTATTACACTCAGTTGGAATTCACTACGGCATCACATCATTACAAAAAAGTGAATGAAGCATTCTTAATCTACACAGTGCGTGACCTGGACAACGAGCTACATGTTCGCATCTCATCTATTGCCAGGGCAGCAATGTCAAAATGGGCTGATTGGTTTATTCAGTTTGCCACTTTCACTTACCTAAGAGTTTATGGTTATTCAGGAGCTCCTCTTATGTTACCAAGGTATCCATCAGATGAAGTCGTGTGTATGGAATTTCTCAGACAGGTATCAAATGTTCACACTCGCCTGCGCAACAAAAAGAAACCAGCCTTCAGCTTTCCTTTTGCTTTAGGTATTTCCAGTTGCAGATCATCCGCAGACGCTAAAATAATGGGTAATGAGTTAGATAAACTTGGTCTCAAGCCTTTCAACGAGAAACGATCATATGATCCCCATGGTGTCTATGCAGCTCGACTTGGTCAGAACTATGCTCATGTGCCCGCACTCAAAGACTTTTGGGCTAACTGCAAAGACAAGTACGAGGTGCGAAGGAGAAGTAATAGTAGGCTCACCCTTCACCAAATAAAATATTGTTTATCCGAAGACATTGAAGGGTTATTAGATGATGACGGGGATGTAATTCTCCCAGCCTATACCAGAAATCAGGTTGAAAAACAACCTCTTTCACAAGTCAACTGGGCCAACAAAGAATGCATTATAGTGGAAGAAAGGACACGACAAGTGGTCGATTACAACAAGACTTTCTTAGTCCTCAAAAGGAGGGAGTCCATTCTGGTAGCAAAGCCACCAAGGAAACATTCATCTCTTCCCTCTTCTTCAAGAGCTCAAACAAAAATCAAAGGAAAAGTTCAGTCTCAAAAGATTACAAAGGGCAATAGATCAGCGAAGAGTGCCAAGAGGAGGTTGGACTATACATGAATTGTTATACAGGAGCAGCCTACAGTTGAAACAAAAGTTCCTCTACTTGAGCCCATACTTCAAGAAGAAGTACAAAATGATCCTTTGATACAAAACCCTTTACCATCTCCTAGGTCTTCGCCAATTCACATTGATTTGGAAGACGAGGAGATAGAGGTCGATGTTGCAATTATTCCTCCCTTGGATGTTAGTAGAGATACCACATCTTGGCTTGAGAGCTCCTTGGGAAGGACAAGAAGAAGGCCTTCGTATCAGGTGATTGATGATGACCTCAATATATATCAAGAAGCACCCAAGAAGAAGGCCAAGAAACAAATGCATTTTGAGAGGAATCTTGAGGGTGAAATGGTCATGGAGACAGCTACACCTCTTGAAGATAAAATCAGGGATGAGGTGGATGTTGATGATTTCATAATGGTTAATGCAAACCTTGGTAAAATTACCCGACATGCTGATATGAGTTTGTTTAAGATGGTAACTGAAAATATTCAAGAAAGAGTGCAAAAGGATGGAGAAGACAAGGCAGCCTTCAAGGCTGAAAATCGTCAACTTCAATTGTATATATCAAATCTTATTCAAGGCACCTCACAAACAACATAGTTGTTGCCACAAGTTTTAGAAACACCAGCTGATCAGCAGCAGTTGAGGCAGTTGATTATTTGTGAAAAACAAACTCAGGAATGGATTGAAGAGTTCATCATCAAAGGAAAAGAAATTCTAACACAGGTTTTTCAGCTGAGATACAAAGCTCATGATTTACGTCAAGGTATCCAGGATTTTGAGCAGTTGATAGCCGAGTTCAAGCCTATGTACGAAATCATAATTGCAGATTTAGAGATGGCTTATGGCTCTACAATGGCAAGAGAACACAAAAGACAAATCTTGGAGTGGAAAGGTCACCTTTTCAAGGTAAATACATATGTTAGAATATTTGAGGAGTTTGCAGTGTATAAACAAAGAGTCATTGATACTCTTAGGTTCATCAGAGAATTTGTTGGAGCAATTCCTTGTCAATATTGCCTTGAGGATGGTTCATACATTGGGCTTGACGTAGTCCAAGCAGAGTTTCAGAGTATCATGCATGGCAGTGATGGCAATGTTGGAAGAATGAAGATGATTTCCATGATGTCTTGGAAGAATGAAGATGATTTCCATGATGTCAGCACAGTTCGAGAAAGTGGCCAATGAGAGTGAAAATTTTTTGAGATCTACTGCAGATGGTGAAGAAATCTTGGAAAAGCGGCATTTTGCTATTAATAGTATCAACACTCCCACCACAGATGAAGTTACCCGCTTTTTAGCAGATGTGATCGAGATTTAAATCAGCTTTCTTCTAAAAGCTTCTTCCACCCTTTCTTTCTATTCTTGTCTCAATTCTTATTCATTCATTGAGGATAGAAAAAAACAATTGTAACAAGTTGTAACGAGTTGGCACTTTTCATTTTTAGATGCTTTATAGGGTTTAGATGTTTTATCTTTTCTAGATTTAGAAATAAAGCTTGCATGTTGGAAAGCAATAGTTGTAAAAGCAAGGAGATTTTAGGGTTCCCTACTCCTCTGCTTAGTTATAAATAAGAGCAGTGTTTGCTCATTTTTCTTTAATCGTGCTTGTGATAATAGAATCGTTGAGCTTATGCCTTCATGTTTGTTATCGTTTAGTGTCAATTCACTTTGTGTAAAGAGCAAGTTTGCATGCCTCCTTAGCTGCAAATCCTTGTTTAGTGCATGTGTTATGTGTCAATTATAGTCAGGTTGATCACATGTTGCAAGTATTTTGCTACAACTTGCTGTCTCGAAATTGTAATCTTTGTTCCAGAAGTTTGAGTAAATAAAATCTTGAAGCTTGCTTTGCTGCCCTCGATATAAATATCTCAGATTTTCATTTATTGTTTTGTGCTAGAAGTGAGGAAATAAAATCTTGAAACTTGCTTTGCTGCCCTCGAAATAAAGTCTCATATTTCTGTAATACTTTTATGATCTCCTTTTTCAGCTTGCATTGAAATTTAGTAGATGTATGTTGAGGAAAGCTTATTCAAGTATCTTTGTCAGAAAATCAACCTCGTCCATTTCTAGACTCTCTTGCTCTGCATTTACTCGAGAGGATAGAAAGGTTTTAGCATAAGTTAAGTTGTAGTTGTCAAGTTTCATTAAAGAGAAAATCTCAGCTGCAACATCTAGAGTTTTATAACTTTGTGTTCTCGCAGTTGAATCAAAAAGATAGTCAAAAACTAGTTTTAGTTTACTTACTTTATGCAACTCAGCAAAAGAGGGAGCTTCCCCTCCTAATTCGAAGAGCAGTTTACTGCACATAGCTGTCTATTTCCAAAATGCATTCCAGAGGTGCGATTCGAAACGCCAACAAGGACAAGAATGATGTGGATATTATAGCTCAAATTGGGAAGATTGTGCAAGACTAAGTGACTATGAAATGAGGTGCATCCAATATTGTTGAGGACAAAAGTCAAAAACGAGAGCATAAGCTTTGCATTTATTGAAGGAGGAGAATTGTACAAAATTTTCCCTCAGCCCATAATCAACAAACCCAAGAGATCCAAAATCAAGACCAAGACCATCCAAAAAGAACAAGGATGGCAAGTCCTACTCATCATGATCAACAACAATTTCCAAGTTCTATGGTGAAGGAAAAAAGGATTTGATTAAGAATTGTCAAATCTACATCACCATATGGAAGGTGAATGACCAAGATGACCAATATTGTCTTCGGTTATTTCATACCACCCTAAGGAGTGTAACAATTGGAGTAAATGGAGATTATTAACACCTATTTCAAGTCATGTGGCTAATATGATGAAGACTAATTGCTTAAGTCATTCTTCACTACCCTAAGGAGTGTTACTATTGACCAATGTACAGCATAAATCGAGATTCTTGACACCCATTTCAAGTCATGGGGACAAACTCAAGAAAGAATGTGAGGAGTAATGACAATGAAATTGTCACATTGATCTATAACATTCACCAAGGTAAGACAAAGATGATACCAAACCGACTAACAATTCAAGGAGTTGTTGGAAAACATGGCAGCCAAGCCTATGAACAGCTTGCACAAACTATAGTTTAAATTGTTTTTCTCTAGGTTTGGGGGACAAGGATTTGAGTTTTAGGGACAAAAAGACAAGTTTTGGGGGCAGAAAAGTTTTTTCTAGATTTTGAGATGGAGGCAATGGCTCTTAAAATAATAAATAAAAACTAATATGTGAAATTTTAAAATATATAAAGGTCAAAAATACCAAAAAATAACTTAAACATACCAAAAGAGGCTAAAATTCAAATTTATAAGGGTAAGAACAATAACGACCCATTGATTCTATAATATTAATCTATCTTAGAAATTGGAGTACATAGGTAGTAGGTACAATGAGCAACAAACTTAGAAACTGGAGTTATTATCAAATGGATATGTCACAAATTGCTTGTCATCCCTAAAACTACTAGACTTAACTACCCCCTGCAATGGAACCCCAATTGAATGTGTTGGTTCATCAAACTCTATATCCCACCACAATAGTGGGCTCTCTTTATATTAAGGTATCTTGAGATCAATGAGATGCAAGGCACTGTGTACGACAACAATATTCTCCACTCTCCAAGGGGTAAATCTAATCCTCTTAACAAAGTTGGATGAAATTATATGTAAACCAATTCCTCTCAAAAGACGAGGAACTAAAAACTTACAAGAGGAGGCAAATGGCAACTGGATGCAACAATCTTGAAGGCCCATTTAGTTGTCACCAACTATTTGGCCTCTCCTATGCTAAAGTGGCTTTGTCTATCTGTGTTGAACTCTTGTAGCCATTGAGTTCAATAAATTTGATCCACTTAGTTCTACTTTTTTATTCTTCATCAAGGTTGTACATTTTCTTGGAGGCCTTCGTGATGGGGACAACTCTATTCAGCCTTTTCACATACCATTTTGGGTTTACCACATATGTGCAATGTGTAAAAAGTGTTCATTTTTTCCCACCTCCAATGAATAAGGGGTTGAATATGCTCATGGTAGAGCTATATGGTAGAATCTCTCTCATGAATGATGGCCTTTATCTAGTCAAGCATACTATTAATGCACTTGTAGATCTCTCCAAGGATAGGACTGTTGGAATTTCCATATTTGACAACAAAGAAAACTAGCGATACAAAAGATTTCATGTGTATCACATTTGACCAGAACACGTCATTAACCACAATCTCCTTCACCATCTTACCCTACTTTGTCTTGGACTTCCCTTACCTAGTTTTCTCTCGTGTCATAATCATAAGTCATAAGGGCTCTTGTAACTCAAGCATCCTCTACAATAATAAGATGCATGAAGCAAACCAGGTGTCAACTTGCTCTTGAGGAATCCCTTCTTCACAAAAGATCAAAACAATGTCAAGGAGATGTAGTGGTTGTAAATAGAGAAACCTTCTTGAGCCATACCACAACCTTCTTAAGCCACTCAATTTTGCCAACTCCTTCAATGCATTGTTCATGGCATGCACACAAGGAGTGTAGTAAACATGCTTGTAGGTGGACTCAAACAACTTCCCTACTACTCTACACATATATGTTGCATACATAACCACCTACAATACATTTTAAGGACCAAACTCAATGGCTTCTCTCAATATCTAGAACTAGAAATTTGCATCCTTGTGTTTTCCTTACGAGTCCATAGTCTTAAGGAAGTAAGGTTGATCCTTAGATGAAACTATACTTATGAGTGAGTGGTGTTTGGTACTTGTTTAACCATCCACGATGATGTTGCAATTGCGAGAAACCCATGTGGCCTACATTGCCTCTCTCAACACATTCTCCTCGAAATAATTTCTAAGATGGCAATGTGAAATTTTCTTTTCTGTAATGTCCCCATTTTTAACACTACACTTTCTAGTGATTGATAGCCTATTCTCGGATGCTCGTAGGCTAGTCAGTGGCAAAATTAGGGTTTCCATTTTAGAGGAGGTTTTGAAGGCTTGCATGCGATATTTTCTGATGCATGTCTGGTGGAGCTTTCTGGGTTTTGGGAGAGCTTCGAGATGTGGTAGCATGCATGACAAGATGTTGACTTGCAAATTTGGATGTTCTTTCATTGTTTTGGAGGTTTGCATGTTGGAGTTTTACAATTCTGATTATGGATTCCTTCTGGGTTTTCAGAGAACTACGCAGTGGTGTGACATGCAACTAAATCAAATAACTTTTTTGGACTTACTATTTTTAGTAAGTACGACGGCTGCTCGGATTGTGGTTAACATGAGTTTGGAACAACTTACTATTTTTAGCAGTATGCTATTTTTAGTAAGTTCTATTTTTAGCAGTGCTATTTTTCGCAGTGCTATTTTTAGCAAGGTTTCTGCAATTCGGTTATGTGACTATATCTGGCAGGTTGGTTTCAGCAGTTTGATCTCCAACACCCTTGGTGCTATTTTTGGCAGTGCTATTTTTAGCAGCAGTTCACCAGTTCAGTGCAAAGGTTATTTTTGGCAGGTGTTCAGCAGTTTGATACTATGGCTATATCTGGCACGGCAGTATATTCTGTTTGGTCTCCAACTTTTGAGATATTTAATTTGGAAAGTTAAATATTTGAGGAGAATCTTTTAAGTGAAAATAATTCCTTTGCAATAATGGACGACTTCATAAAGGAAATATTTTATAAAGTATATTGCCTTCATGAAAAAGGGACGCTTTGGAGAAGATATTTGGATAATTATAAAGTATTTTCCTCATATTCTTTTGGACGCCTAAGTGAAGGAGGTAATGAAATACAAATTATAGTTTATTGAAGGTAAATGTGGATTTCACCTTGGGCGCCCTAATTGGAGGGAAAAGGAATTTGAATTTGGGAAGAAGTTATAAATATGAGACTTGGCCTTCATTTGTAGTTATCTCTTGTTTATCTTAACGAAATGCTGTTGAAATGGTTTCAGACTTATTGCTTTGAGGAATGCATACCTCCTAGCTTATCAGTTTTGTACTTGAGAGATAGTACCTAGCTATTGAGACTGCTTCTTCAATCCAGAGGTTGCAGATTGAGCTTCAAGTTGGTTTTTAAGTGATATTTCATATTTTGGAGTTGCTGCTTCGGTGCTTGGCTGAAGCACATTTTTACTCGTTGCTCCGCACTCGATTTTTTGTTGATTCTGGGTATTGACCCTATGCTTTAGTCTACCTTGGGCGCCCCTTCTTGCAAAGTTTCAGAATTCTTGGTGGGCTCTTGGTTTTTATCTTGCTGGTCGACTTCTCCCAAGTCATACTTTTGCCTGGGAAGTGCTGGAAAGTTTTAGAAAAATAAATAACTCCAGTTGTTGCAGTCTCTCAGTTCTATCTTGGTCGCCCTTCTCTTATGCTTCATTTGTACTTGGTTTGACGTCATTCAGAGGTGTTTTGATGAAGTTATGAGCGTTTTGGTGATTTTAGGGCTTGCTGGTATGAATTTCTGATTGCTGCAATTTTTATATCAGACTTGATATTTTAGTCCTTTTAACTATATTTCATATGCTGGATAGCTTGTACTTGTTTGGAGTTCATTTCCTAACATTCTAGAGTTCATTGGTTATCTATATTTCATTGTATTTGCAGATTGTTCATCATATTGTAATGCTGAATCAGTAGTACTGATCAACTCTTACTTTTTGCACTTTACATTTTGTATGCCCACTTTAGTGGAAGAGACTGGACTCGCCGTCTATTTACTTTTCAATATTTACTTTCTTGTACCACTCGCTGAGAAGCGGAAGGGGTTGGCTAGCCGCCCAAACATTTACTTTCAATACTTTGTAATTCACTCTCACTGAAAAGTGGTTGAATTGCATTTATCATATTGTTGATCAGCTGAGCTGTCAATACACTCCCGTTGAATAAATGGTCGAGTTGCATATTTACTTTCAGCATTGTAATTTCAATTCCAGTCCTCCCGCTGAATAAGTGGTTGAGTTGATTGTTATTTCCTCTCATTGTACTTTCCTACAATTATGATTTTATGCTAACGATCTCCTTTCGAGTATATGCTCTCACCTTGCCCATACTGAGATCTGGGTTGATCAGAAAGAGAAAGGGTTCCATTCAGTTGGTTTATGGTTTCACTAATGTTAATGGGTGAAATTAATGTGTTAAAAAAATTGAAAAAATTGGCTAACACATTTCAGTGGTATCAGAGCTAAGATCCTGCCATCCTGTGAAAATTCAGCGATTCAGTTTGTCAGATGAGTGACAGAGAAATCAGATTTTTCACCTAAGTTCAGTTTAGCTTTCAGAAGTTCCGAAGACGTGTTTTCTGAGGACCAAGAACCGTGAGAAGTCATATTTGATTGTGGCTTTTGAAGAATGTTCGTTCAAGAGGCAATGTGAGCATGAGGCTTCCATACTCCGTGAAGAATATCTGAACATGCCAGATGAGTTTAAGGACGGTGTTTTTTTTGACTGCTACTTGAAATCTGTGTTGATTAGGTATCCTGGAAAATTGGGTGTGGTCAACTACATCAAAGAAAAGATTAAAAGAGAAGCAGAACATGTCTTGGACGAAGGTTCAAGGAAGGAAGAAGCAAAAGTGCTTGTTGGTGGTTTACAGTCCACAAATGAACAAGTTGAAGAGTGTTTGGTAGAGCCTCAAAATACTTCCTTAGTCTTGCATGTGATAGGAAGTGATGAAGATCAGCTTATTGAAAAGAACATAACAACAGTCTTGAGTCCTAATGAGGATTCATCCAATGAAGGTCTTGAGACTAAGGGCTACACGGAAGATGTTGGTAGAAATGTTGTGTGGGATGAGTTTGTTGAAGAAGAGCAAGTTGGAGGAAACTCTAGTGGTGTCTTTGAACCAGCTTATGACTACCTTCATGGTGATGTTGTTATTGGTGATTCCGATGTGTTTACACCTCTTCTTGTTGAAGATTTGGTGAAGGATTATTTCCCTCTTGCTGCAGTTCAGCCCTCTCAAGAGTTTTCACAAGACAAATTTATGACAAGTAGCCAAGAAGACCTCTTTGGTATTCATTGGGCTGCTAATAAAGAAATCAATAACATACCTATTCATGATGGGGTTGTTGAAGATAAAAATGATAAAGTAATCAAAACAACCAGCTTTGGTGACTCTTATTTCCAGTACAATGATGGTGACATAGGTGGTATTTGGTTTGATCATCAAACCGAGTTCTTGGAGGAAGCTACTAATGAAGATATCAGTTTAAGTGAAAAGGGAAGTAACTCATTCAAAGAGTCAACACTTCAAGAGGAGCATGATAAGCATTTTCCTGTTGATCCTCTCAATCAACCCATTTGCATTTGGGATCCAAGTGTGTTGGCATCAAGATATGACAAGGAGCCTGTGTGGGATAAGTTTCCCTTTGATCCTAATGAAGACCAAAATTTTGGTTGCATTGCAAGCTATGAGGTGGCCACGGAAGGAGAAGTTATTTTTGATGAAGAAGTTTTCCCTGGAAAGCTCCATGATGATTCCCTGGAGTTGGTTGCAGCCACTAAGGAGGAGTTTGTTGCTTCCAAAACTTTCAAAACAGCGTTCAATGATTCTTCATTGATCAAGTTGGAGGTTGCCATAACCTTTGATCAAGGAGATAGTGAGGAGAAAGAAGAGCTAAAAGACCTTATGGCTCTTGAAGAAGAAAGATTTAAAGATGTTTTTGAACACAAGTCTGATTTTCCAATTCAAGAGGCTGATTGCAAACTTAGGGTCGAAGAAATTGTGGAGTATGTTCCTCTCCATGACATTAAGCATTCGCCGCGAGTTGATAGTGAAAGACAAGAAGGTTGGAGCAGCTATGAGGGCAACGAAGACACAAAACAAAGTTCTGATTTTGAAAAGTAGCCAACCAGCAATTCAACATCTTTGCATGTTCATAAGTGGGAAGATCAATGCAAGGTATCTTTTGAAAAAGAAATGTTAGAGGATACCCAGATGGCCCTAAATGATGCAAAAAATCAGCTCTCTGATTACAAATTTTTCAGGGAGCAAGAGAATGAACAAAGAGTTGAAGAAATCAAGCAAGTAGTTGGAGAGCTTGATAGTCTTCAGGAGGAGTTTGATCTTGAGAGCCTCACAAGAAAATCAAGAGTTGCAGATTTGAATCAGCAAGATGAAAGGGACAGCTTTCAAATTTTCGACAATCCTCTCTTTGAAGTAGGTGTTGAGAAAAGTTATGATAATCCTCTCTTTGTGATGGATGATAGAACTGTGCATGAAACTGAGTATGGTTTCCAATGCATGGATGATTTGATATCACTCCATGAGGATGTGCCATGTTTTGTGATTGGTAATCTTCCAAGGCAATTTGATAATGAATGCATAAGTGGGTTCGAACATGAAGTCTCCACTTGGGAAGTGTTGAAGCAAGATAATTTCAACATCTATGACATCAAGGCGTTAATGAGACAAGTCTTGGTAGCTGCTAGTAACTTCATTACAGCAGCAAAGAGTGAAGATTTCAGACCTACTACTCATGAGGAATGGGAGAAAGGTGGACCAGAACATGGTGTTTGCACGTTTGCTAATTCATTCCTTGGGTTGGGTGATGCTTTTGCCCTTTCTAGTCTATTTTTGGGAGTTGGATTTGAGGCCATCTAATGTTTCATGCTCCAATGTTGTTGAAGCTTTCATGGATTGGCTTCAAGGGTTCACTAGAGGAGACACCAATTTCTTGAGTATGCACTTGGTTCTTACTGGCACTTGGGGACGTGTTGAGTTTTCTTTTCACAGTGTTGGACATCATTTTCAGTTGGGTATCCATGCTTGGGATCCTCAACTTGGCTTGATGAAGCTTATTACATATGGAAAGGACTTTTGGAGGGATAAGAATCAAATTATCAGATTTCTTGGTGCTATTCGTTTCATTACCAGCCACTCGTTGGTTCCATTTGCTCATCGGCAAATGGATTGGAGAGAAATTTTGAATAGATGCATTAATTTGGATGCTGATTTTCAGTATAGCAGCAATAGTTCATCTTCTTGGATGCTGATTATTCCTAAATCAAATCATAAGTCAATCATTTCAGTCATGGTGGGCAAGTGGTATACTTATTTTCAGACTTCACAGTCTCCTATTAGGATTGATTTTTGGCCTCAAATGCAAGAGGTGATGTTTCAAAGCAATCTGAATCCATCTTTGGGAGGTGTTCAAGTTGTTACCAGTGATTATTCCTACGCTTTCCTTTTTACTTGTGCTTGGGGCAACGAACCTTTGATTGCCTTCGTTCATCATTTTGAAGCTCTTGGAGTTGAAATTGTGAAAAAAAATTACAATCTTCATGGTTGTATCATGATAATTTAGCTGAGGCTTAGTAGATTCATGTGGAGTCATGAGTTTGACTTTGATGAGCTCTTGCAAAGGATTGCTTTCCTCCTTGCAAGAGGATTTGGAGAAGCCACATTTGCAGTTGTGGCTTTATTAGATACCTTATGGAGATATGCTGAGGATTACAGTATTGAGTGGAGTAGACTATCTTTCCCGTTGCCCAAGATGGTGATAGACAGTGGTATGGTTGATATTGTTGACTCAGAGTCTTTTGGGCGTGAGATGCTTCAGGGGGTTGACATCAGTCCTTCCAGTCTATTCATTTTGATTATCATGGATGGTAACTTTTTGGAGTTACAAGGGAGGTTAGTGTTTTTTTGGCACGATGGTTTCACTTATGTGATCAGAGTAGTGCAGCATTGGCATGGTGGTTCCTTCTTGAGACAAACATGGGACCCTGGAATTGTACTTGGTTTGGCATGGATTAGTTCAAATTCTTCTGGAGTTGTGGTGGCATTGCTTGAGGACAAGCAATTTTGGGAGGGGCGGACTGTAATGTCCCCATTTTTAGCACTACACTTTCCAGTGATTGATAGCCTATTCTCGCATGCCCGTAGGCTAGTCAGTGGCAAAATTAGGGTTTCCATTTTAGAGGAGGTTTTGAAGGCTTGCATGCAAGATTTTCTGATGCATGTCTGGTGGAGCTTTCTAGGTTTTGGGAGAGCTTCGAGATGTGGTAACATGCATGACGAGATGTTGACTTGCAATTTTGGTTGTTCCTTGGCTATTTTGGAGGTTTTCATGTTGGATTTTTACAATTCTGATTATGGATTCCTTCTGGGTTTTCAGAGAGCTACGCAGTGGTGTGACATGCAACTGAATCAGAGAACTTTTTTGGACTTACTATTTTTAGTAAGTACGACGGCTGCTCGGATTGTGGTTAGCATGAGTTTGGAACAACTTACTATTTTTAGTAGTATGCTATTTTTAGTAAGTTCTATTTTTAGCAGTGCTATTTTTAGTAGGGTTTCTGCAATTCAGTTATGTGACTATATTTGGCAGGTCGGTTTGAGCAGTTTGGTCTCCAACACCCTTGGTGCTATTTTGGCAGTGCTATTTTTAGCAACAATTCACTAGTTTAGTGCAAAGGCTATTTTTGGCAGGTGTTCAGCAGTTTGATACTATGGCTATATCTGGCAGGGCAGTATATTCTATTTGGTCTCCAACTTTTGAGGTATTTAATTTGGCAAGTTAAATATTTGAGGAGATAATCTTTTAAGTGAAAATAATTCTTTTGCAATAATGGACGACTTCATAAAGGAAATTATTTAAGTGATTTATAATGTTTATTTTCACTTAACTTATGGGACGTCAATATTATACTTTATTTGCATTTTATAAAGTATATTGCCTTCATGAAAAAGAGACGCTTTGGAGAAGATATTTGGATAATTATAAAGTATTTTCCTCATATTCTTTTGGACACCTAAGTGAAGGAGGTAATGAAATACAAATTACAGTTTATTGAAGGTAAATGTGGATTTCACCTTGGGCGCCCTAATTGGAGGGAAAAGGAATTCGAATTTGGGAATAAGTTATATATATGAGACTTGGCCTTCATTTGCAGTTATCTATTGTTTATCTTAACGAAATGCTGTTGAAATGGTTTCAGACTTATTGCTTCGAGGAATGCATACTTCCTAGCTTATCAGTTTTGTACTTGAGAGATAGTACCTAGCTATTGAGACTGCTTCTTCAATCCAGAGGTTGCAAATTGAGCTTCAAGTTGGTTTTTGAGTGATATTTCATATTTTGGAGTTGCTGCTTCGGTGCTTGGCTGAAGCACATTTTTACTCGTTGCTCCGCACTCGATTTTTGTTGATTCTGGGTATTGACCCTATGCTTTAGTCTACCTTGGGCGCCCCTTCTTGCAAAGTTTCAGAATTCTTGGTGGGCTCTTGGTTTTTATCTTGCTGGTCGACTTCTCCCAAGTCATACTTTTGCCTGGGAAGTGCCGGAAAGTTTTAGAAAAATAAATAACTCTAGTTGTTGCAGTCTCTCAGTTCTATCTTGGTCGCCCTTCTCTTATGCTTCATTTGCACTTGGTTTGACGTCATTCGGAGGTGTTTTGATGAAGTTATGAGCGTTTTGGTGATTTTAGGGCTTGCTGGTATGAATTTCTGATTGCTGCAATTTTTATATCAGACTTGATATTTTAGTCCTTTTAACTATATTTCATATGTTGGATAGCTTGTACTTGTTTGAAGTTCATTTCCTATCATTCGAGAGTTCATTGGTTATCTATATTTCATTGTATTTGCAGATTGTTCATCATATTGTAATGTTGAATCAGTAGTACTGATCAGCACTTACTTTTTGCACTTTACATTTTGTATGCCCACTTTAGTGGAAGAGACTGGACATGCCGTCTATTTACTTTTCAATATTTACTTTCCTGTACCGCCCGCTGAGAAGCGGAAGGGGTTGGCTAGCCACCCAAACATTTACTTTCAATACTTTGTAATTCACTCCCGCTGAAAAGTGGTTGAGTTGCATTTCTCATATTGCTGATCGGCTAAGCCGTCAATACACTCCCGCTGAATAAGTGGTCGAGTTGCCTATTTACTTTCAGCATTTTAATTTCAATTCCAGTCCTCCCGTTGAATAAGTGGTTGAGTTGATTGTTATTTCCTCTCATTTTACTTTCCTGCAGTTATGATTTTTTGCTAACAATCCCCTTTCGAGTATGCTCTCACCTTGCCCATACTGGGATCTGGGTTGATTAGAAAGAGAAAGGGTTCCATTCAGTTGGTTTATGGTTTCACTGATATTAACGGGTGAAATTAATGTGTTAAAAAAATTGAAAAAATTGGCTAGCACATTTCATTTTCCTAAGAGGCACACAAGAAGTATCTACTTTGGCTACCTTAGCCATAGCCTCCTTGAATAAGGAGAGCAAAAAATATGGAATAGAATGTCATCGGCAAAGAAAAAATTGCTAAGGGCATTGTCTACCTTGTCTCAAACTTGTATATTAAACATGTCCATAACTAGATCAAAAGCATAAATCATGACCTTGATGTTCCCCTTAGGCT
Organism: Sequoiadendron giganteum; assembly: GCA_007115665.2. NCBI lineage: Eukaryota > Viridiplantae > Streptophyta > Pinopsida > Cupressales > Cupressaceae > Sequoiadendron > Sequoiadendron giganteum. The sequence goes on along the minus strand of CM021105.1, from coordinate 333,408,064 downwards.
CCACTACACTCACCTCAAAAGATAGAACAATACGAAGCGTGGAACTAGAAATCTACTTGGAAGTCCTAGACCAAGGAGTTGGTGTAGCTGCAAATGGAGTGGAGAAGTCTCCATAAGACAATCTAATAAATTCAGTGCTTTAATCAAGCGTGAACTCCTCACAGACTCTAACTTCTTTATGATATTGCTATCAGGATTCAACCGTGTAGTTTTCGAGTCAAACTCATTGACCCATGATTCATGAGTAGTGGTTCACAAGAACCCATCTCTCATGATAATGAATGGTCCACTTAGCACTCATTGCATCTAGGTGATGCTCACAAAGGTGAAGCATTTGCCAAAGAAATTTAAAAGATGTGCATTGACCATAGCAATTCTAGCATGCCAAGTAAGAGAGAAAATATTGCACTTCAAAAGCTGACTTCACCTTCAACAATTGCTTTGCTCGTATTACTTTAAGAAATGTTAACAAACTATTACAAAGGATTTTTTTGTTAAATGGCCCCTTGGCCCATTACTCCAATAACTTAGAAGAGCAATAAAATTTCCCAAAAATGGTACATGCAACTGAACTTTCAGTTTGCATTGTCTCACCCCCTTCTCAACCTCACTTATTTGCACTACCCATGTCTTCCCTTTACCTTGTAATCCTCATCATACAAACTCACATTGATGCTACAAAAACAAAACAGCGATATAAATCAAAAAATACACAAGATGTATTTAAAAAAAGAAACATATTCCAATTTAGCCCATTGAAAGTAAATTTTTATAACAAAATAACAACAAAAAAAAAAAAACAGCAAATTCCAAAAAAACAGTAAGCCCTTTTCATCTACTTTTTTAAAGCCCGATTAGAAAAAAAAAGGCATAAATGTAAAATCAGCAGTTTGTTTCCTTCTATTACATAAAATGGCAAATATCCATCTATTCAAACTACTTATAAGAACCTAAAATCTAGAAGGACAAAACAAATTGAATGAATTGCCTAGATGTCCCACTCATGCATTGCATGGTCAAATGCTGCATGTACCCATCATACTAGCATCCAACATGCAACAAATTAGTGTGGCCTACTAGAATTCATGGGTCGAGTATTTAATACGAGGAGCACTAATGAGTATCAAAAGGCTGTGATATTCATTATACTACCTAGTACCGCAATAATGAAGATCTTCAACCTACACATCTAGGAAGGTTTGGAAAACTTAAACCAGGTTCTATGCCTAGATAGTAAAAAGGGAATAATCAAAGAAAAAGATTCTTAAAAAAATTGAGAACATGTTAATGCCAATTCCAATATCAAGGTTCTTATAGGGGTGTTGTACCCAAACCAAATTTTTTCTTCATTAAGGCATTTTGCTTAAAATGGTCAAAACTAAGTTTTTGGTCAAATCAAGTATGGGCTTTTGGTCAGTATGATGTTAGGAAGATATTGGCAAAATTTTGAAAATTTGGGTTTTCGGAACCTGTTTTTAGGTCAAAAAACCCTAAAAATAGAAACTTGTCAAAATTGGCTGAAATTAATTTTGATTGGCTTATTTCACATCACGATCACAATGGTGAAGTCGATTTCAGTTAAAATTCAGTTTAGGCTTGGTGGGTAGTTTTCACTTTTTCAAGAGAAAAGTTAGGACCTCTAAGGTCGTCAATGGCAATTGGCCAGTACCAGGTGTCAAAATCTAAGCTTGAAACTCAAAGCAGAACATTCTATGATGAAAGATGCTGAAAAAGATGCTTCTCGACGGAGGGGATTTTCAAATGGCGAAAAGTGCAAAAAATATTCTAAGTCTGGAAACACTTTCACTTTGTAATGTGGGAGACACTTGCGCAATCAACGTGCAAATCATCTTTATAGTGTCCGTACATGTGAAAATGGTGAAATACAGTCACACACACGCATCAGCAGCAGTAATGCTTCTACGTGGACAACTTACAGCCGACACAGTGATCATAGAGCGCGACATGGAGGAAAACATCAAGTCCAGAGCAATATCTACACCCCTATAGCTCAAGGGCGCCCTTGCATTTGGAGGCCAAGATTCAATTGTTTTGGGTTGCAAATATATTCATTCTCTTCGGTTTTTAGTCAGCTTTCCGACAAGCTATCAAGCAAGTCCATCGGAATTGCAGAACTCTAGCAATCAAAGGCGAAAGCAGAAGTTACGGAGAGATTACACATCACAAAGATAGTCAAATATGCAGTTTATGCGCCCCTATAGCCCAAGGGCACCCTTGAATTAGACCCCTCAGATGAATGAATTTGCAGTTTTCGTTTCCGGGGGATCTCTTTTGATTCAGCTTAGCTTCGAGATGCACCCGTTCGCAAGATTGTCAGGTGCGCTAAGTGACCATGACAGTACTTCCAGCAAGCACGTAAAACAAAGGTAGCATAAAATGAAAATATCAAATTGTACCTCTGTTGGCTAGGGGCGCCTTGCCTTTTGGCTAGTCAGATGAGGTTTCTTGCAGTTGTCGTCTTCACGAGACTTGTGCGGAATCCTCCTAGCTACACAGTGAATCTATCCGTCAACCTTCGGGATTTGTCAATCACCCGTAGTCCAAGAATTAGTGCAAAAAGGGGACAAGCTGAGAAATGGCTAAGGGTTTTACACATTACCTTGAAAAAGGCGCCCTTCTTTTAGAGGCACTAAATGCAGTCTTCTCGCTTCGTCACTCCCAGGAACATCTCTTCCAAGTTGTTCCAGCTACACAGCAAGCCCGTCAGCACGCAAATCGGAGCAATCCAACTCCCGGTAGCGAGGGTCAAAGCAGGGCACTTGGTTGAAATTGACAAAATACAAAATCATGTTAATTTTTGTTTCTACTCCTCTGCAAGCCAAGGGCGCCCTTGCATTTGGGGGTCTTAATCTAGCATGCAGGCCTTGCACATGCAATCATCGGGTGCGTAATTCTTCCAGCTACGCAATGGATCCAGCATCTAGTCAGCAGGAGTCATCATTCACCGACAGCGGCAGATTGAAGCATCAAATGGCAAATCAAGAAAATGGCTAAGTATGGAATTTCTTACGAAATTACGTCTCCTTGAAAAAGGCGCCCTTCATTTTGAGGCACCAGATCCAGTTTTCTAAGGGCACAACTCCCAGTAGACATTTCATCAATTTTAATCTGGCTACACAATGAGTCCTTCAGTTCAGTTTCAGTATCACCCAGGCACCCAAAAATCAGAGTTCAATAGAGGCTACTGTGACGATTTCAACAAGCTATAAAATAGGAAGTTAGCAAAAAATCTCAACTTTTGATGTGGGATGCCTAGAAAGTCAAAGTTTGACATTTTGGAATCAGAAAAAGATTCTAAGCGAACCCAGAAAGAGAGATTTTAGTTAACTCAATAAAATAATATTAAATTTCAATTTCCACATGTCAACTTTGCAAAGGGTGAATTTCTTTAATATTTTAATATTGGCGCCTATTTTGAGACTCATTGAGTTTCTTTCGCATGTTGAGTTGAACTGAATATTTTAATATTTTAATATTTTTGAGACTTCAAGTCAGTTTATGTTGCACGAAGTGGGGTCCAATCAGATAACTTCTTTTGAAATCAGGATTTCTACTTGCAGTTGGCGCCTAAACCCTCAAAATTCTTTATTACTATGCATTTAGGCATTCATTTCTCTCATAGCAAGTTGAGTGCAAATGAGTTTTCTCTTGTGCAAGCATCATTTGAAGGCGCCACAAGAATTATTTTTCAGAATTCCTTGCAGATACAAGTCCAGATTAATCAGCAAACTTAAGACAAGTATGGTGATTTTTGACAGAAGCAAAAACATAAAACTTCTATCTTTTGTCTTGATTTCTTCTATTCTTGTCTTAAATATTCTTCGCATGTTCAAGAATTCGGCGACTTTTCACAATTTTGATCATCTAGGTTGGTTGTGCATGGCTTTCTCTACAAAACCCATGTGTTAGAATTTTTCAAGAAAATTTACCTTGAAGCTTCAATTCTCGAAGCTTTGCTTTTCTCAACTGAAATTCCTTTGCATGGTAGAGTAAAAGTCAATATTTTTCAAATCGGAAGATCTAGGTTTGCTTAGAATCATCTTCTGCAAAAAACCCATGTTCCAAATTTTTTCAAAAAAATCTGCCTCTGCAGCCCCTACTACCCCCAGTTGCTTTTTTCGGAAAAGTCTTTGCATGTCAAACTAAAAGGCATTTTTTCGGATTTCTAATGTTGTGGGTTTGCTTAGAAATATTTTCTGCACAAAACCCATGTCTCAGAAATTTTCGTGAAAATTGCCCTCCGACAGGCTATTTTTAGCCTCATCAAAAGCATTTTCGGCTTTTCAGAGAAAATTGTCAGAACATAATCCTAATTATAGTCAAGAGGCGAGTTTTTCAGAATGCAGTTCACACAAACTAAATTCAAAACCAAGTCAGCCTTAATTCATAATTTCATCAAAAAAGCTAACACTGATTTGTATCAAGCGCATCTAGAGGGTTGATAGGCATAGTCACTCAAGTCCACATGGTTTCATGCCTCGTATAGCTGATTGTCTTCCAAGGCTGGTTTAGAGGGTTGATACCGTTGGAATTTTGCGTGTGCGGCAAGTTCATTTGCATTTCTCACAACCAGAGGGTTTGCAGTCAATCTTTGCAGTTTCATTAGAGAAAAAAGCATGAAAAACGTGAGAAGCGTCAAGCTGCAGAAGAAACAATGGCCATCACTTCAGTTACAGAGCCGCCAAAGTTATCAATCAGTGAAATGCCAATTTAAGTGTGCACAGATTTCCAGGATTGTTTGAGTTGCTGACAAGCAATGAATTGACAGTTGAGACATGTGACGACCTTTAGATGGTGTTGCAGTCAACAACCTCGTGGAGGGGTTAATTGCCCGAGATCAAGGTCAGTGAACTTCAAATTGGGATGTCCCACCTTTTCAGGATAGACTTCATAACCAGGAGTTAACTCGATGCCTCTTTCCGAGTTTACTCGTTTTATATCTCGTGCACGTCTATTTTGGAATTTCCTATGTACGGATGGAGTTTTCTTTTAGTTTTCATTCTCCGTTAACTAAGGTAGTTTCTAGTTAACTTGCATATCAATAAGGACTTGCTTGTTGCAGACGTCCATTTAGTTTAGTTCATTCCAGCTAACTGATGGTAGCTTTCCAATTAACTGTATAGTTGCATACAATTAGGTTTAGCAATAAAATCTCGCATGCCTACGAGACTATAGTTGACTCAAGGTGATTTTAGGGTTCCCTACACCTTTGATGTCTATAAATAAGAGCTCTTTGCTCATCTGTAAATAACTTTTTCTTGTGATAGAGAATTGTTACGTTGTCGGCAACATGCCTATTCTCAAGATAGCTTCACCCTTGTCATTAGAACTTTTGCACGCGATAGCAATATACGCTGAGCCTACCTTGCTTGTAATATTGTTATTCTGTATCTGTTCATGAGTGATTATTGTATTAATGAATAGTTGTGCCACCTTGCCTTCATGTTATTACTATGGTGTTTATTTGAATCTTAGTTAAATGGGGTTGCTAGTTTGATCGTTTATTGTATGCGTGTTTCTTCTATGCAATTTACTGCCCTAGTTGCTTACCTTAAGTAATGTTCATAATAAGCCTATTCAGATGAGAAAATTGTTGAGCCACCTTGCCCTCATGTTGCAAATCTGTACTTAAAGCTTATCATTTGATGTGTGTGTCAATAAACCTATTCAGCCAAGCAAATAATTGTGCCACCTTGCCTTCACGTTGTGAATCTGTACTCAGTTTATCGTATATTTGTTTGTTTCTAATAAACTTATTCCCAGCCAAGCAAATAGTTGTGCCACCTTGCCTTCACGTTGTGAATCTGCACCTAAAGTTTATCGTATAATCACATTCCTGCTCCTTTTCCTCATGCTCTGTTTCCTTGAGGAGATTGGATAGTTTAAAGCTTTTAGTTTTTAGTTGTAGTTAAGACCTGCGAAACTAGAGAAAATCCTCAGCTGCAACATCCTTGGTTTTCTTAACCTTGTGCCTCTTCCAGTTGAGTCAAAAAGATAGGATTTGAATCATTTACTTTTAGAACACATATTAGCAAAAGAGGGAGCTTCCCCTCCTAATTTGAAGAGCAGTCATTACGCACTATGCATAGTTGTTTGTACCAACTCGCACTCCAAAGGTGCTAATTGTTATGCCAACAAGGGGCAAACTAAGTAATGATCCTTAAAGTTCTCGGGTTACAAAAAAAATTGTAATCCAGGTTTCAGGGGACATTACACTTGGAATCAAAAGCCAGGTTTAAGAAACTGGGGGCCTTTGGGGGAATAACAAAAACCAAAGCATGACTTCTATGTGCCCTATTACAGGTAGGGAAGAACTTAACTCAATGGTCTGAACTCTATCAGGAGTTCATCAAGGTGCCCAAGAGGGAGGGAGAGGAAGAGGAAGAGGAAGAGGAGGAAATCCTCAAAAAAATCTTCAACTGAAATGTGCTAACCAATTTTTTCGAGTTTTTCAATGACATCTCAATACAACAAGCACCCGTTAAGGTTAGCTCAAATCCAAATCAACTGCTAGAATGTAACCCTACACCAAGAATGTACACCAGGATCCCAATGTTGGGCAAGGTGTGAGCATATGGCGCCGGGGATCGTTAGACTTCAAATCAAGAAAGTACAATGCTGGAAAGTAGATGTATGCAACTCAACCATGTATTTCAGTGGGAGCAAGATGACGGCTAAGCGGATCAGCAGTATGATGATTACAATGCAAGTGTTGAAAGTAAATGGGCAGCTTGCCGACCCCTTCCGCTTGTTCAGCGGGCAATACAGAAATGTAAATCCAGTAAAGAAAGATTGGAACAAGACCAGTCTCTTCCACAATCGTGGGAATTACAATGCACTTAGCAAGAAATAAAGATAGCTGACAGTACTACTGTACAGCCTTACAATGAGATAGAAATTCTTGCCAATAACACTGAAATAGAAATGTCTCAATGCTGCAATGATGTATTATAACTCTCCTATCACCAAATGACTCAACCCACACAAACCCAACTCAAAATGAAAAACTTTTATAATCTGACATGACAGACCAGGAACTATGCAAACCACTAAAATGCTCACAAAACTCTCTAAACTCCTCCAAATGACCTGAAAACAGATGCAAATGCTTCTAACAATGATGGCACCCAATTCCAAGACATGAAACAACATCAAACTAGCTAATATATTTTTGTGCACAACTCCCAAGACAGCCCAAAGTGGTACGGCCTCAAGAAGGACGATTTTCTCAACATAAAATCAGAATCTCCAAAATAAAATCTGCGAAGCTACAAGAATGGTCGCCCCTAGCTGAGAAATGCATTAGACAAATACCCAGAACAATATAAAATTTACTCTAAGACTTATGAGCAAAGTCGACTTCCAGCTATGCTAAACCAGCAAACTCAAAATGCATAAAAACTACTACAAACTCCATTGAAACTCAATCTATCTTCTCTGGATGAGAAATAGCCTTCAATCAGATAGGTGTTGTCTCTCGAACATGAATACTAATCCTTGCTAGGAGGTATGCATTCCTCGGAGCACATTGCCTGGAATCATTCCTGCAACATAACGGTATGGTAGGCATGAGATGATGAAATGAAGAACAAACACCTCCTTATATAGACTCTGAGAAGAGTCTGCAGATGCTTCTAGAAGGTGTGCCCAAATTCCAAGGAGACATTTGAATTTGTGTTGACTCATTTTCCCTCCTTCATGGTGGCGTCCAACTTGAGGGAGACATAAATCTTTTAATAAAATAATAGCCTTTATCAAAAAGGCGTCCCTCTTCACAAAGCAACAATTAAAATTTAGAAATATTAAAATCACCTCCTGATGAGGCATCCACCCACAAAGTCCCCTTTTCAAAACAACTTGAAGTTATATCATTAGGCCAAGGGGTCATAAAATTAAAATATAACCTTTGCAACTTAAATAATTCAATATCCACCAACAATTTCGCCACAAAAGCCAAAATCAACATTACCAACCAAAACTGCTTGTAGAAGAAAGCCCACTGTGTTGATGCCAATAGGTCCACTGCCAGAAATAGAATTTACTAAAAATAGTAAATTCAGAAAGTTGCTCAGATCCATTTGCGTGCTATAACGTTGCGAAGCTTTCTGAAAACCCAAAAAGAATCCGTAATCCAAAATCCAAGATTCCAAGAGCAAGCCTCGGAAAAAGCTGAAACATCCTCCTAGAAGATAGGAAACTCTAATTTCTGCTTCCGAGTAGCCTAAGGGTCACTAGGATAGGCTAATGGCCAACTGCAATGATCACTGCTGAGAAGGGGACATTACATCAACCTCCTTGTCAAGGTAATGAGGAAGTTTTGCAAGGGATGTTGGGTGCCTTGAAAACAATCCAAGCTAGGCTTGCCACCCAAGAAGCCCAATTGAATTGATTGGATGAAAATCATACAGCAAATCAGAATCGAGGGAATTATGCACCCTAGACTCTTAGAGTTAATCTCTTTGAGGACATACCTTGAAGACAGTGAAGAAGAGTGGAGACTGCACCTTTTAAGGACTTAAAGAAGCAGCCTCCACCAAAGTTTACTAGCCAAGACTGGGGTGATGCAGCCAAGGCTTGGCTAGTAAACATGAAGAAATATTTTGGATTCCAAGAACTAGCTCCCAATGAAAAGGCTATTATTGGAGTGTTTCAACAAGATGAGGATGTCTTTCTATGGTGGAAACGCCTAAGTGCATTAAATGGATACCCACTAGAAGAATTAACATAGGGGTTGTTCGAATAACAATTCAGAGAAAAGTACATTTCTACTACTCATTGAGAAAAGAAAATAGCGAGGCAGTGGTTTTATGGCAAATGCCAAATTACAACAATATGCATGAGCCTTCTCCACTACATGAACTATGTGTTAGATGAAGAAGCCCAAGAAACTAAGTTCAAACTGGGGCTTCATGAGGTGCTTATGTATGATGTTAATATGACAAGTCCTCTTGATATTCTGCTGCTCTAGAATCTGCCTATAGGGCTAAAGAGAAAGAGAAATCAAAAGTAAACACTAGACAAGAGTACAGGGTTAAAAATCATCAAAAGAACACTCGGAATTTTGGTAACAACTCAAACCCAAGGAAGAATTCTTACCAACCTACTGCCAACCCAACAAAAGGAAGAATTCTAGAACTATAGTAACAAAAATCAGCCTTCACAAAGGGTTGTTGCTGTAGAGATAATACCTGCAACTGGGGTGAATAAGATTCCTATTAAGGGCTGCTGGAACTGTGGCAAAGACCACTAAGTTAGGGACTGTCCTAAGCCAAGAAGAGGTAGGGACTCTTACCATAAGATATACGCTACTGTAGAAAACTAACAAGCTGACCAGTAGGCCTCTCTAGTAAATGAAAGGTAATGTCTGCAATCATCACTAGGACACTCAAGGAAGAGGGTAGTGTCAAGCTAGGCACAGGACGTAAACAACCTATTGAGCAATGCAAGATCAACTAGAGTTGGACCTAGGTGAATTTAGACTAAATTAAATTTTCTGGTAGTACCATTGGGCTCACATAATTTTATTTTTGGCATCAATTGGTTACATAATCATGCAACCTAGGTAGTTTGTACTAGGAAGTTGGTACAGTGCTTTGATGACCAGGGAAATCTGAGTACCCTGCAAGGCATCAAAAAAAAGTCAGAAGTAAAAACCATATCAGCCTTGCAGCTACTGAAAACAGTTAAAAAGGGGTGTCAATTGTACTCGGTTCAGGTTGAAATCACCAAAAATGAGGGTAAACCCAGCCTAAATGACAATGCACTACCAATTGAGTTTACCATTACTAATTGAGTATAGGGACGTGTTTCTCGATTAACTTCTGGGCATGCCTCCCAAAAGGAAGCTTGATTTTTCTATAGATATAGCTTATGGGTCTGCTCCTATATCCAAAAGCACCCTATAGAATGAATGCATTAGATTTGCAAGAGCTAAAGGCTCATATCAATGAATTACTTGAAAAAGGATTGACTAGGCCAAGTGTCTCCCTAGATGCCCCCACCTTGTTTGTCAAGAAAAAAGATAGTAATATTAGGTTATGCATAGATTATAGAATGCTGAACAAAGCCACCGTTAAGAACAAGTACCCCCTACCAGGAATAGACAATCTATTTGATCAAATGAAAGAGGCATCTGTCTTTTGAAATATAAATCTAAGGTCTAGATATCACCAATTAAGAGTTCAAGATGTAATATTTGGAAGGTCCATCAGATAAAGAGGTTTCCAAATGCAGTAGAATGAACAAAGAAAACATCCGACAAGTGAAGCCAAGGTTGCCCTTAAAGAACCATGTCTTGCTAGAAAACTATAACCTATCTCAATCTGTGAGTTTTACAACGTAGAGTGCCACATACAAGAAATGGCAAGTGGGTGCTCAGCACACAAAGAAGGCCAAGAGAATAACGGAGGAGGATGGAGAGCCCTTCGATGGATGAACCACAAGAAAATCCCTCCAATGCCTGCAAGGGCACAAGAGTTATCTTGAATTTGATCTACTGCATTTGTTTTAGAGTCTGCCTGATGCAGCTTCATTATACATCGGTGGATAATGTTGATAGCAGGTGCCCAGGTGATGCCCCTAATGTCCCTGACATCCTAGGGTCATAGGGACTTGGAGGGGATGACCATTTTTTCTGGAATAGACAGCCTGTTCCATTTGGTGTATAAAAGTGTTAAAAGGTATAGGAAGACAATGCTAAAAACCCTTGAATAGCTAAAGTAGAAGGATTGACATTACAAATTTAGCACATTGCATTTACTGTTTATTTCAACTGCTCTTAGTTTGTTTAGGTTATTTCAATAGTTGTCCTCCAATGGTCCCCCTCTTGTCCCCAAAATTCAACAAAATTTCTAATTTTTGGCGTCCCTGAAACAGCATCCCTGCACGCCCCCCCCCCCATACCCGCATTCCCACATCCTAGAAACTCAGAGAAACAATAGTTGGCACTAATTAGTTCTTGCATGTCACCTAGAATGTTATCCTTTACGTGCTGCTAAGTCACAAGATGGTAGCCAAAACCTGGCTATGCATATATGTTTGTGTTTGTGTATCTTTTTCAGCAGAAAGTGTTAAAAGAAGTTTTTCCTGATATAATCATTGTTGATCAGGGTATAAATGATTCATAAATATAATGAAAAAAGAATTGGATAGTAACTGCCTATTGCCCTATAAATCTCGTTGGATAACCTTCAAAGTCTATTGCCCTAAATGTTAGCAAACGAATCCACATCAACATCTTTTATTTTAAGCAATTGGTTGTGTTCCCTTCTAAAATCAATCTTTTCACATTTTTCTCCTTTTTTCAGTCCCCTCGTTTTCAATTATTAATTATAGCTACCGTGCTTTCAGTATCATAAAGACTCACTTTGCACCAGTAAAGTCATGCTACTCAGAACATTACAGTTTCGATACTACGATTTATTGCACGGACATGAAACATTTTTTAATTTTCTGATGACTGAATTTAAGCTAATTCCTCTCGCAAAGTGATGGTCGGAATGTATGAACGGAAAACGCCGCCACCATATGCCATCCATTATATCAGAAACTATATAATTCTTAGAACTTTACGAAATCTTCAATATAATAAAAACATTAAAGGAACTTCTGAAAATAGCTACTTAATTTTTTATAAAAGGCAAAGCATGGAACCCTGTAGAATCCTGCTGCCCCTAATTTTGAGAAGGCAAACATTTCTCTTCAAATGGCCTCTCAACATGCCAAAACGGAATTCAAGTGAGTGCCCATTAAAAAAATTAGACTTTGTTTTCCAGCCCAATTTATCATAACAATACTCGTGAAAACATTATTTGCTTTGATTACCGATAAGTAGAAGGATGGCCGGCTCCTCGTGCTTTTCCCTTTCCCCTTCTCCTTTCCCCATGGAAAAGGACCAGGACAAGCATTGGATGAGATTAAACGAGGCTTAGGTGAGGTCGTTGCCATTCCTATTCTTGTTGCAGTTGCAATTGAAATAGCCATTAATTCACCTTCACCTTCACTTCCCTCCGTCTGGTGGGTACAAAATAGTCATTTATACTCCCCATTTTGATAATTCGTAATTTTCGAACTAATTAGTCTAATTTCTGGTTTCCCTATGGTTTTGAGCTCACTTTCGCCCGTTTATTCCTTAACGCAATTCTAACTTAGACTTTATTATCATGCGAGCACTAGGAGGTTCAAGGCATACATCCACACATAAAACATAAATATATTTTAATATTATATAATACTAGCAATCACATCTTGGTGTGAAAGGGAGAAGCTAATCTCCCGACAAAAAGCACCTATGTATGTAACATTATAACATTACATCCCATCCCCCATTCCACGCACTAGATAAAACGCACCAATGGAAAGACTTGATGGATCATGCTGACGAATGTTTAGGCGCGTGCTGTTTGGATTGTGGTCACTTGTCCCAATGCCAAAAAAATGTGGCAGCACCAGTAGGTTTTCAAAATCATAATTTGGAATGCACAAAAAACCCAAAAGCTGGCCATTTCAAAATAATAATTTAGAATGGACATAAAGCCCAAAACGTTGTCATTTTCAACATTCACATTTTGGAGGTTGTTGGAGAGTGCGGAAGGGAATTGCAAGCGTTCGAAGGTTGAAGCAGAGCGGCCACTCTCCCTACCAAAATGCATTTGACAGGCGCAGGCAACTAGCTAGCAGGTATGTATAACTGCCAGAATTATGTCATTTTGTCATTCTGCCTAGGAACTATGAAGAATTGAACAACTATTCGTTGTGAAGGGTTTTCATTGACGGAAAAATAAAGGGTTTTCCTTGCGAAAAGGGGTTTTCATTTGAAATGTAGAGTTGTTTATGTGTTTTTGTGTTGAGAGTTTTTTTAATTTTGCCATTTTAATGTTCTCACAACACAACTTTTAAAGGAAGTTGAATGAAATAATTGAAAACCCATTGTGGAAATATGAGTGAAATAACTTAATAACGTTTAGAGAAATTGCCTCTAGTGTGTAGAGGGTTTTACAACATTATGTGGGTTGGAGGTTTCATAAATTATATACTCACCTCCCACTATGTTTTCCAACCTACAATCATATTGTACATGTATATTTGGATAATGTTAAGAAATTGAAACGCAATTTTTACTGTGTAAGACTTGTTATAAATTTTGAAGATTGTTTTTATTACATTCATACTATCTAAATAACAAAAGCTTTTCAAGACATTCATACTATTCTATAAAATTCCAGGTTGGAAAACACTAGGTGTTATACAAAATGCAACTGGCATATTGTTCTAAAACCCTTTACAAGTAACAACCCACTTGCTAAGTCACTCGTCACCTTAATTTGGTATGTTTTTATATTTTCTTGAGAACCTTTTGTGAATTAGATAGTAAGAATGTGATGAAATTGGAAAACACTAGGTATTATGAAACCTACAACCCAATTAGTTAGTCTCCCCACAACTCAATCTAGTTAGTTTTATGAAAGCCCCACCTGTAAATCCTCCCCATGCTCTCCACCACTTAGCTTTGAACGTACATAATGAAATAAATGGAAAACCACATTGTGTTTTCCAACATGCAATTATATTCTTCATTTATTTTTAAATCATATGAGGAAATTGAAATGAAACTTTTAGTGTAAATAAGAGTTGCTTTAAATTGTGAAGGTGAATGAACTTCAATACATTCTTGTTGTCTACAAAACTAAAGGTTTTCATTAGACTCATGTTGTCTACATATAATTCTACCAAACTAATAACCTGTAATTTTCCTAGGACATAGAGCACCTAAGTTGTCTTGTCTATCAAACCTTTTTCAAGAACTTCCCTAACATTATTATCCTTTTTAGAGAGTACAAAATTAATTTGAATAATCTTCCTCTTGAAGCAAAAAGTTTAAATGAATTCCCAATCAATGTTCACGACATTTTGGCTAACTCCTCTTTTATCTCCTTCAATCGAAATGAGGAAAGCGGAGTTAGCCAAGGTGTGGTGATAATTGAGTGGAATGCATTAAAAGTTGCTTCAAGAGCAAGAATATTCAAATTCCTATGTACTCTTTTTGAAAAGGATAATAAGTTAGGGAAGTTTGAGAAAAAAAATTGATGGACAAGACAATTTCGTGTAATGTGTCGCAAGAAAATTACAAGTTATTAGTTTGGAAATTGACACTTATGAAGCTTCAAAACTAATAGATAAAATGGTTATTACATTTCATAGTGAAAAATAAACTGTGTTGTAGAAGTTATTAATGATAGAATTTACTTGTTCAACTCCACCCATAGTAGCATCTCTCACTTTCTTTGCCTACACAAATTCTTGTGCAATAATACAAAACCTCTTCGGTTTTTCCACTTGTGCATTGTCATTTTCCCTTTGCACATATTACACATGCACCTTGCTCGACTTCTCAAGAGCATGGAGAATCTCTTTAGTCAATTCATTATCTATCTCAATCACTTTGCTCTACTTCTTTTCAAGTGTTTTTAGAGAAAAATCCTTTTTCATTCCTTGCATTCTAGTACTTGTTGCCTTCGGTTCTGTATTGCCATTTTCCCATTTCACATAGTGCACATGCTCCTTCGTCAACTTCTCAAGAAGAGGAACAATCTCTTCATTCAATACATTATCTATCTCATTCACTTTGGTTTGCTTATTTTCAAGTGTTTTAAGAGCGGATTCCTTTTCCATTACATACTTTCTACTACCTATTGCTCAAATTCTACGTTGCCATTTTCCCATTGCACATATTGCGCGTGCACCTTCCTCAACTTCTCAATAGTAGGGAGAATCTCTTCACTCAATACATTATCTTCTGTCTATCTCATTCAATGTGGTCTGCATAAATTTTGAAGATTATCTTCATTACATTCTTATTGTGTACTAAACAAAACTTTTTCATTACGTTCATATTGTTTATATATAACTGCATATTGGAAAACACTAGATGTCTAATCAAATTGAGCTAAGGGGTGAAAAACCAATTGGGTTGTTATTGGGTTAATTAGAAAAGGTTTTGACTACATTCATACTATTTTCTAAAATTCCAGGTTGAAAAACACTAGGTGTTATAAACCTGCAGCCCACAAACTATTCTAAAACCCTTTACACGTAGCAACCCAATTGCTTAGTCACCCCTCACCTCAATTTGGTATGTTTTGTGTATTCCCCACCTGCAACTCCTCCCATGCTCGTGCAAGCCACAGGGCCTAGTTTTATTGGTCGACAGGAGGCGGGGAAACTGACCTGATGGTGTCGTTATCTCCTCGCTATCATTGTTGTAACGTTTGCTCCCATCTGTCGGATTTGTCACTTGAATCCCCCGTCTGATAGGCCTCGCACTATGATGTCACATCATGTTATGTATGTTTTTTATTTATGGTTTTATGCATTTTTGCATGTACATAGGTGTGTTTTGTCAAGAGATTAGTTGTGTCCCATTACATTACTATGTACTAAACAAAAAAAAAATCATTACGTTCATGCATATTGGAAAAAACTAGGTATCTAATCAAATTGAGTTGAGGGATGACAAACCAATTGGGTTGTTACTGCGTTAATCGGAAAAGGTTTTGATTACATTCATACTATTTTCTAAAATTCTAGGTTGGCAAACACTGGGTGTTATAAAACCGGTAATCCACATACTATTCTAAAACCCTTTACAAGTAGCAACCCAATTGCTTAGTCACCCCTCACCTCGATTTAGTATGTTTTGTGTATTTTGTACCTACAAATCCTCCTTGTGCTCTTCACCCTTTATGTTCAAGCATGGAGAATGAAACACAAAGTGTTTTCCAACCTGTAATTATTTTGTGTATTATCATATTTAACCAATGTGATCACCTGCTATTTTTTGGTCAATCAGAGATTACCTGCTATTTTTTGGTCATTCAAGGTGATCACCAAGGTTTTCATTGACTTCTTAACCTTTATTCTTGCATAACTGATGCACACTGTGATTTTCAACCAATGTGTCTTGCAATAATCTATATTTTTTTAGTTGTTTGTATAAGTAATAATATAAACAAAAGTTTGGCAGTGGTACATGGTATCTTTCTTGTCTGTTTTCTCCACCCTTATTGATTATGCATGTTATGGCCTCTTTCATATGCCAGGAGAGATGAGTTTTTCATATATCTGAATGAATGTTCGGTGCTTCACAATTCCAGTAGAATGGAAAAATGGCAGATATAATTGTTGGTATATATTACTAGTGTTAGCGATAGGTTGAATTGGAAATTAAATTCCCATTGTACACTTGAATATGTTTGTTTATCGTCTGTACAAGTTGGCATGTTGCAGTCAACACAACATATAATCAATATTGGTGAAGTTTGGAATAAAATGAATTATTTGTAGCACCAAATGTCTTTAATGTGCAAATTTAATCTATCGCTAACACTTGTCTTTCTTCTAGGTGGTTGATATAGGTGAGGAAACAAAATTGAATAAAACAAGGCTAGGCGGATTGAGAAGGATGCTTCAGGAGACGTGAAGCTTTTGTACTAAATTCAAGTGATTCTAGGTGTCATAGCTTGAATTGCAAGTGTACTAGATAGTTAATTTTCTAAAATTTATTTTGCATTTAGAAGTTCTAATTTATTTAAATAGATGAGATGCTTAGTGTGGGGAATGCAAACAATTTGCAATTTAATTTAAATAAAATAAATGTTACATTATTATGTGCATATTATATCCCAAAATTTTGCATGAATCATGTTTCCTCCTTGAAGTGTGAGTGTTACACAGGAAATGCTTAAATCTTCAATGAAGGGTGATACTGCATCCTTTTAATTATCCTCCTCATAATTGATTTGTGTTAATTTTAGGATGATTTATCCAAGACTACATCGGCATGATTTATCTCCCAAAATAGAATAGGAGCCTTTGGATCATTGGTAATTAGATCAGATATATTTTCAAAAGAACATAATATTTATCATTTTACATTAGAGTATTTATCCATTTAAATCATGTACCTTTGTTCAATTGTGAAGCATCGTTGCATAGTTGGGTTTCATAAGTTTTTTAATTAAGGAACATTGTTAATGTAATTTTTTTTACTTAGTATAATATACCATACAAACTGCAAAGGTGAGGCCAGAACAACACACAAATGGCCATTAGGCTTCCCAAAATTTTGTAATGGAATTGTTGTTCTGTAAACATGATGCAAAAATTTTGTAAACACAATGTGTTTTGCAATGTAGAAGCCTCTTTACAAATATGAGTATTCCTTGTTTCCCATTTTGGAGCTTTAGAAACACAATGTGTTTTCAATTGTGTAGACACTTATGTTCCCATGTTGGACACAACTAATCTCCTGACGAAACACACCTATATACATACAAAAACACATAAAACCATACATAAAAACATACATAGAAACATACATAACATGATGATATGATGTAGTGTGGGGCCCACCAGATGGGGGATAAAAGTGACAAAACCGATAAATAGGAGCAAACGTTACGATGATGGTAGCAAGGAGATAATAGCGTCATTAGGTCTGTTTTCCCACCCTTTATCGACTGATAAAATTGGGCCACGTGGCTTGCACGAGAAGCTATCGTTTGCAGAGATTTTTTTCTAGCATGGGAATTGGAGGTGGATTGACATGTGCATTTTTAGTTTCAAGAAAGAAGGCAAAAAACACTCTTCATTTTCAGTCTGCACATTGAAAGTTGAAGGTTGGAGTGCACGTGGAGGAGCTGGAGGAGAAAACCAACCAAATCGAGGTGAGGGGTACTAACTAATTGGGTTGTAGAGGATTTTACAACACTATTTGGGTTGCTTGTTTCTTAACACCTAGGGTTTTCCAACATGAATTTTTACAAAACACTTTGAAGTGAATACTATGAAATACACTATGTATTGACGGTTAATAGAGTCTTCCTTTAATGAGAAATGTGCTATTTGATAAAATAGAACCTGATCTATATGTTTGTATCTCTACATTTCAAGACAAAGCTTAAGTATAAGTAAAGTCAGGCTTCAAAACACATTGTGTTTCCCAACTTGCACTACACAACGTTCACCACTGTCAACAAGTTTATTCATTATTTCCAATAATGGTAAGAAATTGTTCTTCTTGCTATTTGTAATGCACACCTAAATATACAGGCTTAAAAACCACATGGGCTTGGGTATGTTGTGATGTGGAGGTTGAAAAATGTAGTGTGTTATGAAGCATGAATTTTTTTATATCACACAGGTTGTGCAGGTTTAACTATCTACCCTGAAGCTTGGTCCATGACATTAAGCGTAGTTGAAAAATGACACCGTATTTTCAAACCTCATATCTGTATGAGGACATTCAAAGTTGAACACGTAACAATTGAATTGGTTAGTCACACATGAGCTCAATTTGGAAGGTTTTCCTCATTTCTGATAGTTCTCGATTGAACATTAGTATTTCAAAATTATAAAATCCTCCACAAAAAGGCACATAATGAAAAACCCTTCAAAACCTATCAATAAATACCACTTTTTGCAATAAATATTCGTTCAATTCTTCAAATTCCCTAGGCAAAATGGCAAAATGGCTTATATTTCTAGTAGATATACATACCTACTAGCTATTTGTCTGTGCCCGTCAAATGCATTTTGGTAGGGAGAGTGGTTGCTCTACTTCGGTCTCTGAATGCCTGCAACTCCCTTCTATGCTCCCCAACCCAACGACCTCCAAAATGTGAATGTCGAAAGTGGTGACGTTTTGCGCTTTTTTTCCATTCCAAATTATGATTTTTAAAACATGATGACGGTTATGATGCATCTGACATGCATTTTTGTAGGAAGAATAACCTTGTCCAATAGTTAGAAGCTAATCTCCCTACAAAATATAGTAAAATCAAGCTATTAACCCTAAAAAAATGTATGTCTTGAACATGATAACATAATCGGACATGTCTTATCCTTGAAAAAGAGCAATACATTATCATGTGTAAGCCATGCAGTTTTGTAGGGAGATCACCTTATGTAATTGGACATGGCTATTCTCCCTAGAAGAATGCATGTCAGAGGCATCATAACATACAAAAATGCATTAAAACATACACCACATGATGGGACAATATAGTACAGGGCATCCCAAGATGAGGGATACAAGTGATGAATATGATAGATAGGAGGAGATGTTTTTGATATATTGAGCAGCATTTATAGGGTGTTGTACCCTTTACACAATGAGCCTCAAGAGCCAAAAAAGATTAGGTCCAGAGAATTAAAACATAAACCACCAAAAAAACAAAATATAGGAACATTAGACCAACAACCAATAGACAACGACCCAAACAAGACAGGATGAAATGTTACAATGAAAAAATTGAGGAGATAATGACGACATCATATTGTTTTTTCTTCCTTCTACCAACTGTGATGTTGTGGCAGGAGTTTGACCATAAAACTTTTTGGGCCAGTGGCTTCTATGAGAAGCTATCCTTTTCACTGAATTATGTGCACCCGCGGGCATAGGAGGTAGACTGATGTGGGTAAGACCTGTGTTTTAAATTGTAATAACTATTGTTTACCAAGAAGATGTGTTCAAATATGATATTGCACAAAATAATTGGAGGTTGGAAAACACTTTGTGTTATGAGTTCTTTCATTTTTCATGTTGAAAGTTGAAGGTTTGAGAGCATGGGGTGGAGTTGCAGGTGGGGTATATTTTAAACTATCCAAATTCACCTGAGGAATGAGTAACGAATTGGGTTGTTACTTGTGAAGGGTTTTAAAACAGTATTTGGGTTGAAGGTTTCATAACACCCAATGTTTTCCAACTTGCAATTACACATTGTTGGCCTTTCCATTGCACCAAAAGGTTGACCTATCAATGCCCAATACAAGCGTCAAATAAGATCCACAAGAGGTGATTAAACCATATTGTGAATCACGTGGTTAGCGTTGACTGAGGGGTGGAAGCGTCAAGCTTCCAACAATCCACCCTTGCGCGACCATGAGATTCAAACCCACGACTTGAATTTGATACCAATTATAATAAAACTAATCATGAGTGCACAAATTTACATCAAGATCTATAGATGATACCACTAGAAAGCTCTTGAAAAACCCACATCAAATATGTAGCTTGTTTTCTCCTCTAACCTCTAGAAGTAACCTTTATAAAAATAGGACAACATTTCATGATAATTGGGCATCTTTGGAGCAACTTTGCAATATTTTCAAAACAAGCTCTTCTCTCCATCGCACATCACCAACTCTTCCAAAATCTGATCCATTGAGCTCCATGATGTCAAAAGGAGTCATTGATGTATGATAGAGAGAAGAGCATGTTTTACAAATGAGAAAGGTACGCTTCAAAGATGCAAAGTTGTTATGTTTTTTATAGAGGTTACTTCCAAAGGTCGAAGGAGAAAACAGGCTACATATTTGATGTGGATTTTTCAAGAGCTTTCCAGTGGTATCATCTGTAGATCTTGATGTCAAGTTATACACTCATGACCAATTTTATTATAATTGGTATCAGAGTCGGGTCACGGGTTTGAATCTCGTGGTCACACTAGGGGGGGGATTGTTGGAATCTCAACGCTTCCACCCCTCAGTCAGCATTGACCGTATGATTCATGATATGGTTTAACCGCCTCCCCTGGATCTTATCTGACGCTTGTATTGGGCATTGACAGGTCAAAATTTTGGTGCAACAAAAAGGCCAACACACATAGACAATATGAATGTAATGACAACGTTTTGGTTACTTATGAAATAAGAACCCAATTGGTTGGTCACACCTATTGTGAATTTGGATACTTTTATGTATCCCCCACTTGTGATTATATTGATAGTATGAATTTCTTGGAAGCATTTTGTTTCGTAGATAGTGAGAAAGTAATGAAGTTCACCTTAAAAATATACAACAACTTAGTTATAGTATAGATTGGATTTGAATTTCTTTGTATGATTGAAATAAAGAAATACACAAAATAATTGCAGATTGGAAAACACAATGTGGGTTGTTAGTTGTTTCATTTTGCATGTTTAAATCTGAACAGTTGAGAGCACGGGAAGGAGTTGCAAGTGGGGGATACATAAAACTAACCAGATTGACCTAAGGGGTGACTAACCAATTATGTTATGTGTAGAGGGTACAACACTATGTGGGTTGTAGGTTTCTTAACACCCAATGTTTTCCAATTTCATTACATTCTTTCTATCTACAAAGAAAAAGGTTCTCAAGACAATCACAAAACATACCAAATTGAGGTGAGGGGTGACTAACCAATTGGGTTGTTACTTTTAAAGTTTTTTAGAACAATATGTGGGTTGTAGGATTTATAACACCTGGTGTTTTCCAACCTGGAATTTGACATTACGGTATGAATGTCTTAAAAAGATTTTGTTATTTAGACAATACAAATTTAATGAAAGAAACCTTCAAAAAAAATTCACAACTGTTAGTTATGGTAAAAATTGCAATTCAGTATCTTCATGTGATTGAAAAATAAATGTGCAAAATAATTGTAGGTTGGAAAACTCAGTGGGTTGCGAGTTATTTCATTTTGTAGGTGGGGGATACATAATTGAAACCAAATCATGATGAGGGGTGACTAACCAATTGGGTTGTTATGTGTATAGGGTTTTACAATACTATGCGGGTTGTAGGTTTCATAACACCATCTCTTTCCTAACTTGCAAATTTTTTGATAGTATAAATGTATTGAAAACCTTTTTTTATTTAGACATAAAGAATGTATTGAAAGGAACCTTCAAAATTTATCACAAGTCTTAAGTAGACTAAAATTTGTGTTTCAAATTCCTCTTATGATGGAAAAAATATATGCTTGCTTACAGTAGACGGTGCAATAAAATTTGGAACTTTAACTATTCGTAACACTTGCAACTGTTTTACATTTTATAGCCAGCCAAGGATGTGTACTTTAAAATGAAAAGTGTTTCATATAGTGATGAATACCATTGAGATGGTCGACACACCTGATAGGGTGTGTAGTGGTGCATCTCCTTTGGGACGATCGTGTTCGACGAACATGCGGGTAAGATCCGTTAATTACAAGATGCAATCAAATGTATAATTTTAATCTTTGACAAATAGTTATGATGTTGACTAGAAAGTGGGAATGTTTTAATTAGGAGGAAACAACAGTTGTACAAAGGATGTCCCCTTGTTTTAGAATAATGTTGAATGTTGAGGTAGTGACGTGTTCAATAAATGATTGTGAACTTCAAATTACCCTTTACTTCCAATGCATCAATCATAATGCTTTACAATTTTCGTTAAAAAAATTCATGTCTGTTACGAATATGTTGATTTTGATAGTATATCGTTCCTTTGATTCAAGTTGATAATCAGGGAGATGATCATGCTCTTACCATAGTCCATGACAAAGAGGAAGAGTGTGCAAAGGGTGACCCTAAGGATGATGGTTTGAATGAAGCACGAGGTGATGTGGAGGATAGGAAGGTAAATATAATAACTCAATTATTGCATTGTTTGGCTATGTGTATATGTTGTGCATTCAATTTATTTTAATATCAAATATATTGAGCTATTTTATTTTTTGAATTTGTTGTGTAGGTTGTTGTTGAATACAAAAGAGAAGTGAAGAATGTGAGAACATATATTACTGTATTTTAGAACAATGTACGAGAAAATTTCATGATCAAAAAATGTTCAACATGAATAGGATTCATGATCACCACTGTCCAATTCTCACGCCACAAAATCATAGCCGAAGTGCATCACAAGGGAACCAAAAAGCCCCCTCTTCCCCTTGAGAAATTGAAAAAGTATCTTCAAAAGGTGGATAATATGGAGTACCAACTGAATCTACGGGAGAATATCCAACATAAGCATGTTATTGAAAGTGTTTGTAGAAAGTATGGTAAAAAATCTTATGTCTACTTCCTAAGGAATGAAAGGATGAGGTGAAGGAGAAAATGGTGTTATACAATAGTGAGGAGAATAAGGAGCAAAGAAGGAAAAAAATATTGTTGTTACAGGAGAAAAAGAGAAAGGATGGAATGGTAATGTGGAATTGAATTGTTAAATCTGTATTTTGGCTGGTTCATTTTTGATATTTTGGTGCATACAAGGTTCACTTAATGTTAACTTACATGACATGACAAGGTGATGGTCGACAAGTGGTTGCTACCCCCAAGCAGATTATTGTTCATTTGATAGAGGAAGTTGTGCCCACAAAAGCACAAGATGATGTTGTTCCTCCAACCTAGCATCTGACATTGAGAAGGAGCATACATGGTCAAAATTTTCAAGGTGCCCTCACATGAAGAAACGAGAATGAATGGTGATTTCAAAATCTTATGTTTAATGCTTTTTTAATTATTTGTATGAATTGGTTTCATGCATGTGAATTTGATGTGATATTTCAATTTGTGCTATTACAGGGAAAGGATGAACAACAAAGTGTTGTACTCGAGCAAGGTACTATTGATTTGGAAGACGAAGTAGTGGCCATGAAAGAATAAGATGATGTTGTTCCTCCCAACCCGACATCTAACATTGAGAATAAGGAGCGTACATGGTCAAAAGGTTCAAGGCACCCTCACATGAAGAAACGAGAACAAACAGTGATTTTAAAATCTTTTATTTAATGTTTTTAATTATTTCAATGAATTGATTGCTTGCATCTGAATTTGATGTGATGTTTCAGTTCCTGCTATTACAAGGTAAGGATGAACAATGAAGTGTTGGCCTCAAGAAAGGTACTATTTATTTGGAAGATGAAGTAGTGCCCATGAAAGCACAAGATGATGTTGTTCCTCCCAACTTGCCATCTAACATTGAGAAGAAGAAGGAGCATACAATGAAAAGTTTCAAGGCGCCCTCACATGAAGAAACAAAAACTTATGATGATTCCAAAATCTTCTATTTAATGTTTGTTTTGATTATTTCAATGAATTCATTGCATGCAAGTGAATTTGATGTGACGTTTCAATTCTTACTATTATAGGGCAAGGATGAACAACGAAGTGCTGGCCTCGAGAAGGGTACTATTGATTTGGAAGACGAATCACTGCCCATGAAATCACAAGATGATGTTGTTCCTCCCAACCCGCCATCTAACATTGAGAAGAAGGAGCGTACACGGTCAAAAGTTTCAAGGTGCCTTGACATGGAGAAACTATAAGAAGCAATGATTTCAAAATCTTCTATTTAATGTTTGTTTTGATTATTTCAATGAATTAGTTGCATCCATTTGAATTTGATGTGACATTTCAATTCTTGCTATTATAGGGAAAGGATGAACAATGAAGTGTCGACCTTGACCTTATTGGCGATGTGGTTGCAATGGAAATGGGAGACGATAATAGAGATGGACATGGGGATTGGGAGAGCATTGGATTGCAAGTGGGACATGGTAATAAAGATAGACATGGGGATGGGGAGAGCACTAGCCTGCAAGGGGGAGATGGTAATAAATATGGACATGGGGACGGTGATAGCACTGGTGTGCCATCTATATTGGTAACAAACACAACACATTTCCATGGTTCTATTCCAATTTCTTTATGAATCCTTTAATATGTCTTGAATTATGATTGACTTTAATGAAATTTCCATTGTAGCCAAATCTTGTTGATGAGGAGAGGATAGCTACTGAGGGCATCACTTTTAAGGTCGATGATCACGTTGACCTTTGGTGGTAGCATAAACAACATCACTTTTAAGGTTGATGATCATGTTGACCTTTGGTGGTGGCGTAAACTGGTTGGCAAAGGAATTGTAAGTGTTGTTGGTAGAGATGCTACTTTTCACCACATTCCACTCCCACAAGATTGTGTGAGAGTCAACATTGTTAAGGCCATTGTTGGTGACTATAGACTGCCTTATCTTGGTTCTTTCATAGAGACTGTCGAAGACTACATAGGTGGCTTCATGATATGGAAGCTCTCCGACTTGAAGGCTTCTCTTCCAAAGGTACATATAAATGATTTATTATTTTATATATCATACTACCTTATATTTGTTTCCATCCATACATTAATTGTTCAAAGTGTTTCTTATAGGTTGAACGTGTTCAAAGTACAAAGGACAAAGCACATCCTCTCCAAAAATATGTTGTTTCACGTTCATCATCTATGAGGGTTCATGGAATTGCAATCACCCCTCCCAAAATACATAACAAACCAAAGAAACATGTCATATATTAAAGAGGCATGACCTCAATTGCAAAGAATAGGTAGTGTAGGAGATGATGAGATAGGTTGAAAATACTCATTGTGCATTGTGCTTTCATTATTTGATTATTGAACAATTATGGTGTAGACATATATTATTTTCATATGTTTGAACACTATGTTGTTATACATTTCATATCATAATTTTTATGTCCCTGTACAATTACATTATAAACAATGTGAAATAATGGTAGGCAATGCCACCTAAAGTTTTATTATTTATGGTAGCTTTCTTATAAATGAAAGAAAAAATTTGACATGTAAAACATTTAACCTCAACGAATTTGAATATAGCAGTCAATGGTATTAAATATACTAATTGCATATGTGGTATTCAATAGAGTATAACAATAAATTTTATGTGCATGTATATGTATGTATCTATGTGGGCAACTATTTGCACTGTTGGAAAACACATTGTCTCCACTTAGTTATTTCCTTATGAATTTTTTTTGTTTCATTACAAGCAAGAATGTAATGAAGTCCACTTTTAAATTTTAGAACTCTTTAGTACAGTAATCTAAATGAAACAAATAAAATGCTCACATTATTTGTAGTGTTGGAAAGCACACTATCCATTGTCAGTTATTTCCTTATGATTTTTTTTTGTTTTTTTATGAGCAAGAATGTAAAGAAGTCCACTTTAAAATTTTAGAACAAATCTTTGGTACAGTAGTAATGGAATCTCCCTTGTTTCATCTAATTGGAACAAATAAAATTCTCACATTATTTTTAGTGTTGGAAAACGCACTGTCCCATGTAAGTTATCTCGCTATGAAAAGTTTTGTTACCTTACGACCAAGAATGTAATGAAGTCCACTTTTAAATTTTAGAACAACTCTCTCGTATAGTGAAAATGGCATTTCCCTTTTTTCATCTGATTGGAAGAAATGAAATGCTCACATTATTTGCAATGTTGGAAAACACACTGTCCCATGCCAATTATTTCATTATGAAAAGTTTTGTTTTGTTATGACCAAGAATGCAAGGAAGTCAAATTTAAAATTTTTGAACAACTCTTTGGTATAGTCAAAATGACATTTCACTTTCTTCATCTGATTGGAACAAATAAAATGGTCACATTATTTGCAGTATTGGAAAACACACCATCTCCTCTTAGTTGTTTCCTCATGAATTTTTTTTATTTCGTATGCTCCAAAAATGTAATGAAGTCCACTTTCAAATTTTAGAACAACTCTTTGGTACAGTAAAAATGACATTTCCTTTTTTCATTTGATTGGAACAAATAAAATGCTCACATTATTTGCAGTGTTGGAAAACACATTGTCCCATGTCACTTAGTTCATTATGAAAAGATTTTTGTTTTGTACGCTCCAAAAATATAATGAATTCCACCTTCAAATTTTAAAACAAATATTTGGTGATGTAAATATGGAATTTCTCTTTTTTCATCTGATTGGAACAAATTAAATACTCACATTATTTGCAGTATTGGAAAGCACACTGTCCCATGTCAGTTACTTTGTTATGAATTTTTTTGTTTCATTACGACCAAGAATGTAAAGAAGTCCACTTTAAAATTTTTGAACAACTCTTTGGTATAGTCAAAATGGCATTTCACTTTCTTTATCTGATTGGAACTAATAAAATGCTCACATTATTTTTAGTGTTGGAAAACACGTTGTCTCCTCTCAGTTATTCCCTCATAAAAAGTTTGTGTTCCATACGCTCCAAAAAATTAATGAAGTCCACCTTAAAATTTTAGAACAACTCTTTGGTGATGTAAAAATGGAATTTCCCTTTTTTCATCTG
Organism: Sequoiadendron giganteum; assembly: GCA_007115665.2. NCBI lineage: Eukaryota > Viridiplantae > Streptophyta > Pinopsida > Cupressales > Cupressaceae > Sequoiadendron > Sequoiadendron giganteum. The sequence continues at coordinate 333,381,112 of CM021105.1, read as the reverse complement.
ATTGGAACAAATAAAATGCTCGCATTATTTGTAGTGTTGGAAAACACATTGTCCCATGCCAATTAGTTCGTTATGAAAAGTTTTGTTTCGTTAGGACCAAGAATGTAATGAAGTCCAATTTCAAATTTTTGAACAACCCTTTGGTATAGTCAAAATGGCATTTCACTTTCTTCATCTAATTGGAACAAATAAAATGCTCACATTGTTTGTAGTGTTGGAAAACACATTGTCCCATGTCAGCTAGTTTGTTATGAAAACTTTTTTTTTGTTATGACCAAGAATGTAATGAAATCAACTTTCAAATTTTTGAACAACTCTTTGGTATAGTAAAAATGGCATTTTACTTTCTTCATTTGATTGGAACAAATAAAATGCTCACATTGTTTGCAATGTTGGAAATCACACTGTCTCATGTTACTTATTACCTCATGAATTTTTTTTTCGTACACTCCAAAAATATAATGAAGTCCACCTTAAAATTTTAGAACAACTCTTTAGTGACGTAAAAATTACATTTCCCTTTTTTCATCTGATTGGAACAAATAAAATGCTCACATTATTTGCAGTGCTAGAAAACACACTGTCCCATGTCAATTAGTTCATTATGAAAAGTTTTGTTTCGTTACGACCAAGAATTTAATGAAGTTCACTTTCAAAAAATTTAACAACTTTGGTACAATAAAAATGACATTTCACTTTCCTCATTTGATTGGAACAAAAAATGCTTACATTATTTACAATGTTGGAAAACACACTATCCCATGTTAGCTATTTTATCATGAAAAGTTTTTGTTTTGTACACTCCAAGAATGTAATGAAGTCCACCTTCAAATTATAGAATAACTCTTTGGTACAATAAATATGGCATTTCCCTTTCTCCATATAATTGGAACAAATAAAATGCTCACATTATTTGCAGTGTTGGAAAACACACAGTTCCATGTCAGTTATTTCCTTCCATTATAGTATTGCAATACTATGAATGTAATGGAAACCTTACAAATCAGACCATAAACGAATAAAAACTATTTTTGGTTGATTCAATATTTATCATATGCTTTGGGATTCTCCTTCATCATCTTTCTAAAGTGTTGAATATTTTATATAAAGTATAAAACGTGTTGTCATTATTTTTGCACAACTTCTAAATTAACTTGTATCATTATATGCACTTAACTTTTGATTGGTGAATGCTTAATCATATCTAAAATGTATTGAGCCTTGCTATAGTCATCAAGTATATTACTCGTGCTTTTTTGTATGAAATTTGGTGACATTACAATGCCTTTACTTTTCAATATAATGTCAAGTTTATTGTGTGTTTGTAAAACTATAAAATGTGTGTATATAAAACACGACTGTACCATAAGAAGTCTTAATTATTACTACAAATTCTTCTTGGATATAATATTAGTTCTTGTCATACATTAAAATGAATTTTCTACTTGTAATCTATGGGTTAAATATGTTCTCTTCGCATGCATGGTGGATCATTTTATTCCAAGAGTGGTGTCTATTTCATGAGGTTATAAAGTCATACCATACCAAAGGAAACAAGATATCTTAATAATAAACGAATCTAACTTGGACATAAGCAAAAAACACAAATATCACATGAAACAACTAAGTGTAGTTAATTATCCATCTATAAAAATCTAAAAAATCATATGTAATAGATAACTAATCATTACAAAAAACTAAAAATCATATTCCTTATGGTAACCACAATGTGTTATATATTAACTATCCATAAAAGTTCCAAACAACACTGTAAATATATATAACATGGAAATGAGTGTGAGGCAATCGCTAATGACATCAAAATGCTATTGAAATTGGATACAATCATATATACAATGTTTGAAAACTTTGCAAACATTTTCAACTAGGTCAACCATTTATGAACATGTATCATTTTTGCATTGTCACTATCAAGACGAATTGCGTGCACTCTGATTGCCAAGTTAGACTTGATGGAATACAAAGTGGGTATCCCATAATTTTTGTATCAACTTAAATGATAGTCTAACATGGTGCACCTCAAACCTAATAGTGTAGTTGAATTTGAACAAAACAAGCAACCATTCCTCGATAGAAACTATGTGATTACTAATTCGAGATTCCCCCTTAAGGAATATCATAAATTTTATGCTCATCTCATTGGGAAGGTTGTACTTCTAGATGATTACTGTTGGTTTAATGGATACCTTATAAAATCATCCAGCTAGGAAAAGGTCTTAAATATCTTGGTAAAAATGAATTGGTTAGTAATAGAAATTTATAATCTCTATTTCTAGATTGTGATATTTAGCGTCCATGCTCATTTTTGTCCATACATCGAAGACACAGTTAAAAAAATGAGCATAATTATGAAATTTGACCTCGTTGCACTTTGGCCCATTTTTGTCAATTCTCCTTAACATATTTTCCCTCAACCTGTATGGGAAACTCAATTCCTCTATCCGAGCGAGGACATTACTTGTAAGATATAGGAGGTAGTTGGTCAACCAAATAGAGACCCATGTTTATGCATTACATGACATCTTGTATACTTGCATCAAATAAATTATTAGTTTTCACATGCTGACCATACGAAGCAAAATTAGTAGAATTAAATAACACAAAACCCACTGTGTTTTCCACCCTCCCAATATGTTGTGCATTTTTTTAATCATACAAAGAAATAGAAATGTAATTTTTTATCAAACAAATAAATGTGGTACATGTTCATAGTACATGTATTGACTTAATAGATTCTACTTGTTCTTGAGAGGTTGAACTTTCACCAAGTAGAATCAAATAACAGAGAACCCACAGTGTTTTCCACCTTGCCAAATATGTTGTGCACTTTTTTTGTTAATCAATCTTGTATTGTGAGGAGACTACCCATGCAATGGGCATACCACTTTTTTGCTCGTCGAAAATGAGAAAAGTATACAATTCCTACTATAGACATAACAAGTCAACATGAGAAATGTCAGGTTTATAGCCAATAAGATCATTGAAAATACGAAGAACTATTTGCCAATGTTTCTAATGCCTCACCCCATATTTTTTAGTGGCAAACGTGGAATCCATGGAGATGATTGAATTGTGTGAGTAGCGAACCATCATATCCAACATCCATGGAGTTTGACCCGATAACAAAAGGTGTATCATTTCCATGGGGCTGCTGAAAGTAGAAAAAGTTGTCAACGTCTTGTGCATTCTATATGTGAATAGAACACACCTTTTACCAAGCATTCATTACATCCTTTCTTGTAAGGAATTCATCTCTCTTACTCGTCATGCCATGAAAAATAGGATCAATGAGGTGTTTGTCCATTATTGCATTGGAACTCACGTCCATGAGCAAAAGGATTTCAATATAGATTTTGTATTCTACGAATAGATTAGGGGTGAACCTAGCATGCAAGTCTTTGCTTGTGTCACCAATGCCATGGAAAAATTCACCATTGACATCGATGGGAAATATTTTTTTGAAGAGCAGATAGACAACATTGGGTCTATCCTACATAATATTTGCAATGAAGTGGCATTGACAACCTCACTTTTTTATAAATATTTGTTGTCTTTTCGGTGGTGGAGGTTGGTTCCTATGGTCTTCAAAATTGTATCCACACTAGTAGCGGTAAAGAAAGCATCGTCTCATCATCTTCAAGCAAGAGAGAGTAAAGTATCATTGGACCATGCACATGAATATTGAAAGGTACAAACCTATGCCACTTAATTATTTTGCCATAATTTTTGTCATTGACAGGATTCGTGACTGGTATTCTCTCTTTTTTCCCACGCACAAATGAAGCTTCAAAACCTTCAACCAACCCTTCACCGTGAATGAAATTATTGAGTTTGCTATGAGAAATTGTTGTGACAAGGTCAACGAACCCATCATTTTTAATGACAAAAGGAGTCCACTGGAAATTGCAAGAGGATAAAGGGGAGCCTCCATCCCGTACATCTTACAACTCTAGATCATCTTCCTTCTTCCATTTCAAGCCTGTCCCCATTCTAAGTAAGGTAGGGATTATACGAACATTTAAAATTAGAGTGGATCGTGTCAAACAAAAGAAAGAAATTATTCATTGAATGTAAATAAAATGTGCTTGCATTGTTGCCACCAACGTGAAACCAATAGGAGGTTGCCAAATTCAGTTGAGGAAAATAAAAGGTGATAGATTGAACCAAGCTACACATCAAATATGAAACAAATGTGGGTTGGAAATCAGAGTGTGTGGCTCAACGTACAAGTGGACATAGATAACAACAACACAATCGCAAGTGTATGTGGCATTCAACGATGAGTCCATTTTAGGTGTGGCACACAAACTTATTTTACTTGAAGAGGAATGTTGTGAAAAGCAACTATCATTTTGAAGTAAGCTTTTTTTGTTTGACCAACGACACAATGATTGGTTCAACCTACAACTTTGCATGTGGTATATGAGTGTAATGTGCACAACATTATATAATTACTTCTACAATTGCAACAAAAAATGTATTATTTTGGGAAGATACGTTGGTTGTGGTGCATGTGTATGTGTTAATGGAGATGAAAGGTTAGAGGACAACCAAAACCTTTTATGATAACCTTGTATGTAAAAAATGTGCATCCATTGCTGCCAGCAATGCCAAAAGGATAGCATATTTATTGCATCTATTGAAAAAATAATGAATCAGTAATGGAGAGAATGAGGAAAGGCATAAAGGTGTAAAATTTCCTATCAACCATGGTGTAAGCCAATGTAGGTTGGAAAACATAGCGTGTAGTTGAACCTCCAAGTGGACATAAAGACCACATGAAAATATAACTAAGAGTTCAAAGTATATGGGGTGTACAAACCTCTTTTACTTGAGGAGGCATGTTGTGATAACGAGCCTTCTATTTAGGGTGAGTTAACATGAGCAACAAAAACACATCTGGCAATTCATGAAATAAAAAAGTGCAGGTTGAACAACATGATGAGTGGTTCAACCTACAACTTTGTATGTGGTGTATGAGTGTAACGTGCATAATAATATGTAATTACTTCTACAATTGCAACAAAAAATATATTATTTTAGGAAGATACATTGTTGGTTGTGGTGCATGTGTATGTGTTAGTCGAGATGAAAGGTTAGAGGGAAACCAAAACCTTTTATGATAACCTTGTATGTAAAAAAGTGTGCATCCATTGCTACTAGTAACACGAAAAGAATAACACATTTGTTGCATTTGTTGACAAAATAATCAATTAGTTAAAAAGTGAATTAGGAAAGGCATAAAGGTGTAAAATTTCCTATCAACCATGATGTGAGCCAATGTAGGTTGGAAAACATAGTCTCTATTTGAACCTCCAAATGGACATAAAGACCGCAAGTAAATTCACAACTCTGCATGTAAATAAAACTAAGATTTCAAAGTATATGGGGTGTACAAACCTCTTTTACCTGAGCATAAATGTTGTGATATTCAACCTTCAATTTGGGGTGACTTAACATGAGTACCAAAACAACATTTGGCAATTCATGAAATAAACAAGTGCAGGTTGAACCACACAATGAGTGGTTCAACCTGCAACTTTGTATGTGGCATACAAATGTAACATGCATAATAGTATGTAGTTACTTCTACAGTTACAACAAGAAATATATTATTTTGGGAAGATATGTTGGTTGTGGTGCGTGTGTATGTGTTGATGGAGATGAAAGGTTAGAGGGCAACCAAAACCTTTTATGACAAACTTTTATGTAAAAAAAATGTGCATCCATTGCTGCCAACAACACCAAAAGGATAGCATGTTTGTTGCATCTGTTGACAAAATAATGAATCAGTAATGAAGAGAATGAGGAAAGGAAAAAATGTGTAAAATTTCCTATCAACCATGATGTAAGCCAATGCAAGTTGGAAAACATAGTGTGTAGTTGAACTTCCAAGTGAACATAAAGATCACAAGCAAATTCGTAACCTTGCATGCAAATATAACTAAGAGTTCATAGAATATGGGGTGTATAAACCTCTTTTACCTAAGAAGTCATGTTCTAATATCAAGCCTTCCATTTGGGATGAGTCAATAGGAGCAGAAAAAGCACATCTTGTAACTCATGGAATAAACAAGTGTAGGTTGAACAACATGATGACTGGTTAAACCTAAAACTTTGTATGTGGTGTATGAGTGTAACGTGCATAACAATATGTAATTACTTCTACAGTTGCAACAAAAAATGTATTATTTTGGGAAGATATGTCGGTTGTGGTTCGTGTGTATGTGTTAATGGAGATGAAAGGTTAAGGGAAAACAAAACCTTTTATGACAATCTTATATATAAAAAAATGTGCATCCATTGTTGCCAACAATGCCGAAAGAATAACACATTTTTTACATCTGTTGACAAAATAATGAATCAGTAATTGAGTGAATCAGAAAAGGCATAAAGGTGTAAAATTTCCTATCGACCATGATGTACGCCAATGCAAGTTGGAAAAAATAGTGTCTAGTTGAACCTCCAAGTGGACATAAATACTGCAAGTAAAATCATAACCTTGCATGAAAAAATACTAAGACCTCATAGTATATATATGGGGTGTACAAACCTCTTTTACATGAACAAACATGTTGTGATATCAAGCCTTTCATTTGGGGTGACTTAACATGACCAGAAAAAGTGTATATGACAATTCATGAACTAAAAAAGTGCAGGTTGAACAACATGATGAGAAGTCCAACCTGCAACTTTGTATGTAGCCTATAAGTGTAACATGAATAACAATATGTAATTACTTCTATGTCTACTAGTAATGTCAAAAGAAAAAAATGTGTTCTTTGCATTTGCTGATAAAATAATGAATCAATAAAGGAGTGAATGAACATAGGCTAAAACACGTTTTTTTTTTGTGAATTTATTTGTGAAACATATGAAGAATTTGAAAAGAAATTTTAACTATAAACCACACTTGCAATAAATTGTGAAGCTCACGTGCATTGAAAACCATAGTGAATGAGATAGATACTGTGTTGACTTAAGAGACTCTTCCTGCTCTTGATAAATTGATGAAGAAGCATGTGTAGTATGTGCAAAGGCAAAGAGACAATGCAAAACTAGAGGCAACAAATTTTATAATTTATGAAATCGAAAAGGAATCTGCTCTAAAAACACTTGAAAAGAAGGAGATCAAACTTAATGAGATAGATATTGTTTAACTGAAGAGATTCTTCCCACTCTTGAGAAGTTGAGGAAGGAGTGTGTGCAGTATATGTAATGGGAAAATGGCAATGCAAAAGTGGATAAACTCGAAAGATTTTGTATTGCATATGAATTTGTGTGAGCAAAGAAAGTGAAAGATTATGTTATAAGTAGATTTTAACTAGTGAAGTCAAACATCTGTGAACATAAAACTAACTCACCACCCCAAACTCTCCACCCTTGAGCTTAGAACAAGCATAATTATATAAAACACAACCCATAGTATTTTTCAACATGTCTATAGTTTATGTGCCAATGTCTTTTCATCCTACGATTTTCAGATAAGGTGATATGCGAATTGGCAAAGAACTCTCTTGTCCATCATTGGTTTTTGTGGAATTATGACATGCAATGCCTTCCATAGGTCGAGGACATGGTATGTGTTGGCCTTCTGACAGTCATCTTGGGTTTCTCAAGCTCTTGTTTGGAATTAAATAAGGTGTTTTGGCCTTCATTTTTCATGGTGATGTTTAGCATTCATGTTTCTACGAGTGGTTTTCTCTGTGGAGGAATGGATACTCTGGTGAAGCTTTGGAGTAATAAGCAAAAAATGGCCTTCAGAGGCCCTATGATGACATTGAGGTTGTGTCGTATTATCTGCCACTCAGACTTCCTCACATCCATGGTGGTTAAATTCATTGTTGGTAAAAATTTTATGGATGGTAGCAAGGGTTATCGGTTGGACATGAATATCTCGTCTCGTTTCTTGGTTGGGCCCTTGGATGTGGGTGTTATGAAGAATGAAATCAAAATTATTATCCAACACTTGTTTAAGAAGGGTTTGCTCGTGGTCTTGGAAGAGTCTCTGGCGGTGGCCTCATGTGGCATTGACATTCCTTGTCTACAAGATCTTCACCTGCTACATCTGTATGGGGAAATGGGGTTGGAGCTAATTGCACATCATAGGCTTCCTTCTGCTAGGTCGAATTATCTTAGGCATAAATTCAATCTTATTGTGGTGTGTTTGGATTCTTGGTGGTTTGATTTTAGGGTCTTTACCCAGAACAATTTATGGGGCAATCGCTAAGATGGCGTAGGGTAAGCTTGATGGTGTCTCGATTATGCTGGTTCAAATGTAATATAATAACAGTTTATCATAGGTTATTAAAATGCTAAGTTACAATGTTTTGCCTCAACCCTGCATGGTTGGGATGGTTTTGTATGGGGGTTGGTGAATTTTATGCAGTCTGTGGGATTTTTGGGGTATACTTCATGCCTTTGCGGTAGTCTGTGGGGTCTCTAGTGTATACTTCATGCCTTAGTGGCAAGTAGTTGAATATTGCAATACTTTTTCAATAGTTTAATACAAATATTACCTTACTGATCAAAAAAAGTGTTGGAGTTATATTCATTAATTTGTTGTCTTGAAAAAACTAAATAAATGTCCAAATATTCCCTAAAATTGATTGCCTCAGATTTTAGCACTCTCACCAATGTAGTATCATCCATAAATTGAAGGTGTGATAAAAAATCTAAAATCTAATTATGAGACCATCCTTGAATACATATAAATATATAAGATTTACTATTTTTTCAAGATTAAACAAAACAAAAAAACATTACAAAATAGTGAATGGTACTCTCTCTCTCTCTCTCTCTCTCTCTCTCTCTCTATATATATATATATATATATTAGACTGCAGGAATTGGTGCAAGAATTGGTCGGGTATCCATCCCCCTTTAAACTACATGGTAAAAAAAAATTCACGTGACCGGTGACGCTTGTGTGACACGTCCTCCGGTACCCTCTTTCCTACAAATGATGCTTTAGCCAATCGAGCTAGGCCCATTGCCCTTTTTTCAAAATATATTACCAAAGAATATATCTTTAAATAAAAATAAAATAAACAACATAAATAAAATAAAATAATTTTTAAATGAAAAAAGAAAATTATATGTCAATATATATACAAATAAATAAAATAATTGTAAAAATAAAATAAAATAATCCTTAAATTAACAAAATAAATTTGTATTCTTTTTCATCTGCTTTTTAAAATCAATGGTTGGAAATTAAGGATACAAGACCGTTGAAATGATCTCAACCATCAATTTTTTTAAAATATTAAAAAATATAATATATAATTAAAAAAACTACATTCTTATCTAGTCTTATCTTTAAATCAAGAAAACAAGGACAATAATTGTTTTTTTTTTCTTTAAAAATTTTTAAACTTAGATTTTTAGATAAATAATAATAAGTATATATATATATATATATATATATATATATGAGTTGACTTTTTATCTTTTGAATAGGTTTCATTTTATTTTTCACTTTCAAATTTTGGTGTTATTTGTAATTTTAATATAAAATTTTAAATTTTACTTTTAATAATTTTAATATAGTTTTTTTTATTTTTAATATTTGATTAGAAATACAATTTTACTTTTTAAAATTTAATTTATTTAACAATATTATATATATATATTTATTTATTTGTTAATATTGAGTATATGTTAATATTGTTTGTAATATATTAATTATATTTTTTAGGTACATATTTTTATTAATATTTCAATTCTAATAATTTAAAAAAATAGTTTTTTTTTTTATATTTAACCATTTTTTAATGATCCCGGCCTCATCCCTTTTTAGGCATCGGGGTCTTGGACTTAGCAAAACTTGATCCCTGGTGGGCTCATTCTGAACCTTTCAAGTTCACCAATACACCAAGGGTCCATTGACTGAAATGTATTTTTATTATTCATCTTTTTAAGAAATTACAATAATAATTAAAAAATTATTAGAATTAATTTAATTTATAACTATTTATCTTATTAAAACTTTAATTATTGTAGAATAATTCTATTTGGGATTTTTGTTATATAATTTATATAATAAAAAGAATTTCAAACTTAAAATAGAAGTTAAAATTTAAAGAGTGAGAGAGAGAAGGTAACTTTTAATTAGTCATTTCATGCCAACAATCTAAGGATATCACGTCCCTAGGGAGTTATGCTCAAGGTAGCATGTCATTTGATTAAGGATATAACTCGACCTTAAAACCTCTTCAGTGTACCCATTGCACACTTAGGAGGAAAACAGATAGAGAGAGAAAATAAAGAGAGAGAAATAGAGAGGGAGACAAAGAGATAAAAAAAGAGATAGAGATACCAAAATAGAGTTATGGATATAAAGAAATAAATATGGAGAGATAAAGAGATATAGATAGGAAGATAGATAAAGAGAGAGAGAGGAAAAGAGAGGATTCCAAAGATAGATACAATCACATATAGAGAAAGATAGAGAGATAAAGAGAAATAAGAGACAAAGATATATATAGAGGTCGAGAGATCAATAGATAAAGAGGTAAAGGGGGGAGAGGGGGATATAAATAGGGATAGAAAATATAGTAAGGGGAGAAAGATAGGGAGATGGAAATAGATAGAGAGAATAAATGAGAGAAATATAGACAGAGGAAGAGAGAAGAGAAGACAAATATAGAGAGAAATAGGGGAGAGAGGAAGAGAGAGATTGAGAGAATAAAAAATATAAAGATATAGAGGGAGAGAGATATAAAGAGACCTCTCTCTTTCTCTTCCCATATCTCTATCTATATATATCTTCCCATATGTAACTCTCTTTACCTCTCTCAATATATCTCCCTCTCTCTACCTCTGTTTGTATATAACTTCCTATCTCTATCTTTATATCCCTCCCTCTCTCCCTCTCTCATTCTCTTCCCCTCTTATTTTATCCCCCTCTTTCTATCTCTATTTCTGTCTCTCCCTCTCTATCTTTCTCCCTATCTTTATCTCCTCACCTCTCCTTACATCTCTATCTCTCTTTCCCCTCTATCTTTCCTACTCTCTCTCTCTCTCTCTCAACTTCCCTATCCTCTCTTTATTTCTCTCCCTCTCTCCCTCCCTCTTTATATATTTATATATATCTTTCCCTCTATATCTATCTATATATCTCTCTCACTCAGACACAAACACTCCTTGTTTCTCCTTCCCTATCTCTATCTCTATCTCTATATCGCTTTCACTCACACACACACACTCATTATTTCTCCCTCCCTATCTCTATCTCTATTCGTATCTCCCCCTCTCTCTCTATCTCTCTCCCTCTCTCTATTAGTTGTCTTTTTCACCTCCTTTATCTCTCGCTCTTACCCCCTCTATTTTTATCTTCTCATCTCTCCCTCTTCCTCTCTATTTATATCCCATTATCTCTCTCTCTCTCTCTCTCATTTACTCCATCTCTCCTACTCTCTCTTTATATATATCCCTCTCTCTACCTCTCTCTCTATATCACTTCCTATATCTTTATATTTCTTTCTTAATCTCCCCCTCTTTCATTGTCTCCCTTTTCTATCTCTATCTCTCACTCTCCCTCTCCCTCTCTCCTTCCATCTCTCCCTTTATATATTTATCTTGTTGTCTCTGTCTTTGTCTCTCTCTCTCTCTCTCTCTCTCACCCTCTCTATCTTTCCCAAGTTATACTTATCTCTATATCTCTCATTTATATTCCTATCTCTCCAGGTCTCTCCCTCTCCCTCTCCCTATTACTTCCTCTTTCTATATCTCTCTACTTCTCTCTCCTATATCTATTTCTCTCCCTCCATTTGCCTCCCTCTCTATCTATTCTAGCTCTCTCCACATCTCTCTCTTACTCACACACACACACTCCTTATTTATTGCTCTATCTCTATCTCTTCATATTTAAATTCTTACATATCTCCCTTTGTCTCCATCTCATTATCTATCCATCTCTCTCTACCCATATATCTTTCCCTCTCTCTACCCCTCTCTATATATCACTTCCTATATCTATCTTTATATTTATATATCTCTCTTTCATTCTCCCCCTCTCTCCCCCTCTCTATATATTTATCTCTTCCATCTCTATCTATCCCTTTGTCCTCTCTCCTTATCTCTCCCTCTCCTTCTCTCCATATCCCTCTCTCTATCTCTATCTCCTTATCTCTCTCTCTTCCCCTATATCTCTCCCTCTCTATCCCTCCCTCCCTATTGCAAACATAACACGAGCCTATTGGTAATCCTTATTATCTTCTTGATTCAGAGGTTTTGTTTTAGTTGTGTTGGGATCCATAATATAAACAAATGCATAGTTGATTTGAAGCTATCACTTCTCAATTGAGACCTTTGTTACACAAACAACATCATTTTGTATGTATGTTAAAAATAGACCCAAAAATTCCCCAATTGACCTTCCACACTTCTTCGGTGTACCCATTGCACACCAAGGTGATTGTCAGTATATATCTAATATCTGAAAAAGAAACTTGGTCATTTGATTATTAATTGACATAGTTAATCCAATAAAAAAAACCTAGATTAAACAACCACCTTATTGTAGATACCTTAGTAGTCAACACTAGCACCAACTTTATGATTAGGTTTAAACATCACACTCAAAGCTTTGACTTGTTCAAGTGACTCATTGAAATCACACTTGCTTATGTGATATGACCATCTTTTAGTGTGATTTAAGATGAACCATTTAATCAATTCAAAACTTAAAGCATGTAACTTAAAATGACTCATTAAAGCCACCTGAGACATCCATTTCTTGAATTGTCATTGCTTCCACTTCCAATTGACCTTAGTTAGATGTCAAACTTAAACAGCCCAAACCTAATGCTAGGAATTTAACCCTGTACAACACTTCAAACTGAGTCTAGACCTGCTCCGACTTGCCACATTCAAGGGATGACATTGTCAAATCACTAGACACTTCGAGGAGGCCGTGGTTGTGAGCTACCCTAAGATTTCCCATTACTTTTCTCAGGATCTTTGCAATAAGATATATACTTTCTACAACTCCATATAAACAGTGACCATCTCCTTCGTGTCAAACAGACATCCGCCATTGACACATTCTCCTGTGGCCCATTTGCTTCACATATCTGTTTCTCAACTTGGAATCATGCTATCATTACTGAAGGTCTCTAGAAGAAAGAGACGGAGCACCCAATGTTTATATTTGACATCAGCAATTGCCTCTCTCAGTTATTGAATTAAGTCCTCTCGAGTGGATGAGTCCAAAATCGCCCAACCCAACTCTCCCAAAATGGTTTCAATGAAGCCAAGTGTCATCGGTTCCTTGCAATGGTGAGGAGAGGATTTGAACTATCTATCGTCTTGCCATTACCAGCCACCAAGAAGAAGAGAAAGACAGTAACATCAATTCCAATCAAGCCCACAAAAAGCATTCATCACCATTCCCATATGCAGCCCTTAATTCCGGCGAATAGGGTATAGAAAGAAACAAGTAAGGTCTTGTCAACATTCTGAGTTATGAATGAAATGATTAGGGAAAGATATGAGACGATCGTGGGATGTAAAGTACAAGTTGAGGTAGAGGGAGTGCAATCTTTTTATAGATATTCAAAAGCTCCTCCAATGCCCACGAGGGTTCTCTTGGATTTCATCCAATCTCTATATGCATTATTTTGGATTTTAGAGATAATATAATTCTAAATGAACAGAGTAGAAAAAAGTCAAATAATATATCTTAAAATTGTTTTTTATTAAAGCATAAATAATTTTTTTATTGAATATTTTGTATCGAACAGTTTTAATGTAAAATATGTATCGATTTAGAGAGGTGGTTTAATTCTTATAGACATCGGACAATGTAATGTTAGATTGAAGTAGTGGAAGAGGAAAAATCTATGACAATCATTAACATGTAGCAATATTGATAAGGATGATGCAATAAGACAACAATTACAAATAAGAATTATAATGTTGGATAAGATAGCACTAAAGATCTTATGTTGGATAAGATAGTGGAGACAATTGGTTAACACAATGGGTGGAGATGGTTAATGATTAAACATTATTGTTAACATTCTCCCCCTTAATGTTTAATTCAATGGCTTCTAACAAGTGTATTATCCTTGTTAAATTTTCTTTTGATAATAGCTTTGGTAATCACATCAACAAGTTGATTGTTAGTTCTGTAAAGCTTTAGCTCAACTTGTTCTTCCGCCACAAAGATTTATGATGAAATGATGTTAGATATCTATATGTTTAGTCTAACTATGAAAATTGGATTATTTTTTATTATAATTATATTGCTATTGTCACAATAAATAATTTTTTCTTTATTTTGTTCTTGCTTTAAATCTATGAATATTCCCTTAAACTGGATTGCTTGAAATATTGTTGATATTGTTGTAATGTATTCTACCTTTTCTTATGATACTAATACAACTAATTGTTTCTTTGAACATCAAGAGATTGAACTTGATCCCAAAATGAATACATAACTTCATATAAATTTTCTATCATTAATAGATCTTGCCGAATTAATGTATGCATATCAAACCAATCCAAAGTTACCTATAGATGTATACAAAATACCAATGTTGCATGTGTCACAAACATACATAAGCATTCTTTTTATTGCATAGAAATGAACCTTCCTTTAATTCTGGATAAATCTTGACACTAAGATAACAACATGCATGATATTAGGTATAGTTATAGTAAGATACATAAGACTACCAAATAAACTTATGTAGTGTCATATCTATATTTTCATTATCATAATCTTTGACCAACTTCACATTTACATCCAATACTGTGTTCATTGGTTGACAAATTTTTATTCTAAATTTATCAAGTAAATCAACTACATACTTTTCTTGTGAGATAAGAATTCCATCATTCAAAATTCTAACTTCTATTCCAAAAAAGTAATGCATTAAACCCAAATCTATCGTTTCAAATTCACTCTTCATGGCATTCTCAAATTCCTCTATTAATACTTCACTATTGCTAGTGTAAACCAAATCATCAACATATAAATAGACTATAAGTAATTCATCAATACCTTTATATTTGACATAAAGTGTAGGTTTACCTTCACTTTTGTTGCAGCCATTTTTCTAAAAACACTCATATATTCTATTGTTCCAAGCTCTCAGTGCTTGTTTCAGATCGTAAAGATCCTTTTTAGAGCTTGTAATTTTTTTGGTCTTGTCCTATAATCTCATATCCTAGTGGTTGATATACAAACACTTCTTCATTTAAGAAACCATTTAAAAAGTTTGATTTAACATCAAACTGATATACAAACCACTCAACTTGTGCTAGTAATGCCAAAATAGTTCTTATAATATCTAATGTTTCTATATGAGCATAAGTTTCATTGTAATCTATGCATGGTTGTTGTGAGAAGCCTTTCTCTACCAATCTTACTTTGTGTCTTTCAATGGATCCATTAGCCTTATATTTTTTTATATACCCATTTTAGTCTAATAACATCCTTTTCTATTGGAAGATCTACTAATTCCCATGTTCAATTTCTTTCAAAAGAAGCAATCTCCTCACCCATGCGACCTTAATCCAAACTTTATGTTCTATTGCATCTTCAAATTATCTTGGTTCTTCTTGAATATGAGACAGTAAAGAAAAATTTGTAAACAAATCAAGATTAGTAGTTCTTTCATAAAAATAATATTGAGTTTTTACCTTCCTTGAGGAGGACTTGATAATGAAGTTGATTGAGTAGAACTTGATTTGTTTCTTGTGATAGTAGATCAAGATGAGCATCTTGTTTTATTTCAATTATTATTGGATTTTCTTTATTTTCATACCTTTTCAACAAAATTACATCATCACTAACTATCAAGTTTTTGTTACTAGAAGTTAAATAACCTAGAACACTTTGTCTCCTCACTGTACCTAATAAAAGTGTATTTCTCACTTTGATAATTTATTTTTTTTTATTTTTTTTATGCTATATGAGCACAAGCAATGCAAGAGAATTCCTTAAGATGATCCACACTAGGTTTTCATCTACTCCATTCCTCACAAGGAGTCATAATCTTTACAATTTTTGTTGGTAATCTATTTAGAAAGTAAACAAATGTAGCTACTACTTAAGCCCAAAAAGTATTAGGAAAATCTTTAGCCTTGAGAATGCTTCTAGCCATCTCTGCAATTGTATGATTCTTATGGTCAAGTACTCTATTTTTATTAAGGATATAACATACCTATTCAATTTTCTTTGAATACTATTCCTTTTGAAAAAAAATGAAATTCATTTGAAGTAAATTTTCCCCTTTATCTACAACATAGATTCTTTAAAGAACAACCATTTTGTTTTTCTACATAAGCTTCAAATAGTTGAATTATAGAAAAGTCTTGTGAATTTCATTCAGATAAAATGTGCTCAATTTCCTCTATTATGGTCATCAAAATAAATTAAAAAATAGATATTTTATTGATTGATAGAGTCTACATTACACCACAAATATCAACATGCGCTAATTAAATTGGCACTTTTTCTCTCCAAATTTTCTTACCGAAAAGGAATCTTGATGTTGTTTACTGATAATACAACCTTCACAAACATGATCATCTTATTTTATAAATGGCAATCCTTTCACTATTTTCTTCTAATAGATAAGTTTTAACTCTCGAAAGTGTAGGTTCCAATACTTCATATTCCATAACCATGATTTATCATTTCACACTACATTTAAAACTTGAGTTTCTTCAAATACAAAACTAAGAGGATTTTTATTTTATTTTGTAGCATATCAACATTTTCTACAATCTAATTGCTATCACTTTTATCATAGATAACACACTCATTGTTTTGAAAAATAGTGGAATATTATTTTTCAACAAGTTATCATAAACTCAAAATATTATGAGCTATACTTTATGCACATAAATATCATGAATATATTTTATCACACCTTGTTTAGTCTTGACTACAATGGCCACTTTTCCCATAACCTAAATTTTTTTATCTTCTCCCACTCATACTTGTGTTTTAGGAGATTCATCTGGATCTTTACAAGGATATTTTTGTTCCCTACCATATGACTATTGCAACCACAATCCAAAATTGCAAAGATTAATTTTGTAACATCACATGCAAAGAATAAGTTATTTTGTTCTTCTTTTTCTTTAGAAAAATTATTATGTTGCTCATGTATTTTTAATAATCACATTCATAATGACCATATTTTTTCAATAATCATATTATACTCGTGATTTAAGGGTTTTGATTACTTATTTCATTATTGCTTTAAAAATTTCCTCTATTATAGTCTCTACCTCTTCCATTGTTACTTTCTCTTCTTGCATGTTCTCTTCCTATAAATTTTCTTATTCCCTTATAAGATGATTCATCAAATCATTTTCCCTTATTCTTTGAAATATTAATATTTTATTAAAAATATTGCTCAATAAAATTTTCAGTGGATTGATTCATCATTTTCTCATGAGTTTGAAGAGATCCCATAATATATCATTTACAAACAATTAAGTTAGATCCTTAGATTCTTCAATAGCTACGACAACAAGATCAAAATGTGAAGGAAAGCATCTCAAAATTTTCCCAAAAATTATATTATCTTTAAGTTATCTCCACATGATCTAATTTAATTTACTAGTCTCATAACTCAAGTAAATAAATCTTGCATGGGTTCAAAATATTTCATGACACTATTTTTAAAATCTATTTTTTTAACATTTGTAGTTTGATAGTTTCTACCTTTTTTGTGCCCTAGAATGCATTTTAGGGAAGTGAACCCCAGATTTCTTTGTTTTTATTGTTGCAACAATTCTTGAAAAATGAATCATTTACTATTTTTTAAATTTTTTTAACATTTGTAGTTTGATAGTTTCTACCTTTTTGGTGCCCTAGAATGCATTCTAGGGAAGTGAACCCCGGATTTCTTTGTTTTTATTGTTGCAACAGTTCTTGAAAAATGAATCATGTACTATTTTTTAAATGATAAAAGAGGCTTTTGAATCCTTTTTTATTCTCTTTTAGTTAGTCTCATTATGCTTGCATCCAAGTGGAAAGATCTTATGCATCATGCATCTTAGGTTCTA
This sequence comes from Sequoiadendron giganteum, assembly GCA_007115665.2. Classification (NCBI taxonomy): domain Eukaryota; kingdom Viridiplantae; phylum Streptophyta; class Pinopsida; order Cupressales; family Cupressaceae; genus Sequoiadendron; species Sequoiadendron giganteum. The sequence continues at coordinate 333,363,055 of CM021105.1, read as the reverse complement.
AGTAACCACTTTCAACGAACTCTCACAAATCATGAGAAATAAAGAACATCTTCGTTTTAATATTAAATATTAAAAAATTATAGCTTTTCCCTTTATTAGATATTTGAGGCTATAAAAAATTCAAACTATTGCTAGTAGTAGTCATATCTTGAAACCAACGAAGCAAAGAAAATAATTTATTTTTCTCTTTCATAATAGGCAATACATAATATAGCAAAAAAATGAAGCAATGGAAGAGATAATATCTATGATAGTGATTAGCATGTGACAAAATTGATAACTATGATGTCATGAGGCATTAATTATAGATAAGAAGCTAAATCTAAGAAAATAGAACAATAAATATCCCATGGTGGATAAGATGGCAGAGACATCATTAATAGAGTCAACAAAAATGGTCGTTGACTAAGAATTATTATTAATAGATTCAAGGAGAGAATTATATAATATGATAATCAAGATTTTTTCGACACCTTTATTGGTCAAAAGATCAGTGGCCTTGTTGACTTCTCTATAACAATTCTTATATAAAATTTCCTCAAATATCTTGTGGGTTCCTATGATTTCATCCAAAAAAATTTGAAGCTTATAATTAGGGTACAAACCATTTCAAAGGTTGTTGGGCAAAAACACAAACCTGTGTCACACTTTCAATCAATTAAATAGTTTCAAGCGAAACGGTTTCCCCCTAAAAAATTTCAGGTTAAATAGTTTTTCTCAAAAAACACTTGACCTATATGTGGTACATAATTTCAGAAAAAAAAAAACATTTTTTCCTGAAACTATAAAATCAAAGTTTTCCCTTCTTAAATTTCAAATGTGTCTCAATTTAAATGTAAGATTCCAGTCGAAATTTTTTTGACCGAAAATCTTTTGATCGTAAATTTTTCAACCAAAACCATCTATGTGGCATCTTTGTTGACAACTACCTCATCCTTTTTCATATTTTTTTGAAACTTTCCACTTGAATTGAATATTTCTTTAGTCAAAATAGATTTTTCAAAAAATTAAAAATACGCTTTTGTAGAGCTCGGAGTCGACAATCCAATTTTTTATATATTTTGATTAATTATAATATGTTCTGTTAATATTGCAAGTAGGTTGTTATCATATAAAATGAAGCTAAATAGAAATTAAAAAAGACACTAAAACATATTAAAATATTTTGAAAAATATATGGTGAACTAGAGGACACTTATGCTAATATTTGTGTATCATAGCTAGTGTTCCTGAGTGTGCACGCAGAGCGTCGAACGTGAGGCATTTTTCACCAAGACCTGAGGGTTGGTCTGTGTATGGATTTTTTTCTTTGTGGATGAATGTGCAATTTGCAAGAAGAAGGATTTGTTGAGCAGAGGTTCTTGTGGTTGTGAACAAATCGCTGAGTGTGAGGCAGTTCGCAACAGAACCTGAAAGTGTTCAAGATTTGTAAACAGATCACCGAACGTGAGGCAGTTTACATGTAAAGAGCTTGAGGATTTAAAAATTTGTGTTAAGGAATTGTGAGGCCTTAAAAAGATGGAAAATTGGAAGAAGAAAAAGAATTTTGTCATTAGATGGATTATGAGGATTCTTAAATTTGAGAAAATCAGAGAGAGACAACAAGAATAAATAAGAGTTAGAATGATAGAGTTGCAACAACAAGTGAAAGAACTAGGAGTATAGATTGAAATTAGGAAACAAGAAAAAAGAAGAGTTGAAGGTAATTTTGATTATCCTTCTAATGATATTTTGATCGCAGGTAAGAAAGAAGATGCAATAGAATGTTATGCATGTGGCAAAAACGAAGAAGAAGAGGATGAGTATGAAGAAATTTATGAGCTTGAAGTTGAGACATGCATTTTTAAAGGCATAATTATGGAGAATGAAGAGGTTGTATGTGAAAAAGAAGAGGTTGCACTAAAATTTGATATGATAGATTTTGAGTGTTCAAAGTATGATGAGGTAATTGGTGAGGAAGGAGAAGATCTCCTACTGAGAGATGAGATAAAGAAGATAGAAGAATTCTTTGCAGCCAAAGAAAGTGTAGAAATTATTGTAGATGAAGATGATGTTGTAGCAACAAAGAAAGAAAAAGGTAAATTCTGATTTTTATGAAATTTTTGTTAAAGCTGATTTATTTGAGCATAATAAGATTAGTGTGGAAGAGGATATTTCAGAAATGAATGTATTCGTAGATGAATGTACTACGGTTAAAATTAAGGAAGGAGATAAGAAAGTGAATGTTGGGTTGCTTGGTGACTTCCTTTTTTCATTAGTTGATGACCTCTTATTTGATAAAGAGATTTATATGACTGTTATTTTGTTACAGGATAGGAAAAATGAATCTTTTGATTATGTTGATGTGAGTGCAAAGGATGAAGGGATTGCAACTGAAAATTATATTTTAGAAGGTAAGAAAAAAGAGGAACACAATGTTGAAACCAATATTGGTGGTGTACAAATTATTGCAGCAATGATAGAGAAAGAGGTAATGGGTGAATTTCATTATTTTACTGAAGAGGAAACTAAAGTTTATGATTTTCCAGAATTTAATAGTGTTTATCGATGGGAGATGAACTATGTGAAAAGAGGGAGAAAAAGAGGAAGAATAAAAGATGGAAGAGATATCAAATTGCAAGGAAATGTGAGAAATAATGTTCATGTAGATAAGATAGAGAGATGGATTCAGGATGAGCATGAAATCTACAAATGAGAATTGAAGAAGCTGAATAAAAATAAGTGGCAACAATTTAAAGATCATCTGGCCTGGGAGTCCAATTGAACAATTTGTTTAAGTTGTTTTTTTATTTTATTTTCAAACTCTTGCATGTAATCAAATTAGTAAATTGAAAATTAGTGTCATTTTAATTACTTTTAAATAATTGACAACTTTCATAGGCCATATAGATAAGCATGAAAAATTACCAAAAAAAGAGAAGTTAAAAAAGTTGTTAAAGCATGAAAATTTGCCAAAAAGACAAGTTAAAACTGCCAAGAAAGGTAGTTTTCGGATTTTTGCTAAAAACTGTCAAAAAAAGGTAATTTCAGATTTTACAAAAAAAATTATTTTTAGATTTGTACTTAAAAGGATGTTTGTTTTCAGTTTTGAGAGGATGGGATGAGAAATAAAGAAGCATTTTCAGAAGCATTTTGAGTTTTATGTGTATTTTTTTTAATAATAATTTTAATTTACATGTGAATTTTGGTTGGATCAGATTTTAATGATAGTTGTTCATCTTCTAGTTTAGAAGTGTCATTTAATTTCATCAAATAATGAGAATTTTTTTTTTCTTATAAATTAAAATTTGGTAATACTAACATTATACCTTAGTATGAAGTTTTATTGCTGGGACTTGTTGCTTAAAAAAATGGATTAAAAAGTTGAAAGCTCTTGGAGATGTTGAACCAGTGGTCAAATACGTGAGAAATATTTATTTTCTTAAGAATGATAGAACTAGAGCATTACAAAATTAAATCAATGGTGAAGTTTTTAGATATTTATGATATTTTATTGCAATTTATAATGTTTAGTTTAACATTTCATTATTTTAATTTATTATTACTTATTTGATTTGATTTGTTTTAAATTGTTTTATTTTTATTTTCATATATTTAGATATTTTATTTTATATATATTTTCTAGTTTTAGTAGTTTTAAAGTAGTGTTTTTTAATTAGATTTAGAGGTGTAATTTAAATAAAAAATATTTAGAGTGGATATTTATTTATTATAATAGTACATCAAAAATTTAAGATGTATATTAATTGTAGACACCTAAAATGTCTAACAAATTCTTCTAATTATCATGCACCACACATTCTTTTAATTCATTATTTTTTGTCATTATCACTCATCACCCCTTTCATCATTGTTAATTAAATATTTTTTAATTATTTGATTGAATTAACCCATTTCCCTCCATTAATTAAACAATTTTAAATTAATTGATTATTTCATAATTTTTCCTCCATCACCTTTAATTAAATATTTTTTATTTAATTAAATAATTAAATCATTTCTCTCATATACTTTAATTAAATACATTTTAATTATTAAATTAATTCCAAATATTCTTCTTATTCACAAAATTAAATAATTTGTAATTATCTAATTAAAGAATCATGCATTATTTCTCCTCTTATAATTAAATAATTTATTGACTATTTAATTAGCTAATTATTCCTCTAAAATTAAATAAATTATTTGATTTATTTAATTTAAGCATTCCTCTAAAATAAATAAAATATTTATTTTGCTAATTATATCATATTTAGTCTTATAATCTTATCTTGTCTTCTAATCCTAAATTTAGTCAACTCTTCTAAGTTTGGAGACTTTGCTAAATTTAGTGAGTGAATTGAACTTCACTTTTCATCTTTTCATTCCTCCAAAATTAAATAAATTATTTAATTTATTTAGTTTGCACATTCCTTTAAAAATAAATAAAATATTTATTTTATTTATCTTGCTAATTATATCATAATTAGTCTACTACTCTTATCTTTAGTCTTCTAATCCTAAATTTAGTGAGTGAACTTCACTCCAGGTAACTTCATCTTGCCATGCAAAATCATGCATGATCATCCTAGTCTCTCATCCATCCTCATCCATCGATCTCATCTCACATCTTACACCGTTGATCTTACATCCTAAAATCCTATAAACCAAAAATCCTTTGATCATTCAACTTCTCCTTGAATTTGCATCTAGTCTCCTCAAATCAAAATCCAAGCTCCTATAACACATAATCATCAATCTTTCTTTTGCACAACAAGGTTATGCTAGGTTTATGATCAATCCACATATCATATCAAGAAGCATAATCTTACACTTTTGACAATGGAGTAAGGCTTGGTGATTTTAGGTGAGGTAAAAAGTAGGTTAGATTAGTCTAGTTTGATTTACATTCTTTATTTTCTTCTATTTTATTGTCATTATCACTTCATTGGTAATAGGTATATTCAATTATTGGATTTGGGTAATTGATTCTGATTTCCTATTTGCATATGAACATATTGATCATCTTAAAATAACTATAGCTTTCATTAATATTTGATTGACATCATTCATGTAACAATCTATCCATCTATTCATCATTATCCAAATTTTATCCATCATCATTCAAATTCTATTTGTAGACACTGAAAAAATGTCTTGGTCTACAAGCGTCATTTTTCCATTGTCTTGGTCTTCTTCCCTGCATCACTAAACAATTTTAATTGTTTAATTTCTTGATCGCATTCCTCTATTAATTAAATAATTTTAATTATTTAATTAATTCATATCTTTATTCCCCTTGGATCAATTAAATAAATTATCTTTTTAATTGTGTCACTAACATTTTCACTTTAATGCTCATCCTCATCTACCCACTGCTCACAATCCATGTACAGTCTCTAGACAAAGCTCGCCAAAACATCAATGCCATGTCTCCAATAACCTGTATCACCTATGTGCATTTGAGTCACTGCCCCACCATATAGATATACATATGGAGTACCAGCTCCCAACTGTCATCCCACTACTGGTCGGAACACCACCATGTGCTCCCACACTCATACCATGTGCAGTGTCACACCACAACTCATGCTCTATCCCCCTCGATATATGATATCATGAAGCTAGAAGTAAATCATACCCAACAAACATGGCCCCTAGGCATAGACCATCTCCTCCTGCACCATCCCTGCTAATACCTCCCCCCCAACCTACTGGAAACCCATGGCCCCTACTATTTGGAATTAGAACACTGGTAATTAATGTGCATATAACATAGTCAAATATGTCACATCTCTTTGCTAGTGTCTCCCATCTGATCTCGTAACCCTACACACCAAGCTCTGACTCATCCTCATAATCATAGTAGTCATAGATCGCATGTAGCCCTCAAACATGATCATATCTCAACCACTCCCCACGAATAGGCAACCACAATATCCTGTAAACATCCTCCAGGGTCACAGTGGCCTCCCCGATCGCTAGATGGAAAGTGCAAGTCTCAAAGTATCATCACTCTGTAAGTTTTTTTAGCATACCTTTGTTTGCCCTGACAATAGGCATATATGTCACATAGAATAATATAAGGTCTAGCAATTCCCCCCTCTCACCATCCAACAACTGATCTCGAAGCAAAAATATCATCGGTCGTGACTCGCGTGTGTAGATAGGGGGAAGTACAACTTGAAGTTACCACAAAATTCATCATGTCAATTTAAAGTCTTCATTTGACTTGTTGGACCTAAATTGCACAAGCCATTTTCTCCTAAACTGGGGCAATTTTTTCATCAACCAATTGCATCATTCTACTTGTCAATTGTGTCACAAAATTCATTTGCGTCACTATTTTTGCACATGCATCGTGCAATTGTAATTGTGTCGTACACCTTAGCTAATGCATCACCAAGGTCAACTATGGTCAACCCCTTGTCAGTTATGTTGTTTCTTAACACATGCATCATTTCCCCTTGCGCTTGTGGCACTTTATGTCAATTGCATCATTCTTGGTCACATTTGTGACTCAAAAATCACATGTGGCTCACCATTTCAGATGTATCACATTGCAGCCACCCCTCCCCTGTGACCTAACAGTTGCATCATGACGAGGCAATTGTGGTGAACCACAGTCACCTATTTCATTGTGCACGCAATTGTGTCACACACGTGTGACATAATTGCTTGCTAAATTTTTTCTATCTAAAAATGCACGAAAATAAAAAAACACAAAGTGGGTTTTGAGTAAACACCGAGGTGGGAAATCCCTCTAGACGGTGGAAGGTGTGGATGCAGTAGCCTTGATGTGTAGAGTGTGGAACCAGTGACATCATCTCAGCCTTTCTCTCCTAGAACTCCTAAACTTTCTAAATTTGGAATGCACAAATGAGTAATTTTCTTAATCAAGGTCCTATTTATAGACAAAAAATTAGGGTTTGCAATAGGAATGTGTATTGGGTGCACTATTTGGCCACTTTGAACCTAAATTTGACCCCTTAAATGACCTCAAAAATGAATTATGTCACCACCATTGAGCTTGTAGCTATCAAACTGACTTATCAGAACAATTTTCTTTTTCTTTTGAAAAAAAATCAAAATTTACAAAATTCCCCTGAGGGGGCATGCATCCACTGTACTTTCATCGAGGCATATTTTGAATGAATTTCTTTGACACAATGTGATGAACTACATTATGTCAAAGAGGGGAAAAATGTAGACATTGAAAAATGTCTTGGTCTGTGAGTGTCATTTTTCTATCGTCTTGGTCTTCTTCCCTACGTCATTAAACAATTTTAATTGTTTAATTTCTTGATCACGTTCCTCTATTAATTAAATAATTTTAATTATTTAATTAATTCATATGTTTATTCCCCTTGGATCAATTAAATAAAGTATCTTTTTAATTACGTCACTAACATTTTCTTTCTCCCTATAATTAAATGAATTATTATTCATTTAATTACTAATTCTATGTCATTCATCTATAGTTAAATAATTATTTATAATCATGTATCTATTCATTTGTCTTCTTTATTTCTTCTATAGTTAAATAATTATTAAAATTATTTAATTGTCTTTGTCACTCTTCCCCTCTTAAATAATTAATCTAAATTAATTATTTAATCATTCTTTTCTATTTCCTCTTATTTGATTAAATTGGTTGCATAAATCATTTTAATTAAATGCTCATTTTCTCTTCCTTCCACAAATAAATAATTTAAATGAATTATTTATCCTCCACTTGGTCAAAGATTCCTTTCTCATGAATTAAATAAATTTATTACTTAATTCTTCCATTATCTCCCTCCACTATCTCATTTTCGAATCTCAACCATTGATTGTCTCTAGTCTTTTATTTATCTTAGCCATCCATTTCATAGCCATCCCTAGCCCACTACTCTAGGTGCATGCATCCTCAATCGTTGATCTGAGAATCTTTCTAGAATCTTGATCTCATCCATCTGTTTGAACAACTTTATATAAAAGGTCTTCTCCTCCATTTTTGATTTAACGACCAAATATCTTTGACTTTCATGCTTATTGTTTGCAGGTACTTGCATACACATACAACGAACTGAGGGAAACTTGCAAAAGTTGTTTAAGGATAGACAAAGGAGGTTATTCAACTTCAAACATGTGGAGTTTATTGTTTTTTTTTCTTTCATTTCATTCCTCATATTTGATTGTTCTTCTTTGTTTGGATTGGATTTTTAGCTTAGCTTAGTGTTGTGGTTGTCACTTTAATATTTTCTATTTGATTTCCTATCTTACATTATCCATCTATTCGTACTAACTCGTTTCTTGCAATATCATTTATTCTATCTCATTTTTCTTCCATACTATTCATCTTCAACCCAAAAAGTCTAAAATGTACAAATCTCTATTTTAAAAGCTTCAACACCAAAACTACATTCCTTGGAAGGAATGAGCTCCAACACTACCCCACAACCAACTAATTCCTTCATTTGAAGATCTAACAACACTTTTCCACAAAAAAATAACTCCATCATGCAACTACATAACTGAAACATAAAAAGATAGGGGCGAGGGATCAAATTATGGAATGGTAAGGACCCTATCTTTCTATATTCATTAGGAAGTGAGATCCCCACATAGAATTGACTAAAAAACCTTGGGTGAATCAAATCAATTTGAGAATCTATTGATTTCCTTAAGCTTTGAGGATGGGGTAAAGTTCAAACAACACTTTTGGGAGAAAAACTATAAACAATAAATCAACCTAATTATGCCAATTCAAACTTGCAACAACAATATAAAGCTCAATATTGACATAAACATAAAACTTTCTGCAAATCTAAGAAGTGTGGAATGATATTTACCAGCCACCAAAAGTCAGTTTTTGGAAGCTATCAGGGACTCATTCACCCATGGGTGAATGGGTCTTTCATTAGGGATTTCAATCAACTTTTGGAAGCCTCTGATACTGATCTGTAGTTTTTGATTTGTCCAGGTTTCAATGTCAGAAAGTCATAAATTAGATCTGTAGGTGAGATTCTGTGATTTGACAACTTTGACAAATTTTCCAATCTTTCACTTCAAAAGGTCTTCAATCCTTCTTCAACCTAAAATCTGCAACACAAACACAAGAGGAAAAATTGTTTGTTTTTTATGAATGGGGGTTTTCCTTGGTCAAATCCCATTTTGGTAATCAAACCTTGAATTGAAATAATAAATGAAGCATGAAAGGAAGGAATGATGAATGAACAATGCTATATTACTACTCAACAAACCCTTGGATAAATCTGTGAATGGAGATCTGCAACTTGCATGATATGGCTTCAATGGATGTGGATCTTGATGCTTAAGATAATGCTTTGAATGCTTGACTTGATCTTGAAACCTATATCATAATGTTAGCTCCAAAAACATGCATGATGCAAGAAGACTTTGGCATGATGATTGAATCTTGATTGCTGCAATAAATATCTGATAATTATACTCTTGAATGCTCTTTATCATCAAATTTTGTTTAGGAATGCTTGCATAAAAACTCTAGCTTCTTCGATGTTGAAATGATGAAATAACCTTGTATTTATAGGTATGTATCCTTAATTTCCTAAAATTTAAATATCACAAGCCAACATTGAAATATGGATTTGAGGACTAAAAAATACCGCCAAAAACATATTTTAAATTTAGGTTCAAAGGCCTAGGGAGGACCCATTCGCCCAGGTCCCTATTCCTGGAACACACATTGTTCAAGGTAAAGTGTTATGTGTTGGCATTAATTATTGTCGAGTTTCCCCTTCAAAAAATGTAACTTATTAGGCTTGTAGGTGTAAAATAGGTCTGATTAAGGCATAATTAAGTCTATTTTAATTAGGAGGGCCCAAACAAAGTGTGAAAATGTAAAGGGATACATTTTTCTACACTACATTTAGCCACCACTTTAGTGAGAGGATGAACTTGCATAAAACTCACACTAAAGTAGACAATCAAGAGAGGTCTAACTGTACAATCATTGGGAATACAAGATGGAAAAGATCAAGGAGGATGATCAAGCCCCCAAGATCTAAGATCTAATGGTGAAGCCAACAAAGGCACAAGGAGACAGATGCCTATGTTATGTAGCAATGACAAGATACTCAATCATACAATGTCAAAGACTCAAAGAAGGAAAATAAAATGGGTGAATCAAACCTCGACTGTTTGTCCAACTTGATGTGGATCAAGCCTTAGTTTTTTGTCCAGAAATATTTGCAAGTGAAACCCGTTGCCCATTATGCAAACAACATGCACGCTCACATGAGCTAGTGAAATTTGTTATCCACTAGGTGAGCCCCCCAAAAGTGGCCAAGTGATAAATTCATGCCAAGTCTACAAGCTCTCATCATACAATGAAAAATTCATGTCAAGTCTACAAGCTCTCATCATGCTAACCATACCAGAGCTATACCTCTGATAACTTTGATAAGGCACCACAAAATATGAACTTCGAGCTTCATAAGGTTAGCAAGTTATGTTATGCTAAGCACCTATGAACAAATATGTAAATAGGATAAGATATGTTCAAAGGGGTTTTTCTTGGTTCATGTAACATCTCCTCTTAGGGAACATTGTGCCTAATGTCTCCAAGAGAGGACAAGTCGAGGATAAAAGATTCACAACTTAGGGAATGTCATGTGTAGCATCACCACTAAGAGGAATGCCATATGCCAAAAAAGGTCACAATCTTCGAGGACATAAAACCCATTGACACCACCAAGAAGAGTACACATCGCAAGAAGTAAGAATATCACACTATGAAACATAAGATATAGTCAAAATTTTCAAAATAATAATGTCAATGTATGCCCCCACTTTAAAGAAATTGTTAAACACCATGTTGTGAGAAATTAATTTAAAGTATAAAATGATCAATGCTAACAATAAATAATGCATGAGAGATTATTTGAAAAGCCCTATGTCAAGCATATGTTTCCAAATGAAGCTATGTCATGAAAAAGGGGTTGCCCCCAAAATAAAATTCCAAAATAACACACCAGGTATCCACGGATTTGGGGTCAATGTATGTCTTTGCTACAATAATATTATAGAACTCGGAAACATCATCATTCCCCAAATAACTCATGGAATGGGAAGAATGACACATAGAGAGAAAAAACAAAATAAAATGTTTTTGGGTCAACATGGAAGAGACCTAAATGTCTTGATGCCTTGTGTCATCCCCAAAAGGAAAACATAAGACCAAATAAAAGATAAATGTTTACACATATAGAAGAATGTAGGTACAAATAGACGATCAAATAGAATAGTACGGGGGATCACATTATGCAAATGTAATCACAAAAAAAGAACATGAAACTAAAAATAAAATAAAATACTAGTAAGGCACATGTGAGTCAACCTATAACAGGTCATCTACATCCCAATCTTGTTAAATATATGTGGAAGGCAGACAACTAGCCAAAGGGACAATGTCAAGTGCCAAATTAGAAAAATCATCAGGTTCAACACGTGGTGAATCACTCTTCGTAGGAGGATCATCATGGTTATAATTTAAGCTCATGGAAGATGAAAATAATACATTTAACTCATTATGCAGTTTCTTATCAATTTTAGCAATCTTATTGTCATCATCCAAGTTAATCACAAAAAGAGGTATTATGATAATATCCATAGAAGGTACTTGTTCTTGTTTTGTTTGAGATTTAGGATTTTCTTGTCTTGGAAAAGGTGGAGAATCATCATGCATTGCTTGAGGTAAGTTTGAATTTTGACTTTCTATGTTTTTTTCTTCTTTTTCTTGCAACAAATGAGCAATAGCACGAAATCTACGCCTACGCTCTCTAGCATCTCGGTTTATTTTTGTTCTATTTTCAAGTTGTGATTGTGTAAGAGCGGGTTTATAAACTATAGGTTTCTTTTCTTCCCAAAAGGGAGGAATGGAAGGAACCATGGGAGTTTTTTCAACCTATTTCTCTTTAGCTTTATAAACTTGTTTGATTTTAGGAGGCACAACGAGACTTATTTGGTTATCTCGTGGTATCTTATAGGAAAGGGTACATGATTTGTTATAGGTTGGTCTTTGTTACTTGGAAGATAATTTTTTTTCAATAATGGTATCATCAAGGATAGGAGGCTCAATTGTGGGTTGAGGTGTATTGGTAAGAGATAACTTTGATATGCGTTTTTCTTTAAACTTTTGATAAGATTTGAAAAATAAGTCCTCACAAGGCCTAATAGGTTCCATAGGTTTGGGCCAAAAGAAATCCAATGAGAAATTCCCATGGGAAGACATAGGATTAAAGACACTATGATGCACAATAGATATTTCATTACCAAATGGAAACTTTAAGAATTTATGCACAACCTATGAGACAAAATTCATGGAGTGAAGCTATGGGTAGCCTAACTTCACACAAAATTGGTTCGATGACAGGATGATGGAGAGTGAGACACTTAATTGTTTTGGTTCAAATTTTATAGGGAGAGTTATCAAACCTATCATAAGACAATAAAAACCATTATGTGTTTTGATCCATGCTTTTGTTTGTTCATAAGTATCTTGATAATGCTCATGCACAAACAAGAATTCTTTAGTGATCACATTCTCTACATAGATGGGATCAATTAATATCCCATTAGTAGGCTTGTCATTGATTCTTCTAGAAATGTAAAGAGGACCATCGGGTGCATGTTTAATTATGTATTTTGAAGAGAAAGCAATGTCAAGAGACATATTGGTTTGGCCCTTACAAGGTTGAACTTACATGAGTCCAATCATATTATCCATTTTTTTTGTGTTATCATCATTTGTGTCAACATTCATCACATCATTCTTTGTTTTGCTAGATTTGACAAAGGAGATGTTATGATTTGGCATAGGATTGGTAAAGATTTGTAAGTTTTAGTTAGGAGGAGCTATAGACTTGTTACCTTGATCATTAACACCACCAATATGGATATAATCAGAATCAATGAGGTCTTGCACAATATGTTTAAGATGCTTACAATGTTTTGTATAATGTCCATTTTACCGGTGAAAATGGAAAAAGGAATTTTGTCTATAGTTTTGAGTTAAAAGTTTAATAGGATCAGGAGGTAAGGAAATTAAGTTCTTGTTTAAGAGCTACAACATGGTGTTATGAAGGGTATCAGGTAGAGGGGTAAATTGTCTATTCCTCTCCCCAAATGTATATGGATCTTTGTCGTCTTTATAGTATCCACTTGGGTGTTAACATGTTGAGTTGGTTAAGGGTGATTAAGTTGTATAAATCCCTTATTTGGTTTCTTGAATGGTTGGTAGTTGGTTTGAGGCATAGATTTAGATTTTTAGGATGGCTAGAGGCAGCTTTCACTTCGTGACTACTAAATAAATTTTGGTAATCACAAAGGGAAACTTACACAAGTGTGTAAAGGAGGGAAATTTTAACATCTCAAGTTTAGCTTGGATTTTATTCTATAAATTGGAAATAAACATTCTTTGAAGGTCAAGATCAAGAATATTAATGTTTATTTGTGAGTAAAGCAATTGGTATCATGCTATAAAATCAGTGACCCTTTCATCATCCTTTTGTTTGCATGTCATTAAATCAACTAAGGTCATATTGGGACCCATGTGTATTTGGAAGTGGTTAAGAAAGGCATCAATAATTTCATTAAATGAACATATTAAGTTATTTGGTAAATATCAAAACCATTCCAAAGTAGTATCCTTCAAGGATCTAGAGAAGAGTTTAGCCAAGATTTTATCCTAAAAAATGAAGTCACTACATAGGGCTATGTATGTGGAAACATGGCTAACAGGATTACTTTCCCACCATATTTCTCAAATATAGGAATCTCTATACCTTGTGCAATTGTGTTCTCAATAACTCTAAGGATAAAGGGTTTCTTTTGACATATTGTGAAGGTTGGAAATTTTAGTTTTGATTCAATGTAGCAATTTTTTGTTGAAGGGGATGAAACATTTTTGCAAGAGTTTGTTAAGGACAGGATCATTGCTAGTGTTTTGATATGGAGGTGAATTAGGTGAAGGTGTATATGTATTCAAAGGGAAAGTGACTTGTAAATTTGTGAGGGGAGACGGATTAGGAGATATGAGATTTGAATGCACAAAGCTAAAGGGATTCCTAGTGGATAATACCTAAGGTAGTGTGAACATTGTCAGTAGGTTGTATGGTTGTAGTAACAATTGGATTAGTGCATATCGGAATAGAGGTCATGGTTGTAGGAGGAATTGGATTTCTACCTTGAATTTGGGTATACCCCAAATTTTGAGCACAACTATTCATTGTATGGACATGTTCATCAATAATGTGGGTTAAGCTACAAACAATATATATTCCTTGTTCATTATCAATCATTCTCCTCATGTTATCTATGATGGGAATGACAGTATTGGAAATATATTTAGAACTCACAAACTTTTGCAATTTGTCTCTAGTTCTTCATCCATTCTGCTTAGGTTCTCTTGAGGTATATACGCAACCATTGTTTCAAAATCAGTCACATTGGTTGTTTGTAAGGAGGTCATAGCAAATGAATTATCAAGGATATGGTCCATAGTAGGTCGACTAGTGTCAATACAATGAGTGAAAGAGTTAGAAAACCCAAGATCCACAACGAGTGATGTATTGTGGGATGACATGAGTCTCAAACTACATCTTATGATAGTATTGGCAATAGGACACCAGGTTGTGAAGCTCATACAAGTTTCACAAACCCAAGATGCACCCAAAATGGAGAATAGGTAAGATGCAATCAACCACCGTAGAATATAAAGTGCAATACAAGTATGTAAAAATAAATTTCTAGACTTTAAATAAGATAACTTTATAATTATACTATGCAAAAGCCTGAAAATGATGTTGTTTTTAAATTTAAATTTAAATTCAAACAATGCACTCATTTGGACAAATTAACCTTAATATGAACAATTGCGAAAAATAGAAGTTTTGGAAATTGATACAAAAAATTGAATGCAGGAATACAAAATGCAGAAATAGTGTTTTTGATGCTCAAAAATACAAAAAATCCCTTATTAGGGACTCATTCACCCATGAGCGAATGGGTCTTGCTTCAAGGTTTTTAAAAATTAAGTTACAGATTTCTGAGTTGAGTTTTATGCTTTTAGATTCTAGGTGCAAACATGTGGTTACATTTTCAGATTTCTAGAAAATTAGGTCTCAATGTAAGTGCAAAATGATGCTAAATGACAAGAAAAAATACCTAATTTTAAATGTAATTTTGATTCAATTTCTTGATGTAAATGACTAATAATTAAATTTTATGTAGACACTATGCAAAATTACTAAAAAAAATGATTTTTTAAAGATTTTAAAGAATGCAAAATACAAACCTAAAACCCTAAATGAGATGCAAACTAATGCAAGTAAACAACCCTAAATAAGATGAAAATCAATGCAATGTAATGTAAAGTAATGCAAATCCTAGATCTAGGGCTGAAATAGACTCCAAAATTAGAAAGTTATGATGCTCAAAAGTCAGGTTCACCAAACTGAAACATAGAAAAATAGGAGTGAGGGATAAAATTATGGAATGGTAAGGACCCTATCTTTCTATATTCATAAGGAATGAGATCCCCACAAAGAATTGACTAACAACCCTTAGGTGAATCAACTATATATTGATTTATTTATGCTTTGAGGATGGGGGTAAAGTTTAAACAACACTTTTGGGAGAAAAATTAAAAATAGTAAATCAACTTAATTATGCCAATTCAAACTTGCAACAACAATATAAAGCTCAATATTGACAGAAACATAAAACTTTTTACAGATCTAAGAAGGGAAGAATGATGTTTACCAGTCACCAAAAGTTAGTTTTTGAAAGTTTTCGGGTACTTATTCGCCCATGAATGAATGGGTCTTTTGTCAAGGATTTCAATAAAATTTCGGGAGACTCTGATACTAATCTGCAACTTCTAATTTTTCTAGGTTTTAGTGTCGAAAAGTTGAAAATTAAATCTGCAAGTGAGATTCTATGTTTTGACGACAACTTTGAAATTTTTTGCAACTTTGACAATTTTTCCAATCTTGCACTTCAAAAGGTCTTCAATCCTTCTTCAACCTAAAATCTACAACACAAACATGGAGGAATTTTTTATTTTTTTTGGTGAGGCAAACCCCATTTTGGTAATCAAACCTTGAATTGAAGTAATGAATGAAGCAAGAAAAGAAGGAATAATGAATGAACAATCCTATGTTACCACTCAACAAACCATTGGATAAATCTTTGAATGGATATCCAAAACTTACATGGGATTGTTTCAAAGGGCGTGGATATTGATGTTTAAGATAATGCTTTGAATGCTTGACTTGATCTTGAAACCTACATCACAATTTTAGCTCCAAAAACATGCATGATGCAAGAAGAATTTGATGTGATAATTGGATTTTGATCGCTCAAATAAATCTCTGATAATTATACTATTGAATTCTCTTGATCATCAACTTTGATTTAGGAATGCTTGCATAAAAAATCTAGCTTCTTTGATGTTGAAATGATGAAATAACCTTGTATTTATAGCTATGTATTCTTAATTTCCCAAAATTAAAATATCACAAGCTGACATTGAAATATGGATTTGGGGACCTTAAAATACCACTAAAAACATATTTTAAATTTAGGTTCTAAGGCCTAGGGAGGACCCATTCTCCCATGGGTGAATGGGTCCTAGGTCCCTATTCCTAGAACACACATTGCTCAAGGTAAAGTGTTATGTGTTGGCATTACGAGTTTCCCCTTCAAAAAATGTAATTTATTAGGCTTGTAGGTGCAAAATAGGGCTTATTAAGGTATAATTAAGTCCTTTTTTATTAGGAGGGCCCAAAAAATGTGTGAAAATGTAAAGGGATACATTTTTCTACATTGCAATAACAACATTCCTAATCAACAACAAACCAACCATTTCACACAACCCATACCTCAAAAAATCTCCATTATCATTCTACAATATACCACATTAACAAATTCAACTCACATATCTATACCCCCATTAAATACCCAACTTCATCCATATACTTTACAGATCACCAATCCACTATACCAAAATAATAATCCACATAGCAACACCATCACTATGACTAATAACCAAGCACCTCCACATACATCATACCTTTCATATCCCCTTTGTTCAATGCTCCCTAATATAACATCACTCCCACCTAATCACAATTCTATTTCACAACCTCAAAACATCATAATACCTCCATATACATCATACAGTTCATAAGCACATCCATCCAACTCTCTTCCAAGTCATATCATCATTACACAAAATTATAACCCCATCTCACAACCCCAAAACATCATATCAACTTAAAAAAAAACATCATCAAACCCATTTACCACATCAAACTTATACAGTCACACTTAATCCACCTAACCAAAACATAATCCCAAATAATCAAAAAATCTCCTTGCATAATGAATATCAAAACTCCATGACACCTACTCAACAATTCACTTCACCAAACACAATCACCACATCAAATGTGTTTACTAACACTTACTCTCCACAACACAATACATACATCCCACAAAAAAATCAAAAAATAAAATTCCTCCAAGCTTACTCATCTACCTATCACATTTCTACATGCAATCCCATTAACACATCCAATTTCACACATTCAAGCAACTTGGCTCAACAAATTCACGATTTACAACAATAAATCTTGAGTATTGAAATGGGATCAACTAAAAGGAGTTATACATTAGAGGACATATTTCCTTATCCTTTCGATAGGACAATACCGATGCCACCCTTCCCTCATGATTTTGAAATTCCAAAATTTGATAAATACAAGGGAAGGGGAGATCCTCTTGAACATATCAAAGACTTATATTTAGCTTTCTTAGAGGTGTATTGTAATGATACTTATCTTATCCACATCTTCTCATGGGGTTTAGGGGGACAAGTTATGGAATGGTTTTCTCATCTTCAACATGGCATTAGGAAAATTGAAAAACTAGTGGAGAACTTCATTTCACATTTCTCATATAGCATAAAACATAAATTCTTGATGACAAATCTATGCACTACGAAACAAAACAATGGAGACAATGTTGCCTCCTTTGTACAATGGTGGAGGAACTTAGCCGATAAATTTCCATGTCATATACTAGAAAAACAACTGGCCCAATTGTTCCTTCAAAATTTGAATACCAAGATTGGATTCCACTTACAATTTCAATGTTCTAATAATTTTGACAAAACCATAGAGAAGGGAATTACTATAAAAAAGGCCCTCATAACTAAAGGACTTGTGAAAATAAAAGATAAAAAGGATAACACAAACTCCTCTAATGAAAAACCTTTTTTCTGGAATAAAAATAAAAATGTGGTCAATGATAGTGTGGTTGATGCCAAGATGGCCCAAAATGCTCAACCCACATTAAGCCTAGAAGAACCACCTAATGTTCAAACATCAGTGACTACTCAAGATAACTCATAGAGAGGACCTCCTAGGAAAAATAATATCCCATGACGAAAATATACTCATTTGGGAGACCCTATTAAATCAACACTCTGAAAACTAGTCTAGTCAAACTTAGTAACACTCCGAGAAATTAGATAGTACAAACTTCAAGTCAAACCCTGATGGTGGAAAGACACAAAATTTTGTGAGTACTATAGAGTGAAAGGACACACAACTCCCAATTGTTTCAAGACAAAAAAATCTCATTCAGGACCTAATCAATAAGGAAGATATCGCCATTGAAAACCAATCAAACGCCTCTAATGATCATGTGATCTTCAAGGATCCACTACATAACCATGATAAATTAAATTCCTATAATAAAGGTAGCACATCAGATAATTACACCAGTTACAATATCATCAACTATGACTATTCTGGGTATTTTGGCGATTAGTTTGTGTGGCTTTTAGGAGCCTTTTGAGTGGTTTGGTTACTCTGCTAAAATGGGTGGTGACCACCACCATGTGGAACCAATGGACTATGAGGAGTTGAGAGGAAGAATGATAAGGTGTGGCCTCTATTGGAGAAGGGGGGGCTCACCCCTTATATTGAAAAACTTCATGGCTAGAACTCGGAGGTAATGAAATATTTGCTAGGGAATGGAAGAATGGTAAAATTAATTTGTTTGGGAGAAAGGTTACCATCAACAAGAAAATTATTACCGAGGTGATGGGGATTTCTATGGAGGGTCTCAAATTTTACAGGGATAGGAAAGTCTCAGACTTGGCGGTGAAAAAGTTTCCAAAGATGGAGAAGGAAAAAGAGGACCTTTGAAGGGTCGCTAAAAGCAGCTACGACTCCAAGAACATTAAGTTGCTCTGGCAGGAGGTTTTAAAGGTGATTATGGAATACATAACTCTAGATGGGAGATACACTAGGGTCTTTGGCTACCATTTCGTGTTCCTCAACCATTTTTGGCATAAGGTTAGGGTTTCTTTTCCTTTCTATTTGTTTACCTCTTTGAATGCTAGCCTTAATGACCATAGCATGAACCCTGTTAGATACCCTATCCTTCATGAAGGCTTGCTTGTCTTAATTTTTGAGCATTTTAAAGCCATGACGACTATGTCCCATGTGACCCCTTCTCCCCATCTGTCTATATTTGTTGAGGATGAACTAGGCACAATTTATACGGAAAGGAGGAATGGGAAACAAATTTGGAGGTTGAGGTTGGTCTGTCCTTGAAGGAATTGGGGAAGGGCAGAAGCAAAGGCAAGACAAAAGCTAGCACCCCCTCTACACTTGGTTCTTTGACCCCTAAAGGAAAAGTTAAGGGCCCTAAAGATGCTAAATCTAAGGAGAAAGGGAAATCTATTGCCTCCCTCCAGGAGAAGGTTAAAATAAAGGACTTAGTGGACCCTTCCAATGATTCTGACCATAAGGAGTCTTAGTCGGCCCCTTCGTTGGAGTATTCTAGCTACCTTGCCACTGACAAAGAGGATAGGCCTCATTTTCCCAGTGAAATCAATGTTGATGACCATTATGTCAAGGTTGAACGTGAGTTCCCTACTGACATCCTCATCATTGCTCGCAACAGGGCTGTGGACTCTTTTAGATTGATTAGATGGGTGTTTTTTGAGATTAAGGAAAGTAAGCTGAAATAGAGGGCTATGAGCAGCGAGTTGGAAGGGCATGATTTGAATGAACACACAATTAGAGACAAAAATAGGGCTCCTTATTTATGGACTAAGGAAGAAAATAAATACATGGTGGATTGTCTCAAGGTAACAGTTGAAGACATTCAAAAATTTAAGAAAAATAATGATGACAAGCATTCTTCGGTTGAGGAAAATCTTAAGAATGTAAAAGGGTCACTCCAAATGGTAGTGAACATGAGCCACAAGATATTAAAATCTACTGTGGATACAATGAACATCATGGTTGGCAATATAGAGAATTTTTATGAGGAAAAGACTGTTGAGGAATTGGATGCTAAAAAAGAGAAAGGCCAGGAGGAGTACGTTGGTCCAAGCAAAAGAACTAGAGCGAATCTGAAGAGAAAGGAAGACAAGGCCCATGTCAACATTCAAGAGATAAAGAAATCGATGCTCAACATGAACCAGCTGGAGCAGGAGGTGACAAGCATCCTGAAGAATATGGCCTAGTAGTTGGCTTGTTGCTGGGCTTTTGCTAGTTTTTTTGTGGTGTTGCTTCTATGCTAGTTTTTATGGGTCTTCTTTTCTGGTAGCTTTTTATTTTTTGATCTGTACTTGGTCATGTTATATCTATTTCGTCTTTGATGTTAAAGGGTTTCGGGGCCCCTTCAAAACCTATTTTTTCCTTAATCAAAAACTATAACTATACTATGAAATGAATTTAGGAAATCGATAGTAAAGTGTTTACCATTACCATAAAAAATAGTAATCTTGAATGTGTTGTTACAACCCTCAAAGCTAAAGTTACCCTAGAAGGGACTACATCCAAATATCAATCCACCATGTAGTATAATCATCTAGAACATTTGGGTAAAAATCCTACATAGATATTCATCCTAGAGCTTTTATGCATATCTCCCCTTCACAAGGATATTCTAGATAAGGCTCTCAAAGAGTATTTAATACCCATCAATCTAAATATCAACCAATTTAAAGCTATATTAGTGCATATCACATCCACATAGCATATCAAATTCACTTATAAAGATGTCTCTATCCATTAGCCCATTCATAATGACACCCTTCATCTAGATATTTATGTCAATATATATAAGATTAAACAAGTCCTAATAGATGGTGGAGTTGGTGTGAACATGAGCACCTTGAATTGGTTAATATGTATTAGGATACTCTAAAGGATTTATAGATCCAAACAAGATCAAAATAGTCATCAAAGCATATGATGATGCAATATGCCCTTCTAAAGGAATAATTACACTCCCCATACAAGTTGGTTTAGTAACAAAGGATACAATATTTCAAGTCTTGGGTCTTTACCTCCCACATAATGTACTTCTAATTCATCCATAGATAAATTTTATGTAGGCCATTTCATATACATCCCATCAATGCATAAATTTTTCCCAAAATGGAGCTAAAGTTACTATCTCAAGAGATCCTAATCCCTTTCACTATTGTAGTGATTTGAAAGGAAAAATAGAAAATTAGGTACCAAATAATGGTGAGGCTTCATCCTCTTCATCCTACATTGATCCTACTACCTTGACCAAATCATCCCACCAATCTACCATCACTCCCAAGGTCAATATCCAAGTACAAGACATGATATGTGGTGAGTATAGCATAAAAGAGTCATTTTACATAAGACAACTTACATCATCACCAAGATCCAATGGAAAATCACATGTAAAATAAGAAGCTTCCAAAAATATCATAAAAGGCAATCCAACCACATTTTTAAAATGGGGTGAACTCCATAAAGAATAAATTGAGAAATATATATCCAAATAGATTTATAAAGATGAAGAATAGGCCATCACACCACCTGTTGAGAAATACTCTAAGGGATTTCAAATAATAGAAAAAATGGATTATGATGGTCATAGTGGTCTTGTTCTACACAAACAAGGAATTCTGAAAACAATTTCCATAACACAAAAATCACATTGTCAAGAGCTTCGGTTTAGAAAAAAGAGACTGTATCCTTTGGTTTTGGGATTGTCCCTTCAAAGGAAGCAATTTTTTTTTCCCGAAGATATCTCTAACAAGGATACTTCCAATGACTCCTTAGAGTATATCTATCATCAATTCAAGGAATCTAATTTCAACACCTTATCATCCATGTCATTTAACTTTGTATTATCCAAAAAAAAGTCTTTCATTAGTCTACCCCTAACTCGTTGATTGGGATCAATGAGGACCTTCAAGTCTAGATATATTCCAAAATAATGAAGCCATTGATGAGTTCATGGGACTACGAGATGGAATTCCACTTGGGGATCATAGAGTTGGTTTCACTATAGTTCTTAACAAAACAACGTACAAGTTGGAGAGAATTCCAAACCTTCTAGTCACAAATATAATAATCATAAAAAAGGTCTCGTGGTGAAAATAATAATGCGACACTTTTAGACCATAAAATAGTAAAAAAAAAAGGCACATTTGATGGTGAGAACCTCTCCAAGGAACCTAAGGATGCAAGGCTCTACATTCATCCTCTACCCACAAATCAATAGATATCACCAACACTTGTAGATAAATCTAAAGAAGTCAAATTGACGCAACAAACAATCTTAGGATCACTCATTTTGTATCATCACTATCAAATCAAGAGAGGACTAATTTCATAATATTATTTCAGGAAATACAAGTGAAATTTGCATGGTCCTATGTGGATATGCCAGTATTATATTCAATTTTAGTTCTTCGTCACCTAACGATAGCCCTGAGGGAAAATCCTATCCAAAATAAGCTATACAAAATGCATCCATAGATCACATTATTACTCAAAGTAGAGCTACAAAAATTACTAGATATAGGCTTCATAAGACCAATTTACATTCATCCTCTACCCACAAATCAATAGATATCACCAACACTTGTAGATAAATCTAAAGAAGTCAACATTGACGCAACAAACAATCTTAGGATCACTCATTTTGTATCATCACTATCAAATCAAGAGAGGACTAATTTCATAATATTATTTGAGGACATACAAGTGAAATTTGCATGGTCCTATGTGGATATGCTAGTATTATATCCAATGTTAGTTCTTCGTCACCTAACGATAGCCCTGAGGAAAAATCCTATCCAAAATAAGCTATGCAAAATGCATCCATAGATCACATTGTTACTCAAAGTAGAGCTACAAAAATTACTAGATATAGGCTTCATCAAACCAATTTACATTCATCCTCTACCCACAAATCAATAGATATCACCAACACTTGTAGATAAATCTAAAGAAGTCAACATTGACACAACAAACAATCTTAGGATCACTCATTTTGCATCATCACTATCAAATCAAGAGAGGACTAATTTCATAATATTATTTGAGGACATACAAGTGAAATTTACATGGTCCTATGTGGATATGCCAGTATTATATCCAATGTTAGTTCTTCGTCACCTAACGATAGCCCTGAGGGAAAATCCTATCCAAAATAAGCTATGCAAAATGCATCCATAGATCACATTATTACTCAAAGTAGAGCTACAAAAATTACTAGATATAGGCTTCATCAAACCAATTTACATTCATCCTCTACCCACAAATCAATAGATATCACCAACACTTGTAGATAAATCTAAAGAAGTCAACATTGACGCAACAAACAATCTTAGGATTACTCATTTTGCATCATCACTATCAAATCAAGAGAGGACTAATTTCATAATATTATTTGAGGACATACAAGTGAAATTTGCATGGTCCTATGTGGATATGCCAGTATTATATCCAATGTTAGTTCTTTGTCACCTAACGATAGCCCTGAGGGAAAATCCTATCCAAAATAAGCTATGCAAAATGCATCCATAGATCACATTATTACTCAAAGTAGAGCTACAAAAACTACTAGATATAGGCTTCATCAAACCAATTGAATATCATGAGTGGATATCTAATCTTGTACCTATTACCAAGCCAACTAGGGGCATTTTTATATTCATGGAATTCAGGGACCTTAACAAAGCATGCATGAAAGATGACTTCCCTATGCCCAAAATAGACATGATTGTAGATCTAACAGGAAGGCACAAGATGGTATCTCTTATGGATGGGTTTTCAGGGTACAACCAAACTCACATAGCCACAAAGGATCCTTATGGTATCTATTATAGAACCTTCTATTGGTATATTATGCCCTTTGGTCTTAAAAATATTGGATTTACCTATTGGGATTAAGGTGTCTCAACCTTTGTGTCCTAGCATTTAATTTATTGTTATTTAATATTATTTAATTATTTCCTAAGTTTATTGCCTATCAAATTTCTTGTTACTTTTTGGGACCTACCACTGAGGTGGAATCCTACATGGAAGGTTACATGTGCAATTTGTAAGCTAAAATTGTGGAGGTAGGCATCCCACTTTGGAGGTCCTAAATTTTTGGCTAACTTGGTGGCTTTTGTCATAAGTTGTTATCTCATGTTTATGCCAAACTATGACAAGCTATGACAGTTGTAAGAGTCATGTATGATGGTTTTTTATTCACACTATGATAGATAGGCTACATTTATGGGGGCACCCAAGTATGCATTTGGCAGCCACATGTGTATAGGTGTCTTGCATGTTGAGTGGAAGCTACTTTTGGGGAGATGTGTTAGATTTAGAAAAAACCACAATTTATGGGTTTTGACTATGACACGATGTCATAATAAACTCATGTTCAAACATGGGCATGGGATTTGATTATGGAACTTTTGCCATCTTGTCTTCATGTTGGAGTGTTATAAATACTTGATGCCTTAGTGCATTTTCAATATGATAAGTTAAAGAATTTTTGAGACAGTTATGCTTAAAAAATTACTCAAGATTCTAGTTGTAGTGTGAGACTCCTAAAGAGAATTGTTCTAACATTGTATTTTAATCATTTTTGTTGTTAATAATATAAATTGAGTTGCAAGTTTGGAGTGTGGGTTTTTATCATAAGGGTTTTCCCACATAAATCACAGTGTTATGGTTTGTATTGCTTATCTTCTTTACACATTTTGAATGTGCATCTATTTATAACTATAATTTTTTAAAGGCTTCATTTTAGTTGGTATTAGAGCCTAACCAACCTTGATTATGTTGTTGGGTTTGAAATATTTTTGAGCTAATACTTGTTTGAATGGATTTTTGTAAAAGGGTATTTTGTAACGTTATTGTAGGAAAAATATGGCAAGCACATCCAATAGAATCAAAATGGAGAAGTTTTTTTGTTTACTTTAATCCAAGAATGTGCATATAATAAAGGATCCATCTCACTGAAATACATGGGTAACCAATCGTTGCATCTGCCTAGTACATAGGAACAAGAACTATATGCATAGATCACTTCAAAAATGAAACCAAGGAAGTATTAGCACCAACAATAAAAACCCCCGATAATGTGGAAAGGGAGAGGTAAGATAGGTCCAGTGAAATTGTGTCACCAATAAGTACATGTAGGAGAACAAAGAACATCTGAACATGCACATGAAAGTATCTACATCTGAAAAAAGGTTTGCAAACAAGGAACACACGCATGAGGGAAGAATCATTAGGATTCAAAGTTGTCATGGAAGGAACACTCACTTGACAAAGGTGTGATGAAAAAAAAAAGGTACTACATAAACCTCACATGGAACTTTATAATATAGTGCAAGTACTGTTACTAGATTTTTATTTTTATTTTCCCTATGGCTCAATCAGGTAGAAGCTTTTTGCTAGAAAGAAGGAAAATGGTGTATTTGTCTTAACCTTCTATGTTAGATTCAGTTATACAAATGAAATAGATTTACAGGATTACAAGAATGCAAAAGTATTACATTCATACAAGAGAATGAGAACATAAAAGATTTCACAATCTTTTTGGAAATGTAATCTTTATTGAATGTGATTTGGTTCATGTGTCCCACACAATGAATCTGTGAGACTGACTTAATCATTTGATACAAATAGAAACCAAAATATGCATAAATGAGTAAATGCTGGAAAAAACTAAACATGCTAAAGGGTAACTAGTAATTGCCTGAATGAATGGTACTACAATTGGATCTGCTCCATTTTGTCTTGCCTTGCTCCTTATTGTTCCTTGGTTCCCAAGTGTCTGGTTGCCTACATTGAGTAAAGAGATGGATTAGAACAATAAGTTCTAATCAATGAAGGGTTAATTTTTGAACATGCACACTTACCCATTCATACATATATGATTCCTATGTGCATCAAATGTAAATCCTTGTTATAAGTGTCCATGAAGGCCAAAATAGAGGAAAATTACATCAAAGTACATATTTTTTCTAACTTGTTTGCTTCATGTGCAGCTATAGGTGCAATCATTTATCAAATTCAAAATGAGTGGTGTGAATGTGGCTCCCACAAGGGTTGAGCCCAACTCATTATGTATGCACAAATTTTTAAGTACGCTTGAGTGCATTCAATGCAGATTATTATAACAATATTTGCTCATTGAATCAGTAAGTATTGCCAGTGCATGCAATGAGGAATATTTTACAATAGGCTTGCAGAAGACAGAGATAGAAATCCTTCTCATTGCGTAGTAAGCCAAGAAGAGGGGTGTTATCATTCACAACAGTGAGTTGATAAGTTCATTGGTTATGGAATCACAATGAAACAATAAAGATCAGATATGGTGACAATCATAGAGATGAGAAGTTACTCAACAAGATGAAGTAAAGTCCCCAAAAAGTGACAGAAACATAGAGGAATTAAGCTACAGTAATAGTCAAATCAAATAATGCAACCAAAGATGTTCATGATATAGTACTTAGCTAAGAAAGCAATGCATAAGGAGAGGCATGACACCTACCTTATAATTGTTGACCATTATTGTACCTTAGAATAGTGCCAATATATTTTCCAGTACTTGTTATTTGGTGTTTGACTTTTGTATCCTCTAAGAATAGTCCTTATGATTTAAGGAAGAGAGGGATGACAATTTTTACTAATATGTAACATGGAAAACATCAATCCTTGAACATTCATCACTTGCTTATGCTAGAAATATAAGATATGATCATAACAAGGAGGCAGTTGCTATGGGTTATGCTTATCTGTCACAATCAAATTTAAGAGTACAGTGAAAATGGTGCTACTGATTTTAACCTCAATAACAGATAATTGTGCGATTTACCAGGATATAGAGCATTCATGAAGAGATCATTGAATCATAGGGTTTCTTCTGCAGAAAATGAACAAATAAAGGAGCCCTCGAGTTTGCAAAAAATTCATAATAATGAAGTAAAAAGTCAAAGATATTTCCAAAAGGCTTACATAGAAGTTTGTGGTCATGGTTTATAGAGCTATGAGGTGCCAAAAATCTTGAGGAATGCAATATTATAGGCCGCACTAGAGGGTGTTTTTTCAACAAAAAAGAAGCATGGAGATTACAAATTGAAACCCAGAGCGGCCAGACAAAAACCAGCATTTGAAATCCATAGTTTGGCCGCGGCCCAAAATTCACCATTTGTTTACACAAATGTCTAAATCTACAGGCATATGCATAGAACTACAAAGAATACTTTTATTTCTATATATATTGACAGAAGAGAACCCTTGCTTAGATGGGGATTCAAGATAAGCACTGAATGCATGGTAAACTGAGGAAATATTGAGTATCTACATCATTCTTTGAATGAAAGCACCTCCAGAAAGTTTAGAAATGTAAACACTAAAATAAGGTAAGGATTCCATTGGAAAATAAAGTTAAAAGCAACCATTTTTCATCTTCAGGAAATAATGTAAAATGGAAAAGGAATGCTTACCTAGCTCTGGTTCTTTTTATTTTCCTAAAGTTTATGTGTAAGATGCTCTCTGAAGCTTCAAATGTTAGCTTTCCATGGCGCAGCTAGGCAGGAGAAATCATAGTCAGGAAAAAATAGATGAATGAGGTAAGAATAACTATAAGAGTTGCGGCCATGAAGGGCCTGTAACAGAAAATCAAGCATAATGGAGATATTTTTCTGAAAATGATTTTAGAAACACTTACCAGAGCTTGTTGAATCAACAAAAATGTAAGCCGAATGCCTCTATATAGCTCAGAATACATCAGAAAAGCTTCTAAAACAACAGAGATCTTCCTCAGGTTTCCATGGAGAGAGTTTCTCAGAAACCCTAGCGGCGTAGCTTTAACCAGTTTTCAGTTGAGTGTAAAGTTTTGAGTTTCATTGTCCCTCATTAGTTTGGTGTATCATCTAGAATTTTTGTTTTCAGCATTTCATCTTTAGCAATCTTTCTCCCTTTTTCTCTTCAAAAAGTTTATAGTTTAGGTGATATTACCAGCAAGGGAGCCAAAATTTCCTGGAGGTTTGGTCTTATTCAAATTTCATATTTTAAAAAGATCATTCCCATGTTACACTGGATTATTGAATCCCATATTCAATAGGGTGCAAAATCCAAGTGTTAACAATTTTGGCATGCCTAGTGGGACTGTCGACTTAGATAGTGCAGTTTTTCAATTTTGTTTGCTAGTTTTTGATGTGCAACCGGTAGGTATTTAGGCCTTTCAAGAGGTTTACAAGCACATTTGGCGACTCCGTGAAGTGGAAGATAGCAGGGGTAGTGTTGTCTCAGCTTATGAGAAGGATACAAACGAGAGGTTCTAGAGGCTTTGAGTTTTTGCAGCTGTCACCACCTAGAAGGCAAGGCAGAACAGTGAATAGAACACCTTCCCCAAAGAGAATTCAGTCTACACCACCTGGTGTTAGGCCTGAATCATTATTCTCACCACCAAGGAGGAGAGGAAGACCATCTAAGAAGCAAAGTGAAGCTCACTCTGCTTCACCAAGTTTCAGAACAACAAAGTCACCCCCAGGTAGTCCAGTAAGAACTATACCTGCTGCAAGCTTTGTGCCTATTATTCAGACTCATTTTAATCCATCACATTCACCTCTAATGGCTACAAGAAATTAGCCATTTGTACCATTTAATGGAGGAAGTCCATTAAATCTCGCACAACGCAATGATATACCAATGGAAACTCTTAAAATTTTACCAATCTTCACTGGTGAAGGTCAAATAACTCCCATTGAGCATATACGAGATGTTGCCTCTTTATGCGGTGTTCATCATATTACACAAGAGGATGTAGCTGTAAGGTTACTTGTAGCATCTTTTAAAGGGAGAGCATTACAGTGGTTTATAAGTCTTGGAGTTGGGAGCATTTCCACATGGCATGAGTTAGGGGATAAACTACACAAGCAATTTTAGGATAGGTCTGATAATTTATCCCTTATGGAGTAGCTAACTACGATAAAAAGAGCTCCTCAAGAGAAAATGAATGATTTCAACTTCAAATTTCAAAGGACCTGGGATAGAATCCCTGCAATAGTAAGGCCACCTCCTGAATATGCATTTTTATACTTTTTGAAAGCTATTAACAACGATATTGTTGTAATGACATAGTCTATGGGAGGAGTGTCCTTACCTGATGCATTTGAAACAACAACTAGGGCAGAAAATTATTTAATTCAGGCAGGAAAGATTGCTCCTAGGCCACCAATGCCTATTTTTCCAGAAATACAGTTAAATATGCCACTTCAGATACCACCTTTTGCCCCATTACTTGTTGTTCCAGTGTTATCAACTGTTGGTGGACAAGAGGCTGTAGTCCCAATTCAATCACAAGGGTTGCAGGAAATTAAAGAGAGTCAACAGAAGATTGAGAGCATTTTACAAATATTTGGGAACAAATTGGTTAACTTGGAGAAGCAGCAGTCCTACAGACCACCATACCAATAGCAGAATCAAGGAGGAAATCAGCCTTTTCAAGGCAATAGGCAACAATACCAAGGTAATTATCAACGTCCAAGGCATAATGTGAACATGAGACCTTTCCAGGCTTATAATCCAACACCTGTCAGTGCAGCTAGGGACCTTGTCCCTATTCAAAATAGTCTTGTTGTTGATTATGAGTGGTGCTATCCATGCAACCAACCTCACAATCAAGCTACCTGCTCCAATGGACTCATAAATCATGCTCTAATGGTGCAGAGCGTCGCAGGCTCACAACAGAACATACCAAATGATGCAACTCCACAACATCAAGAGCAACCTACAAGTGATGCTACTCTGTTGAACTTTCAGGGAGAAGATTTTTGTGGTATTAATGTGGATGACCCAGTATTAGCAAATACAAGAGCAAAGAAAAGAGCCCTCGATCTTGAGCAAACAACTGATAAGGGGAAGGTTGTTGTTGCTGAATCATCCACATCACAAGTGCCTCGCATTGTGCAAGGAGCTGCTAAAGAGAAATTGCACTTGCAAGCTGATTTTGTTGGTGTAAAGGTTCATCATAAGGTAGGTTCAGCTGTGCCTTTCAATATAATTTAAAATATAAAAAAGATGAGCGTATTAATGTCCATGTGGGATTCTTTAGCTATCCCAGGTCAGAAGGATATGTTACAGTCAGCTCTTTTGAATTTGAAAATAACTAGCGAAACAATAGTAGGTCAAGTTAGGACTGTCCTCACTAACACTCCCAAGACAACAACCATCAACCGATTAAAAAGAAAGGTAAGGATGTTAAGCCGCCTCCCTTTTATGTTTCTTTAATAGTTGGGGACAAATTAGTTCATAAATGCAGGATAGATAGCGGTGCTAGCAACTCAGTCATGCCCAAGAAGATTACAGATCAGTTAGGACTGACGTATCAACCTTTAGAAAAAGGGGTACTTCAGTTAGACAGATCAGCTGTTAATACTGTAGGTATCATTAAAGACTTGAGTTTGACCTTGCAGGCCTGTCCCAATTTTTCCATACCTCAGGATGTTTTTGTTATTGACTTGCCTCTATTTTTTGCATTATGCCTATCAAGGGATTTCATAGCTAAGATTGGGGGTTATTTGTCATCAGATTGGTCCCATTTTATTTTTAGAACAAGATATGGGACCAAGGTTACTATCAGATCAGAGAAGTTGGCTAAGGATCACATAGAGCCTTATAACCTAAGCATGATCAACGTTGTCCCTACTGCTGCAGACACATTGTGTCATTTTTACTGATAGCGAGCTTACTGTAGCTCAAGAGCTATAGGCTAAAAGCATTCCTGACTCGCTTTTGCATGAGTGGGCAGCAGAGAACATGGTGGATAACCTTGACAGTCATATTCTAGATGCTGGTATGGGTAATTATGTGCTTCATGAACCTGATGCAGAGATGCCTAACTTGGAAAAAAGTGCAAATTCTTTGCAGTTGCAGCAAGAGGAGTTATGGGAGATGTTTTTTTACGGTTCCATAAGTAAGAATGGAGCTGGAGGGGGTGCAATGCTTGTGTCCCCACAAGGCGACAAGTACTTTTCTACTTTCCATTTTGCTTTTGCCTGTTCCAATAATACTGTTGAATATGAAGGGCTTATCCAAGGTCTGGAATGGGCAAGGAAAAGAGGAGTGAACTGTCTTAAGGTTTATGGAGACAGTGAACTAATAGTAAATCAGGTTAGAGGCTTGAGTGTTGCAAAAAATGATGCTTTGAAGTCCTACAGAAACAGGGTGTGGGGCCTGATTGAAGAGTTCAATGCATTCAACTTGACTTATGTTCCTAGGAATCAGAATCAACATGCAGACAGATTGGCTACAATTGGTGCACAATTTGACATTCCTAATGAGATCAGAAAAGAAAAAGTATAGCCACATGTTAAGATAATTGTCATGCCATCTATTCTAGATAACAATATTAATTGGCAAGTCTTTGAAAGTGAGGAGTAGATTCTAAGCTTTCTACTGGAGGAAGACCTGTTTTCTATTGTAAATCAAGAGAAACTCAAGCAGAAATATGACGATCAAGTCATACAACTGAGGACAAACAATCTACCTAAAGGACTTGTTACCTTGGAGTTCATTTTCAACACAGATGACCAGCTTAAGAAAGGAAAATCTAGTCTGCAGGTTGAGGAGGATCATTATGAAGAAGTGGAAATTTTTAAAGGTAAGCTTCTCAAATTAGGAAAAATTTGTTTAGCTGAGGATAAAAAATATATTTTTTCTTTATGCCAAGAGTATCAAGATGTTTTTGCTTGGCAGTATTATGATTTAAAAGGGTTTGATCCTCATATTGCACAACATACAATTGAGTTAGAGCCTAGTGTTAAGCCTGTTAGACAAAAATAGAGACCTTTGAACCCTAAACTTGAACCTTTAATGATCAAAGAGCTGACCAAATTAGTTGAGGGGGGTATTGTATTTCCTATTTCTGATTAAACATACATCTTGGGTTTCTAACCTTGTTTCGGTTAGAAAGAAGAATGGGGAGATAATATTATGTGTAGATTTTAGAGACCTTAACAGAGCATCTTTAAAAGACCATTACCCCTTACCCTCTATGGAACAAATTCTTCAAGTTGTTGCGGGTTCAGAGAGATTTTTCTCTTTTGGATGGGTATTCTGGTTATAATCAATTCTTAGTCAAAGAAGAAGATCAATATAAAATAGCGTTTACAAGAAAGTGGTGCACTATGGCCTACAAAAGAATTCCTTTTGGCTTCTCTAATGCTGGTGCCACCTTTCAGCAGGCCATGGATATGGCGTTTCAAAATTTAATTCAGAAATTTCTGCTTGTTTATCTAGATGATGTAACTGTATATTCCAAGAATGCAGATGAACATTTTTCATATCTCAAACAAGTTTTTGAAAAGTGCAGAGAATATGGTATATCTCTCAATCCCAGAAAAAGTGTCTTTGCAATTTATGAAGGTAAACTGTTAGGTCACATAGTATCAAAAGAGGGAGTTACCATTGACCCTGAGAAGTTAAGGCTATATTGGAGCTTCCACTACCCAATCACAAAAAAGGATTGTAGAGCTTTCTAGATAGAATCAACTTTTTAAGGAGATTCATTCTTGATATTGCAATTTTTTTACAACCTTTGACTGCCATGCTAAAAGAGAATGCAGTTTTCAGTTGGAATAGAGAAGGCGGGAGCAATTTTGAAGCCATTAAAGAGGCTTTGGCATCAACCCCTACACTGGTGAATCCAGGTTTTACAAAAGATTTTATCCTGTATGCATTTGGCAGAATTGTTATGTTTCAGCAATGCTGGTTCAACAGAACAGTGAGGGCTTAAAACAACCCATTGTATTTTTTAGCCAAGGATTGGCTAATTATGAATAGATTTTCTCATTTGTAGAAAAACATGTTCTAGATGTCATTAGAAGCCTCAATAAATTCAAACCATTGGTTTTTAATAACAAGATTCACTTGATGGTAGCACATCCAAGTGTTAAATAATTCTTACTCAGTAAGGATCTTAATGAAAAAAGGGCTTGGTGGATTGCTAAAGTCATGGATTTTGATGTAGAGATCAAGATCACAAATTTGGTAAGAGGAGAAGGACTTTGTGAACATCTAGCTTCAACTTCAGAAAATGGAAAGAAAACAGAGACAGAGGTTGTATTAGTCATTGATAATCAAGATCAAAATGTTGTACCAAGCTGGGTTTGGGATATGACTCATTTTCTGTAGACTGGTCAATGTCCACCATGCTTAGATAGAGCCAAGAGGAGATATTTTAGGTTAAAATCCATTCCATATGTTTTGATTGAAAATGTTTTATTCAGAAAATATCTCAATGGTGTTTTGCTAAGGTGTATTGATCATAATTAGATTGAAAAGTGCTTCAAGAGTTCCATGATGGAATTGTAGGGGGTCACTTTTCCCCAAGAATAATAGCATGGAAGATCATGAGAGCTGGCTATTACTAGCCAACCATATTTAAAGATGCATATGCATGGTCAAGGAAATGTGTCAAGTGTTCTCTTTTTGCAGGAAAGGAAAAACTCCCAGCTTTGCCTTTACAACCAATTCAAGTAGAGCAGCCCTTCATGAGATGGGGCATTGACTTTATTGGACCCATAAACCCTCTTTCCAGTGTTGGTCACAAGTGGGTGCTTACAAAAATCGATTATTTCACACGGTGGACAGAAGCAATAGCTTTAAAAGAAGCTAATGAGTCTTCTGTTTTGAGCTTTTATGAAGATATTGTTACTAGGTTTGGAGTTCCTGACTCCATCATTTCGGATAATTCCCTGGCTTTTGTTGGATTAAGGGTGAGTGATTGGGCTGTAAGAAATGGAATTCATTTGAATACCTCTTTAAATTATTACCCACAAGGTAATGGTTTGGATGAAAGCACAAACAAGAATCTGATCAGAATAATTAAAAGGATCATGAAGGATAACCAGTGAGCTTGGCACACTAAGCTGAAATCTGCACTGTGGGCAGATAGAATAACTCCAAAGAGATTAGTTGGAAATTCTCCATATGTGTTGGTTTATGGTAAGGAATCCAAACTACCTATATCTGTAGAGCTGCCTGCTCTTGATTTATTGCATTAGTTGGAAATGTTTGAGGAACAGGATCCCTTAGTAGTCAGATTTTCTTAGCTTATGGAGCTGGAAGAGATTAGGGACAAAGCCATGAAATCCTTGGAGTATCATCAACTCTAAACTAAAAGATTGTTTGATAAAAGAACTGATCGATTTTTCAGAGAAGGTGATGTTGTGTTGAAGTGGGATGAATTGAAAAGCAGGCCAGGTAAACATACAAAGTTTGACAACTTCTGGAGTGGCCTGTTTGTCATTACGGAATGCAAAGAACATAATGCATCTCAGTTATCAAAGATGGATGGAGAAATCTTGCCAATCCCAGTCAATGGGATTCACCTCAAATGCTATTTTGAGGTATGAATTATCATTGTACTTGTACATACTAGGTTAGGTTTTAGTTTTCAATAACGTGTTGTTGCACATTAGATTAGATGCAGTTTTCATTCCTTAAGTGCATTTTCAGCACAGTAGCAGTTTTCCTTCCGCTGTTTTATTTTGAATAAGCCAAGGTCCCATTTATATCTATCATTTGAGTTACAAAAGTTCTGGGTGAGTTTTCTAAAACATAAGTCTAGGTTCCCATTGACTTCGTGCCCAAGGATTGGTTTAGGCAACTGGCCAAAATGTTTAGCAGGCAAGCATGCAGCAGATGTCACCAAAAATGTTACCAGATTTTTATTTTATTCATTTTTTATTTTTATTTTTATTTATTTTTTATTTTTATTTTTTGCCTATGGCTCAATCAGGTAGAAGCTTTCTGCTAGAAAGAAGGAAAATGGTACATTTGTCTTAACCTTCTATGGTACATTTAGTTATACAAATGAAATAGATTTACAGGATTACAAGAATGCAAAAGTATTACATTCATACAAGAGAATGAGAATATAAGATATTTCACAATATTTTTGGAAATGTAATCTTTATTGAATGTAATTTGGTTCATGTGTCCCACATAATGAATCCGTGAGATTGACTTACTCATTTGATACAAATAGAAACCAAAATATGCATAAATGAGTAAATGCTGGAAAAAAATAAACATGCTAAAGGGTAACTAGTCATTGCTTGAATGATTGGTACTGCAATTGGATCTGCTCCTTTTTGTCTTGCCTTGCTCCTTATTGTTCCTTGGTTCCCAAGTGTCTGGTTGCCTGAATTGAGTAAAGAGATGGATTAGAACAATAATTTCTAAGCAATGAAGGGTTATGTTTTGAACATGCACACTTACCCATTCATACATATATTGATTCCTATGTGCATCAAATGTAAATACCTGTTATAAGTGTCCATGAAGGATAAAATAGAGGAACATTGCATCAAAGTACATATTTTTTCTAACTTGTTTGCTTCATGTTCAGCTACAGGTGCAATCATTTATCAGATTCAAAATGAATGGTGTGAATGTGGCTCCCACAAGGGTTGAGCCCAGCTCATTATGTATGCACAACATTTTGAGTATGCTTCAGTGCATTTAATGCAGATTATTATAACAATATTTGCTCATTGAATTAGTAAGTATTTCTAGTGCATGCAATGAGGAAGATTTTACAGTAGGCTTGCAGAAGATAGAGATAGGAATCCTTCTCATTGCATAGTAATCCAAGAAGAGGGGTGTTATCATTCACAAAAGTGAGTTGATAAGTTCATTGGTTATGGAATCACAATGAAACAATAAAGATCAGATATGGTGACAATCATAGAGATGAGAAGTTACTCAGCAAGATGAAGTAAAGTCCCCAACAAGTGACAGAAACATAGACGAATTAAGCTACAGTAACAGTCAGATCAAATAGTTTGACTCGATAGCAATATCATGAATCATGGGTCAATGAGTTTGACTCAAAATCTACACGGTTGAATCCTGATAGCAATATCATAATTTGACACGCTGTGGAAGAAACCTCCTACTTATCAATTGATGAGCTAAAGGGGCTCTATAATGAATGGTTCATAAGGCATAACACTTGTTGAAGGTTTTGCAAATGGGGTAGCAAGCTAAGTGGGCTTAACCTTGGGGGAAACTCTGTGGTTAAGCGCAATTGAGTTGGAGCAGTACTGGGATGGGTGACCTCCCAGGACGGACCAATGCTTCACCTCTGTGAGCATCACCGAGCTACAATGAGTGCTAAGTGGACCATTCATTATCATGAGAGATGGGTTCTTGTGAACCCTACTCATGAATCATGGGTCAATGAGTTTGACTCAAAAACTACACAGTTGAATCCTGATAGCAATATCATAATTTGACATGTTGTGGAAGAAACCTCCTACTTATCAGATCAAATAATGCAAGCAAAGATGTTCATGATATAGTACTCAGCTAAGAAATCAATGCATAAGCAGAGGCATGACACCTACCTTATAATTGTTGACCATTATTGCACCTTAGAATAGTTCCAATATATTTTCCAGTAATTTTATTTGGTGTTTGACTTTTGTATCCTCTAAGTAATAGTCCTTATGATTTAAGGAAGAGAGGGATGACAATTTTTACTAATCTGTAACATGGACAACATCAATCCCTGAACATTCATCACTTGCTTATGCCATAAATACAAGATATGAACATAACAAGGAGGCAGTTGCTATGGGTTCTCCTGCTTATCTGTCACAATCAAATTTATGAGTACAGTGAAAATGGTGCTACTGATTTTAACCTCAATAACATATAATTGTGCCATTTACCAGGATATAAGGAATTCATGAAGAGATCATTGAATCACATGGTTTCTTCTACCGAAAATGAAAAAATAAAGGAGCCCTCGAGTTTGCAAAAAAATCACAATAATGAAGTAAACAGTCAAAGATATTTCCAGAAGGCTTACACAGAAGTTTGTGGTTGTGGTTTATAGAGCTAAGAGGTGCCAAGAATCTTAAAGAATGCAATATTATAGGCCACACCAGAGGGTGTTTTTTCAACAAAAAAGAAGCATGGAGATTACAGATTGAAACCCAGAGCGGCCAGATAGAAACCAGCATTTGAAATCCATAGTTTGGTCGCGGCCCAAAATTCACCATTTGTTTACACAAATGTCTAAATCTACAGGCATATGTATAGAACTATAGAGAATAATTTTATTTCTGTATATATTGATAGAAGAGAACCCTTGCTCAGATGGGGATTCAAGATAAGCACAAAATGCATGGTAAATCGAGGAAATATTGAGTATCTACATCATTCTTTGAATGAAAGAACCTCCAAAAAGTTTAGAAATGTAAACCCTAAAATAAGGTAAGGATTCCATTGGAAAACAAAGTTAAAAGCAACCATTTTTCATCTTCAGGTAATAATGTAAAATGGAAAAGGAATGCTTACCTAGCTTTGGTTCTTTTTATTTTCCTAAAATTTCTATGTAAGATGCTCTCTGAAGCTTCAAATGTTAGCTTTCCATGGCACAGCCAAGCAAGAGAAATCACAGTGAGGAAAAAATAGATGAATGAGGAAAGAATAACTATAAGAGTTGTGGACATGAAGGGCCTGTAACAAAAAATCAAGCATAATGGAGATATTTTTCTGAAAATGATTTCAGAAACACTTACCAGAACCTGTTGAATCAACATAAATGTAAGTTGAATGCCTTTATATAGTTCAGAATACATCAGAAAAGCTTCTAAAAAAGTAGAGATCTTCCTCAGGTTTCCGTGGAGAGAGTTTCTTAGAAACCTTGGTGGCGTAGCTTCTTCAGGAAGCTTCTCAAGTGAGCAAAAGAAATGCATTCTTTTGTTTTAGGGTTCCTTTCCCTTTGATGCCGACAGTGACTAAGGCTTTTGCGTTTTGTTTTATTTTTGCAAGTATTAACATTTCCCCACGGGCTAAGGCTTAGGTCTTATGCCTTGTGATCAACTTGCATTCACCACATGAAGGGTCTTTAAGGCTTTATGTGATTTGTATTGTATTATTTCCCTTTATGGTCGGCCGGTTATGTTTTTGTAATCATTTTTACCTTTTGCAAGATGTATAATATTTCTCTAAGTAATAAATCACTTAGTAGAGATATTATATTGAATGCAGAAAGGTGAGGAATGGAAGTTTCCAATGTATGAAGGGGATATGATAATATGACCAAGTCATAAAATAGAGATGTGTTTGCATTGATGGCATGCTATTAACAAGGGGAAGTTGGGTTTTGTTGGCAAACATGTGGAGAGGAGATAGGGTAATTCATTGCACTTGTAGGGAATATTGGAGCATTTAGTTGCTTTTACTTGCTTTTGAGAGCATATAGGCATCATTTTATTATTCCTTCATGTTTTTTATGGTCATGCATGACCTTTTCAACTAATTTAAGCTCTTTTTTGAGGGGTTTTGAGGCCTAGATTTTAGGCATGTTGGTTGCATCCGACCCAAGGCCTTCTAGAGCTTTGTTTTGTGGAAGCAACTTAGAGATGGGTTACTTAGTCATTTTATGACTCATTTGTGAGTTAGTTCGGAGGATGTAGATAGAGACTTTTGTGATTAGATAGTCATTGGTCAGAATTTTTGCAAGCTTTTTGTGACTCTTGGGACATGGAATAAAGTGAATACCTTAGCTATTTATGGTGATCAACTCTTGCCTTTTTGTTCTACAGCTTAGTGTATGTTTTGATTGATCAAATTGTATGTGAAGATTATCTAATTTCCTTACAATTTTGAATCATGTGTCATACCTTCACTATGATTAGTGTGTTTATTCAGGTTATTGACTACGTTTACAAGATACAAACTTCTTTATAATTGTGAAGTCTTTCTTCCTTTTAATAGTTGTAGTATTTAACCTCTTAGTAAAGTACTTATGAATGAATACATTGTAACAAAATGAGTAACTTTAGCTTTAACCAGTTTTCAGTTGAGTGTAAAGTTTTGAGTTTCATTGTCCCTCATTAGTTTGGTGTATCATCTAGAATTTTTGTTTTCAGCATTTCATCTTTAGCAATCTTTCTCCCTTTTTCTCTTCAAAAAGTTAATAGTTTAGGTGATATTACCAACAAGGAAGCCAGACTTTCCCAGAGGTTTGTCTCATTCAAATTTCATATTTTAAAAAGAGCATTCCCATGTTACACTGGATTGTTGAATTCCATATTCAACAGGGTGCAAAATCCAAGTGTTAACAAGTACAAAAGGCACAACAGGATGTGCAAAAATCTCTAAAAATTATCACCAAAATGGCACTTTAACTTAGTATGTCTACAAAAAGAAATTGCATGCAAAAGATAATCAAAATGCCCAAATAGGACAAAAAGTTGGAAATATATGTAGAACAACCTAAAACAAGTCATCCCACCCAAACAAGAAGTTTTTAGGAGCTAAAAAATCCAAGTAATTCACCAGAATGTGAAACACAAATAATTGAATAAAATATACCTAGAGAAAATTTTGAAAAAGTGTATGGATGGTTATGAAGAGCTCTAAAAGACCGTCCC
The DNA here is from genome assembly GCA_007115665.2 of Sequoiadendron giganteum. Taxonomy (NCBI): domain Eukaryota; kingdom Viridiplantae; phylum Streptophyta; class Pinopsida; order Cupressales; family Cupressaceae; genus Sequoiadendron; species Sequoiadendron giganteum. Next base: position 333,323,286 of record CM021105.1, on the reverse strand, counting down.
AAAGCCATTGGAATTGTGACAAGTAGAGAAAATCGTGAAAATTTGTGAGCTTGGGAATGAAAAACACATCTGAATTTGATAGGTGATAAAATGTACCAACAAAAAAATTTGAGAAAAAACCAACACCATTGGATAGTGCTTAGAATCATATTTCTGGTGATATCTCATTTTCCCAATTTTGATAACTAAGCAAAAATTTATCACAATTTTCCCAATCTTGCTAAAATTGCAAAAAAGAAAAAGAAATATTGTTTAGCCCCATAAGGGCTAGGCATTGGTTGCCTAGATGACCATGGGGTGGCTATTTTCTATTTTTTTTTATTTTGACCTAGAAAAGAAACTAACTATGCTATGAATTAATCTAAATTAATAATTATAATGAATGATAATCCTTATAAAAGGATAAAAGAAAACCCCATATGATGATTTGATTAGATTGTGGCAAGTGTCCTAATCTCATACAATGAGACAACTTGTCATATATTTAGTCCAATTTAATAAATAAAAAAGAGCTCCTATGTTTAGCTTAAGGGCATAAGAATAAATTATCCTAATATTCAATTAAATATCAGTTAATTATTAGCTAATCCATGATTACTCTAACACCCCCTTAAGGAGTAATTAAAAACCCTAAAAATATCAATGCATAAAAACAAAATAATGAATGTTGGGTCCCAAAAAACAAGGCCTGATAAGTTACCCACGTACAAACAATCTAATCTCTCACAAATGGAAAAAAGGAGAAAGCCCCATGGAAAACTCCTCTCCAAAAGAGAGAAAGGTGAATGAAGGATTGAAAAGTCTCCAAAACAATGTCTCAAAAATAATAGGAACATGAACAACATTGCACAAGAAAAAATAAGTTGTAGACAACTATTGAATGATGATTGTTATAGTATTGAAATGAAGAACCTCCTCTAAAAAAAATGATGATCAAGATCAAGAAGACAAGAATCTACATGAGTGGCCCTAATGACACTACTCGAATCAGATGGAAAACAAATGGAAACATCTGAACTCAAAGATACAAATGGTACATGAATATGCATGAGTGACCCCAACGGAACTACTCAACATGTAAGATGTAAGTCAAAAATATAGGTACCAATAGTTTGAAGAACATTGACAAATGAAAATAGAAGGTCACCTTGTTGAATTCCAAATACAATTGAGAGGGGGTGAATAAGTTCTACTTAAAACTTCAAAACCCTCATACACATTCAGATCCACATTAACTCAATATACCCTTAATATGTTATGATGATTTAGCATGAAAGGAAAATAACATAGAATGAAAAAAATCAACACCATGCACAAAAGAACACCATATTTACATGGAAAACCCAATATGGGAAAAACCACGAAGGGGATTATAAGCTCGTGATATTTAAAGTAGTATCAACATCGAATATAAAGGGCTCACTTTTGGAAGACTCATTGTCCGAGAAAAGAAAGGCTCACTACCAAAGGCTCATTGCCAAAATAGAAAAATCTTAACTTTTAAGATAATTAAGAATGTTACACAAATAAATCCATCTCAATGCAATAGAGAAGTCCACCACAATACCTCCAACACCTTCATAGCATAACTGAAGAATTATAGACACATTCTGCTCACTGCATCCAACAATCTAACTGATGAAAGCTCATACCGCACTTCCCAAATTTGCACTCTAACATTCTGCAATTCACATTATTCACACCATACTTGTCTATCTTTGCATCCCTCAACACCTCAACTCATATTTATATCTTCTTCAACCTTGAAAACATTCTCAAAGGTCAAATATGCACCTCAATCATGCAAATTCAAATTAGGTTGGCACTAAAACACTTTTGTGGCAGATAGAAGTGAAAGCGGACAAAACCATTCCTTATCTGGGACCCAAATCTATAATACCACTCTACAACATGCTTCTACAAACAATAATCATCTACTGCAATTAGTGTAAACACCAAGTTCGATCGTTACCCACGTAAACACCATTAAAATTTTAAGTGCATGCTTCCTTTGATTCAACAACAACTCACAGACAACAAATATCACCTGAAAACAATCTATAATATTCCATAAGTACCCTAAAACCAATAAACTCCTTGGAAATAACTTTCAATTGAAGAATGTACACACCTAGTACATTCAGACAACTTTTTCGTACACTACAACTTGACAAACTGACTTCTAAAGCACCAAACCTCAAACAAATTTGACTAAAAAAAGATACCAACACTATGAACATGCCTTTAGATCTACAAGACTTGAAACCAAACTACAGAGGAACACATAGCATAAACATTTCTCCCAGACACCTCGGGGATACATTGTTCACACACTAGTGAACACAACTTCTTCTGCACAATGATCCAACACACCAAATTTTGAATAAAAAAACTTTGAACACCTCTGATCAACATATCTGAATTGTATATGTAGATCTTTAACCTAGAAAAAATGTGGAGTGACACCATAACACCACTCTTTAACCCAGAACACACTACAACTCATTGTTTCCTCTTTTTTATCATTTTTTTCTCAAAAGCACTTGGAAACCAAGCACCAAGAACAAATCCTCATCATCTCCATCACTTCCTCAACCATAGTCAGAAGCTTATTAAACCAATGCTAGAGGTTGACACCAGTAGCTTACTAATGACAACATAATGTAGCTAATCAAAGCATCATCAATGGGTGATCCCACAATACTGGTTTACAATTCCGTTGAGGAAGGAAAATTACAAAAATGCTCCCATGAAGAAAAAATGGTTTTTAGGGGTTCACACGAACTAAGGTGTTCGTATGGACCCAAAAAGGGGTTCATATGGACCCCCCTTTGAGTGAACCCTCTTTAATGATGGGACCCACTTTTTCGCATATTTTTTAAAATGAAGACAAAGGAAAATTCAAAAAAAAGGGGGTTCGCTCAAAGGGGGATCCATATAAACCCCCCTTCGAGCGAACCTGACCCAAAAAGGGGTTCGTATAGATCCCCCTTCGATCGAACCCTCTTTAATGATGGGATCCACTTTTTTGCACATTTTTTAAAATTAAGACAAAGGAAAATTCAAAAAAAGGGGAGTTCACTCAAAGGGGGGTCCATACAAATCCCCCATTTCCCCCCTTCCCCTCCTTTACTACCAAATCTCTACAAAAAATTATCTTTCGAAGCTCGGGTTGAGGATGAAAATGGAGGAGATTTCACAGACCCAACTGGATGATGGTAGTCCTTGGAACAAGTTATCCATCGAATAAAATTTTAATATGTTTTGGTTTTATTATGTTTTTTTTAATTTGATTAAACATAGGTTTTTCACCAAAAATCAAGCTCTTTGTCCTGCACATGTGGAAAAATAGAAGATTATCAATATATATATATATATCAGTGCACTAGATATTGATGTCCCTGATCACAAAAAAAATAAAAAATGAATTTTCATGCATACAAAAAAATTATGTTTTAGCCAGTAAATCATGTCTAAATTGTAACTGGTTTGACTTTGAAACTTAATTAAAAATATATATTTAATGAAATTCTATGAAACTGATTCCATACACTAGATATCGTAGTTATGAATCTAAATTCGAAAAAAATAGAATTTTATCCTTCATATAAAAAAAGTTATGTGTTAGCCAGTAGCGTCACTCTTTAAAAATGTTGTTTACTGTTAAAAACTAGTTTTTGAAGGAGACGGAAAAAGAAGTGCAATTTGATTCCAAAAATTTTAAAAATATATATTTAGAATCTACAAACAAAATGTCACAAATCACTAGTTTGCATCATCTTCAAATTCCTCATAGTTTAGCCGCTATAGGTGTTCGAAAGTGAAGATTTAGTTAAAAAAAATTAGTTCAATGTCCAATTTGGCCAAAAATTGTAAACCAGTATTGTGGGATCACTCCAATGCAACAACATAGACAGTACCAACAACTACACATATTCTTTAAACAGTCTTATTCTTATACAATTGACTCCAATGACAACATAAGCTTGTTGACATCAATGACAACACCGACTACCCATACTTGCAACAATCTCCCCCTTTGTCATTGATGGCAGCACATGATGTGAAAAACCATCATCAACAACAACAAACACAACTCTTCTCCATACCTATTTCCTTTTATCTTTTCTCATTATTCACTCTCCCCTTTCAACCTATCTTTTTCACATAATTCTCTCTCCCCCTTCATAACTTGTGCTTATTCACATGACTCTCTCTCCCACTTTGACATTAATGGAAAAGGACAACAGACTTGCATCATTTAAGTTTCTCCTTTGACATCAATCAACCTTCTAACAACTACCTTGGAACTAATTTTTCTTTATTGGTCAATAAACTCCCCCTTAGGAGCACACACCATACTGCACCAATCAACAACCACTACATAATGACAACATTTACTCCCCCTGACTGCAAAAACCAACAATGTCACTACCTACTCCCCCTAATAGGTAGCCACCAACATCAATCCAGACCAAAGAATGAGTCTTGAAATCCACTAGACTGATGCATCTCCTTATGCATCTAGTTCAAAGGAGAGGCAATAATCCCCAACTTCTCCGAGAGATACTCAAATGTATCCTTAGAAAGATCCTTAGTTAATATATCAGCAACCTCGTCCTTTGTAGGCACATACTCAATCTTTACTTTATTCTCTACAACGTTTTCTCTCAGAAAGTTATATTGGATTGAGATATATTTTTTCCTTGAATGCATTACCAAATTCTTTGAAATATTGATAGGACTTGTATTGTCACGGAAGATAGAAATTGGTTCATCATATACCACCCTAATATCCTTCAATGTTTTCCTCATCCATAACACTTGTGTGCAACAAGATTATGATGCAATGTATTCTACCTCTATAGTAGATAAAGATACTAAATCGTGTTTCTTACTTATCCATGACACCAATCTACATCCGAGAAAGAATGCACTACCACTTAAACTTTTCCTGGAATCCACACAGCCAGCCCCATCTGCATCTATTTAAGCACTCAAAGTAAAATCAATATCCTTTGGATACCATAAGCCATGATCTAGAGTTCCCTTCAAGTATTTGGATATCTTTTTCACTACTACAACATGTGACTCTCTAGGATCTTCTTAAAATCTATCCACAAGACAAACTACATGCATGATATCTGATCCACTAGCAATTAGATATAGTAGTCCACCAATCATTGATCTATACTTGTTTTGATCAGCCTTAGGAGATTCATCATCCTTTCTCAGCTTGCAACCAGTAACTATAGCAGTACACACCGGTTCTGAATCTTCCATTCCAAACTTCCTTAACATTTATTTGATGCACTTTGATTGTGAAATGAAAATACCTTTATGTATCTTATTTATTTTGTAATCCAAGGAAGAAATTCATCTCCCCAAACATACATTTCAAACTTTTTCTAAATTTCCTTTGCAAACTTCTTGCACATAGCTTCATTTCCTCCAAATATTATGTCATCAACATATACAACCAAAATCAATATTTTATCTTTTTCAGCTTTAAAGTAAAGATTGTTATTTGTGGTATCTTTATTGAATCCTTGTTGTATCAACTACTTATCCAACCTTGCATACCAAGCTCTAGGAGCTTGCTTCAATCCATATAATGCCTTCTTCAATCTGAAGACCATATCCAGTTTGTCTGATAACTAAAATCCTTCTGGTTTTTCTATGTATACCTCTTCTTCCAATTCTCGATTCAAGAAAGTAGACTTCACATCCATCTGATAAAATTTGGAATCATCATGTGCTACAAAAGCTAAAAACATCTTGATAGCTTCCATTCTTTCCACCAAAGTAAATGTCTCCTCAAAATCTATTCCTTCAACTTGTGAGTATCCCACACAAGCCTTTCCTTGTTTCTTACCACTTCTCTATTCTCATTTAGTTTGTTTCTAAATTCCCACTTGGTTCCAATTACATTTTTGTTTTTTGGTCTTGGGACAAGTTCCCAAGTCTGATTCTTCTTAATCTACAACAACTCTTCTTCGATAGCCTTGATCCAATATTCAAATTTGCATGCCTCAATCACTGTTTTAGGTTTAACTTTAGAAAGTAAACATATATTTACCTATTCTTCATCATCTTTCCTTCTTGTTAGTACACCTTTTATCTTATCTCCAATGATTTAATAGGCTTTGCTTCTAGTAGCATCTCAATATCTTATAGCATCTATAGGCTTTGCTTCTAGTAGAGTATCCAAGGAAGATACCTTCATCAGACATTGCATCAAACTTTCCTAAGTTATTCAACTCTTCTAATATAAAATTTTCTTCCAAACACTTTGAAGTACTTGACAGTAGGAATTCTTCCATACCATAGCTCATAGGGAGTCTTTGTGATGTTTTCTCTTGCTTGAACTCTGTTAAGTAAATAAACAATAGTATGAATTGCTTCTCTCCAGTAGACTTCCAATAGATTTGCATCTTTCATCATTGTCCTTACAACTTCTTGACCAGTCCTTTTCTTTCTTTCAACTACTTCATTTTGCTGAAGAGTTCTAGGGGAAAACAAGTGCCTCTTTATGGCATGATTCTCACAAAAGATGTTAAACTCATTGGAGGTGAACTCTCTACCTTTTTCAAACCTCAAACATTTGATTTTCATATCCATTTCATTCTTAACCATAACTTTAATTCTTTAAAGTTATTTAGGGCTTCTGATTTTTCTTTGAGAAAAGTAACCCATGTCATTCTAGAATAATCATCAATTAATCACATGAAATACCTATCACCTTGAAGATATCTTACTCTTGTAGGGCTACAAAGATCTATATTCACCAATTCTAATAATCCAGTAGTAGATTGTTCTTTGACTTTGAAGCTTCCTCTTGCTTGCTTTCCAATTTGACATTCTTTACAAACAACATTGATTTGCTTTGTAATCCTTGGCAGATCTCTCACGGCTTGAATCAAACTTATCCTTACTAGGTTATCAAAATTGATGCGACACATTCTTCTATGACATAGCCATATTTCATTAATTTGGGTCATAAAGCAATGACCATTAGCACCCTTAAGTTGATAAACATTTCCATCTGTCCTTCTTCCAACAACAATCACAGTTCTAGATCCTTTTCTGATTTCGCATCCATCATCTTGAAACATAAGATTGTATCCTTTGCTACACATTTGTCCAACACTCAAGAGGTTATGCCTTAAACCCTTAATATAATAGACATCCTCAGTATTATGCTTGCCATCAAAATGGATAGAAACTTTTCCACATATCTTAGTAGATGTATCATCACCAAATCTAGCACATCCTCCATCATACTTTTCAAGTTTAACAAACTTACTCTTATCACCAATCATATGATTAGAGAATCCACTATCAATGATCCAGTAGTTCTTCTCCTGTCTAGTATGAAACGAAGATACCAAAGTACCTTTAGTCATATCCTTTGTCTCTGGAGGGCTTTCCTTCCCACAACTCCTAGAATTAGCATCAACATATTCATCTTTTAAATCCATGAACAAGCATTCATCATCAGAAATACTTGCATCTTTTCTAACATAATAACCTTTCTTAATCATCTTACCCTTGTTCTCCTTGTTTTTGTTATTCCAAGCTCTGTTTGGACATCTTGAAGCATAGTGGCCTATTTTTCCACAACTAAAACATTTAAAAGGAAACTTACCATTTTACTTACCAGTACCCTTCTCCATTCTTCTTACAAAGTTAGCTTCTATGTCATCAAGATCCTCCTGATCTTATTCCTTGATCTCTTTTGATTTACCAGTCTTAAAAGCAGTCTCAACTTTTGCACCACTATTTGTTCCAAATTATCTCATCTCAAAAGTAGTTAAAGAACCATACAACTAATCTTTTTTATATTGATTCAAATTTGTGAATTCTTCAATAGTAGAAACTTTATGACTATAAGATTTAGGAAGAGTTCTGAGAATTTTCTTTACTAGTTCCGGTTCTTTGAGTTCACCACCAAAACCTCTTATGGAGCTGACAACTCCATCTACCCTCTACATATAGCTTGTAGCATTTTATTTTTCAGGCATCTGCAAGTTCTCAAACATGATCTTTAGATTCTGCATCTTAGCCTCTTTCACCTTATCATCTCCTTCATAAATGCTTTCTAACTTTTCCCAAAAAATTTAAGCAATTTTCAAACTCATAACTTTCACCAATTCAAAATTTGTAAGACTATTTAAGAGAGCATGCCTTGCTTTACCATTGTTTTCATAGGATTTGATCTCATTAGCAGTACTTGGACCATTTGTAGGTTCAGTGTAACCAGTCTTAACAGACTTCTACAAATCATATCCAAGATAAACCATAAAACTTTCCATCATTGTCTTCAAGAATTCATAACATGGTCCATCAAATATAGGAATATCTTTCTTGTGTGCCATCCCAGACTACCTCAAGTGGTTAAGCTTTCTTCCAAGGAACCTTTCTCTAATACTAATTTTGAATGCACAAGACAACTAAGAGGGGGGTGAATTAGTTGTACCTTAAAACTTCAAAACCCTCATACACATTCAGATCCACATTAATTCAATTTACCCTTAATTTGTTATGAGGATTTAGCATGAAAGGAAAATAATAGAGATTGAAAAAATCAACACCATGCACAAAAGATCACCAGATTTATGTGGAAAACCCAAGATGGAATAAACTACAGTGAGGATTATCTCATAATATAAAGTAGTATCAAAACCGAATACAAAGGGCTCACTATTGAAAGGCACACTACCCAAGAAAAGAAAGGCTCACTGCCAAAATAGAAAAGAATATAAAGAAGAATTTTACATAGAGAAATCCATCTGAATGCAATAGAGAAATCCACTACAATGTCTCCAACACCTTCACTGCATAACTAAAGAATTGTAGACACCTTTTGCTCACTCCATCCAATAATCTAACACATGAGAGCTCATACTGCACTTCCCAAATTTTCACTCTAACACTGTACAATTTGCATCATTCACATCATACTTGTCTATCTTTGTATCCCTCGACACCTCAAGTCATATTTATATCAACTTCAACCTTGAAAACATTCTCCAAGGTTGACTATGCACCTCAGTCATGCAAATTAAAATTAGGTCGGCACCAAAACACTTTCGTGGCATATAGAAGTGAAAGCGGACCACACCATTCCTTATCTATGACCCAAATATATAATACCACGATACAACACGCTTCTACAAACAATAATCATCCACTGCAATTAGTGTAAACACCAAGGTCATATGTTACCCATGTAAACACCATTAAAATTTTAAGTGCACAATTCCTTTGATTCAACAACTTGCAAACAACAAATATCACACGAAAACAATCTAGAATATTCCATAAGTACCCTAAAAACCAACAAACTATCACCTGAAGAATGCACACACCTAGTACAGTCAGACAACTCTGTCAGACACTACAACTTGAGAAACTGACTTCTGAAGCACCAAACCTCAAAAAAATTTGACTAAAGAAAGATACCAACACTATCAACACACCTTAAAATCTGTAAGATGTGAAACCAAGCTGCGAAGGAACGCGAAGCACAAATATTTCTCCCATACACCTCTATAATACACTATTCACACACTGGTGAACACAACTTCTACAAAATGATCCAACACACCAAATTCTAAATACAACACCTATGAACACCTCTGATCAATATATCTGAAATGCATAGGTAGATCTTCAACCTAGAAAAAATGTGGAGCAACACCAAAACACTACTCTTCAACCTAGAACACATTGCAATTCACAATTTCCTCTTTTTTATCAAATTTTCTCAAAAGCACTTAGAAACCAAATACCAGGAACACATCATCATCATCATCTCCATCATCCTCAACCATAGTCAAAATCTTATCAAGGTAACACTAGAGGTTGACACCAGTAGCTTACTAATGATAACATAATGTACCTAATCAAAGCATCATCAATGCAACAACATAGACACTACCAACAACTACACATATTATTTCAACAATATTCTTCTCATACAATTAACACCAATGAAAACACAAGATTGTTGAAATCAATGACAACACCAACTTCTCATACTTGCAACACACCTCTAGAAATAGGAATCCAAGAATGTCCATACAGTAAATTCTCCATCTCATTGAAATGCATGGGAAAATAGTTGTTGCATCCACCTAGTACATAGGAACAAGAAATAGATACATAGATCACTCCAAAAGAAAACCAAGGAAGCATTAGCACCAACAATAAAAACAGCTCTGCTTCTTGGTTTAAATGTGGATCCAAAATATGGAATCAAATGCATAAGAGTGCATGGTGATTCAAAACTTGTAGTGTCTCAGGTTAGAGGCATGTATGCTACAAAGAAAAGAAGATTAATAATGTACAGGAATGCAGTTTGGGATTTCATTAAATATTTGCATGCATTCAACATCACTTGGGTGGAAAGAAAAAGTAATTTGGTTGTTGATTCACTTTCTACACTAGATTCAAATTTGATGCTTTTACTGCTCCAAATCACTATAAGTATGATGTTGACATTCTAACTAGTCCCCAAATTCCTAATAACATATGTAATTGGCATGTCTTTAATGATAACCAATAGATTTATTAATTTTGAAATTTTATCAATTGTTTTGAGAACTAATAGATTGATTGGAAACCCATGGTGGAGAAATATGAAGAAGGTAAGGAAAATCTTTTTGGGAACGAAATCATCCAACTCATGAATAATACAATTCCTAGAGGTCGTGTTGCCTTAGAAAGGATGTTTGACCATGTTGACTACTATAAAACAACAATTAAGCCTATAAAGGAAGAAGACATAGAAGGTATAAATCCAGGAACTGAATTAACTCCTAAAATGATTTATATAAGTAAGAGTTTAAAACCAACAGAGAAGAAAATGTTGATTGCACTATTAAGAAAATATAAAAGTTGTGTTTCTTGGTCTTACTATAGAGTCAGTTCTAATGTCTTATAAACTTGGTGGCAATCACAATATTTAGGGGAAAACCTGGCTAGACAATCCACTTGACATTGAAAATACTTTCATTCAATTATCGACTAGGGCTAGTAGGCTTGTGATGGTACTAGCACTATATGTGCTTTCAAAGACCCGAGGTTACTTAAATTATCCTAGTGAAGGTATTATACTTACTAGAAAATCATAAAATTGCATAACAATAAAATAAGTAAAGCTAGTACTTTGGCTATGGGTACCTACAACATAGTCTGTGATTCGACTGTTGTTAATAGGTTAAATGTTGAAACTAACTAGAAGCTGGTAACCGAACCTATGCTACACTCTAGATTACTACAAGTTAAATGAATGTAATCATGAACATAACACAAAGTATTGATAACTTGATATGAGAATGTATCTTAATTTATTATGCAATTATGAAGTAACTACTAACATAAATAAAAATTGTAAATGTAGTGAAGGAGAGTACCTTGAGTGGCCCTTGCTCAGGTGGTCATCTTCACTAAACTAAACCAATCTAAATCCCCATATTCAACTTAGTCATATCAACTCAAGATCTTTCATTAAACATTCCAAAATATCACATGAAATCTTTCTCAAAGATTTTATTCAGAAAAACCATGTTTGAACAATCAACATGTCTATGTATTAACAACTGAAACTGAAAAGTGTTTGATAACCAAATCCACAGCTAAAAGATTAATCAACTGCCTATCCTAAAGACTCAACCACCGGCTATATACATGCACATGGTAGTTTATTTAGAACACAACTCTAAACTAAAATCATTAATTACAACTCCATAGATATCAAAGTGTAATTAAGATTTAGTTATCCTAACTACAACTAGAAAGAAATAAGAATCCAAATAGGATTAGAACTCTGCAATAACATAACTGAAACATGAAGCATAGAATCAATTATGTCAAAAGCTTATTAATAATAGGGTTCTCCTTCTTAAGTCATTTTTAATACTTGTTATATTAATAAAGTAGGGAAGTAAAGAATAATGAGTGGAGCAGAGCAGAGCAGTAGGGCTCGCATTATTGCATCGGATAGCAGCGTTGTGAACAAAACCGGAAAAATTGACGCCACTAAGTCATCAGCGACAAGCAGGCGGTGGGGAGATGAAGCAATCAAGGAGGATCACAAAGAATGGATAGGCCATTTACCCCAATGGGTTTACAAGGATGGGGAGTGGGTTGATAACTGTCACCCGTACTATCGCAGTGGGGCACTATCATTGGTTGGAAGCAATACAACCTGCTCCCGCCATGTTACCTCTAGGCCATCTTACAAAGGGAGCCAACAAGGAAAGAAAAATTCCAGTAATCAAGCCTGGAGGGCGAAGAACCCTAAGTTGTCCATCAAAAAAGCAAAGGAAGGAAGTCAGGATCGAAAATTTTCTGATACAACTAGGGCACAAAATGTAGGTAAGCGAGAAGGGGTTATTAATAGCGATAAAAAAGATGAAGTTTTAGAAATTGATGTTTCATAAGAGATTAAGCATGACACTGAAATACTAAAAGATTTCGCCTTCATCTGTCGTTTTATTGGGCAGCTTGCAAGTAGGGCAGAAATAAAAAATTGGATCCAAGAAAATTGGCAGTCAGAGGTACTATTAAGATTTCTACCTAAAGGTTTTTTCTTAATAGTTTTTGTTGATGAACAATCCAAGACAAGGATTACCGAGGGAGAGATGTGGTTTATGAACAAAAAACCTCTTTATATGCAGCCTTGGAACCACAACTTCAATCCTACCAAACTTCAACCATATGATCAACCAGTTTGGGTTAGGTTGTATAATCTTCTAGTTGAATACTGGACAACTGATTGCTTGGAAAAAATTGGCTGTTCCATCGGATCATTAATTGACATCGATATAGAAATAATGGAGGGAGACCTATACAAATATGCCCGGTTGAAAATCGTAGCAATTGACACAATCCCTCCACATGTATGTCTAATGTTTAATGTGGAGCGTTGGATTTAGGAGGTAGAGATTGAAGTACCAAGGAAATTTTGTGTAGCCTGCAGATCATGGAGCCACTTCACAAAGGAGTGCAGGAAAAAAGATAATGTGCGTAATCCAAATCGGTCCCAAAGAAGCTACAACACAGGAAATCCACTCTCCCAAGTAGCATCAGAAGGAAAGAAGAAGACCCCGGATACAACAATTGTAGTTAGGTCGCCTCCAAAAGATCAACTGCTTACTACTTCGGAAGCTATTAAAACAAGTGCTGCAGTCAACAAGGTAACACCAATTATCCATCAGGGTGTGCTAAACAACTTTGAGAAAATAGTGGAAACTCTCGGGGAAGTTTACCTCGATTCAGATACAAAAACACCAGATGAAGTAGACATAATAGAAGAGAGAGGGATTGTCCAAGAGGCTATCAAAATCCCTGATCTAGGAAAATTCGGTCCAGGTGGCTCCAATAGAGGCAGGAAATCTGCCAAACAGCTAAGGGAGGAAGAGGCGGTGGCTAGTAAGTATCCCGACATCACCAAGTTTTTGAGTACCAAGGGGGGTATCTCCTCCCTTGGGAAACAATGAGGATCACAACATGGAATTTCAGGGGCCTCAAGGACCTTGACAAGAGACACCTAGTAAGGTGTCAATTGCAAAAGAGTATGAGTAGTTTAGTAATGTTACAAGAAACAAAGTTAGCAGGCGAAGAATGTTAGAAATTCATCAAGTTTTGTAGGAATTGGGGGGGATTTTTTCAAGACTCTGTGGGATCAGCAGGGGGGGTAGGCCTACTTTGGAAAGAATCGGTAATCTCAGTCCAAATACTTTTTTCATCTACCTTTTGGCTGGTGGCAAAAGTCTATGACTTAGATCTAAATCTATAGTTTACTTTGATCAATGTGTATGGTCCAACAAAAAGAGAAGACAAGGCTTCTCTCTAGTATTCAATCTTAGAGTACATAGATACTATCTCAAAGGATAACCTGATAATAGGTGGCGACTTCAATGCAATTTTGGAACTCTCAGAAAAGAGTGGGGGAATTAGAAAAATTACTCAAACTATAGTGGATTTCAGAAGCTTCGTATCTAATACTAGATTGTTAGATTGCCCAATTGGAAATGACACATTCACATGGCATAATAGGCGTAAAGACTTTACAACAATAACAGAAAGACTGGACAGGTTCTTGGTCCCAGGAGTATGGCTAAATTCGGAGTTTTCAGTGACCACTAGCATCCTCCCTTTCATTGTTTCAGATGATTTCCCAGTGGAACTCTGTATCTCCAATGGGAACAAAGTTGAAAAAACCAGCTTTAAGTTCCAGAATATGTGGTGGCATGATTCCAACTTAGTCTCACTCCTAGAAAGCTGGTGGAAAGAGGCAAAGGTCAAAGGTTCATAAGTTTCAAAATAGTAAAAAAGCTACAAATAATCAAATATAAACTCAGAGAATGGAATAAGATAAAGTTCAAAAACATCTTTATAGAAAAAGCAATCATTGAATCAAAATTGGAAAATCTTAACGAATTTGTGATAAAATTCGTAATGGGAAACAAAGAATTCTTAAAGGAGAAAGAGTTGAAAGCAAAGATGGAGGATTTGTTAAAAAAAGAGGAGATTTACTGGCGGGATAAATCTCGTGAGGTTTGGCTAAAAGATGGCGACACAAATTCTAGATTCTTTCATGCTGATGTCTTAGCGAAGAGAGTTGCTAACAAGATTGAAGAAATTAAGACTCCAAAAGGGGATTGGGTGCATGGTGGACCTGCGGTTGGTAAAGGAGCAGTTGAATACTTCGCCAATCTACTTGGCGGCCAATGTCATCCAACACTCAGCAATGAACTTCTTGAGCATTTAGACAGACGGGTTAGTGAAGCTGACAATGACATGCTTTGCAGGAAAACCACAAAAGAAGAGGTTCACATCACTCTCTTTCAGCTCCACCCAGACAAAGCTCTTGGGCCGGATGGCTTCCCAGCAAGATTCTTCCAAAATTGTTGGAGTTTCATGGGGGAGGACCTTTGGAAATTGGTGGAATATTTTAGGAAATCTAAGAAGTTTGTAAAGGATATAAACAACTCTTCGATTGTCATTATCCCAAAAAAATCAGAATGCACATCTTTTAATGATTACAGACCGATCTCCCTGTGCAACACCCTGTATAAATTGGTGGCTAAATTACTGGCTAATAGACTAAAGGTAATCCTGGACAAAGTCATCTCAGTTGAACAAAATGGTTTTGTTTCAGGCAGGGACATAACTGACAACATTCTTCTCATTTCTAAGGTAGTTCATTCACTTAAAAAAAGCACACAACCAAGTATGATTATCAAGCTGGACGTTAGCAAGGCTTATGATAAGGTTCAATGGGCCTTTCTATTGAATGTCATGAGGAAAATGGGCTTTAATGACAGTGGTGCACCCTAATGTTGCATTGTATATCTACAGTTCATTTCTCAATCTTTGTCAATGGTTCACTCCATGGTTTCTTCCAATCGACGAATGGCCTTAGACAAGGGGATCCACTATCTCCCTTTCTGTTTGTCATTATGGTTGAGTCCCTAACAGTGCGATAAAGCAAAGTTGCTAAAGGAAGGAGTGGTGTGGGGTAAAGGTGGTGCCAACCTTAGCACCCATTACCCACTCCCAATTTACCGATGACACCAATCTCTTTGGAGAGGCAAGTTTAAAAGAGGCCAGTGGCATTAAACGTCTCTTGACTAACTATGAAAGCCAGTCAGGGCAAAAAATGAATAAAGAGAAATCAAACATCTATTTCTTTAACACGAGGGCTCGGCTTCAAAACGCAATTTCGGCCTTGACTGTAAAATTGGTAAACTACCGGCAAAATTTCTTGGTATCCAAATCTCTGCTGGGGCTAGTAAAGCAAAGCATTGGAGCGAGGTGGTGGAAAGATGCCAAAGTAGAGCAATGTCTTGGAAAAATAAATGGTTGACACTAGCCGGAAGAATTATTATGTCCAAAGTTGTCCTTGTTGCCATTCCAATCTATCTCATGTCAAGTATGGAGGTACCTGGAAAAACATAATCTGACTTGGAATTTTTTTTGAAAAAGTTCCTTTGGGAAGGTTCAAAAAGCGAAAAAAAAGATACCCCTTATAGGTTGGGATAAGGCATGTAAACCAAAAGAAGGTGGTGGAGCAGGGCTCCACAAAATCAAGCGGCAAAACACTACACTGGGGGCAAAGCTCTCATGGAAAATGTTTAAAAACCCTGAGAAACCATGGTGCCAGATCATGCAAAACAAATATCTAGATAATACAGATAGCACCAGGGTACTCATGACTTCAAATCCGTTAGGAGGCTCGGCGACATGGAAATTCATCTTGAAATGCAGGCCTCTCATCACCAGTCACATATCTTGGAGAATTGGCAACGGGAGGAAGGCACTCTTTTGGTCAGACTCATGGAATGGTTACCAAAGCCTGGAGTCTCTCTTTGATCTGGGCCAACATGTAGAAAGGATGCAATCTGAGTTGGGGTCAAAAGTAGCAGACTATATCCAATTGAACAGTGAACCTTTGGAAGGTCAGAACACGTGGATCAATCTAGATTCTTTCCCACTACATCATGTACTGGTAACTAAGATTGCAGCGGAGGTCAACAGTAGGAGGATTCACCTCGGCAATGATGAGGATTCCATCATTTGGTGTGGAGAAAAATCAGGGAACTATTCAGCCAAAATTGGTTACAAATTATAGTTGGATCAAGAAAACAATAAACCTTGGATGTCAATATTGTGCTGGAAACATGAAGTGCTACCCAAGGCTGGCGCTTTCTTATGGGTTGCAGCTCATCATCGATGCATGACAGGTTTAAGAATGCAAAGAATTGGCTTCAATGGTCCAACAAGATGTATAATGTGCAAAAGAGCTGAGGAAACGGGCGACCATCTTTTTATCTCATGCCTAGTGGCTGCTACCTATTGGAATTGGTTACAAGTGGCACTCAATTTCCCTAGTCCAAGGTAGAATAGTTTGGTGGAATTCCTTACCAGCTGGCCTAGCATCAATCGGAAGGGGTTTTGGCAAGGGATTTGGACGCTATCCCCTTCCATGGTCATTTGGCATATATGGAAAGAAAGGAATTGACAAATTTTCAAAGAAGAAGCTCTAAACCATTCACAACTAATTGCAAAAATCCAAGACGCAATCATTGAAATAGCTAACAATTGAATCTCTATTGGCTCTAAGGCTATCTTTTCTAGATGGGATGAGGCAATCAAGCAGACTTGGAAGGACCTCAAAATCCCTTTAGTTGGAGCTAGGGGAGTAGTTAAGGTTGACCGAAGCAAAATTCATTGGGAATAGCCGAAAGGCTAAAATGGAAGCTAAACTTTGACGGCGCTGCTAAAGGCAACTCGGGGCAAGCTAGGGTTGGTTGTATTATTAGAGATGGAAATGGCATGTGTGTTTGGGCGGCTTTGAAATCCCTTGGTATAAGGTCAAACAACATTGCAGAAATGGAGGCGCTCTAGCTGGGTCTAAGCGTTTGCCTACAATAGAGATTCGATACGGTTGAGATCAAAGGTGACTCATTGCTATGCATACAAGCTATCACCTCAGGATAGTCCCAAAATTGGAGAATTGAGGAATGGATTCCGACCATAGAAAAGCTTCTAGACAAATTTTCAGACTATACACTATCCCATGCCTACAAAGAGGCAAATAAAGCGGTCGAATTCTTGGCAAATTGGGGCACATTCCAAAAAGAAAAAGTCATCTCGCACCTGGGTACAGAGTGTTGGGCTGGGTTGCAGGAAGTACTGTCAAACGATCAAGTAGAAGTCCCAAATTGACAGAATGGAGGTGGATCTCTCAGGGCTGACAAGATGGTTTTTCACGGGCCAGTCTCTGAACCATATTCGGCGTTGCTACCTTGATCACCGTCAAGGCCCGTGAACTCACACAGGACATGGCGAAAAGGCTATAAATTTTGAATCGGCGGAACATCTTGGGCATACGACGAAGTTCTACTTACAGTGATGGTTCACCATTTTGGTCTGAGTTGTTTGTGCACCGAGGAAAGTTTGGAGAACCAATGCGCAAGGCTCTTTTCCATCCAAGATCCGACATGCAGAGTCGTGCTGGTTCAGTTCGTGCGGAAGTCAATAGGGGACCAAGGGCATTGGTGCGATGGAAAAATTTATGAGACAGTTATCAGTGCCCTAGTGGACATAGCTGGTGGCTCGGCTTGTACGGTGGAAATGCTGCAGGGTCGGATCCCGCGTCTGTATGCCCAAACCGTTGCCAGTGCCACGATGGAGCTAAACGACGAAGCTCTGGTTAGTTACTTAAGCTTCTACTTCAACTTGGTTCATCTCCCAGACCAGAGCGCGGGCTACGACAATGATAACTTACTGAACGAAGTGTGGGAAATCTTCAGGAGTGGGGTCATTAACAACAATCTGGGAGCATTCACCAGATTCATGCACAATGGTCGCGGGTGGCTGAGCGATCAAAGTCTCGATCGGCTAATCCAGCTTGGTTGCTGCCTTGCAGTGTTATTTCAGTTTTTGGCAGTCTAAATTGTCACCACTGGGAGCAGTGGGGTGGTTACCAAGGGCCTACTATAGTATACCCAGGTATTATCAACTAGGTTATGTTCCTGCATTGTTGGAGTCAGTCTGTCAAAATTTTGTGTAAACAAGAAGTTGTATCTGGGCGCTACCCCCTTTCTTGGTAGTACTTATCTATATAAAAAAAAAATAGGGTTCTCCTTCTTCAATGCCTTTATTAATTGTCATAATGATAAATGATTGTCTTCATCATGTGTCTCCATGTTGTAGTTATTGTGCTCAGTGTATTCAGGAACATCCCCTATTTCGTTGTCCAGGAACTCCTTTGATTGTGGGTTGCATTATGTGGCTATTGCGGGCTATAGTGTCTTTATCGGCTGCAAGGGTTTAGTTCACAAAACACACACACAATACTAAGTACCATGATTAAACACATATATTAATCATAATTCATACATATTCACATATAAATTATGCAACACCATCATATCATAATTGCATTTCCATATACTTTAATCAAGTTCAAGGTCTGCATAATAAGCATAAAAGATGGCATACTATAGGAATAATTGTCTTAGGAATGTCTTATAAGTAGCATAAAGATAACAAAAAACTAGCTAATAAATGGGCTCATCACTTATGATGAATTGAAGTCTTATAGGCAAGATTTGTTTTAGCATGTTATTTCATTGGAACCTGATGCAAAGCCATTCATAAAGAAGCATTTTCCTATCAACCCTACTCTTTCCCCTCAAATGAAAAGAAATTGATAAAGTTGAATGGAGGAGGTATCATTACACCAATTAGACACTTTGAATGAGTGTTTAAACTTGTTCTGATAAGAAATAATAATGGAGACATTAGATTGTGAGTAGATTTTAAAATAAATCAACATCACATCCCTCAAGGACAACTATCCATTTCCCAGTATGGATCATTTTTTGTAGTGACTAACAGGTTAAAAGTTGATGTCCATGATGGATGGCTTCTCAAGTTACAATCAGGTTATGGTCAAGGATTTTGAGCAACATAAGACAACCTTCACCACCCCAATGGGAAAATTTGTTTATGTTAGAATGTCATTTGGTTGAAGAATGTTGGAGCTACTTTTCAAAGGGTCGTGGATGTTATATTTTCATGTCTAATAGATAAAATAATGGATGTCTACTAATAGGATTTGACTACCTACTCCAAGGATTGAAATTATCATTGCAAACACTTGGAGAAATAGTCTTCCAAAGGTGCTTGGAGTATGGAATATCCTTGAATCCCAAGAAGTGTATTTTTGGTGTAGAAGAGGGCAATCTCCTTGGGCACATTGTGTCTAAGGGGTAAGGATTGATCTAGAATGTGTCAAAGCTATTGACCTCATCCCACAACCCAAAAAAGTGAAGGTAGTCCAATCTTGTTTTGGGAAAATAAACTTTGTTTGAAGGTTTGTCCTCGATTTCATTGAGAAAATAAAGACTATCTCTAAAGTGTTAAATAAGGGGTGATCCTATAGTTGGGATAAGGAATCAATTGATTCCTTCTTGGAAATAAAAGATGCACTTAAGAGAGTACCAATGCTGGAAATCCAAACTATTCTAAACATTTTTAATTGTTTTCTTTTGCATCCTTTCACACTATTGCTAGTGTT
The DNA here is from genome assembly GCA_007115665.2 of Sequoiadendron giganteum. Taxonomy (NCBI): domain Eukaryota; kingdom Viridiplantae; phylum Streptophyta; class Pinopsida; order Cupressales; family Cupressaceae; genus Sequoiadendron; species Sequoiadendron giganteum. Next base: position 333,303,185 of record CM021105.1, on the reverse strand, counting down.
TTACAATAGAAAAATGAAGATAGAACAAAAAGCCACTAGATCTCTTCAACAAATCACTAAGAGATGTTGAATTGAATTGTTCAATGATGGAAAAGAAATCCTATTCTCTTGCTAAGGCTGTAAATAATCTCATACCTTATCTTATAGGGGCCAAAATCACTACTTTTATGCCACATACAATTATCAAAAAATTATACAATAGGAGGCATCAATAAAAATATGTAGATGGATCAAAAAGATCCAAGAGTATGGTGGGTTTACCACATACAACTATTAAAAAAAATTGTACAATAATCAAGAAAAAAGTGTAGATGGACCAACAAGACCCAAGAGTATGACATGGAGGTGTAGACTACAAAGTTGGCGAGCTCAAGTCCTAGAAAGGTTGATGGCTAAGATAAATTTTGCTACAACCGAAGTAAATCAAGTAAAATTGCACCTAACTACTATCTCATTTAAATTCAAGGAATGTCTTTGGCATGAGGACATAATATTTTATTTAGAGAACTTGAACTGTCCTCTTGAGTTGAATGGTAAGCAAAAGAGGACTCTAAAACTTGAAGATCAGAGGTATATATTATTGGAAGGAAAGTTGATGTAGAGAAACCTAGATGGTGTACTCTTAAGGTGTCTAAATGAAGAGTAGTCAATAAGAGTTATTGAAGAAAGTCATCATAGATTATGTGGTGGAAATTACATGTCAAAGAAAACCTCTCATAAAATTGTGAGAAGTGGGTATTGGTGGCCTACATTATTTAGGGATGTGACTAAATTTTTTAAGTGTGATGTTTTCCAAAGGTTTTTAGGTAAGATGAGATTTGTAGGTTCTCTTCCCCTTACAACCATTTTAGTAGAGGCTCTATTCTAGCTGTGGGGTATTGACTTCATAGGGGAAATAGCAGAAAAATCCAACAATGGATACAAGTGGATATTAGTGGCCACTGATATTTTACCAAATGGGTGGAGGCAATCCCTACAAGGAATGCAACCTCAAAGGTGGTGACTAAATCTATGTTAAAAAACATAGTGCCCAGATTTGGTGCACCATCTTGAATGTTTGCTAATAATGTAATGTGTTTTCGATCCAAGGACTTCGTTAAAATATGTTCACAATATGGGATCTCTTTAACGCATTATTCACCTTATCATCCACAAGGAATTGAACAAGCTAAATCAAGCAACAAGAGCATCAACAAAAAACCTAGGATGCTAACAAGAAAAGGTGGGATGATAAGTTAAAGTTTGTTGTTTGGGCAGATAGAATCACATACAAGAAGGTTTTTGGGAAGAGTCCATTTGAACTAGTGTATGGTATTGAGGCCAAATTGCCAATAAACCTTGAATTGCTACTGTATAAGCTATTGCAACAAATTGAGGGGGAAGATGAAAGTCTACTTTCTCAAAGAATATATGAACGAAGTGAATTGGAAGAAATGAGAAGGGTTGCCCATGAAAGGAATCTAATGAAACAACACAAAATGAAGTATCTCTTTGATAAGAGGACTATCAAAAGGGAGTTCTATATTAGGGATATGGTTCAGAATACAATGACAAACATGGAAAGTTTGATGCCTTGTGGGTTGGGCCTTACCAAATCAATGAAGGATGTGGTCAAGGAAGTTTTTAAGTTAGAATTTTGGATGGAGCTTACTTGGAGCTACTAGTTCATGGTCAACACCTAAAGCATTATTTCTCTCAAGGGGTAAGGTTTTGGGAACTTTTGTAACATAGCTTATTTTGATTAATTTTTCCCTTGTACATATGTTTGTCTAAGAGTCGGTCCCATCTTGTTGTATCTTTTTTGTTCTTTCTGGAGATCTAAATCCTCACTTTTCCTACAAGAGGCACGTGTCCCCAATAAGAACCAATGTTGGTACCTCAAAATTTTTGAGTCTTATGCCTTATCCAAAGTTGCCCAAAACTATAACTGATTTGAGATATCTGATAGGGATGATTTTTCTTTGTACCAATGGATGGAACATGAAAAATTAGGTGGAAATTTGCTAAGAGGAAAAATTTATGCCCATGCAGACTTTTGTCTTCCATCTGGATGAACCCATTTTTCCTACAATAATACAATTCAATTTTTTCTTGCGCATTCATCCATTTGGATCAATTTTTTTTGAAACAAGTTTCCATAAAAATGACTAAGTGTTAGTTTTACAAGATTAAATGGGTCAATTGAACTTCATTTTCATGTTCTTCATTTAGTTCACATCAATGCGGGTCAGATGTGTCCATCTGCACTTGCAGGTTTCTCTATTTGAACTAAACTTATGTGCACTTGCAAGCGGAATTTCTATTATGATTGGATGGAGAGTAAATTCTTGTGTATTCACTTGGTATCCACAAACCTTTTCAACAGGTTCTCTAGTTCGTGAAACTGCCAATCCATCGAAATACGCTTGGTCTTGGCTTGAAAGCTTAGCGTCTTGCCAAAGGAAGAAAGTATACACTCAATTTCTCAGTTCACAAATCTACTAGTTTGCCAAAAATCATCTTGGTCGAAATCGGATTTTGTCGAAGAGCAATGTTAAGAAGGGAGAAGATCTTTTTCATAGCTAATTTTGGCATCTTTCTTGGTTCACAAACCTGCTGGTTTGTTGAAAGGTAAGTTCATTGAAAGGATAGTTTTTTGAGCACCAACTTTGCTAAGAGGTAAGTTTTCTGATTTGAAAGAAAGATGAAATGCAAAAGGTTTAAAGATTTTTCCAATGGGAAGGCTTGCCAAAATCAAGGTTGGTCAAAAGTTGTTATGGTGAACATGCAGATTGAACTTCTGTACGGGGCAGATAACGAGCCTTCTCCAGTGCGGTGGTAGGTTCACTTGCCAACTACTTTTCTTGTGTAAGGAAAATAAGAATAAATTGTTTTGTAGAGGGTTTAAGTTGATCAAAAGGGCATTGCGAGGATTCAAATTTGCACTAGACATGGATCTAAAGCAAGATTGACCCATTGAGGGACGAAATCCCACAGGTCCATATAAGATGTTTTTTTGGTCAAATTTTATGGCAATTAAATATGTGATTTGCTTCATGAGCATGTTTTTCATGGTACATCTACGAAGTGTTCATTTCCACAAGTGGATGGGGTCGGAATCTTACAATAGACAAAGGTCATTGAAAACAAGTTTTATCTATCCTCAAAAACTCCCAACCACTTCTACAACTCTCTGAGCTCAATTTGGGCACCTTCCTTGAGGGAATTTAAGACATTTTGGTGTTGGATATGTTGAAGTATGTGGTGTCCATACCACATTTATTATTTTAAAACCCCTTTTCCTAACAAAGTGCACTTCCTAGACCCATGTTCAATGGATTTCTAGAGCATTTATGTTGTTTCCTTGCACTCAACTATGTTGATCATTCATTACAGGTAAAGGGTGTTGATCAAATAATGTTTTCCCACACACTTTTTAGACATATTGGATTTGTAGAAGACATATGTCATTTAGACACTGGATGTAGCTAGGGTTTTCTAGTTGGGTCGACTGTCTAACATTCTCCCGATAGCTTGGTTGTGGGTTCTATATGTCTTAGCTTTATTTTTAGATAAAGATGTGAGGATGAGGAGGAGAGGATAATAGTTTTTAAAAAGAAAGAAGTTGTTGCAAAGTCATCAACAAAAGAAAATGCTTGCATGAAGCCATAGGGTTTCAACTTTCATTTATGGGTATAGTTATTTTTACATTGTAATGAGTTGGGTTCTTTCTCAAGCCTATGCTAACATGTGTAACCTTTAAATTTTGCTCTGCTAATGATATAATCAACCTTAGTTGAGTGTATCCTTGTGTATGTTTAATTACATTTATGAATGTATTGATTAGTTTTTTGCCAGATGTTTGTAAAATCCTCGCAAAGCCTTTGCATGGTATCTTTTCAACATAATAAGGAAATGTATTAGTGTTCCTAAGGATTACTAAGTAGACTCCCTTAATATTTTGTTTCCATTTATTGTTTTTGAATGTGCATATGGAACCTAGCTTACCTGTAGATTTAGAACAATAGAGTCTTTTTATAATGTCTTGGTGAGGAAATCACCTTAGTTTTTGTTGTCATATGTTTGATTGAATCCAGTTACTCTATTGCCCAATGGATGAAGGCACCAGTCTATAACTGGTTTTCTTCCCATAGTCCTCAACACACCCTAAATCACATCAATTTCAAACACCTTTCAATTTTATGTTTCTAAGTGTTTTGTTACCATGACTGAAAGTGTATAAAATTTAAGGGGTTATCATATAGTCCACTTTCAAACACTTGTATAGCAGGCTATTTGTTGAATAGATGCTCAACCTCATATCTTCAAACAAGCACATAGGTATATAGTGACACTGGTATAGGATACATTGTGCAGTGGGTATTGTTTGATGTGAAGTAATCACTTAGTCTATCAACCATTCATTTAATAGTTTAGGGAAAACCCCCTTGGTTTTACAGACGCAAAAGTGAAGGAGGTCTTACCCACCTCAACTATTAGTCCTTAGCTATTGAACGTGAAGAAAGGTGTGTGGTGATTTTCCTATGTCTTGACACCTGTGGCACTTGGAAAATTATTAACCTATGGGATTTCAGGTTTGTAGCTCAGATCACCAACAAAACCAATAAGAAGAGGGTACTAGATATAAATCAAGGAGTGTCATTTCAATAGCATGAAAGCCATGTAGAATGTTGATTAATGTTTATGTCTATGGTAGGAGTACCTAATGACATTCATTGATCTCAATGGGTTAGGACATGTCCTTTAAAACTCAAAGCATGATGTAGTTAATCTTGTTTATGTGCGTACTCCAATTATCCCCCAATTTTTTTATGATTTAAACTTGTTTAAACTCACTTGGCTCTATCTATGAGTTCCTTTTTAAACTTGGACAAGTGGTAGTAGGTCACTCCTTCATTGTTCTAAATCTCATTCCTAAGTGCCCTACATTCCAAAATATAATTTGATCATGGCATAAAAATCAATGTGAAAAGTCATGGCATTTGGTTTAATGATGCACAATCACAAACCAATCATGAGACTACACATGCCACAACAAAAACAAGCTCGAATCGTGTGAAACTAAATTTTATTTCTCAAAAATTTGAAATTTGATGAAGGTTATCATCTCCACCATTAATGGATTCTTTGAAATGTTCAAATTTTTAATTTTTAAAATTCATAAAATTGTTTAAAACAAGCATACCTTTAGAAGCAAAAAAGTCACAACTATGCTTTTTAAATCACAAATTCTAGGGAAATCTGGTCATAACTAGATGTATTTTATATTTTTCAAAAATAATTAAATACTTAGACTAAAAATTAAATCTTCAACTAAACATACAAATTCATTATTTAAATTAATCCTATATAATAAAATCATATACAAAATCTATTATGAAGATGAAAAATGAAGAATTTCATTTTCAAATAAACAAAAAAATAAAAAATCTTTCAAAAGAAACTACAAAGAATGAAGAAATCTCTTCTTGAAAGGCAAAACACACCACAAACAATTTTTTCTAACTTTCAAACAATTCCAAACTTCAAGAAAAACCAAAATGTATTCTTCCACGAAGAGGGGGAGGTTTTTCCAACAAAATGTAATGATTTTTAAAACTCCTTTCTTTTATGTTTTGTCTACAATTTCCTAAACTCCTTTTTACATTTTTCTTTCTTTCCCATTTGAACTAGACATTTCCAAAAGTGACTTTTTGCAAGAGATATTTTAAAAGGGATATTTCCCACGCAATTGTTTCAATAAAGTTATTATAATTCAAACTAACAATTAATATTTTTTTATTAACCTTTGCATATACATTAAAATTGTAATTATCTAATATATTATAAGTTTTGTATGAATTAAACTCATTTTTTTTGTTTTTATATGAAATAGAATAATGCACATGATCTTTTTAAGGCATATTTTATTATTTTTTCAATTCAAAGTATATTAAATATTCCTCAACACAACAAACATGTATTTTAAAAATAATTTAAATGCAATGTAACGAGTAAAATAAACACACCTAAATGACTCATTCACTTTACAAGTTTAATGACAACAAAGATTCTAAAATTTCCATCAATTTGGATACAAGTTTCACAATGATTCACAAGACTCATCTCATAATTCAAATCGAGTGAGATAGTGAAACAAACAATCTTACCCACATTAGCCATCTCTAATAAACCATTGTTTGATAAATCACATGATGGAGTGAAACATCAAGCATACCTACACCATATAAGGATAACCAAAACATAGCATAAAACACCCAACATGATATAATATCAATGAAATAACATCAAATCATCTCATCCAACTAAGAATCATCTACGACTAGCATGACCTAGATACAAAGATGTAGAAATTAACAGTAATCTAAAATGTAAAAGCAAATAAATAATCAACACATAATATATATAGTGAAAATAGTGAAGCTAAAACATTGTCAATGTAAAAGCATGACATATGCATCCCATAATATATAGTTAAAAACTAGATGCCAATACAAAATCGTATTGACAAAGTACATTGTTGACAATACAAAACATCATCAATAAGTATAATAGTAGGGCCAAAAAAAAATCAAATAGGCATACAAGACACATACGCCTTAGGCATTATAATAGAACTTGTAGATCCTACAATGTCATTTGCAACTCCTAAAATCCTCCTCCATTGTGGCATTAACTTGCAAATTTGGCATGAGTGGCAATGCTTGCACCTCATTCCAAATTTCTTAATATAGACTCCCTTACATTTTTTAGATGCCAACAAATTTCAAACCAATGCATAGAAGATGAACTTAGTAATCAAAAACCTTCATAATCCAACCCATATCCAAATTGTGATGAATTTTCCACTTTTTACCAAGAGGCATTTGCACAATGGTCATGGTCCATTTGTTGTAGTCATGGATTATTTACCACAATCAATGATATGTTTTCTATGGTGAATGATACTTCTTGTGCTTATGGAAAGCAACAAAAAAAAATGAAAAAAAAACTTGAAAACCACTTTGTTTTAATGCCTCCACATGTCCTCAATCTCCCCTAGGATACTCTAGATCATCCCAAGTGACAAAAAAAACTTGGATCAATCCAAAATTTTACATAAACCTCAGTGTAATAACATTAAAAAAAAATGATCTTAAATATGTAGTAAGTCCAAAACAAATTTAAATAAATTTTATACACCAATATACATAAGACCACATAGTAACATGCTTCAGCAGCTTATACAATATCTTAAATATGTCCTAGATTTCATTCATCGTGCTTCGCCCAAAGTGTCATATATTTTTCATAATTCCTTATTCTCCCACATTTTGTATGATTCGCTCTTATCTCCCAACATTTTATATAGCCTCCTTACGTTTTTTTGGTGTTGTATTTTCCTTCTTTTCATTCATAATAATTCGTAATCACTCGTAATAAGTCTTTTCCTACAATTGTACCTCTTCTTTTATATAGCTTATTTAGTCATATTATGGTGTATATAAAAGCTCTTTGACTACTGAAACTATCAAATCCCAATGTCTACATGAAGCTAACCTTACCGGCTCTCTCCTTGATTATTTGCGGATGAACAACTGACCTTCCGATCAGAAATTGAACCCATTTTCAGATTTAAAAAATTGTTATACATCTGTGTACAAGACCCCATCGTGCATGCATAATAGAAGAACTAGGGATCTTATAAACAATTTGTGCTTGTTGATGGGAAAATCTGTTCGTCTGGGAGATCTTAGCTCTCTGATTTCCTTAAGCTTGCTTCAATTTGCAAAAGTATCATAGCCTAAGAGACTTCGTAAGGATCATTCACGTCATCTCACTTCGGGTTTTTTAGGTCATATTGCATTTTGACAATGTTTTCCCACCCACCATACCGGGTTGTAGTGCTCTTGGTTGTTATGCCATACCTTCCATGTTTGCTTCTGATATGGGACGACCGACAGATTGGGGTCACCAATTGTCCCCGATGGGGTCTATTAAAGCATCAACTAAAGTGTCTTTACATACATTTAGGTAAAGAAAAACTAACGAAAAGCTGTAAACAATTGTTTCAATATTTTTTATTAGTGCCTTGAGCAAGCAGAAAGTTGTAATAGTTCGTATGATGCCCACATGACTCAGATTTTGATTGCAACAGCTGGAATTGCATGTATATTACTCAAAAGTTAAGATGAATAGTATATGGCAATTATTTTGAGATTATACTAGTGCGTCGGACAAGACTTCTGCCCCTGTTATGGTATAAGATTCTGTATTTTGTTGATTAGAATAATCTCAAGGACTAGAGCAAAAAGTTAGATTCCTTGTTCTTTACGATCCATTAGAAAAATGCTGAAAACTTATTAAAATCAGCTGTGCATACTTTCTAATTCACCATAATGTGTGCATTACAACTAAATCACTTTAATATTTGAACCAAAAAAGACAGAAAAATTATCTGAATTTCAAGGACATACATTGCATAACCATTAAATTCTGATTCTATTATTCATGAGCTACCTGCAACATAAACAATAATTGCTTTAGAAAACACTACAAAACATTTTGAAGGGCAGGTTGAATTTCCTGTCAATATTTGAACTTTAGGTGCCAATAACACAGAAATAAACTAACTCTGTTGAGTGTACAAATCTTGATATGCTCATCTCGAACAATCACGATATTGGGTGCAAATTAGCCAAAACAGCCTAAAATGATAAACCAATTCTCAGTTAAATGACATTTTATCAGATGTCAGTGGTACATGAGAAAAAGGACTCAATTATCCCAGAAGGCATTTGTGAAATCTCAATAAATTTACTCAAAAAATAATGTTAACTGTCTCATTACAGTTCATTTGCAGCAGCTTGTATGTAATCACACTTTTGTTGCTAACATATCAGCAATTCAATAGTATAGAAAAGGCATTCTTGAGTGAGAGTGAAAAGTGATATTGTTGTTCAGTAATATGCTCACTTACTAAGAGCAATGACATGACTCCACCGCAATCCATACAAATTACAACTTTTATTGCTAGCCCTCTCTTAAAAGCAGCTTGCTCCAAACAAACTTCCAAATGCACGTAACATTTACCTGTAATTTTTATGCCTTCAAATCATGTTTCATCAGCCATCCCACAAAATGCCTTATTTACAAATCAAAGTGAACCACAGGTATGACCAACAGTAGCAACTGGTAATCTCATCACTAACCGAAGTGTCCCATGGATGATTAGCAAACCCTAAGATTGTTCCCATCAAACCACCAAGTCCTTAACCTTTTTATGTTTCTTGAAGAATTAGGAATGATATATGTCAAAGACAAGAGTAAAGATGGACCCTCAGGGTCCTGTATAACTGAGGCAATGAGACTAATCTTGTAAGTGGTACTCAAAGTACGATTGCTTCAAAGCAAAACCCTGAAGCCTCATTAAAATTAACTATCCTTAATATCAACACCGAAGAAAGAAATACATTATGAGTTTCAGAAAAATAATCAGTGGCATTTGTGGATCTGTAGTTAGCAAGCAAGATGCATCTTATAACTATAGTCTTCAGAACCATTGTATTCCATAGGAACAAACGTGGCTTACATCCTACTCACTTGAGAACTGTACTTGCTTGTTCATTCATTACCCTTCTAGATAACTTTGTTCTACTAAACCCTGCTGCTTGACTGCCTTCAATGGTCATATTTCTCATTGAAAACTCAGCTTTCTCCAAGGCTTCCCTTGTACCTTCGCTCTCCCTTTTTTTTCTATCTATAGCATCTTCAATCTCAGCCGGACTGTTCTTCCTTGAAGTTAATGAAGGACAAAGATATGTATCCTGTTTGAGCCATGGATGAAGAAGGCACTGGCCTGCTGTAGGCCTCTTTTCTGGTGCAAAGTCCAGCAGTGGAAGTAAAAATTCTGCAAGTTTGCCAGCATCTTTCTCACTTAACTTATATTTCTCAACCAATATTCGATCTAAGGGCCAAAATCGGAGTCGTCTGATATGCTTTAAATCTCCGTGCCTGTCAAAAAGATCTCGTGAACGGCTCCCACCTAAAGCAATCTATTTCACACATTCATCTGCATTAGAAAATGATGACTCACTTTGAAGAATAACACTCTTGACATTTCAGATTTCAACTCATGAACATATGACATGAATGTTAATAAAAAAGAAACTTGACCCATGAACCATTCAAGGAAAGTCATTAATTTCTAAATGGCATCTTACCTTACGAGGTATCTTCCCAAGGAGTTCCATCATCAAGGCAAGGTGATCCTATACAAAAATCATCACCACAATTATAAAAGAGTCAAATACACAGGTAAACTTGTAAGGGTATAAGCCAACCAGAAAATCTTAATAGATGTGTATAATAGACTGCAGCTAACAACCTAAGCCACGGTTTTCAGAATGTGAACTATAGTTATGGTTTAAATTAAGACCAAGTGCTAAGCTGTAAGTTTTGATGCATAACAGTTAGTTTTTGGAAATCAAATATCCAAAAGAAATCTAACCACATAAAAGTCTGGGGACAAGACTGCTTTACCTCATCACAAGAATAATGTTCTGAATCATGTGGATCAAATAACACATCACCTGTTGCAAGTTCAAAAACTATGCAGGCAAATGACCACATGTCTACTGGTGTAGAATAATTTGAACCCAGAATAACCTCTGGGGATCGATATTGCCTTGTCTGGATGTCCGTTGTAAATTGTTTGTGTATCCAGCATGCATTTCCCATATCTACTATTTTGCATCTCAAATCCATTGACTGTAGGCTCTGAATCTTAGAAGAATGAATTGCTTTATTATCTCTTTCATGTGGATGTCTCAAATCTGTAGCTGAAAATTTCTCTTTAATCCCACCATCTGTTTGTCCACTATCCTGCTCTGCATTGGCTGAATCCCATTCTCTTACTTGAGCCATGACACTGCTTGCACATTTATTCACAGCCCTATTAGCCTTTCTCTTCAATTTATTCTTCTGAGCATCATTTATACTCTCTTTTCCACTAGAAGACTTTAAAAGGTGGTTAGGATTGTCTAAAATGGGTGAAAGCAAGGGAGGTTCATTAGAATTTCTTGGATCTCTAGATGGGTCAATGGGAGAATATAGAAGAATGTTTTCAGGCTTCAAATCAGTGTGAATAATTGATAGCTCTCGATGCAAATAATCCAAACCTTTCAAAATATGGACACTAATTTGACGAATTATATCCAAGGCAACTCCTCTGTATTGAGTATACTTAATCAATGACAACAAACTGTCTCCCAAATACTCAAAAACCATACAAACATGCTGCCCATTAGGCCCAGTATGCTTGAAATGGTCAAACAATTTGACAACGCCACTTTTATCCTCCAGATCTGCTGCTGCAATTTGCTTTAATATATTGATCTCGTCTAAAGCTGCCTCTGTATAACTCTGTGCACTCTTCTGCACCTTCAGCGCCACATATCTCTGCAACAGGATGACAGAACATAAATGACATATTCCTGCTAAATAGATCTCCGGGCAGCAATTCCATTCTTATGAACGTGCACAGCACAATTCTTTATAAATATACATGTAAGATGCAACCAACTTTAATAAAAACTAAATCTACGCCCATGAAACCCCACATTAGAATAAAACTGAAAAACATCCAAGAAAATTGGCTCACACAAGATAAGACGGTATACCTACATATATGGATCGCCAGGCAGCAATTTTAATTTTGGGATTGTGCACAGCACATTTCTTTATAATTATACATGAAAGATGAAACCCACTTAATAAAATCAATACCTACGCCCATGAAAACCCACATAAGAATAAAACTGAAAACCCTCCAAGAAAATCAATTCACATAAGACGAATGACGCATTCCTACATAAATGGATCCACGGACAGATATTTTAATTTTATGAAATTCTTTATAATTATAAATGAAAGATGAAACCCGCTTAATTAAAACAAAATCTACGCCTATGAATTCCACATAGGAATAAAACTGAAAACCTTCCGAGAAAATTGGTTCATTGGAGATAAATGAAAATTAGAAGAACAACCCATGTGGGTACACAAATTTTCTTTTTGCTCAGTTATCTAACTATCAAAGCAAAGTAATCCGGTGAAAACTTCTAAAGTGGGGGGAGCCGAATTACAAGGTGTTATGTTCGATCTGGAAGAATTCAAAGGACCTGTGATCTTCCGTTGTGACCTAAGCTGCAGTATTATCATGAACATTAAGAATGATAATCACTAAATTAGTGGGTAAAAGGGGAAATTAATACCGATTGATGGAGGTCCCAGGCGAGCCAGACAGTAGAAAAATGACCCCAGCCCAGCTTCCGTTGGACAACATATCTGCCATTGTTAAAGGAATCCCCTAAGCGAACAGCGTGGTATCCTCCTTTCCTGTACTCTTCCGTTCCTTCATCTTCTGAATCTGCGAATGAATCCTCCTCTACTCCCGCCATCAAACCCACCAATCCCGCTGCCAATTGTTTTCTCTTTCAAATCTCTTTGTTGCAGATTTAGGATAAAACTAAAACTGAATCAAATCTGTTTGTTGAAGATTTAGAATAAAACTTCAACTGTCTGCTTTTATCAACACGAGATCTAGCTAGAGAGGAGTTTGGCAAGCTTACTAAGAAAGGCACGAGTACATTGCATTGTGTGGGAGATGGGATACCCGAATTAAAACGAAGCCTTGTTTATACATATCTATGTAGAAATACCGAAGCAGCTTGACTACCCAGGTAGCCTCACCTAATTAGGCTTTAATTTAAATTTGTCTACCCAGATTGATATGTTTCGGGGGATGATATGATATGGGTGTGGTGTGATTGGGACATTGCCTTTATTTCCAATCTACTCTTTATCCACATGTGAGAGATATTTGAAGGAGAAAAGTGCATTGATTTTTTCACTAGTTTTATATATTCATGATTTTAGTAATATTTTTCGGTATTTATATGTTTATATTTTCAGTTTTAAATTTAACATTTTAATATTTAATTTTTTTTATAATTATACTGTTCCAATTCACTCATCAATTTAACATGTAAAAGGTTTCAGATTTAAGAATTTTTTAAAAACAATTATATTTAATTATATAAATATAAATTCATATAGGATACATTAATCAAATTGTAGCAATTATTTACGAAGCAATTGATTACATAACAATAGTGGTTTGTACAACAATCATTTGAGCAATGACAATGACTTGCATGTCACCTACGTGTGTGGTAATAGCATCTTATACAATAACAATGTGCATATGGATGATGACTTACACAATAACCACTTGTACAATAGTAGCAATTTTAATTGCTTGCTTAGTAGCAATGACTTGCATATAATCGTTTATGCAAAAACTAAAAAGCTTGCATAACCACTACAATGTGTCTACACAATAATAAAGATGTGTTTCATAGGATAACGTTTGACTTGCTAAAAAGTAATTTAGCTTGTATAGCAACACAAAAGCTTACATAATAGCATGTAGACACATAATAATTGCATGCACCCTCTGTTGGGAATAGAATGCCATTTAATTGCAATCCTAAACATATTTCATGTATCTCCCAAGTCCTTGGAAAGTGTTCCCCAACACTAGGATTAGAAAGAGATTAAATTCAAATGAAATGAACATGTAAATTGACATTTGTGATTATTCCTAAATAATAGGAACATGTGGGGACGTCCAAGAAGAGCTCCTACAAGATAGGAGCACATGGGGTGCCCACATGGAAGGTGGAACCCACCTTGCTTCAGTTAACTGTTTGGAGGATTGATAACACTTCAGTAATGCATGTTTGATCCTAAAAAATTAGGGATTGATATTTACATGTGGAGTGACACTATTAGTTTAGTATCAATTCAGTTCAGTTGAGTTCAATTATGGTTCAGTTATCTTCAGTTGCATGTAGTTATTTTGAATTGAATGCTAGTTGACTTGAGATACATGACTAATGACTTCAGTTGCATGACAGATAATAGGTGGATACTTTCAGTTAAGTGGGGATGATCAATCATGAATAATGTTTGCATGAATTGGTGGAGAGATATGTTTCAGTTAACTAAGATTGACTTGGGACCACCTTGGGTACCCAAGTTGGCATCTTTCAATTAACACCTTTTGCATGAGAAGATATTTACAAGGCTTAGTCAAGTATTTGAGGTGAAGTTTACATGATAGCTTCTTGACCAAAGTTCAGTTAAGTGTTCAGTTTGGGGCGCCTAAATTGAGGAAGACTTTGGTTTGACTTCAGATTACATTTTGGAACTCTACTTGCCCAATCTAGGCATAGATTTTTGTGAGGATCTTTATGCTCTTATATTGTACAACTCTTATGAGTTTTACATGATCATATATTATTGTTATTAATTGCAACAAGTGTATGAGAGTTTATTAAGAGTTGTGAAAAAGGATTGTTGAAGGCAAGGAAGCATATCAATCAAGGATTGATACATATTATTGTAATCTTGTTATAAGGTTAAATAATGCAAGCACTATTGATTTTGGTGGAGTTTTTCCTGAAAGGGTTTCTCCACGTATATGTTGTGTCACTTCTATCTCCTTGTCTAATTCTTCTACAATCTTTTGTCTCTTTCTACAATTGGTAAAATTGATCTAAATAGATTAATCATACACAAAGAATTGTGACAAAGAACACTTAATTAGATCTACAATCTCATAGTTTTACAAGTTTTAAGCTACAATATTACCTTCATTTCCAACATTTGGTATCAGAGCTAATGGTTGGTTATGGTTTGGGATGCCTTTCTCTTAAAAGTTTGAAGGTTTTTGGTTGTAGTGGGAGCTTTTACTATTGTGTTATTGTAGATTTGTAAAAGAAGTGTGTTACAATGAATTCTACTTCTCGTCTAGATATTGAAAGATTCAATGGATCTAGTTATGAGATGTGGAAACTAAAAATGGAGGATCTCCTTGAAGAGAGAGATCAGTGGTTAGCTTTTTGTAATGAGAAAAAGCCATCTACAATGATGTCAAATGGGGATTGGGCTAAGCTTGATAAGAAGGCAAGAGGGACCGTAAGGTTATGTCTTGTTGATGTTGTTCTCTTGAATGTTTTAGATGAAGCTACCATACATAAATTATGGAAGAGGATAAGTGATATTTATCAAACCAAAAGTCTTACTAATAAGTTGTATCTGAAAAGATAGTTGTATTCTTTTAAGATGAAAGATGGTGATTCTATTGCACATCATTTAAATGCTTTCAATTTGATTCTAAGTCAGTTAGCATTTGTAGATGTAAAGCTAGAATATGAAGATAAATGCATTTTGTTACTTTGTTCTTTACTAGAGTCTTGGGAAAATCTAATTGTTGCTATCAGTGGTAGTGGTGTAGATCCTAAGATGCACAATATAATTCCTATGCTCCTATTAGAGGAGATGAGGAGGAAGCCTAAAATGGGATCCCAAGATGCCTTGTTTGTAAGAGGTAGGCCTAAGGAAAAGGAACCTAAGGGAGATAAGAAAGGAAAGGGTAAGTCCAAAGGATGGTCTAAACCCTTGGTAAGAGTAAGGTAAAGTCTTGGAACTATGGGAAACTGGGACATGTAAAGAAGGATTGTAAGAACAAGAAAAAGAGTTTTGATGCTTCTATAGAGAAATCCTCGGATGACGGTAATGATCGGTCTCTGCCCACCTAGTGTTGATTTCCTACTCTTGGGGATATCCCCAAAGTCAGGAGCATTTCTCCATATGATTCCATCTCCCCCATCTCCACCCCCAGCTCCCCCTCCATCCCCTCCATCATCACCTCTGCCATCCCCAACTCCTCAGCCTTCCCCTAAATGCCATCTCCTCGTCTCGGTTGTACAACTAGCCCAACCCTCCTCCCTACCTCCAAAATCGGTGCAGGCTCGTCTAGACTAGAAATGCATGGAAATGGATGTGTGTGAAAGTACTCGGCATAGTCAACTATCATCTATGCATTCAAAACCTCAAGATGGTAATGCCATTAAATTGGTTGTAGGCCGTAATACTCTATGCAGGATGCATCATAGTCGAGGGTTGGCCCCCACTCTGGTATATCCCGCTTGCACCTAGCATAATGCGCTACACCCTGTGGCATCCCCTGAATGTGGCCATACTATTTGTATACCCTCCCAAAAATAAACCTCTCCAAAATATATGGTGTCTTGCCTATCAGATATCTGCTAAATGAAGCATATGGCAACTCAGAACCATCCTTTGCCCAAGCCTCACAATCAAGATAAGGCCACCAGATCATAGTGTCCAGGTCATCCAAGACCCATCTCCAATACTCCAACTTGCCCAGCTTATGTTGGACAAGTGGCCCTATGTATCTGAAAATGTATGGTCGTCCTACTGACCGAGCCCTGTCTCCCACTGGTTGTTTGATAGCTATGTGCTCCTAGGCCCATAGCTATAATAGTGTGCAACTTGTTGCGAGACTGCTCACCCGAAGATAGACCACCTGGTGAAAATCATGGTACAAATGTGCTAGCATGCATGACCCCCAAGAATACCTCATTGCATGAGCAATCATGCTATCCAAAATATATCCCCAACCCACTGAGAAGCCCTTCAACCTACGATTAGGGTAGAGAAATCCTCTAATGAATCCAACTAGTACACATGGTAAAGCCTGCCCAGAAGCAATCAAATCTTGCCATGAAATCTCATAACCAAGAAAATGATCATCATGAAATATCTGACATATGGCATATGTTCCCCCCTGCTCCTCATGATCATAAACAACCAACTCCCCAACAACTGGTATCCTCAATATCCGGTAAACATCCTCTGGGGTCACTGTCATCTCTGTAGTCAAAAAATGAAAGGTGTTGTGGTTGCTATGCCACCTCTCTGCAAGTGCTGTCAATAGCCCCCGATTAATCTGGTACTGGGGCATTTCAATCAATGAATTCATACCACACTGGTCAATGATGACAAGATTTGTTAGAGTCAGTTGAGGGATCATATCCCATGTCCTTGAAAAGCGCTCACGAACCTGAAGGTTCCCTAAGCTACCCTCCTAGAAGAAAATTAAAGCATCAAGTTAAAAAATCAATCAATCAACCTATTATTTAATCAAATCAACTCATGTGAGATTCTAATTAAATCTTGAGGAGTACCTATCCTATCACTTGACTCTCATTTATCAATCAATTGATCAACATCAATCAAACTATCATTGTTCCTCGCCTATCATGAGGACGATCATCAATCAATCAATCAATCTATCAATCATATTCATCATTCCTCACCTATCATGAGGACGATCATCAACCTATCAATCAACATCATCCTATCATCGGATGACATGATCATCAATCATCAAAATTTAGGAGGAATCTATCAAAATCATCAATTTTGGTTGAATGCGCTAAAACATAGTTTCTATGCGCTGATTTACTAGATGCGCTAGAAAAACTATTGAATGTGCCAAAACATGGTCCTGATGCACCATTTCATGGATGCACTAGAAGATGGATCACATGTTCCGGAACAAACTCCCGATGCGTCGTTTCCTAGATGCACCATTTTTGGATGCACTACTTGATCAATTCTATGCGCGACTCTATCCTATTGATGCGCTAATACCCTATGTGCTAATCTAATCACCTAATGCACTGAAGTGGGTTCCAGATGTGCTAGCCTAGTTTTGGATCCTAACCTAACTAGATGCGCTACTACAAGGCTTCTATGCACTAAAGAAAATTCTCTATGCGCTAAAACGTGAAAAAGTCCAAATTTTCAAATGAAATTTAAGCGAGAAAATTCAAATTTCAAAATTCAAAAAGAGGTTTTCGAGCTATGTATTGGAGGTCCATATGTGGCTAGACGCTGGTGGTAGCAAACTTGCTCGAATCTATGTGTGGTGTGGAATCCTATCCATCTTTGCTCTGCAAGCTCTCAGTTTTCAAAATGCTCAAGTTACAAATGAACTATCTTTTACCCTTTTTGACCTTTTAAAGGTTAATTAAGGGGTAATTAAAGTGACATTTATTTAATTTTTTAAGTGGGCCTTTTAATCAATTAATCAATAGTGTGGCGGAACTCTACATAATTTTCGGGAGACAAATTAGGTCATCCTTATCAAATCTGTCGATCATCAGCATATCATCGAAAAATCATTAAAATCATCAATTTTTTTTCAAAAAACATTAAAAATTCAAAAATCTCTGATTTATCTCCTGAGGGGGGCATTCTTTCATCATCGCTGCAAAATTAGAGTCTGGGGCATGTCGTTTTTTTTTAAAAAAATTTATCATTGCGGTCGGAAAAATTATTCTTTGAAGCAATGCATTTGTGCACATCACTTCAAAGAGGGGAAAAATGTATACACACAAAAATGGTCTGGATCACAAATTAATTAAATACTTGCTATTTAATTAATATTCTTAATTATTCTACTATTATAAATAAATTGATTTTATTTATATAGTTCATTTCTAAATATTCTTCTTTTCCAAAAATTCACTTTCTTCCTAAATTAATTAAATGGACAAATTAAATCAATTTGTTCTTTAATTGGTTTTCCCTCTTCCACTTAAATTTGAATTTTTAAATTCAAATTGGCCTCTAAATCATATTCTTCTTAAATTTGTTAAAATGCACAAATAAATTAATTTGGCATTTTGCTAATTTACCATCTCCATTTAAATTGAGATTTTAATTCAACTTAAGCACATTTCTACATATTTCCTCTAACCACCGCCAACTCACTTGCCACCTCACCATGTGTTTGACAAAAATGATTTTTCTAAATTGAAAAATATGAATTATCTTCAACAACTTTGCAACCAATTTGGACACATGGCTCCTCCTTCTCTATGATTTCCTTTAACACTTGGAAAATTGTTTCGCTAAAGGGAACCATCTCCTTGATTCTCTCTAACCTCTTGATGCTCCACCGTTGATGCCGTAGGATTGTAATCGCGACCGTCCATTGTTGTCACATCACCTTGAGCCTTAAAAATTCTATAAATAGAACTCATTGCTACAACTTTTCAACAAGGTGGAATTCAACAAGTTTATGCTGCAGAAATTTTAGTGCATTTTGAAAGAAATTTGGAGAGCTTTGTAGTTTAGCTTTGAATTTTAGTTCATGTAGAGTTATAATAGAAATTTTGTTTTGGATAACTTATTTCATTTCATCTTTCATATAGAATTTCCAATAGATTATCATCATCAATCTTAGAAGTATATGTATTTTAGTATCATCTCATCATTGGATCATTTAGTCTTCAAGCATTAAATATCAAAAATACAAAAACATAAGCATGTATATTTCATCATAGCATCTCATATCTTAGGTTGTCAATCTTTGTAGGTTCATGTGCAACACTAATAAAATCTAAGAGCATGATTTGCAGGGGTCTTGATATTAGAGAACCATGGAATGAATTAAGAGGATAACTGTAGTTTTTAATTCTACTATTTAGATTTCCTTTTATATAATACATTGCATGAAGGTGTGTTTGATTTTTTTATTTTGACTCACATATTTCACCCACACACTAGGTACTTGTAGCCACTAGTTTTGGTTATGTCTTTTAATATTTTACAATTCTATGAATTTCTAACAAGTAGAATCATTTGGATAGGATAGTTTAAGTAGTTTTGAGTCTCTAAAGGCATATATAATGCTGCACCATCACAATTTTACAAACCTTGGGTTGACATTTTAATGTAGTCTTTGCAATGTTGAGTGGACTGTTCAATTAGATAAACTTCTAAATTGTGTAGGTTCTACCAAGTTTACAATAAATTAGTGTAGACTCTACAAACTATTTGTGAGTCGAATATGATTCAAACCATCACTAGGCCAATCTATTTTGAGTACAACCCACAAAGATGGAGACCACCTTTTCTTATTTCATGTATGGTTTATGCCCCATCTCTGACTTATCATTAAGAACACACTCATTGAGTCGATGAATGAATCAAGAGGGTAGTTACATGTGATCAATGCACCTTTTCCATAATGTTTAACATTAATAATTGTGGGCTCTTAACATTTTTATTGGCCTCATAAGTCGATGTCGCCCCATCATATAAAATCCATCACAATGGAGGATGATGTTGAGGGTTATTTCAACTCAATAAGGGGAATGAAATCCTAAATACTAGTTCCATCATGTGTGTTATTTGAATTCCTTGTTCTACGAATGTTAATGTATGTATATTTCCTTCTTGAATTGGTAGCTGACCTTTCCACACGTACTTGTTTTCTAATATGTTATAGTCTACTCCAAATGTCATAAGATGAGAAAATTCATGTTGTATCCAAGTATTGTTGTGGGTTCATTCCATTTACTATACCTTTCCATAATATTTTGAGAATGTGTAAGGCATGAAGAGAGTTGTTCCCAACATTTAGTGCTCATTAGAATAATTCGTCAGTGGGGAATTTGAAAATTAACACCCATGTTCCTCACTGACTACGACGAATCTCCAGAAGAAACATGTTCCATGAATCACTGACTCTCATATCTCATTTACTTGGTAACAAGGATTTGAAATAAGCATTGTAATTCAATTTGAATGATAGAAACAAAAGAATTATTTATTAAATTGTTATCAAACAAATGACTGTATCTCTGGAAAAATGATTAGACATAATTATTTAAAGAGAAAGAATGTATCAAATGAATGAAAAGAACTATAGACACATAAAAATGACCAAGACCTGCAAGCACTATTTTACCACTTTTCATCCTAACATAATTATGACATTTTAATTATGTTCCTAACCCGCATTCAACTATTAATTAAATAATTCATAATTATTTAATTAATTCATAATCTCTCATTCCTCATGATTATTAAATGAATAAATCTTATTTATCTATTTAATATGTCACTAATTGTCAAAGTCTTCTCTTAATTAAATAAAATCTTATTTATTTAATTAATCCTTATCATTAACGTCCTTCTAATTATTAAATTAATATATTTTAATATATCTATTTAATATGTCACTAATTCCTAAATCCTTTCTTAATTAAATAAATTCATTAATTTATTTAATTAATTAACTACTTCTTCTAAATTATTTAATTATGGCATGTGACACTTTTATATTTTTAAATAAAACAAATCATTTAAAAATATCTCACATACTTAACTGATTCTTCATTTAGTAATTAATTTCAAAAATCAATTACTAATTACCTCACAAAATCTGTATTTTGAATTAATTTAATTCAAAAAGGGAAATATTTTTCTACAAATCAAGTAATTTCTAAAATTACTAATTTTCTAAAAACCCATCCCCTTGTCTTCTGATTTTTACTAATTTCATTTCAACTGTCACATTTAGTCTTGATTTAATTCATTTAATAAAATCTTATTTACACATATGGGTATTTTGCCCTAACCCTAATTGAGAGTTGCCTTATTGAATCTTGACCTTTGATTCTAGGGCATTCCTTAAAGCTCTCATCTTGACTGTCCCTTCAAGATTGCATTTTCTATAAAATGACAATCTTGATCTCATTTTTGGCCATCTCTGATTATGGTCGAATCATTTGCTTAAGATATTCCTATTATAGGCATTTTCATTATTCTAGGCTTTATTTATTTTAACTATTTGTATAATAGGAGTGACATTCTAGATTGCACTAGTTTATATTTTCAAATCCTTCAAAAGCTTTGTTGAGGCTAGGCTTATAGAGTTGCTCACACCCAAATCTGAGGGCATCCATCATTCCAAAGCTAGAGAAGGTGCAATGGAAGTCAGCCATGGAATACTAGATGGGTGAGATCTTTCTTAGTTTTCTTCCATTTATTTATATTCCTTTGCATTCTATTGTTTGATTTATATTAACTTGCAGGTACAACTAATATTTTCATTTGATCTTGCGGGAAGAATTTTAGATCATTACATTGGTGAACCCGATGTTTTTAATGAATTTTTGCAGGTGTCGTACGACTTCAAATTTCTTTCTTGCAAGTTGAAGTACAGAACGACACATTTGCAAGACCAAATGACGCAATCCCTCTGTCACATTGCATTTGCGATCATGAGCGACGCAATCGCTCTGTCGCACTGCAAGCGAGCCTTCAAACGATGCATTCGACACAACGCGACACATCTTCCAGAAACCGAGCCGTAGGTAACTGGTAACAAAGGTTTGATTTTTTTTTGGGTTGTTATTGTAATCTGGATCCGACGCGTCTGCGGCCAGAATTTCATTTTTCTTCCATTTTTGGCTGTTTAAAAAGAACCAATCCTAGGATAGACACATTAATGGAATTTATCAATCCTAGGGTAGACATATAATTTAATTGGAATTTATCAACCCTAGGGTAGCCACCAAATTTTTCATTTTGGATTAACAATGAACACCATGTTTTCGTGAAGCAACATCTTCACCTATATTAGAATTTTTTTATTTTGGGTTTAAAATTGAACAATCTTGCTTTGTGTGTTTTGGATAATAGGCATATGCTCTCCCCTTTACTGGGTGATCAAAAAGCTAGACCTATCCCCTTTTCATGCTTATGCATTTAATGTTTTCTTACAACCCTTAGAAGGCCTACTCTTGTGGGAAAAAGTACTCACCCAAGAGGAACGACCTAAGTGGGAACACCTAAAGCCAAGGTTTCCAACCCACTATAATCAAAAGTAAGTTGTTGATGAAAATCTAGCTTGACAGTAGTAGAAAGGATAACCATCCCCAAAGCCTTTGTTCTAAAGGTTGGGAGGTCTCTCGAGGGAGTATATCCATTGTCACACTGAACGGAAAGACTTACTAAGAACCTAGTGTAGTAGCCAGCCGAGTCAGTAACCAAACATCGTTTCAATCATGGTGCAAGGGGAGGGAAGAATATCCCCCCCAAGATACTCACCATATAATCACCACAGACTATTTGCTCAGGGGATTCAGTATCCACTTCCGTCACCTTGAGTACGCACCTGGAAAAGACAAAAACATGGGCGCCCTCTAGGGGGTGACAAGGCTATGTGAGTCGACGTGATTTTAAGATGTGGGTTGTGATTGTGAGGATGAACCACTTGACTATTAAGAGTGAGTCTACTTGATCATGCACTTCATATTTTGATTTATGTGTTTGCCAATGGTTTTTAACAATCTTCAACAAATTGAATATCACAAATTGAAAACCGAAAAACTTTTCAAAACTGCAAACTTTCGGGTTTTTTCCAAAAAATTGTATATTGCGATGCAAGTGCTCTGCTGCACTGCAATCGAAAGCTACCAAGCCGGATTCACTCTGATGAGCCGCATTTGAGCCATTAGGAGCCGCATTCGCTCTGTTAAACCGCAATAGACACTTATAGAGCCACATTTGCTAACAGTGAGCTGCATTCGGTTAATTGATCCGCATTTGATAGACACAAACCCGTATTCGCCAGACTATGTCACAATCGACACTTCTAGAACCGCATTTGATTCTGTGAGCCGCATTTGCTCTGTTGTAATGCATTTTCCAAAAACCTACAAATAACTTCTCACTGTCAAAACAGAAAGTCCAAAACTTGTCTTCAGTTGAATCCAATCTTTCTTCACTGGTATAGTCCAAACCAAAACAATATATTGCTCAAACTTTCCATCAAACATTGCATTTTAGACTCACCAATAGGTTTCATTTTTTTCATTAGATTTCATTGATAGCTTCACCATCTCCTTAGATACTCACTTTTTCAGATTTTAGGAGTTGACTCTTATCACTCATTGTCCAAACTTTGCATTCAATACTAGGTTGTCATTGGACCCAATTACCTTTGTCATTTTGTCAAGTCTTTTGTGAATTATTTCCCACTCATTAGTCTAGTGTGGAAATTTCACTTTGTCCTATTTATAGTCCTTCCACGGTCCATTGGTCTTCCAAAAAAATTGAATCATTGCAAATACTTTGTTTTCCCAAGTTTGTCCTCTTTAGATCTCTCATTAGTAAGTACATCTTAGGATCATTTAGTGCATATCATTTGGCATCTCCCTTTAGTGTCACACCTCTTGCATTCACAATCCTTTAGTCTTATTTGCATTCATAACATCCTTTAAAAATCCAAAAAGAAACCAAAAACATAGTCTCATATTTAGATCATTTTCTCCATCATCCCAAGTTGAGCAAAACTTTGTATGGTTGAAACTAGACTACAGAAAAAGAAACGACTTATGGATTCTTTTAGACAAGACCACAACTTTCTTGAGTTCACAACTGGCATGGACTCATTTCCCAATACCATGAATAATCCTTGTTTTGACATGGAAAATTCCACAATCAATCCTTTTAGTGAGATGAACATACCATCATCTCCCTCACATATTTTTGAACCATTTATCCAACGGGATCAAAATGGGGATGTCTTTGAAGAAGACATATTAGCTGCCGCTCAACATCCAAAAGTTGCTGCTTTTGTAGAAGAAGTAGTCTTAAATGACTCTTCTAGATTCCTAGCTATGCTCCTTGACCAAGGGGCTAAGTTACCAAAGGGATTTGACCTTAACACTCTTAGAGCAACTTCTCCCACTCCACTATCACACAATTTCTCCATGGGAGCTTCTTCACAAAATGTCATCAACACACTCAATTCTACCTCCCTTGGTCATACCACTACCACAACCAACACAACATCTATTGGGGGATCATCTTCCCAAACCAACACCACATCACAATCCATCCCCCAACAAACATCCACCATTTCTTCACAAATAATGGGGGAAACCACATCAAACCTCTTTGGAACTACATCTAGTTCCATGAGTACATCAGCAAACCTATTATTAGGTTCTTCAAGTGCCATGGCAACTAACTCATCTAATCCTTTTGGGAGAAATAAACGAAGAGTTACCATACAAGGCACCCAACCCACTTCCTCACAGGTTAATACCAACATTCCTCAAGGCCACAATCTCTTATTTGGTCAAGGCAATCAAGGCACTCAATCATTCACTCCATTTGGGCATCAACAAGGCCATCATTCTTTCACTCCATTTGGACATCAACAAAGTCAAAACCAGCAAGGTTCTCAAATCTAGTCCAACATGGCAGGATATCACATCCCCACTTACGCCTCTCAAGTCCATATGCAACAGCATATCCCTCATCAAAACGTTCATTTCCAACAATCACCTAATCGCAATACTCACTTTGCTCACAGGTAACCCACTCAAAATCAACACATCTCATCTCAACAGTTGGGGACTCAAGCTACCCCTATCACCAACATAGGTGATGCTACCAACCATCCCATGGTGGAAGCACTCACACACCAACTCGTTGCTCTTCAAACACAAGTGGAGACCTTGCAACAATCCAATAAAAAGTCATACATGTCACATGACTTGTGTCCATATCCATTTGACACAACCTTGTATATGCCACCATTTCCTCATGGATATGTAGTTCCTCATTTTCCCAAGTATAAAGGCAAAACAAACCCCCTTGAACACATAAGGGAATTCACTACTAGTTGTATCGACATTGCTTACGAGCAAACTTATCTCATGAGACTCTTCTCTAGAAGTCTTGGAGGTCATGCACTAGAATGGTTCTCACTTTTGCCTAAGGGAATAAAAACATGGGACGAATTGGCAAACAAGTTTGTCAAAAACTATGCTTACAATATTGACACAAACATTGACATCGCCCCCTTATGCAAGCTTACCCAAGAGGATGCAGGAGAGACTTTCATTCCATTCTTTCAAATATGGAGAACCTTAGCAAGCAGATGTTCGGTAGAAATACCTGGAAAGGAGAAAGTAACCATGTTTGTACAAAATCTCCTTGGACCACTAAGGTATGGATTACAAGTCCATTGTTGCACCACTTTTGTTGACCTTGTTGAAAAGGGTGTTCAACTGGAGAAAGCCTTGATTGCTAAAGGTGAATTGAAATATCGTGGCAAAATCATCGACGCCACCACCAACAATAACCCAAGTAGTTCAAACGACAAAAACAAATACTGGGTTAAGAACAAGCACATTACAAATGACGGTGTAGTTGATGCAAAAATCGTCAATGCAACAGGTCATGTACTCACAATCAAAGGAGTACACAATCAAAACACACCTATAACTACACCGACACCAACTACCAACACTATCCAAAATAATCATGTACAATCGAATCAAAGGCAGTTGCATCAACCACAACAGTTCCAAAAACGTATATACACCCCATTGGGTGAACCTATCGAAACTGTCTTAAAGAAACTTCTCCAAAACTATGTCATAATGTTGGAAGAGCCGAAATCGTATTACCCTAGTCAATTCAAGCCCATGGTGGGATGACAGTTCATTTTGTGATTACCACCGTGCCAAAGGGCACAAAACTTCCTCTTGTCGCCAATTGTGAAATTTTGTGCAAGACCTCATAGAGAACCACACCATTGAGTTGGGTGGTCAATCTTTTACATCCAATGCAGATCATACCATACACAAGAACCCACTGCAGGATCATGGTAAGGCTTCCTCGTCTGGCACCAAGCATATAAACAACCAAACCGACCACATTCGTCCGGCTTATAATACTACTTGCCCTACATATAGTTATCTTGATGGCACTATTATTAACAATCTTCGCACTGCTAATGAAGATGAATATGTTAATACGATCAACATCAAAAGAGCCCCAGAATGCAATGTGACTATGCGTAAAGGAAAGGTCACTATCCCGAGTCCTTCTGCCCGTCAACCAAAGATCACCATACCCGGTCCATCTACCAGACAATCCACCCCAAAACCGGAGTTCAACATTGTTGAGTAGTTAAATAAAACACCTGCTCAAATATCCATTCTTGAACTACTTCGTATTTCACCCACGCATAAGGCCATCCTCAATAAAGTACTGCAAGAGTCATCCGTCCCAACCAATATCGATGTTAACCATTTTGAGACTATGGTCGGATACTTGAATTCACCTCACCACATCGCCTTTTCAGATAGCGACTATTCCTCACCCAAGCCATCACATAACGATGCCCTTCACATTGAAGTCTTTGTCCACAAGCATAAGGTTCGATGAGTCCTAGTAGATGGCGGAGCAGGATTGAACATCTGCTCTCTAAAATTGGTCAAAGCTCTTGGTTTTTCTGAGGCATGTGTAGATTCTAGCAAAAGCATCTTCATCAAAGCATATGATGATGAAGAACGCGCTTCTAAAGGTGTTATTACAATTCCAATCCAAGTGGGACCGATCATCATAGATACCACATGCCAGGTCCTGGATCGTGATATCCACTATAATATATTACTTGGTCGCCCTTGGATCCATGCTCTAAAGGCTATTCCATCAACATACCACCAATGCCTCAAATTCCCTTTCGATGGAACTAAGATCACCATCCCAGGAGATCCTGATCCATTCCAATACTGCACCAACCTGCGAGCTATTGCTGAGCACCAGGTACCCATCAATCAGGAGGCCTCATCTTCCATCGCATCCAAATATGTTGACCCATCAACACTCATGAAATCATCCATTCCATCGTCTTCTACCACACCATCTCCATCAACCTCCATCCCAAGTAAAGATATTTAGATCCAGGACCTTGGTTGTGGGGAGTTCAAATTAAACACGGCTTACTGTATAACCACAATACCAAAGCCATCGAAAGTCTATGGTACACCTTGTTTTGCAATTGAGCCCAAAGTAACTTTCAATGTTCCACCAAAAAGTGTTTTTACATGGTGGGGCGATATGGGTAATGAAGTCATTATTGACATGGATAACTGGATCTACAAAGACCCAATAGAGTTATCTCCACTACCGCTACATCTCTATGGCAAAGTATATGATATATGCAAAGCCCAAGGTTTCGATGGCACAAGCGGCCTTGGAAAGAATAGTAATGGAAGAAGGGAACCTATTATCATAATGGCAAGACCAAGATACATAGGGCTAGGATTCGACCAACTTGGAACTGACGATCAATGTATCTATGAATTTTCAAGTAAGGATGTAATGGCAACGGAAAGTGTCGGGACAAGCGAAGAATCCCTAACCGAAACAGACTCAAATGAATGGGAATGGGGATCTGACAAAACTGTCAGTGACTATGACATTGATGAACTATTCTTGGAACCTGGCCAACCTTCCTTTGAAGAACGATTCCCCAACAATATAACATTGACCCTATTGACCGACATTCTAAAGACAAGAAATGGGTAAGCATTCCTTGGAATCCAGAAGAACACAAAGTGTCATCAACAATACTTGAATCATCCCACCCCATTCTTGAGCCCACCCATGAGCCTGACCTATCCGAGCCCATTATCCTTACTTCTGAAATACCTACCACTAGTCACGATGTTGATAATTTCATCCCATATTATGATTTTGAATTTGATTCATCTGACTCAGAGTATGGACCATCCATTGCATCAGACACGGAAGTGGAAATTGATAATTTTTCCTTTACACTTGAGGCATCAATTTGCACACTTTCCGCATCCTCCCCATCCTTCACCAACACTGATGATGGAATCCCCCTTGTGTACCCACAACTAATCAACTGGGACCAACAAGATCCACCGGTGATGGACATATTTCAAAATGATGAGGCAATTACAGAATTCATGGGACTAAGAGAAGGTATTCCATGGGGGGATCACAAAACAAGGTTCTCCATTGATCTCAATTGTGCAGCTTACTTCGGGGAGACTGTGCAATCCTCCAATCACAAAAATGCAAAAAATAAAAAAGAAAAAGAAATGCCTTTAGGTGAAAACCGCAAGGCACCTTTTGGCAATAAAATAGTAAAAACAAAGGACGTATCCGAAGGTCAAAACCTCTCTGAGGCGCCTAAGGATGGAGGATTGGACTTTCTCCTTGTAACATAGGAAAAATCAGCCATGCTCATTGAGGACACCACAAAAGTTAACATAGCTACACCAGAGAATCCCAAAATGATTCTCTTGGCCGCATCATTATCAGATGAAGAAAAACTTGAATTTAAACAATTTTTCACAGAGAGAAAAGTTAACTTCGCATGGTCATATGCTGACATGTCGGGCCTGGATCCTGAATTGGTTCTCCATCATCTTCCTTTAATCCTAGGAATCAAGCCGGTTAAACAAAAACTGCGCAAGATGCACCCACAGATCGCACTACTTGTCAAGGTAGAATTAAAAAAGTTATTGGATGTTGAATTCATAAGGTCAATTGATTATGCGGATTGGATATCAAACATTGTTCTTGTTACCAAGCCGAATGGACAAATCCGTATCTGAACGGATTTTAGGGATTTGAATAAGGCTTGTCCAAAGGATGACTTCCCCCTACCAAACATAGACATGATTGTTGACCTCATGGCAGGATATGAGATGCTATCTCTCATGGATGGTTTCTCTGGCTACAACCAAATTAGAATTGCAACAGAAGATCAACATAAAAAATCATTCACTTGTCCTTGGGGAACATACTGTTGGAATGTCATGCCTTTTGGCCTAAAGAATGCAGGCGCTACATATCAAAGGGCTATGACAACAATCTTCCATGAAATGATGCATATTCTAATGGAAGATTATGTGGATGACCTATTAGCAAAATCCTTGACCAGAAAAGATCATCTCAAAGTCCTAGACAAAATCTTTAGACGGCTTGAGGATTACAAGCTTAGATTGAACCCAAAGAAATCTGTTTTTGGAGTCACTTCAGGCAAGCTGCTCGGATACATAGTTTCAAGACGAGGTATTGAGGTTGACCCAACAAAGGTAAAAGCAATTCTGTACATGCCTCCACCAAAGGGAATCAACGTGTTACGCACACTTCAGGGCAGATTGCAGTCTATTCGTCGTTTAATTGCATAGTTGGTGGACAAGTGTCAACCATTCCAATATCTACTACGCAAAAGCATTCCTTTTGTATGGATAGATAAGTGCAACATAGCCTTTGACCAAATAAAAGAATATCTGTTGACACCACCAGTGTTGATGCCACCTATTGAGGGCAAACCATTAATCTTGTATGTCTCCGCAACGACAAATGCATTGGGGGCATTATTGGCACAAAATGACCATGAAGAGAAAGAAAGAGCCATATATTATATCAGTCACACACTAATTGATATGAGCTCAATTACACAACCATTGAAAGGTAATGCCTTGCAGTTGTTTTCGCGGCACAAAAACTTAGACACTATATGCTGAGCCATCAAACACATTTAGTGGCAAAGATTGACCCATTAAAGTATCCCCTTAGTCGAGCAGCATTGACAAGCTGTTTGGCAAAATGGGTCATGATATTAAGCGAATATGACATAAAGTATGTGGAGCACAAGGCTATAAAAGGTCAAGTAATAGCGGATCAACTGGCTGATGCACCAATCCAAGCCACTCATCCACTGATAACTGATTTTCCTGATGAGTCTATTTTTCATGTAGAACTAGCTCTACCATGGAAACTATACTTTGATGGGTCCCACACTGGTCACGGCTTAGGAGCTGGCATATTATTTATCACACCACAAGGCGATTCAATTCCTAAATCATTTCAGATTTTCTTCCCTTGTACAAATAATATTGCAGAATACAAGGCATTGGTCACAGGTCTTAAGATAGCAATCAAATAGAAAATTCAGACATTGCTCGTATTCGGAGATTCTCAATTGGTCATCAATCAAGTGAATGATGACTATGACACAAAAGATGAGAAGTTGCTTCCCTACAAAAGAATGGTGGATAGTTTCTTGATGTATTTCAAAATGATTGCATTTGAACAAATCCCGAGGACACAGAATAAAGCAACCGATGCAATGGCTACCATTGGATCTCTCCTAGACATCCCTAAGAATGTGTCATAGTTTGAATTCTTAGTGGAACAGCTACTGATGCCTGCATACGATATTCCAGAGACCGAAATGGTGTGCGAGATTGTTGGTCCCGGTTCACCTTGGTATCAAGACATATACGACTATCTTAAATCCCAAACCCTCCCACCCAACCTGTCTAACAACCAAAGAAAATCCTTTATCCGAAAAGCGGCTAGACATACCGTCGTCAGTGACACCTTATACCGCCGTGGCTTTGACAATACCCTTCTTCACTGTCTCGACATTGATGAAGCCCAAACGACCTTACAAGAAGTACATGAGGGTATATGCGGATCTCATTCAAGTGGTCCAACCTTAGCTAGGAAAGTCACCAGACTGGGATACTACTGACCGACATTGGAAAAAGATGCTCTTCAGTTTGTCAGAACATGTCAGAAATGCCAGGTGCATAGTGACCTGATTCATGCACTGGCACAAGAATTGAGACCTATCACTTCTCCATGGCCTTTTGCACAATGGAGACTCGACCTCATGGGTAAGATCCATCCTTCCTCGTCTAATGTCCATAAATTCATAATCACCGCCACTGAGTATTTTACTAAGTGGATTGAAGCCGTCCCTCTCACTTACATCATTGGTAAACAAATATCCAAGTTTATTCTAAATTACATCATCTACCGGTATGGTGTCCCATAATCCATCATCACAGATAACGGAAGTCCATTAAAAAATCAAGACTTTCATGAACTCTATGAGCGATTCCACATCCAACACCATTTTTCCACTCCATACTACCCACAAGGTAACGGCCAAGCTGAGGCGTCAAATAAAACAATCCTTCACATTCTGAAGAAGACTGTCAACGACGCTGGCTGAGACTGGCACCTACAACTCAATCCTGCTTTATGGGCCTATCGTACCAGCATTCGTACCCCCACTGGAGCCACTCCATTTTCCCTGGTCTATAGATCTGAGGCTATATTACCCATCGAGGTCGAAATTCCTTCTCTCCGAGTTTCTTTGAAAGGAATGATTGATGATGAAGAGTACAAACATACTCATCTCCATGCACTAGAAATGCTACAAGAAAGAAGGGAAAATGCCTTAAATCATCTACAGGCATATCAAAATTGTCTCTGTCGAAGTTACAACAAAAGAGTAATGGTGAGAAAGTTTGAAATCGGTGACTTGGTTCTCATGCAGAACCCCAAAAATCAGGCAGACCGTGAAAAGCCTGGTAAGTTTGAGGCTAATTGGCTTGGTCCTTATATCATTACTACCGCATTTGGTTCCAGAGCTTATCAGTTGGCCACACCTGATGGAGAACAGCTAACAGAACCTATCAACAGTTTACATCTGAGAAAGTTCTACACATAGCATCAGAAAGCTGAGCTGAAAACCTACAAAATACACAAAAATTGAAAAATAGAAAAAAAATCGTCCCTTGATGAAAACCTGGCAAGCAGGCGTCTTGGTAACACAAAAAAAATTAAAAAATGGCAAAAATAGTAAAAAAAAATGAATTCATCAAATAGTGAAAACCTGGCAAACAGGCGCTTTGGATAAGTACCATGGTGAAAACCTGGCAAACAGGCGCCATGTGTAGTCGATCATTGCTTCACCATCTACTGTTACTCAAATTGACATTTATCCATTTGTCATAATCACAAAGGCCTGACACATTCATAACATCCATCCTAAGTCCTGTCAATTCCAACCATGGTAAACATTTGGTTGACATCATTCCTTGCATATCCTTGCCTTTACCTTGCGTCTACCTATCTCCATATCATTGAACTTGGGTATTCCCTGACCTATCTAGGGGCAAGAACTTTATCATGTAACTGCAGTGGGTACTGCACATGATCCTGCATTCTCAAAAAGTCCTGAAAAAATCATAAAAATCTGAAAAAGTCTTGAAAAAATCATAAAAATATGAAAAAGTCCTGAAAAAATCATAAAAATCTGAAACATTCCTGAAAAAATCTTTAAAATGTGAAAAAGTCCTGAAAAAAGACCTAAAAATTTGAAAATGTCCTGAGAAAACACAAAAATATCCAAATCAGTGTCAAAATCCAAAATCAAAGTCAATCTGATCAATTCAATCAATCACGTCATTCAATCTTCATCCTAGTCTAAACTATGTTGTCTCTACGCATTTGCTACGTAGGCAAGATTCATCTTTGAATCCCTGAGACATTAGGTCAGTCCTTCTAGGTTTGTCGCAAAATAAATCATGATTCAGACTATTATCCTTTGGACAATGTCATTGGTTGTGTCGAACTACGAGGTCTTTGAGTGCACGACGTAGGCAAGGCCATCAATTGATGGACCCCCGAGGCCGCACTAGGTCAGTCCATTAAGGTTCATGGCAATACACATTCACACACGGAAAACTATCTTCGAATCAAACAAATCTTCTGTCAATCTGGAACTATCAGTCTATCAGAAATCTATTTCATCAAACATTTTCAGTCAATTCAGCATGTCAGCAATGACATGTAGTCAAAATCATATCAAGACAATTTATCATGGCAAAACTTTGGGTTCTTTTTCAGATAGGTCCTTCTGAAGAACAACTTTTGTCAACTTCTTTATGCTTTTGGATGCGTCCTTCCTAAGCATCATCATCATCCGACATTTTGATGAATTCTCCTAACTCCGAGAATCAATCTCCTAAGATATCAACGTCATTTAGGATGTGTCCTTCCTGAATTTGATATCGCTCAACATTTAAAACAACACCTGACATTAAAACACTTGGAAAACTTTTTTCTGTCTTTTGATGATTATCATGATATTAGTTCCTTATGTCCTAGGAACCATGACATATCATGATGATTATCCTTGTCTGCTTATCACTCTGCTAATAGTTTCTCCACGATGTCCTGACTTCAGGATTTAGAGAAGCAACGGCATAGTATGATGATTTTACTCTCTATTTTTACTATCATGTGGCTAGTTTCTCAAGGATGTCCTATCATCAGGATTTAGAGAAGCAATGATGTCTCATGATTGGTTTGGTTTTTCTAGTGGTTGGTCATGATAAAGTGACTAGGGGGCAATTGTGTTCCTTGCATGAGTCATGATCATCCTTGTTTGCGACCGTTGATCTATGTGATGGTTCGACCTTGCACACTATTGATCTATGTCATATCATAGTGTTTGTCGGCCATCATGACATTTTCGCCCAATGATGATTAAAGAGCAACAACTAGAATAACACTATAGCAAAGCTTTTGAAGGATTTTTAATTTCCACACTAACATGCATATCTTTCTTCGCACTAACATCCATCTTCGTCTTCTCTTCTATGGTTCTTTGATGATATCCTGTGACATACAAAAACAAAGTTGCATACATAATGGCATGATCATTTCATATTCACATCTGCATATATCAGATACCATAATTCATGTTGCATAAACGTTATCATTTGCATCCACTCATAAAACCATCAGCTGCATCAACATATAAGCATCATAAATAAAACATCTGCATCAGCATATAGGAATTACATCATCACAACATTACACAATGCATACATACATTACCACATCCAAAATTGCATTCATAAACATAAGCATAATATCCATACATCTCATAGCATCATAAAAGCATCACATAAGCATCTCATAAAAGCATAGAATACCATAACACATTACATCATATAGGCCACATCAAAACTGCATCGCATATATATCTCAAAAAAATGGTATGTCATAGGATAGAGTCATATAATATCCCAAAAATAGAGCTCGCAGGCTCGAATATCAAAATATACATGTGTCTAAAACAAGTCCTAAGATGGCCCTCCTCCATCCCGTGGAGGTGAACTACGAGGTAACTGTGACTGATCCATTAGATGAACAGTGAACTGAATGGGTGTCCTCTCTAGTGTCTCACTCTGAGATCCTGTAGGATCAGTAACAAGAGGCTGACTCTGCTCTATCTGTTTCCTTGAAGACACTGATCTATGACCATGCTCTGACCTGTGACTATGACCTGATGAATGTCTATGAGTGCTATGAGATCCGTGGCCTAAAGACTGCCCTGATGTAGTGGACCCTCTAGCACTGGTGTGACTACTACTATGCGACCTACTATTGTGTGTCCGACTGCCACTACCTGTCCTGTCATAGGATCGGGACAACCTTGGGTCTTGTCTATCAGGTGAAACTGCCTGCTCATATAGTGCCCTGTATCGGCCCCTGCTCTCTGCTACCCTTGCCAACTCTCGGGCCATATCCCTGTCGGCTCAGAGCATAACTTTGCAAACTCTGAAACCCACTGCTCTGATTCTTGTCGTCGAATGATGGCCTGATCCCTCTCAACTCGAGTGACCTCTAGCTCCACTGCCAAGGCCTTGTTCTAAGACAAGGCCGCATCTAGTGTACTCTATAGATCTGTAATTTGCTGATCAATAGTAGCATCTGTAGATAAAATGGGTAATCTATCACCCTCATCATCCCCAAAGATCATTCACTCCCGCAGTCGTTGATCTGCCTCGTCCTCCTCCTCATCCTCCTCATCTCTCTCCCCCTCGGCCTGGACCTCCTCCACATCTATGTCAAGAGGATGTCCCCCAACAAGTGGATCTGCCTCCACTCGCTCCTCCGCCACCACCTCTACCTCCACTCTCTCCTCCACCACCACCTCCACCTCCACCTCCTCCTCAAGTACCACCTCCACCTCCTCCTCACCTCCTCTAGCCTCCTCGGCTCTCGCCTTCGGCTCTCGCCTTCGGCTCTCGCCTTCGGCTCTCGCCTTCGGCTCTCTCTCCTCCCCCTCCTCCCGAATGGGTGATAATGGTACACTATCCACTCTCTGTCTCACTCTCCTAGGTTGCCTATGCCCTCGGTCATCTCTCCTCCTCCTGACACTCCTGCCGTCTCCCCCACCTCCTCCATCTCCTGCACCGTCATCGTCGCTTCCACCTCCTCCACCTCCCCCACCTCCTCCACCTTCGTCTCCCTTGTCTCGGCCTCCATCCCTGCCTCCATCTCTACCCCTGGCACCTCTACCATCTCTCCCTCCATCTCTGCCACCCCGACCTCTCCTCGGTACTCGCAAAATAAGTGATCTCCGATCAATGGGTGGTGGACCATCTGGATCTATCAAAGGAATGAGCCTGTGAACCTGCCACTAGGTGTCAAACTCGACCGATGTACTCGCATCTGCTGGACCCCCTCTCCATACCCATTGAATGACCACTAAGATGTCAACCTGCTACTCTGCCACGGTCACTGATATGGGCGGCCCCCACATGGTCTCTTTGGAAGACCAAGCATACTGTGTTGTGCCTACTGGCACAATCTGCTGCTCCCCAAACTGCCGTAGTACCCGCTGGGGCAGGTACATCTCAATGATCCGCTGTGTCTGCATCATGCGGCCAATAAGGTACCGAAACTATCTACAAAAGGACAAGTGGCCATCCTCATCTGACCACTAGGCATAATCTCTGTACGGCCTCCACACAAAACTGATCATCGTGTCTATCCGATGACGCCAGTACCCGGTATCTCAAACACGAGTCTGGCTGACTGATCCTACATACAGATAAACGTATGGCATCCCATCACCTAACTGCTGCATCTGTACTGGTGGTCAAAAGACAGGAATACGCTTCCATACCCAAATCATGAGTAGGGTGGTCCCACAACTGATACTGTGCCCTTTGAGATAGACTACCTCATGCAACTGGTGGTATACCATGGCCAACAATCATGGCCCCCAAGCGAAAAAATTCCTCTGTGACCTCATGCGAACAAGAACATCCCCCCATCCAATGGGAAATCCGTGACCATGAAGATCTAGGATCAGCAATTCGATGATCAGGGTCATGAGTATGGCACCGAATTGGGGAAATCGGTTGGCTACAACGTCCCAACCAATCTCATAACCGTCCAAAGCCAACTGCGCACCATCGGTACCCTCATACCTCTTTGTCAAGACCTGTCACCCTCAGTGTGGATCATAGACCACACTCTCTCCGCTGATCAGAATGCGGAGAATGCAGTAAACATCCTCCAAAGTCACAGTCGCCTCTCTAGTAGGCAGGTGGAACGAGCAGGTCTCAGAATGCCACCTCTCACAAAGATCAGTAAGCAAACTTATGTTTGCCTAAATAACGGGCATATACGTCACATGGTATAGGCCTAGGGCCATCAATCGCTATCTCTGTCTATCGCTGAGACGATCTCGAAAAGCATAGGTAGTTGGCCGAAACTCTCATGTATAAATGGGCACAAGCCGACTCTGCACAAGGAAAGGCCAAGGATTAGAACATATTCAGAAGAATTATGAAAATTTTGGTACTACTGGCAAGTCAAGGGTACAAAAAAGTTAATATCCGCACAAGTCAATAAAAGTCAACTCTAGTCAACTTCAATTGCGTCGCGTTGATCGCAAATGCGTCACAACTAGTCAATTGCGACTTGCCGCATAGCAAATGCGCTGCAATATTTCAAATGTGTCGCTCTAAATAGCAAATGCGCAAGCAAACAACTAATGCGTCATTTAATCTATTGAATGCGCGATTCAACAACATTTGCGTCATGAGACATGTCAAATGCGTCACAAATTTGCAAATGCAGTGCAAATATTGCAATTGCGTCACACTTTTTTCGATTGCGTCGTTTCAACTTGTGAATGCGCAATCGCACAAATAACCTATGCTACCCATGGCACTTGCATCGCGACGCAATCAAATGCAACGAACCCGAAAGTGTTTGCGGCTTTTGTGATAATGTTTGCATCGCACCACAATTGTTTCCCCCCCATTTAACCCTCATAAATGCATCAAAATTGAAATTTGACAAGTTGGATAGGGTACTTACCGGTGCCCCTGCGCCCTCAGGTCGTCGGAATGTGCGCACGTGATATCCACGGTGTGTAGTCGTAGGGATCACCATCGTCTCTCAAAGCTCTGGTTTCTGAAATATTCTATATGCAAATGAGAAAATGACATTTGGATTGACCTTTTCAACCTATTTATAGGCTGAAAATTAGGGTTTTGACCTAGTAGGTCCTACTGGAGGCTCATTTGACCACCTTTGATCGGCATTTTGGCTACCTTAATGTTCTCCGTTTCTAAATTGGATCGGGCCATCACTTTTCTTGTCATTAATTTGACTATTCGGGATATTTTCCAAATTTTTCTGAGCCCAGGTCGAAATTCAAAAATTTTCCCGAGGGGGCATAGGCACTCCATACCTCCGCTGGGGCATATTTTGGACTTGTTTTCTTTGCCACAATGCGACAAGCTACATTATGACAAAGAGGGGCAAATGTAGACACATAAAAATGACCAAGACCTGCAAGCACTATTTTACCACTTTTCATCCTAACATAATTATGACATTTTAATTATGTTCCTAACCCACATTGAACTATTAATTAAATAATTCATAATCTCTCGTTCCTCATGATTATTAAATGAATAAATCTTATTTATCTATTTAATATGTCATTAATTGTCAAAGTCTTCTCTTAATTAAATAAAATCTTATTTATTTAATTAATCCTTATCATTAATGTCCTCTTGATTATTAAATTAATATATTTTAATATATCTATTTAATATGTCACTAATTCCTAAATCCTTTCTTAATTAAATAAATTCATTAATTTATTTAATTAATTAACTACTTCTTCTAAATTATTTAATTATGGCATGTGACACTTTTATATTTTTAAATAAAACAAATCATTTAAAAATATCTCACATACTTAATTGATTCTTCATTTAGTAATTAATTTCAAAAATCAATTACTAATTACCTCACAAAATCTGTATTTTGAATTAATTTAATTCAAAAAGGGAAATATTCTTCTACAAATCAAGTAATTTCTAAAATTACTGATTTTCTAAAAACCCATCCCCTTGTCTTTTGATTTTTACTAATTTCATCTCAACTGTCACATTGAGTCTTGATTTAATTCATTTAATAAAATCTTATTTACACATATGGGTATTTTGCCCTAACCCTAATTGAGAGTTGCCTTATTGAATCTTGACCTTTGATTCTAGGGCATTCCTTAAAGCTCTCATCTTGACCGTCCGTTCAAGATTGCATTTTCTATAAAATGACAATCTTGATCTCATTTTTGGCCATCTCTGATTATGGTCGAATCATTTGCTTAAGATATTCTTATTATAGGCATTTTCATTATTCTAGGCTTTATTTATTTTAACTATTTGCATAATAGGAGTGACATTCTAGATTGCACTAGTTTATATTTTCAAATCCTTCAAAAGCTTTGTTGAGGCTAGGCTTATAGAGTTTCTCACACCCAAATCTGAGGGCATCCATCATTCCAAAGCTAGAGAAGGTGCAATGGAAGTCAGCCATGGAATACTAGATGGGTGAGATCTTTCTTAGTTTTCTTCCATTTATTTATATTCCTTTTCATTCTATTGTTTGATTTATATTAACTTGCAGGTACAACTAATCTTTTCATTTGATCTTGCAGGAAGAATTTTAGATCATTACAAGAAAATTCTATAATTTTTGTGCAAATATTTGTGAAATTTCTAAAGTATTCTTGAAAATAAGTAATGCTTATGAAATCCTTCAACTTCTCTGATTGGATCAAAACTTTCTTAAAAAGGAAATGGGTTTTCTAGTTAAAGTTAATGTTTTCTTTCTACACATTTTATGGAAATGGAAACATAAATATTTTTTGTCAAATATGGTTCTTTTATATTAAATTAAAGAAAGAATACACATAATAAATTACTATAATCAAAGTCCATATATGTGTAAATACATAAACCAATTAAATCTATATACACAAACATGCAATATACCTTCTTTTAACATCTTATTTTCTTATTTGAATAATGTAGGATTTATTTCATAAAGGATACAAAAAGGAAATATGTGTATTAGTATGTTGTTGCATGTGCTAAAAGATGTGCATGAATTTTTTTATTTAATGATGAATATATACCATGTTAAAACGGCTAAATGTGTGTTGCATAACATACAAAAATCAATAAATCCGGTTAAGTTACTATGCAAGAATTTGACTGTTTTCAAGGATTGCCGAGTGAATCATATGAAGATTGTGCTTGTAGAATTTTTTCTTTATTATCATAAGAAAGTTGGTTAGGATAACCAATTGTAAACTAAATTTTTAGAAGGGAAGGGTGTTTCCTTATGTGTGTAGAAGGTTTCCTTCCAAGATGGGTGTCGAAAATGGAATAACAAAGGGTATAGGTTTTTTTTTTCCACAATCTACCATTTTGTTTCTATATACAACGTATTCTTGGTCAAGCTATGTAGCCCATAATATTGAATGGACTGATTTTATGATGTAACTCTCTGAAATTTCCTAACATTGATCTTGCATGTTCTAATTATGGATAGAAATGCATATAGTTATGTTAGACACACACCAGATTCCACCTTGCATATCATATTCTCTTGTTAAGTATTTCATGCAAGGTCAAGTATTTTTTGAGTTAGGAAGAATTATTGGGAAGAGTAGCTTCATGGTTGGGTGGAAAAAACATTTGAACCATGTTCTCCTCCACCAGTTATGCCAGGCAATAATGAAGTGGAATTACAAGGAAATGCAACTTATGATTATTGGACATTGTACTAAATTTATTGTACACTTGTTATGACTAATTGGTGATTTTATCCGAGTCAAATCATGTAACCCGACATTATGACATTTGGGATTGAATAAAAATTCATTACATTGACATGTTGTGCTATGATAGAATATAGCTTCTCAATTTGAGTCTTGAATTTATTATTCATATTGTCATAATTAAATTATTTTGTGTTATTTAAGAATGACACATTACAACCATGCAAATAGTATGCAGACAAATATGTGCATGAGATCAAAAATTGTATACTCTACAAATTACTTTTACATATTTTGGACCCAATTTAGTTTATTTATCACATGTGTTTTTGTCTTTTTGCAACCCTATTTTTTGATACCTTTATCCATGTCCTAGTGTTTTATCTTTCCTAACCATTTTTGTGTGTCCACCCTATAGCCTTGCTCTATGCACTCAATTCAACCAATTTTTTTCCCTCCTTCATAGATTAATTTGACATACTTGCACTCTACACATAGTTAGCATAACTTTACGGAGTCTGACTAGTTTTTCCTCATCCACACTTATTGTTGTTGGAAATATTATTGTCATTGTTGGGATTAAGGTGTATCAAAATTTGAGTCCTATCATTAATTAATTGATTATTAGGTGCATAATAATTTATCCTAATGTATTAAACTTCATAAGTTGTCATTCACTTTGTGGGTATTATTGTTGAGATGGCATCCTACATGATAGTGATGAGATATGATAAGATCCCTATATAATATGAAATTGGTGCCCACTCTAGGAGGTCCTGTTTTTTAGGAGGATTATTTGACATGTTTCTATATTGGTATAGAACTATTTTTGCAACTTCCTATGTTGACTTGAGAGTCTCGGTTAGCAGTTTCTTTATCAAAATTGAAGAGGAATACAACAACTTTTAGCTTTATTTGTTTTAGGCACCCAAGATATGGATAAGATATGGACAAGATATGAGTAAGATGTTTTTCTTGAATATGGATGCCCAAGATGAGGATAAGGTTGTTTTTGGAATAGAAAATTGAGTTAAAGCTCATGTTTTTTGAGCTTTTAAAGATATTAGATTTGTAGAATATTAAGGATGCTTTTTTATGTGTCTTTCTTGGTGCACTATAAATATGAGAGTTTGTTTGAAGAATTGCGAGGAGAATTTTATATTGCAAAGTTACATTGTCAAATTTCCTCCAAAGAAGAGAAAGATGTAAATATCCATGTTAAGGTTGTGAGTCTACAAGTGTATTGTAACTTATTTGTTGTAGATTAATACATTGGTTCAAAGCTTTAGAGTGTGTTTTTTACTTGAAAGGGTTTTCCTCACGTATATTGGTGTTTCCTCCCTTGTATCTTTTATTCTTCTTCTTTCATGTTCTTAAAGTGTTAATTTACATGTAGTAATGTTGCTAAAATTTATTAGATCTACAAACTACATTATCATTCCTCTAAGGGTTAATGTGATGGGAAACCAACTATTTGTATCTAGTTTAATGGTATAATAGTATGTTCTTGTATCAAGTAGTTAAAATCCAGTTTAAAAAGAAATATAAGATACTATAGGTGCATACTGGTTCTTAGATATCTTTTTGGGTTCATCTTTCCCTTTCAATTGGTATAAGAGCTCAATTCCATGTTTTGCATGTGCATGTATGTGAGTTACATATATTTGTATGAGCTTGCATGTTGTTTACATGTTATTTCATGTTAATAATTCATGGCGTTTAAGGTTCTAGATATTTCTTTTGTTATGATTTCTTAGTTTGGAAAGTTTGAGGGAATCTGTTTTGAAGGAATTAGTTAATTATTAACCCTTGTTTGAGTGGAATTTTTGTAGTTGATCTTGTTTTAGAAGATAGAAAATATTTTGAAGGATGGATAAGATGGAGTTTTATGGATTTGATCATGTTGTTAAATTTAAAATTATATTAATTTGGAGATTTTATTTGACGATATATTATAACCCTCATGCATAGTGGTGTTCTTACATTTTTGGTCATGTAAAACAGAGTATTCATGTTGGGTTTATGTTCTTGGA
This sequence comes from Sequoiadendron giganteum, assembly GCA_007115665.2. NCBI lineage: Eukaryota > Viridiplantae > Streptophyta > Pinopsida > Cupressales > Cupressaceae > Sequoiadendron > Sequoiadendron giganteum. The sequence goes on along the minus strand of CM021105.1, from coordinate 333,260,837 downwards.
TCCCTCGTCATACGGAGAAACTTGGGTCGGCATGACTATGGTTTAATGTGTTTATATTGGGTGCTTGGTTTTAGTCCTTGGAATTGGAAGGCATTATTTCATTAGTCTTGAATGCATGTAGGCTATGGAGTTGATCATTAGATGATTTGAAAGATTCTAGAATAATCTAACTCCTTTATATGCTTGTACATGATAGTGGTTGTGGATTTGGCCTACAAATGGGCCTAGAGTTCAAAGACCTCTTCTTCCTTTGGTTGGTTGTACTTGCATGTCTCAATTTCATGTTGGTTAGATCTAAGGTTTTTTGTGGATTTTGCATTCAACAATATATGGTTATGCTTATGTATATTATTTCATTATGTTGGTTTAACTGATTTGGTGTTTCTAAACTTTTGGGTCTTCCAAATGATAAGTGGATATGGATTTTCATGTGCATCCATAAACACAATGGTTTTGAAAGTATTTTACATGGTTAATCAGAACTTATAGTTTTGTAGATCAACAGATAAACTATTTTTTAGATTATTATTCTTTGAGGCTATTTCTAGATGTAAGATAGTTTCAGGTTTGCATGTATGCTTTATGCATGGTGTGAGGTCGTTTGTAGCTTTCTCAGTGAGGAAATGTTGGTATATGTTTTACCACTAGTTATTTGTGAGTTGTGAAGTTGGTATATTTAATATTTAATAAGCTTCTAGATAATGTATTTCCTCGCAAGGGTTTGTAGTTATCCTATCTTCTAAAAAGTTGTGGGTTTGTGTAGATATGGTAAATTTCATTATTTCAGATGAACTATGTGATGAAGTATTTTTCAGGATGTTTAAGTGGATCTAGATTAACACAAAGACGATTTTGTAGGTTTTGCAATCTGATAAAAATATGTGGTTTGTAGATTTGCGGAGAGATTGTGTTAAGATTATTGGAATTTTTTGGATGAAAACAATTTCAAATTTGTAGGAATGCTTCATGAGTTCCTTGACTATGATACTCAGTTATGGATTTTTTGGCAAATCAGGTCTTCTAGTGATCTTGTGTTTGAGTCTTGAAATCTACATGTTCTCTTCTTTGACATCTTAGTTTTTCATGTTACTAATATCATGATAATTTTGTATGTTTCATTGGTTTAGTATCTACGAGTTATGCAATTTATAGATTAGCTACCCATTGGCTATAATGGGATAACTCGTATTTGGACTATCTATATCCACAAGATTGATTCAATGTTGATGTAGAATTTATTAAATGACCTTGTCTATGATCATTTGTGCATTGGTGTCACATCTCATTTTTTCTCGCATAACTTATTTAATAAATAAACATAACTGGTTGAGAATATTGGTTGATTATTGTTACCCAAATTTCACTAATAGCTCACTCAGGTAGAGCTTTTGATTCAAAACTTAAAACAAAGGTGCATTTCTTATCCCTTTCCTTCATTACATTCTATTACATAAACAAAAATTTAAGGATTTCATGAATAACAGATTACTGCATTGTAACAGATGTATGTAATATAGAAGAGATTTATACATATATTTTCTAAAAAAGTAATCTGTATTGATGATTTAAATATTCATGGTCTCACAGAAGCCATGAGACTAACTTATTCAATGTACATAAAGAGAAGAATATGCATGGATAAGTAAATTAAATGGAATGCACATATAAGGAAAGATACTAGTCATTGCCTGAGTGATTGGCTCCTTATTGTTTTTTGCCTCTAGCTTCTTGTCCTGAGTAGTCCTTAGTCCACTCGAGCTCCTCCATCCAAGTCCCTACACTAGATTGTCAGAGTGATGTTAGAGCAATTCTCTAAGAAATGAAAAATATCTAACATTACATGTACAAACACTTACACATGTATAAATTGATCTCACTGTATATCAAATAGGAAATCCATACTTTTGATGTTTAGGAAAGCATCAAGTCATCATACACATCTAAAGTATGCATTTGTTTTTCTAACTTGTTTGCTTCATGTGCAGATATAGGAAAAGTATGTTGCTATTTTGACTCATTTTATATCAGCATGTGGGTTAAAATGTGGCTCCCACAAGAGTTGAGCCCAACATGCTACATTATTGTACTTTAAAGAGGCATAGAAAGTAATTTATCTCCTTATGTTTCACTCAAGCAAGCATTCACGATTTGTGATAGTGAGGTGTTTTTCATTGTCATAGCAACATATACTTGTTTAATAAAATCATTAAGGGTGCAATATCATTGTATCCAAACAAATTGCAAGGTACAGTGTGACACATGTTTGTTTGATAAGTCATCATTTTGAGAGAGTAGTTATCAATGACAAGTGAAATGAATTATATCTTCAAAGCCATTATGATGATGAGGACTTAGAGTCACATCATTAAAGAATTTGCATTTTGAGTATCAAAGATTCCTCAATAAGAAGGAGCAATGGAACAATAGTTTGTTTCTATAGGAGTCATATAGCTGCTAAGGAGGGGCAACCATGGAGAAGAGGAGAAATGCAATGCAAAATACAATGCTTTCACTAATTGAGAGAGATGAGAAGTCATTTCAATCACCATTTATAGAGAAACAACATATTGGTATTCCTTATAATCAAAGAGCAATATTTGAAGGAATAGTCATAATGCAACAAAGATATTATTGAGAAACCATTCAAATACATTGATATTTATCCTAGCATATAGCAATTGAATGCATGGTTAAGGCATGTTTGCATTTACTGTCCCAAAGAGAAATGTAATGAAAATGGAAAACATAATGATGCAGCTGAATGCCTTAACGATCTTTGTATAGAGAAGTGAATAATACCATGATCAGACAGTGCTAAAGAATCAAAACAATCATTGCATTCAAGAATTTTTTGTATTTAGTGTACTCTTGAAGAAATTGAAAAAGTATAGTAATAACAGTGATGTTCAAAGCCAAATAAGTATCATCTATGTCGATCCTCTTCTAGTGTTTGGAGTATGAAGATTCTATGAGACTTAAGGATAGTGGAATAGTACATGTCCAAGTAATAATGGTTTCATATTCAAAAGAAAGAATAATTATCAATTCATCAATCATGAGCCTTCAAATCAGTCAGGGGAAAACCCACAATTAATGAAGCAGTATACAAGTGCAACCATTACCATGATCATGCTATAGTGAATGTGACAGGAACAATGACAAGAAAATTCATGACAGGGAAGATGCACTCAAGCTATAGGGAAAGGAAAAGTTTTTTTTCATTTCTTTTGCTATTATGGAAATTAAAATCCCTAGTAAGTATGGAAACCCTCGAATTGGGGAAAGAAATGAGGGTTTTTTTATAGGCACATAAAGAATACATAGATTTACTTTGCATTTAATCAAGGAAAAAGTGAAAATGTAATGCCCCGCCACGTGACCCTAGAGGATGTTGTGAACAACTACTTAAACAGGCTAATTTTTTTTGTTTAAGTACAATTAATACATAAGTTCGCTTCCCAATGCAACCATCCCCTAAGGTTACAATACTGAAATAACATACAACCCACAACAACAACATGAATATAAACCAAGCCAATTATATAGACAATAATTAACACATACATTCCAATTAAGATAACTTACAACAAGCATAAGATAACTGTCCAATTTCATTAAACCGTTCATTAAACAATAAGGTTACAACTCTCATTCCCTGAATGAGGCAAGATCAATAATTATAATTACAATTACAACTTCCACCTCGATAACAAACGAGGGGTAAAAAAGTACAAGATCAACTGAAATGAAATAATGCAAGAACAAAAACTGAATCCCACGAGCTCTCCAACTAGAAGTCTCGTCCACATGAACATGAAGATAGCCCAATGGATTTAGGTGCACGCCACCCAACCAAGTGGAACCCAAAGGCCCACCCCCCGTGCTAGGAGATAGTAACAAGGAATCCTAGCCAAGACCATCTACCTCTAGACACAGGCTAAATCACCATTGAACCGAACTGACACATCCAATCACATGTACCACACAAGCACATCACAAGTACAACTCTAGTACCACATAAGTACAACTCTAGTACCACATAAGTACAACATAAGAGAACCATACACATAATAATGCAAATCAAGTATGTTAAGAGAACCATACACATAATAATCAAATACTGACTATGGTCACATCAGGTATGTTAAGGAAACCATACCCACCAAATCGAATACCAACTATTGTCCTAGACAAAGTATCATCACACAGCTCGTCATGGGTTATCCTTTGGGATTCTTCCTAGGCTCTGGCCCCCACTAAGGGTTATCCTGGTGGCCTCTACCGAATTCCCAGCCCCCATACTCACTCATGCGGAATCAAATACCTTTCGTACAGACAAGATAGATGACCTTGCCATTCCAGGGCTTCCCACTCATCCCAAGTCTAAACAAGCCCTTGTGTCTATGAGTGAGGCATAATTATCTTGATTAGTGAGAAGTACCACCTAATCTTCTAAGTTTTGTTTTAGTTATCACTTGATTAAACCACCTTCGTAAGTTATCTAATTTACCTCTTCCGGGCTCTGGCCCCTATAGAAGCCACTCTTCTACTTGACAACACACATACCATCCAAACACCAAGGGTACAAAGTGCAACAATAAGATAACACGTTCACTCCTTTCTCAAGAGGCGACAAAGATAAAACCCTCTCCAAACACTAGAGGAAACACACTAACAAAGTCACTCCTGACAAGGAGGCACACAATACAAAATCCACTCCTTTCATAGGAGGCACAAAACATTCCCGTTCGTAGAAACCGGGTATAACATTGACATAACTTCATGCACTACCCAAGGGAATTAACAAACAGTCGACATCACAAGATGACAACCCCCAACCTCTAGGGTCCTCTAGAAGACTTACAGATTAAAAGACACTTAACCCCTTCCACAAAACATAAACTCAGAGGAAACAATCATGAAGGCAAGTTGCGAGGAATTAAACTAATTTTGGATTCACTAAATCCATTTCCTTGAATAACATTCAATGATTTATTCCACTAATAAATCTGATCTAATAACGTCTCTTCTAGAAAAAAGATAAAATTTAAACAAATATTTAATCCTTAATTGCATGGAAATAATGATAATATTAAGCAGTTACTTCATCAATTCATAATATATCGCTTAAAATAATTATTCCTTTTTGCAAAGATATAACATTTAAAATCCATTAATTTCGCTATTTAAATCATATTACTTTTATCTCCATTAAATCGCCTTTTCAAATATATTATTTCCAAAATAAATCCATCCATTTAATCAGTCTACAATAATTTAAAATTTCCCAAACAATTTAAATTATACCTCCATTTAAACAACTTAAAAAAAAAAAAAACTTCAACTATAAATATATATTTAATATTCTAATAATATATTATATAATATTAATTATTAATATATATGTATTTTAATCACACACATATATATATTAATAATTTAATATTGTAAACATAATAATAAAATATTAAATAAAAAGTTATTTATTTTATTTTTAAAAGGCAACCTATGCATTGATTGGGCGCATACACCTCGGGCCGCGTGCATTCTAGGGTTGGAGCGGCTGCATGTTTTCCTTTGGCCGTGTCTTAGGTTTAGGGCAGAATTTTAGGGCGGCCATGGTTTACCAGGGGTGGCGGTCAAAATACCAGGCAGCGGTGCTGGCAGAGGTGGATAAAGGAGGCATGGGTTGAAGGAGGCGCAGATGACACAGAAGGTGGTGGTGGCGGAGCCGACCCTTAGGGTCGCTGACAACTGCACACAGCCGCACCCACAGGGGTGGCTCGACTGTGCTTAGCACAACCGACCACCATAGGGGCGATGACGGGGGCGGCTGGCGTGACTCCCCACAGCACCTCCCATGGGGGCGGCTGTGGGTCGAGCCCTAGCCCCCAACAAAACTTTCATTTTTTTAACTTTTTAATTTTTTTTAAAGAACCTGCAGATTTTTACAAAAGCAATCCGAAACTCAATCTTTTAAATAGGGGTTTAATCATTAACAACATAAGATCCAAATATAACATGAGTAAAATATATATATATATATATATCTCTATACATATATATATATACATATATATATATATATATATATATATACTTAAACATCCCACAAGAAAATTATAAAATTAATTGAGCAAATTATTCTTAAAAGATCATTCACAGCCAAGAACACAAATTTTCTTTGAGAATTTTCATTTTCAAACCAAAGTTTTCAAAGTTTATAACATCATATTTAACATGGTTCCTTTGCAATTCAAACCAAGTCCAAATATTTCCAAACAACAAACATATATAATAAACCAACCAAATTTAATAAACAAGGAACCTGGTATCCTTGAGTTTGAGGAGATCCAGACGGTGCTCAACTCCTTCCTTGGATTCCCTCTTCAGATCAACCATTTTTACAACTTCAATCCAAAAACCCCCAAAAACCAACAATCCCACCTCTTTCTATTTCCATCTTTTCCAAAATTTCATGATGATCCAAAATTGTGAAAAGAAATTCAACCATAAGGATAAAACCCTAAAATTTCAACAACCACCCTAATAAATTTCAGAAAACAAAAAATGCAAAATATCTCAATTTCCTCCATTTTTGAATTCAAACTTTCAAATTGACTTTTAAATCATTTTTTAATTTCAACAAATATCAAATAATTTCCAAAATGAATTTGCTTAATTTCAAATTAATTAATTTAATTAATTCAATAAAATAAATCTAATCCAAGATTAAATTATTTTATTAATTAAATTAAATTAATTTAATAACTTTAAATAACATTTTCCGCATTGAAACTAGATTAATTTAATCAACAACCTTTATATATATAAAGCCATTTAATTACCTTTTAACTTGCAATTTTAAATAATCGAAGAGAGGGAATAATAATCAAAGCAACACAACCCAACTAACATCTGACGACATACTAGGACTAGGGTGATGACTTGGCATGGAAAACCTAGCTACTATCTCCCAATCGAATACCGTTGGGCATTGGACACGCTCGAACCTGTGAAACTAGGTGGAGTTGATGTCCTATACCTGTCAACCTGTGAACATAGAATATATCCACATGCATATATATATATGTTAAAATTAAAACACACCATGAAGAGGAAATCATAGAATCGCAGGGCGCTCGCAAACGAGTGATGTGATCCATCCCCTTCACCAATACAGTATCACTGACTGATGAATCTAACATCATTAATATAATCAAAAGCATAAACATCATTAATTCAATTATCCACTATGCTAATCCAAAGCATGACATAATGATAACATCAGGATCAAATACCATCACACCAAAATCTAACATTCGCATTACTTACAGATAATGATCAAATAGCAACTGAGTACCAGCATAAAATAAGGCCTAACCAAACAGAACATTGTTCGATCAAAAAAAGCAAAATGGAGGGGTCTTACAGAAAAGGACAGAGCATAAGCCCGTGGCCTACTTTATATATGAGCAAATTCTAAAAAAGAAAGCACAAATCACAACGTTCATGAAAAACATGAAGTTCATTTTGAGCTTTTGAAAACTCATAATACCCACAACCTATAAATATAGAGAGGTTTTTTCTCTCTAGGAAAAACTTAGTTTTCCATTCAAAAAAATAGAGAAATGTTTTGATTCTTTGAGGAAAATGAAAAATCATTGATAGAGGAAGGATAAACAATCAAAATACTAAAAAATTTAACTGATGGTGGCTCTATTTAGAGCTTATTTCTTTCTCAGAAAAGTAAGAAACAATAGAGTGGTTTCGTTATTAGCTCACCTAGAGTCTCTTTGTCGATCTTTATATGGAGATTTTTTTTCTGAGATTATAGAAGTCTTCTTCAAATTTCCATGGAGAAAGCTCTGAAACCCTCATGGCTGGTGGCACTGTCTTCCTCTTTGGGCTCAGTGAAAATGAAATTCCTTTGACAAGTATGGCACAGTTTTTTTCTTTAGGGTTTTTTCCCTAAGTTTTTTTACCGATGAAAGATTAGGCATTTTTCCTATCTTTAAAAAAAATCAAATGCCAATTAATTGACCTCGTGGCCTTTCAGATTTTTTAACTTAAGCAAGTATACTATGCCTTGTATTTTAAATACTCGTACCTTGTAATTTTCCACATCATGGTGAAATTTTGTGACATATAGATGCCACCTATTCCTTTGAAGTTTTCCTTTTGAGCTCATTTTTATGTGTTGACTACCATAATGGTCAAAATATGAATTTGTTTTCATAAATATTATTGTAAAACAAATATCTTGGAGGTGTGATTATAAGCCTTTAAGTCTTTTTGTTATTATTAAATGCAAATGAAGAGTGACTCAATTGGTGAAGAAAGGTAGCTCAAAGAAAGTTTATTTCTTTTGAGACCATATAGGGGTATTAATTAGTTGGTTGCAAACATTTGGAGAGCATCTAGGAGGGTTTTATTGCTTTTGTGAGATTTTTAGGTGTTGTTTGGTGACTCACCTTGGTAGACTAAGTCATGTTTGACTTTTTCACACATTTGGAGCTTTTTTGAGGAGGATCTAGTCCCTATATTTTTGGCTTTATTGAGGCATCCGACCCAAGAAGCTTCTAGGAGCTATTTTCTTGTAGTTTAGTTTGGAGGTGTTTACTTATACTCACTTGTAACATTTTTGGAGTGAGTTCTTCCTATGTAAATTCTAGAGATAGAGACTTTTACAGTCCTTTGACAGTTTGAGCATGCTTTGTAACTCAGTATTTTGGGATATGATATACAGAGAATACCTTGTATACCATTGATTGTGTTGTGTTGCCTTTTCATTATTACAGTATTGTGCATAACCAAGTGATTGATCAAGCTGCTAGTGAGGTATTTTAATCTCCTTGTGGTTTTGTCTCACATTTTCATGCCATTTCTGCAAAATATACTTATGTAGGTTACAAGTTATGTTTAAATTGCATTTTCCCTTTAAACTGTGAAAATATTATTTTCCTTTTTGAAGATAGTGCACTCAAAATTTCTTGTGAAACATTGATGTATAAATGTATAAAAATGAATTGTGTAGTTTAGATGTTATCATCGATATTCAATTGTTTTGAGCATCTAGAATTTCATAGTCCTAGCCAGTTAGGTGTATCACCCTATATTTTCATTTTTATAATTTACCTTTTAAAGCATTTCTTCTTCCTTTTCCTTCAAGAAAACCAGTAGTTTTAAGTGATACCAAAAGGAAGTCGGCCTTCTCTAGGGGTTCTTTTCCATTATAGGTGACCCATCGCCTAGAAAAGTCCCCATGTTTCTCCAAAGTGTTAAATTTTACAACTTAACTAGGGTGCAACTTTAGGATATAATAGTTTTGGCATGCCTGGTGGGACAAAGAAATAATTTTTAGTCTCTCTTATCCTTATGTTACTGATGTTTGGTGTGTATAGCAATAGTTTCAGCCTTTTGGAGGCAAGTTCAATCACATACCTGGCGACTCTGAGTGCAAAATTTTCTAGTTTCAATAGTTCAAATGTTGATCTATTTCAAGTTTTTGAAAGAAATCTAATTTGAATGAAAAGAAATGTCAGGTTTTCTTGGAAACATGGCCTTTCACCCTCCGTTTCATGAAAATCATGCATGTATGCCTTCTTACCAGCCGTAGTATACTGAAAAACTTGTTGTCTTTACTTCAAATAACCCTGTAACAACAGATTACCAACATTTTCATCATGTTTCGCACCCTCCCACGCCTAGTCAACCTTTATGTCAGCCATTATATGATCAAAATCAACCCCAAGAGTAGTTTTTTGATGCTAACTAGCATGACTATTTATATAATCAGCCTCCAAAGCATCCTTACCAGACTGTATTGGACTTGCTCCAATAGTTTGACCATGTGTTGTGGGCTTTGAGCTAAAGGTTTGAACATATGCAGATTAATGATATCAGTAAGACATTCTCACACATGTATGGCATGCTGGTAGACATCAAGAAGCAGAAAAGACCATTATGCAGCAACAAGAAATGGCTGAACATGCCTATTTTTTTGACCAAAAGTTGAAGACACAAAGGATGCAATTTGAAGAGGGTCTTGAACGGGAGATAGTTGTTAAGGAGGAGCAAAGGAATTTTTTGTCTACTCAGGTGCAGAGTAGTCAAGATTACTTAGATTATTAGCACCAACTAACAGAGGAGTTTCGAAAGAGGCAGCTTGAGGGGAGTTTAAAAAAACAAAGAGTTCTTGCAAAAGAAGAGAAGACCTTTGACCAACATAGCTCACTCAACTTGGAGAAGACTATAAATATCAACTTGTTGCATTTAGCTATGGAGGAATATAGAAAGAAACAAAAACAAAGGATTGAGCAACAAAAAACTTCTCAAGGAGAATCTACCATTGTTTTAGCCAACGATTCCCCTATTGATGTTGGAAATGATTTTAATGTTTCAATAGTTCAAACTAAACAACAAAAAGACATTGGTGGGTTGCTTATTGGTAACAATCAACAAGACAATGGAGCCTTGTACCATGAAGAAGAATAGAAAATTGAACCTGGCACTATTCTCTGAGGTGAGAGCTTTGATATCTTTGAGCATGTTTTAATTGAAAAGGCTAATGTCAAACTTTATGAAGAAGTGTGCATGAACGTAATTGAACATTTTCGTTCAAAGTTGGGTGGAAAAGAATCAGAAGAGGTTGACAAATATGTTGAACTAGAACAATAGGTTGACAAGCTTGAAGAGAGTTGAAATAACAAGGGACTCCTCATGAACCTAATTTGCAAGGCCTTAGCTAGCTGGAGGAGCTTCCTTTCTGCTGTGCAGAGGATTTTGAAGTTTATATACCAATTGAAGGTTGGTTGGAAGAGGCTTCTTCATTGTTTGAACACTTTCCTTCATTGAAGAAGACAAGCTTGAATTGGAATGTCTTTCTTTGAGTGATAAAGAGGATTATGAGCAGCTTCCTTTCTGGTGTATAAAAGAACCCGAGGTTGATATATTGATTGAAAGTGTGCTGGAAGAGGATATCTTATTGTTTGGACATTTTCCTTCCTCCTTTGAAAAAGAAAGTTCTGATTTGGGTATCCAAGAGGTTGAATTACATGCAAGTATTGTACAAGTTGAACCAGAGCAAAAACTTGATACTACTCTTCAAGATGAAATCGAAATAACAGATCTCAATCAAGAAGCCAGTAATGGTAGTTCAAGGTTTGTTCATTCAAGAGGTTGTCCAATTAGATATTTAGCTAGTTTGGAGGCCACTGAGGTACTAGAGATTATGCTTGCACCCAAGCATGAGGATGTAGTCAAAGGAAAATATGACTTTGGAGTTGCAGCTGAAAGAGATCGGATTCAACTCACTTGTCCAATTCAAGATAGTAATAGGAAAGATCATAATCAAGGTGTAAGTGAGTTTATTTTCATCTTTCATGAAACATTGAAATAGTCTATTGAATATCTCATATGTTTCATTTTCTTTCAGCAATACATAATCATGTAATGCGTCAGTTGTTATTTAGAAAGGGGTGTTATTTTGCAAATCCAATCAATGGTTTTGTTTGACCAACTTCTTTGCTAATTAGGGTAGGATAGAATAGGTTTTAGTTTAGCTACAAGTTTTATTTCCCGAAGTGTTGTTTCAACACAGTTAGGTAGTTTCCCTTATGTAGTTTTCCTATTTTCAATAGGTTTCCAAGTGTTCTATTTTGTCTCAATGAGTTATAGTCAAATACAAAGTTGTTTTTGATTAAGGTAAAAATAGGTTTGAAGGGACCCTAAAACCCTTTAACAGTAGATAAAGATAAGATAAAGCATTAAAAGTTCAACAAAAGAAGAAAAGCTTCCAACAAAGAAAAAAACAAAGACCAACTCAGAGGCAACACAACCCAAAAAATTGACAAAAGACCTACAGGAAACCAGGCACTAAGCCAGATTTCTCAGATTATCAACAAATTCCTATCCAGATTGTCCATGTTAATAACAACTTTCTTCATCTCCAAAATGTCCATAGGGTTCTTTTCCAACTTCCTTTTTAGGTTGGATTTGGTACGTTTGCTTGGCCTAACCCTTTCAGCCTGGTTTTGATCTCTATCTTCCTTCACATCCACCACTGGTTTAACCCAATGAACCCTTTCTAGATTCACGACCATTATATTCATGGTACTAGCAGTGGATTTAAGGATTTTATGGCTCATTTCCAGTACCTTCTAAATAGACTCTCTAACATTATTTAGCCTCCCCTCCATATTAGAAAGATTTCCATTGTGATTATTCTTGAAATGCTCCAAATCCTCCACTTTTTTCTTCAGACACTCAACCATGTACTTCTTTTCATCTTCCGTCCATAGGTCCTTAGCTCTATCTTTATCCTTGCTCATATTATCAGCCACCTCCACCTTTTCCAACCTGTTGTTATAAGTCCTTTGATTAATTGGTTTGGTTCTACCTTTGAGTTTACTAAGTGAATCCATGCCCAATGGACAAGTCTAGGCAAATGGTCTTCATGTTTAGCAGGCAAACATCCAACAAATGTCGCTAGGAATGTTACCCAAATTTCACTAATAGCTCATTCAAGTAGAGATTTTGATTCAAAACTTAAAAAAAAGGTACATTTCTTATCCCTTTCCTTCATTACATTCTATTACATAAATATAAATTCAAGGATTTCATGAATAAAAAATTACTACATTATAATATATGTATGTAATATAGAAGAGATTTATACAGATCTTTTCTGAAAAAGTAATCTTTATTGGTGATTTAAGTATTCATGGTCTCACACAAGCCGTGAGACTAACTTATTCAATGTACATAAAGAGAAGAATATGCATGGATAAGTAAATTAAATGGAATGCACATATAAGGAAAGAGACCAGTCATTGCCTAAATGACTGGTTCGTTCTTGTTGTTTGCCTCTAGCTTCTTGTCCTAAGTAGCCTTTAGTCCATTTGAGCTCCTGTGTCCAAGTCCATGCATCAGATTGAAGAGTGATGTTAGAGCAATTCTCTAAGCAATGAAAAATATCTAACATTACATGTACAAACACTTATACATGTACAAACTGATCTCAATGTATATCAAATAGGCAATCCATACTTTTGATGTCCAAGAAAGCATCAAGTCATCATACACATCTAAAGCATGCGTTTATTTTTCTAACTTTTTTGATTCATGTGCAGATATAGGAAACGTATGTTGCTGTTTTGACTCATTTTATATCAGCATGTGGGTTAAAATGTGGCTCCCACAAGGGTTGATCCCAACATGTTGCATTATTGTACTTTAAAGAGGCATAGAAAGTAATTTATCTCCTTATGTTTAACTCAAGAAAGCATTCACCATTTGTGATAGTGAGGTGTTTGTCACTATCATAGCAGCATATGCTTGTTTAAGAAAATCATTAAGGGTGCATACAATATCATTGTATCCAAACAGATTGCAAGGTACAGTGTGACGCATGTGTTTCTGATAAGTCATCATATTTGAGAGAGCAGTTATCAATGACAAGTGAAATGAAGTATATCTTCAAAGCCATTATGACGATGAGGACTTAGAGTCACATCATTAAAGTATTTACATTTTGAGTATCAAAGAGTCCTCAATAAGAAGGAGCAATGGAACAATAGTTTGTTTCTATAGGAGTCATATAGCTACTAAGGAGGGGCAGTCATGGAGAAGAGAAATACAATGCAAAATACAATGCTTTCACTAATTGAGAGAGATGACAAGTCATTTCAATCACCATTTACAGAGAAACAACATACTGGTATTCCTTATAATCAAAGAGAAAGATTTGAAGGAACATTCATAATGCCACTAAGACATTATTGAGAAACCATTCAAATACGTTGATATTTATCCTAGCATATAGCAATGGAATGCATGGTCAAGGTATGTTTACATTTACTGTCCCAAAGAGAAATGCAATGAAAATGGAAAACATAATGATGTAGTTGAATGCCTTAACGATATTTGTACAGAGAAGTGAAGAATACCATGATTAGAATTTGCTAAAGAATCAAAACAATCACTGCATTCAAGGGTTTTGTATATGTAGTGTACTCTTGAAGAAATTGAAAAAGTACAATAGTAACAGTGATGTTCAAAGCCAAAGAAGTACCATCTATGTCTATCTTTTCTAGTGTTTGCTGTATGAAAATTTTATAAGACTTAAGGATAGTGGAATAGTACTGTTATGCCTTGCATAACCACCCCATCTTTTGCCTTGGTCAAAATGGGTCCCCCTTTGTTATTTTTGTACTTAGTTGTTTTTGAAACATGGTTTGGAGTCTAGTTTTGCCAATACTTTGTTTTTTTTTTGTTTCTCTGTCGGAATCGGAACTGGAACTGAATCGGGTTCCGAAAGTTCTTTGAGGCTTGTTTTTGGTTCTATCCCGACAGTCTTTTCTTTGCCTTTGTTTTTGGTCTTTAGCAAAAGCGGGGCCGGAGTGGGAATTGGGATTGTTGTTATCAAAATTTGCAAAATCAAGATCAATTCCGATCCCACCTCCACTACTTTTTTGTTTGTTTTGTCTTGGTTTTTGTGTTTTGTTTTATTAGGTCGGTCTTTTATTTAAATTTTTGTTTTGTTTTTAGTTGTCGGACGCGGAGCCGGAATGGGAATGAGATTTGGAAATTTTATAAATTTAAGATCCTGTTTCCATTTTAGTTCTGCCCCCGCCCTTTTTTGTCGTTGACTTTTTGACTAAAGCACACTGCAGACTAGTGTTCGTTCTCTTACAATTCCGACTTCGCCTTTACTGCGTTTTAATGCATTAATGGTGGTTGTCGGTGTAGGTAGAAATTCACATATTGACCTTTATTATGGGTTAAAGTCGATCATTATTGTTATTATTACAAGTCTAAGAGCGCGAAGAGCAATAGCAGAGTTCGTTTGAACAAATTGATCGAGATAGAGAAGGGATATTGTGTGCGAATCAATTCAGAAAGTTAGCTTGGGTTTGTTTGCATTTGAGGTAGGTTTCTTATCTTGTTCTTCATTTTCGATTGCTGTTGTGTATTTTGTATATATGTTTTCCCGTGTTTTGAATCGCGTTGTCGTTTCGTTATAAGTTCATGATTCTTGGTATGCTGGTTTGTGTGGGTCTTTTATATTGTTGGTTGGGTTGTCTTTTTGTTTTCTTGTTTTATCATGTCGTTTCTTTCTATTTTTAGGGCATTGTTGCTTTCACGTCTTAATCGTGATTGCGTCGTGTCGTTTTTGGTTTGTAGTAGATTAGATTAGTTTAAGGGTCTTTAGTGTTTGTTAGATTAGAAGTTACAGTGAGGTAGATTAGAGATTTTATAGTGAGTTAGGGTAGATTATATTTATTGTTTAAATTAGGGTTTTGTCATCTGGTAGAATGGCATGGTTTAAACCCGTGCCCTAGTTTTATCGGGTTTGTTAAATTAGGGTTTTGTTGGTCTCTGTAATTACTTTAATAAGATTTAAATAATGGTCCTAAAATGCAATTGTTCCCCATGGTAATATAGGTGTAGATTTTTAAGCTCCTTTGCCATTTTATAGCGACCTAGGTCTTAATCATGAAATTGTGTTGAAAATGAATAAATTTAATGATGCCATGATTAGCATAGGCAAAGGTGGGATTGGAATGGATTATGGACCTAAGAGTTTTGTTTTACAAGGTTATCAATTTCATTTTTTATTCCTTTTCCAATTCCGAGTTGTAAAAGGTTTTCCTTGAAATATATGATAACATTGGCAGAGGCGGGATCGGAACCGATTTTGAACTTAAGAATTTTGTTTGCAAAAGTTATCGATTCTATTCTCATCCCGTTTCTGGCTCCGCATATAATGGAAAGTCTTTCTTCAAAGTAATGATAACCTAATCGGAGGCAGAGGCGGAATGGAAATAGAATATGGAAAAAGGGAAATTTGAAGAAAAACCAAATCCATTGTTTGTTCCGATCCCGGTTCCTATAACCTCCCCGACTCTGACTTCGAGCCCGTTTGTTGTTATGTGAAGTTTCTATATCAGTTTTTGCTCCGAGTCTGCCAGTGTTGTAAAAGAGATTCTTTTGAGCTTCTATCTGGTTCCAACTCCGATGTATGTGTAATAGGTATGTTTTAAAAACATGTTTTATGATGATATCTAAAGATCTAATTAGAGGTTTGCTTGTAGGAAAATTGAAAGATGTCAGGAACATCAGGAGAAGCTGCTCGAAGGAATCAACTAGCTGGAACATCAAAGATAGCACCAAAAATCAAGAAGGTGAAACCAGAACAGCTGCCTTATACATTGAGGTATGATCATAGGAATCCGGTGGTGAAAGTAAGCAAAGTGGAATCAGAATGGTCAGATATCACAGATACCAATCTAGGCCAGTACAACTTTGAAGAATTACATGAAGAGACCTTTGTAGAATGAGCAAACTTGACAGGGAGAACACAAAGGATTGTTGACTCCGGTCTTGCACATATCACTGTGTTTCCTTTAGCAGTCCAGTGTCCGGAGTTGATATTGACAGTGGCCAGTACCTACAATCCTGCTACAAGATTATGCATGGATTCACAAAATAATGTGATTATAGATCTTACTCCGTAAATGTCCAAAGCATATTTAATGTTCCCGATCCCAAGAACTTGGTGCAGCTAATTGAGGCAGAGGCATTGGAGAAATATAGCAAGCATAAAGACTCCAATAAGTCTCACTTAAACAAAAGATGGTTAAGCACAGAGAAGAAATCTTTAAGCAAGCTGGCAGACCAGCCAAAGAGGGCAGATTTCAAGAAGGAGATATCTGATTTGATATTAATGCTGTCCAGAGTGTTTGGGAAGAGGGATGCCTTCCACTTCAAGGAATGGATGTTTCATTTTATTCAAGTAATCTTTTAGGGTGATTACCAGTTTGATTGGTCAATGATTGTTTCTGATGCCATACATGATCAGCTCACAAGGGTCAGACAAACTAAATCTTTCTTCATGACTTCTTATGTGGTTTATGTTGCAGCAAGATTGGGGATTTTCCCAGGATTAAACAGAGTGGGTGTGATGGGAGCCTTGGATGGACAAAAGAAAGTATGGGAACACTGCGATCAATTATCTCTTCAGGTTGTTGAGACTCATTTCAGAAGAGTCAATGATGCATTTTTATATGTGGTTATCAACCAATTGAGTGGAGATGCAGGATACAGGTTAAGTCAAGAACCTATGGATTTTATTACTGAATGGGGAAGTTGGTATATCCAATACCCCAAATTTACATACTTCAGGTTGTTTGGTTTTGAAGGTCATCCCCATTTGCTTCCAAGATGCTGCAATAATAGAATAGTGCTTATGGAGTTTGTGTATCAAGCCATTCGATTTAATGCTAGGTTTGGGATTAAGCATAAGATAGGATGCCATAAATTTCCCATGACATTGGGTGAATATAATTTTCAACATTTGAAGGGAGCAAAGGTGGTTTGTAATGAGTTGATACAATCGAAATTGGGATTGTATACAACTCGGAAGTATTTTGATCCAAGGGAGAAAATGCATGCTTTGTTACCTTCAGTGTTCACTAAACACTTTAATTTGTTAGAGGACTTTTGGTGTGATAGGCAGGATGAGTATGACTTGAGGAAGAAGAATTATGAGAGATTATCAGTCTCACTCATGTCATTGCTTGGTATTAAAGAAAATATTCTTGACACTTTGGTGGATGATGGAATTGTATTGGATCCCTCATATGAAGCTTTGAAAATTGGCACCAAAAGCTTAGATCCAATAGACTAGAATGAGGAAGAAATAATTGATATTAAGAAAATTGGAAGAATAGTCTTGGATAGAAGTGTGCAATGGTTAATGTTGAGAACTCAAGCTCCTCAAGGACCAGTCCTTAAGAAAGGTAAAGGGTACAAGAGGATTAAAAGAAAGAAACCTCCTAAAGAGCCATTGGAATTCTTTCCTCCTGATGTTGAAGAAATAGAGCTTGAGGTAGTCGATGAAGAAGAAGAGGCACTAGAGGGAGATGTTCCAATAGAATCTGCTGTTTCTACGCCCACATTGGGTGAGTCATCCATACAAGCCCCGCTCACAAGAAAGAAAAGTAAAGAATTTCAAGAAGGAACTCTTCATACCATGGTTGAAGCTGCTAAAGGAAAAGAAGTGGAGGAAGAATTTGTAGAAATTGAGACAGACTCGGATGAAACTCTTTCAGAGAAGGACCTACAAGAAAACATGCCTTTAGAGGGGACTATTGAGCAGATTCTGACATAAGAAGAGCAATGGAAATTATTTGAAGATGCTACAAGAGATTCTGATGTAAGGGCTGCTACAGAGAAGCAAAAGGAAATGGATGCAAAGTTACAAGCTGATGCTCTACTTCAACAACAGCAATTAAAGGAAAAAGAAGTTGAAACAAGGATAGCAACTGATGAAATGGAGGAGCAAATGAGGCAACGAGAGCATGAGATCAAGGTCAAGGCAGAAAATGGTAAATTGGAATTGATACAAAAAATCCATGATCTTGAGGAAGAGAAAGCAAGAAACCGAAGGGAAAAGGAAGCCCTAGTTGCTAGATTGAAGCTTGCAGAGGAAGCTCGACAGAAAGAACAAGAAGCTGAAGCTCTAAGAAAGGAAAGAGATGCCGAAGAGCTAATTAAGAAACATCAAGCTGAAGAAGAAAGGGAAAAGGCAGAGAAGCTCATAGCCTTAGAAATGGAAAGGATAGGAAAGGAAGAATCATAAAAGATAAGGAAAGAAAAGGAGGCCGAAGAGCTAATTAGGAAGCAAAAGGAAGAAGATGCCGAAGCTGCAAAACTTAAGGTTTTGGAGGCAGAACGGTTGGAAAGAGAAGCCTTGGAAAAAGAGAAATTAGAGAAGGATTAGATGGAAGAAGAGAGATTGAGAAAAGAAGAAGAAGACAAGAAAATGCAGAAACAACAAGATAGGGAAGAGGCCGAGAAGTTGGTGCAAATGCATGTGTTGCAGGAGCAACAAGAAAAGGCAAAGGTTGATTCTCAACATGAGGTAAATATTCAGCCACCCTCTATAGTTGCCGCTTCCTCTTCCATGATGATGACTACTCCTAGTGCTCCTACACGGTTGAAGTTAGACCTACAGAAGAGAGCTAGAACCCCTCCTCAACCTCTTAATTGGGAGGACATGATGAAGGGGATTGAAGAGGAAAGGCCTAAGAAGAAGGCTAAAGTCTTACATTCTACTAGACTCACAGATAAAGGGGAGATAGTTGCTGAATGTGCCATGCCTATGACTGAAAAGGAGGTAGGGGATATGTAGCTAACAAACTATCAATTGAGTACGGTTAATTTGGGAAGACCCACTAGAAATCAACAAATGAATCTGATTGATGTGGTGGCTTCAACGACTAAATCAAGAATGATGAAGGACAAACAAAAGAAAGACGAGCTTAAGGCTCAATTGGATCAGTTACATTCATTCTTGAGGATTGTCTCCTCTCGAAGGTCACAACAATTTGCAGCCATTGAGACTCCTGTATTGTTAAGAAAAAAGGACGTAGATGATTTGGTGCAAGTTAGAGGTAAGGCGGAGATGGTTGACAAATGGATAGACAAAGTGAACCGAGAGGTAGGTGAGGTTTTAGCAAAAGGGTTTGAAGCCTACAAAGAAGCAGAAGGAGTAATAACAGAGATGCATTGATACATTGAGGCATCAGGAAAATAGGAAGAAGAGTATAAGGAGTATAGTGAAAGGTTAGAAAAGATAAATACATTGCCTCTAACTAATCTTCTAGAACAATCTATACTTGAAGATGATAACAAAGACTTTTTAGAGAAGACTTCTCGCATACTAAAGTTTAGAACTGACTTTTTGAGCAAACACAAGGATGAGATTCAGGAAGCAGTTAATAAGTTGACAGAGCAATTGGAAGAGGTGGAAGTAGTCATGGCTATAATAGTAGATGTGAATGTAATGACAAAAGATGGCATGCCTTTGAGTCAGGTTAGAGAGAAATGGAATGAAAGATTCCAAGGACTCATGCAGGAGAAAGATGATGGAGGAGACTTGGTGATAGATCGGCTTGTAGAAGTCAAAGAAGAAATAAAAGCTGCAGGGAGAGAATTGATCAAGGTTAAAAGTATGAAAGAGTTTGCTGCAATTGAGCTGGATCGCATCAAATTTGAAGATGACTAGATTGATGGGCCAGATATGGATATGCTACAACAAGTCTTCACCATTTATGATGAGTTCATGGCGGATCCAGCTTCACATGCATAAAAATCATGCATGCATGATGTTCTTCTTCCTTGCATGTTGCATGCATGATTTTCTTCTTCTTTGCATGTTGCATGCATGCAACACTGACAGTCTTGAGGGTGCATGACTTCTTTTCTTCTATTTCTATCTTCTATTTTTAGATCAAACTAAATGTATAATGTAAGGACTCAAGATCAAAGCTGATCTGAGTTTCCAAGGAAGTTGATTGTTCCTAAAAAGGTGGAAAGCCTAAAATAGAAGTGAAGTTTGAACTTCTTTTGTATATCTATAAATACCAGATGGGTATCACATTGTAAAGGTCGGCTAATTGAGAATTGGATTGGCTTACCTAATGCTAAGAGATATAATTTTGTAGAGTTTTGCAGAGATACATTGTACTAGATCTTTTTACAGTTAATAGAATTACAGGTTTACGAAATATGGAGTTTACATGGAATTGTGTTGTTTGATAAGGTTAATGAGTTATAATCCACCTGAATGCCAGTGATTGTGCTGAAGCATGATAGTTTCTTATGTGATGAAAGTCATTAGAGGAAACCAGGTTTAAAGATTATCTTGTTAAATTGTCATTGAATTAAATTTATTGAAGTCTATTGATCTATAGTTTTGATGATGAATGAATGTGTGTTGTTTTGAAATCTTGGAAATACTTGTCATATGTGAATAGTGGAATTGAATTAAGCACCTAAGATGTATACGATAGTACAGTCATTCTGTGGGTTGTGTCATGCTATGGTTTTTGTGATCGGTTAAGAAAACATTCATTGTTAAAAGTATATGTCTGGATATTAGATAAATTTAATTCATACTTACTGATTTACCCCTTGGATCTATCTTTTTCTTTTATTTAAAACCCATTGATTTACAGGTACTATTTCGATAAAAAGAGTTATAGCTTGAATCCTTTGTTACCAGCACAAGCCCCTTGAATATTATAGTTGCATGAACCAATTGAGTGACATCAGACAGTTGAGAACCAACTACCAGGACCTTGGGAGTTAGGCTACTACATGTTGTCTTTCTTTTTCAGGAGAAATAGAGTAGAAATATTCTGTTTTAATGTTGTTTGTGTCATTTTAACCATCAACAAGTACATGTCCAAGTAACAGTGGTTTCATATTCAAAAGCAAGGATAATTATCAAATTCATCAATCATGAGCCTTCAACTCGGTTAGGGGAAAACCCACAATTAATGAAGTAGTATACAAGTGCAACCATTACCATGATCATGCTACAGTGAATGTGACATGAACAATGAAAATAAAATTCATGACAGGGAAGATGCACTCAAGCTACAGGGAAAGGAAAAGTTTTTTTTTGGTTGCTTTTGCTGTTAGAGAAAGTAAAATCCCCAGCAAGTATGGAAACCCTTGAATTGAGGAAAGAAATGAGGGTTTTTTTACAGGCACGGAAAGAATACACAAATTTACTTTACATTTAATCAAGGAAAAGGTAAAAAGGACATAGCATAAGCCTGCAACCTACTTTATATATGAGAAAATTCTGAAAAGAAAGCACAAATCACAACGTTCATGAAAAACATGAAGTTTTTTTTGAGCTTTTGCAAACTCATAATACCCATGGCCTATACATATAGAGAGGGTTTTTCTTTTTGGGGAAAAATTACTTTTCCATTCAAAAAAATAGAGAAATGTTTTGATTCTTTGAGGAAAATGAAAATCATTAACAGAGGAAGGATAAACAATCAAAATACTAAAACATTTAACTGATGGTGGCTCTATTTTGAGCTCATTTCTTTCTCAAAAAAGTAAGAAACAATAGAGTGGTTTAGTTATTAGCTCACCCGAAGTCTCTTTGTTGGCCTTTATATGGAGAAATGTTTCTAAGATTGCAAAAGTCTTCTTCAAATTTCCATGGAGAAAGCTTTGAAATCCTCATGGTTGGTAGTGTTGTCTTCCTCTTTGGGCTTGGTGAAAATGAAATGCCTTTAACAAGTATGGATCGGTTTTTTGCTTTAGGGTTTTTTCCCTAAGTTTTTTTACCGATGAAAGATTAGTCATTTTTCCTATCTTTAAAAAAAATCAAATGCCAATTAATTGAGCTCGTGGCCTTTGAGGTTTTTTAACTTAAGCAATTTTACTATGCCTTGTATTTTAAATAGTCATACCTTGTAATTTGGCATGTTGAATGGTGAAATTTTGAGACATAAAGATTCCATCTATGCCTTTGAAGTTTTCCTTTTGACCTTATTTTTATGTGTTGACTACCATAATGGTCAAAAATGATTTTTTTGCATAAATATTATTGTAAAACAAATAGCTTGGAGGTGTGATTATAAGCCTTTAATTTTTTTGTTATTATTAAATGCAAATGAAGAGTGACTTAATCAGTCAAGAAAGGTAGTTGAGAAAATGTTTATTGCTTTTGAGAGCATATAGGGGTATTAATCAATTGGTTGCAAACATTTGGAGAGCATCTAGGAGGGTTTTATTGCTTTTGAGAGCTTTTTAGGGGTTGGTTGGTGAGTCACCTTGGTAGACTAAGTCATGTTTGAATTTTTCACACATTTGGAGCTTTTTTGAGGAGGATCTCGTCCCTATATTTTTGGCTTTATTGAGGCATCTGACCCAAGAAGCTTCTATGAGCTATTTTCTTGGAGTTTAGTTTGGAGGTGTTTAATTATACTCACTTGTAACTCATTTTTGGAGTGAGTTTTCCTATGTAAATTCTGGAGATAGAGACTTTTATAGTCCTTTGACAATTTGAGCATGCTTTGTAACTGTTAGCAATCAAATATGCACCCTGTCAGATTTACAAAAAAATAGAATATCTGTTGCAACATTGAAACTCTTTCCAGATGTGGGTAATCTATAAGGAAAGAGAATCTCCAAAGCCAGTTGGTTCTCCGTATGATGATCCTATTCTAAAAATCTTTCTTGGGAAAAGGATAGAGAGAAAATAAAATCTTAAAGCCTATGATTTTGAAATGATTTTCAATATTAGATGATGAACTAATGACTATTCTGGATTTTCCTCACAAACAGTGCTAAAAAACCAACACAAATTTCACAACCTCTCAAGAACAATTTTACATAAGTATTTTGCATGAAGATTTGTTCAAAACATGACATGCAACCTGTATCCTTGCACTTTTTCTGCATCAAACTACAGCCTAGGACATAACAAGGACTCCCTAAATAGAAATCACAAGATAAACATCAAATTGTAACTGCAAATAGACACAAAATGATAGTTAGGAATGCTGTTTTTTTTTCACTGTGATAGTCACATCCACGGCTTGTGTGGATATTTGATTTTATTCTTTCTGCTTTTCATTTAGAAAAGGAAAAAAGCATCTCAATGCAAATTTGTACTAGCATTTGTATTCTCGCAATTAAATGAATTATGTAAAAAATGCATCACTTCATGAAATAAATGAAAGCACTCTGCTTTATCATTCGTATGCTCAGTTCTGTATTCCATTTGATTTATTTAAAAACATGAATGGTACTTAGAAACTCAGTTTTCTCAAAACACTTGCACAACTGTCACTTGATGAAATAAAATGAAGTGCGAAACAACACTCAACATATTCAGAAATAACCGCATTTTCACTTTAAAATATAACAGTATTTAAATCAGCTCCACCATTTGAGCTGTAGCGAAAATTTTGTAACATTTTGGCAATTGCCGCTAGATGCTTGCCAGCTAAGCATAGATCAGTTGCCTTTGAAAACTCCAGAAGGCGCGGAGTTAAAAATTGCCCCTTCATGAACTCAAAAAAAAACTGAAATAGCAACTCCAAAACAACAACAAAACAAAAAAAACAAAGCTGAAAGAAAACTAACAAGCCCTGATGGCCAACAAAACAATGCGCACCAATGCTTAGGGAAAGAAAACTACTAAAAATAATGTGTGTAACACACTTATTTGTAACAACTACTCTATTTATTTACAAGATAGAACCTATCTAAGAGGCAATGTTTGAGGTGGATCCCATTAACTGGGATAGACATCACCTCTCCAGTCAGCTTTGAAAGATGGAAAGCGTTGTGCTCCTTGCAGTCTGTGATCACATAAGGCCCATCCCAAATTGCATCAAACTTGGAATGTCATCCAGGTCTGCTCTTGTATTCATTCCACTTGAAGACCAGATCACCAATGATGAACTCCCATGATCTTGCCTTCTTATCAAAAGAGCTCTTCATCTGAGCTTGATGTATTTCAAGCTGTTTTAAAAATTCTCTTCTAGTTTCCTCAAGCTCTACCAGCTATGCAAACTGCACTTCAAGAGGCTGCTTATTCAGTAATTCCAGTTCTTTCACATGACTTAAGGTCAGTAGCTCAATAGAAATGGGTAACTTAGCTTCTTTACCATAAGAAAGCACATAAGGAGAACAACCAGTGGCCATTTTAGGAGTCACCATGTCAGCCCAAAGAGCTAACTTAAGCTTTTCGTGCCATGCTCATTGATTGTCCTCAACAGTCTTCTTGATTATCTAGATCAGATTCTTATTTGTAGATTCTGCTTCCCGTTTCCCTGTGGATAATAGTTAGAAGATGTATTCAAATAAATGTTATTTCTAACTCACCAATCAGAGATTCTTAAACCAATGAAGGCCAAACCATTGTCAAAAATTATAGAATCTGGAGTACCAAATCTTGACACTAAGTCTTGATAAAAATTAAGCACAAAAGTCTCATTTGCTTCTTTTAAAGAAATCGCCTCGGTCCATTTAGTAAAATAATCTATGGTGGTCAGTATCCACTTATGACCCATGCTTGAAGGAGGGTTGATTGGCCCTATAAAATCTAAGCCCCACTTAGCAAAGGGCTGCTCCACTTGAATTAGATGCAGAGGTAAAGCTGCAAGTTTATGTTTTCCTAAAAACAGAGCACATTTTTCACATTTTCGGACCCAAGCAATAGTGTCTTTGAACAAATTTGGCCAATAATAACCCACTCGCATAATTTTTAGGGCTATTGTTCTGGTAGCAAAGTGGCCTCCTAAAGGCCCATCATGAAATTCTACTAAAAGCTTATCAACTCGGTCAGGTTCAATGCATCGTAACAAAACATCTTGAAAATCTCTTCTATACAAAAGGCCATCAACAATTGTAAAAGGAATAGACTGTAATTTGTAATACCTCCTTTTTGCTCTGTCTAGACCTTCGAGACACTCAATAGTTTGCAAATAAAGCATCATTTGTTGCACCCAGGTAGCAGCAGGAACTGGAACAGTAGTTGCATCATCGTTGTTTAGCACTGTACCAACTTTTTCAGTCTCCTCTAGGTTGCTGTCCGCTATGTTTTTTGCAATCTGTTCACACAAACCCTTACCTCTGACGAGCTTGGTTATTTTAATATCTATGTCAAACTCCATGACCTTAGTTATCCAACCAACACGCTTATCATTAATTTCACGGTTCAGCAAGAAATCTTTAACAGTTGAATGCGCAACCAACAAATAAATCTTGTTGTTCGACAACATATGTCTGAACTTTTTAAAAATTCTTACAACAAAAAACACATGCTTCTTGACAAAGGAATAATTTACCTCATAATCATGTAGTACCTGGCTAAAAAAAGCTACAGGTTGCTCCAAACCTTCATTGTTCTGCTGGCAAAGCATAGCATAAATAGTATCAACTCCTCCAAATGCGTAAAGAATGAAATCTCTGTCATACTTTGGATTAATGAGGGTAGGGGCAGCTGTGAGAGCTTCTTTGATTTGATCAAAAATCCTTTTACCTTCTTTGGTCCAGACGAAAGGTATATTCCTTTTTAACATAAGAGTGAGAGGGTGTAGCAAAGCTGCGATATTTGGTATGAACCTCCTCACAAAATTTATTCTTCCAAGAAAGCTTTGCAAGCCTTTCTTGTGAGCTGACAATTGTAATTTGAGAATTGCAAAAATTCTTTCAGAATCTATGGAAATACCCTGCTTTGAAACAATGTGTCCAAGGAGTTTACCTTCGTGTACAAAAAATATACACTTCTTCGGATTGAGAGAACTCCCTACATCTTTGAAAAATCTGTTCTAAATGATCAAGATGTTCATTAGCATTTCTAGAAAAAATAGTAATATCATCTAAATATACCAGAATGATCTTGTTCATGAGGCCATGAAAAGCCATATCCATTGCTCGTTGAAAAGTTGCTCCAGCGTTGGACAAGCCAAAAGGCATTCTTTTGTAGGCCGTCGTGCCCCACTTAGTCGTGAATGTTGTTTTGAATTGATCCTACTATTTAACCAGAATCTGGTTATAACCTGAGTAACCTTCTAGCAAAGAAAATCTATCAGAACTAGAAACCACCTGCAAAATTTGCTCCATGGAAGGGAGTGGGTAGTGGCCTTTCAGTGACGCTCTATTTAGATCTCAGAAATCAACACATAATCTGATCTCCCCACTTTTCTTCCTAACTAGAACTAGGTTTGACACCCAAGAAGTATGCTTGATGGAAAAAATGATACCACTTTCAACTAATTTATTCAGCTCGGCTTTCATAAGGTGTTCTAATTTGGGATTGAGAGGCCTTTGTTTTTGCCTTACTGGTTTTGCAGTAGGCTCTAATTCAATAGTATGTTGGACTAATTTTGGGTCAAACCCTTTCAAATCCTTATACTCCCAAGCAAAAATATCACTAAATTTCTGACATAATAGAATAAATTCCTGTTGTTCCTCTTTATTACATAATTTTCATAGCTTGAGAAGCTTATCTTTAAAGATTTCGACTGTTTCATAGTGTTCCTCTTTAACAGTCAGGCTGTACTTGTCTCTCCTCATCTGGTCATCTGAGTTGAAAGCAGATTCCAAGGTCACCAAACCCCTTGGCAGCTTGTTGGTCCTCAACTGTAAAATCTGATTGTTATATTGCTGCTATCACTTTTGCTAGTTTCCATCTGCAGACTCAGCTTCAGCAATTAAAATTTTTACAATTTGCTCATCGCTGTCAAAAACTTTCCAACTCACATTATTGTTAGGAACAGAAGGTTTGATGACTATCTTTACATATTGGCGTGCCTCTACTTTGTGAATTTTGTTTGGAATATCAAATTGAGCCCCTATAGAAGAAAGCCTATTTGCATGCTTATTTTCATTTCTAGGAACTGAACAAATATTAAAAGTATCAAGATCCTCTATTAAATCCCATACACGATGCTTGTATTTCTTAAGCAAGTCATTTTTTGTAGCATTTGGATTTTTGACCTTATTCACGATTAACTCAGAATCACCATAAACACACAAACATTTAATACCTCTTCTTTGGGCCCATTCTAGGCCATGCACAAGTGCTTTGTATTCAGCTGTATTGTTTGTACAGCTGAATGCAAATTTGAAAGCAGAATAATATCTTTCTCCCTCTGGTGAAATCAGCATGGCCCCACCACCAGCACCTACACTGCTCCTTGAACCATCAAAATAGAGTTTCCAAAGTTCATTTTCTTGCCCTGCAAGTTGTACTTCCCTTTTAATCAGATTAGGCATATCAGAATCAGGTTCACGAATCATGTAAACCCCTAACCCTACCTCATCTGTATGTTGGAAGAGATCAAGCTCGTGATCTTCGGCTGCCCATTCATCTAAATTTATATTTTCTACATGGGTGTGGTGGTTTGATGTCATGGTTTTCTCATCCAGTATAAGGGTGACACAGAGGTTAGCATTTATAGGGCTCGAAACATATGGTTCAATGTGGTCTTTGGCTAAAGGCTCAGAATTTATGGTTACCTTTGTACCATACCTTGTTCTAAAAAACAAATGAGACTAGTAAGATGACAAGAAACCCCCCAACTTGGCTGTAAAATCCCTTGATAGGCAAATGGAAAAGTGTGGTGGAAAATCGATTATATGTATATCTTGATGAATCACAAAACTAGGGATGCGTGTAAGGTAAGGGCTAAATTCTTGACTATACCAGCAGTTCTAACAATAGACCCATCTAGCTGAACGACACCCTTCTGAGGGTTGGGTTCATAGACAAGACCTAATGCATCAACTAATTTTTTAGGCATAACAGAGCTACTTGTGCCAGAATCAACCATGCAATTATGCACTAATTTATCCCCAATGATCAGAGTCAAATAAAATGGGGGAGGCTTTACCTCCTTACCTTTCTGCTCACTTTTACCTTCGGAATTGTTAGTGAACATGACTTTGGTAACACCTTGATTAGTATCATCAAAAATAGACAATTCAGCTAAAGCATCTTGCAACAAACTTTTCTGACTTGGGATGTGCAAAGCATCTAATACAGACATGCTGACAGTAGTCTTTCTGAGGTGTTCAACAATATTAAAAGGAGTAGCATTTACCTTCTACTAGTTTTTTGTGACAACAACATCATTTTGCTTCTGCAAGGGCTGCAAATGTGTCTTTGACTACTCTTTGCCAGGTATCTCTTGGTCCTTTTGTAAAAACTGCACCTTGGATTATGTTGTAGCATTAGTACTGGGTGTAGAAATAGGTTGCTTATCTTTCATAGGTTGCTGTTGTGAACTTCCAACTTGCTATCCTAGATCCATTGCTCTTTTCTTTTATCTTGTGTTGGCTGCGACATGAGAAACTTGTTGATCCTGACCATTCATGCCACAGAACTTGAAACTCTTCCAATTTGGCAAAGCGGCCTCAAAACCCTCTTGCTATTCCAAGCTATGATTTGGAACACTTTCTAGACCTGCATAACTATTTTGAACCATTAAAGCCCGATTTCTCATGCCATTATCACATGTTGATTGGTTATGGGGTTGGTTGCATGGATAACACCAATCGCAATATTATTTTGAGGTACGAGCTCCTTTGATGAACTGGTTGTGTTTGGGTTGTATGGCTGGAAAGGCCTTGGGTTAAAATTTCTCTTTTGGCTCTGGTAATCATTTTGAAAAGCAGGCCTATTAGGCTGGTTCTGCTGATAAGTGGCTTGATAAGGTTTATGTTCATGACCTACTTGCTTCTTAATGCTCACAAGATCATTCCCAAAGGTCTTGAGTATACTTTTAATCTCCTGAATTTCTTGGTTTTGGGCTAGAGCAGCAATTTGTTGTGTTGTGGTCTGATAACCTATTGTTGGGACAACGGGAACATTAGCTAAGGGAGGTAAAGCAGTAGGGGTAGGTGGCTGTATTTCAGGAAACAACGACATAGGAGGTCTAGGAGCTATATCTCCAGCTTGGATGAGACAATTCTCAGCTCTAATGGCGATATGATAAGCATCAGGGAGCGTATGCCCACCCATAGATTGGGTCATAACTGAAATCTTACTGTTCAAAGCTTTGAAGTAAAACAGAAAAGCGTGAGCTGGTAAAGGCCTTACCGTTGCAGGAATTCTGGCCCAAGTTCTCTGAAAATGGTGATTGAAATCCACCATGTGTTCGTGTGGTGCTCTCTGAATAGTGCTCAACTGTTCTAGCAGGGATAGATTATCAGACTTATAAAAAAAAAAAGGTATAGACCATTACCTAGTGTATGCCATGTTGCAATCGAGTTGGCTGCGAGGCCTTTGAACCATTATAATGCTTTCCCCTTGAGCGACGTAGCTAAGATCCTTAACGCAATGTTCTCCTGCATGATGTTGTGAGCTAAACATAAGGTCGACACATCACGAATGTGCTCCACTGGTGTTGTGTGATCTTCTCTAGTGAAGAATGGCAAGCTTCTTAGGGTTGCAACTGGGATGCCGTCATGTTGAGCAATGTCTAATGGACTGCCTCCATTAAAAGGTGTGAACGGATGTTGCCTTGGCATTGCCATTGGCGGTATCTGTGATATTGGAACTGGTACTCCTGGTGATAAAACCAGAGAGCTAAAAATAGGAGGTGTTGATCTTGACCTCACTGGCGTCTCAAACAACCTCCTTGTTGTTCTTCCAACTCTTCATGGCGGGGACAACTATCGATATCAAAAAGGTGCAACACTTGATTTGGTTTGTACCCTTCTCATGCGCGGGCTGCACTAGGTCTGCATGCAAAAAAAATTAGAAGTCGAAGTCGCCAAGTATATTGAATAAGCCTCCAAAAGGCTAAGAAACCTGCTGCATACACCAAACAACAAATTTTAGAAATTAAAATTCTTTGAAACTGATTTTCAGTCCCACCGGGCGTGCCAAAAATTGTTAGCAATCATATATGCACCCCATCAAATTTGCAAAAAATCAGACTATCTGTTGCAACATTGAAACTCTTTCCAGACGTGGGTAATCTATAAGGAAAGAGAATCTCCAGAGCGAGCTGGTTCTCCATATGATGATCCTATTCTAAAAATCTTTCTTGGGAAAATGATAGAGAGAACAAAATCTTAAAACCAATGATTTTGAAATGATTTTCAATATTAGATGATGAACTAATGACTATTCTGGATTTTCCTCACAAACAGTGCTCAAAAACCAACACAAATTTCACAACCTCTCAAGAACAATTTTACATAAGTATTTTGCATGAAGATCTATTCAAAACATGACATGCAATCTGTATCCTTGCACTTTTTTTGCATCAAACTAGCCTAGGACATAACAAGGACTCCCTAAATAGAAATCACAAGATAAACATCAACTGTAACTGCAAATAGACACAAAATGATAGTTAGGAATGTTGTTTTTTATTCACCGTGACAGTCACATCCACGACTTGTGTGGATATTTGATTTCATTCTTTCTACTTTTCATTTGGAAAAGGAAAAAAGCATCTCAATGCAAATTTTTACTAGCATTTGTATTCTCGCAATCAAATGACATGTAAAAAATGCATCACTTCATGAAATAAATGAAAGCACTCTGCTTTATCATTCGTATGCTCAATTCTGTATTCCATTTGATTTATGTAAAAATATGAATGGTACTTAGAAACTCAGTTTTCTCAAAACACCTGCACAACTGTCACTTGATGAAATAAAGTGAAGTGCGAAACAACACTCAGCATATTCAAAAATAACCACATTTTCACTTTAAAATATAACAGTATTTAAATCAGCTCCACCATTTGAGCTGTAGCGAAAAATTTGTAACAGTAACTCAGTATTTTGGGATATGATATATAGATAATACCTTGGATACCATTGATTACGTTGTGTTTCCTTTTCATTATTGCAATATTGTGCATAACCAAGTGATTGATCATGCTGTTAGTGAGGTATTTTAATCTCCTTGTGGTTTTGTCTCACATTTTTATGTCATTTCTACAAAATATGCTTATGCAGGTTATAGGTTATGTTTAAATTGCATTTTCCCTTTAAACCGTGAAAATATTATTTTGCTTTTTGAAGATAGTGCACTCAAACTTCTTCTGTGAAACATTGATGTATAAATGTATAAAAATGAATTGTGCAG
This sequence comes from Sequoiadendron giganteum, assembly GCA_007115665.2. Taxonomy (NCBI): domain Eukaryota; kingdom Viridiplantae; phylum Streptophyta; class Pinopsida; order Cupressales; family Cupressaceae; genus Sequoiadendron; species Sequoiadendron giganteum. Next base: position 333,229,396 of record CM021105.1, on the reverse strand, counting down.
TTTAGATGTTATCATCGATATTCAAGTGTTTTGAACATCTGGAATTTCATAGTCCTAGTGAGTTAGGTGTATCACCCTATATTTTTATTTAGCATTTACCTTTTAAAGCGTTTCTTCTTCCTTTTCCTTCAAGAAAACCAGTAGTTTTAGGTGATACCAAAAGGAAGCCGACCTTCTCTGGAGGTTCTTTTCCATTGCAGGTGACCTATAGCCTGGAAAAGTCCCCATGTTTCTCCAAAGTGTTAAATTTTACAACTTAACCAGGGTACAACTTTAGGAGATAACAATTATCTTATGATTGTTTGATTATGGACAAATATGTTTTTATATCAATAATATTTTTAAATGCTTGAAATTGAAATGGAGATGAAATGTTATGTGCACGCGCTTTGGCTATGGTTTTATGGACTAACATACTGACGTAAATATGAGTGTGAATGAGTGCAAGAACTTGTTGAAGGTGAGAACATGGTTGAGGTAGGGGTATCCTAGTCGCTTGACAATAAATAGTATGATGGAAACCGAATGCATTCACACACTCATGTAGTCATGTCCTTCTTACATTATGTATGATATGATTGCATTGTGATATTAAGGTTACATTATTATTTTATGTGTAATGATTACGTTTATGGTTATTATGTTGAAAAAGTTAAACTATTTAAATATGTCATCTAATTCTTTTTGTGTTTGTGAAAATAAATGTAAGTGAAAAAATTAAAGGAATGTCTTTAGTATTTTGTTTTGACAAAATTAAATTAATTGATTAGTTGAAAAATTAGAACATTTTATTTTTCATAAATTTTTTATATATAAATAATAATATAATAAATATATTATTATTATTATATATAAATAATAATATAATAAATATATTATATTATTATTATTATTATTATATACAAATATAAAAGGTTGTTATTATAAATATATAAGTAGTTTAATTAATTGCATGACTATGACTAAAAGAAGAAAATAAATTAAATAAAAGAAATTTGAAATAAAGATTAAAAGTTAAATTAAATAGACTATTAAAAAACTAATGAACTTATTAAAGCATTACATGAAAAATCATGCAATTAGAAAAAAAAAGAGCAAATTCTAACAATAAAGAACTATAGTTGAACCTATTGCATGAGAAATATTAAAAATAATTAAAAGGAAAGAAAGGTGGATCTTGGTATCATTTAGGATGATGATTATTTGAGAAGGACAATGATCAAGAAATAAAAGATAACCATATTAGCGACTAAGGGGCTTTTCCACCGTTCTTCCTGTAACATTGTGAGCAAAGAATTATCAAAGTCAGGTTCCCTTTTATACTCTTTAAGTTATCTTACTATTTTCTCCACACAATATTACTTATTCCTCACATAAATATATATGTTGTTGCATACATATAGTTGTGTCACCATAATTACGGCTCTAGAATTACTGAAGACTTTGTGAATTAGGCAAACATATCACTCAACGATTTTTTTCTGCTACTGTTTTTTTCTCCTTGTATATATGCTAGGTACCAATGTAGTTTGTAATTAATAATTTCCATTACATAGTTGTTAAATACATGATATTTCTGAAATGGATACTAGAAGTCCAATAAAATAGATGTAGTCTTTATAGGGCTTGAATGTGCAGGGATGACACTATAAAATCTAATATATATAAAATAAAAATATATATGTAGATATGTATAGATATATAATGAGATTGTTAAGCTCAATTAAATGGGTAAATTGTGATAGTGAACATATAGAAATCTCAGTTGGTGTTTTTAACCCAATTTTATACCAGATCCATGTATAGTTCAATTTGGGTTGCTACTACTATTCTAGTCTTATACCACCATAACCATGAACAATTTGTGAATGCATATAATTATAAACTCTATTTGCAATAGAATGAACCGTTCGTGGGTTATGACTTTTTTGCTAATGATTTGGGTTTGCAGGGTCTTCTTGAGGGCCATGATGAAAATTATGTTCAGGGTGGCGACCAAATGGAAGAATGAGCGTCAGTGATGTCGGGGTAATTTGTTTTGACATATGCTCAAAATTCATGTGTATGCAGACGTGTTGTCATCGTTGCTACCAAAATATACACGAGGTCAACTTACCTTTTGTAGTATGGGTTTTGAAATTTTGTAATCTAGGAATTAGTGTTGACTTGTATGCAATATGTAAAACCTCAGAATTTTAGATAGGTTATATAGTTTACATTGTCACGGGAAGTTGGATCTTTGATCGACATTTTGGTGTGATCTTTTGCTAAAACTAGTAAGATCAGACCTATTGTAAGAACTTTCTCTCTTGGGGATACAACTGAAGGTTTTCTTCCTGGCTCTTTCCTATTGGTATGCCTCCCAGAACCAGGATTTTATACTAGCTAACTACTATACTATTAATAATATCGTGGTCTACCACTCTTGCTTACAAAAAAAAAAAACTCTATTTTCAATAGTAAAAACCCAATTTTATTCCTTATTTTTTCATAATGAAATCAAGTGTGTTGGAAAGTATTTAATATCTACAAGAAAGATTCTACAATGGAAGTGTAATTATGAAAATATATAAGAATATGTTATTTTCCTATTATGTTATGAATCTCTTATATATATATATATATATAAGTACATATAACCATACGTGTAGGTATATATAAAAATACTGGTGTGCATAGAATGTCAAACTAAATTTTTCATGAATTAACTTGCATGACATGGAAATTAATTATTTATTTCATAAAAAATGAAAATAGAATTACATTTAGCTTTAGTGATGCATGACATAAGAATGATAATGCATGAACCCTAATCATTGTATGAAGTAGAGAGAAGACATTAAAAGATCAAAATACAAGTTAAAAACTAGTTGCATGTAAGAAATAATTGCATGTCGATGATTTATTTTGTTGTTATTAGGCATGTAAAGTTGAAACAATAAAGGACGTACAATTGAACATTTGCATGAAAGGAAAGAGCAATTATTTATTTTATGATCGTTATGTATGTTATTGTCTTCTATATGTGTATTGGGTTTACCTTCTAGGATAGGGTTCCAAATATGGACTAACAGAGAAGAGAAATCCCCTTTTCAAGATCTACTGATTACTTTTAGTGCTTTTTCCAAAGTCATGTGTTCATTGAAATAGATGAAATTTACCTAGAAAATTTATTTATATGTTTCTCTACCATATCTTGATTGTGGGACATTGCATGTTAATAATAGAATTCTTGTAGATACATCCGTCTTGCATTGGGGTTCCCTCTTGCTTTCTATTTCTAGGCTGCTAGGTACTTCGTGCAGGGTCAGGTATTCTTCGAGTAGGAAAAACTTTGAGGAAGTGTAAGCTTCGTGGTTGGGAAAAAAAGTGCTTGAGCCATGTTCTTGTCTCTTGAGGATGACTGTGAGGTTTGGTGGTGGTCAGAGAATGTATTGTATATGTCCTCACATTATTCTTGTATCATTATTTGTATTTGTACTTCCAAATTGTATAATTATTTGACTTCATGGAATGAGAGCCTAAGTTGTGCTTTTATATATATTGTATATCATGTGCTTTTACTTGGATAATGCACTATACATATGAGGATGTGTTATGACATTTATTTATCTACTAAAGTTGATTCATTTTAATTTACATGTTATAAGATAATGAGTTATATTTTTTTGTGATATTGTATTGGATCACAATCCTTACAATTTGTATGCTGCATTGAGATGAGAGGATGGATGATGTTGAGCATATGGATAGTAAGTTATGGGGCTTGTAGCATGTTGTTTATCTTTTTGTCTTGGAGATCTTGGTTCTACTTATTATTTTTTTTTGTTGATATCACAGGTGAAGTAATTTATTGTGTTATATCCAAGGAGGATCTTCATTTAGGAGATGGTTATCATGATACCATGAATATCTCAGTATCACGTTTCAGTGGGATCTTTGGTAGTGATGTGGATTCATCACTTCGCTCCTAATTCACAAGGAGTAGAAACACAATTTGCATCATTCATTTTAAACTTATCTAAGAGATCTTAAGCATATTAATGTTGAGAAAGAAAAATGCCTTTAGGTGTTTACCAATTTTTTTGTACCCAAAAAATAATGTAATAAGCCTAAATCAGTCATTTGAAATTAATTATTTAGTTGAGACTTAATATCATTAATCAAAGTGTTAGAACTAGAAGTGATAATCAAATCATCAACATATAAAATAATGATCACAATATCATTTTCACTATGTTTAATATATAAATTTGGATCATTTTACTTCTAATGAAACCTTGAGATATAAATAAAGCATTAACTTTAGAATACCATTCTCTAGGAGATTGTTTTAAACCATAAATTTATTTCTTCAATTTGCAAACAAGATGTTCATTACCTTCCTTAGTAAAGCCCAAATGTTGAGACATAAATTTCTTCATGTAAATCACCATTTAGAAAAGCACTTTTAACATTCATTTGATGAATAGGCCAATGCATATGAGAAGCTAAATCAAGAACTAATTTAATAGTTGGCATCTTAGCTACTGGAGCAAATATTTAATTATAATCTAAGCCTTCCACTTGAGAGAAGCCTCTAGCAACTAATCTAGATTCAAACTTGCTAACCTCATTATTTGCATTAACCTTAGTTTTATATAACCATTTACATGAAGTAAAATTCTTTCCATGAGGTAAAAGAACTAAATCCCAAGTTTTATTAGCAATTAATGTATCATATTATTCTTGGATAGCCTTTTGCCAATGAGGTTGATCTTTAGCATGTTAATAAGTTTGAGGATCATTTGTATGCATAATTTTAGACATAAAAGTATAATTACAATAGTTTTCCTTTCTAGTCTTAGATTGATTCATTCTAGCTAAAATATCCTCAATTTATTGTATAAATTTTTTAAACCATTTAGACTTTCTTTTAGTAGTAGGAGTATCATCACTTGAAGAAGAATCATGAGGAGAAGATTCCACATTTTCATCTTCACTATCACTATGATTAAGATATGAATTAAGAGGGTCAAGAGAAGATTCATATTTTAGGTTATCCTAAACAACAACAACTTTATTTTGAGAAGATTCATTTTTATACACTTTAGAACAATAAAAACACCATTTTCAACAATAGATACATCCCTAGCAACTTTAACTTTGTTAGTAATAGGATTATAAACTCTATAAGCTTTAGAATGTTCATCATAATTAACAAATATATGATAAGAAGATTAGGATCTATTTTTCCCTTTTGTTTAGGTTTATGAACATAAGAAATTGAGATAGAAATTCTTAAATGCTTAAGATTAGGCTTCCTACCAAACCAAGCCTCTTCAGGAGTTATATCCTTTAAAGCTTTTGTAGGAGTCCTATTAATAATATAAGTAGAACAAAACATAGCTTCAACCCAATATTTATAAGACATATTCTTATCATGTAATATACATCTAGCCATTTCAACAATAGTTGTATGCTTCCTTTTTGCTACACCATTTTGTTGAAGTGTATAGGGAATGGTTAGCTCATGTTCAATACCAAATGACTTTAAATAACTATTGAAATCATTTTTCACATATTCTTAATCATTATTAGTTCTAAGAATTTTGATTTTAAAACCAGATTGCCTTTCAAAAAGCTTATGAAATTCAAAAAAAATATTGAGAACATGATTCTTACTATGAAGAAAATAGATCCAAGTTCTTCTAAAATAATCATAAAAAAATGTAAGTGAATACCTTGATCCTTGGATGGATTTATTCTCTATGGGTCCCAAAAGCTCATTATAGACTAGGTTCAACTTATGATGTGCCCTCCATGCTTGCCCTATGGAAAGGGATCCCTATGCATCTTACCACTCATGCATTTCGTGCATACAATTTTAGAGGGAACAATACTAGGAAATCCTTCTACCATATTAATTTTTTGCGTTAAGACAATATTGTTAGCATTGATATGGCCAAGTCTTTCATGCCAAACATAAAAACCAATGGTAGATATTAAAGAGAATCTAGATTGAGAAAACTCATAAAATTTGAACAAATTATCATTGTCTAATTTATCATTAGCAATTACATTATTATTTTGTTTTGGATCAATCACATAGCACATATCTTTGTAAAATTATATTTTGTAACTTGAAAAAGCTTAGCAATTGAAAGAAAATTAGTCTTTAATTCAAGAAAATACAAAACATCATGCAATTTACAATTAGGAACATTCACATTTCCAATTACTTATACTTTACAACTATGATTATTAGCAAGTTGAAGAGGAACATTAGACATATCAAGTTGCATAGACTCAAAAGCTCTTTATGTGAAGTGGCATGCTGAGATGCGCCTGAATCAATAACCCATTCAAGAGGATGTGAAGCATTATAACTACAAGTAAAACCATTTCTAGATTGATTTTAATTGTTGTGAAACTTATGATTATTAGTTTTAGTTTGTTTTTGATTATTTTTCCTCATAGGATTTTCCTCATTTTGCTTCTTGAAACAAGTACTTTTCCAATGACCATTCTTATTACAGTAAGTGCAATGAGGCCTTTTAAAAGAGTTTGAATTTATAAGATCATTTTCATTATTATATGAGGTTTATTATTATAATGTTGTTTAGAATGGGGCTTAAATTTTTTCTTATGATTTGTAGATAAAAAGACATGTTCATTATACTTAAAATTGTCAAATTGAATTAACTTAGCTTCTTCTTGTCTTAACAAATTGTGAAAAATATCATGAGTTGACTAGCTAGAGAAAGTATAGCTAATTGAGCATGAATATTAGTAATAAATTGTTGAAATTGCCTAGGAATACATTTTTTAAGAATAAGATAAATAATCTAAGATATTCTACTTGTACTCCTAAACCTTGCAATTGGCTATTTAAAGCATCAGATTTTAATGAAAAATCATCCATAGTTTTGAAATTGGTATCCTTAGATCTTGAAGTTGATTTTTTTTGGATTTGTTTGAATTATCATAAATAATCTTGAGTTTGTCCCATGTGTCATAGGATTTTATACATGTCCCAATGTGAACATATAGTTTAGGTGACATGGAAATACCTTTGAGGCCCAAGGCTTCCTCATTTTTGAGCCTCCATTTTTCTTGATCATCTTTGGATATAGATGGATTGAGCTTCGATTCGAGATCTGTAGAAAAATCCAAAAGATGTTTAAAGAAAAAATAAAAGAAATGTGAGTTTCTCAAGAGTGATAGTTAGAAGAGTTTAGCTTAATATTAGGAATTAAAGTTGTCATTTTAAGTGCACGAAATTTTTTTACTAAAAGAAATAGAACTATTGTAAGTTGAGCTTAAAAGAAAAAAAATTGATCCCTTTAGTATTAAATTGAAGGTCCTAAGTTTATTAAAAAAAAACCCTTTTATTAAATGAAAACTATATTTTCTTTTTAAAAAAAGCTATGGGAACATTTAAATTAAACAAACTAAAAAATAACCATGCAAATTTGAAATTAAATAATTATATCAAAATTTGATATATTTTTTAAAGTATTTTAAGGAAAAGAAAATAACTATATAAATTTGAAATTAAATCGTAGAATTTAGTTAAAGTATTTACATTAAAATAATATAAAGAATTAAAATGGATTAATTGCTTAGTATTAATATTGTAATATACTCTTATATTTATTATTTTAAAAAATTATAAAAAAAACAATCAATCTAAAGTTGATATGAAAAACTCATTAAAAGATATTTAGAGTAATAAAAATTTAAAAATAAACCAATGCAATGTTAATTGATTTATTGATTTGTTTAGATATTTTTGTTTAAATTGGCAACAAGCAGGAATGAAAGAAATTAAATGAGCTTTTAGGGTTAAAGGTTGTGGTGGGATTTACATAAGGTTAAAGGATTTAAAAAATACTTGTGACCAACAAAATAGTGAAAGCTAACTACACCCGATCCATATGAATTCGAGGCATATTTAATCCACCAAGCATCAATCCCAATAAGATCATTCACTGTAAACAAAGACAAAAAAGTCATTAAAACTAACATTCTAAATCATGAAATCTTGAAAAACATCTAATCTAAGACATTGAAACTTATCTTATTCGGGGAGTGGTGTTGCATTGATGTGGAATGGTGACCATTTCCCAATCCCTTGGATAATGAGCTTGTTTCAATTAGTTTTATTGAAGAAAATTGATGAAACCATTGATAAATGTGTATAAAAACATGATTTAAAGCTAAATGAATATGATGCAAGCTATTTTAACATGATTTATGCTAAGATGATTGATATGGATGTATGCAAACCTACTCTAAATATATACAAGCTTAAAAAGATTAAAATCCTAATTAACAAATAAGCTAAATGTATGCATCTATGTTATCATGGAAGCCATTAATGGAAGCTAAGCTAATATACAAGTAAATAAAGCTAAAATAATGTTAAATGTGAGTGCAAGTGCAAATGATTTTAACATAATAAGTTTGATGTTAAAAGATGGATCCATTTGTCTCCAAATAGTGTTTCATTTATGGGAGAGCAAATGAAAATAAAGGGCTAAGATTGAAAAAGCTAATCAATGGTCAAAAAGGAAAGAAGATGGAGGCATGGATCATGTATTCTCATCAAGGGTTGAAAATGCCAGTTGATATTTAGTCAATGGTTTACATTTAATCCAAACAAACACACTTTTAACTTGCACAAGAGGTCACAAGTTAACATACAAAAGAGGTCACAAGTTAAATTGCACATGAAATTAAGTAAGTTTGTTAGAAAAAGAAAATTCCTTAGAATATCTTCATGGGTGAGGAAAAATAGATATTTTTCAAATTAAAACAAAGTTTAATTGTGCAAAAGGGGAAGGAATATTCCATGAGAATATTCCCCTTTTTGGAGGAATGTGCAAAGGAGGAATATTCCATTGCAAGTGGGGGGAATTAGTAATTTGATAATTAAAAAAACATTTCAATTATGCAAATTAGGGGAATTTCATGATATTCATTAAATAATTTATTTAACGAAAAAACAATGGATGAGATTGATTTGATCCATCAATGGTCACAAATGAAACGAGGATGAAACATGGATCAGGATTCTCATCAATGGATGAGAATCAAAGATCACATGGATCAAGAAAAGATCAAGGGCTCACAATCATACAAAAAAACACACTTTGCAACAACTTTAAAAAGTTGTTTCAAAGTTTCTTTGGAGTAATCATTACTTTTTTTTGGAGGAAAATAGGAGAATATTCCTTTGGAATATTCCCTATGCAAGTGGATGAGAGGGAAATTAGAATTTAGCTAATTAAAACTAAATTTGAACGTGCAAGATGAGGAATGTGAAGATATTCATTAGATTATTGATTTACTTAATGAAAAGGAGATGCAAATATGATTTTTAATTAAATAGTTTAGTTTATTTAATTAAATAAGAGGACTTAAGGTTAAAATTAAATAATTTGCATTATTTAATTAAATATAATGAAATGCCATTGTGAGAGGGGTGAATTAACCCAATTAAGTCAATTAGATTAATAGGTGAAAATGAGGCATTTAATTAAATAATTATCCTTATTTAATTAAACAAGCGAAAAGAAGATGGGTTTGAGGACGAAATAATGTTAGTTAGCCAATGTGATCCATCGTGATATTTTTAGGTGTCTACATTTTTCCCCTCTTTGAAGCAATGTACTTGCTGCATTGGTTCAAAGACTGATGTTGATTTTGATGCAGAAACAAATATCGATGAGCTCTTTGAGATGTTGATATCCAAACTAAAGTTGATTGATCTGATTGATTGATTGATAACATTGTTGAGGATTCAAAAAAATGCAAGGATTATGTTGAATAACACGAGGATTGATAGGGAACGATATATCCCAATGATGGTTGATTTGATAGGTTTGATCAAGATTTTCTAGCAAGGCTAGGGACAAAGTTTGTTAGATGATTTGATATTGATATGATCAAAAGATGGTTGGTTTCCCACTCGAGAGATCGATTAGGGAATAAAGTGTTCTAATTGGGCTCATGATAGGTGAAGATCATACTTATGCTTGAGATATCGAGATTTCAGGTTGCTTTTGGATCAAGGAGCTGCAACTTTTCAGATTGTTGAGTTGAAGATGATATAGATGCCCCACTGTACCCTAGTGGAAGAGAGATTGTTATCATGATAGCTCAGATATTGATGTAGATATATTTCATGATGTATAGACAATCATCGGCTATGGGTAGCCTCGTGCATATATTGATGTATCACATATATTCTACACTTGGATAAAATTGTTAGTAAAGATGGAAGAATAAGAAGAATAAGATGGATGGATTGACCATTGATTTTGAAAGATTGATTGCTTCAAAAGATCCAACAAGTCTATGATCCACCGAGACTTTATTAGAGAAAGTGATGAGAAATGCATGATGATGATGATTTGCTCATATTTTGGGATCAGGATTTTTTGTCATTCCTTATTGTTTGATATAACACATAGACACGATGCATCAAGGTATTGATAACTAGGATGGCGTTGTATCTAGTGTAATGGACTTTGACTCTGCAAATAGATAAGATTGTCCTTGTTCACATCTTGACATATGAAAACCTCATTGGAATTTAAGTTAGAAGCTTAGAATATATTGGACCAAAGCATACGCAATAGTCAACAACGTACTCAAAACACTACAACAAATCCCTATGATTTGCTCCATTTTTTGCTTCAACCCATTGCTTTAATGCATTTTTTGGCAATTTTTTGAAAACGTTAGCACTATTTATCAGGATGGCACAATTTTTGGCGTTTATTGCACCGATCAATACAAGTCGACACTAATTAGCACCTAAAGTAATTCCGATATTAGCTTCGAGTGTAGCGACGCCTTGATCCTTGCGTTTAGCTCCGAGTTCAGCTTTGAGTTTAGTGTCGTGTTTAGCTCCAACTTTAGCTTTGAGTTTACCTTTGGGTTTAGCGTCGGATTAGAAACCCCTATGTCGAAGAGACTTATTTATATGTCTCATCGATGATGTAAAAGAATGAAATGTCAACAAGATACGTGTAACATCCCACTACAAACCCCCAGGAGTTAAGAGCCAAAAGCGACAAGATAAATTTATTTTTAAAACAAAAGGAATAACAACACATAAATTAGTTGCTAAATTGATACACTGACAAGAAAAACATGGCCAAGTATGACCAAAGGTACATTGGAGCTTTCTACTTCAAAACCCCGTTGTTCCAAAGCTCACTGCTCTGGAACTTGTTGCTGCCCTCAAGTCAGCAAACAGTGGGTGCCATGCTCTGGAACCTACAGTTCCAGAGCTCCCTGCTCTAAAACTTGTTTCTACCCACTGGATAGAAAATATAGGGCGTTGGTGCTCCAGAACTTGCAATTTTGGAGCTCTTTGCTTTGGAACCTATTTTTGTCCACTGGATAGCAAACAGAGAGTGTTGGAGGTCCAGAACTTGCAGTTTCAGAGCTCCTAGCTATGGAACCTGTTGCTGCTACACTCAAACATCAACAGAAGGCACCGGTGCTCCGGAACCTTGGCAGATTGCCAAAATGGAGAAACACACAATTATGGATCTAACCTTAACATGAAAATTAATCACATAAAAGAACTTAAATATTATCAAAGAACATTCGAGCCTGATACCAACACCGAAGCCCGTAAACCAAAACAAACATCACATATCTTCTCATTAAACTTATGATTAATTTTCTCTCTCAAGAGAGTACAACGTGCATAAAGGATCAAGTATGATTACAATTACATTTCCAAGGAAAAGATACAAAATCTATTAAGATATATATACACAATACATGTACATGAGTATATGTGATAAACAAAAATGAGAGAGAGTGATCAGTTCCAATCGGTACTCCAAACCTGTACACCAGTCCCCGATGGCGGTGGCAACGCCTCCCAACCATGTGGCTCTAAAGAGTCCACCCCTCCATGCTCGGAGATAGTCACAAGGACCAAGCAAACAAAATCAAGGGAAGGGTATATAAAGAAAAAAAATTACATCAGTCAGAGAGCAAACACTACATACAATGCATACAACTGATTATCACAACATAGAGATGCTTATCTGATGACATGACGGGTACTACTCATAACTACTACAGATTTAGATACTAGAGTGAAATCAGATGGAGTGTCATCATGCGTGCACGAAGGGATGACACCACATTGAATCAAGTACACCTCTCATAAGGACGAGGAGACTCAATCATGCTTGAATCCACATCCCGCAGGCGGATAACTCAACGCCCCGCAGACGGGTGGGCCTTCTCGAGTGCATCCTTAGCCTTTACAAGCGCTCAAGGCCATGCATGAGGACTCATTATCTTATTAGTGTTTTACCCCATTAATTTTTATTTAGTTATCACTTGTTTACTCCAACTCTGCTACTAGTTCCCCTGGCAACCACTTGCGGGCCCCGGGCCCGTAGAGAGCCACTCCATAAGACCACTCTTTTATCTAGACCTAAGCTCTTCTCGTTTAACCAAAAGAGGAATCCAAACAAAATGAAACAAAAGGAAAAACCATAATTTTCTGTCCAAGAAACAATTTACACAGCGAAGATAAATTTGCTGTAAAAAGACTCATATAACAACAGAATTATATCATGAAAAAGAGGCATCGAAATTACATAAAAATTCAAAGTGCCTAGATCGAATTTATGACCTAGACCCAGTTCATATTTTTCTATTTCTAATTGAAAACCACCTTCAAATTTTTGATTTTAACCCAGAAAAGAGGTGTTCAGAAAACGCCATTATGGCCATTTGAGCAAGAAAATCATGAAAAAATGAAAGTGCCCAGAAATTAAATTCATGAAAACCCAGTTGAGATATGGGCATGTGGACAAAGAATCCACCTTCAATTCACATTTTTATCAGGTGGTTCATGAACAACAAGAAAAAAAATGTCTAAATAGATGGCAAGAAAATCATGGAAAATTGAAAATGCTCAGATTAAAAATCTGCCAAAGACTCAGTTGAGATCTTGGCAATTCTACATAAAATACACTCTTAAAATTCATTTATAGCAAGAGGATAATGAGGAGCATACAAAAATATAAAACAACCATCATTCAAACCCAAGCCATACAAAACGAAAATGGAAGAGTTCCTCCAAGTTTTTTGTAAATTAAAAACAATTCAAATCAGCAAATACCAACATACAAGAAGCATGAGAGAATACCCAAATTTCCAGCCATAAAAGATTGAAAAACAAGAGAAGAATACCTCAATTTGCTCCAAAAATATAAATGGAGGAATGCAAAAAGAAGGAACCACAACAAAGCTCCAAATCCGGACAGCAGGAAGGAAATGACTAGCTGATTTCGAACATTCACCACCCATGAATTTCTTCTCAAAGAACCTTCCCAATCTTCCCAAAATACAGCTGCTCAAACCATGGGGTTTTTTTTCCTCCATGCAAAAACAACAAGTTTTCTTCTCCAAAAGATCATCCTCCTCAAAACACAACTTTCCTTTCTTTTTATATTTTCCCAAAACCAAAGCAAGAATGGAAAATAAGGAATTGAATAAAATTAGTTATAAAAAATCCTCCCCCCCCCAAGGAAACAAATAATAGAGGTCACCAAATATGTAAAAATTAAAATTGCACAAGGCTGCCCCAAAAGATTAATAAATCCTTTAAATAAAATATTTAAATTCCTCAAGAGAATAACAATTTAAATCTCCATCAATTTAACCATCATAAAATATTAAAGAAAGACCAAAACCAAATACCTCAATGAGACATACATGACAAAATAGTTTGGCAGAAGGGTGCTCCCAGATGTTACCGTTAGGTAACCGGATGGAAGGCAACAAAATGGAAACACTGCCCCGACAGGGTGCAGTGGGCTAAGGTAGGGGAACATTTGGCTAGTGACTACTTCCAGTTAATCACCATCGGGGAATGAGAGTATGCTCAGGCCTATGAATCTAGGCAGAGTCGATACTTAGTACCTGCATCACTCTAATTCAAACATTAAAGTACATGTGCATAAATCATATATCAAATATCTAAAGCAACTTCAATGATAAGGAAAAATGATCAAGATATCATAAGCCTCTCGGTTACGAGTGTTATGATATTTTTATTTTCCTGTCCATGATTATACATAAGCAAAGACAATGATATATATATATATATATAATGTAAGCATGTAGTCTAGCATAATAATTAACCATGTAAACATGAAATCCGACATAAAAATAATCATGTCAACCACATAACATCATATAAACATATAAGCATGTAAACATGTAATCCAGTCATAAACAGTCACATAATTACACCTCTCGGGTGTCAATACAAAATAATTAAGGGATGAATAGTGCAAATACAAAATATACAGTTATTGGAATCCATCAAGGAAGGAAAACAACAAGATACTAACATGGGGGTTGTTACATCCTACCCCCCTAGAACTAGGCTTACTCCTGGAAGCCTGCAAAAAGATATGGATAATGATCTCTCATCCTTGCCGCATCTTCCCAAGATGCTAAGGACTCACCATCAGGATCCCACTAGACCCTCACCTGCTTTATGTCCCATCCCCTGAGTGTCAACCTCCGACAATGAAGGATGCGCATGGGCTCCAACGAAAGCTGCCCGTCCACCTTGACTTGTAAGGAAGTTCGATCGAGAACATGGGTCACATCGAGAATATACTGTCTAAGAATAGAAACATGGAAAACATCATGAATACGTGATAGACTCGGTGGCAATTCAAGATGATAGGCGACTGGACCAATCCTCTCAAGGATCTCAAAAGGCCCAACAAAATGAGGTGCCAACTTCGAGCATTTCCCATAATGGATGGCACTCTTCCACGGATGAACTCTCAGAAACACACGATCCCCCACCGAGAATTGGTAGTCCAACCTATGGGCATCGACATACTTCCTTTGCAGATCCTGAGCTGTAGCCAAATGCTCTCTGATCCAAACTACCTACTGCTCCATATCCTGAAGCATCTCCGGACCCAAAAGAACTCGGTCCTCTAAGTGATCCCAACTCAAAGGAGTCTGACATGGCCTACCGTACAAGGCCTGGAAGTGAGACATACCGAGAGAATTATGGTACCCATTATTATAAGCAAACTCAATCAAGTACAAGTAGTCCTCCCAATGAGACTGCTGATCCATAACGTACATCCAGAGCATATCCTCTAAAACTTGATTAACTCGCTCCGTTTGTCCGTTAGTCTCGGGATGGTATACAAAACTAAAATTAAGCTGAGCTCCCAAAGAAAACTGAAGAGAATTCCACAAGGCTAAAGTGAACATTGGATCATGGTCGGAAATGATCCTATGGAGAATACCATGGAGATGCACAATATCCTCCATAAACACTCGAGCAACAGATGCTACAGTGTACGGAGATCTCATGGGTGAGAAGTGTGCCACCTTGGACAATTTTTCCACTGTAAGCATAATAGCATCATGATGACGTGAAGACATGGGTAGCCCCACTATAAAATCCAGAGATATCATATCCCACTTCCATCCGAGAATGGAATGAGGTTGCAACAGTCCTGCTGGGTGTTGATGTTCTGCCTTCACCCTCTGGCACTCAAGGCATTGAGCCACAAAATCAGCAATATCTCATCACAAACCTGCCCAATGATACAACTGTCGAAGATTGGCATGCATTTTCATGACACCCGGATGAGCTGAATAGGGTGCACGATGGGCCTCTGATAAAACCAATGAATGAAGATCACCAGAGTCCAGAACATAAATGCAACCAAGATGCTGCAAAATTCCATCAGGCTCGAGAGAGAAACCTGCAAACCTTCCCTCGAGGACTCTCCCAAACTCAATTTCTGCTTTCACCTCCTGATACCAAGTATCATTAGGGAGTGACTCCAAAATACGGCTCTGCAAATCCACTCCAAGGGACAAAACTGAGATCTCATGTCTCCTCCTACTCAAGGCATCCGCAACCACATTTTCCTTGCCTTGGATATAGTGAACCTCAAAGTCATACTCATAGAGGAACTCCATCCAACAACATTGTTGAGCATTCATATTAGGTTGAGTGAAGATATACTGCAAACTATGATGATCACTATGCAACTCAAATCAATGTCCCAAGAGGAAATGTCTCCAACGCATAAGTGCATGGACAACAACCGTTAACTCCAAATCATGGGTGGCGTAGTTCAACTCATGGTCTTTGAGCTTATGAGACTCATATGCAACCACTCGACCATCCTGCATAAGAACTACGCCCACACCCTCCAATGAGGCATCGGTGCACACTACAAAGTCTCCTGTAGGATCTGGCACTATCAGGATTGATGCACTAGTCAACTACTCCTTAAGAGCCTGAAAAGCTAACTCACATTGATTTGACCACCCAAAATCCTTCCCTTTTCTCTGAAGAGAAGTGATGGGATGGGCTACCCGAGAGAAATCTTTCACAAATCGATGATAGTAACCTGCTAATCCCATGAAACTGTGAACCTCAACCACATTCGTTGGTGCTGGCCAATCCATAATGGCCTGAATCTTAGAGGGATCCACTGTGATACCCTCTCCTGAGATGATATTGCCCAAGTATCTCACCTCAGTCTGGAAGAACTCACACTTGGACAAATTTCCAAACAATTTATTATCTCACAAGCATTGCAACACTTGTTGCAAATGGCCTTCATGCTGCTTCATAATCCTCGAATAAATAAAAATATCATTAATGAACATGAGAAAAAATCGGTCAAGATAGGTGCAAAACACCCCATTCATCAAACTCATGAAAACTAATGGAGCATTGGTTAGCCCGAAAGGGACAACCATGAATTCATAATGCCCATAGTGTGTACGAAATGTCATCCGATGAATGTCTGCCTCATGAATGCGAAGCTAATGGTATCCTGACTTTAGATCTATCTTGGAGAACACCTTGGCTCCCCTCATCTAGTCAAACAAATCATCTATCTGAGGCAATGGGTAACGATTCTTCACTGTCACTTTGTTCAACTAGTGATAATCAATGCACAAGTGGAGAGATCCATCCTTCTTCTTCACGAAGATAACAGGTGCTCCCCAAGGGGAAACACTCAGATGAATGGAACCCTTCTCCAGTAACTCCTCTAACTACAACCGCAATTCATTCAATTCCTGAGTAGTCATATGATACGGTGTTAGAGAGATAGGCTTTGCTCCAAGAATGATATCAATACAAAAGTCTATGTCACGCTTAGGCGGCATACCTAGAATAACACTCGAAAAGACATCTGCAAACTCCTGGAGAAGAGGATGGTCATCAAGAGATACCTCCTGAATCCCACCCTTAGCAAGATCACTAATTGAAATAGTGAACATCTGACAACCTTGCCGCATGGCATGCTTTAGCTGCATTGCTGAAATACATGAAGAGAAATGGGTCTCTGGACCCCAACTAACTCAACACGCTCTCCAACATCGTCTACACATTGGAACGACTTACGCTGGCAATATATATTGGCTTGGTGTGCCTCCAGCCAGTCCATGCCTAAGACAATCCCATAGGACCCCAAAGGCAACACACGGAGATCCACTATGGTGGAGAAGGTGCCCAAATCCAACACACACCCACGAACAAGGGAATCTACATCCACCTTGGCTCTAGTAGCCAGCTCAACCTGCCAACCAACATCTTGCCTTGCCACGCCGAGTCCACAACGCTCTACGAGAGAAGGAGAAATAAAAGAATCTGAAGCTCCTAAATCAAACAAAATAGATGTGGTAATCCCAGATAACGCACCTGAATACTCGACCACAGTGCTTTGGTGCTCAGCCTAACGGTTATCCACCGCCACAAAAACTCTATGAGATCTACCAACATCACCTATTGTAGGCTCTGAAGTAGCATGTATTTGACTACCTCCAGCCCCTGATCTTTGAGGACACTAAACGACTATATGACCATGCTGCCCGCAAGCAAAACAACCACCCCTACTAGCACCTCGGCCCAAGAATGGTGCACATGTCTGTTGGGGTCCACCACCCCAAGAACTCTACTATGCACTCTGAGAACTCTGTACTGGGCACCTCTATTGACTACTTCGAGAATGATGGTGCTGACAATCTCTAGAAAACGAAGTGCTAGGGATCTGCCCACTCTGCTGAGATTGAGTAGACCTATGCCTCTATCACTAACCATGACTAGAAGGTGCAGATGAAGGTGTAGATGGTCTAGCTCCCTAAGACTGTGTACCTCAAGCAACTGATCTTGAAGGAGGGGCACTACCAACCTGGGCCCCTTCCTGACCACCAAAGCCTCTAGCCAGATTCTCCTCTATCAACCTCACCTTCTCCACGATGATCTCTAAGGTCTTTGGCTCAAACACGCGGACACCACCATTGATACGGGTATTCAAGCCCCTTATGAAATGTTGCACTAACATCAGCTCATCATCAGAAATGTTGGCATACTGCTTAAGTTCAAAGAAGCAGTGCTCATACTGATCTACCATCATAGTCAACTAACGAAGCTCATGGAACTCATCAACACGTCTTTGCCGGTAGTAGTCTAAAAGAAATCATGCATGAAACCTCTCTAAGAATAGCCCCCAAGAAACAAAAGCAATGTCTAGGTGCAGATTCTACTCCTCAACTCTTCACCATGTAGACGCAAAGCCGCTGAGATGCATGATGGAAAATTGAGCTCTAGTATTGCTACTAAAGGGATGCATAGCAAAGCATCGATCGAGATCAATCAACCAAGTCTCTGCCTTAGTACTAGTACTAGACCCGGTAAAAGTAGGGGGATGGGCTCTAAGGAGATCCTTCATGTGTCCTGCAGCAATATTATATCCATCCACCCTATCTCTCTCAACAACAACTCTCAAATGACCCAGACTACGGGAACGCTCACACTCAACTCTAACATTCTGACCAATCTGACAAGAAGGGTGTGACTCCTCCTCATGGGATTCCTCCTGATGAGGTCCTAATCGATCTATAATTTTTTGTAGAAGAGATACAACCTGAGCACCCCCAAGCCCTTCAGCTTGATTCTCAGCACGTTGTTCCTCCTAATTGTCACCCTGATTACCTGATTGGCATTATGCCGAGTGCTATGACGAAGGATAGTGGCTCTACCTCTAGCTCTACCCCTAGGAGGCATCCTATAGAAAACAAGGATCACATTAGAATAGATCATCACAAGGATGACCCATTCACCATACAACATGGAAGCATAACCACAAGATTATAAAGCAACATAACAAGCTCACATCACACATGCCAAACACAATATAGCATAGTAGGCTCAAGTATGCCAAAGCTCCCAGTGTGTGAACATGGGCTTTGATACTAGATGTAACATCCCACTATGAACCCCCGGGAGTTAAGAGCCAAAAGGGACAACATAAATTGTTTTTTAAAATAAAAGGAATAACAACACATAAATTAGTTGCTAAATTGATACACTGACAAGAAAAACATGGCCAAGTATGACCAAAGGTACATTGGAGCTTTCTACTATGAAACCCCGTTGTTCTAGATCTCACTGCTCCAGACCATGTTGCTGCCCTCAAGTCAACAAACAATGGGCGTCGGTGCTTTGGAACCTGCAGTTCTGGAGCTCCCTGCTCTAGAACCTGTTTCTGCCCACTGGACAACAAACAGAGGGCGTCGGTGCTCTGGAACTTGCAGTTCTAGTGCTCCCTGCTCCGGAACCTATTTTAGTCCACTAGACAACAAACAAAGAGCGTCGGTGCTCCAGAACTTGCAGTTCTAGAGCTCCCAGCTCCAGAACCTATTGCTGCTACACTCAAACAACAAAAGAAGGCACCAGTGCTGCGAAACTTGGGGAGATTGGCAAAATGGAGAAACACACAACTATGGATCTAACCTAAACATGAAAATTAATGACATAAAAGAACTTAAGGATGATCAAAGAACATTCAAGCCCGATACCAACATCGGAGCCCGTAAACCAAAACAAACATCACATACCTTCTCATTAAACTTATGATTAATTTTCTCTCTCAAGAGAGTACAACATGCATAAAGGATCAAGTATGATTATAATTACATTTCCAAGATAAAAATACAAAATCTATTAAGATATATATACAAAATACATGTACATGAGTATATGTGATAAACAAAAATGAGAGAGAGAGTGATCAGTTCCAACCGGTACTCTAAACTTGCATGTCGGTCCCCAATGGCGGTGGCAACGCTTCCCAACCATGTGGCTCAAAAGAGTCCACCCCTTCGTGCTCGGAGATAGTCACAAGGCCCAAGCAAATGAAATCAAGGGAAGGGTATATAAAGCACAAAACTCACATTAGTTAGAGAGCAAAGACAACATACAATGCATACAACTGATTATCACAACATAGAGATGCTTATCTGATGACATGACGGGTACTACTTGTTATGCCTTGCATAACCACCCCATCTTTTGCCTTGGTCAAAATGGGTCCCCCTTTGTGTTTTTTGTACTTAGTTGTTTTTGAAACAAAGTTTGGAGTCTACTTTTGCCAATACTTTGTTTTTCTTTGGTTTCTCTGTCGGAATCGGAACCGGAACTGAATCGGGTTCTGAAAGTTGTTTTGAGGCTTGTTTTTGGTTCTATCCCGACGGTCTTTTCTTTGCCTTTGTTTTTAGTCTTTGGTGGAAGCGGAGCCGGAGTGGGAATTCGGATGGTTGTTATCAAAATTTATAAAATAAAATTCAATTCCGATCCCGCCTCTGCTACTTTTTAATGTTTGTTTTGTCTCAGTTTTTGTGTTTTCTTTTATTAGGTTGGTCTTTTACTTAACTTTTTATTTTTGTGTTTGTTTTGTTTTTTTTAAGTTGTCGGACGTGGAGTCGGAATTGGAATAAGGTTTGGAAATTTTGTGAGTTTAAGATCCTATTTCCATTTTAGTTCTACCCCCGTCAATTTTTGTCGTTGACTTTTTGACTGAGGTTGCACTGTAGACCAATGTTCGTTCTCTTATAGTTCCGACTCCACCTTTACTGCATTTTAATGCATTAATGGTGGTTGCCGGTGTAGGTAGAAATTCACATATTTTTCTTTATTAAGGGTTAAAGCTGATCATTATTGTTATTATCACAAGTCTGAGAGCGCGAAGAGCAATAACAGAGTTCGTTTGAGCAAATTGATCGAGATAGAGAAGGGATATTGTGTGCGAATTGATTCAAAAAGTTGGCTTGGCTTTGTTTGCATTTGAGGTAGGTCTTTTATCTTTGTTGTGATCATTGTGTTTTGCTTTGTATCTACTCGTGTGTTCAATCATTGTGTTTTAAAACAATTTTATGATCATCGATGTGATTGAATGAGCAGGGTCTTGTTTTGGCTTGTTTGTTTTGCTTTATATCTTTGTTGTCTTGTTTTATCGTGTCGTTTCTTTCTATTTTTGGGGCACCGTCGCTTTCACGTCTTTATCGTGATTGCGTCATGTCGTTTTTGGTTTGCAATAGATTAGATTAGATTAAAGGTTTTTTAATGGCGTGAGTTAAATTAAGAATTTACAGTGGGGTAGATTAGAGATTTTACAGTGAGTTAGGGTAGATTTGATTTATTGTTTAAATTAGGGTTTCGTCGTTTGGTAGAATGGTAGGGTTTTAAACCCGTGCCCTAGTTTTATTAGGTTTGTTAGATTAGGGTTTCGTTGGTCTCTGCAATTACTTTAAATAAGATTTGAATGAAGGGTTCTAAAAATACAATTGTTCCCCACGGTCATATGAGGGTAGAGTTTTTAAGCTCCTTTTCCATTTTATAGCGACCTAGGTTTCAATCATGAAGTTATGTTGAAAATGAATAAATTTGATGATGTCATGATTAGCATAGGCAGAGGCGGGATTCGAATGGATTATGGACATAAGAGTTTTTTTTACAAAAGTTATCAATTCCATTTTCTATCTCGTTTTCGATTCCGAGTTCTAAAGGGTTTTTCTTGGAGTATGTGATAATTGGCGGAGGCGGGATCGGATCTGATCTTGAACTTAAGAATTTTGTTTGCGAAGGTTATCAATTCCATTTTAATCCTGTGTCCGGCTCCGCATATAGTGGGAAGTCTTTTCTTCAAAGTAACAATGACCAAATTGGAGGCGGAGGCGGAATGGAAATAGAATATGAGGAAAAGTAAAATTCGAAGAAAACCAAATCTTATTTTTGTTCCGATCCCGGTTCCGATAATCTCCCCGACTCCGACTTCGAGCCCGTTTGTTATTAGGTGAAGTTCCTATATTGGTTTTTGCTCCGAGTCCACCAGTTTTGTAAAAGTGATTGTTTTGAGCTTCTGTCTGGTTCTGACTTCGATGTATGTGTAACAGGTATGTTTTTAAAACATGTTTTATGATGATTTATTTGAAGGTCTAATTAGAGGTTTGCTTGCAGGAGATTTGAGAGATGTCAGGAATGTCAGGAGAGGCTGTTCGAAGGAATCAACCTGTTGGAACATCAAAAACAGCACCGAAAATCAAGAAGGTGAAACCAGAACAGCTACCTTATACCTTGAGGTATGATCATAGGAATCTGGTGGTGAAGGTGAGCAAGGTGGAATTAGACTGGTTAGATATCACATATACTAATCTGGGCCAGTATAGCTTTGAAGAATTACATGAAGAGACCTTTGCAGAAAGAGAAAACTTGACAAGGAGAACACAAAGGATTGTTGACTCCGGTCTTGCACATATCACTGTGTTTCCTTTATCAGTTCAGTGTCCGGAGTTGATATTGACAGTGGCCAGTACTTATAATCCAGCTACAAGATTATGCATGGATTCACAGAATAATGTGATTATAGATCTTACTCCACGAATGTTCCAAAGTATATTTAATGTTCCTGATCCCAAGAATTTGGTGCAGCTAACTGAAGCAGAAGCATTGGAGAAATACAGTAAGCATAAAGACTCCAATAAGTCTCACTTAAAAAAAAGATGGTTAAGCACAGAGAAGAAGTCTTTAAGCAAGCTGGCAGACCAGCCAAAGAGGGCCGATTTCAAGAAGGAGATATCTGATTTGATATTGATGTTTTCTAGAGTGTTTGGAAAGAGGGATGCCTTCCACTTCAAGGAATGGATGTTTCATTTTATTCAAGTAATCTTTCAGGGTGATTACCAGTTTGATTGGTCAATGATTGTTTCTGATGCTATACATGATCAGCTCAGAAGGGTTAGACAGACCAAATCTTTCTTCATGACTTCATATGTGGTCTATGCTGCAGCAAGATTGGGGATTTTCCCAAGATTAAACAGAGTAGGTATAATGGGTGTCTTGGATGGACAAAGGAAGGTATGGGAACACAACAATCAATTATCTCTTTAGGTTGTGGAGACTCGCTTCAGGAGAGTCAATGATGCCTTTTTATATGTGGTTATCAACCAGTTGAGTGGAGATGCAGGATACAGATTAAGTCAAGAAGCTATGGCATTCATTTCTGAATAGGGAAGTTGGTACATCCAATACCCCAAATTTACATTCTTCAGATTGTTTGGTTTTGGGGGTCATCCCCATTTACTTCCAAGATGCTCCAACAATAGAATAGTGCTTATGGAGTTTGTATATCAAGCTATTGGAGTTAATGCTAGATTTGGGATGAAGCACAAGACAGGATGCCATAAATTTCCCATGAAGTTGGTAGAATATGGATGTCAACATTTGAAGGGAGCAAAGGTGGTTTGTAATGAGTTGATACAATTGAAACTGGGATTGTATACAACTCGTAAGTATTTTGATCCAAAGAAGAAGATGTATGCTTTATTACCTTCAGTGTTTACTAGAAATTTTAATTTGGTAGAGGATTTTTGGTGTGATCGGCAAGATGAGTATGACTTGAGAAGAAGAATTATGAGAGATTATCGGTTTCACTCATGTCAGAACTTGGTATTAAAGAAAATATTCCTGACACTTTGGTGGATGATGGAATTGTATTAGATCCCTCATTTGAAGCTTTGAATATTGGCACTAAAAGCTTAGATCCAATAGACTGGAATGAGGAAGAAACAATTGATATTAAGAAAATTGGAAGAACAGTCTTGGATAGAAGTGTGCAATGGTTGATGATGAGAACTCAAGCTCCTCAGGGACCAATCCTCTAGAAAGGTAAAGGGTACAAGAGGATTAAAAGAAAGAAACCTTCCAAGGAACCATTAGAATTCTTTCCTCCTGATGCTGAAGAAACAGAGTTGGAGGTAGTCGATGAAGAATAAGAGACACCTGAGGGAGATGTTCCAATTGAAATTGTTGTTCCTACGCCCGCATTGGTGAGTCATCTACACAAGCCCCACTCACAAGAAAGAAAAGTAAAGAAGTTCAAGGAGTACTTTATGCCATGGATGAAGCTGCTAAAGGAAAAGAAGTGGAGGAAGAATTGGTAGAAATTGAGACAGACTCAGATGAAACTCTGTCAGAGAAGGACTTGCAAGAAAACGTGCCTCTAGATCATACTATTGAGCAGATTCTTACACAGGAAGAACAATGGAAACAATTTGAAGATGCTACTAGAGAATCTGATGCAAGAGCTACTATGGAGAAACAAAAGGAAATGGAGGCAAAGTTACAAGCTAATGCTTTACTTCAGCAGCAGCAATCAAAGGTAAAAGAAGTTGAAACAAGGACAGCAACTGATGAAATGGAGGAGCAAATGAGGCTACGAGAGCATGAGATCAAGGTCAAGGCAGAAAATGACAAGCTGGAACTGATACAGAAGATCCATGATCTCAAGGAGGAGAAAGCAAGAAACCGAAAGGAAAAGGAAGCCCTAGTTGCTAGACTAAAGCTTGCAGAGGAAGCTCGACAGAAAGAACAAGAAGTTGAAGCTCTAAGAAAGGAGAGAGATGCTGAAGAATTAATAAAGAAACAACAAGCTGAAGAAGAAAGGGAAAAGGAAGAGAAACTCATAGCCTTAGAAATGGAAAGAATAGAAAAGGAAGAATTAGAAAGGATAAGAAAAGAAAAAGAGGCCGAAGAGCTAATCAGGAAGCAAAAGGAAGAAGAGGCCGAAGCTGCAAAACTTAAAGCTTTGGAGGTAGAACGGTTGGAAAAGGAGGCCATAGAAAAAGAGAAGTTAGAGAAGGGTCAGATGGAAGAGAAGAGATTAAGGAAAGAAGAAGAAGACAAGAAAGTGTAGGAACAAAGAGATAGAGAAGAGGCTGAGAAGTTGGTGCAGATGCATGTGCTACAAGAACAACAAGAGAAAGAAAAGGTTGATTCTCAACCAGAGGTAAATGTTCAGCCATCCTCTACAGTTGTTGCTTCTTCTTCCATGATGATGACTCCCAGTGCTCCTACATGGTTGAAGTTAGATTTGCAGAAGAGAGCTAGAACACCTCCTCAACCTCTTAATTGGGAGGACATGATGAAGGAGATTGAACAGGAAAGGCCTAAGAAGAGGGCTAAAGTTTTGCATTCTACTAGACTCACAGATAAAGGGGAGATAGTTGTTGAATGTACCGTGCCTATGAATGAAAAGGAGGTAGGGGATATGCAGCTCACAGACTATCAATTGAGTATGGTTAATTTGGGAAGACCCACTGGAAATCAATAAATGAATCTGATTGATATAGTGGCTTCAACGACTAAATCAAGAATGATCAAGGACAAACAAAAGAAAGATGAGCTTAAGGCTCAATTGGATCAGTTACATTCATTCTTGAAGAGTGTCTCCTCTCCAAGGTCACAACAGGTTGCAGCAATTGAGACTCCTATTTTGCTAAGCAAAAACAAGGTTGATGATTTGGTGCAGGTTAGAGGTAAGGCGAAGATGGTTGACAAGTGGATAAACAAAGTGAACCCGGAGGTAGGTGAGGTTTTGGAAAAAGGATTTGAAACTTATAAAGAAGCGGAAGGAGTAATAAAAGAGATGCATCAATACATTGAGGCATCCGAAAAACTAGAAGAAGAGTTTAAGGAGTACATTGAAAAGTTAGAGAAGATAAATACGTTGCCTCTAACTACTCTTCTAGAAGAATCTATACTCGAAGATGATAAGAAAGATTTTGTAGAAAAGACTTCTCGCATACTTAAGTTTAGGACTGACTTTTTGAGCAAGCATAAGGATGAGATTCAGGAAGCAGTTAATAATTTAACTGAGCAGTTGGAAGAGTTGGAAGCGGTTATGGCTATAATTGTAGATGTGAATGTAATGACTAAAGATGGCATGCCGTTGAGTCAGGTTATAGAGAAATGGAATGAAAGATTCCAAGGACTCATGGAGGAGAAAGATGATGGAGGAGACTTAGTGATAGATCAGCTTGTAGAAGTCAAAGAAGAAATAAAAGCTGCAAGGAGAGAGTTGATCAAAGTAAAAAGTATGAAAGAGTTTGCTGTAGTTGAGTTGGATTGCATCAAATTTGAAGATGACTGGATTGATGGGCTAGATATGGATATGCTACAACAAGTCTTCACCAATTATGATGAGTTCATAGCGGATCCAACTTCACATGCATAAAATCTTGCATGCATGATGTTCTTCTTCCTTGCATGTCGTATGATGATCTTCTTCCTTGCATGTTGCATGCATGCAGCACTGCCAGTCTTAAGGGCACATGACTTCTTTTGTTCTATTTCTATCTTCTATTGTTAGATCAAATTGAATGTATAGTGTAAGAACTTAAGATCAAAGTTGATCTGAGTTTCCAAGAAAGTTGATTGTTCCTAAAAAGGTGGAAAGCCTAAGATAGAAGTGAAGTTCGAACTTCTTTTTTCTATAAATACTAGATGGGTATCACATTGTAAGGGTGGGCTAATTGAGAATTGGATTGGCTTACCTAGTGCTAGGAGATAGAATTTTAGAGAGTTTTGCAGAGATACATTGTACTAGATCTTTTGACAGTTAATAGAATTGCAGGTTTACAAAATATGGAGTTTACATTGAATTGTGTTGTTTGATAAGGTTAATGAGTTATAATCCACCTGAATGCCAGTGATTGTGCTGAAGCATGATAGTTTCTTATGTGATGAAAGTCATTAGAAGAAACTAGGTTTAAAGATTATCTTGTTATATTATCATTGAATTAAAGTTATTGAAGTCTGTTGATCTATAGTTTTGATGATGAATGAATGTGTGTTGTTTTGAAATCTTGGAAATACTTGTGATATGCGAATAGTGGAATTGAATTAAGCACCTAAGATGTATACAATGGTACAGTTATACTGTGGGTTGTGTCATGCTATGGTTTTTGTGATCGGTTGAGAAAACATTCATTGTTAGAAGTATATGTCTGGATATTAGATACATTTAATTCATACTTGCTGATT
Source organism: Sequoiadendron giganteum (assembly GCA_007115665.2). NCBI lineage: Eukaryota > Viridiplantae > Streptophyta > Pinopsida > Cupressales > Cupressaceae > Sequoiadendron > Sequoiadendron giganteum. Next base: position 333,202,197 of record CM021105.1, on the reverse strand, counting down.
TACCCCTTTGATCTATCTTTTTCTTTTATTTAAAATCCATTGATTTACAGGAACTATTTTGATAAAGAGATTCATAGCTTGAATGCTTTGTTACCAGCACAGGCCCCTTGAATATTACAATTGCATGAACCAATTGAGTGACATCAGACAGTTGAGAACCGACTACCAGGACCTTGGGATTTAGGCCACTACATGTTGTCTTTCTCTTTTAGGAGAAATAGAGTAGAAATATTCTGTTTTAATGTTGTTTGTCTCATTTTAACCATCAACACTACTCATAACTACTACAAATTTTGATACTAGAGTGAAATCAGATGGAGTGTCATCATGCATGCACGAAGGGATGAAACCACACTGAATCAAGTACACTTCTCATAGGGACGAGGAGACTCAATCATGTCCGAATCCACGTCCCGTAGGCGGATAACTCAACGCCTTGCAGACGGGTGGGCCTTCTCGAGTGCATCCTTAGCCTTTAAAAGCGCTCAAGGCCATGCATGAGGACTTATTATCTTATTAGTGTTTTACCCCATTAATATTTATTTAGTTATCACTTGTTTACTCCAACTTTGCTACTAGTTCCCCTGGCAGCCACTTGCGAGCCCCGGGCTTGTAGAGAGCCACTCCATAAGACCACTCTTTTATCTAGACCTAAGCTCTTCTCGTTTAACTAAAAGAGGAATCCAAACAAGATGAAACAAAAGGAAAAACCACAATTTTCTTTCCAAGAAACAATTTACACAGCCAAGATAAAGTTGCTATAAAAAGACTCATATAATAGCAGAATTATATCATGAAAAAGAGGCATCGAAACTACATAAAAATTCAAAGTGCCCAGATCAAATTTATGACCTAGACCTAGTTCATATTTTTCTGTTTCTAATTGAAAACCACCTTCAAATTTTTGATTTTAACCCAAAAAAGAGGTGTTGTTCAGAAAACGCCATTATGGCCATTTGGGCAAGAAAATCATGAAAAAATGAAAGTGCCGAGAAATTAAATTCATGAAAACCCAGTTGAGATATGGGAATGTGGACATAGAATCCACCTTTTATTCACATTTTTATCAAATGGTTCATGAACAACAAGAAAAAGAACGTCTAAATAGATGGTAAGAAAATCATGGAAAATTGAAAATGCTCAGATTAAAAATCTGCCAAAGACTCAGTTGAGATCTTGGCAATTCTACATAAAATCCACTCTTAAAATTCATTTACAACAAAAGGATAATGAGGAGCATACAAAAATCTAAAACAACCATCATTCAAACCCAAGCCATACAAAACGAAAATGGAAGAGTTCCTCCAAGTTTTTTGTAAATTAAAAACAATTCAAATAAGTGAATACCAGCATACAAGAAGCATGAGAGAATACCCAAATTTCCAGCCATAAAAGATTGAAAAACAAGAGAAGAATACCTCAATTTGCTCCAAAAATATAAATGGAGGAATGCAAAAAGAAGGAACCACAACAAAGCTCCAAATCCGGACAGCAGGAAGGAAATGGCCAGCTGATTTCAAACATTCACCACCCATGAATTTCTTCTCAAAGAACCTTCCCAATCTTCCCAAAATACAGCTGCTCAAACCATGGGGTTTTTTTTCCTCCATGCAGAAACAACAAGCTTTCTTCTCCAAAAGATCATCCTCCTCAAAACACAACTTTCCTTTTTTTTTATATTTTCCCAAAACCAAAGCAAGAATGGAAAATAAGGAATTGAATAAAATTAGTTATAAAAACTCCCCCCACCCCCAAAAAACAAATAATAGAGGTCACCAAATATGCAAAAATTAAAATTGCACAAGGATGCCCCAAAAGATTAATAAATCCTTTAAATAAAATATTTAAATTCCTCAAGAGAATAACAATTTAAATCCCCATCAATTTAACCACCATAAAATATTAAAGAAAGACCAAAACCGAATACCTCAATGAGACATACATGAAAAAATACTTTGGCAGAAGGGTGCTCCAGACATTACTGTTAGGTAACCAGATGGAAGGCAACAAAACGGAAACACTGCCCCGACAGGGTGCAGTGGGCTAAGGTAGGGGAACATTTGGCCAGTGACTACTTCCAGTTAACCACCATCAGGGAATGAGAGTACGCTGAGGCCTATGAATCTAGGCAGAGTCGATACTCAGTACCTGCATCACTCCAATTCAAACATTAAAGTACATGTGCATAAATCATATATCAAATATCTAAAACAACTTCAATCATAAGGAAAAATTATCAAGATATCATAAGCCTCTCGGTTATGAGTGTTATGGTATTGTCATTTTCTTGTCCATGATTATACATAAGCAAAGACAATGATATATATATATATATATATAATGTAAGCATGTAGTCCAACATAATAATTAACCATGTAAACATGAAATTCAACATAAACAATAATCATGTCAGCCAGATAATAGAATATAAACATATAAGTAGGTAAACATGTAATCCAGTCATAAACAGTCACATAATTACACCTCTCGGGTGTCAATACAAAATTATTAAGGGACGAATAATGCAATACAAAATATACAGTTATTGGAATCCATCAAGGAAGGAAAACAACAAGATACTAAAATGGGGGTTGTTACAATACGAGAATATCGAGGAGAGAATCACTTATGTCACATCGATAAGGTATATCTACAAGTGGTCAATGAGACATTCAGCTATCGGTAAGACATAAGATTTTATCTTCGACACTCTTCAAGTAATGATTAAAAGCATAAACCGCTATACCGTCGGGAAGGTGAGCAACATATGTGGTAGAGTGGTGTTCACCGCAACCCCGCAACAAGAAGCCTTGAGCAAGGCAGTAGTGTAGTAAACAACATAAGGGAAGGGAAAAACACTGCTATATCATAGTGATAATCACAAGTCTCCCTGACATGGCAGAGTTAAACCGATATATAAAGAAATACCACTGAAGGAAAATATCGATGAGACAGTGGCATATCGGCAAGATATATTAACTTGTCTCGTCAACACCAATAACCAACATCAAAGGAACATAAGATCTAATGTCAATGAGACATTGAGATATCGGTAAGACAAATAAGATTGTCTCATCGACACTCTTCAAGTAATGATAAAAAGCATACACCACTATACTGCTAGGAAGGTGAGCAACATATGCGATAGAGCGGTATACACCGCAACCCCACAACAAGAGGCTTTGAGCAAGGTGGTAGTGCAGTAAATTAAAAAAGGGAAGGGAAAAACACAGCCATACCACAACAGGTATAATAAGAGATGACAATAGTATGGTAATCATGGCATCATTACAATTCACAACACTAAATGCAGAAAATCACATCAGTTGCCAAAATTAAATTCTATTAAATTATTAAGAGTTTCCAAAACTAATATGACTTAATATCGTGCCATCCAATCATTAAAATTTACAACACTAAATGCAAAAAATCACATCAGTTGCCAAAATTAAATTATATTAAATTATTAAGAGTTTCCAAAACTAATATGACTGAATACTGTGCCATCCAAAGATAAGTGAGTTTCCCAATATCTTACTCAATTGCAGTGCACTAGCATGGAGGGAGCTAAGGATACGAGAAGAAGAAGTCTTGCGAGCGTGAAATACTCGGGTAAGTGCATGAAAAATCTTTGAAAGAGCTCTATTAATATAAAAAATCTTTCAAGGTTTTGCCATCTGAAGCCATAGTAGAGAAAATTAAAACATGCCTCCTAAAAGAAAATGATCATAAGTAAAATAAAGTTGGCCTAAAATTAAAGATGAAGAACCTAAAGTAAAGAAGAAAACACTCCATCCTAAAACAAAACAATCAGAAGTATAAGAAATTTAGCCTAAAATTAAAGATGAAGAACCTAAAATAAATAAGAGACCACTCCATCAGTCCATACTAGATATACTTCCAGGGTCTACTAAAGAGGGTAATAAGAAGTTTCTCGTGGACACCACACAAAGTTGTAGGGATGGCCTCATTTCCAAATCTGGATGGGACATATTTTGGTATTTTTATAGTAAGAGAAATGAGAAGATTCTGGTGTCAAATGCTTGGATGTTGGATATAGCAAGGTTGATTGTCCCAAATGTGTTTGTTGATGTAGAATTTATCAAACTGCTAGCCAAACACTATCACTTAGCTACCAAAACTATAAGGTTTTCAAACGACACAGTATTGGTAGAAGTAACCAGAAAATCCATCATTAAGTGTTTTGTCTTAAACAAGCAGGATCTGACTAAGATAAACTTGTAGAAAAGTGAGGAGGATTATGCTATTTTAAAAAATACTTATAGAAGTGATGAGGTACCCCTATATATGAAAAGATGCATTGGTAACAGAACATTCCCCATCTCTACTACCACTACTGAACCATTTAATGTGACAAATTTTCAGTATTACTTTGTGAATACATATTTAGCTCTTTGCCAAGTGTTGGGGATAGATGCTCAAGATAAAATGTCAATAGGCCTAATGATGATGGACATGAGAATTGAAAACCTTGAAACTAATATTGAATATGAGTTTTCTTCATACCTTGAGAAGGCGTTAGATGATCAATTCTCCCAAGTTATAGAGGATAAAGCACCAATTACATTCAGACACTATTCCCTACCGTGTCATATGAAATTGTACCGGAATAGGAACCATTGGAATAAAAGAATGGACCTGGCTATAGTATATGAGCAAGGGAATCCCACACCTATCTAGAAATGGTGCTATATTTGGGACAATTGGTGCCATAATTCAAGCTTTTTTATATTCTACGAAGACTTTGTACACAAAATCCTTCGAGTTCTTGGGTATGAAATACCAAGATTGTCAACCGAAATGTTGCAACTAGTGAGACCTTTGGCTTTAAGACCAGAGCAGGGTCATACACACAATTTTGGAGATTGGTTCTTCCTCTTGGAAGTTACAATAATAAGAGTTTGTGGATGCCCTGTTGCTCCACACATACTGCCAAAATTTGTACCCCTCATATTAGAATTTCTTGAATTTATGTGGCAAATGATGTGGATGGAGAAAGATGTAATGCACAAGCATAAGAAAGGCACTTTCTTGCCAAACCAAACCACGTGTGAAGATTGGAGTGTAGGATCAGACACACTAGAGGAGTTATAGTATTATTTGAAGACAAGATATGCATTGAAATCTGGAAAAGAAAGAGCCTTTGACCCTGAGAATCATATGAACAACATAAGGCGCAATCTTCTTACCAAAATGACAGTGCCACACCAAGTGGATTTTGAAGAATATGTCATAAGGAACCGCATTACTTATAATGATGTATTTAGTAGAAGGAAACAATGGTAATATATGAAGAAGCTTGAAGAAAGGACGAAGTAGAGGTCCAAGGATTTCCTAGGATACTTTGTTGAGGAAAAGGACCCCATCAAGAGGATAGAATTGATAATTGGTAGATTTGAAGACTTGTACAAAAAGAAGGAAGCATATCTCGAAGAACATGATGGTTGTGCAACTGCAGAGCATACCCCAGGTGAAACCTCCGAGCCTCCCATGGAGCAGTTACCTCCCAAAAGATAGAAGACAAGAAGCATTGAACAATTAGTACCTTATGAGGATACTGAAGAGGTGGGTGATATTGAGGAAGTGGCTACAGTACTATAGTCATTAATAGGTGATATTGATGTTGATCAGCCCATCCTTGAGACCAGTGCCCATAAACATGAGGAAAGGATGGGTGATGTAGAAAAAACAAGTACATTGGTAGATGAAGATGAAAGTGAAATTGCATCCAGGAGACTCATAGAAGATGATGAATTCATTAAGACTCATGAGTTTAAGGATTTCTGGATGAAGATGAAGATAAAATAATTTCAAGAGAGGATGGAATCAATTGAAGCAGGAATTGAAGAATTAGAGAAAAATGAAATGGTAGCACAGACTTTCTAGGAATTAAGAGTTGACAATAATGAAATTAACCCCTAGAAGGCTAGAGAAATGGTCTTGAAGAGAAATATGCTCATTTTCCTTGGATTGGAATTAAAGAAAATGTTTCTTCTTGATCAAGTGTGGGCTTAGGAAGATCCAATTCTAGTTGTAGAATTTGACTCTGATGAAGGTGTAAGTGGAACTGGGTATAACCCAAAGATTGAAACCCTGGCCATATGGATCAAACAGAAAAATACATAGAAGCCAAAATTATTGGATGTAATTCAAGGGATTAAAGTGACAACGATGGTAAGGAAAATACAAGATAACACCCCTTTGGAGGCAACCACAATTACCATGCATTAAACCATGTTCACCCGAGAAATTGTTAAGGGATTAGAAGATAGATTGAATGAGTATGAAAAGGAACAAAGGTTCCTAAATTATGAAGTTAATAAACTATTCATGGAGAATGTCAAATTGAAAGAACAATTAAGAGGAGAAGGACCCTCACAAATCAAGGAGATGGTGTTATACAGACCTCCTATTTCTCCAATGGATATTGTGAAGAACATTTCTGCAGAATAGGTAAAAACTACAAATAAGAAAGTGGATGATGTAAAGAAGGCCAACAATCAAACCCAGGATGAAGGGAAAAGATGAATTTGTGAAGTTATGGAAAAGATTCTTGAGCACAGGATAAAATCAGTTATGGATAAACTAGAGAATGTGCATGATAGTTATAAAACACTTCAACAACAATGGATCAAATAAAGACACATATGCTTGTATTAGATCATTTGTTCAAAAGGTGGCAACCTATTCACCACACTTTGGCTAAGTTATGCAAATTTCTACAAAGAAGTCCCGATGCACCCACAACATTAAAGCCAACTAAACAAACTGTGAAGGTGATTACTAATGAATTTTAGTATGTACAAGGGTTTGATAAAAAGATTGTAACACGAATGGATTTATTCCATACCTGGAAAGAGTGGTATATACCTGAAATCATGAGAGATGGTGATCAATTGAAGGAGTTGGATAAGTGGAATAAAGAATTCGGTTAGGTTGTTCATAAGTGTGTTACTCATATATAGGAGGATGATGACACTAGTCTTCCTAGGCTAAATCAAATCATGGATGGGTGGATGGGTTGATTGTTCTTGATGTGGGATACCTAAAGTTTGTCAATGATACAAAGGCATTACTAGATAGTCGATGGAAAACTCATCTTGCAAACATGAAAAATATCCAGGAATATAAGTGGTCATCAGATTTTATGGTGTATCAGTGGGAGGAAAAGTATTTGGTTTCAGAAGAATAGGACACTGAGGTGAGAGCATTTGGACGTTCATCATGGAGAGGAAGACTTTACCAGATCAATGATCATGAGTCTTCTACATTGAATAATGGAACCATATGTCAAAATGTCTTAAGTATTGTTATTTCCTTAATTATGCTAATTAAATAGTTGTTGGTTTTAGAAGAATATGACACTGAGGCGAGAGCATTTGGACGTTCATCATGGAGAGGAAGAATTTTCCAGATCAATGATCGTGGGTCTTCTACGTTGAATAATGAAACCATCTGTCAAAATGTCTTAAGTCTTGTTATTTCCTTAATTATGCTAATTAAATAGTTGTTAGTAAAAGTAGTTATGAAAGGCCGTTTCTTTTTGTAAAAGGCTCCTAGCTTGTTGCTTCCTATATAAATAGGAAACCAAGGCCTAGTTTTAAATTATCATCATCATATATCATTTCCATTTTGAAGACTTCTGTTATTATTATATATCAATTGAAGCAATTAATGGAGAACATCTTATTATCAGAGATTCTCCATGTCTGTGTTATCATTCTGTATTTTTCTTATGTTTTCCATACTTATTTCTTCTTATTTTTTAAATGAATATCAATTATTGAGCCTCAATACTGTGCTTATGTGAATGAATATGTTAATACAATAAAGCATTTATTGTGGATGTTGGTAGAGCTTCTATTTTTTTGAAAATTTGAGCTTATTTTGCCTTGTTACATGTTCAACATAAAAATAGAAACTATTTAAAAATAATAAAGTTAACAAAGTTTCTTATTTAAATAATTGTGAATTATGTGCATTAATATTTTATTAACTTTTGTGTCTTCATGAACATATGTTGATACAAAATGAATGGAAGAAGCATCCAAGTAATCCTAATTTATTCTGCCAACAATTCATACCAAAGATTGAACAATTTAAGGATATTGCAATAGGTAATTAAGGATATGATGATGATGATATATTCTTGTACTTGTAAATATTCTTTTACTCTTATGTCTATTAAATAAAATAGAGTTTGAATTAAAAAAATGCTTCACCCTTTTTTGTAAGTGAGTATGTGAATTATTGTTTAAGGAAAAATCTTACAGTGTTTACATTTTTAGTTTACTAGTTTCAAAGCTTCATTTTCTATGTATATAAAATTGTATGTGCTCTTTATCTCGAATGACATAAAATAGTAATATCATTAGAATCAAGGTTTTCAATTTCAGCACCATCATTGTCCACACTTTTCATATCCTATTCACTTTTAAGTACAATCATCAAATTAATTTTTATTTCTTGTCCCAGTTAATCTTGATTCCTTTCAACACAACACAGTAGGTTGCATGTTAAATTTCAAACATTTTCTTTGCATTTTTTTGTATATGTTATTTTCTCAGTGCATCATTATGTAACAAAAATTTCACTTCTGAGATATATAGTAAAAATAAATGAAAGGACATGTTTTCTTTGTCAAGGGAAATGTATGGTGAATACCCTATGTTTTTCAGATAAGTGTGCAAGTGAAATAATACATAACTGATTGAATCTGATTTTCTACTATACAATTGTTTTTTTATGTGTTTTTTACTTTTTGCATGTGGATTACCCTCAAAAAGAGACTACTTATCTTTTCTTAAATGAAGCCTTTACATTTCTTGTCTACAAAAGTAATTTACTGCTTGACAATAGGTTCGTGAACTTCATACAAATTAAGATTGGTGTAAAATGCCATCCCCGCAAATATTGTTTGGTCTAGAATTATAATGGAAAATAAAAAAGCTTGCTAGGAGAACAAAATAGGTTTTCAATTGTCCAAGTACAACATAATATTACTGAAGCATTTCAAACTTTAGGCCATAAGAATCATCCTTTTTTAAACATGGATTGCAAATAATTCTAAAAATTTAGAATTCTTGGTCATTAACATTATTGTCTGCTACAATGTCATCCAGTGTATCATTGTCAATGTTCATATGTTCTTTCAATTATTTAATATTATCATCATCTTCATCATCATTGAATTTGACTGTAGACCATCTATATTGTTACTAGATGTATTTGGATCATCATTTTCTATACCATCCATATTGTTGTCTTCCATAACATCATCTAACTCTGGATTTTTGTCTTCTTGTGCCTGAACATAACCATCTTCAACATCATCATGGATGTCAATTTCTTTGATGCTCTCTAATCCCTCTCTTTCATTTTGTTGGCCATCATTGTTTTTCTCAATATCCACTAATTCATCATCAAATACATGCCTTAATCTTGGATCATAATGTATGACAAATATCCATTTCCAGTCCAAAATATCTTCATAGAAAAATACCTGCACATGAATGACATACATATATATTAGACATTATATAAATTGTATGAACATATATACATCAATTGAATAATGGAACATTATTTAATAGACTACCTTTTTTATACAATAATTGCTATAAAACACAATTTTGACAACATAGTTTATAAAACATCAGTCCACACTCATTTACTATTCTTTGGTTTTCTTCCCTTAAGAACATCCTTAGGGAGACCTTGTTCTTCCCTTTTCTTTCGTGCAAGAGTGCATTTTAAGAAGGGGTAATCAATAAATAACTCAACCCCAATGGTAAGGTCCATAATAGCCTCTAGCATTATCAATCTATCAACCTCTCTTTCCATATCTCCATCTTTATCATTTATAACCTCAACAAATTGATAATTCAGTCTTACAGTAGGGTCCCTTCCCTTACTACTATTTATAAATCCTACAATATTTTTGTGTGTGTATGCACATCCATCTATATACATAAGATGACCTCTATTAATTTATTTTCCACTTTCCAATTGGAGATGATGTGTATACATATTCAAATTTAGACCATATGCTGACATTGTAGGCTTATATTCTGATAACCTTCTCCATTCACCACTGTAATATGATGGACCATAATATGGCATTAATCTCCTAGTGATTAGTTTTGAATTTTTTCTATGTTTGGATCCCATATGTACATTTTGGACAATAAAGAGGCCTAGATTCGCTCGATGAATATTGGAGGGTCGTATCATGTAGCTATATCCCCAAAATTGAAACACCTTGTACACTCTAGGTAGTTGTTGATCACTAGGCCAAGCGCAATATAGTCGACGATCAAATGTCTCTTTGTAAATTGATCTCAAACTCAAGGGAAAGTCATCATCTCCATCAAAATCATTCTCATAGGGCATGTAGTCCACCTTCCCCTTGTATTTAAGCAAATTATGCATCTTCACACCGATTCTTGTTCTGTTACTTGTTTTCGTCAATTCCTCATCTTTCGAGTTGGTATATTGACACATATTTTTGTTAGATGTATCATCTGATAAATGATCATTGCCCTCTAGGCTAGAAGTCAATGATTTAGGAAACTTTAAACCAAGAACTTTATCCTACAAGTATCCATTAAGAAAATATTAGTTATTTAAATAATATAAAACAATGTTTAAACGAAGTACCCATGTTATTTATATCAAATTGGAAAAATCCTCACCATAATTCCTATTGGATTTTAATCGATTGTAGGAGGCATACTACTGACTGGGAGCTCATCATATATGTAATGTCTTTGCATAATTTCTCATTTAAATTGTTTCTTTCCATGACATATAGAACATCCACAAACAATAATTTTCTCAAAGTATTCATCCCATGTACTATAGTCCTGGCCTACCACTTCTTCAGAGCAATCATTTGTTGTGTCTGTAGTATCCATTGTCATATCCTCTTCCACCCACTGTCGTCTACGTGATTTAATAGTTTTAGGTCCACGTCCACGTACATATCCTGTTCTTTTGCTAGTTGAGAGATTAGGCTTTGCATTTGCTCCAATCTCCATCTAAAATAATCAATAACATGCATTAATTTATGTCAAGATTGGATAATACATTATAAATTTCAATAATACTATGAAAAAAGATGGACATATCACAAAATTCGATTAGATCATTTTTTCCTAAGTTAAGTCAAAAATTGAGTACCTAATGTCCCGCTTCATCCGTTGTGTCCTCATTTGATATGACACGATCTATTGCCATGGCCTCGTCTAGCCCCTATAATACACAACATAGTAAATAATGTTTAGTACACCAATTATATCATTTCAACGAATATGCTATCCAACACAAAACCTCACTTTAGTCATATATTTGACATAGTGATATCATGTTTAGGCTATCCTAATTTTCAAACTTTTCCCTTGATCATAGAATCACATTTAATCACCATTCCTCTGCATTTTCAACCAATAAGTTTGACCTTAGAGGCCTCATGGAAAAAAAATTACTTTATCTCCTCTATGTTGTAGCATTTGTGAATTCATAAACACCTTCCTCCTTTGGTTGAGGTTGTTTTCTCTTCTTACCTATATTGTATCTGCATATTCTGTTGTCTCATCTATTTCCACCCACTTTCCTCTCAATGATTTAGTATTTCTACGTTGTCCACATCCTCTCTCCATGGCCTCCTCTGTGAATAAAAATGCTTCCACAAAATATTTCACCACACTACCATTGAGAAGGAAAAAGCAACTTGCGGGACCGCAATAAAAACTGCTCTACCGCACCGAGCTGATGAAGGAGTCATGGGATAGCGGTGGTCACTACACTACCACATGCCAATGGTAGAAGACTTACGAGAATGTGGGAGTCACCGCAACACCACTAGGAACATAAGGAAGAATCGTGTGATGCCATAGAAGATTTCACCACACTACCATAGAGAAGGATGAAGCACCTTGCGGGATCGCGGTAAAACCGCTCTACTGCACCGAGCTGATGAAGGAGCAACGAGACAAAAATGGTCAAAAAAACTAAGCAAGTGTAATGCCCCGCCACACAAACCCCATAGGATAACTATAACATTAACAAAATATATTTTTTTTAAAAACAACAATTACATAAAACAACATTAAACAATTATAAATCATAAATATAACATAAAGCATTCACCTAATCCTATGGGGTACATGGTGCATTACTTAAATGAACCCAACCACTAAAATGATAAACGATTCCAACTAACGCGGAAGAAAGAAACATGAATAAAACATAATGGATATGACATTCATTCCATATGAACAAGAATAAGATATATAATCATAAATGTAAATAACATATTATTACTTTCACCTTCAGAGTTCAGGATTATAATCATGGAATATATTTCCACAGATACAACACAACATGAAACCAAAGTGAAAATACAAGGCCACTTCCCTTATAACATTGGGAAGGGTACAACATAATACAAAAGTACAATAATGAGAGAGAATTCTTCAAAGGTACAATCCTCTCTGCGCAAGGTCAGAGATCACTGCAACTACTTCCATGCCATGATCACCAATTGGGGACCCAATGGGTGCATTGCACATTTCTAGCCAACCGTGTGAACCTGAAGGAACACCCCCCGTGTAAGGAGTCGATAAGAAAGAACCCTCAGCCACAAACTCAAACATAAATAACTCACATCACATGACTCAAGCCCATAAAACAACATAAACATCAACAATAATTAAAACAACTCCATAGGCAACAAGAACAAGGGAAAACAAAGGGGCACAATGGGAGAGTGTCATTGCATGACTTACATGGATTAACTAGGATACCTAACATTAGGAACCGACTCCAACTCTGTGGATTAACCAGGCTACCTAACACTAGGAATCACCTCCATCTATGGTTAACCAGGCAGCCTATCTCAAGGCACCGCCCCATAGGGTGACTCATGCAGAGCCACTTACCTTTCATAGAGACAAGGTATTGACCTTACCAACCATGTCTTCCCACCCATCCTTAGACTTTGAGAGCACTAACGGTAGGGGTGAAGTGTATATTTTTATCTTATTATGTGATGACTATCCCAACCCACTAGGTAAATTAATTAGGTTTTTACTTAATTAGGGAAACTCTTTCAAGGGTGACCACTATTACACTGGCCCCAAGAAGAGCCACTCTCCCCTATGGTTTCCCTAGAATCAAAACTAAGGAATGGGTACCACAATGTACAACCAAAAAGGACCTTAACTCACAACAAGGTACCACCCACAAATTCCCACATGGTAACAACATAAACCAAAAAGATGCAACCATAGAAATACATTCACACTTCCCTAACCTTTGGAGATAACACTAATTCCACATAAGAACAAACTAAAATGTCACATTCATCTAAATAATACCACATCATTAACTATAAGGAATTTAAATTATAAATCACACAAGTCTCATATCAAATACACATTTTCATCTATTAACATCAAAATAAGGAATTCACTAATATTTCCAGTTGACCCAAGACAATAATCAATTTATTAAATATCTTCCTAATTTTAAATTATCCATTTATTAAATATCCAAGTTTACAAACTTGTTAAAAATATAATTAAATAACAACAATGACAATTCCATGATTATTTAAACATAACAAAAATATTATTTAAAAAAAAATTAAAGACATTAACTTAATTTATCAAAACCAATTATAAATCCACCATTTATTTTAAATTCTTTAACTATATGTATTCATTGGTTTAAAATATTTATGCCACACAGATTATTCTAAGATCTAATTTTTCTAAGATAGTGGAAATCTAATCTTTTAAAATTTAGTTTAAAGTAAAAAAATAGATTTAATACATTAATTTACTAAGTTCAAAATTTGATTACAATACTTTTTTTTTTTCAACAACTATTCTGATATTTTAAAATATAGTCAAATTAGAATAATAATGAACTCAGAATCTATAGTATATTTTAAAATGCAATGTTTTTCTATTTCTAAATACAGATTAATTAAAACTTATTTCTACCTTTCAATTATTTATTCTCATTACATGTATATATACTATATGCATACATATATATGTATATATATATACCAGAATAAGTAAATTTTAATTCTTCTAATGCTGCTGCAATTAAAGTACAATAATATACTGAATATTACACAAAATATATGCATATACATATATATATTTATATATATACAAATATGTATATATATATATATAATTCATTTACCAAAATTTCAATCTTAAAACTGCCACATAATAAAACATAACATATATATAATATTATATTTTGAATATAAAGTCGAATTAAAATCGAAGGCCATAAATTAAACAACGACGAAGTCACCAAATATGGAGGCCTCAATAATAAATAGGGGCATATATGAATTGGGGGAGGGGCAGCTATAAGCACAACCGTACCCCCCCTTCCCACGACTACACACATAAGGAGTGGGGAGGGTAGTGGAGGCTCTGCCTCCACATCTTCGTCCCCTTATGGGGGCAGTGGTGGGAGGCAGTGCCTCCCCCAAGCTTCCCCCATTGAAATAAAATAAAATCCAAACAAAAGAAACATGCCCAACGAATATCACCATTTCACATTTCGTCGAATGATGCCCAAATACAATGACAAAGATTTATAAAAAGATTCAAACAATTATATATATATATATATTATTCAACAATTTTCCCATGAAAATAATTACAATAACAAAAGAGAAGGTGCAAGAATTTCCAGAATGAACAAATTGGGGAAAATACAGGGAAATAGAGGATTCTCAAACATAAAGAGAATTATAGAGGTTTATAGCTGAGAAGATACAATAGACAAAGGGGAAATTTTTTTGATTATTCACAATGAGAATCCAGGATAAAAAAATACACAGAGGAAGGAGGAATCTATAGGTAGGTGGATATAATTATAGAGAATTGAATTTTCCAAACATTCACAGTAAACACGTTTTCTCTTTTAAACTGAAATTCTTTTCTCTTTTTAAAACTAAAATTTACAAAGATCAATTTATGGAATTGAAATTACCTAGAATCCTTCACTAAATTAAATTCGAGGATGAAATGTTGCGTTGAGCGATTCCAGCCAGCCGCAACCTTCTAAAATCCAGAGATTCGAAACCCGAGCAAAACAAATTCGAAAACAAAACCTAGTACAACCAAAATCTAATCTCCTCTGTAAATTTCGAGAAAAACAATACAGAGGATTTAATCCTCAAAAAAATTTCACCATTTCTTTTGAGTTGCAGACAAGAATTTTCATTTTTCTTTTTCCTCCCTCTTGCTTTTTCGAAAAAGCAATATTTGGAAACATACCCTTTTCAAAAAAGCCAAGTCAGAATTTTCCACAAATTTTCTGACCACTTTCCCATGCAATTGCCACTTAACACAACATTCCTTCCATTTTCTATTTTTGGAAGAAGCATCTTCCATAATTAAATTACACCAATTATGCCTTTTTTAATATTTAATTTCATTTTAATAAAATTGAGTTTCGAAAAATAAACAATTAAATAATAATAAATTTAAACAACATTTCAACTTAATTATAATTTAAGTTTAAAACATATATTATTAAATCACCTTTTTGCTAATAAAATCAAATATGATAATAATTTCCATATCTTTATTTTAAGTAGTACATAACGATTTATCTAACTATTTATTTAGTTAAATTAAAGGATATCTCACATTTTACAATAATAATAAAAGTGCTAATGTACACAATAATTTTCCAAAAGTATTAATATTATTAACAAAATTGAACATTTAATTAATTAATATTTTTCACCATAGAATAACATTTAAATTAAAATCATAAAGCACTAGTCAAAGCCATAAACACAACTTATAAAACTCATGAAAGAAAATGACTTAATTTAAAACCATACCCACATGAACAAAGTATGGATAAGCCATGAACAACCACTGGACCAACCACTGACATAGACGGGGGTACTTTCTTACCAAATCTCTAACCACATCGAATCATTAGGTATGTAGGGTGCACTTAGACCCGACAATGCGGGTGGAGGTGACACCTGGTTCTAACATTCTTGCATAACACCAAACATCAAACAAAATATACATATGAATATAACTCATAGTCAAACACATTGTGAAGGAGAGTTGCGCTGAGGCAGGGCGCTCATGGATGAGCGATGCCACCCCATCTCCTTCACCTGAATCAAATACAGTAATCAAAATCTAAGTATCACATCATCAATATAACGCACACAATAACATCATAATAACATGAGTGTCCCACACATAAGTCCAACTATCATAAGAAAATAAACATAACTGTCTACCATGCCAAACACATGGCAGAAAAGATGTCTAACCAAGTATCAAGTATGCATCAAAACATAACCAGAAATCAAACTGAAACAAACACACTTACCCAAGCAGTATCAAAGTATCAATAATATGAGAGGCACTATATCCTCCCCCCTAGAACTAGGCTTACTCCTGGAAGCCAAAAAACAAATAAGGAAAATAATCTCGAATGCGGGATGCATCCTCCCATGATGCTGAAGACTCAAAAAAATAAATGAAATGTCATCCAACACCATCTAGAATGATGAAACAATCCACTATGAGGTCTCAAAGAGTACCACATATTATACTAAGTATCAAATGCAAAAAATAAAACAACACATAAAACACTGTAGCGACGCCAGGACTCTACTGAACCCTCACGAGTTCATCCCCGAGCTCTCGGGTCAACTGCCTAAACACTACCAATAATCTCCACATTTGTGCCCTGATGCTCTACCTGATGATGATCATCCATTACACTCTCCCTATAGAACCTTCCTGTATCATTTCCTACTAACTTCGTGGTCACTGGCCTCTAACTGGATTCAGGTGTGTTCCTCTGAGGACATCATCTAGCTATGTAGCCCTGTCGGCTACAAGAAAAACAACCTGTACCTCTACCTATTGCAGCCTGTGTGCTCTAAGTTGTCTGGCCAAGATGATGGAGATGGGCTCGCAACCAACTCCAGATCCGTCTAGATGAAAGATGATCACCTCGGACCCCAAAACATGCTGGAGATGCCCTACCAAAATGAACACCAACCATCCAAATCTCACACTCCAAACCACCACTTGAACTATTGGTGAGTGAAGAACGTGCCCTCAAAAGGCCCATCACAAGTCTCGCTAGAGCTGAAACATTTCTCCTCCTAGGGAACCTTTCTCTTTCCCTAAACACCTATCGTCCACCCTCCTATCTAGGTCCTAGTCGGGTAAGAATCTCATCAAGCAAGGGATGTAACTGAGGACCCATGTGCTCCTCATGATCATTCTCGGCGGGACTCATAAAAGAAGTGTTTAGATGGTTAACTCCATGACCACCTCCCAGACCTCTACCA
Source organism: Sequoiadendron giganteum (assembly GCA_007115665.2). Classification (NCBI taxonomy): domain Eukaryota; kingdom Viridiplantae; phylum Streptophyta; class Pinopsida; order Cupressales; family Cupressaceae; genus Sequoiadendron; species Sequoiadendron giganteum. The sequence goes on along the minus strand of CM021105.1, from coordinate 333,184,799 downwards.
TGACCTCTAGCTTGACCACGACCCCTAGGCATCCTACACACACCACCCAAGAAAAGAGTCGAAACCAATTAGGCGAGGGTGACAAAAAGGAAAATACAAATCAAACTCAAAAGTCAAGCACTATACTTATGATTTTAAACACATTCTTTACATACACAAAATTCACATTACTTGAAAACACACAAGGAAACCCAAGATTCCATGATGCGTTTCCTGAAATAAAGGATATCGATGCATTGCACACTACACCGAGGGTCCTATCCCTTCCACCGGTTTTTCGCACCAATGAACTACACGCCAACTATGGACCTATTTAAGGTCGTCAACTGCTAAAGGTCAACAAAGGATAACATAATTACATGAGTACACACACTTGGTTTACATAATGGGCTCATTATATCCAAAGTGCCTAGTGTATGAACCCAATTCTATGATACCAAGTTGTAACGCCCTGCCATGCAAACCCCAGAGGATAACTACAACATTAACAAAATATTTTTTTTAAAACAACAATTACATACAACAACAATAAATAATTATACATGATAAATATAACATAAAGAATTCACCTAATCTTGTGGGGTACATGGTGTGTTACTTAAATGAATCCAACCACTAAAATGATAAACGATTCCAACTAATGCAGAAGAAAGAAACATGAATAAAATAGAATAGATATGACATTCATTCCATATGAACAAGAATAAGATATATAATCTTAAACGTAAATAACATGTTATTACTTTCACCTTCAGAGTTCGGGATTACAATTGTGGAATATATTTCAACAGATACAACAGAAAATGAAACTAAAGTTACAATACAAGGCCACTTCCCTTATAACATTGGGAAGGGTACAACATAATACAAAAGTACAATAATGAGAGAGAATTCTTCAAAGGTACAATCCTCTCTGCGCAAGGTCAGAGATCACTGCAACTACTTCCATGCCATGATCACCAATTGGGGACCCAATGGGTGCATTGCACATTTCCAGCCAACCGTGTGAACCTGAAGGAACACCCCCCGTGCAAGGAGTCGATAAGAAAGAACCCTCGGCCACAAACTCAAACATAAATAACTCACATCACATGACTCAAGCCCATAAAACAACATAAACATCAACAATAATTAAAACAACTCCATAGGCAACAAGAACAAGGGAAAACAAAGGGGCACAATGGGAGAGTGTCATTGCATGACCTTACATGGATTAACTAGGATACCTAACATTAGGAACCGACTCCAACTCTGTGGATTAACCAGGCTACCTAACACTAGGAATCACCTCCATCTATGGTTAACCAGGCAGCCTATCTCAAGGCACCGCCCCATAGGGTGACTCATGCAGAGCCACTTACCTTTCATAGAGACAAGGTATTGACCTTACCAACCATGTCTTCCCACCCATCCTTAGACTTTGAGAGCACTAACGGTAGGGGTGAAGTGTATATTTTTATCTTATTATGTGATAACTATCCCAACCCACTAGGTAAATTAATTAGGTTTTTACTTAATTAGGGAAACTCTTTCAAGGGTGACCACTATTACACTGGCCCCAAGAAGAGCCACTCTCCCCTATGGTTTCCCTAGAATCAAAACTAAGGAATGGGTACCACAATGTACAACCAAAAAGGACCTTAACTCACAACAAGGTACCACCCACAAATTCCCACATGGTAACAACATAAACCAAAAAGATGCAACCATAGAAATACATTCACACTTCCCTAACCTTTGGAGATAACACTAATTCCACATAAGAACAAACTAAAATGTCACATTCATCTAAATAATACCACATCATTAACTATAAGGAATTTAAATTATAAATCACACAAGTCTCATATCAAATACACATTTTCATCTATTAAAATAAAAATAAGGAATTCACTAATATTTCCATTTAACCCAAGACAATAATCAATTTATTAAATATCTTCCTACTTTTAAATGATCCATTTATTAAATATCTAAGTTTACAAACTTGTTAAAAATCTAATTAAAGAACAACAATGACAATTCCATGATTATTTAAATAGAACAAAAAAAAATTAAAGACATTAACTTAATTTATCAAAACCAATTATAAATCCACCATTTATTTTAAATTCTTTAACTATATGTATTCACTGGTTTAAAATATTTTCCCCGAAGATTATTCTAAGATAGTGGAAATCTAATCTTTTAAAATTCATTTTAAAGTAAAAAACAAATTTAATACATTAATTTACTAAGTTCAGAATTTGATTACAATACTTAGATTTTTTTTTTCAACAACTATTCTGATATTTCAAAATACAGTCAAACTAGAATAATAATGAAATCGGAATCTATAGTATATTTTAAAATACAATTTTTTTTTGTTTCTAAATACAGATTAATTAAAAGACATTTTCAATCAGAATTTAACAATAGCTTTTTCCTCATCATATTTAAATTTTTTCCAAAATAAAACTTATTTCTACCTTTCAATAATTTATCCTCGTTACATGTATATATACTATATGCATACATATATATATATATTTATATATATATATACATATACACACACACATATATATACCAGAATAAGTAAATGTTAATTCTTCTAATGCTGCTACAATTAAAGCACAGTAATATACTAAATATTACACAAAATATATGCACATACATATATATATATTTATATATATACAAATATGCACATACATATATATATTTATATATACAAATATATATATTTATATATACAAATATATATATTTATATATATACAAATATATATATTTATATATATACAAATATGTATATATATATTTATTTATATATACAAATATGTATATATACATATATATATGTATATATAAATTTAATTTACCAAATTATTAATATTAAAACTGTCACATAATAAAACATAACATATATATATAATATTATATTTTGAATATAAAGTCGAATTAAAATCGAAGGCCATGAATTAAACAACGGCGAAGTCACCAAATATGTAGGCCTCAATAATAAACAGGGGCATATATGAATTGGGGGAGGGGCGACTGTAAGCACAGCCGTATCCCCCCTTCCCATGACTACACACATAAGGAGTGGGGAGGGCGATGGAGGTGGGAGGCAGCGCCTCCCCCAGCCTTCCCCCAATGAAAGAAAATAAAATCCAAACAAAAGAAACATGCCCAACGAATATCAACATTTCATATTTCGTTGAACGATGCCCGAATACAATGACAAAGATTTATACAAATATTCAAACAGTAATATATATATATTATCTAAAAATATTCCCATGAAAATAATTACATCAACAAAAGAGAAGGTGCAAGAATTTCTAGAATGAACAAATTGGGGAAAATACAGGGAAAGAGAGGATTCTCAAACAAAAAGAGAATTATAGAGGTTTATAGCTGAGAAGATACAATAGACCAAGGGGATGAAATTTCGATTATTCACAATGAGAATCTAGGATAAAAAAAATACAGAGAGGAAGGAGGAATCTACAAGCAGGTAGATATAATTACAGAGAATTGAATTTCCCAAACATTTATAGTAAACATGTTTTCTCTTTTAAATTGAAATTCTTCTCTTTTCAAAACTAAAATTTACAGAGATCAATTTATGGAATTAAAATTACCTGGAGTCCTTCGCTAAATTCAATTTGATGATGAAATGTCACGTTTAGAGATTCCAGCTAGCTGCAACCTTCCGAAATCCAGAGATTTGAAACCCTAGCAAAACAGATTTGAAAAAAAAATCCAGTACAACCAAAATCTAATCTCCTCTGTAAATTTTGATGAAAATAATACAGAGGATTTTATCCTCAGAAAATTTTCACCATTTTTTTTGAGTTGGAGACAAGAATTTTCATTTTTCTTTTTCCTCCCTCTTTCTTTTTTGAAAAAGAAATATTTGGAAACATACCCTTTTCAAAAAAGCCAAGTTATAATTCTCCATAAATTTCCTGGCCACTTTCCCATGCAATTGCCACTTAACACAACATTCCTGTTATGCCTTGCATAACCACCCCATCTTTTGCCTTGGTCAAAATGGGTCCCCCTTTGTGTTTTTATCTTTTTGTTGTTTTTAAAAAAAAGTCTGGAGTCTTTTGCTTCCAACACTTTGTTTTATTTTGGTTTAGTGTGTCGGAATCGGAGCCGGAACCAAATCAGGTTCTGAAACTTCTTTCAAAACCCATTCTGATTCCCATCCCAATAGTATTTCTTTTTTGCCTTTTGTTTTGTCTTTATTAGAGCCGGAACCGGAGTGGACGTTAGGTTGGTGTTTATTGAAAATTTTAAAATCAAAATCCATCTCGTCTCTGCCTCTGCTTTTTCAACTTTGGTTTTAGTCTAGGTCCTTATGTTATGTTTTATTATATCGATCTTTTTATTTTACTTTTTGTGTTTGGTTTTATTATGTCTACTTAACTACATTTAATGCATTAATAATACTTTCCATGTGTAGGTAGAAAATCTGATTTTTACCTTCATTAAGGATTAAACGCATTATTATTATTGTTAAAGAATCAAAGAGTGAAATAGAGCTGCTGCGGAGTCCATCTGAGTGAATCGATTGAAGGAGGAGGAGATAATTGCTTGCAAATCAATTCAAAAGGTTAGCCAGGTTTTGAGTTCGAGGTAGGGTTCCTATTCTCATTTTTATTTATTTACTTTCATGTTTTCTATTCGTGTTGTTTGATTTAGATCTTCGAGCAAATTCGCCGTCTCAATAGGATGGTGTGTTTGTTTTTCTTTCTTTATTTGTGGTTCTTGATATCATTTTATGCTTGCGTTTCAGGTTTTTATAGTGAGGTAGGGCACGATCGCTTTCACGTTTTGTCGTGATCGCGTCGTGCTGCATTAGGTTTTAAACGTGTAGATTTAATTAGGGTTTTCACAGTGAGGTAGATTAAATATAGGTTTTTTTACAGTGAGTTAGGGTTGGTAGAATTTGGTTTTACTTAGGATTTCATTGTGCATTCGTTTGGTAAAATTAGGAAGGGTTAAATCCATGCCCTAGTTTTATATCGCGTCTTCTAGGTTAGGGTTTTATGGGTTTCAGTGATCATGTTTTAAAAATGATTAAAATATGATGCCCTAAAATACAGTCATCCCCACTGTCATATGGGTATAGTCTTTTCATGATATATTTTAAGCCTCGTTTCATTTAATATGACCTTAGTCTTTAATCATGGAGTTATGCGTTAAATTGATAAAATTGTTGATGATGTCATGGTCAACATAGCCGGAAGTGGGATAGGAATTGATTTAGAGTTTTGGATATATTTTTATGTTTAGTGTCAATTCCATTTTCCATCCCATCTCCGACTCCGCTTATAGTAAAAAGCTTTACTTCATACCTACGAAAGTGGAAGCGGAACCAAAACAGAATATGAAAACAGAAAATATGAAGGAAACCGAATCAATTTCCATTCCGGTTCCAATCACTATTTCACTTCTGACTCTGAGCCCGCTTCTTATTAGTAGAGTAACAGTAACAGTTTTTTCTCCGAGCCCGATAGTATGTTAAAAGAAGATTATTTAAGATGTTTGCTGCCTGGTTCCGCCTTGGATGTATGTTTGAAAGGTATGATTTTAAAGACACATTTTTGAGATGTTTCATTCAAGGATGTAACTAGAGATTTTGTTGCAGGAAAGCTAAGAGGATGTCGGGAACATTAGGAGAATCTTCCCAAAGGAACCGGCCTGCAGGAACATCAAAGGCAGTACTTAAACCAAAGAAGATCAAGCCAGAATAATTGCCTTATACCTTGAGGTATAATCACAGGAGTCCTATTGTGAAAGTAAGTAAAGTAGAATCAGATTGGTCAGACATCATCGACACAAACTTGGGCCAATAAAATTTTGAAGAGTTGTATTTAGAAACTTTTGCTGAAGAGGTAATAGGGAGGACACAAAGAATTGTTGATTCAAGGATGGCCCATATCACTGTATTTCCTTTATCAATCCAGTGCCTAAAGTTGATCTTGATAGCTTCAGGAGCTTACAATCCAGCTACCCGACAATGCATGGATTCCCAAGATAATGTCATCATTGATCTTACTCCTCATATCTTCCAAAGTATGTTTAATGTCCCGAATCTTAAGAACTTGGTGCAGTTGGATGAGGCAGAGGCCTTGGAGAAATATAGTAAGTATAAAGAATCCAATAAATCTCATTTGAACAAAAAGTGGTTGAAGACAGAGAAGAAGTCTCTAACCAAGCTTGCAGACCAGCCAAAGAGGGAAGCTTTCTATAAGGAGGTATTAGATTTAATATTGATGTTGTCTAGGGATTTTGGGAAGAGAGATACATTTAGTTTCAAGGAGTGGATGTTTCCTTTCATCCAGACAATTTTACATGGCACCCATCAGTTTGATTGGCCGATGATTGTATCAAATGCTATTCATGATCAACTAACCAACATCAGGGAGACTAAGTGCTTCTTTATGACTTCTTACATTGTGTATGGAGCACCAAGGTTGGGTATCTTCCTAGGTTTAAACAGAGTAGGGATAATGGGAGTCTTGGATGGACAAAAGAAGGTGTGGGAGCATTATAACCAGATATCTCTATAGGTTGCTAAAACTCAATTTAGAAGAGTTAATGATGCATTCATATATGTAGTCATTAACCAACTTAACGGAGATGCAGGGTACAGGTTGAGTCAAGAGGCCATGGCATTTATTGCTGAATGGAGATGTTGTTACTTTCAATACCCCAAGTTTACATATTTTAGGTTAGCTGGTTTTGAAGGCCATCCACATTTGTTTCCAAGGTGTTGCAACAATAGGATAGTGTTGATGGAGTTTGTATATCAGGCTCTTGGAGTTAATGCTCGGTTTGGTTTAAAACATAAGATAGGATGTCACAAGTTTCTCATGAAGTTGGGTGAGTATAGCTGTTAGCATTTGGTAGGAGCAAAGGTGGTTTGTAGTGAGCTTATATAATTAAAGCTAGGCTTATACAAAACTCTTAAGTATTTTGACCCGAAGGGGAAGATGAATGCCATGCTGCCTTCTGTGTTTGACAAGCATTTCAATTTATTAGAATATTTCTGGAGTGACTGACAGGATGAGTATGATTTGAGGAAAAAGAATTATGAAAGACTAGCTATTGCACTCATGTCAGAAGTTAGAGTCAAAAATGAAATTCTTGACACATTGGTGGATGATAGACTTGTATTGGATCCATCTTATGAAGCTTTGAACACTGGAACTAAAAGTCTGGATCCAATTGACTGGGATAGTGAGGAAACTATTGATATTAAGTAGATAGGAAGAATAGTCTTGGATAGAATTGTTCACTGGTTGGTGCTAAGAACCAAAACTCCTCAAGGACCAGTTCCTAAAAAGGGGAAAGGGTATAAAAGACTCAAAAGAAAGACACCTCCCAAAGAGCCTTTAGAGTTCTTTCCCCTAGACATTGAAGAGATAAAACTTGAAGCAACAGGTGATGAAGCAGAAACACAAGAAGGAGATGCTCAAATGGGATCGGTTGTTTCAACACCTACATTAGGTGAATCTTCCACACAAGTCCCACTTGCAAAGAAGCAGATTGAAGAAGTTCAAAATGGGGCTCTTCATAGTAAGGCTGAAACTACAAAGGGAAAAGAAGTGGAGAGGGAAATTCATGATGTTGGAACAGTTTCAGACGAGACTATGTTAGAAAAGGATGTGCAAGAGAATATGCCTCTAGAGGAGGATGCTGAAAAAGTAATGACACAAGAGGAGCAATGGGCATTGTTTGAAGAAGTTAGAAAGGATGCTGAGACAAAAGCTAAAGAAATAGAAAAGAAAAAGTTAATGGATGCCAAGACACAAACTGATTCCATACTACAACAGCAACAAATTGAAGCTAAGTCAAGAGTTGATGAAGTAGAGAGATAGCAAAGGCAACAAGAACATGAAGTCAAGGTTAAAGAAGAAAATGATAAGTTAGAGTTAATACAAAAGATTCATGACCTTGAAGAAGAGAAGGCAAGACACCGGAGGGAAAAATAAGTCTTGGTTGCCAAGTTAAAACTTGTAGAGGAAGCTCACCGAAAAGAAGAAGAAGTAGAATGATTAAGAAAGGAAAAGGACACCAAAGAGCTAGTTAGGAAGCAACAAGAAAAAGAAGCAAAGGCAGAAAATCTTAAGGCTTTAGAGGCAAAAAGACTAGAGAAAGAAAGACTAGAGGCTTTAGAGAAAGAGAAACTGGAAAAATAAGCTCTAGAGAAAGAAAAATTGGAAAAGGAAAGATTAGTCAAGGAAATAATAGAGAAGGATAGATTAGAAAAGGAAAAACTGGAAAAGGAAAGAATAGAGAAGGATAGATTAGAAAAGGAAAGATTGGAAAGGGAAAAAGTGGAAAGAGATTGAGTGGAGGAAGAGAGGTTGAAAAAGGAAGAAGAAGATAAGAAGATACAAGAACAAAAAGATAGGGAAGAGGCTGAGAAGCTTGTGCATATGCATGTGGTGCAAGAACAACAAGAGGAACCAAGGGTTGATTCTCAACCCCAAGTAAATTTCCAACCACCTTCTACTACTACTATTGCTTCTTCTTCTTCTACTATGATGACTGCTGCTCCATGTGCTCCCACTTGGCTAAAATTGGACTTACAGAAAAGAACAATAACACCTTCACAGCCTCTCAATTGGGAGGATATGATGAAGGAGATTGAACAAGAAAGGCCTAAAAAGAAGGCCAAGATCCTACACTCCACCAGGCTCACTGACAAGTGAGAGATTGTTGCTGAGTGTGCCATACCGATGACAGAAAAGGAGGTAGGAGACATGTAATTAACAGATTATTAGTTAAGTACTGTTAACTTGGGAAGGCCTACAAGAAATCAACAGATGAATCTAATTGATGTGGTAGCTTCAAAAACCAATTCAAGAATGTTAAAGGATAAGTAGAAGAAAGATGAGCTTAAGGCTCAATTAGATCAATTGCATTCCTTTCTGAAAAGTGTCTCTTCTCCAAGATCACAACAGGTAGCTGCTATTGAGACTCCAATTTTACTGAGCAAAAAGGAGGTAGATGATTTAGTACAAGTAAGGGGCAAAGCAGAGATGTTAGATAGGTGGGTTGACAAGTTAAATCAAGAAGTAGGTGAAGTTTTGGTTGAAGGTTTTGAGGTTCACAAAGGGACAAAAGAGTTAATAGGGGAAATGCATCAATATCTTGAAGCAACGGAGAAACAAGAAGAGGAATATAAAGAGTATAGTCAGAAATTGGAGAAGGTTAGTACATTACCTTTGACTACTCTTCTTGAACAGTCAATACTCGAGGAGGGTAATAAAGCTTTTGTGGAAAAGACCTCTCGTATACTTTGATTCAGAACAACTTTCTTGTGCAAACATAGAAATGAAGTCCAAGATGCTGTTAAGGATCTAACCGAACAGTTTGAAGAGTTGGAGGCAGTCATTGCTATCATAGTAGATGTTAATATACTAACAAAGGAAGGCCTACCTTTGAGCTAGATAAAAGAGAAATGGGGCAAAAGGTTTAAAGGACTCATGCAGAAAGGAGATGATGGTGAAGATTTGATGATAGATCGACTGATGGATGTCAAAGAAGAAGATAAAAGCTGCTAAAAGAGAGCTGACAAAGATAAAGGATATGAGAGGGTTTGCTGCAACAAAATTAGAGTGAATTAATTTTGAAGATAGCTGGGTTGATGGGCCAGAATTAGATGTATTACAACAAGTCTTCGCCAGTTATGATGATTTTATTGCAGACCCAACTTCACATGCATAAATCTCTTGCATGCATAGCTTTTTTCTTCTTTGCATGTTGCATGCAGCATTGGCAGTTCTTGAAGTGCATGACTTCCTTTTTCTCTTCTATTTTCTATTCTCTAGTTTAATTGAATGTCTAATGTAAGAAATCAATATCAAATTGATTTGAGTTTCCAAGAGAGTTTTTGTTCCTAAAAGGGTGGATGACTTAAAATAGAAGTGGAGTTTGAATTTTGTATATCTATAAATACCCTTTGGGTATCATATTGTAAGGGTCGGCTAATACAGAATAGAATTGGCCACTTGATATTAGGAGATATAATTTTGTAGTGATTACAGAGATACATTGTTACTTGATATTTTATAGTTAAATAAAGTTACAGGTTTACGCAATATGGTGTTAGAATTGAATTCTACTTGATAAGGCTGATAAGTTATAATCTATCTGTATGCCAGTGATTGTACTGGAGCATGATTGTTTCTTATGTGATGAAAGTCATTAGAAGAAACCGGATTTAAGGATTATCTTGTTAGATTATCATTGGATTAAATTTGTTGAAGTCTGTTGATCTATGATCTTGGCAATGAATGAATGTGTGTTCTTTTAAAAAAAAATCTTTGAAGTAGTTGTGATAGGCAAATTAAAATAAGCAGCTTAGATGCATAAAATGGTATAGATTATTCTGTGAATTGTATCATGCTTTGGTTTTCTTGATCTGATTGGAAAACATTCATTGTTGAAGATATATGTCCGGATGTTAGATGAGTTTGTTCATGTTTATTGGTTTACCCTCTGATCTATCTTTTTCTTTTGTTTGAAACCCCTTTGATTTACTAAAAACAGTGAATTAAATTTGAAGACAACTGGGTTGATGGGCCAGAATTAGATGTATTACAACATGTCTTCGCCAGTTATGGTGATTTTATTGCAGACCCAACTTCACATGCATAAATCTCTTGCATGCATAGCTTTTTTATTCTTTGCATGTTGCATGCAGCATTGGCAGTTCTTGAAGCACATGACTTCCTTTTTCTCTTCTATTTTCTATTCTCTAGTTTAATTGAATGTCTAATGTAAGAACTCAAGATCAAATTGATCTGAGTTTACAAGAGAGTTTTTGTTCCTAAAAGGGTGGATGACTTAAAATAGAAGTGGAGTTTGAATTTTGTATATCTATAAATACCCTTTGGGTATCATATTGTAAGGGTCAGCTAATACAGAATAGAATTGGCCACTTGATATTAGGAGATAGAATTTTGAGTGATTACAAAGATACATTGTTATTTGATATTTTATAGTTAAATAAAATTACAAGTTTACGCAATATGGTGTTAGAATTGAATTTTACTTGATAAGGCTGATAAGTTATAATCTATCTGTATGCCAGTGATTGTGCTGAAGCATGATTGTTTCTTATGTGATGAAAGTCATTAGAAGAAACCTGATTTAAGGATTATCTTGTTAGATTATCATTGGATTAAATTTTTTGAAGTCTGTTGATCTGTGATTTTGGCAATGAATGAATGTGTGTTCTTTAAAAAAAAAATCTTTGAAGTATTTATGATAGGCAAATTAAAATAAGCACCTTAGATACATACAATGGTATAGATTATTCTGTGAATTGTATCATGCTTTGGTTTTCTTGATTTGATTGGAAAACATTCATTGTTGAAGATATATGTCCAGATGTTAGATGAGTTTGTTCACATTTACTGGTTTACCCTCTGATCTATCTTTTTCTTTTGTTTGAAACCCCTTTGATTTACTAAAAATAGTTCAGTAAAATGAGTCATTGCTTGCATTCTTTGTTACCAGCACAGGCCCCTTGAATATTACAGTTGCATGGACCAATTGGGTGACACCAGACAATTGAGAACCAACTACTAGGACCTTGGGAGTTAGGCTACTATATGTTGTCTTTCTTTTTCAAGAGAAATAGAGTAGAAATATTCTATTTTAACGTTGTTTGTGTCATTTTCACCATCAACAGATCTGGTGCTAGAAGGAGGGCCTGAAAAGACAAGCTGGCTCGCATAGTGTCTTTCTCACCAGAGTAATATGAAAGGATTATGAGATCCTCTACCGACCTTGAACCTTTACAAGAATTACAAACCCCGGTCAGGCCTAGACCCGATGCGCGTAGGATATTGATACATACCTTGCCACCACCACTTACTCTGCCTGGATTTCCACCAATTCCACCTACACCACCATCAGTTCCACCTACATCACCACCACCAAGTAGGCCTGAGTCTCCACTGATTCAGCCTATATCACCACCTGCTCAACCAATCCCACCTATGGCTTACTTTGTGAATAACCCCTATTCATTAGGGACTATTCCAGGAGGAATACATGACTTACCGAAGAACCCTGAAAATTTTTGTCCTAAATACATACATGGTGAATCAAGAAGTGCTGAGGAGCACATACAAGCATTCAAAGATGCTTGCACAAGAGCTCAGGTTGCTCATCAGAATGTGGTATGTAGACTGTTTCCTTACTATTTAGGAGATATGTCATATAACTGGGATTTAAATTTGCCTCGAGGATCCATCCTAGGTTGGATAGATTTAGAAAATGCATTTATTAATCAATTTTGGGTTTATGTAGACCCTACCATTTTGTATCACCAGTTTGCCACAATAAGAAAGGAACATCATGAGCCACTACCATTGTTCAATATTGGATTCCAAAGAATGTTTCGTAGGTTGCAAGACCCTTATCTAGTAGCTGAGAATATTGCCATACAAACATATTTAAGAGTTGTTGATCCCTTAATTGGCCTATTCTTGCAGAGAACTTATCAGCCTAGTGAGATTGACTCTTTGTCTAAAGTTTATCATCTGGCCATCAAGTTGCAACAACAGATAAGTCTGCAACCAGGAGGTTTAGGAGTAGCTCTTCCTCCCATGAACTATCAGATGCCTAACCCACCATTATACAACATTGTCCCAGGGATGTGTTACTCTCAATATGGAACGGTGTATGAATTACAAGCTCCACCTACCATGCCCTTTTTTAGTAATTGCATGCAAGATTCTTCCCAACAACCTCAAAATCCACAACAACAAGCAAGAGGATCTACCCATGTACATTCCCCAGCCATAGTATAGAATGTGCAAAATTAGCAAACTGTCCAATTGACAAGTGAGTTAGAGACTCTCAAGAAGACTCTATCTCAAATGTCTAATGACATGGCACAACTTAGGAAAAACCCTCCCCACAACTGAAATCATAATAATCAGAATCAGGGAGGTTAGAACAATCAAGGAAATTATTCCAATCAGAATGGGAACTAGAACACCAACCGAAACTTTCAGAGTCAAAATTCTTCTAACCAAAATTACCAAAATCAGAACAGAGGATATAACCAGAGGTTCAACAACAACAACAATAGACAGTGGAATACTGGACCTAACAATGGGGGAGTACCCCATAACTATCAGTTTGGTGAGGAAAGACCACACACTGCTAATGTTGCTGACCTCAATTTCATGACTAATTGGTGTAGGCTACATGATACTGCAACACATTCTGAGGTTAGCTGCCCTGAAATGGAGAAGATTGTAAAGATTGCACAAGATAATGCCCATCCTCCATCAGGAAATTCCAATCAAGATAATGGGCCAGTCAGTACTGCTATAACTTATGAAACTATTGAAGAAAAATATCAGTTTCCTATGCAAGGAGATAATGAGCCAGAGGAAGATGTATATGATGCTCAAGCTTTTCAGTCCAAAGGAGGTCACTTTCTGAGAAATCAGAATAAGGGCCCATTTACTACATCTGCACCCCCAAACAACATGGTCCCACCAAATCAAAATGCAGATAATAATCCACCACTACCAAAGGGACCTTCTGATCTTCAGAATAGAGGCAACCTACCTCCTTTTCCTAAGTATCAAGTTAGGAATGATTCAGAATTTGACTTTACTGCAGAATTGCAGAGATAGAAGATGTCCTTGTCATTCTTTGACATCATGAAGTGGTTCCCAACTCAATGTGAGGTGGTATTGAAAGCCTTGGAGGTGACATATCACTTAAAGGGAAAAGGTAAAGTGACTCCAACAAAGGAGACAAATGCAACCATTTATAAAGGTAAGACCAGTACCCGACCTTTCCTTTTAAGTTTAAGGATTTTTGGAAAGAAATTGCATAATTGTTTATTAGACTTTGGCACATCAGGAAATGTTATGACCTTTTCGATATGTAAGAAGTTAGGATTGAGTCCTATCCCGACCAACAAGAAAGTGATTTAGTTAGATAAAACTGAGGTCAATGTTGTAGGTGAGTTGAAGAATATGCATGTACAGGTTGGATCAGATCCAAGGATCTAGACCTATATAGATATCCAAGTAGTTGATATCCTAGAGACATATGGTATGTTTCTAAGTCGGGAGCTAATGAAGATTATTGGGGGATATTTTTCCTTGAAATTCTCTCACATGTGGTTACCATGGAAGGGAGTACCCAACACAGATAAGGATTGAGAGTGAACCAAGACTCAAACACATGATTACGGAGTATGATGCTTCAAATGAAGTGCCATATTTTGAGACGAAGATAGGTGTTTACAAACAAGAGGAAGTTCTTACTTTCTCTGTAGTTAGTCCTAATGATACATTACCCTTAGATCATAGTGACCTGATGATCCGCACCAACCAATAGGTTCTAATTGGAAAATTGCAACAAGATAGGCTAGTTTTAGGAGGAGAAATTGACTTATGTAGTTTATTACATCCTAATTGGTGTAGGATTCACTATCATAATCATTCAGAGTTAACATGTCAGTCATGCCTGAATATTCTAAGTCATATAGATCAGCCCCAACAAAAGTTTCAGGAGGAATCCAAGACTCCCACCAATGAGTTCTCTTTCAAAGTGAAGGATGCTACCATTCTTACTCGGGCTAACCTTTCTCAGGAGGAAGATTCCTCATCTGTAGAGCAGACTCCAGTTTTATGTTCTGAAATTCAAGAAGAGATTAAGGTATCTCAGTGCCTTTTCAATACACCTGCTTTGGATTCTTTACCAATGCCAAAGGTGCTGATGAAATATCAATTAGATGGTAAATTAACTCAAGAAATCATTCAGGAAGTAGTTGTTGAACAAATTGAGAATATAGGAAAATATTCAACTGAGTCTTGCCCCAAGACAATTTTTGATGATCTAGAAAAAGTCTGAGCCACCATACATCTTAAGTGAGTCATCCCCTGTTACTTCTAAAAAGAAAGAGCTCCCAGCCAAAGATCAATTATGGACTCTTAAATTTGATGGTTCTAAATCTAAAGTAGGAAGTGGAGCAAGGATTGAACTAACTAACCCGAAAGGGAAGACTTACTTTGCTTCTTATAGATTGCAGTTCGGTTGCACAAACAATGTGGTTGAGTATAAAGCACTTGCTCAGGGTCTCATGTTTGCTCATAAGAAGAAGGTTACTGCTCTCACAGTTATGGGAGATTCTGAGGTGATTGCAAAACAGGTGCATAGCCAATATACATGTCATAACAAAAGATTGGCTACATACAGAAATAGGGTTTGGAACTTAATCGAAGATTTTGATGCTTTTGGAATTAGTTTGATCCCCAAGGAAGCTAATCAAATTGCAGATGCTCTTGATGTTGCTACTAGTACATTGGAGCCCATGCAAGACTCTAATCTTAAGAGGTTTTTAGTTGAGTTGATTTCAATTCCAGCTATTCCTAATAATGTCAGACATTTTTGGGTATTTAATGATGATTAGCATATATTGGCCTTTTTGGCAAATTCTGATGTTTTTGAAGGGCAAATAATTGATGAATTTGAAAGAGATTAGGGGAATTGGGATCTGGAGAATGACAGTCCAGAAGGGATATTGGATTTAAAGAGCAATAACATCCCAAAAGGGATGATAGCATTGGAAAGAATATTTGACTCAGACCTACAAGCTTATCAGAGAGTGCCTACAAAGAGTGATGGAGGGAAGTATGAATCTATTAATTTAACTCACTGAGGCCATGAGAGGAATGTTCTTATAGGAAAGACTTCTCCTCAAGAAATTAAGGATGAGATAATCAAATTTTTGAAACAGAATAGTGACACTATAGCTTGGAGTTATGATGATTTGAAAACTTTTGACACTTCAATGATTACTCATACCATCCCTCTCAAGCCAGATGCCAAGTCGTTTCACCAAAAGCAACACCCAGACAATGCTTTAATTGAACCTATGATCCAGAGAGAGAAGTACAAAAGCTTTTAGCTGCCAGAATAATCTTTCCGGTTAGACACTCTACCTGGGTAGCTAATTTGGTTCCTGTGCACAAGAAGAATGGTGAGATCAGATTGTGTGTTGATTTCAGGAATCTAAACAAGGCTTCTGAGAAAGTCAATTATCCATTACCTTCTCTTGATGAATTATTATAAAAGGTTAATGGATCCTAGATGTTTTCATTTTTGGATGGTTATTCTGGATACAATCAGGTCTTGGTTAGTCATGAGGATAGGATGAAGACTACTTTCACCACTAAATGGGGCACATTTGCTTACAGGAGGATACCTTTTGGTCTCATCAATGATGGAGCTACTTTTCAAAGGGCAATGGATGTAGCTTTTAAGGATCTAATAGGAAAATTTATAATCATTTATGTAGATGACTTAACCATCTTCTCTAGGAATAGAGAAGATCATGCTGCAGACCTGGTAAAGGTTCTAAAGAAATGTATAAGTTATGGTGTCTCTCTTAACCCAAAGAAATTTGTATTTGGAGTCTCTGAAGGGAAGCTCTTAGGTCACATTATATCAGAGGAAGGGATTTCCATAGATCCTGACCAAGTGGAGGCCATTTTGAAATTGACAAAGCCACGTAGCAAGAAGGAAATGAGGTCCTTCTTTGGAAGGATCAATTTTGTTAGGAAATTTATAACAGGGTTTGCAAAGATTGTCAAACCCCTCAATGAAATGATGAAGAAGGATGCAAAGATTGAGTGGAGTGAAGAGGCTAAGTCTGCTTTCATGTAAATTAAACAATCTATATCTGAGGCACTTGTTTTGATAAGTCCAGATTATCTAAAACCCTTCTACATTTATTCTTTTGCTTCTGAACATTCATGTGCAACAATTTTAACACAGAGAAGAGAAGAGAGTGAGGAGAGACCGATTGCTTTTATGAGCTCTCCATTTAAGAATGCAGAAGTAAGGTATTCACCACTAGAAAAATAGGCCATTGCATTAGTATGAGCAGTGAAGAAGTTCAGGCATTACATAATTTGAAGTCAAGTGATGGCCATAGTTCCAGATCTAGCTGTGAAGTCTCTTCTGATGCAAAGTGAATTAGGGGAATGGAGAGGAAAATGGATGGAAATCTTGTAGGAGTTTGACTTAGAAATTCACCCGATGAAACTCGTTCGAGGACAAGGATTGTCAAAAGCAATAGCTAAAGTAGACAGAAATATTACTTGCCAACAGTACACGGTTCAATCATTCACGAAGGATCCCTGGTATAAATATTTAATCTTCTTCCTCCTCAATAACAAATGTCCAGAAGGAATGAATGCTACTCAAAGGAGAGAATTGAGGATGAAGAGTTCTCATTACATGCTCAAAGGGGGGTCCATTTACAAAAATAATTTTCAAGGAATTTACCTATGTTGTTTGGATCAGCAAGAAGCAAAGCATGTTATTTCTGAGTTTCATGGAAGGCATGGAACAAGGCATGGATCTGCTGATGCTTTGGCTAATTAGATTTTAAGATCAAGCTATTATTGGCCTTATGTGTTTAGAGATGCACATCAGCACTGTAGGACTTGTCATGTATGCCAAACCTCTGCACCTAGAGAAAGAAATCCTACAATGCCCCTACAACCAGTATATGAGGTAAGGCCATTTGCTCAATGGGCATTTGATTTTGTAGGTGTAATTAATCCAAATTCTTCTGTAGGTCATAAATTCATCTTGACTGCAACTTACTATTGCACACATTGGACTGAGGCACAACCTTGAAAGAATAGTACCACAGAGGTGGTCATCAAGTTTTTGACTGAAAACATCACAACCAGGTTTGGAGTTCCATTTACTCTGGTATGTGATAACGGTCCTGCTTTTTCTTCTGCTGAGTTTATTTCATGGGCCTATGAACATAAAATTGTTTTGAAGTATTCTTCCAATTACTACCCTCAGGGGAATGGAGTGGCTGATTCCACAAATAAAAACTTGTTGGAAGTTATAAGAAAGTTGTTAGAGAATAATCCTAGGGACTGGCATACCCAGTTGAGATTTTCCTTATGGGCAGATTGAACCAGAATCAAAGTAGCTCTAGGAAACTCACCTTTTAAGCTAGTTTATGGCCAAGATCCAATCTTCGCGATTCATTTAAAAATACCTGTCCTTAAGTTCATGCAGGAATTTTGTAACAAGGATGATAGGATTGAGGTTAGACAACTTAATCTATTAAATATGGAAGAGCAAAGAGATGCTGCTCTGCAACAATTCTCTAAGCATTAGGTTGTTGTCAAACGCTGGTTTGACAAGAGAGCCAAGATAAAAGCTTTTAGAATATTAGATCTTGTGTTATTATGGGATAAGGCTAGAGAGAAGAAAGGATATCATCAAAAATTTGATAGACTTTGGTTAGGTCCTTATCAAGTGGCTGAAATATTAGGCGAGAATGCTTTTTGTTTGAGTACCTTAACAGCAGTGCCTGTTCCATTACCAGTTAATGGTCAGTTTCTCAAACACTATTTTGGTGCATAAAAGGTCTGATGTTTTAAAAGGAAAATGTATTATACTGTATCATATGTAATTAAGTCTATTTTTTTTAGTTTTATTTTAGTTTTGTTTGTTTTCTTTCTTTATTTTTGTTTGTTTCTTTTGTTTTGTTTGGTCTTGTTTCGTTGGGGATCTTCATTTTGTTCATTTCAAATTAAGGGGTTGTTATTCAAAGTATGCTACTGGTACTGGGAGAGAAATTGGTTTAGGTATTTTCATTATCCCCATTGAAAAGGATTTTGTTCTGAAACTTATGTTTTATGACCATTCTAGTTTGGGTTGAAAAAATTATTAAGGATAGAATATTTATTTTGAATATCTCATGAATTGTGATCAAAGATTTGTCACCAAATTAGGAAAACATCTGCATGAGTAAGTACCTATTTGTTTTAGAATGGCTCTATCCTTTGATTCAAGTTAAAAATCTAATTCCAAGACTATCATGGAATCCATAGTAGTTCTCAACCCATGTTTCAGATTCATTATGTCTGAAGTGTTGAGGAAGGTGCACAAAAGATTTCCACAAGCAAGGTTTTAAAAAGAAAAAAAAAGAAAAGAGAAGAAAGAAAGAAATGGAAAACTCAATATCAAGTGGGTAATCAAGTATTTCTATCGGGCCTATGGACGCCTGGTTGGCAGTAGAGCAATGCTTTGAGAGAACTAGAGGTATCTCCATTGAGGATATGGATGCCTGTCTGGCAGTAGAGCAATTCCCAAGATTTTACTGCACGATAGTTAAAGGACTCAACCTATGTAGCTTGAATCTTAGGTATAGTTGTTCACAAACAGAGAAAGTATCTACAAAGAATGATGCACAATATATGCACACACTTAGATTCAGAAATAACTCATGAGCACATACATTTGAGATTCTAGCTCAAACTTATCCTACATATATCTGATCTTATTCAAGTTAAAGTGTTTATAAACCAAGTAGTTTTAGGGTGATTGAAATTTTCTTTGGGTATCTTGAAAATGGGTAAACCATTTTCCCAACTGAGTCGCCATTTGTTATGCCTTGCATAACCACCCCATCTTTTGCCTTGGTCAAAATGGGTCCCCCTTTGTGTTTTTATCTTTTTGTTGCTTTTAAACAAAGTCTGGAGTCTTCGGAGCTGGAACCAAATCGGGTTCTGAAACTTCTTTCAAAACTCATTCTGATTCCCATCTCGATAGTCTTTCTTTTTTGTCTTTTCTTTTGTATTTATCAGAGCTAGAACTGGAGTGGACGTTAGGTTGGTGTTTATTGAAAACTACAAAATTAAAATCCATCCCATCTCTGCCTCCGCTTTTTCAACTTTGGTTTTAGTCTAGGTCCTTATGTTATGTTTTATTATATCGGTCTTTTTATTTTAATTTTTGTGTTTGGTTTCATTTTGTGTTTTGTTGGAAGACCCGGACCCAGAACGGGAATGAGGTTGGGAAATTCCTTAAGTTTCCGAATTAGTTTCCATTCTGACTCTGCTCCCATCATTTCTTGGTCATTGACTTTTTACTGAAGTTGCACTATAGTGAAGTGTTTTTTCTTCTCTAGTTCTGACTCCACTTTACTGCATTTAATGTGTTAATGACAGCTGCCATGCGTAGGTAGAAACTCTGATTTTTACCTTCATTAAGGATTAAACACATTATTATTATTGTTAAAGAATCAAAGAGTGAAATAGAGTAGCTGCGGAGTCCATCTGAGTGAATCGATTGAAGGAGGAGGAGATAATTGCTTGCAAATCAATTCAAAAGGTTAGCCAGGTTTTACGTTTGAGGTAGGGTTCCTATTCTCATTTTTATTTATTTTCTTTCATGTTTTCTATTCGTGTTGTTTGATTTAGATCTTCAGGAAAATTCGTCGTCTCAGTAGGATGGTGTGTTTGTTTTTCTTTCTTTATTTGTTGTTCTTGATTTCATTTTATGCTTGCGTTTCAAGTTTTTATAGTGAGGTAGGGCACGCTCGCTTTCACGTTTTGTCATGATCGCATCGTGCTGCGTTAGGTTTTAAACGTGTAGATTTAATTAGGGTTTTCACAGTGAGGTAGATTAAATCTAGGTTTTTTTACAGTGAGTTAGGGTTGGTAGAATTTGGTTTTACTTAGGATTTCCTTGTGCATTAGTTTGGTTAAATTAGGAAGGGTTAAATCCGTGCCGTAGTTTTATATTGCATTTTCTAGGTTAGGGTTTTATGTGTTTCTGTGATCACATTTTAAAAATGATTAAAATATGATGCCCTAAAATATAGTCATCCCCATGGTCATATGGGTATAGACTTTTCATGATATATTTTAAGCCTCATTTCATTTAATATGACCTTAGTCTTTAATCATGGAGTTATGCGTTAAATTGATAAAATTGTTGATGACGTCATGGTCAACATAGCCGAAAGCGGGATCGGAATTGATTTAGAGTTTTGGATATGTTTTTATATTTAGTGTCAATTCCATTTTCCATCCCATCTTTGAATCCGCTTATAGTAAGAAGCTTTACTTCATAAAAATGTTTACCTAGCGGAAGCGGAAGCGGAACCAAAACATAATATGAAAACATAAAATCTGAAGGAAACCGAATCAGTTTCCATTCCGATTCCGGTTCTGATCACTATTTCACTTTCGACTCTGAGCCCGCTTCTTATTAGTAGAGTGACAGTAATAGTTTTTTTGCCGAGCCCGACAGTATGTTAAAAGAAGATTATCTCAGATGTTTGCTGCCTGGTTCCACCTCCGATGTATGTTTGAAAGGTATGATTTTAAAGATACATTTTTGAGATGTTTCATTCAAGGATCTAACTAGAGATTTTGTTGCAGGAAAGCTAAGAGGATATTGGGAACATCAGGAGAAGCTTCCCAAAGGAACCAGCCTGTAGGAACATAAAAGGCAGTACCTAAACCAAAGAAGATCAAGCCAGAACAATTGCCTTATACCTTGAGGTATAATCACAGGAGTCCTATTGTGAAAGTAAGAAAAGTAGAGCTAGATTGGTTAGACATCACCGACACAAACATGGGCCAATACAATTTTGAAGAGTTGTATTTAGACACTTTTGTTGAAGAGGTAACATGGAGGACACAAAGAATTGTTGATTCTGGCTTGGCCCATATCACTATATTTCCTTTATCAATCTAGTGGTTGGAGTTGATCTTGACAGCTGCAGGTGCTTACAATCCAGCTACCCGACAATGCATGGATTCCCAAGATAATGTCATCATTGATCTTACTCCTCATATGTTCCAAAGTATGTTTAATGTCCCGGATCCTAAGAACTTGGTGCAGTTGGATGAGGCAGAGGCCTTGGAGAAATATAGTAAGTATAAAGAATACAATAAATCTCATTTGAACAAAAAGTGGTTGAAGATAGAGAAGAAGTCTCTAACCAAACTTGCAGACCAGCCAAAAAGGGGAGATTTCTATAAGGAGGTATCAGATTTAATATTGATGTCGTCTAGGGATTTTGGGAAGAGATATACATTTAGTTTTAAGGAGTGGATGTTTCCTTTCATCTAGACAATTTTACATGGCACCCATCAGTTTGATTGGCCGATGATTGTATCAAATGCTATTCATGATCAACTGACTAGCATCAGGGAGACTAAGTGCTTCTTTATGACTTCTTACATTGTGTATGCAGCAGCAAGGTTGGGTATCTTCCCAGGTTTAAACAGAGTAGGGATAATGGGAGTCTTGGATGGACAGAAGAAGGTGTGGGAGCATTATAACCAACTGTCTCTATAGGTTGTTGAAACTCAATTCAGAAGAGTTAATGATGCATTCATATATGTAGTCATTAACAAACTTAACAGAGATACAAGGTACAGGCTGAGTCAAGAGGCCATGGCATTTATTGCTGAATGGGGATGTTGGTACATTCAATACCCCAAGTTTACATATTTTAGGTTATCTGGTTTTGAAGGCCATCCACATTTGCTTCCAAGGTGTTGCAATAACAGGATAGTGTTGATGGAGTTTGTATATCAGGCTCTTGGAGTTAATGCCTCGTTTGGTTTAAAACATAAGACATGATGTCACAAGTTTCCCATCAAGTTGGGTGTGTATAGCTGTCAGCATTTGGTAGGAGCAAAGGTGGTTTGCAGTGAGCTGATACAATTAAAGCTAGGCTTATACACAACTTGTAATTATATTGACCCGAAGAGGAAGATGAATGCCATGTTGCCTTCTGTGTTTGACAAGCATTTCAATTTATTAGAAGATTTCTAGAGTGATCGACATGATGAGTATGATTTGAGGAAAAAGAATTATGAAATACTACCTATTGCACTCATGCTAGAATTTACAGTCAAAAATGACATTCCTGACACATTGGTGTATGATGGAGTTGTACTGGATCCATCTTATGAAGCTTTGAACATTGGAACTAAAAGACTGGATCCAATTGACTGGGATAGTGAGGAAACTATTGATATTAAGTAGATAGGAAGAACAATCTTGGATAGAAGTGTTCATTGATTGGTGCTAAGAACCAAAGCTCCTCAAGGACCAATTCCTAAAAAGGGGAAAGGGTATAAAAGACTCAAAAGAAAGACACCTCCCAAAGATCCTTTGGAGTTCTTTCCCCTAGACATTGAAGAGATAGAACTTGAAGTAGCAGGTGATGAAGCAGAAACACAAGAAGGAGATGCTCAAATGGGATCGGTTGTTTCAACACCTACATTAGGTGAATCTTCCACACAAGTCCCACTTGCAAAGCAACAGAGTGAAGAAGTTCAAAATGGGGCTCTTCATAGTATGGCTGAAACTACAAAGGGAAAAGAAGTGGAGAGGGAAATTCATCATGTTGGAACAAATTCATACGAGACTGTGTCAGAGAAGGATGTGAAGGAGAATATGCCTCTAGAGGAGGATGTTGAACATGTAATGACACAAGAGGAGCAATGGGAATTGTTTGAAGAAGTTAGAAAGGATGCTGAGGCAAAAGCTAAAGAAATAAAAAAGAAAAAGTTAATGGATGCCAAGACACAAACTGATTCCATACTACAACAGCAACAAATTGAAGCTAAGTCAAGACCTGATCAAGTAGAGAGACAAGAAAGGAAACAAGAACATGAACTCAAGGTTAAAGAAGAAAATGATAAGTTAGAGTTAATACAAAAGATTCATGACCTTGAGGAAGATAAGGAAAGACATCGGAGGGAGAAAGAAGTCTTGGTTGCCAAGTTAAAACTTGCAGAGGAAGCTCACCGAAAAGAAGAAGAAGCAGAACGATTAAGAAAGGAAAAGGACACCGAAGAGCTGGTTAGGAAGCAACAAGAAGAAGAAGCAAAGGTAGAAAAGCTTAAGGCTTTAGAGGCAGAAAGACTAGAGAAAGAAAGACTAGAGGCTTTAGAGAAATAGAAACTAGAAAAAGAAGCTCTAGAGAAAGAAAAATTGGAAAAGGAAAGAATAGAGAAGGATAGATTAGAAAAGGAAAATCTGGAAAAGGAAAGAATAGAGAATGATAGATTAGAAAAGGAAAGATTGGAAAGGGAAAAAGTGGAGAGAGATCAATTGGAGGAAGACAGGTTGAAGAAGGAAGAAGAATATAAGAAGATATAGGAACAAAAAGATAGGGAAGAGGCTGAAAATCTTGTGCAGATGCATGTGGTACAAGAACAAGAGGAACCAAGGGTTGATTCTCAACCCCAATTAAATGTGCAACCACCTTCTACTACTAATATTGCTTCTTCTTTCACTATGATGACTACTGCTCCATGTTCTCCCACTTGGCTAAAATTGGACTTACAGAAAAGAACAGTAACACCTTCATAGCCTCTCAATTGGGAGGATATGATGAAGGAGATTTAACAAGAAAGGCCTAAAAAGAAGGCCAAGATCCCACACTCCACTAGGCTCACAGACAAGGGAGAGATTTTTGCTGAGTGTGCCATACCGATGACATAAAAGGAGGTAGGAGACATGCAGTTAACAGATTATCAGTTAAGTACTGTTAACTTGGGATGGCCTACCAGAAATCAATAGATGAATCTAATTGATATGGTAACTTCGACAACCAAGTCAAGAATGTTAAAGGATAAGCAGAAGAAAGATGAGCTTAAGGCTCAATTAGATCAATTACATTCCTTTTTGAAAAGTGTCTCTTCTCCAAGATCACAACAGGTAGCTACTATTGAGACTCCAATTTTGCTGAGCAAAAAGGAGGTAGATGATTTAGTATAGGTAAGGGGCAAAGTGGAGATGTTAGACAGGTGGGTTGACAAGTTAAATCAAGAAGTAGGTGAATATTTGGTCAAATTTTTTGAGGTTCAAAAAGGGACAGAAGAGTTAATAGGGGAATTGTATCAATAAATTGAAGCAACGGAGAAACAAGAAGAGGAATATAAAGAGTATAGTCAGAAATTGGAGAAGGTTAGTACATTGCCTTTGACTACTCTTCTTAAACAGTCAATACTCGAGGAGGATAATAAAGATTTTGTGGAAAAGACCTCTCGTATACTCTGATTTAGAATAGATTTCTTGTGCAAACATAGAAATGAAGTCCAAGATGTTGTTAAGGGTCTAACCGAACAGTTTGAAGAGTTGGAGGCAGTCATTGCTATCATAGTAGATGTTAATATACTAACAAAGGAAGGCCTACCTTTGAGCTAGATAAAAGAGAAATTGGGTGAAAGGTTTAAAGGACTCATGTAGAAAGGAGATGATGGTGAAGATTTGATGATAGATCGACTGATGGATGTCAAAGAAGAGATAAAAGCTGCTAAAAGAGAGCTGACAAAGATAAAAGATATGAGAGGGTTTGCTGTAGCAAAATTAGAGTGAATTAATTTTTAAGATAGCTGGGTTGATGGGCCAGAATTAGATGTATTACAACAAGTCTTCGCCAGTTATGACGATTTTATTGTAGACCCAACTTCACATGCATAAATCTCTTGCATGCATAGCTTTTTTCTTCTTTGCATGTTGCATGCAGCATTGGCAGTTCTTGAAGTGCATGACTTCCTTTTTCTCTTCTATTTTCTATTCTCTAGTTTAATTGAATGTCTAATGTAAGAAATCAATATCAAATTGATCTGCGTTTCCAAGAGAGTTTTTGTTCCTAAAAGGGTGGATGACTTAAAATAGAAGTGGAGTTTGAATTTTGTATATCTATAAATACCCTTTGGGTATCATATTGTAAGGGCCGGCTAATAGAGAATAGAATTGGCCACTTGATATTAGGAGATATAATTTTGTAGTGATTACAGAGATACATTGTTACTTGATATTTTATAGTTAAATAAAGTTACAGGTTTACGCAATATGGTGTTAGAATTGAATTTTACTTGATAAGGCTGATAAGTTATAATCTATCTGTATGCCAGTGATTGTACTGAAGCATGATTGTTTCTTATGTGATGAAAGTCATTAGAAGAAACCTGATTTAAGGATTATCTTGTTAGATTATCATTGGATTAAATTTGTTGAAGTCTATTGATCTATGATCTTGGCAATGAATGAATGTGTGTTCTTTTAAAAAAAAATATTTGAAGTAGTTGTGATAGGCAAATTAAAATAAGCAGCCTAGATGCATAAAATGGTATAGATTATTCTGTGAATTGTATCATGCTTTGGTTTTCTTGATCTGATTGGAAAACATTCATTGTTGAAGATATATGTCCGGATGTTAGATGAGTTTGTTCATGTTTATTGGTTTACCCTCTGATCTATCTTTTTCTTTTGTTTGAAACCCCTTTGATTTACTAAAAACAGTTCAGTAAAATGATTCATTGCTTGCATTCTTTGTTACCAGCACAGGCCCCTTGAATATTACAGTTGCATGGACCAATTGGGTGACACCAGATAGTTGAGAACCAACTACCAGGACCTTGGGAGTTAGGCTACTATATGTTGTCTTTCTTTTTCAAGAGAAATAGAGTAGAAATATTCTATTTTAATGTTGTTTGTGTCATTTTCACCATCAACAATTCCTTCCATTTTCTATTTTCAGAAGAAGCATCTTCCATAATTAAATTACACCAATTGTGCCTTTTTTAATATTTAATTTTATTTTAATAAAATTGACTTTCAAAAAATAAACAATTAAATAATAATAAATTTAAACAACATTTCAACTTAATTATAATTTAAGTTTAAAAGATATATTATTAAATCACCTTTTTGCTAATAAAATCAAATATGATAATAATTTCCATATCTTTATTTTAAATAGTACATAATGATTTATCTAACTATTTATTTATTTAAATTAAAGGATATCTCACATTTTACAATAATAATAAAAGTGCTAATGTACACAAGAATTTTCCAAAAGTATTAATATTATTAACAACATTGAACATTTAATTAATTAATATTTTGCACCATAGAATAGCATTTAAATTAAAATCACAAAGCACTAGTCAAAGCCATAAACACAACTTATAAAACTCATTAAAGAAAATGACTTAATTTAAAACCATACCCACATGAATGAAGTACGGATAAGACTTGAAAAACCACTAGACCAACCATTGACATAGACGGGGGTACTTTCTTACCAAATCCCTAACCACATCGAACCATTAGGTATGTAGGGTGCGCTCAGAACCGACAATGCGGGTGGAGTCGGCACCCGATACTTGCATTCCTGCATAACACCAAACATCAAACAAAGTATACATATGCATATAACTCATAGTCAAACACATTGTGAAGGAGAGTTACGGTGAGGCAGGGCGTTCACGAATGAGTGATGCCACCCCGTCTCCTTCACCTGAATCAAATATAGTAATCAAAATCTAAGTATCACATCATGAATATAACTCACCTAGTAACATCATCATAACATGAGTATCCTACACATAAGTCCAACTATCATAAGAAAATAAACATAACTGTCTACCACACCAAACACATGGAGGAAAATATGTCTAACCAAGTACCAAGTATGCATCAGAACATAACCATAAATGAAACTGAAACAAACACATGCACCCAAGCAATATCAAAGTATCGGTAATATGAGAGGCACTACAGTAGGAGCTTGAATTATTTCCAACACTATCGATCCTATGATACACAACAATAAAAATAGTCAGGATACAACAAGGATAGGCATTGAATTAGGAACACTTGATGCCACCTTATACATCCCAAATAGATTACATTTATGGCCAAGAGTCGACGCTAAAGATGGCATTAACTAACACCGACTAAAGCATTGACTAATGAATCAAAATAAAAAATTTAAAACTTTCCCGCGTGAAGGAAGAAATCAGACGACAAAAAAAGGGAAAAACCCTGCGCGAAGGAAGAGAGCAGGGCACTACCAGCAACTGATGAGAAATTTGATTTAGTTTGCGACACACCATGTGAAGGAAGAGAGCGGGGCGCTACCAGCAACTGATGAGAAATTTGATTTAGTTTGCGACACCATGGGTAAGCTTACAATTTTTTTTTCTTGGTTGAATTTGTGATTGTTTACTGATCTTTGTATTACATTTGAATTCACAATTTTTTATTGGTTCATGGCCTAATCAGTCTTGGCAACCTCTAAATTTTCCCATCATTATAAATTGTAAAACCTTTGAGAAACCAACAAAAAATTTTACCCTACCCATTTGAGCTCCGACTCAAAATATTATAACACGAAATGAGGATGCCTTTGTATTCTTTCCCTAACCTAGGTATCAAGGAAATAGTGAACTGCTTGGTAAATCTGGGAATTGGATCGGTCATTGCTGAGCAACTATTGAAAATAAACGCATAAACTGCTTAGTTTTGCCCAGCTGTGCCATAGTCACTGAAGCCATGACAAATTCGTGCAAGGTTTCATTATGAAAGAGTTTTCATGATAAGGTTATCAAAACTAAACAAATCAAGTGAAAATATTTCTGTAGGTTATCAACACTAAGCAAACCTAGCGAACATATTTTCCCACAAAACAAAACTTTCATACCACAAACTGGACGAAAAATTTCATACTTGACAGTGTGTACTTCATTTGCCTCCATAGACTGGACGAAAATAATTTTCCCTAGGCCGCCTCAAACTATCAAGCAATGGAGGGAATCAAGCATTGTCAGCAAACTCTAGCCACAATGAGGTAATTCATTGCTAATTTATAGATTTGTAAATGTTTCCATTGTTTCTTTGAATTTTACTTTTTAGTTTTTTATTTCTAAATTTAAAAGAAGAAATATAATTTATATATATATAGGGACATGAGACTGACAAAGATAAAGACGAATTGGCTTCCATATTGGGGGTAGAGGAAGTGAACAAATTGGTTAATGTGGACTAGACAACACTTGCCAGATACATATAAAAACAATCTGGTAACGCCCCTCAAACATTGCAAAAAATCAACTATGTTAAAGGGAATCAGTTGATTCCCCAACCAATCCTATATCTTGCAAAAGATCTAGGAGGAAATTAGTGACAATAAACTCTAAGAATGTGGAACAGGGAGTAGAGACTTCCACTCCTGGGACACATAATTCTTCCACCGCGCCATGTTTTCAATCTTGCATTGGTAGCTACAATAAGAAGATAGAATACGAGGTGGTTTCAGGGGAAGTCCAAATGATGGATGCTGGGAAAACATTTGTGAATAGGTTGAAGGAATCATGCCTTCAACGGTTCAAAGACCATCTACATTTTCCATTCTCAAAGATACCCATGCACCTAAAAAAATCAGTTATCCATGACATGGAGAATGAATTTGGCATAGGTTGGTCTATAAAGAAGATAAAGCTATGAATGTCTCAAAACTGCAAGAGATTTTGGTGCAACCAAACAAAGAAGATTAAAAAAATCCCTCTTGAGCTAAGGCAAAAAAAAAGGCCAATTGATCTAAGTGTGAAAGTATGGAAAGAGCTTGTAAAATCATATGAGAAGTCCGATGAGGAGAGTACGTAGGTATTTTAATTTTCTCATAAGATTATATCAAATTTGTTAAACAATATTTAAGCTTTATTTGTGCATAGTTAAATTGAATTAGTATATGTTTCAGGACAAGGCCTCCAAGGATAGGCTTGAGAAACTTTGTGCCACACATCACAGTGGCCAGAAAGGTTTACAGGCCTTGATCTATACATTTGTAAGTATATTTAATATGTTAAATGATATATATTTTTATTTCCTTGGAAAAAGTAATTGATTTCATATTAATTAGTTTAACTAGTCCATGTGCCATGTTTTGACAGGAGGAGAAATATGGCCACCATCCAAAGCAATTTGAAAAGAATATGTTACAAAATAAAAAGTGGAACAATTTTGTAATCTTGATGGAGAATGAGGTATCAATAGTTGAGTTTCAATAACTTAGTTGGATATTGTTGTGTTAATATGTCAATTTGCATCTCTTTTGTTGAGTTGTTTATTAATGCATAGGATGAGTAAATAGAGCTCAAATCTTATGATTACAACATGACCATTTATGAGCATGAATAAATAGTAGAAGGATGTAGATGAATTCAATTCATCTAAATTTATGCCTCTTGGTAGGCATTCCTCTTGAATCTCTAATCTCAGGTGCCTGAGACTTCCCTGTAGCTTTTACCTTTCGTTGCCGCCTTTCCTCCTCACTGTTAGACTCGTCTCCTTTTTCCTTATCTGTATTTCTGGCTTGGGCTTCTAATTCATCCCATGTATTACCTTCCTCCTCTTTAGAATCTTCTTCTTCTTCTTCATCCTCCTCTGAATCCACAAGAGATTCATCTCTTGAACCTTCCTCATCTAATTTTGATTCCTCTTCTACATCAAAGGGTTCATATCCTTGATCTAACTCTTCTGAATTATCAAAATCAGAATCACTAGCTTCCATATTCAAAAACTCCCAACCAACATCTTCAATGAATTTATCTAGATCATCAATAATAGTCTTCAAAATTGGCCGCCAGTTCAAGTTCAGTCTACTTTTATAATACTTTATATCCATGGAGTTCATCCATTCCTTGATGCCATCAAGCGAAGATTGAGGAAAGGCGTACATGTAGATTACATCCCGCTTGAAGTCTTTGAAAACAATAGCCATATCAAATGGATTTTTCCCAAGTCCTACTCTCTCAAGGTTAACAATCTCAATCTCACTAATAGCGATTACTAAGAAAGGTAATTCCACCAACTCTACCAAACAGGTTATTGCAGGAATGATAAAAGCAGAGGCTTTGAAAGAAACTCCATGAAAACCAAGCTCTCTAAATGTTATGTCAAACTCTAGTTCAAAATCTTTTAGATGAGGCTACTCCCATAGCTCTCTTACTGGCTTGACAAATCCTTGAAACTCTGCATTGATATTATTTTTACTATCCCTCTCTTGTTGTTCTTCCTCAATTTCATCAGGATCATACATTAACCTTCTTGCCCCTCTTAAAGTTTGTACCACATCCATTACCTCCACATAAAACTAGACATCCTTGGTCTTCTTGGTTCCCACACCATGATATGGTTATGCAAATAAAAATGAAGCAAAGTAATCATCTCCTTCTCCGTTGGTTGGAAGAATGCATGCTTAATGTTTTGATACATAATATCAACTCTCTCTTCTGCTCTCATGGTCGAATACCAAAATTCATTATGGTGGGCCTCCAAAGTTCCAATCATATTTCTTTCTCTTCCACCAAAAGATGGCCTGATCTACACATCTGCTAGCCTAATTTCCTTTGTTTTTGAAAGCTGAAGTTTTTCTTGAGTCACCAGTGTAGCTCTCTTTGCCTTTTCAGACTCTTTCATTGCTACAAGAAATTAGCGCCTAATTGATTAACAATCTCAATCTCACTAATCATGATTACTAAGAAAGGTAATTCCACCAACTCTACCAAATAGTTTACTGTAGGAACAATAAAAGCAAAGCTTCAAAAGGAACTCCATGAAAACCAAGCTCTTTAAATGGTACATCAAACTCTAGTTCAAAATATTTTAGATGAGGCTGCTCCCATAGCTCTCTTACTTGCTTGACAAATCCTTGAACTCTGCATTGATTTTATTTTTCCTATCCCTCTATTGTTGTTCTTCCTTAATATCATCAAGATCATACATTGACCTTCTTTCCCCTCCTAAAGTTTGAACCACATCTATTACTCCACATAAAACTAGAAATGCTTGGTCTTCTTGGTTCCCACGCCATGGTATGGTTATGCAAATTAAAATGAAGCAAAGTAATCATCTTTCTTCCTCTTCCATGAAAACTAATCTCTCTAAATGCTATATCAAACTCTAGTTCAAAATATTTTAGATGAGGCTTCTCCCATAACCCTCTTAGTCGCTTGGAAAATCCTTGAAACTCTACATTGATTTTATTTTTCCTGTCCCTCTCTTGCTATTCTTCCTCAATTTCATTAGGATCATACATTGACCTTCTTGTCCCTCCTAAAGTTTAGACCACATCCATTACCTCTACATAAAACTAGACATCCTTGATCTTCTTGGTTCCCACGCCATGGTATGGTTATGAAAATGAAAATGAAGCAAAGTAATAATCTTTCTTCCTCTTCCATGAAAACCAAGTTCTCTAAATGCTATATCAAACTCTAGTTCAAAATATTTTAGATGAGGTTTCTCCCATAGCTCTCTTACTCACTTGACAAATCCTTGAACCTCTGAATTGATTTTATTTTTCCTATCCCTCTCTTGTTGTTCTTCCTTAATTTCATCAAGATCATGCATTGAACTTCTTGCCCCTCCTAAAGTTTGGACCACATCCATTACCTCCACATAAAACTAGACATCCTTGATCTTCTTGGTTCCCACGCCATGGTATGGTTATGCAAATGAAAATGAAGCAAAGTAATCATGTTTCTTCCTCTTCCATGAAATCCAAGCTCTCTAAAGTAATAATATTTTAGATGAGGCTACTCCCATAACTCTCTTACTTGCTTGACAAATCCTTGAAACTCTACATTGATTTTATTTTTCCTATCCCTCTCTTGTTGTTCTTCCTCAATTTCATCAGGATGATACATTGACCTTCTTGCCCCTCCTAAATTTTGGACCACATCCATTACCTCCGCATAAAAATGGACATCCTTGGTCTTCTTGGTTCCCATGTCGTGATATGATTATGCAAATGAAAATGAAGCAAAGTAATAATCTCCTTCTTCGTTGGCTGGAAGAATGCATGCTTAATGTTTTGATACATGATATCATCTCTCTATTCTGATCTCATGGTTGAATACCAAAATCTAGTATGGTGGGCCTCCAGAGTTTCAATCATCTTTCTTCCTCTTCCACCAAATGCTAGTCTGATCTATAAGTCTACCAACCTAATTGGCTTTGTTTTTGAAAGCTGAAGTTTCTCCTGACTCACCAGTATTAGTTGTAACCTTTTTGAAATTTTTATTATGGTATGTGCACTTTGATATGATGTAATATGATTATGGTTTTGTCTCATATGTTGTAATATTAGATATATAATAAAAAAAAATTATCGCATGAAATAAATAATAACTTTTCATTCTAAATGTTTTTTTTTTGTAGAACACGGGTCTTCCAAAAGATCAAGATGATCCTCAACATGATATAGATCCACAATATATTGGTTCTTCCGGTACAAATCACATGGTAGAGGATGTTGATGAGGTAGATATAGAAGACACCGAGGCCGATGATGACGATGATGACGACGATGATGATGATGATGATGATGATGATGGTGGTGGTGGTGGTGGTGGTGGTGGTGGTGGTGGTGGTGATGATGATGATGGTGATGATGATGATGAGATAGTTAGTGATAGTAACTAGTGACATTCATGATCATATAGACTGCATCATGGATCATTGTTGATATATCGTTATGATGACTCTTTTCATGGTTACTATCATATGTATCATTTTCACGGCCTACAATACTATATTATTGAGTTGTATCATATTGACATGTATCATTTTCACTATATCATTTGGACATGTATCATCTTGACTTGTATCAGTTTGAGTTACATAATTTATCAATTTTATTTATATCATTTGTACATGTATCATTTTGACATGTTTTTGATGTACTAGCATGTTTGACTTTCACTTGTTTTAGTTATATATGATGATGATCTTATCAGTATTGACTTGTCAATTTATATATATTAAAAGTGGTCAATGATTTTGGGATGGATATTTATTATGTATGATGATATTAATTTACTGCTCAGGATGGATGTTGTCAAATTTAATTAAATTCTTGATATTTGACTCACTTGTTTTAATTATAGATGATGATCATGTTACAATAATAGTTCAGGCGGTGATGAAAGGTAAAATTAATGCTTGGCACCTCCATAACATAATTGAACAAATCAGAGAAGTGTTAAGCTCTTTTGGTTGGTAATGACATTGAATAATAGATGTACTTTTTTATCTTTACAAGCAATACAAAATTTTTGTGTTACCAACCCAAAAAAAAATAATTATCTTGTTATTTAATCATATGAGTTAAATAATTAAATTACTTACTCTATAATCATATGAGTTATCTAAGAGGCACGATATATTTAACTAATTAAATTGAAATAAAACATATTAAATTAATAAATGGAAGCAAAACAAGAAGCATTTTTAGAAGAAAAAAAGGAAGCAACAATGGAAGCCAAACTAGAAGAAATCTTGGAAGCAAAACCAGAAGCAAACCTGGAAGAAAAACTGGAAGCAAAATCAAAAGAAAACTTGGAAGCAAAATCAGAAGCAAAATTGGAAGCCAACTTGGAAGAAAAACCAGAAGCAAACATGGAAGCAAAACATAAGCAAAAATGGAGGCAAAATTGGAAGCAAAACCGGAAGCAAAACTGGAAGCAAAAGTCGAAGCAAAACCGGAAGCAAACCTGGAAGCAAAACTGGAAGAAAAACTGGAAGCAAAACCAAAAGCAAAATTGGAAGCAAAAGTGGCAGATAAATCAGAAGCAAAATCGAAAGAAAAATTAGAAGAAAAATCGAAAGCAAAATTGGAAGTAAAAGTGGAAGCAAAACTAGAAGCAAACCTGGAAGCAAAACCCAAAGAAAAACTAGAAGCAAAAATGGGAGTAGACATAGAAGCAAAACCGGAAGCCAAATTGGGTGCCAATTTCGACGCTACTTTTGGTGTTATTTCTGCCACTATTTTAGGTGGTTGAAGAGGCGCTAGTTCCTGGCACTATTTTGGGTGCTAATGGGGGTGTTGTGATTTCTTGGCGCTAAGTCCAGCACCACGACCAGCACACAAGTTGGTGCCAAAGTCAGCGCTGAGAAGGCTATGCCTATTTGCGTTGAGTTTAGCACCAAACAAATCATCCGATTCATGGACTGAAATACACTAAAATACGGTGCTATTTTCTTGTTCTGCTGTACTGAAACAACCTTCCTACACATAACTAAGAAATTATGTGCCAAGATTATTTTACAAGAATACCCACAAGCACAACAAATGAAAGATAATGATTGATGCCATATTCCTTCTCTCTAAATCATTTTGATAGACATCATTGAGAGGTCCTCAGAATGGGTCATTAAGATAAATCACAAGAAAATATCAAAGACAAACAGTCAGTGTTAATTATATCTTTTTCCAATTAACTTTAGCTAAGGTGATTTATGATATTGATGTCCATCGCAGGAAGGATACATCGTAGGACATGTTGATTAGATGGTTTGATGTTAGGATGACAATGAGCTTTATGATTAGGTGTTGATATAAACTTCACTTACACATTTACCTATGATCTAGACTTTAGATTTTGACACTTAGGTTCTCACTTTGCAACTTGCTACACTTGCTTTATACTTTCCTTTCCAAAGGTTGAAGGTGACACCTGATTTATTATGGGTGGAGGTTTATTGCAGGTGAAAGCAAGATGGGATGGATGGTTTTGAATTTTTTTGGATTATTTAAATATTTTTGGTATTTCGAAAATGTTTTGAGGTTGTTTTTGGTCTTTTTGAAAGTTATGAATGTTTAGGTTTTTCGATTATTTGAGGTTGTTTAGATTTTTTTGAGATATTTGAATGTTTTGGGATTTTTTGTTATCTGAATGTTTAAGGCTTTTCTAATATTTTGATGTTTTGGAATTTTTGGAGATTTTGCAAATGTTTATGGATTTTCAAGTTTCGACCAAGAACCTAACCTAAAAGACCTATCCTAGGGGCCTCGAGGGCTGATCAAAGTTAATCCTTGCCTACGCTATATACGCGAAGACCACGTAGTTTGACTAAATCGATTTATTAACATATGAGATATTAACAAACAAAGGGATGTCGATTTATTATGCTGGACTCCTAAAGGACTGACCTAGGGTGTCTCAGGGGAACATCAATGATTGCCTTGCCTACGTTCAAGCTCAAAGACCCGTAGTTCAACAAGAGAACATTTTTGGATTTTTGATGTTTTGACCTTTTTAGGGATTTTGATGTGTAATGGATGTTTTTGGATTTTTCGCACGATGTTGACGAGTGTATGGATATTTGACGATGATATCAGTGATCTAGCTGAGATTTTTTTGAAATCCAAGCTAGGATTGATTGATCAGATTGATAGATTGATGATGATAACATTGTTGAGGATACACAACAATGCAAGGATAGTGTTACGCAACATGAGGATTGGGAAATGATATATTTTGAAATGATGATGGATTGATTGGATAATATAGATGAAGACTTTGAAGGTAGGCTTGGAACAAAATCTATTGGAATGATTTAAGGTGATGATGAACTGCAAGGTAGATTCAACTGATATTGATGTTTGAGAAGAGATAAAGATTGATAAGGAACATCTTCTTCTAAAAATGTGCCATGGGTTAGTGATTTTTGGATCTTGAATTTACAATTTTATGAATGTTTTTGGATTTTAGCTATATAGGATTTTGCAAATGTTTTTGGATTTTCTGATGAGTGTTTTATGATTTTTTTTGAATTTTTCGATGAGATTTTGAGGTAAACAATACCTAGATCATGATGTCGATGTCATGTTATGTGATATAAGACATGGATCAAGAGTTATTTGAAAATAGGAGTGCAAGAACCTGCCCCCAATGTCTAGCAATGTTTTATAGATCAATGAAAAAATCAAGATAGGTAATGTATATGCGAAGAGTTCAACAAAGTTTTATCATGCTAGATATGGGCTATGGGAATTTATGAGATAAAATGGTAAAGAGCCTATCAAAATTTGGCCATGAGGAGAGTTGAAGTATACGTTGAATCTTTGTCAATATCAAGAAAAAAATGGAATATCTGGATGAAAGTTGGATTTCGATAGATGGAGGGAACATTGGATTTATCATGACAAGGATGAGATGCTTATGTTTGAGAAGGATCATATAGATGCTCAATTCTAATCATGATTCATATTTTCCAAATTTTCATCATGGTAATTTCCCAAAGCGCCACCGTAGTGGTTTTCACTAGAGGATGATTTTTATTTTTACTATTTTCTTGATTTTTGATTTTTTTGAAGATTTTACCCTCATGTTGAACCACCTGGCGGAACTGATGTAGAGGCCACTATCATAACGTGCCAATGATATCCTTCTTGAAGAAGCTGCTTTGCTAAGATACAGGCACTTGAATGCAATTTTGAAGAACTTTGATCTGCCTTGTGGATAGCGGAATTAACCTTGGCTATGTGTGTACATCGCGATAAAGTACCTTTAGAATCCTTATGATGAAGGGTAGCTACCAACACATGGTCAATTCAAGAATTGGATATCGTGAATGGAGTGTATGGTGTTATGCATGAAGGAAAATGAGATGGATTGGTTGATGGTTTGGAACCTTTGACTCTCCAAACATGGGAAGATGAGCAATGATAGGTGGGAATGGAGGTTTTCATGGAATTAGGACCAACCGCTAGATATAATTCATTCCTTGCTTGAGAAGTTTGCTTTTGTATTTGAGGATGCTTTTGATGGATACATTTCCCTTTTTTCTTTTTCCCCATAATTTCTTTGACTAATGGAGTTTTAGAGGGATGATTTTCTTTATTTTTTGTATCCATTTGTATTTTCTTTGTCCCTTTTGTATTACTTCTTCATTTTCTTTGATGATCTTCACCTTGATTTGATAGGAATTCTTCTTTTTATGTTGGTCCCTATTTTTGTATGAGATGATGGGTGAATTCCAACTCATGATACATCTAGTTGTAGCATTGATAGTATTTTTATCATAAGGATGCTTCATGCCCCATATGTTGATGTTTATTGTAGACAAGATTGCCCCTGGTGTTGTGAAGGTATTATTAGTACCTAATCCTTTGCCTTGATAATGTATCCTCTGATCCATAGCTACTGAATATGACTTGTCATGAACACATGATATTGCTATGGGTTCCTGTTGTTCAGGAATATGAACTATTTTCTTTGGTTCTATGACATTGTTTTCTGTTCATACTGCTTCAAAAGATGTTGGTGCTGATTCAAAAGATGTCAATGATGAACAATCTTGTTCAGGAATATGAACTATTTTCGTTGATGTTGTTTCAAAAGATGTTGGTGCCGATTCAAAATATGTCGATGATGCACAATCACTATAAGAATCACGAATCTCGATCATTGTTTTCTCTTGTGTAGGAATATCAAGAGTGGGAGAATCTTGTTTTGAATGAAGAATGTCTATGTCTATAAAAAATAAAAATCTTGAGGGTGATATCAGGGACATCTTTGGAGTTTAAAATGGTTTGGAATGTCCCTTAGCTCTTGGTGAAACTCTGGGGATAGGGGTTCTTGATCCTGAATCGATTCGGAGTAGCTTTTGTTATCCTTAAGAGCCTCCTCTTGACACGATCCTTGGGTGGATGATATATCAATAGTAAAATACTCTTCACAACATTTTGTGGGTATGGGTGCAATAAGGGATATTTTTGGCTCATTTGGAACTTCTTCCACATGCCCAATCATTGATTCATATGTGGGAGAGATATCACAATCTGATATCCACTTGATGTCATTATGGTATAAAATAATGCTAAACACTGTTGATGGTTTTGGACTTTATTTTAAAATAGTATCTTGATACATGTTTGATTCCTCATGTTGTGATAAATAAATATGTCCCACCGTGCTATCACGAGTATTGTTTACATTTTGTTAGGTTGATGCCTTTCCTCAATCTTTTGCGTTTGTATGATTAGGCATAGGGTTTGTGTAAATTTTCAGATTTTCATTCCCACATATTTGATCGACATGAATGTCTCCTTGTTCAATAAGATCTTCTATTAGATGTTTTATTCTAACATAATTTTGTGTGTTATGACCTTTGTATCGATGAAATTCACAAAAATGATCTTCTTTATAACTTTGAGGTTTGACTTGTGGCTCTTGATAGTTTGAGAAATTTGGGAGTGTGATAAGATTATACTGTATCAATATCTTAAACACATCCTCCATAGGTTCCCCTAAGGAAGTGAATTTTCATTTGGGAGCATTGTTTGTTCTTTGTTGTCCACATTGAGTGCATGTAGCATTGATCGATTGTTGATTGTTTGGTGGTTGCATGTGTAGTTGTTGTGTGTTCATGGGTTGGGTGTTTTCTTGTCTAGGAGAAGTTAATACCACCTTTTCATGAACAACACCATCACTATTAACATTCTTTTTCTTGGCCCAATAACGGGGCTTGTCGTGAAAACTAGTGGATGGGCGGTTGTCTCTATACACTTGTATGTTTCCCCATGAGATTAGGGCTCTCTCGATGTTAAGGGCTCTAGGGATAAGCTCATCACAAGAAGAAATGAACTGCATCTTCAAGTGGAAGGATAGATCTAGATCAACATTTTTTATGATAATCCCCACTTGTTGTTCATTAGGAATGGTCCACTTGCTCTTACTAGCTTTTTGCCTCCATCATTGAAAGAAATTAGTGAAAGATTCTCCTTTGTTTTTCTTGAGAGTATACAAATATTCTAATATTATGTCTATGTCAAGATTGAAGGAGAAGTGATCTATGAATTTGTCAATGATTTCTTGGAAATTTTTGATGCTTGGAGAAAATTGAGAAAACCAATCCATGGCAGGACCTGTTAAACTTCAAGGGAAGAAGCACATTAAATAAGAATCATTGTAGGCCACCTCCATACACATGATATTAAACTCTTTGATATGGTCCATAGGACTTCCTCTCCCTTTGTATTTATCGAATTTGGGAATTTCAAAACTAGGAGGGAATGGTACCATTGTGATGTTTCGATCGAAGGGATATGGACATAAGTTCTGTGTACAAGGCTTCTTTGTCTTGCCCGTCTAAAGATCTGCATTTCTTATGAATCCTTAAGTTGTGATGCTAGATCGTCTTGTAGGTTTGGTGGAGGAACATATGTTGGGATGATGGATGAGCTATAGGCGAGATTCTGATATGATAAGGTGTTTTATGGTGTATACAATAGTGTGAGGTTATGTGAAGGTGATTGAGGTGTGGATGTATATGTCCCTAACGTGTTTGTATTGATGATGATTTGTTGAGGATTATAGTAGGAAATTTTTTGTTGTAATTTTTGGGCATATTGTTGAGCTAGTAAGGCTTGATGTTGTTGTTGCACCATGAGGGATTGCTATTGTACTTGATGTTGTTGTTGTGCCACAAGGGCTTGTTGTTGGGCCTGTTGTTGTTGTGCTAATACAAATGCTTGATAGGATTTTTGTTTTCGTTGTGTTGCTTGCTATGTTGTTAAGGCTTCTTGTTTTTGTTGTTGTTGTTTCTACGTGACTAAAGCATCTTGTTGGGATTGTTGTTGTTATTGTGCTACTAAGGTGGCTTTTTTTTGTTGTTGTTGTGCTGCTAAGGATTCTTGTTGGGCTTGATGTTGTTGTTGTGTTGCTAAGGCTTATTTTTGGGCTTGATGTTGTTTTTTTTGTGTTGCTAAGGCTTCTTATTGAGCTTGTTGTTGTTGGATGGCTTGTTGATAAGGTTGTTGTGCTTGTTTTAAAGCTAAGGCATGTGCTTGCAATGTAGGATCAGGTAGTTGTTGGGACATCTGTGATGTATTTTGGGTGTTGAGGTTTTGAGTGGGTTGTGAGTTGTTGATGAGAGGTTGTGGGTTCCCTTGGTTCATCATTCCTTGTAGGATAGTGGATTGAGATGGAGGAATGTAAGTTTGAGGTCCCATTCAATTTTTAATGGCGTGGGGGACCAAGGGGAAAGATGATGTTGGTGTCATTTAGTATTGCAATGGTAATGAAACATTAGGACTTTGAGTCCATTGGTTGAAAGGATTCCCTTGACCAATTCTTGGGGGATTTCCTTATGCTTGGGATGCAGTCAAGGTATTTCCTTGGTTGATGGGGTTTGTAAACAAGGTGTTGTTTTTATTTTGGTTGATGATAGATGGGTTTGATGTGGATGGTGCATTAACTTGAGTAGCTTGGGTAACCACTTATTTTGATGTGTTGATGGGGTTGCTGGAACCACTTGTCAAGGGTTGACTTTGTGTTAGAGTGTTAACTTTCCCTTATTGTCCTACTTGAGGCACTTGGTTCACATTACCTTGCATATCATTAGGCATACTTGGGGTATTTGTGATGAGGGATGAAGATGGTCACACTCGAAATGTTGAGGTTGTTGTGTGGCATAATGAAATGTAAGTGGTTTGGCAAAGGTTGGTGTCCAACTTGTGTTTTGGGGAAGGTTGGTGGTTAATGGAATGGTTGTGTTGTGAATACCCACAATTGTGTTTTTTCCTAGACATGAAGTGAGACCAAGGTTGGTTCCTAGCCTAGTTGTAATACTAGATGTTAAGGGTTGATTCGACACAAGGGGTGGAGTTGGTTGAATCATATATGAAGTCAAGCCTTGTGTCAATGATTGTGCAACAAAATATGGGAAAATTGGAGCTAAATTTTCTAAGGCTTGATGTTCTTGTTTGTACTCCATGATTTCTTCCTTAGTAAGTCCAAATGGGTTGTTTGTGATGTCTTCTATCTCATATGTTTTTGATGGAGACAAGGGTTGTTTTGATGGGGTAACATGACTTCTCGAATCAAATTCTAGAGGATTTGGATCACTTGAGGTAAATGTTACTTAGGTTTCTTCCATGATTCTCTTGTGTTGTGATCTTGTTGTTACCATAAATTTTGGGTCACCTATGGGAGATTTGTGTTGAGATTTATAATGTTTGAAATCTCTAGTTAACTCAAATCTAGGTAAAAGGGACTCTCTAAGTCTTTTGGGACCAATGATGATAATGGGAGATGAAAAGGTGGTGATGTGGAGAGTGATCTTTACAAAAAAATTGGGACAACACTTTTGAATTAAGAGTTTGATGTTTGATAAAAGGATGTTTATGAACTTGGAAATATTTAGGGTAGAATCGTGACCTTCAAGATGAACTAGTTCAAATATGATAACTAACTTAACCAAATGCATGGAAAAGGATTCATTTCACATATTTACAAAGTAGCCAAGTTAGGGGTTGGTTTGATAGATGTTGAATTCAAAAAGTGTTGGTGTATTTGAAAGTTTTGCAAAGTTTGGTGAAGTGAAGGATGGAATTTTGATGAAGGGGTGAATGGAATATTTAACCCAATGTTGACTTAGAATGAACATTTGTTTTTGCAAGACCAAGGTAGTGAGAAAAATTCTATACCTCTAAAGTGATCAAACCCTAAGGCCTCAATGATTTTGGTAAAATAGGACTCAATAGGACCCAATTATTTTGACAATAGAATTCAATGACTTTGGATAATGGAACTCAATTATTTTGACCATAGAACTCAATGATTACAACTTTTTCCTTATATGATAGTTAGTGTAAGGTTTGGTTGTTCAACAAGAGCGATCGGTCTCCAAATGATCATGTGGGGTTCAATTTTTCAACTTATCTTGCTTAAGTGAATTGATTTTACCACAAACACCTATCTTGATTAAGTTTTCAAACTAAAATGTTTATGTCCAAAACATCATAACTTTCACAATGTCCATTTCGTGAAAATCATAAGGTTGAAGTCATAATTACCTATGTTGTCTTTAGAAAATATAGATTGAGATGTAAGTCAAGATATTTAGAAATCTCTAAGGATAGAAATGCTTAGGACAAACAATAATATCAAGGCTAATTCAAGAGGTATCCATATTTGAGCCAAAGTGTTTGAAATTTTGAGGAAGATAGTGAATGTTTATTTTTGTAACATTTTGGAACCAAGCAATGTATTCAACTGACTCACAATCATTTACAATCCTAGGTTTGAAATGGCCATACTTGTTGATTCCCCACTTGAATTTATCCAAACACTAAGACATTGTGAATAGTCAGAGATTCGGCAACACTGGCTCCCCTCCATGACACACTTCTCGAGACCACCAAATCTCAAAATCGTAAAAATCCTAAGATCCTAAGGATTTTTACGTTTCAATAATGAATAGTAAAAATGTGGGGCAGCTTCAGAATGATTGTTCTTGCACCAACAAGTATTAAGGATTTTGGATTCTAAACAATGGTTTGTAATAAGGGCTTCCAGTTCGAGGAATACTATGATAAAATCCCTCGAGAGGTCTCCCAACCCTTAGAACAATGGATTTTCACATCATAAAGGTACTAGGGGAGAGCTATCACGTACCACTTCCTATTGATCACAATTTTTATCACAACCACACATTTATATAACGGTACAGAAGAGCTTGGCTTTAGCTCGTTATCGCTTGGTTCGTTCCCTCTTTTTGAAGTAGGGAGGTAGGCCCTCTAAAGATAAACAATATCAAGGAAGTAAATTTGTAGTTCAATCATCCCCATTTGCATGAAATAGGAAGAGAACACACACCACACCTTTTCCCTACACTAGCAAGGGGTTCATTTTTAATCCGAAATAAAAAGATGTAGGTGATTTTGCAAAGTGTTAAGGAATGTTTTTGTTTCTCAAGATCACCGAGTGACATGAGATAATTTCATATGCATCCAATAACATCATTTTAAATCAAGACACAATAAATACTCATAAATTTTAACCTCTAAAGCTAAAATGAATTCATTTTATGCACCAAAAAAAATGTTAAGTTGCCCTGTTTAATTTTAGACCCAAAATACAATGATGAAATGAGGGTTCCATTTTAGTGTCATTTGAGCATTCTTTTTAAGACCCAATTGAAAATTGGTGTGGTCCTAAAGCGTGAAATAAAAAAGCATAACAAATGGGTTATAATTTCCCCAAAAGTGTTGAAACACTTGTTACAATTATAGTGCAAATGATAATATTATGCTTCTTTTCTTCAAGTTGTATTGTCTAAACCTGCAAAACCCAATAAACCAAAACAAGAAGTTAGAGACATGTTAGAAATTAGATGATATCAAAAATTTAAAGCAGATGTGAGGTTGTTTGGTTCAATTTTATCAAACTTTGAAAGCTAATTCATTTTATCCTTTCAAGTGTTTAAAGAAACATTTTTAGAAAATTAGATTATAACAACTTGAGATAATGACAACTTTCTCAAATCTTGATCAATTTTGAAATTGTAAAATATTTTAGAAAGCTAAACATGAGACCTTCGAAACCCAACAACCTTTCTGCAAGATTAGTCATGTAGAATTGATTAAAAATTAAGGAAAATCATCCATTTAAGAGATTAAACCCAATTTTTTTTTTAAAACAACAAAATTAATCATGGACAACAACTTGAGATAATTGCAACTTTCTCAAATCTTTATCAATTTTGAAATCATAAAATGTTTTGGAAAGCTAAC
Organism: Sequoiadendron giganteum; assembly: GCA_007115665.2. Lineage (NCBI taxonomy): Eukaryota > Viridiplantae > Streptophyta > Pinopsida > Cupressales > Cupressaceae > Sequoiadendron > Sequoiadendron giganteum. The sequence continues at coordinate 333,140,795 of CM021105.1, read as the reverse complement.
ATGAGATCTTCAAAACCCAAGAACCTTTCTGCAAGATTATTCATGTAAATTTTTTTTAAAAATTAAGGAAAATCATGCATTTAAGAGATTAAACCCATTTTTTTTCAAAAAAAAACACCCAAAACATTAAAGTTTGCCCTCCTTCTAGCGCCAGAATATGACCAATGACATAGTGAAGGCTAACTACACCTGATCCATATGAATTTGAGGTAGATTTAACCCACTAAGCATCAATCCCAATAAGATCATTCACTGTAAACAAAGACAAAGAAGTCATTAAAACTAACATACTAAATCATGAAAGCTTGAAAGCCGTCTAATATAAGACCTTGAAACTTATCCTATTGGGGGAGTGGTGTGGTATTGATGTGGAATGACGACCCTTTCCCAATCCCTTGGATAATGAGCTTGTTTCAATCAATTTTATTGAAAAAAACTGATGAAACCATTGATAGATGTGTATGAAAACATGATTTAAAGCTCAATAAATATGATGCAAGCTATTTTAACATGATTTATGCTAAGATGATTGATATGGGTTTATGAAAATCTACTCTAAATTTATGCAAGCTTAAAAAAATTAAAATCCTAATTAATAAATAGGCTAAATGTATGCATCTATGTTATCATCGAAGCCATTAATGGAAACTAAGCTAATATTCAAGTAAATAAAGCTAAAATGATGTTAAATGTGAGTGCAAGTGCAAATTATTTTAACAACATAAGTTTGATGTTAAAAAATGGATCCATTTGTCTCCAAATAGTGCTTTATTTATAGGAAAGCAAATGAAAAATGAAGGGCTAATATTGAAAAAGCTAATCAATGGTCAAAAAGGAAAGAAGATGGAGGCATGGATCATGGATTCTCATCAAGGGTTGAAAATGAAAGTTGATATTTAATCAAGGGCTTACATTTAATCCAAAGAAACACACTTTTAACTTGCACAAGAGGTCAAAAGCTAAATTGCACATGAAGTTAAGTTTGTTAGAAAAAGAATATTCCTTAGAATATCATCATGGGTGAGGAAAAATAGATATTTTGTAGATTAAAACAAAGTTTAATTGTGCAAAAGGGGAAGGAATATTCTATGGGAATATTCCCCCTTTGGAGGAATGTGTAAAAGAGGAATATTCCCTTACAAGTGGGGGGAATTAGTAATTTGATAATTAAAACAAAGTTTCAAGTATACAAATGAGGGGAATTTCATGTTATTCATTAAATAATTGATTTAATGAAAAAACAATGGATGAGATTGATTTGATCCATCAATGGTTACAAATGAAAGGAGGATGAAACATGGATCAAGGATTCTCATCAATGGATGAGAATCAAAGATCACATGGATCAAGAAAAGTTCAAGGGCTCACAATCATGCAAACAAACACACTTTGCAACAAATTTAAAAAATTGTTTCAAAGTTTGTTTGGAGTAATCATTACCTTTTTTGGAGGAAAATAGGAGAATATTCCTTTGGAATATTCCCTATGCAAGTGGATGAGAGGGAAATTAGCAATTTAGTTAATTAAAACTAAATTTGAATGTGCAAGATGAGGAATGTGAGGATATTAATTAAATTATTGATTTATTTAATGAAAAGGAGATGCAAATATGATATTTAATTAAATAGTTTAGGTTATTTAATTAAATAAGAGGACTTAGGGTTAAAATTAAATAATTTGCATTATTTAATTAAATCAAATGAAATGTCAATGTGAGAGGGGGTGAATTAACCCAATTAGGTCAATTAGATTAATAGGTGAAAATTAGACATTTAATTAAATAATTAGTCTTATTTAATTAAACAAGCGAAAAGAGGATGGGTTTGAAGACGAAATGATGTTAGTTAGCCAATGTGATCCATCGAGACATTTTTAGGTGTCTACAATACTTAAAGATTAAAATTTATTTAAACTCTACAACAAAGAGACGGGTGGAAAGGTAGGTGATTGGATCCCGTAGAGTAGTAGGAGGCAACTCCCAGACAAAGGGGAGCGAGGGATTTTTGTAAAAAAATTGAGATGCAGGGGAGGTCACACTAAGGTAATTGTGATTGCAGTGACACACCAACAACTAAGGCATGGGTGCAGGGGTTTAACTCTAAAAGCACTCAGGTAGCCGCATAGGTAGAGCAAGGGAGGAGCCTAGCAGGAGAAGTGTGGGAAAAGAGGGGGTTGGGGGTAGAAGGTTCTAAAGCTTCAAAGAGGGTCAAAGCCCTAAAACAAAAGATTACAAAAAAAAAAAAACTTTTTTAATAGAGGCTTATAATCTAAAATAAATAAAAATTTCAGATTTTTAAAGTGATATTGCAAAAAAAATATTGAAATATTGCACAAATTAGTAAAAAATAGTGCACAAATTTATAAAAAATAAATATAAAAAAATGTTGTTTGTGATATGAATTTTTTTTTAAAACAAAGTGATAGATTATTACATAGATTAGGCAAAAAAAATATTTGAGATCTTATCAACTAAAATTGTAATAAACTTAGAAACTTAGATTTTTCACAATAATATAGAGTTAGAAAAGAAATATTATTAAAATATTCAAAAAGAAGCAAGTTAGAATCTAGCTCTCCTCATTCTCTCTAGAGTTCCTCCAAGGTGTGCTTCACAAAATTGGTAACCCTTCAACAATGTAGCTCACAAAACAATAGTAATATCAAAGCTATGATACCATGAAAGGAAAAATGAATTAAGCAATGGAAAGTACTAATTAATTGGCATTGTTTGAAGGAAAGAGATTACCAAAAGATGAGAAGACAAAACAAGCACCACCATATGGAGAGGAGACACAAGAATTTGATAAGGGAAAAAACAAAGAAAAAAACCCAATATTATGAATGAGGCAAATGCCTAAGAATGATACAAAGAGAGAGAGAGAGAGAGAGAGAGAGAGAGAGAGAGAGAGAGAGAGAGAGAACTTAAGCCTTAAGCTTACTTGAGGAATGAGAGGAGAAACGCCTCAATAAATAGTGGTGAGAAGAGGAATTACAAAGTAACTTCCAACTCTATGGATGCCACCATTAATCCTATGTGTGTACAAGGTGTCAAGATCCTCATAAGGAGGAGGCTACACCTAAGCCACTAATATTCCTTAATAAAGGAATAAAATAAAATAAATCATCCTCCCACATGTGTAAGGAGACAAAAAAAGACAAAATACTTGTAGGGATTCCTTTGGAATATCCTAAAATTAATTAAATAATTACAATTAATAAATAACCTTTACCAAGTAAAAATTAAACTTCTAATAGAGCATTCCCATTCCCCACTCTTGGTCTACTCAGAAAATAATCATTTGAAAGGTATAGCCCATTTTATTTTCAAATAAATTATGTTTTATGCTTTGTCTTGTCATAGAGATGGATCTTGAACTATGATTTTTAGTTCTGGAGGGTTCATTTCATGAGTGTTTGACATGTTTATCTCCTTGGGTATATTTTTTTGACTTATGAGAAGTTAAGGAGATGTTATTAGGTTTATTCCTATTTTGAGAATGGATTTGAGTTTGATCTTCCTTTTTAGAGAAGCTTACATCCATGTGGTAATATTATATATATGATATGTTTGATCTAATTAGATTAGATATTTTGGGCATCATTGTGGCTTTTCATTTGGATTGTGAAGGAGATATTACTTGCAACACTTGGCACTTTGAGGTTTTGAAAAAGGACATGATTGGAATATGATTTACAAATTTTCTCTTTGTTCAGTGGTTTCTTCCTAGAGGTTTGCATTCACATGGTTCAATGTGGTGGACTTGGGAGAGTTATGGTGACAAGTTATCATAGACTATGCAGTGGTTTATGTTTCATGTGTGGATCATTGTGATTTTTCTTTGTTACTACATGTTCTAATTATTAGTCACACCTTATAATATCTATTGATTGGTAGAATTGATATTCCATGCTCTATTTTTAGTTTTGATATTACCCATGTAGTGGGAGTTCTTGAGTGTGTATATTCTTCATTGACAGGTTTCATACAAGGAGATTTTGATTATAGTTTATGGGTTGGATACTGTTAGCAAACATATTGGTCATTGTGATTTGATATGAAAAATGACTCTTCAAATTTACCTTGTAGATAAATTGTATAATAAACTAACAACTTGGAATATTTCTATTAAATTAGCGATCTTCCTTTGAATTTTAGAGGTACAAATCCTTTGTATGATTTAATTGGTTTTTTGGTATGCTTTTAAACAGAAAGAAGGAAAGGGAAAGATAAAATTTGTAAATTAACAATGATGCAAATGCGATGATAATTTGGAATAAAAGAACAAACGTAAATGACACAAAGATCATTTATTGTCACTCACAAAAGATAAAGAGGGGAAGGGCAACAATTTCATCTAATTGTGTAAATGATTCAAAGCTCATAGACCTCTTAGTAAACACATTTAGAATATGATATAACAGAGAAATGACATAAGTGAATAATTATGAATTTACACAAAAAATCATCAATTAGAAGAAAAGTATTTGTACACACATATTCAGAAACTATCTCCTTTATTCTTTTATGAAAATAGAGAGCTCACAGGCTCCTTTCCCTATACAAACATTAAGTTCAAAAAAATATCCCCTCTCATGTTGCACAACCGCCAAAAAAGAGATCGCTTGGCAAACAAATGTCTCCCCGTTAAAAAAAATTGTATGGGAAGATGAATAGTCTCCCTTTCTCAAATTCTTCGATTTTATAATTGAATCTTGGAAATCAATTTATAAATAAAAGTTTATATTTTTCCCCCTTTGGTGGTCCCACAAGGCTCTTGTGTGTAAATTCACTGCCACGTGTACAAGAAACTTTCTGAGTGGTTAGATTCCATTCTCACCTCTTGTGCATGCTCTTTGAAACAAATCATATTATCCTTTATGTAAAATTGTGAAATATGAAAATCCATTAGTTTTCTCATCACATTAGATACTTAGCTTTTGGATTCAACTGTGTTTATTTTTGTGTCACAAAAATACACACAGTTGAATCCAAAAGCTAAGCATCTAATTTCAATGGACTGTGGAAAACTCATACCAATTTTTTATCATCACATTTCGATTTCCCAGATCATATATATAATATGAAATTCCATTAATCTAGCTCAATTGTCTTCCAACATATATTGTTTCATTCCCTTAACTTTCTACTCAAATAGGATGTTGATAACAACCATTGTATTGTGTTAGAGTTCCATATAAAGCTCAAGCGGGAGATTTGGTTTTACTGTCTCTGGTAAGCATACGTCACTAACAACATTTGTGCAAATAATGAAACCCTCTTATTGTTTAAATTGCTACCTTGTACCTAGTTGACCATTCTAGTACTATAATATGGGTGCTATGAAGAAGTGAAACCAAGCTATTGTTTTCATAGGAGTGGATGTCATGCATGCCTAATGATTCCCAACTAGTGACATTGATAATGCACTTCTTATTTCTATGAGTTCTACCACAGTTGAATCCAAAAGCTAAGCATCTAATTTCAATGGACTGTGGAAAACTCATACCAAATCTTTCTCATCACATTTCAATTTCCCAGATCATATATAATATGGAATTCCATTAATCTAGCTCAGTATTCTTCCAACATATATTGTTTCATTCCCTCAGCTTTCTACTCAAACAAGATGTTGATAAAAACCATTGTCTTGTGTTAGAGTTCCATATAAAGCTCAAGCAAGAGATTTGGTTTTACTGTCTCTAGTAAGCATACACCACTGACAATATTTGTGCAAATAATGCAACCCTCTTATCGTTCCAATTGCTACCTTCTACCTAGTTGACCATTCTGGTACTATAATAGGGGTGCTATGAAGAAGTGAAACCAAGCTATTGTTTGCATAGAAGTGGATGACATGCATGCCTAATGATTCCCAACTAGTGACGTTGATAATGTACTTCTTATTTCTATGAGTTCTATCAATCCAAACCCACGACCTTGATGGACCATGGTGGTGGACATTGATAATAATAATATTAATAAAACACCAACATCCATAAATTTTAGAGTGAAAGGAGTATAAATAACTACTACAAAGGCTTGATATTAAGAAATCATAGTTTAATTCACCAGATCATGCATTTTTTTTCCAGCTTTGGTCAACCGGCATTTCATTTGTTCTACCAAATGCTTTAAGTTCATCAGGACTATGATGAACTAGAAGACTATACCTTACACCTGAAATAGTTTGCATCACAAGCATGCTAGGATTTCTAAAATTATGAAGGCACCCAAATTGTTTAATAGTCCACTTGTACCACCTCATAAGAAAGACATGTAAAGTCAACCCATGAGATACTAGAACCAAGTTCATAGATTTTGACCTTACTTCAGGGGGTTGAAATGACCAATGCCAATATCTACTCTAAGTATCCCTCTAAATCATGTTATTCAGTCACACACATTTTCCATTCTTCTTCTAATTAGACACAAAAATACACATAGTTGAATCCACAAGCTAAGCATTTAATTTCGATGGACTGTGGAAAACTCATACCAACTTTTTCTCATCACATTTCAATTTCCCAGATCATATATATAATATGGAATTCCATTAATCTAGATCAGTTGTCTTCCAACATATATTGTTCCATTCCCTCAACTTTCTACTCAAATAGGATGTTGATAACAACCATTGTCTTGTGTTAGAGTTTCATATAAATCTCAAGAAAGAGATTTGGTTTTACTATCTCTAGTAAGCATATGTCACTGACAACATTTGTGCAAATAATGCAACCCTCTTATCATTCCAATTGCTACCTTGTACCTAGTTGACTATTCTAGTACTATAATATGGGTGCTATGAAGAAGTGAAACCAATATATTGTTTTCATAGAAGTGGATGGCATGCATGCCTAATGATTCCCAACTAGTAACGTTGATAATGCACTTCCTATTTCTATGAGTTCTACCAATCCAAACCCACGACCTTGATGGACCATGGTGGTGGACACTGATAATAATGATATCAGTAAAACACCAGCATCCATAAATTTTAGAGTGATAGGAGTATAAATAAATACTACAAAGGCTTGATATTATACAATCATAGTTTAGTTCACCAGGTCATGCATTTTTTTCCAGCTTTGGTCAACCAACATTTCATCTGTTCTACCAAATGCTTTAAGTTCATCAAGAGTATGATGAACTAGAAGATTATACCTTCCACCTAAAATAGTCTACATCATAAGCATGCTAGCATTTACAAAATTATGAAGGCACCCAAATTGTTTAATAGTCCACTTGTACCACCTCATAAGAAAGACATGTAAATTCAACCCATGAGATACCAGAACCAAGTTCATAGATTTTGACCTTACTTCAGGGGGATGAAATGACCAATGCAAGTATCTGCTCTAAGTATCCCTCTAAATCATGTTATTCGGTCACAAAAATTTTCCATTCTTCTTCTAGCTAAGTCAATTTCAACTAATACACCTCTTTTGGGAGTTGCCATCATGATGCGTGATAAAATATGAAAGGATCCTCAACGAAGGTGTAAATTGTTGCCAAACTTTATATTTGTTGTTGTCATGGTATATCATGATATCACAATCCATTGAACTTCCATAAGGACACCGAGTCGTGAGTCATAAAATATGCCTTTACATACTACGTTTGAGTAATTCACATGCTTCCCTGTGGTGGTTAATTACTGAATTACATAAGCCATTCCTTTTTTTTATGAAATGCCTAGGTATTGCATTGATTTTTCCCTTCATTGAGCTTACAAAATTCTCTTCTTTATAATGTGGGCACTGCTAAAATAAGAAAAATCTATTTTTAACTGTTATTAGTGGGACAGTTTCCCATTGTTTCTATTTTAGCTTTTTCTGATTGGGAAAGTTTCCCATCATAGCTTTTGCTGTCTTTTTTAGCTATAGTTGTTTTTGTATATATCTCTCTTTTTCTCAATAAAGTGAGAAGACATTTGCTGCATATTTCAAAGTAAAAATATATCAGTTTTTAAGCTCTCTACCTCTGTGTTTTTAACATAGTTACATTGTTGATTATTGTATTTTTTAGTTGATTCATTGTATACTGGCATTATTTTTTAGTTTATTTTTCTTACATATGGTATCAAAGTAGGTTCAAAATGACAACAAATGCTAACAATATATAGCTACAAATTCCTAAATTTAATGGGAAAAATTATGATTTTTGGGTTTTCAATTGAAGATTTTGTTCATATCATAGGAACTATGGGATCTTGTGCAAAATGAATATTCAGAACCGATGGATGCAGCAGCATTAGCAACACTCACACAAAATGAAAAGGATTTACTACGGGATAATTAAAAATAGATCAAAAAGCATTATTATTCATAGTGCAGGGTCTTGATGAAACTCTCCTTCCAAGAGTTACAAGTAATTCGAAGGCCAAAGAAGCATGGGATCTTCTTACGCAATAATTTCAAGGTACATAAAGAGTAAGAACAATTCGTTTACAAATGCATAGGAAATATTTTGAAATTTTACAAATTTCAAATTTTGAAAGTTTAGTAGATTTACTTATACAATGGGGATAGTTAATCAGATGAAAACAAATGGTAAGGTTATGACTAATCAAAAAATTGTTAAAAATAAAATAAAAAATTTTCCTACAAAATATGATCCTGCGGTTATAGCTATTGAAGAATCAAAAGATCTAAAGTCTTTATCTATAGATGAGCTTATGGGTTCATTGTACACTCATGAGCATAAAATAAATAAATCAATAAAGGAGCCATTTAAGAAATCCTTAATGAGGAGGAAGTTTTCAACAAAGAGGTAGAGGTCAAAGAAGTAATAGAAGTGATGAAGAAAATTGTAGTTACACTCAAGCAAGAGGTAGAGGTAGAGAAAATTTTCAGCAAAGAGATAGAGGTTTTTCGAGGTATGATGAATCATCTATTCAATATTATTACTGTCAAAAGTATGGACATATTACATCTGAATGTAGAAGAATTATTGTAGATGAAAGTAAATAGGAAACCCAATATGCAAATGAAGGTGAAGGGTAGGAAGAATATGTCTTGCTAACATGCAGCACAAAGGAGGAATTAAATGATGACAAATGGTATGTTGATAGCGGGTGCAATAATCATATGACAGGGCGCAAAGAGATATTTTAGAATTTGGATGAGTCCATCAAATCTAAAGTTAAGATGTTAAATGATACAATTGCATCAGTCATGGGGAAATGGAGGATATTAATCACAAAAAAACAATGTGAGAAAAAATATATTGGTGATGCATTTTATGTACCAAGCTTAAAGAATAACTTGTTAAGTGTAGGTCAACTTGTGCAAAAAGGCCACACTATCAAATTTGAAAATGGTTCATGCATTATTGTTAATGGTAAAAACAAGTTGATAACCAAAATACCCATGACCGCTAATAAGATGTTTTCTCTTAATATTAGAAATAATATGAATTTAAGTTTCAGTGCTCTTGTAAAAGATACGTAGTGGTTATGGTATCTTAGATTTGGTCATTTGAATTTTTGTGGACTAAATATTTTGCATAAAAAGAATATGGTAATAGGTTTACCATTTATCCAAAGATCGGATGAAGAATGTGAAGGTTGTATTGTTGGAAAGCATCATAGAGAACCCTTTCCAATAAGGGATTTTTGGAGAGCTTAAGAGCCTTTGGAGCTAGTACACTTAGATCTATGTGGACCAATTGAGGTTGCTTCATTATCTGGTATGAGATATTTTTTGATGACTACAATAGGAAAATTTGAGTGTGTCCTTTGAAAAATAAATTAGATACTTTCAAGAAATTCAGAGAATTTAAAGAATTAGTTGAAAAGAAAAGTGGCTATTTTCTCATAATTTTAAGGATTGATAGGGATGGGGAGTATATTTCACATGATTTTCAAAAAATTTGTATTAAAATGGCATAAAAAGGTAGCTAACAACAAGGTATACACCTCAAAAAAATGGTCTAGCTAAGAGAAAAAACATAATAATTTTAGATATGGTAAGGAGTATGCTTAATGTTAAGAATTTACCCAAATTTTTTTGGGTAGAAGCAGTTTGTTGTGTAGGTTATATTTTGAAAAAATGTCCTACAAACTTAGTTTGGGACATGAAACCAAAATAAGCATGGGGAGGATACAAATATTGAGTAGATCATCTAATAATTTTTGGTTGTATTACTTATTCTCATGTTCCAAATGCACTCAAAAATAAATTGGATGATAAGGAAAAAAAATGTATCTTTGTTGGGTATAGTGAAGAATCTAAGGCATATAGGTTGTACAATCCTAAGACAAAAAATTTGGTGATAAGTAGAGATGCAAAGTTTCTTGAAGATCACGAGTGGTGTTGGAAACTGAAAGAGAAATATCAACAAGTTAACATTGAAGATGAAGTTGCAAATCAACAATAAAATTCAGTTGTTAACACAATAGCCAGTAGTTGTATCATTCAATAATCCACACTAAGAAGAAGCTCTTCTTCATCTCCACCAATTCATATACATGTTTCATCAAGTAGCTCTTCATCATCCACCTCATAATCTCCAAATAGGTGACAGAAAACAAGGAGCTTGTCTGACATATATCAAGAAACAAAAGAGGTAAATGAAGATATTTATCATTTTGTATTTTTTTTCTGATTGTGATCTTATTACATTTGAAGATGCAATAAAAGACGATAAATGGGTTAAAGCTATGAATGAAGAAATTGCAGCCATAGAAAAGAATCTAACTTGGGAAATTGTAGATCTCCCTGAGCATAAGAAGCCAATTGGAGTAAAGTGGGTGTATAAAACAAAGTACAATGAGAAAGGTAAAGTGAATAAATACAAGGCCAAGTTGGTAGTGAAGGGATACAAACAAAAATCAAGTATTTATTATAATGAAGTTTTTCCACTTGTTGCTAGAATGGATACTATTCACATGGCTTTAGCTCTTTCATCACAAAAAGGTTGGAAACTCTTTCATATGGATGTAAAATTAGAATTCTTGAATGGTGTATTGGAGGATGAAATTTACATTGAGAAACCACCTGGTTCTAAGATTAAAGGTCTTAAAGGTAAAGTGCTCAAACTAAAGAAAGCTCTGTATGGTTTAAAACAAGCACCTAGAGTTTGGTATGAAAGGATTGAATCATATTTTTTGAAAAATGGTTTTGAAAAGTTCTCTTATGAGCCAACCTTATTCATAAAACAAAATCAACAAGGAGATGTTATGACAGTTTGCATTTATGTTGATGATTTGATTTATACTAGGAATAATGAAAACATGTTTAGAGAATTTTCAATGGCAATGAAGAGTGAATTTGAGATGACTGATCTTGATTTGTTGCACTATCATCTTGGTCTTGAAGTAACTCAAAATAGTGATGGTATTTTCATTTCACAAGAAAAGTATGCAAATGATATTTTGAAAAGGTTCAAGATGGAAAATAGTAAACCAACAATTACACCTTTGCCATGGGTGTGAAGTTGAGCAAAAAATATGAAAGCAAAAAGGTAGATTCTACTTTGTATAAAATTTTGGTTGGAAGTTTAATGTACTTAACTACAACAAGACTAGATATCATGTATGCAGTAAGCTTGATAAGCAGGTTCATGGAGGATTCACATGATACTCATCTAAAATCAGGTAAAAGAATACTCAGGTATGTGAAAGGGACTACAAATCATGGAATTCTTTATGAAAAGAAGGGTGTTTTAAAGTTAGCTGGTTATACAAATAGTGATTGGACTGGAAATCAAGATGATAGGAAAAGTACTTCAGGGTATGCTTTTACTCTTGGTTTAGGTGTAATTTCATGGTCTTCAAAGAAACAACCCATTGCTGCATCTGTAGACAATGAAAAATGTCTTGGTCTATGAGCATCATTTTTCCATTGTTTTGGTCTTCTTCCTTGAATAATTAAATAATTTTAATTATTTAATTATTTTCTTTTATAACATTCCTCTATTAATTAAATAATTATAATTATTTAATTAATTCACTTCCTAACCTTTATTCTCCCCTGATCAATTAAACAAATTAATTGTGTTGCTAAGATCCCCCTTTCTTCAATAATTAAATAAATGACTATTTATTTAATTATTTTCTTGTCATCTTTCGTCTATGGTTAAATAATAATAATTAATTATTTAGCTATTCACTCCCCTTTTTTATTCTTCTATTGTTAAATAATTGTCAAAATTATTTAATTGTCCTCCATGTGTCTCTTGTATTAAATAATTAATTCAATTTAATTATTTGGTACCGCTTTTCATATTTCCTCTCATTTAATTAAAATAATTATGCAATTTGTTTTAATTAAATGCCCATTTCCTTTTTTCTCAAATAAATAATTCAAATGAATTATTCATCCTCCACTTGGCCAAATATTCCTTTCTCATGAATTAATTGTTTATCAATTTTTAATTCACCCATTATCCCTCCACTTGCTCATTAATCTTAGTTGCCTTTGTCATAGCCATCTTTGTCATAGCCGTCTTTGTCATAGTCGTCAGTGTCATAGTCGTCCCCAACCCACCACTTTTGGTGCATTAATCCTCCACTGTCGATTTGGAATCTTTCTAGAAGATTGATCTCGTTCGTCCATTCGAATGACTATCTATAAAAGAACCCTTTCTCCTCCATTTTTTCCTTAATAACCATTATCTCCAACTTTGATGCTTTATTGTTTATAATTTTTTGCACAAGTTCTACTACAAATCTGAGGGAAAAATTGCAAAGGAAGCTTGAGGAGAGACAAGAGAAGTTATTCAACTTCAATGGGAAGTGCTTCATTTTTTTAATTTTCATATTGTTTTCTCTTATTTAGGTTCAGGTTTTAGCTTACATTTGGTGAACCTAATAAGAATCTTACAATTTTGCAAAGGAATCTATTTGTTTTCTTGTTTGTTTTTGTTGTTTTACAAGTTACAACCAAGAATTCACACAAAAACCCATCATCTTCTTTTGAGCACAAAAAAATAGGTGCATAAAATCTTATAAATGATTATCTAGGTTTTGTAGGGCTCACTCTTAGCTTTCTGAAACTTCAAATGGTTTTAAATTTCGTTAAGATTTGAAAAAATTATGGTCGTTTTAGTATTCACTACTTTTTAAATTTAGTTGTTAAAAACCTATGTTTTCTTTTGCCTATAACAATTTTTGCATGTAGAATCTTGGCAAAATACTTTCTAGGTTTTGAAGGTTTGAGTTTCATCTTTCCATAGCTTTTTACAATTTAAAATCTCGTTAAGTTTTGAGAAAGTTATTGCTGTTTTAATTTGTTTTTATCATTAAAAAAATTAATAATAAAATAAAAATAAATAAACTTTTGGGGTTACTAATCTCTTGTTTTCAGCATCTAGCACAGCTTGGAGGGAGTTCTAAAAAACTATTTCTTTTGAAACACAATCATTTCATTTATTTAGTTTGGTTTATCATTGCTATCTCATTTTATTTTGCAAACAACTACAAAGTTGCATTACATGCATACATGTTAAAATGAACATGCATCATCATTCATGAAGGTTAAAATGAACAAAAAAATTCATATTTCATTCATGGGTTTTAAAATGAACATGCATTGCCACTCATGAAGGCTAAAATGAACAACTACAACTTGCATCAAGATCATAAGGGTAAAATAAACTTGCATATTTTACTCATAAGGATTTAAAAAGAACTACAAAATACATTTTACACTCACGGGTTTTAAAATGAACTTGCATCAAACGTCATTGGCAGAAAATGAATCTAAGTTTCTTCAAATCATAAGCAAGGTATTTAAAATCTACAAGTGTTTTTGTGTATGGTGGTTTGCAAACTATCTTAGAGTACCTATGCTCTCCCCTCATGTCATTTAGTGATTTTGAGTGATCAAAAGTACCTCTTTGGCATTTGTATAATCACACCCCACATTTGGATTTTGCGCTTAAAATGAACCCCATGTGAGTGTGAGGAAAAGGGACTAAGTATGCTCTCTCCTTGGACTTTGTGTGATCTAGGAGATTAGAAATATAGTGTACTTCCTCACTTTTGTTTACCTTTGTTTTAGAGGGCCTATCATGCCTCACTTCGAAAGGTGGGAATGACCCAAGCAGTAAGCTAAAGCCAAGCTCTTCTAAACTAATATATAAGAAAAGTGCTTCTTGACAAAATTCATTTATCAATAGGTGTGGATGTGTCATACCAAAAAGTACCACCCTCAGTAGCCCTGTGAGCTACATAAAAACCCTTCCCTAGGGAAAGGACTAAGAGGCATCTTGACTGACCATAGTCTTGAGCTAATTTTTTCGCATGTGTGGCCACCTTGAATAGACACCCTTACTAGAAACCCATTTGTGTTAGAGGCCAAAAACCCTTTTTATACGCTCGCTGATCACAAGAGGCCAGACCTTTGAAACTACTCGTCTTTACTGAGCATGTCTAGAGACATGAATTCATCCTTGGGGGAATGAGACTTGGTGAGCCTGAGAAGTGAGTGCCATGGAGGGGAGCTAGTGCCACCAAGTCTCTAGCTTTCTACCTTGCTTAATTGGTTGGAGAAATCCTAGTGGGGATATCAGCGAGTGGTTTCCTTGCTAGCCATAGGAATTGTGCTTGTTGTCTATGTGTGTTTTCATCTTGAAATCAAATTTTTTTAACCAAAACTAGACCAAAACAAGTGCTTGTGACTGTATTTTGTGTTTTCCAATAAAAATTCATCAAAATCAATCAAAATCCATTCAAAAATCAGGTCAAAACATCAAAATTGCAAAAAAAAAACATTTTGTGAACCGCAATTGTCAAAAACAGAGCTATAATTGTCTGATAAACATAAACTCTCAAAATCCTTGTCTAAAATCCAATCCAATAATTTCTACAATAACCCTGACTGCTAAAATTGAGACTTGCAAGCATTTACTAGTCCATTCCAGCATTGCCATTTAGGATTCCATAACATTCTAGGTTTCATCCTTACCTTTGCATAATCAATTTTAGACCTTAGGATTGCATATACCTTTCAAATTTTTGACATAGGAAGACCATTAAGCTTTTGGACAGTCCTTGGTTGCTTATCCATTTTGTCATTGACCTTAATCCTTCATTTTATCAACCTTTGTCATTATCACCTTTGTCAAAATTTTAATCTCAAGCTTATGTCCTAGCCTTGACTCAACCTTGCCAAAATTATCCTCTTAATTATCAGAAAGGTCAATGACATTTGGGTTTGTTATCTTGGACCTACATTAGTTTGGTTGCCATGATTTATCTCAAATTTTAGATTTCATATCCTTAGCATTACTTTAGTCTCATTTAAGATTCACATCACACACCCCCTTTTGACTATATCCTTAATTATCATTCTTTCAATCCTCAGCCCTTGCATTTAACTTGCATATTTATCCCAAAAATACCAAAAACATAGTATAAATTTAGCATCATTTTAGTCCCCTTGGTCATTATTTAATCAACCTTTAGTTTCCCTTACACTCATTAGATTCATTTAGTTTCATCCTTTGGTCATCATCATCCTTGCATAATCACCTTGCATCCTTATATTCAAAAAAATCCAAAAAACATAGTTTAGCTTCATTATCACCTTGCATTACCTTCCAATTTGCAAGTCTCACATGGTTGAAACAAGGTCACAAACCAAAATAAAGGAAATGTATTTCACAATTGACCCCTTTCATGACACAACCCTTGGATTAGATTCAAACCATCCCATCCCACAAAGGGAAACATCACAAAGGGACCAAACCGATACACTTGACAATCTAAATCTAGATGAATTCAACAAGAAATTGACTCGAGAAGAAATTAAAAGAGATTACCAAGACCCAAGGGTTTTGATCATGGTTGTTCAACTTATTGGTGTCGACCCTAATAGATTCTTCTACATACTAGCTAAAAAGGCTGCCAAACTCCCTCAAGGCTTTGATGTCTCAACCATTGTAGAAGAAGAAGATAACCAAAATCCATTTGCACTAGGGATGCCATCTTCACAACAAATGTCAATTATGCCTCTTGGAACAACTACACACATGTCAACTACTACCACACACATCCCTAGCATCCCTACACTTTGGAAACAAGGTGACCAATGCAACTACACAAGGATGGGACCTCACATTTGGAAGCTCATCAAATTCCATGAGTAAGACCTTAACAAATCCTCTTTTCCAAAATACCACCCAAGGTCCTACACATCAAAACATGAACCAAGGTCCCACACCTTTTCTTCAAAATATAAATCAAGGTCCTACCCCTACATTTCAAAACGTGAATCAAGGCCCTTCATTCCAATTCCAAAGCACACCCTCATCAAACCAAAATCAACCAAATAAATCAAGGAAAATTAACATATCCCCACAAAAGGTATCAAGTCAAAACATTAACCAAGGACCTACCCCATCATTTCAAGGGCCTACACCATAATTTAAAAATGCTAATCAAGGATCTACCCCATAATTTTAAGGACCTACAACATCATTCCAGAACATCAATCAAGGACTAAATTTTCAAATCCAAGGAAAAAATCAAGGGCCTACACCTCAATTTAAAAACACTATACCAAATGCAAACATGACCTTTGGGACAAACCTAAATGCCAATTTCATCCCAAACCAAAACAACACACATCCATATGGTAACCAAGGTCCCACACCTCAAAATACTAATCCTAATTCAAATTTGACATGTGACCTTAACACTCATAACATGACACCAAATCAAACCAATGCAACACCATCTCTTGCAGATACTTTGATGCAACAAATATAGGCCCTGCAACAATAAATGAAAAAAATGCAATTAGGGACCAATAAGAAAACCTATTCCATAGAGGAATTATGCCCCTTTCCATTTGATCAAAATCTATTTATGCCACCCTTTCCTCCTCATTTCATGACACCAACTTTGCCTAAGTATAAGGGGATAGGGGATCCAGTAGAGCACATTTGAGAATTTAACACATCATGTATGAAAGTCTCATATGATCCTACTTATTTTATGAGACTATTCCCATAAATCCTCATAGGGATAGGTCTAGATTGGTTTGTGCATCTTCCTCTAGGGACTAGAACATGGGGTGAATAGGTTGAAAAATTCATTATTCACTTTTCCTTCAACATTAAAAATGATGCCACCCTTGCAAAATTAAGCACAACGAAACAAGAAGGGGAATCACATACCTCATTTTACTAGAGATGACGGGGTTTGGTTAGCAAGTTACCTTATCACATTCTTGAGAAACAATTGGTCACCATATTTGTTGAGAACCTTGACAAAGAAATAATGAGTAGTCTACAAATCCAATGTTGCACAAGTTTTGATGAAATCCTTGAGAAATGTGTCCTTATTGAAAAAGTTCTTGTCACAAAAGAACTAGTCAAGACAAGCAAAGAAACTTCAAAGCCCAATAATGACAAAAGAAAATACTACTCTCGAAACAAGAATGTCACAAATGATGGATTTGTTGATGCCATGATGACGGGGTTTGGTTAGCAAGTTACCTTATCACATTCTTGAGAAACAATTGGTCACCATATTTGTTGAGAACCTTGACAAAGAAATAATGAGTAGTCTACAAATCCAATGTTGCACAAGTTTTGATGAAATCCTTGAGAAATGTGTCCTTATTGAAAAAGTTCTTGTCACAAAAGAACTAGTCAAGACAAGCAAAGAAACTTCAAAGCCCAATAATGACAAAAGAAAATACTACTCTCGAAACAAGAATGTCACAAATGATGGATTTGTTGATGCCAAAATGATAACCAAAGGTTCAACCATTCATCTTAAAGGTCCCTCATCAAATACACCAAACAAATCAAACACCCAAACACAAGGTCAAAACCAAACGTTAAATGCAATCCAAAACAATCAAGAACGCAGAGGTCCTCCCCATGCCAAGAGAATGTACACCCCCTTGGGTGAACCCCTCGAATCAGTTCTCAAATAGCTTTTGCAATCTAATTTCATCACATTATTGAACATAAAAAATTATGAGCCCTCATTAATAAAACTTGATTGGTGGAAAGAAGATGAATACTGTGAATACCACCATGGAAAAGGACACAAAACAACTAGATGTTGGACACTCAAGAATATCATTCAAGACCTTATTGAAAATGAATCTGTCTCAATTGGTGATTTTCAAGGCAAGACAAATGATGATCACACCATATTCAAAACTCCCTTGTAGGACCATGACAAAGGAAAAGCCTCCAGTTCAAAGAATAACAATAATGCCAATTATGTCACCATCAAACATGATTACAAAAATAATATCCTTAATGTAAGACCCTTTGATGACCACATTTCCACCATTACCATAAACAAGAAAAGTTCTAGAAATGTATTGTTACCACTTGCAGGACCAATATAACTATTCCAAGACCTCCTTCCAATCCACAGTTGGAAAATCAGTACAATCTCCTAGATCGGCTAGGGAAAACTCATGCCCAAAATTTTATTCTAGAACTCCTTCACATATCACCATAGCATAGAGCTATCCTTGATAAAGAATTTCAATAAGCATCCATACATTTCAATGAATTTCAGGCCATGGTTGGATACCTAGCTATGTCGCACCATGTCAAATTCTCTAAACAAGACTTCTCTGCACAAAAGTCTGATCATAATGGTGCCCTACACCTTGAAGTCTGTGTTAATAAACACAATATTAGATGAGTCCTAGTAGACAATGGAGTAGTTCTGAAAAATTTCTCACTAAAATTGGTGAAAGCATTGGGATACTCTGAGAATTGCATATACCAAACCAAGAAAATTATGATCAAAGCTTATGATGATGTTGAGCGTTTGTTCGAAGGTGTAATTTCACTTCCTGTAAGAGTTGGTCCAATGATACAAAACATAATATTTCATGTCTTGGATCTGGATTTGTATTATAATATTCTCCTTGGCCACCCATGGATCCATGCCATGAGGGATATCCCATCCACCTACCACCAATGCCTCAAGTTTTTGTATAATGGCATTGAAATTACTATTTCTGGTGACCTTGATCCTTTTCAATATTGCTCAAAACTAAAAGGAATTATTGAACGAAAAGTGTCAATCAATCGAGAGGCCTAATAATCCACCACTCCATCTCATTACATTGAACCATATTCCCTTGTCAAATCATCCACTCCATTTACCATGCCATCAAACCCCAAGGTCCAAGTCCATGATATGGGATGAGAATATTGTATGGATAATTTACTAGAAAAAGACAATTCTAATGCTGCTAAAAAAGATCAAAATTCCAAAAATGATGTCAAGATAACTACAGAAGGAACACAAAAATATGGTTGTGCTTGGATTGAAACCTTTTGGGACCTTGATACATCGACCTTTTCCATATCTACTTCCGCTCAAACTTTTCATATCTATGGCAACCCCATGTTTGACCAAGATATCTTTGATAATCCACTTTTTGATCATGTCCCCATTGAGGATATTTGATCATCATCCTTCCATCCCACCTACCTTGGGCTAGGATATGCATATTCTATTGTCTCCTCTATTAATCCACCTTTCCAAGTCGTTAAGGATGTGCAAGCTTCCTTTGACATTAGCAGCACTGAAAAGGATATTCCCAAACACTCCATTGATGACATCGCCACTCCTATTTGTCCACTAAAAATTCTTTTCACTTCACCTATTTCATCCATCTCACTTATGTCCACTCGCATCATAGACATGAATCAACAAGTTATATCTCAATAAAAGAATAAAGGCAAAATGAATGAGCTATCTTTAAAAGGAGATCAAAAATCAAAAGATATAATGTAAAGAAAAGAAGATCAAGACAAGTCCTCTAGCCAAAATAAAAAGCTATTGGAAAAGTCAAAAACAAAAGAAGATCAAGACAAGTCCCCTAGCCAAAATAAAAATCTATTGGACGAATCAAAAATAAAATTCAAAAGTGAAAGAAAGCAAGATTCAATCTCCAAGTATGCCCCTCCATCAAAAATCACTGGGGGCATCTATCAAGGAAAAAAGTCAAACAAAATGCTTGTTGATCCAATGTCTCCATCCACGTCACTCTCACTTATACCATATACTCCATTCCAGCCATCCATTTTCACATATCTATCATATCACTCCATTGGCGATGTCTTTTGATGGACCTTTGATGATGAACCCTTCATGTATTGTAGCTCATTGGTCACCCAAGCTCCTTTTTGTCTAAAGCCTAATGGCCCACATAGTGTGCACATTAGGGATCCTACCCTAGCCTCTTTCATCTACCACATCTATCATCCACCATATTTTCCACTTGCACTCATTATCTAGACAAGGTCCTTTCATCCAACATGGTCATTCAAGCACAATTAGGGCATCATCATAGAAGTCTATGGATCTAGCGCATATCAATTCTACATCTAGCTTCAGAGAGCTCTTGTCAAAAAGTCCTGAAAGAATTAAAAAATATAAAAAATAAAATAAAAAATAAAAAATAAATAGTAAAGAGAAATAATTCATCCAAAAGTGAAAACTACTTCGGTGGCACTTTGGATAAGTACCATGGTGAAAACCTGGAAAACAAGTGCCATGTGTCATTAGTCGATGCTCCTCTATCTACTATCACTCCATCTGGTCTTCCATCCCCTACTCATCCCTTTGCACACATCCTTTATCCATAATAAAGCTTTGACATCCTTTCCATGTCTTGAGAACCACCGACATTTACTATCTTGATCATCCTTCACATTCACCTGCTACTTCCCCTCGCGCATAATAAATTTCTCCTATACCTAACTAGGGGAAATTCCTTGACTTATGTCTTCCTAGGATCCTGCACATGGTATCAGCCTTTTAAAACATCAATATCCAAAAAAACATAAAACATTAAAATCCAAAAAAATAAAAAAACATTAAAATCCAAAAAAAAATCATCAAAATCCAAAAAAAACATAAATCATCAAAATCTAATAAAATCATAAAACATGAAAATCCAAAAAAATCATAAAAGATCAAAATCCAAAAAAAACATAAAACATCAAAATCCAAAAAACTAGAAAACATCAAAATCCAAAAAAAATCATAAAACATCAAAATCCAAAAAAATCATAAAACATCAAAATCCAAAAAAAATCATAAAACATCGAAATCCAAAAAACTCATAAAACATCAAAATCCGAAAAAAAAAACATAAAACATCAAAATCCAAAAAGAAAATCGTCAAAACCCAAAAACATCATAAAACTTCAAAAATTTCCAAAAATAGAGTCTGAGTCCGAGTCAGAGTCAGTTTGTGTTAGAGTAGCCAAACTACATTGTCTCTGCACATTTGTTATGTAGGCAAGGCTCATCTTAAATGAGCCCCCAAGACACTAGGTCAATCCTTTTAGGTTGGTCCAAATAAAATCACGATTCAGTCTTTTGTCAAAAAACCAAAGTCAAGTTGTGTTGAACTATGAGGTCTTTGCATGTACAACATAGGAAAGGGCATCAATCGATGACCCCCTAAGGCCACCTAGGTCAGTCCTTTAGGGTTTGTTGAGTCTGGTCTTGTTCTTGGTCTACAAGCAATCATCATTCAAACCAAATCATGAATCAATAGATAAACACAACCAACAAATCTTTCATCTTCAAATCAATCAATCATCTTATTGCCAATCAATCAATTAGGTCATTGATCTTATATTAGAATGGGGCATTAAGTCATTTGTCTCATTCAATCCTATATCTTGTCTTTTATCAGGATGCATCCATCTTGAGATTAGACTTTGTCAATCTTGTCCTTCACCTTAAGCAGGATATGTCTTTCTTGCAGCTAGGTGCTTTATCAAAATGGTCAAATGGTCAACTTTATTGGATGTGTTACTTGCCTTGAAGAAGATGTGCCTTTCCTGAAATTAGGCACCGTCACATTGATCAATCATCAAATCAATCAACCTTGTCATCTTGGTCAATTAATCTTGCCTTAATTAGGGTGTGTCCTTCCTAAAACCAGACGCAATCAATCATTTCAATTGGTCAACCTATCATCAATCCTTGTCAAACTTATCAATCAATCATTGTCAACTTATCAATCAAACTTTGTCATCTTGGTCAACCTAATCAATCATAGCAAACAATATTATCAATATTATTGGTAAACACTTTGTTGGTTTAGGCTTGTCTTATCTTTTGATTGGTTTTTGGTCATGTTACTAGTTACCTCTTTTCTTTGCTTGTTGTCTATGGTTTGTCTTGGAAAAAAGATTGGGACAATTGGGTCCTTAGTATGAGCCAGGGAATTCCTTGTCTTTTGACTTTGTATTTTAACTGCTTGTCTCTCACAAATGGTCACTTTGCACACCTTGTTCTATGTCATCCCATGGTGTGTGTGCTCCATTTACGACAATTTTGACGTCTAAAGATGATAAACATGTAAGTTGACATCTATAAAGCAAGAATGTCCATCCCTTTTTGTTTGACTAATTCCATGCTAATATATGTCTTCTCTATACTAACCTTCATCTTCACACTAACATCTTCCATCCACAATCATCTTGATGGCTTGCAAGCTAAATTATTTTCCTATCAGTGCATCAAAGTGGCTTTTCAAAATAATTTCTCTTTTTTTTTTTGAAAATTTGAGAAATTTTTAGAGGGAGCATAGGTCTATCCCACCTTCACTGGGGCACGCTGGGCATGATCTGAACTTGATTTTCTTCTTTATTCTTTGACACAACCCTCAAATCACATTATGTCAAAGAGGGGCAAAATGTAGACATTGAAAAATGTCTTGGTCTGCGAGCGTCATTTTTCCATTGTCTTGGTCTTCTTCCTTGCATAGTTAAATAATTTTAATTATTTAATTAATTCACTTCCTAACCTTTATTCCCCCCTGATCAATTAAATAAATTAATTGTGTCGCTAATATCCCCCTTTCTTCAATAATTAAATAAATCACTATTTATTTAATTATTTGCTTCTGATCTTTCGTCTATGGTTAAATAATAATTATTAATTATTTAAATATTCACTCCCCCTTTTTATTCTTCCATTGTTAAATGCTTTTCAAAATTATTTAATTGTCCTCCATGTGTCTCTTGTATTAAATAATTAATTCAATTTAATTATTTAATACCTCTTTTCATTTTTCCTCTCATTTAATTAAAATAATTGTGTAACTTGTTTTAATTAAATGCCCATTTCCTTTTTTCTCAAATAAATAATTCAAATGAATTATTCATCCTCCACTTGGAAAAATATTCCTTTCTCATGAATTAATTATTTATCAATTTTGAATTCATCCATTATCCCTCCACTTGCTCATTAATCTTAGCCATTCTCTGTCATAGCCATCCCTAGCCCACCAGTTTTGGTGCATCAATCCTCCACCATCGATCTTGGAATATTTCTAGAAGATTGATCTTGTCCTTTTGTTTGAATGAATTTCTATAAAAGAAGCCTTTCTCCTCCATTTTTTCCTTAACAACCATTATCTCCAACTTTCATGCTTTATTGTTTGTAGGTTTTTGCACAAGCTCTACTACAAATATGAGGGAAAACTTGTAAAGGAAACTTGAGGAGAGACAAGAGAATTTATTCAACTTCAATGGGGAGTTCTTCATTTGTTTGTTTTCGTATTGTTTTCTTCATTTGATTGTTTTCTCTTGTTTAGATTGGGGTTTTAGCTTAAATTTTTGTTGTGGCTATCACTTAATCTTTGTTAACCTAGTTTTCCCCCATCTTACAACATTATCCTCAGCAGAAGCAAAATATGTGGCTACCACTTCAACAAATTGTCAAACAATTTGGTTACGAAGGATGCTTGAAGCATTGATGCAACCCCAAATGGAAGAAATTTTTTTTTTTTGTGATAATCAATCAACCATTGCACTTTCTAAAAATCTAGTCTTTCATTGAAGAAGCAAGCACATAGACATCAAATTTCATTTAATCAGAGAGCTGGTTAGAAATAACGAAATCAAACTTTCTTATTGCAAGTCCAAAGATCAGGTTGCGAAATTTTGACAAAACCTCTAAAGGAAGAAGATTTCAATGGAATGAAGAATCTTTTAGGGATGAGAAGTTGTCCCACAAATCAGATTTTAGGGAGGATGTTAAAATAAGAAAAATCTATTTTTAACTATTGTCAGTGGGACAATTTCCCGTTATTTCTATTTTAGCTTTTTCTGATTGGGAAAGTTTCCCATCGTAGCTTTTGGTGTCCTTTTCAGCTGTAGCTATTTTTGTTTATATCTCTCTTTTTCTCAATAAAGTGAGAAGACAATCACTTTATATTTCTAAGTAAAAATATAATAGTTTTTAAGCTCTTTGCCTTTGTGTTTTTAACACAGTTACATTGTTGATTATTGTATTTTCTGGTTGATTTATTGTGTACTGGCATTATTTTTTAGTTTATTTTTCTTATAGGTACCACAGCTATGCAATTACATCTATGCATACTACTCAAGCGAAGTTCCCATACATCATGCCTTTCAAGGATTTTGATCACAGAAATTGAAACTTTATAGAACTTCAATTCTCAACCACTTCCCTTAGCCATTTCAAACAATGCCTGTCTAAAAAAAATTGCTACCTAGTAACCTCTAAGTTACCCTTCACATTACTCGTCATGTTATCAGAACAATGGGAAAGGTTACTAAATTTGTCTTTTACACCCGAAAATGGTGTTTTCTTAAAAATTTCAACAAATTCATCTTATGTGCAATCTAAAATTTCTTATGCACCCTAAGCTTATACATTACTGAGGTTTTATGCAAATTGGTACATTTACATTATTTATTCTTGTAGATGTGTTGTCAAAGAAAACACATGGTTTCAAAACCTACTTCAAGACCCACCTTCATTATGCTTTGCATGATTATGTGTCAACCTCCTTGATGGTTGTTGAACTTATACCAAAAACTGATCAACTTTTAAACATTCACTTTCACTTCTCCTTTATAACACAACAGTGTTTTTAAAGGTTTTTATAACCAAAGAGGATGTCGCTGAGGTTTCGAGAACCTCTAAGATCCCTGCCAGGAATTTCAAAATACCCTCCACATGAATGATAGATCCCAACTACGAACAAATCTCTCACGTGGCCATGATTTTCTTTTACTCTTGGTCATTGACGAAAGAAAAGAGTTATGAAACTTCATGCAACAGGAGTGTTAGTGGTTCTAATAACCACTTTGGATGTCGCTGGCATTTTATGAACTCATGTAATAAGTTGTAGCCACTTTAATCTTTAATTTCAAAACAGTTTTGGAGATTTCCTTTTTAAATATGGTTATGAGAATTGAGTCGGGTGTTAGAGTGGTTATACTAACCACCTTAGACAATGCTAAGAGCAACCTTACCATTTTATCTTTCCTCCAATGGTTGAAGCACCAAATGAACTAAGGTTGTAATCACTTCTTCTTTAATTTGTAGCCCCAAAGGAGTAACTTGCAACTCGAAGAGACATACTTGTAAAGATCTCCACACAAGTACCTTGTATTTGTGACAATATTTGGAAGCAAGAATGAATGTAGAAGGAGATGAAGTATTCACCCAACTTTACCACTTAGCCTAATCGCTATTTCAAATGATAAACTCTTTCCAAGTTTTGCGCCTACATTGAAATTTATTTATTTTTTGAAGAGCTCTAAAGTCTCTTTGAAATGTCTATTTCATGCATGAGAAACTTTGAGCATCATAACTAATTTTAAAACTATGTAAAATTCCAAAACTTCCCAATGATTTCTAATAGAGCATCGGTCCCAATGAGGTTGTGTAACCTGTGATAAATACTGATAGATTTTTGCAACCATATAAAATATTTTCCAATTGTGTAGATCTGCTCATGATTATTTGGACTGAATAATGATATAGTACACATACACTATAACTGGGCATGTTAGAGGTGAAAGGTTAATTTATTCTTTATATTTTGAAATGACCTCTGCAAGATAAGATGGCAGGACAAGAGATATTATAAAAATAACTCTTGCTTCTTCAATAGGAGAGCATAATGCTAAGAATTCCATCTATGAACCAATTTGTTGAAACTGTTTACCACAGATCACATTGTCATTGTTATGTCTTCTAATTTTCATGCCAAATTTTCATAAGACGATTCCTTTTTCATCTTCTAGTATTCCTCTTTCTCTTAAATGCATGTTAATATTGCCCGATTGGCTACATGTTTTATGGGAGGGAAGTTACATGTTGCAAATAGAGATGATTTGTGATCACGCACTTTGTGTCAAACCATACTAAGTGAAAACCAGTTGGTTGAATTATCTCTTTCATCAATTGTTGAACCTTATCACTTCCACACTGAAACATTATCTGCCCTTGATATGTATCAATAGATAACTGAAAAAGGAATAGAAGCATTGTCAATACACTTTGTTTGCATCATCAACAAGATATAGAATTCACCTTGATGATCAAATAAAACACTCTTCTCGAACCGATTTCCCTCAGTTGGAAAAAAAAAAAACTAGGAGGTAGAAAAGAAAACTTTTGTAGCTTCAACCTTCATAAAGCTTTCTTTTTGGATTTAAATTACTTATAACCATTCATGACTCATAATCTTCATATGGTTCTAGCATGATCAAATCTGGTGTAAACTCATATTTTAACTCAAGGGAACATTTGATTTTTGCAACTACCATATCCTTGACTAACAGTTGGAAAGGGGAAATTTAAAAAAAAAATCATGACAAAAAATGAGGCTAACAGATACGTTGTTGGAATGATTTCTATTAATGTTTTAGATATATTTTGAGGTATGGATGATTGGATGGATTAGAATTTGTTGTGGTTTCTATTTCTATTCATGTGGGAATTTTAGTTGAATGTTAACAAATAGTTGTGGTTGTTGTTATAATTGTTTGGAACATTTATGTTTGATATTGTTCTTGGAGGAAGTTTGGACTTCAAATTTGTGTTTTGTAATGGGTTTGAAGTTGGATAAATTGGTGCTTATGTAAAGCTCGTGCACATAGTGGAGTTGTGAGAATAGCCTATAGCCTTTGTTATCATTTGGTTTGATGCTTTCATTCTTTGGATTGGTGCATCTTCACCTTGGATTGTTGCTTTTCTTGCATAGGTGACATTTTTGAAGATGGCACAAGTTTTTGCTTGATATGGTGGACATCTTGGATGATGTTGCAGGTATCTTATTAGTGCATGAGATCTTGTTGGATATTCATGTGCTTTCATGGATGTTTGTGATGTTGTAGTTTTATTGTTTGACTCCTAGTAGTTGAAATCCTATTGTTTCCCTTGGATCTTCAAAGGTGTTCGACAAGTGGGAGAATGTTGGCATTAAGGTGTCTCAACCTTTGAGTCTTATCATTAATTGATTGATTATTAGGTGCATAATAATTTATCCTAATGTATTAAACTTCATAAGTTTCCATTCACTTTGTGGGTCTTATTGTTGAGATGGCATCCTACATGGCAAGTGATGAGATATGGATAGATCCCTATTTTTTAGGAAGACGGAACCCACTCTAGGAGGTCCGATTTTTAAGGAGGATGATGTCACATGTTTTCATGTTGGTAATACAACTATGTTTTCAACTTCGTACGTTGACTTGAGAGTCTCAATTAGTAGTTTCTATATCAGAACTTGAGAGGAATAAAGAAGCTTTTAGCTTTATCTACTTTACGCACCCAAGATATGGACATGATATGGATAAGATATTTTTGTTGAATATGTGCATCCAAGATGAGGATAAGGGATTTTTTGGATTAGAAAGTTGAGTTCAAGCTCATGTTTTTGAGCTTTTAAAGATATTGGATTTGTGGAAGATTGAGGATGATTGTTTAGGTGTCTATCTTGGTGCTCTATAAATATGAGTTTTCTTGAGGAGTTGTGAGGATAATTTTTCATTGTAGGGTTATGTTGTTAGATTTCCTTCAAAGAAGAGAAGGATGTAAATCTCCATGTTAAGTTTTTGAGCATGCAAGTGTATTGTAACTTTTTTATTGTAGATTAATATATTGGTTTGATGATTTGGAGTGTGGGGTCTTTTATCCAAAAGGGTTTCCCTATATATATTGGTATTTAAAATCTTCTATCTTTTATTCTTCTTCTTTTATATTCTTAAAGTGTTAATTTACATGTAGTTATGTTGCTAAAATTTACTTAGATCTGCAAACTACATTATCTTTCCTCTAAGGGTTAATGTGATGGGAAATCAACTATGTTTGTTTCCACTTAATGGCATAGTATTATGTGCTTGTATCAAGTAATTGAAATTTGGTTTAAAAAGAAACATAAGATATATAAGGTGCATAGTAGTTCTTGAAGGGATTTTTGGGTTCATCTTTCCCTTTCGATTGGTATGAGAGCTCAATTCTATATTTTGCATGTGCATGTATGCGAGTTTTATGTACTTGCATGAGCTTGCATGTTTCTTGCATGTTATTGAATGTAGATATTCATGGTGTTTAAGGTTCTTGGTATTTCTTCTATTGTCATTTCCTAGTTTATAAAGCTTGAGGGAATCTATTTTGAAGGAATTAGCTTATTACTAATCCTTGTATGAGTGGATTTTTTGTAATTGATCTTATTTTCAAAAGAAAAAATGCATTTTTAAGGATGGAGAAGATGGATTTTTATGGAGTTGATCATGTGGTTACATTTAAAATGATATTGATCTAGAGATCTTATTTAACAATATATTATAACCTTGATGCATGGTAGTGTTCTTATATTTTTTGTTTATGTGCAACATAGTATTCATGTTCATTGTATGTTCTTGGCTCCTTGGTCATATGAACAAACTTGGGTTGTCATGACTATAGTTTGATGTGCTTATGTTGGGTTCTTGGTTCTAGTCCCTAGCATTAGAAGGCACCGTTTTATTAATCCTAAATGCATGTAAGCTATGTATTTCATCATTAGATGATTTGGAAGCTTTTGGAATAGCCTAGCTCCTATGTATGCTTGTACATGATGGTGGTTATGGAATTGTCCTATAAATGGGCTTAGAGTTCTTGGATCTCTACTTCTTTTGGTTGGTTGTACTCACATGTCTCAATTTCATGTTTGTTGGATCTAAGAGTTTTGTAGACTTTCCATTTAAAAATCTATGGTCATGCTTATCTATGTGTAGCATCATAAATTGTCACCCTTGACAATTTCACACTATGTTTTTCTCCCCTTTAAGTTATTGGACCTAATTTAGCTCCTAATTTCTAAAATTATGTATTCCACAACTTATTTTAAATATTTTTTAACAATTTGCAAGCATAAAAAAATTCTCTCATTTAATGCTTTGTCCCCAACACTTTAAACTTTCAAAAATAGGGCTAGGACACTAGCACCTAGTGCACCTATGTCCCCCTATTTTGGATCCAAGCTCAAATATGTTGGTTTCGATATTTTATTATTTGAAATTCAAATATTTAAAGTTGGTTGTTGAGATTTATTTTTTGAGAAACTAGAATAAAATCATATAAATACCTAGTTACTGCATCATTTGAACATGAAGTGAAATTAGCAAGAGAAATATAGGAAGCATTATGAGAAATTATGATCACACTATGATCAAGAGCACTATTCAATAATTCAAGAGAATTCACTAGAGTTTCATTGCAACAATTCAAGATCCAACATCATGTCAAAGTGTATGTGAGTTTGTGTAAGGGGGAAATCGATATGTGTGAAGAGATCAAAACATGAATGAATAGAAACTAATCTAATCCAAACAAAAGCTATGATTCATACCCATTACTCACGAAATGAAACTAGGAAGAACAAAATCAAACTATGAAATCAAAGGAGAAAATATAACATAAATTCATAAAATGTAGCATTACCATCCTATGTTGAAGTGTGTTCATAATGATGTTGGATTGCTCGTTGCATCAATGTGAAGCCTCCATTTGTGTGTAGCAAAAGATTCAAATTTGTACAATATCATTGATCGAAGATATGCGTGTAAAGCTTTGTCAAGAAATTGTTTATGATTTCAGCATTACTTCATTGTGTAAAATATGTTGATTCTTCGATCATTTTTGAGGAAGAAGATGGTTGTTATATAGAATTTGTGTTTCAAAATGAACGCTCAAGATCATGTAGTAGAATATCCTGATCAATGGTTGAAAGATGTTGAGAGGAAATAGATAGGAATAATCAGTGGATTTTGATTATGTAATTGATGTAATTGAAGAAATCAATTTGAGTGTTTAGTGGGATTGAAGAAATAGATTGAATAATTTGTGGGATTGAAGAATAGATGAATCAATCAAAAATAAATGGATCAATCAACCAATCAGAGTGAGCAATCGGGGGATCATAATTTTCTCAATCATGAAAGTGGGTGAGGATAATTAACTAATTGATTTAATTAATTAATCCTTTTGAGTTGAACGTGCAAATGAAGTTTGAATTTCATAAATAAAGTTGTATTTATTTGATTTGACCTTTTGGATGATGTTTTGAATAATTTATTCAATTATTCATGTTTAGGGGAAAGTGATTTAATTAAACTATTATGTTTTAATAATTTAATTAACTTAGGGGAATAAGGTAAATTAGTGACATAATTAAATAATTGATGTTATTTAATTAATCAAGAAGAATAAAGTTATTTTAGGACTTTATTAAATCAATAAAATTTATTTTATTAGTCAAAAATGATGAAAACGTAAATTGATTAAATAATGTAATATTATTCAATTAATAGAGGAAATTAAGGTTTTTAATGCAATTGATGTGAAATGTAGCCATATTAGGTGATAATGATGTTGATGATGATAAAATGACATTTAGGATGTACAATAAGTGTTAGGTCATTTTTACATGTCTACATTTTGCCCATCTTTGAGACAAAGTATTGGTTGCTTTGCTTCAAATATTTTGATGTTAAGATCAAGATTTTAAAAAAATTATATGCCCCACTATGCCTCGATGGTCAGTAGAAAGGTGGTACAATGTTGGGCTGCCCCCTTGAGAGGTTGGCCGAAAATATCAATTTGTAGGTCAAACTCGCGAAAATGTTTTATTTCAGTTTAGATGCGTAGAGGACAAAAAATTAAGCTTATAGGACTTGTTAATAGTTCATATGTTCTTGAGAAGTCTTAATTTCAACTTCAAAACGTTTCCTAGCTAAAAAATTAGGGTTTTGAGGGTTAAAATAGGTAATTAGGGTTCAAATTACCTCATTTGCACTTTGAGCCTATAGAAATTTCTTGTCTCTGGATTTCGTGATTTGCCAATTGTCACAGAGCTATGGTGAGGATTTGAGGAGCCCCCATCGTGCGGATGTGGTTTGCGAGTTTGAATGGCCTGTAGGTGTTGGTGCCCCAATATGTATTATTTCCTTTCACATTTTTTACTTTTCATTTTTGTGTAATTAATGCATGAAAAGTTTTTTAGCGTAAGCAGTAACCTTGTGTTTTTTTTCGCACTTGCATCATTTTTAGCGCTTTTTCTATTTGTGAATGGTTCACTTTTGAGTTTTCTACTCGTACTTGCCTAAAATGTTTGCATTTGACATACATTTTTGCTTTTTTTTATGCTCATGCTTGAGTTTTTTTTCTTTTGATTTTCTTACATTTTGTCCACCTTTGTCAAAAATTTATGCTTTTGAGAAAGTTTTTCTTTTTTTAACGCTTTTGTATTTTTTGAGCGCTTTCGACAAAACAGTGTTCGCATTCAGCTATTTTTAGCGCTTTTAACAAAATAGTCACCACTTTCGCCTGTTTTTAACGCTTTTGACAATATTGTCACTACTTTTGCTAAAAAAAATTTTCTTTTGACTTTTTTGGAATTTTAAGTCAATTCATTTGCAATTTGAGATGTGTTTCACGTTCGTAGCAAACTTTTTTGAACATTGTGGGTTGAATGGTTATAGGCGGTTCTTAATCTGCTTATGTCGAGGGAGCGATGACTTCGAGAGTTGTTTGATTTGATCACTAGGTTCGATGAGTTGGAGCAAGATGTTCTTGATGTTGTATGGTTATGGCACATATGTTATATGTCAACTATCAAATGTCATAAAACGATGACTGCTCTTGTGGAGAGGTTGCATTCAAAGACCTCGTCCTTTCATCTACCTACTAGGGAGGCCACCATCACCCTAGAGGATGTGTGGAGGATCCTTTGTGTACCAATCCATGGAGAGCTTGTGACATATTCCATTTGATGGGGTACACACACTATGCACTGAGTGCTTGGTGTTAGGCATCTACAACTTTGTGAGGTAGAGATAGAATTATCTGATTTTGTTCATAGCGTGGATCTAGTCTCCTTGGTTCTATGTGGTTTGTTCATGGGGCTCATCATTCCTAATAGGCAAGGTAGGTAGTTTCCTATTGGTTGGGGTGTGTGCATTGAGTAGGTGTTTGAGCATGATACTAGATATGCATTGGGACCATGTCTCTTTGCACAGTTGTATAGAGATATGCATGAGGTCGCTTATCGAGGAGGTAGCTCTATTTCTATTGATGTGACCTTGCTTCATGTATGGGCTTGGGAACACATCCCAATTACCAAGCTTGATGGTATTTTGGTTCAGACTCCGAAGAATCCATATTCTTATCGTTATGGTGATTTTATTCACTACACCTGGCTTAGAAAGCTTCCTTACTGACGTCATGTTTTAGATGATATGCCAAGTTTTTTGTGGAGGCCATAATTGGATTATGAAGCTTGGCATGATGACTAGGAGTAGTTACCATTTTATAGACAAACTCGGTGACTTATTGGTCACATTTGTTCCTTATTAGAGAGATATCTTCCTAATCTTGTTTGTTGATAGTTTGCTGAGAGACAGGGTTGTTTTGTAGATACTTATGAGGCTCATTTTGGTAGGACCACTAGAGAGGTTTGGGTATGGGGGCTGCAGGTAGATCGAGATGTAGTTGTCATTGATTTCTAAGAACTTACCTCATTTAGATGGGGATGGAATGTTGGTTTAGTATATCCTGGGACTACCCCATATTTTGATCAGTGGTGGGCTCATCGATTTCCTCTGAAGTTTACTGATCCTATAGGTGGTGTGGTTGTGGGGAGAGAAGGGATTATAGGTTTCCATGGTGAGTGAAAACAAGTTTAGATTGTTTTTTAGTAGTTGGACCGAGCTTGATAGGATGGGAAAAAAGACAATCCTACATAGTAGGATCAGGGACAAGCCTCGAGTCCTCCTCCACCACTTGGAGATAGAGCAGTACAAGTAGCTCAGATGATAGCTGTGAGAGACGTAGAGGTAGTGTGGCAATAGGCCATGGAGGCTCAGATTGTTACACTTACTGTGAAGAGAGACACAACTAGGCAAGAGAGAGATGGCTTTAGGGCAGAGCAATACATTGAGATTAGGTGTCGTCTTGTTGCTGAGACACAATTGTAGGTTATTACCATTGAGAGGGTAGCCTTGGGACAGAGCGTGATGGCCTCCATATAGAGATATCTATTGATGATGGAGGCTACATATCATTAGACCCTATATGATGCCTTTGTACCTAGGGCTCATTGGGGATCATGCTTTGGAGAGCCTAGTACTGCTATGGGTGTCAAGTCAAGCAACCACTCAATTAGATAGCCTGATCAATCACACCCTTCTCCCCACCATAGCAAGGATCCTTAGAGGTCTCCTCCTCTAGTTGGGTAGTAGGAAATTTATCCTCAATCTTTATGATGTTTTATTGTTTTATAGACATTGTTGTAGACATGATTTTGTATACATATTCATTGGCCTAGTTGAGGCCTCGTATATATGTATTTTGTCAT
The DNA here is from genome assembly GCA_007115665.2 of Sequoiadendron giganteum. Classification (NCBI taxonomy): domain Eukaryota; kingdom Viridiplantae; phylum Streptophyta; class Pinopsida; order Cupressales; family Cupressaceae; genus Sequoiadendron; species Sequoiadendron giganteum. The sequence continues at coordinate 333,107,174 of CM021105.1, read as the reverse complement.
ATTATGGTATCACACATGTTTTATTATGATGATGTACCTAGAATTCTCATTTTTGATGATGATCTATATGAGATACACATATTTTGATTCGACTTCATTATTTTTTATGATATGCACATGGGTTATGATGTATGATTTATACATGCCTTTTGTACTTTTCTTATGTATACATATGATGTGGATGGATGAATGATCGATATATCTATATGATATATGATGATTTATTATGTATATGATGGATGTTGAATATACATGATACCTGATGTTTTTTATTGCTTTATTATCGTCATGATATCTATTGATGACATTGTGGATGCAGGATGGATATGGTACTAATGATATTTTGATGTAGGATGAATGTTAGTTGGAATATTTTTTTGATGATGGATAGAAATTTGATATTGTTAGTTATTGATGAGTTGCTTTTGCTTTGCATAGAGGATTTGTATCTTTAACAATCCTTTTTGATATAGTAAAAAGATACGATGCTCCAAGGTATTAATAACCAAGGTGTCTCCGTATCCATTGTGTGGACTTTGACTCAGCATACAAAGAATATTCTTACTCATACCAAACATACAAAAACCTTGTTTAAAATATATAGTTGAGTAGTGTTAAAGCTTTTCAAACCAGTTATACAAAGAAGTATGAAATACCTAATATGCCACTGCTACATGGATTGTCTTAAAACAACTTCCATACATCAAACAAAGCAAGTATTTTCCATGGTAGTAACACAAAAACATATTACAAACAATTCCTTCTTCTCTAAATACTTATGGACATCCTTGAGAGATCCTGGGAATGAGTCAGTAAAATAGATCATATAGATAAGAAAATAAAAGGATAAAAAATGTTGCAGTATCACTTTCCATATATGTTTTGAGGTTCTAGGCTATTATCCGTTGTTGATCATGTCTATTGTAGGAACGGATCTGTTAAGGCATATCTCACAATGTTGTTGGTGAATTATCAAAAGATAGGTAGTTTAAAACTTTTGGCATTGTTTTCGTCTATTTGTAATCAAATATTTCTGATTGTTTTCTCTATTTGTTTGTCTTTTTTTTTCAAGGGGTGAATATGGTGATTTGTTTATTATGTATGAAAAGTTTATTGCAGATTGTGATGATGGAGTTAGGAACTTTTTAATTTTTCTGAGTTTTATGATGCTATTTTGTTGTTTTCAGGGGACTAACCTAGGGCCTCAGGGGCTCATCAAAGATAAGCCTTACCTACGTTACACATGCAAAGGCTTGTAGTTCGCTTGGTTTGATAAGAACATGTTCTTGATCTTTTCTTTTTTTTCAAATGTTTTTGGATTTTGATTTTTTTACTAAGTTGAAAGAAAGCATGATAAACACCTAAGTAGACTAACCTAAAGCCTTGGGGGTTGATAAGCCTTTCCTACATTATACATGTAAAGACCACGTAGTTTGAATGATTTTGATTCAAAAGCATAATAGGTTGTGGGATTTTGATGTTTTTGTATGTTTATGCTTTTTTTTTGTTGTTTTTTGGATGTTTTTATTTTTTATTTTTTTTGCATGTTTTTGTTTTTGATAGTTTTTACCATAATGGGACACACAAGGATCTAATTTGATTGGATGAAACTGTGGTGAACTTTAGGGGAAAACCATCCCTGTAGCTCTATTTAATTGGCAAGTTACATAAATCCTTGATAATTTCAAGGATGTTTTCTCAGTTTATCTCTTAATTGTCAATCCGAGAGTCATGAACTTATGAACGATATTGGGGTTGTTTGCCTAAGGGCTGAACCTAAAAATTTGAGTGTGGATGGATGCAACTACACGCAAATTTCATTTTTTCAAAAATATGGTTTTCAAACTTCATGTCAACTATGTGACAGGAACCTATGACAAAACCAGTCTATAACAAAAGAAGATTAAAATTAAACAGTAAAATAATAATAATAATTCTTACTAGAACTAAACTAAATATATCAAGTTTCCACAATTCATAAAGTTCTTTGCAATGATTTATGGCTTTGATTTGTGTGAGAATTTTATCTCTTCTCTCATCTTGATGATGGATCATGGAGTGTGATCTGAAACGTTGATGCAAAAGTTCTCACACAATCAAAGCCAAAAATCATTGCATAGAACTAGACTATCAAAAGTAGATGAATAGTGGAATTGAAAAGCAAAGTGTAAAATCAAATCTACACATATTAACAAGCACTCCAATTAACACTATCTGAAATTATCTACCAAATTAAGTTCACACAGAACAACAAATGCATTGGTTAAATCTAATTGAAAAGTAATTTGCTAAACCGAAAATACTTGTAGCATGATATCGAAACAAACACATCAATTGCCAATACATCGAACAATAATTAAAGATCAAAAATAGATTTAAAACTAAAAAGGTCTCATTACCACACAACACACTGATTCTATAGCAAGTCATCAGGCAATCGAGGAAGTGGGCCCTACCTTCTTCGATTATCTAGTGATGAATAAAAAGCTTATTAAATGCTACTGAATATTCATGCAAACCAATATTTCAAATCCCAATCTCTTTTGAATCAAAACAACAGCTGATAGATATATATTATTGATTACCAATTCAAGTCTTAGCACACATATTTATAGAGATTATATGTCATTGATTTTATAACTAATATTAATCAAAAGGCATATGATTGTTTGGGTTGTTATGGCCTATGACCAACAGCCTTAAAAACTACTTAGAAATATATTATAGTTTTAACATAGTTCCAAAACAAACTAACAACTTAGACCAAACTTAATCAAAAGTGACACATGACTCATGAACGGATTTGTCTTCATTCCACCGATGCTCCTCTTGCTTCCACGCACCATCCACCTAATTATCCCCTATTTTCCATAGGCATAAAGATAATCAGTAAATAAAGGTTTTGATATATCTAAAATTTTTATCCTTTCTTTGCATTTTATTAAATATCCCTACTTCATTAACAAATAGTGACAAGAACTGAAAGGGGTTCTATATGAATGAAAGGTAAAAGGTAATCAAAGAGGTAAAAATAATAACACATTTATCCCTCATCATTTCCCCATAGCTTAGGGTTTTGCAAGACCTAATGCAAAAGGACATAGGATACAAACCAGATAGTTTATATATTGCATTGGAAATCTCTTTAACTCACAAGTGTTTAAGTGCACACATTTGATCTTCATGCTCTTGAATGGGAATAAGAGAAGCATTGGCAGTTTTTGCCTACTCAAGGGTTACTTAAAGTTGATCAATCTCTTTTTCCTGTGAAGAATTGAGGAACCCTACATCTTGGACCTACTTTTGTAGAGCTTCATTCTCATCAATTCACTTGGTCACCAGATTCTACAAGTCATGAATTTCTTCATTGGTTAATAGAGGATTCTCCTCAAATTCTTCCTCTACCTTTGATTCTTGTTCTTCTTCTTGTTCGGTGTTAGGTATCTCAACATTTTTTTGTTCATGTTCAACTAGCTCATTTGCCTCTTTTTCTCTCTCCTCTTTGGATTCATGTTTTTCTCCTTGGTTGTCAGTATGAGGGGTTTCAAATTCACCAATTTCTCATTCTACAAAATTTTCTAGGTTGTCATCACCTGCTTGTTTCGTTGGCCTAGGCTCAACCTGAATGATGTTCTCATCATGAATACCCTATCTGGAAACTGATATTTCTTCTAAAATTGGAGAATTTTGTGGAGACATTTCAGGGTCTTGCTTGGGCTTTGTTTGATCTATTGAAATGGCCATAGACTCTTCTTGCATCTTCCTTCTTTTACTCCTCCTTAATTCCCTAGAGGCTGCTTATTTTTTTTTAGTTTTTCAGAAGACCGTGGCGAGGATTGTCAAGTCACCAACCTCATCAGTTTTCTTAGGGCTCAAAAGATCACTAGCTACATTAGCCAAATCCTCTAACTTATCCGTTGTAATAGTTAGTGATTTTTTCTTATCTTGAGAAATTTCTAAAAACAACAACTGAGGTCAACCCACCATGCAATTTCCTTTTACCCCTAGAGTCTAGTGTACTAGTTTCAATAGTCTTAACATTTGCACATTTAGAACTCTTGACTTGCTTGCTGCTTGACCCTAGGGTTTATTTAGTATTTTTCTTTGAACTACTAGGGAAATCCCCTGACACAAAACCCTCATTATGTGTATCAAAAGGGTTTCCATTTTTACTACCCTTATTTGAACTTACATGACCAGATTCTTCTTCCTCAGAATTACCAAGAGATCTTTCTGCATTAGGAGAGGCCTCTTTCGTAGAATGTTCTAGGGTGTTAGGGTGGTCTTCCTCTATAGAGTTTTCTAGGATATCATCTCCAAAAAATGAATCCCAATTCATCGGAGGAGAAAACTTCTTTAATTCCCTCACAATTAACAATTTAATAAGTCCATGATGAGCTAAAGAATTATTGCTACCCTTTTGGACTAATTTTCTCATTTGAGTTAAAGAAGAATATGGAAAGAAAGGAAGATTCACAAGCAAACCCCATCATAGATGATTCATAAGCCAAAATTATTTAGCATAAACATATACATACCTACCTTCGTAGGTTATGTACTAGATGATAAACTTTTCTACATCATTTCAGGGTGGTGAAAGTGAGGCTAGCTTCATACCTTGTCTAGTGACCACTTCAACAAACTCTCCTCGTCCCAGAAACTTCTTGTGAAGGGGCTTAAGATCTTGCACCCACTTTGTGTTATTAGGGAAGTATTCTTCCCCTGTTAGTGATAAACCAGTGACATCTTCTATGGCCTCAAACATGACAGGAATAGCTAGACCATTAACCCTTCCCTGTTTACTGTGACATGTCATCACAAACCCTCGTGCAAGTTTCTCATCATACCCCCTCAATTTTTTAAAAATATGCATCCCACCTACTTGCTTAAATATTTTATATGCTTCAGCAACTACTGGGGCCTTAGTTCATCCATGGATGTGGGTTCAAAGTGGTGTCGATGATTTCCTACCATGATGTTAGTAGGAGGTTTGTTTCAAACTAGAATAAGGCACTTTCCCCAACCCAAAATAGTGTGTACATAGAATCTATTAATGGATGGATAAAACCGCCACCAGCAAGGAAAAAGATTTTGGGAACAGTTCAAAGAAATTTTTGGATAATAGGTATGGTAAAAATGACAAGTAAGTAGAAGGTAGCTAAATTTAGATGGTAGTTTGTAATGGTAATTATGGTGGATTACGATCTAGACAAAGAATGTCAAGGTAATAATATTATGAAGTGATCCAGGCCAAGTAATAAAGATTTTTAGCATGTCAAATAAATATCTCCTCTCAAAAAATAAAGATAGAATGGACGAAAAGGAAAGGTGAAATGGATATGGTGAAATATGGCATGGGTACGATTTGATAGTTCCTAGATATAGGATAGATATGATTTGAAACTTTCCTCCCATCTTAGCTTTTGGCATGTCCTTGGGTCACATCACTATTTATTAATGAAAATAAAAGATATAAAAAAAAAAAACCAAAGAAATGAAAAAAACTTGAATATACCAATACCAATCCATTATTGACATGAGGTTGACATGGAAGTGAACACATGAGGGACTGGTGAAACAAAGAATGAATTCAAACAAATCACATGGTGCAAACATGGAGATTCCAATAGAGCAATGGCATAGCTGAGAGGAACATAACACAAAATGATGATGATGAGACATTCAAAAAGGAAGCCATCAAACCACTACCCAAGTGGATGGGTACATGAGGTAGAAAGTGGTAGATCATGGGTGTCACACTGCCACATGGAAAATGAAGTACGGATAATGGTCAAGGTATGGCAAGTAAGTGACATGAGTATGTAAACATACCATGGAATCAATAGAAAAGGAAGTGTATCCAAAAATAATGGAGTACCCATATGGAAGCATGTAAATCCCTCAAATTGTGCAAGCAAGTAGCAACATCAAGAAGGAGGGGAAAGAAACTCGAAAAGAAGGAGACAAACACCAAGGAGTGATGTTTTGCAAAAAGAGTTGACCTAGGGCTCCTATTCATAAAATGATAGGAATCTAGTTCCAAAATAGCCAGGCAGAATGAAGCTCACAGAAAGGTGATGTACTTGGAAAAAAAAGAAAATCCAGATGTACAAAAGTTATCCTTAAGTGGTGGAGAATGAAAACCCTTCCTATGTATACCAATGGAGAAAGAAGAACAAGGGAAATGGAATGTATAAAGAAACTCCTATCATAGAAGTGATAGGAAGTTTGTTTTGGTTTGTTTGTTTTTCTCCCATTTTTATTTTTATTTTTATTTTATTTTCTCTTTCGATGATAGACTGTTAGTAACCTGGTTTTCACCCTATCATCGCATAGAGTTTTCAAGAACCCGATTTTCACCCCTAAGATTTATTTAGTAGTTAACGCTCGTCAAAAACCGATTTTCAAGTGTTAGCTAGCCAACAACTCCCAAATTTTTTCATTGTTGGATCATTTATTATTATTTTTATATATTTTAAAACATTTTGAAGAGTACCTAAAAGGTACTAAGAGAGGCCTCAGGAACCCTATCAAGCAGATGGAGTTCCTTTAGAAGATTCGAGAAAAACTCTTCCCTTGAGAGAGGCCTCTTGTACAACTTCAATCGGTGATTGTTGAAAACTAAAGCCATACAGTTAGAGTCCACCATGTGAAGCTTGGCTACCCCATTTTCATAGACCATCTCAATTTCATAGAGCCTGATCCATTAGGTGTGGAAATTTTGCTTAAAATCTTGAAAACAAGAGTCATACAAGAGTGCCTAATCACCTGGTTGAAATGACCGTTGTCGAATGAAACAGTCATGCCAGAGAGTGCATTGTTTTTGGACAATCTCTATGTGGAAGATTGCTTGTTGGTGAAGTTCATCCAATGAGTGAAGCTATGCAATCTATTATTTCTATGCATCAATGAAGTTCATAACCAGCTAGAGTGTGGTGCAAAGAGTTTTTACCTCAAACTCAATAGGAAGAACAACTCTCTTACTGTCGACAAGCTCATAAGGTGTCAAACTTGTGGTGGTTTTCCATGTAGTGTGGTAGGCCCACATGACTTCAATAAGTTGCACAACTCAATCTCTTTTATGGATGGCTATTTTCTTGGTAAGAATGTTCTCAAGTTCGTGGTTGGTGACTTCTACCTGGCCATTCACCTAAGGATGGTAAGGTGAAGACTTGTGATGTCGAATCTCATATTCATGAACCAAAGCATAAATGAGGTCAGATGTAAACTATGGACCTTGATCCATAACTATCTCACGTTGAACACCAAATCAGGTAAAAATCTCAGAATAGAGAAACTCAGCTAACTTGGTGTCCCATGCATGCTTCAAGGAAACAACTTCAACCCACTTGGTTACATAATTTGTACACACAAGGATTTATTCCTTGTTTTGAGATGGTGGGTTGATAGGTCCAACAAAATTAAGCCCCCATTTTTCAAAAGGCTCAATGGACAACTGAGGATGCAGGGGCATTTCATCTGAGTGCGTGGGGTGACCCATACGTTGACATTTGTCACAATGTCAAAAGTAGCATTTACAATCCTTGTGAAGTGTAGGACAATAGTAGCCTATAGTTAAGACCTTTTGAGTAGTCCTTTGAGTAACATAGTGTCCTCTGCAAGGTTTTGTGTGGCATGTGCAAAGTATATCGAAGACATCATCCTTAGGCACACATCAACATATGATATTGTCAAAGCCATGGTGGAAGACCAATCCATTGATCCACATATAATCACCACCGAGTCTGACCAGCTTTCAGCATTCCCTCAAAGAGAAATGAGGTCATAAATTTTAAGTAACTAGGTAACTTGCCATATTAGTGTACCACAGGCTCTTTGCTGATATAGCAAAGAGACACTCATCTAGAAAGGTGTCATCAATTGGAACCAATTCATCATCTTGTTGTTGTAACCTAGACAAAAAGTCTGCAACCACATTCTCTCGACCAGGCTTATCAAGTATAGTATTGTCAATTTCTTGAAGCAAAAGTAACCACCTAATAACTCTACCAATTACAATAGGTTTATTAATTAAAAATCAAATTTCAGAATGACCAATATAAACAAAAACTTTATATTCGGTAATATAATGATGAAACTTATTGATTACATAAACAACAACTAAAAAATATTTTTTAGTTACTATATAATTTACCTCAACACCTGTGAAATTCTTGTTGATGTAGTGAATGGAGTAGAATAGATTATCTTCTTTCTTTCCAAGGACAACCCCCATGGAACAATCTGAGGCATCAATATGAATATGAAAAGGTAGTTCCCAGTTTAGACCTCTATACTGGTGTGGTTACAATTTTTTTCTTAATGGCTTTGAAGGCTTCTTGACACTCTCGTGTCCAGGAGAAAATGACATCTTTCACTAACAAAGCAAACAAAGGGGAGGCACTCTTACTAAAATTTTGGATAAACTTCCTATAGTACCCTGCATGGCCTGGAAAACTACACACATCCTTTTGTCTAGTGGGTGTAGGAAGGTATTGAATGATTTGTATCTTGTTGGGATAGACTTGAATGCCTTTGGAAGAAATATAATGACCAAGTACTATCCCCTATGTCATAAGCATATGGCACTTTTCATGACTTAATAATAAATTAGTGTCTATACAATGTCTAAGTACCTTTTCTAAATTTGTTTTAGCCCTTTTATAAGTATTATCATGGATAGCAAAATTGTCCATATACACCTCAACACAATCATTTAGAATATCCGAAAAAATTCTCAAAGTTTCCCTTTGAAAAGTGGTGGGGGAATTACATAAACCAAATGGAAAAAAATTATAGGAAAAAGTGCCCCAAGGACAAGTGAAAGTAGTCTTGTCCTGGTCCTCAGACACTATGTGAATCTGGTTGTAGCCGCTAAACCCATCCAAAAAAGAAAAGAATGTTTTACCTGCAAGAGTGCATAACACTTGATCAATAAATGGAAAAAGTGATCCTTTTTAGTAGCTTTATTAAGTGCTCTATAATCAACACAAATTCTCCACTTACCATTTTTCTTGGGAACCACAAATAGATGAGAGACCCACTGACTATCTAAAATAGGATATATAAACCCAACATTTAACATTTTTTTGTAACTCCTCTTTAACTATTTCACGCAAGATGGGGTTGAGACGTCATTGTGGTTGCCTAACTAGATGACTACCTTCTTTGATGTAAATATGGTGGGTGCAGGTGTCAGGATGAATGCCACACATACCTTGGTATTCCAAAGCAAATGCATCTTTATTAGTTTTAAGCATGTCAATAATATTTTGGATTTGCTCAGTGGTTAAATGTGGATTAATATTAAGTATACGATTAGGAAAAAAATTCATGGCTTCTGACTATGCATGTGATGAAGTGTTGAATAGATCATGAGCTACCTACCAGTGGTAAATTTCCAAAAGGAAAAGAAGTGTTTATACCTAAATGAAGAACCATGCTTTCAAAAGGTTCATTAGATGCACATCTATTCTAAAGAAAATTTTTACAAGAATATTATCCTTGGTAGGTTCTTCCATATCTAAAATTTGATCAATTGTCAAGATGGGCAATGACTCATCCAAGTCGCTATCGACCCATACTAGATCCTCCATCTCCAACAAGGGTTGCGCTGGTGGGTATAAAGTTAACTGTTTTGTGTGCTCATCATTAGAAATGACCATGTTTCCTGATCGAAAATTAATCAATTCATCCGTAGCCACTAACCAAGGTTGTCCAAAAATCAAGGGGTATCCCCCCGGCTTAATCTTTGGATTTAAAACCATAAAGTCACTTGGGTATTCCCACGAATCAATAGAAAGGACTACATCTTCAATCATACCCTCTTGTTTGACCAAAGACTGGTCTGCCATTTGGAGAACTATGGGAGTGGGCCTAAGTCCCTCTTGTGACAATATTTCCTTTGTTTCATTTGTCATAAAATTAATTGTAGTGCCCAAATCAACAAGGGTGTTAGGAATGCTAACTTTACCAATATATACCTTGATGATAGGACTCCCTAGATTTGAGTACTTAGGAATGTTAATGTTACCAAGCATAAGGTCTACCAACTATCCAATAACTTGGATGGTCTTTGGGTCTTGCTTCTTCTTTTGCTTCTGAGTACATAGATCCCGAACTATTTTTTTATAGATGAGAATGTCCTTGATAGCCTGCAACAAAGGAATCTTGATGTTAAAATTGTGTAACTCATTAACAAAATCAAATTTACATTGAGAGACTTCCCTTTGTACTGGTTCAGACTGAAATTAGTCAGGAAAGAGAGGTTCTTTCACTGGATCTACTTTAGGTTCTTCATTAATTTCAACGATGGTGGGCCCCTTAAGTACCTTCCCTAATCTTAATTGAACTCCATCTAATTCTATTGTATTTACAAGAGAAGTTTAGTAACCTATTGCCTCATTATTATACATGGGTTGTGTTGCCTTATTATTGGTATTTGGGTTTGGTTGGGTTGGCATTGGTGTAGGCTTCGGTGGCTGTGTTGGGTTGGCTGGATGAGTGGATGATGATGATGGTATGGGTGGGAGAAATTGTTGTGGCTATTAGTATGGGTTGATCATGGGAGGAGGTGTAAATTGTGATTGTGATAGATATAGTTGTTGGTACAGTGAAGGTTGTGGCAATTGTGGCCTCCATGCATGTTGCCACAACTATGGATCATACTAATATTGTGGCATCCATTGAGGGTATGGTGGAGGTTGTTGCCAAACCACATACCATCCCATCTGATTAGAAAAATAATTATATTGGATAGGTCCCAGAGAAAGACAATCATTTGTCATACCAAGGTGCATTACTCGAGGTGGAAAAGGTCGCCTAGGGGCCATGTAGTAGACAAGTTCCTCATAATACTCCATATCAGGCATTCCTACGGGAAGAGGCTGTAAGGTAGAACTTTTACTGAATTCTTCTAAGGATGAAATGTTTTTCCTATTGTAAGGGTAATCCTCACTACTATGTCTCTTGCGACAAGTTGGAAAAAACACTACCAAGGAATTTTCCACTTCCTCTTGCTTCCTACGAGTATATAGAGTGTCTATATGTTTACCCATATGATTTAACAAATCAATTTTAAGATCCTCAAGTAAATTTCCTATTTCACACTTTTTTATACCTGTAGCATTACCTAGAGGATAAGGCTTACTTGGATAGTTCCTTTCTGAGTGTTGAGACCTTGAATAATTCTAGCAAATGTCACAAATATCGTCAAAGTCCATTTTAGAGATGTTTCCTTTACCTATTAAATTTAATGCTTCCATAGTATCATCTCTTATTCCTCTAAGAAACAAAATTTTAACAACATCAGGAGTTAGCCCTTGTTTTCATGATCATTGAAAATTGAACATGAAGCATTCAAGGTAATCTTCCACGGACTCGTCTTCTTTTTGTGTCATAAGGAAGATTTCGTCCCAAACCTCTTTCATTTTACAATATTCCCGGTATTTTGTCAAAAATAATTCCTTCATGACTTCCCATGTTCTGATATTCCTGAGGTTCATGAACCAACATAAGGCTACATCCTTCAATGTGGCTGGGAATAACTTGAGCTTTTGTGTGTCACTTTGATAGTCATAACTATGGCACAACACATCAAACTCAAACAAGAACATATCAGGATCCTCAACAGAAAGACTGCAAAACACAAGTAAATCAGAGGGGAATATTTTTCATAGGAGCATCCTCTTCAAGATGCATAATGGGGAATTCAAAAGTGATCAGATTGTTGTGGGCTAATGCTCTAGCATCATTGTTGTTTTTTTTTTGTTGTTGTTGTTGGGATCAGCTATGTTGTCTAATGCCCAAGGGGTAAAGTAAGTTTTAAATGGATTTTGGGTTTCTTAGAATGGACCAGCTTTAGACCCATACGATTCTTGGAAAAAAAAATCAGCCTTAATCTGTAATATTTTGGAAGACTCTGGACAGGTACCTACAGGTGTCTCGACAATGGTAGACTCAATAAAATACTTCTCGATATCAGGTGTGAGTAACTCTTTCTCTGGAAATGGATGTACAACCAATGATTTGACCAATTCTAACTTTGGTGATGTATGCACAATTAATGGTTGTAATTTTTTTTCAATTTCTCTTGTGCTGAACTACTTCCTTCAATGGATGCCTTTGACTTATTTTCCAATTCTTTGGGTTGTGATCCCTCAATGCATGATTTTGATTTTTTTTTAAGTTTCTTGGTATTTGAAATACTTCCCTTTTCTTTTCTAATAAATATCCCTCTACTATCCCTACTACAATTCATGCACCTGAATGACTTATAACAACACAAATTAGGAGTATTAACCTTAACAGGGTTGATAATTGTATAGGCTTTCCTTTTGATGTACTAATCCTAACACAACTTGTTATGATTTCAAGCCTTTAATATATTTCCTCGGGAATGGTGCCAAAATGATTGGATTAAACTATGGGTGAACTTTATGGGCAAACTATACTTGTAGCTCTATTTAATTGGTAAGCACATTTAAATCAATCCTTGAGAATTTCATGAAATTTTCCTCAGTTTATCCCTTAATTGTCAATTCAAGAGTCATGAACTTATGAAATATATTGGGGCTATTTGCCTAAGGGTTGAACCTAGAAATCCAAGTGTGAATTATGTAATTACACGCAAATTGCATTTCTTCAAAAATCTAGTTTTCAGATTTCTTGTCAACTGTGTGACAAGAACTTGTGCCAAAAATAGTTCGTAAATAAAGGAGATTAAAACTAAATAGTAAAATAGAAATAATAATTCTTACTGGAACTAGACTATCAAAATCAGATGAATGCTTGAATTGAAATGTAAAGTGCTAAATCAAATCTACACGTATTAACAAGCACTCCAATTAACACTGTCTAAAATAATATACCAAATTAAGTATATACATGTATAACTTAATTTGGTATATTGATATCATGCTACATGTATATTCGGTTTAAATAATTAAAGGTTTTGATATATCCACAAGTTTCTATCCTTTCTTTGTATTTTATTAAATATCCCTACTTCATTAACAAATAGTGACAGGAACAACAAGGGATTCTATAGGAATGAACGGGTAAAAGGTAAACAAAGAGGTAAAAATAATAACACATTTATCCATCATAATTCACAACCAATTTTGAGAAGTTTCCCCAGCTCGAGACAAGACTACCTTTTCTAGGAGAGACGAATGTTCATGGTGTAGCTAGGTTCAATGCTTAATCACTCATCAAGCCATGGTTGGACACATGTTTTATTATGGGACGAATGGGTGGATGCTTTAGATAGTTATTATAGATAACGATGTAAGTCTTATTCAAACATAGAACTTGTTTTCTAGGTTTTCACTATGATACCTATTCTATAAGCACCACAATGTGGTTTTCACTAAGAGAATTTTTTATTTCTCTTTACTATTTTTTTCTTGCTTTTTTTATTTTTTATTTTTTTAACTTTTTGATTTTTGTAGATTTTTACCCTTTTGCCTAGGGTATTCAGATGTGTTTCATGTGGAGAACTTCTTGAGGTGACTATTGTTCAACAGTTCAGCTAAAATTTCCCCTTTAGGAGTAGCCAATTGATAGGCTCCAAAGTTGTAGCTTGTCATGATGATGAATGGGCCTAACTAGTTTGGTTCAAACTTACCTTTACCATCTTGATTCAGCTACCTTTTGATTTTCTTTGAGGACCAAGTCACCAACCTAAAATTTTATGTTCTTGATCCTTTTATTATAGCTTTGTTTGAGCCAATTTTGATAAACTTGAAGATGGTTTAGTACACTCAAACACCTTTCATCTAGGAGTTCCAACTCATTTAATTTGGACACCCGATACTCTTCACTACTGACCATACCTTTTAGTGAGATTCACAATGAAGGGATTTTGAATTTTATAGGTAAGAAAAATTTTGATTTGTAGCCCAAGGAAAATGGTGTGGAACCTATAGGTGTACGAATACTAGTTCGGTAATCCCATAGGTTTGGGTTCAATTCTAGATGCCAATCATGACCGGCGTCATTAATAGTCTTTTTGAGTATCTTCAGGATAGTTATATTTGATGATTCAACCAAACCATTTCCTTGGGGTTAATAGGGCATGGATAATTTTTGTTGGATAGAGAACTTGGAACAAATCTCTTTGATATCTTGGTTCTTGAATAGGGTCCCACTGTCTATTATGATGGTTTGGGGATTCCCTATCGACATATCAGATAATTCAAGATGAACTTGGATATTTGTTTATCGATGATTTAGGTTAATGGAATCACTTCTATCCACTTGGTGAAGTACTTAGTTGGAATAATCATGAAATTATGCCCATTTGATGAAGTAGGAGAGATCTTACCTACCAAGTCTAATCCCCGTGTGCAAAAAAGGCCAAGGTGTTTGTTATGCCCTACATAACTACCCCATTTTTTTTTGTTCAAAATGGGTCCCCCTTTGTTGTTTTTATCTTTGGTGTTCTTGTTTGAGCTTTGGGAGTTCTCTTTTTTCTCCCATCTTTGTTTTCCTTGTTCTATTAGGATCGAGTTTCAGGTTGTCACTAGCACTTGACACCTTTAAAAGTGTGAGTTCCATTTTTCATCTCAATTCCATTTTTTCGTCTCTTTTGTTTTGGGTTTTCATGGTTTTTGTTTTTCTTGTTGTTTGCTTCATTTTTTTGGCACGAGTTTCTTGTTCCTATTGTGCCCTAGTTTGTCTAGGGTTTTCATACCGTTTAGTTGACTATATTCAAAGTTTGAAATTTTTTAAAAATCATCAACTGTTGCAAACTCTGAGTCAAAAACCCTATGTTTTCCCATGTCTCATTCTTGAAAGAAAAAGAATATGGTTAAATTTTTGAATTGGTCTTTATGAGGGTTTCAAAACTATCCTAATCCTGATCCAAAAGGTATGCTTGAAAATGTTGTTAAAATTCATTGAATTTCCTTCATGTTTGGTTTTGGTCCCGATGTCAATTTTTGCATTCTTTTCGGGATCGGGTTTCGAAACTAAACCTCAATTTGTCACCACCTCTTGCATCAGGATCCTTACGATGTCCCTATTCTGATTTTTGATCTTTGATGAAAATCAAAGTTTAGATCATAGCCTTACTTTGATCAAGTTTTTTGTTAAAATATCAACTTTTTCCCATTTCGATCCCCACATTATTTTCGGGGTTGAACTTTGGAAGGGAACCAAACCCTTGACATAGTATTAAGTTTTGGTGTTAGGTGCCATCCCGATTCTAAATTCCAATAGAGTTTTGGGATCAGAACTTGGAGTAGACTCATACCCACTTATGTTTCAAAGGGTCCAATTTCAAATTACATCATGATTCTAACTTCCAATAATTCTTCAATATAGGACTTGAAAAAGTGAACCTGAATCTTGGCCCCGTGCTAAGTTTTTGTACCTTATACTATCCTAAATCTGACTTCTAAACTCTATTCGAGATCAAAAATCAGGGAGAAACTCAAAATACTTCCATTTGCTAACTTCAAATGTTGGATCCAAACCCAATCCTAACTTATGTTATGTTTTCCTTCAAGGTTCTAATGCAGAACATGAACCCGATCCCGACTCTCGATGGGCCTATTTGTAGACTTTAAATTCTTAACCCGAACCTGATCCTGATGTTTGACAAGTATTATAAGAAGGGTTGGTAGTGGTCAGATTCCAGGTGCAATCTTGATCCTGACTTCTGAAAGTAGAGACATATTATCTAGGAAAGCACTTCCTTCAGATCATAGGCTTTTAATGTAAAATGTATATGATTTATAGCCTTGTCTTTTCTCTTATTGTCTAATGAATGTCATTATCTGCATATTCAATTAAATTTCTTCATCAAAAGAGGATATTGGCACTGAAGAGGTGTAAGAGGTGCAAGAAGAGAAAGGAGGACAAAGGGGATAGAGACCTAAGAGATTTAAACCAGAACAACTACCCCTCACTATGAAGTACAAATTGTTAGTGTTTTTGTAGTTGTGTGAGGTATTTTCATTAAGAATGAAGCTTCAAGGAAAGTTGGCCTTTCTATTATAAATCAAATACTATATTTTCTAGGTCAGCTCATGATGAGATTTTGCCTAGTTTGGTATATAATGGAGATAGAGTCTCCACATTAAGCAATCAATTCATTCCATTTCAAAATTTGATTTCCTTCAGTAGTAGATTTGCATTCAAGAGGAGAAGATTTTCTTCAAGGAGAAGAGTTGATATTTTATGTATCTAGGGAATTCACACTATTTTCAAGTGTTGATCTATTGTATGAGATTCAACCTTTCTAGGGTATGATTCTAAGTGTTATTTCTGCACTTCTATTTCTAATTTATAAGAGAATAATTTCCTACTAGGTTTTTCTCTTGTGTAGAAGGATTTTCCCAGGATAAATTATTGTGTTGTCTTCTTTGTGTTGTATTTTTTGATTAATTACATTTTTGATCTAAAAATTAACACAAATATCAAAGAAATCCAGTCCCTTCTAAGTTTGGATCAAAAGTTATGGAGGTAATAGACACATTGGTTGGTCATATTGACCCAAAATAGTTTGTTAATGATACTTTTGCAGAGGATGCCAATCCAAGAGCAAAGAAAATTGCTAACTTAGGGTTACGAGACATAGCTTCATTTCCCATTGTTGTACAATGTCTTGAGTTTATATTAGGAGCTACAAATGCATATAATTCAACTCAAATAAAATGCATTGATTATTGGGGCAATGATATTATTGATTTATCACTAGGGATGATGAGACTACTGTTTAATTTTCCTCCTTATCCTAACCTCATAATCATGACCGAGGACCAAGAATTGGCATAGTATCATAAATATGTAGAGGGAAACAAGGAATACATCAATAAGAGATGGTTAAAACTGAGAAGAAGTCCACAAAGAAATTTCCCATAAAACTTAAGAGGTTTGATTTCTTGGTTGAGGTAGGTGAAATTTTTACACTATTATCTACGGCATTTGGAAAGAGAGACTCACATGCCTTTCAGGATTGGGTGTTCCCATTCATTTAGATCATTATTGATGGAAAAAATTAATTGGATTGGGGATAGATGGTATCAAATGTTGTTCACGGTCAAATTACCAAAGGATACCAAGATATTCTATATCAGCTCCTATGTTATGTATTGTGCTACTAGGATTGGTAATTTCCCAAGATTGACTCCAATGGGTGTGCTCGAAGAGGAAGATGGACAAAATAAGGTATGGCAATATTATGATCAACGGGAACTCAAGAAGGTATAAAGACATTTCAAAAGAGTCAATGATGCCTTCTTGTATGTGGTGATCAATCGGTTGACTGGAGATATAGGTTTTAGACTATCTAAGGAAGTCATGGATTTTGTGGAGGAATGGGGATGTTGGTTCATTCAGTACCCAAGAACTACTTATATTAGGCTATTTGGATTTGATAAGGAAAATTTAAAAAAATTGAGGTATTGTAATGATAAGATGATATTGATGGAATTCTCTAGGCAGACAACTGAGGTAAATACCAAATTCTTAGAGAAACACAAATTTGACTGCCATTCTTTTCCTATGGAGTTAGGATTTTATTCGTGTCAATCAATAGTGGAAGACAAGGTAGCAACAAAAGAGATTTAGAGTGCAACCTGAAGTTTTATGAATAAAGGAAGAACTATGATCCTAAAGGGAATATGAATGAGATATATGTTTCTGTGTTTCCTTACCTTGAAGACCACCTTGAGGATTTTTGAGCCAACTTGCAAGACCAATTTGAGGTCTGAAAAAGAGTATATGAAATCTTGGTTGTTCCTCAAATGAGGTACTTTTGTATCAAGGGAGATAAACCAGAAGGGATTTCAAATGATGGAATTGTTCTTGATCCTCAGTATGAAATGGATCGAGTAGCTACTAAATACTTGGATCCAATTAATTGGATGGAGAAGGAAGAAAAAAACACTAATAAAATTTCATAGGTAGTTGTTGAGAGGAGTCTAAAATGGATTAATCTTCATCTCAAATAGCCAACAGTTAAGGTCTCAAGGAAGAATAAATATTCCAACAGTGAGCCTACTTCTTCCATAAAAACAAGGAAATATAAGAGGTTGAAGAAAGGTGTTGCATAGATAGAAGAACCTACCCCAACAACAAAAGAAACCATAATGAAGAAGGTTACAAAAGCCTTGGAATAGGCCAAAGTCACTTATTAAACTATTGTTTTAGGGGTTGTTTTAGGTCTTGGTGTTAAACCCCTGGCTACTATGTACCCCAAAGAATAAAATCTGCATGAAGGTCCTTCTACTATTCCTTTGCAAACTAAGGACACTCCTCCCATTGTACCTTCAACTACAGAAGATGCCTCGGTAATTGATGTAACAGAATCACCTATACCCTTTGATTCTGAGGAGAATTCCCTTTAGGAAGACTTGCCTAAGAAAAAGGGAGAATATGAAGAAGATTTTGAGGAAGAGATTGAGGCAGGAGATGTTGAGTTCGAGGAGGGGAACCTTTGGAATGAGGCAGAAATGAGAAATATTTTAATTGAGGAAGAAAAGAAAGAGATACTAGAAAGTGTTGAAAGGAAAGCTACTAAGGAATTGGCTCATGAAGAAGAACAACAAAAAAAGAAAGATGAGGAAGAAGCTTAGATAAAGGAGTTTGGAAAAAAAAAACAAAGGGATAAAGAAGAAGTTGCACAAAAATAATTAGAGATGAAAAATTTAGAAGAAATAAAAGCTCAGAATGAGAAGATAAAGCAAGAGAGACTGTTGAAAGAGAAAGATGAGAAACAAAAGACTTCTTCAGAGAAAATGGTAGAGACAGTTCCTCCTACACCTCCCTCATCAACACCTCTAAGCACCCAATAGGTAACACCTCAACCTACCACTCCTACATGGTTAAAGTTGAACCTAGAGAAAAGACAACAAGTACAAGCTCAACCAGTGACTTGGGATGATATGGTGAAGGAGGTTGATAAAGTAAAAACCAAGAAGAATCCCCAAGCTATTCATTCCACAAAGCTCATTGATGATGGGGACTTGGTGGTAGACATTGCAACTCTAGTGGTTGACACAAATGATAGGGAGTTGCAAGCCTTAGATTGCCAAATTAGTACTATCAATTTGGGAAAGAAAACAAGGACACAACAAATGAACCTTATTGACATTACATCCACCTCAACGAAGTCAAGAATGATCAAAGATAAGCAGGCCAAGGATGAGCTCAAGGCTCAAGTAGGGAAAATGATAAGGTTTTTGAAGGAACACTCCACTTATACTTCTGAACATCCAACACCATCAGAATTCCCAATATTAATGAGTCAGAAGGAAGTAGATGAGTTGAGCACCATGAAAAAGAAAGCTACTTGGTTTGACGGTTGGGTTGATGATTTTAAGAAGGAAATTGAGAGGATTTTGGAGGAAGGGTATACAAAATTTGAGGAATCCCTTACCCTTCTCAAGGAAGTAGAAAAGAAGACAAAGGAATCATGGGAAGAGGAGGAAAATTACAGGAAGTACTTGAAAGGATTGAAAACTATTGATAGAACACCCAAGCAAATGTTGATCCAATAAAGAACCTTAGATGATGAAGATCTGAAATATCTTAAAAGGGCTATTACAATCACTACCTTCAAGTCTTAAGTACTTATTGAACATAGGATAATTCTTATCAAGACTCAATATGACATAAGGCATCATATAGGCATATTCAAGGAAATTGTTACACAAGTCACGACTAAGGATTTACCCCAAAATGGATAGTTGAATTCATTGCAAGAAATAAAAGATAATTGGGGTAAATGGTTAGAAAAAATGATAAAAGAAGGAGATAGACCTGAAGGAACTCTCTTGGACAAATTAATGAATATTAAGTTTGAAATTCACTGGGCTGCAAAAGATATCAGCTAGTTGTGAGAAACAGTTGTTATGGTTACAGGGGAATTCAAAGAGGCTAAATTCAAGGTGGAATGGATTGATGGGCCCGGTGAAGAGGTTCTAAAGGTATTTTTTGATAAGTATGACGAGTTCCACGGTTTCCAAAAGAGATTGGAAAATGAGAGAAAAATATTCTATCTTTTTTTGAAAGGGATAAAGTCAACCAATGTCAACTATTTTTAGGTGCCCTATGGAAAATAGTCAACTCCAGATCAGTTTTTATAGCAACTCCAAGTCAATTTTGATTAAGAAAGAATGAGGCGTACTTCCCCAGTTTTAGCAATTTCATCAAAGTGAAGACTCTTGCTCAACTGGAAGCGCCCCCTATAACTGTGGATTTGGGCCCCAATTGATGGATCATACATTTTGAAAGGAGAAATTAGTGCTTAATGCTTTCTATAAGTTAGAAAATTCTCCTAATTGTAAAGGTCAAAAAAATGAAATTAGAGTTGCTTCCTAAGACTAGACATTTTTATTTTTATAGCTTTTATGCAAATAGTTAAACATTTTCTACATTTTTAATGCAAATAGTTAAATTTTAGAAGTTTATTAGTTTAATGATGATGATAACACACGATGGTTTTCCATACGCCAGTGAATATTATTGTGCATAAAATTTTCTTGAATTTGTGAAAATCAATAAGAAGAGATCAAATTTAAAACTATCTATTGTATTATCTATGGATGAAATTTTCTTGTTGTTTGTTGATTTGTGAATTTTGTGATGAGCTTGTGATGTTTTTTTTCTGAAAAATTAATTCTAAAATAAGTGATGATGAATGGTGGTTTTTATAATAAATTTGTACTATGGATGAATATAATTGCATAAGATTTTATGAATAATTTAATTCTATAGTTTTGGCTAATTAGGAAATGCTCATTACAAAAATTGCATGTCTAAATTTAAGGAAATGTTTGTTCACATATTATTGTTCCAAAAAACTTGATCTATCTTTTTTTGTTTATTTGAAAACCCCCTATTAGAATACTTTGTAATATCCAATTTATCATGTTTACCAACAAAGGCCCCTTGAATATTATAGTTGCATGAACCACTGAATGATGGAAACACAATTGAGAACCAACTACTGAAACCTTGGAAGATAGGTGATATTAGATTAGTTATCTTTTTCAGGAGAAATAGAATAGAGATATTTTGTTTAACGTTGTTGTGTTATTTTGAACATCAATGGAACTAGTGCTAGAAGGAGGGCCAGAAGGAACAAATTGGAGTGAATTAGGTCATTTTCACCGGACGGGCTTGAATGAGTTTTGAGATTTGCTCCCAACCCAGAACCATTAGTAGAACTTCAATCTCCTACTAGACCCAAAACATGTAGGACTAGAATCCCACCATGATTAACACCACCACTCACTCTGCTTGGATTTGCATTCATACCACAATTGATACCACTTAACCCACCGCCACCAATGGTGTTCTTCATAGGGAATCCCTCACCACTAGGATTCATCCCTGGTGGTATCCATGAGATGCCCAAAAACCCTAAGAAATTTAATCCTAGATATGCCCATGGGGAATCCCAAAGTGTAGAAGAGCACATTGAGGAATTTAAAGATGCATGCACTTAGGCCTAGATAGCACAAAATGATGTAGCCTATAGGTTGTTTCCCATATTCACTAGGAGATATGGCCTATAATTGGTACCTTAATTTTCCTAGTGGATCCATTCTCAGTTGGACCAATCTGGAAGATGCTTTCATCAATCAATTTTAGGTCTATGTGGACTTTTCCATTCTATACAATTAGTTTGCAACGATTAAAAAGGAACCCCACAAACCCTTACCTCTATTGAATACATGGTTCCAAAGAATGTACAGGCGACTGCAACCGCCTTACACATTCACTGAGAATATTGCTATTCGAGTATACCTTAAGGCTATAGATCCATTGATTGGCTTATTCTTGAGAGAACTTACCTTCCCGTAGAAATTGATTCACTGTCCAAAGTATACCACTTAGACATCAAACCACAATAGAAGAAAAATTCCCAATTAGGTGGTATGGGAGGGACACTGCCTACCCTAGGGTATCCTAGAATGCCCAATCAGATGAATGCAATTAACAATGCTCTTACCAGTGGAATCCCATTATTCCACACAATCCCAGGGATGTCTAATTCGACCTATGGACCCCTAGTTGAAATAAATCCTCGACCCACATTGCCATGGGTCAATAATGAAACCCTAAATTCCTCCTAACAATATAAAAATTATTAGAATCATGCTGGAGGGTCCAACACCACAATAAACCCATCAGCTAAAATAACTCCAAAAAATGAGTGTATTGATCATTTGACAATAGAATTGGAAACTCTAAAGAAAACCTTATCTCAAGTGACTAATGAAATGGCCCAATTCAAATTTAACCCCCCTCAAAACCAGAACCAAAACCAATAACAAAATCAGGGAGAGTATTCCAATCAAAACCCAACAATGGGATACAACCAGAACTATCAAAATCAGAATAGAGGATACAACCAGAGACCCAACAATAGACAATGGGACACTAGACCAAATAATGGAGGAGTTCTACATAATTATCAAGCTAATGAAGAAAAAAAACATACTACAAACATGGAAGATTTAAACTTCATGACTAACTAGTGCAAATTGCACGATACTATTGCACATTTTGAGGTTAACTACCTAGAGGTGGAAAAAATGGTTATGATGGATCAAGATAATTCTCAAACACCACAAGGTAGTGCTAAAAAAAATGGTGGATCTGTAGATACTTCCATGGCCTTTGAGACTTATGACAACTTTCAGTTCTCATTCTAAGATGAAAACGAGTTGGAAACTGATGCATATGATGCCCAAGCTTTTCGAGCAAAAGGTGGCCATTTTTTGAGAAATCAAAACAAAGGACCCTTTACCACATCTTCTCCTCCAGCCAACAACATGGTACCCCCAAATCCAAGAGTGGATAACAATCCACCTCCACCCAAAGGAACACCTGAGATTCCAAATAGAGGTAATTCTACTTTAATCTTTCCTAAACATCAATATAATAATAACAGGGAATATGATTTGATTTTAGAAATGTAGAAGAAAAATATCTCTTTGTCATTCTTTGATGTTTTGAAGTGGTTTCTTCACCAACATGAACTCGTGTTGAAGGCTTTGGCTAAGGCAGATCAGTCAAAGGGGAAATCAAAAATGACACCAACTGCTAAGGTAAATGCAACCTTATATAGGGGAAAGGTAGGAACACCACTATTCTTGTTAAGTTTGAAGATCTTTGGGAAGAACCTACATAACTATCTGTTGAATTCTAGAGCCTGAGGTAATGTTGTCATTTTCCATTTGTAAGAAATTAGGCCTAACCCCAATTCAAACTTATAAAAAGGTAATACAGTTGGATAAAACTGAAGTGAACATTGTAGAGGAATTGAAAAATGTGCACATACAAATTGGATCATATCCAAGGATTCAAAGCTACATGGATATCCAAATCACTGACATTCTTGAAATGTATGGGATGTTGTTTAGAAGGGATTTGATGAAGACCATTGGAGGCTATCTTTCATTGGACTTCTCATACATGTGGCTGCCATGGAAAGCCATGGCAAGTCAAATCAGGATAGAGAGTGAACCTTGCCTAAAGCACATGATCATAGAGTATGACCATCCTAATGAAGTAGATTACTTCAAAACTGAAATAGGTGTTTATAGATGAGACGAGGTCAAGACCTTTTCAATTCCTGATCCTAATTAAGTGAAACCCTTTGAAAACATTGACTCAACAACTACCATTAACAAAGAAGTGTTAATTCAAAAACTATACCAAGACAAATTGGTCTTGGGAGAGGAGGCAGACTTGTGGAGTTTGTTACTCCCAAACTAGTGCAAGTTCCATTATCAAAATCATTTTGAGTTAACATGCCAACCTTGTTGAGATATCTTCAATCACATGTTTTAGTTAACAAATGACCAAAACAAAAAAATTTCCATAGTCCCAAATCATGTTTTGTTAAAAACTAACATTGCATCTATTTTGATAGGAACTAGTAATGCATAGGAAAGTCTCCCACCATTCACCAACCAACTCTTACTTGATTTTCTACATCCCAAAATCAAAGAATCTTAGGAGAGGTTAGATACCCCTGCACTTGCTCATCTTCCAATTCCAAAATAAATTCTTATAGGAAAGGTGAGTTGCAAAATTGATAATTTTGAGGAGCTACAGGAGATAGTTTATGCACATGTGTTTAATTTGAATGAAGTAACTAACAGTCCTCAAGTATAGCAAATCCATGACCTTAGCATCCCAAACCAATTAGAGCTTCCACCTACTTCCCTTAAGCAACCACCTGGGACTGACTTGAAAAAAGAAACTCCAGCCCAAGATCAACTATGGAACATCAAATTTTATGGCTCTAAATCCAAAATAGGGAGTGGAGCTGGAGTAGAATTGACCAACCTGAAAGGGAAAACATATTGTGTTTCTTACAGGCTACAATTTAGGTGTACTAACAATGTTGTGGAGTACAAGGCATTGGGGGCTGATGTTTTCACATCAAAATAAAGTGTCAGCTCTCAAATTCATGGTAGATTTTGAATTGATCGTGAAGCAAGTCTGTAGCCAGTACACATGCCACAACAAAAGAATGGTTGCTTTAGAAATAGGGTATGGAACATGATTGAAGAGTTTAATGCTTTTGACATTAAGTTGATTCCCAAACAGGATAATTAGATTATGGATGCATTGGCTATAGCAACTAGTACCCTATAACCTATGTAAGATTCCAAACTAAAGAGGTTTTCTATGGAGTTAGTGTCAATTCTAGCCATTCTTGATAATGTTCAAAACTTCCAAGTTTTTGATTATGATAAGCACATCCTTGGCTTTTTGGAAAGTTCAGACATCTTTGAAGGACAAATCATTGATGAGTTTGATAGAGATCAAGGATACTAGGAGCCAAAATATTTTGATATAGAAGGCATAATCAATTTAAAGACTAACAACATCCCCAAGGTAATGGTAGCACTAGAGAGGATCTTTGATTATGATCCTCAGGGCCACGAGAAACTACTTATGGATGTTGATGGGGGAATGTATGAAACATATAACTTGGCATATTCAGGCCCAAAAAGAAATATATTTATTCGGAAGACTTGTCTGAAGGACATCTGGGACAAAATATTGAAGGTGTTGAAAGAAGACATCACAACCATTGTTTGGGGATATGAGGACTTAAAAAATTTGATACTTCGGTGATAACTCATACTATCCCTATGAAGCCTCAAAAATCCATTCCATCAAAAGAAATGCCTAGATAATGCCTTGATTGAACCATTGATCCTTAAAGAGGTGCAAAAATTAATGTCAACCATAATCATTTTTCCCATAAGGCATTCAACTTGGGTTGCAAATTTGGTGCTTGTGCACAAAAAAATGGAGAAATCAGAATGTGTGTCAATTTTAGAAACCTAAACAAATATTCAAAGAAGGATAATTACCCACTTCTTCCCTCAATGAAGTGGTGCAAATAGTCAATGGCTCATAAATGATGTCGTTCCTAGATATTTATTATGGATATAATCAAGTATTGGTCAATTATGAGGATAGAATGAAGACCGCTTTCATGAAAAAGTGGGGAACATTTGCCTACTAAAGAATGCCATTTGGTCTCATCAACGTTGGAGCCACCTTTTAGCTTGTGATGGATGTGTCTTTTAAGGATCTAGTAGGTAGATGTATCATGATTTACATGGATGAGTTGATCATCTTTTCCAAGAATAGGGAGGACCATGCTGCTGATTTATCAAAGGTTCTCAAAAAATGCATAAAGTATGGTTTCTCCCTCAACCCGAGGAAATGTGTGTTTGGGATCTTAGAAGGAAAAATGTTGGGTCATATAATTTTAGAAAGATGAATTTCAATCAACCCTGATAGAGTGGAATCAATCTTGAAAATGTCTATGTCGGGCAGCAAGAAAGATATGAGATCTTTCTTCGAAAAGATAAACTTCATAAGGAAGTTCATAACTGGGTTTGTAGAAATTGTCAAACCCCTCAATGAGATGATGAAAAAAGATGTAAAGATTGAGTGGAGAAATGAGGTGGAGGTTTCCTTCTCATGGATCAAACAATCCATTTTAGAAGCACCTATGTTAACCAACCCTGATAATTTACAACCTTTCTTTATTTATTGTTTTACATCTAATCATTCATGTGATGTTATTTTGACATAGTGGAAAGGTGAAGGGGATGAACGGTCGATAGATTTTTGAGTTCCCCATTCAAAAATGCTAAGATCAGATATCTGATGTTGGAGAAGTGATCCTTTGCATTAGTAAGAGTTGTTAAAAAAAATCATCATTACATCCTACGCAGCCAAATCATCGCCATTGTTCTCAACCTTGCAGTGAAGTCCCTTCTTATACAGAGTAAGCTGGGAGAGCGAAGGAGAAAGTGGATGGTGATACTACAAGAGTTTGACCTTGAAATTCACCCTATGAAGTTGGTCTAAGGACAAGGCCTATCCAAAGTAATGGCTGACATTGATTCCAAGATCACTTGTTAGTAGTAAACGGTGCAATCATTCACAGGAGATCCGTGGTATGTTGATCTGATTTTTTTGTTACTAAATAACAAGTGTTCTAATGGGATGAATACAACACAGAGAAGAGCATTAAGATTGAATATTTCCCACTATATGATTAAATGAGGAGCCTTGTATAGGAATAACTTTGAAGGTGTGTATTTGCATTGTCTAGATTAGCAACATGCGAAGAAAACCATTGTTGAATTTCATAGAAAACATGGTACCAGGCACGGTTTAGTCGATGCAATGACACATTAGATCTTGAGGTTAGGATACTATTAGCCTCATGTGTTTCAAGATGCTCATAAAAATGTCAGGATATTTTATACATGTCAAACTTTAGCATCTAGAGAACACAACCCGACAATGCTCCTATAGCTTGTATATAAGGTAAGACCGTTTGCCCAATGGGCGTTGGATTTTATCAAGGTAATTAATCCAAATTCTTTTGTTGATCACTGATTCATCTTGACTACAATGGATTACTACACCCATGGTGGACCGAGGCTCAACCTTACAAGTATTGTACCACCGATGTGGTTATGAAATTCCTCAATGAACATATCATTACCAGGTTTGGGGTACCATTTTCTCTTGTATGTGATAACAACCCAACCTTTTCTTCTGCACAATTCATTCAATGGCAATTTGAATATAAGATTTTTTTTGAAACACTCATCCAAATATTATCCATAGAGGAATGGGGTAGCTGATTCTACCAATAAGAATTTTTTGGAAGTAATCAAAAGGTTGTTAGAAAGTAATCCTAGGGACTAGCACACACAGAAAAAGTTTGCCTTATGGGAAGATAGGACTAGAAATAAAGCTACCCTAGGAAAGTCACCATTTAAATTACTTTATGGCCAAGACTCAATATTTCCTATCAATTTATAGATACTCATTTTATGGTTTATGCAAGAGTTCTATTCCAACGACGATAGAATCGAGGTAGGATTAACTAATTTGTTGAGTCTAGAAGAATAGAGGGATGTTTCCTTGCAACAATTTTCCAAACATCAGGTTGTACTCAAATGATGGCTTGACAAGAGATCCAAAAGCAAGGCCTTTAGGACATCAGGCATTGTGATACTATGGGATAAGGCCAGAGAGTGAAATGATGATCACCAGAAGTTTGATAGACTTTTGTTAGGACCATACCAGATCGTTGAGATGCTTGGCGAGAACACTTTTAGACTAGGTACTTTAACGGGAGAACCTATCCCATTTCAAAATAATGGACAGTTTCTCAAGCATTACTTTGGTCCATGAGGACTTGATTGTCTATCCATTGTATATATGTAGTTTAGTTGTTTCCTTGTTTTGTTTGTTTGTTTGTTTGGTTTCCTTTGTTTTCTTGTTTTTTTGTTGGTTTGTCTGTTTTCTTTCTAGTTTTGGCGGATTTCATTTTCATCATCCTAAAATAATGGGTAGTTGTTTAGAGCATACTAAGTATACTATGATAGAGAAATTGATTTGGGTATTTTCAGGTATATCTATCATTCTTTTTCATTTCAAAACTTATGTTTTATGTCCATCTTAATGATAGTTTGAAAGGTAAAAAAAATGGGTATATTCTAAGTGATCTCATAAACCACAGCTGAATTTTTCACTTATTAGATACAGTCATTTATTTCCTTGAAGGCCTAGCTACCTTAGGATGATTGTATTCCTGATTCAAGTGAAAATTTTGGAGTTTCAATGTTGTCATGAGGTCCACCATAGTTCTCAACCTGATTTTCAAATTACTACACTTGAGTATTGAGGAAAAAGATAAGAAAATATCTTCTTCAAGCAAAATCAATACCTGAGTAAAAAAAAGAAGAGAAAAGAAGAAAATCAAAAAGTAAACAATATTATAAAGGTGATTCAAGTATCTTTATCGAGGCTATGGACACTCAGTTGGTAGTAGATAAATTCTTTGAGAGAACTATAGGTATCTTCGTCGGGGCTATAGATGACTGGCTGCAAGCGGAGAAATTCCCAGGATATCATTGCATGACAACTAAACTGACCCACCTCATGTAGCTTGAATGCAAATACAATTGTTTCAAGGATAGGTAAAGTCTTTAAGGAGGGTATGTACCATGAATGCACACAATCATATTCAAATTTGTCATACTAATTCATGATTTGATATTTCAACTAAACCTTGTTTGTTGTAGTTGATCGTTCTCAAGTTAAAATATTCATAAAATAGAGGTTCTGGGTGACTAAATTTTTCAATATCTTGAAAATGGGTAAACCATTTTCACAATTAAGTTGCAAATTTTTATGCCCTACATAACCACCCCAGTTTACTTTTGGTCAAAATGGGTCCCCCTTTGTTTTTTTTGTCTTTGGTGTTCTTGTTCGGGCTTTGCGAGTTGTCTTTTTTCTCCCAAGTCTTTGTTTTCCTTCTTCTATTGGAATCGGGTTTCAAGTTGTCACTGACATTGAGTGAGTTCTAGTTTTCATCCCAATGTTGATCTCTATGTTTTTCCTTTTGTTTTTTTTTATCGAGTTTGGGTATCGGACCGAAACTGACACTTAGCACCTTCACTAGGTTTGAGTGTTGGTTTATTCTTGATCTCGCTCCTAGTGCTTTGTCTTGTTGTCTTTGTCTTGGTCGGAGTCAGGTTTCGGATCAGAACTATCACCTTCCACTTTCCAAAGTGTGAGTTCCTGTTTTCATCCTAATCCCAATCTTCGCATCCTTGTGTTCTTTTTTTATTGGAACCGAGTTTAAGAATGAAACTGAAACCAAGAACCTTTCCAAGGTTCTAGTTCCAGTTTTAATCCCGACTCTAGTTTTTGACGCTTTGTTTTTCCTTGCATGTTTCAGAATCAGATACTAGACTAGAACCAAAACCAAGAAACTTTTTGAGGTTCTTGTTTTAGGTTCATCCTAATCACAATTCCTGCATTCCTCTCACTTTTTCTTGTTGGGTTCAGGTTTCAGAACTTTCTTGGAACTTTGCACTCATTGAAGGTTTTGGTACCGCGTTCCTTCCCGATCCTAACTTTCACCTATCTTTTGTTTTCATGATGGTTCATTTATGATCTTCACCGCAATCTCAAGGCCTAAACTACTATATATTGATGGCTACATATTCGCACATCTGAACCATTTTATATTCTTGTCGCTCCTTGATTTTTGCTCATTATTGGCTTTGCATTCTTGACAAAGGAATCTAGAGCGGAGCGAGGGATTGAGGACTTTCGAGTTGAGGATTTTTTGTTGGATATATCACCAGAGGCTGTTAGATTTTTCCATTGCATTTCATGAGATAGGTGTTCTTCTTTTTCATGTTCTTCTTTTATTGCTTTCCTGTGTGTTTCTTGTTCATTCTTTTTGTTGGTTTTCACTTTTCTTTCATTTCTTGTTTTGGTGGGTTTTTTGTTGCTTGTTAACTATTTTCCTCAAACCCTTTGGTTCGTTGGTGTCTCTTTTGTTCTAGGTTTTCTTAGTTTTTATTTTTCTTCTCTTTTCCTTTGTGTTTTTGGTGTGAGTTTCTTGTTCCCATCATGCACTAGATCGACTAGATTTCTTGTACTATTTGGTTGACTATGTTCATATTATGAGAGTTTTTAAAAATCGTTGACCGTTGCAAATTGCAAGTCAAAAACCTTATGTTTTCCTACATCTGATTCCCAAAAGAAATGGAAATATGGTTAAATTTTTGAATTGGTATTTATGAGGGTTTTGAAACTATCCCAATCTTGATCCCGAAGGTGTGCTTGAAAATGTTGTTAAATTCATTGATTTGCCTTCATGTTTGGTTTTGGTCTCGATCCTTATTTCAAAATTCTTTGTGGGATCGGGTTTCAAAACTAAACCTCAATTTGTCACCACCTCTTGGATCAGGATCCTTATTATGTCCCGATTCTTATTTTTTATCTTTGATCAAAATCAAAGTTTGGATCATAGCCTTACTATGTTCAATATTTTTGTTAAAATATCAACTTTTGCCCCAATTCTAATCACCACATTATTTTTGGGATCGGACTTCAGAAGGGAACCAAACCCTTGACATAGTATTGAGTTCTTGTGCTAGGTGTCATCCCAATTCCAAATTCCAACAGAGTTTTGGGATCGAAAGTCAGAGCAGACTCATACCCACTCATGTTTCAAAAGGTCTAGTTTCAAATTACATCCCAATTCTAAATTTTGATAACTCTTCAGAATCAAACTTCAGAAGTGAACCTAACTCTCGACCCCATGTAAATTTATATTACCTTATACTATCCTAACTCTGACTTGTGACCTCTGGTCAAGATCGAAACTCGAGGTGAAACTCGAAATACTTCCATTTGTTAACTCCCAGTGTTGGATCTGAACCTAATCCTGACTTCTAATATGTTTTCCTTCAAGGTTCCGATGCAGAAGATGAACCTAATCCCAACTCCCAATGGGCCTATTTGTAGACTTCAAATGCTTAACCTGAACCTGATCCTGATGTCTGAAAATTATTATAAGAAGGGTTAGTAGTGGTCACATTCCAGGTGCAATCTCGATCCTGACTTCTGAAAGTATATACATATCATTTGGGAAAGCACTTCCTTTAGATCGTAGGCTTTAAATGTAAAATGTATATGATGTCTAACCTTGTCTTTTCTCCTAGTTTCTAATGAGTGTCATTAGTTTTAGATTTAATTAAATGTATTCATCAGAAGAGGATATTGGAACTGAAGAGGTGTAAGAGGTGCAAGAGGTGCAAGAAGAGAAAGGAGGACAAAGGGGACAGAGACCTAAGAGATTGAAACTATAATAACTACCCCTCACTATGAACTAAAAATATCAAGGAAATCCAGTCCCTTCTAAGTTTAGATCAGAAGTGATGGAGGTAATTGACACATCGGTTGGTCATATTGACCTGGAATAGTTTGTTAAAGATACTTTTGTAGAGGATGCCAGTCCAAGAGCAAAGAAAATTGCTAACTCGGGGTTATCACACATAGCTTCATTTCCCATTGTTGTACAGTATCCTAAGTTTATATTAGTAGCTGAAAATGAGTATAATTCAACTCAAAGAAAATGCATTGATTCTTGGGGAAATGATAATATTGATTTGTCACCGAGGATCATGAGACTATTGTTTGATTTTCCTCCTTACCCTAACCTCATAATCATGACCAAGGCCCAAGCACTAGAATAATATCAGAAGGAATATGCCAATAAGAAATGGTTAAAAATTGAGAATTCTTTAAAGAAGTTGCCCACAAAGCTAAAGAGGTCTGATTTCTCGATTGAGGTAGGTGAAATTATTACACTATTATCCAAGGAATTTGGAAAGAGAGACTCACATGACTTTGAGGATTGAATTTTCCCATTCATTCAGACCATTCTTAATGTAAAACAATACTTGGATTGGGGACAAATGGTATCAAATGTAGTTCACGATCAAATTACTAAAGTGAAGGATACCAAGATATTCTATATGAGCTCCTATATTATATATTGTGCTACTAGGATTGGGAATTTCCTAGGATTGACTACAATGGGTATGCTCTGAGAGGTAGATGGAGAAAATAAGGTTTAGCAATATTATGATCAATTAGAACTCAAGAATGTAGAAATACATTTCAAAAGAGTAAACGATGCCTTCTTGTATGTGGTGATCAACCGGTTGACTGGAGATATAGGTTTCAGATTGTCTAAGGAAGCCATGACTTTTTTTGAGGAATGGGGAAGCTAGTTCATTCAGTACCCCAGAACTACTTATATTAGACTATTTGGTTTTAATAAGTCTCCTTTCAAATTTCCAAGGTGCTCTAATTGTGAGATAAGAGGGATTTGATGCATGTGAGTCTCTTCATTCTCAAGAGATCACCAAGGAATGAACAAACCTTATCCACCTCAACATAAATGAAATGAAGAAATTGCAAAAGAAATATACAAAAGCTAACTTTTAGAGAAGATCACTTCATATCTCAAGAGAGTGAAACTTCAAGACTTATGCCTTTGACTGAGGAGCTCTCAGCCAAGGGATGCCAACGTAAATTCAAGATGTTGGCACAATGTGTTTTCATCTAATTGGTGCACTGGAATCCTAAGCAATAGAAAACTCAAGATTTCAAGTAGGTAGAATAACATCTCACTTCCTATTTAGATCTAAGGTCTTCTGAAAAGGATACTAAAATAGAGAAAAAAGAACATCAAGAAAAGCACAAGGAGAGCTTGGAGAAAACTTACCCTCAATTGATCGTTTGAGTCTTCCCTCCAAGCTTTGCTTTACAACCTAAACATAGAAGAATGAGGGGAAAATGTTGGGGATGTATAGGGGTTTGCCTCTATCGGGCCCTCATTTTGGTGTTCCCACCTCTATAGACAGCCAAATAGGAAAGGAGTGTAATCTAAATGGACAAAGCATGTGGTGAAATCAAAACCCGCTTCAGGAGTAGAACCCACACCACTAACTGGTAAATGAACAAGTAAATAGAGAAGAGTGAGAGAGAGTGTTACTCATGGGCCTAGACCCTCTCTGAAGCACATCGATACATCATTGAATTATTTCTTGAGATTTATAGCTTATGGAGGGACCTCAATCCGACATGGCTTCGCTTGTAGAAGTGTTTCTTATCAAGAATGAAGGACTCAAGAGTGAGAACTGAAAAGAGAGTTTGACTGAATGGCTTGAACCCCCAAAATGAGAGAAAATGAGGGGTTTTGTTGCATGCAAGGGTGGCAAAGAGTTGTTACTCCCAAAATCTAACTACTAGGACACATGTCAAGAGAGTCAAGATTTGGGATTTCTCATTTCAAACTTGGAAAACCAAAAGGACACTAGCAAGCCACACAGATGGTTGCATGTCACACAGGTGTCCAGGGCCTCAATTTTTGAGAAATGTGTCATTAGGCTTTTGTTGCTCTACCATTGATCCACATGGAGTCAGAATTGTGAAATTTTGACTCATTATATTTTTATCATTAATGCTCTAAGGTGTCATTAATGCTAGGAAAAAGTGCAAAAATGTGGAATTGCCCCTAGGTGCAATTTTGTGACATTACATTTTTCTCCCACTTTAGTGGGCTTAATTTTGGAAAAAACTAGCCACACTAAAGTAGAGAAGAGAAATATTACCCCAAATTTGAATTTTTATGGATTTGTGTGCCAAGGAAAAAGGGCCTCAAAGGTCACTGAGGTCAACCTAGCCAACATTGAAGCTACGCCCAACAACAGAGCTCAACAAACAGTGGTAGGATGGTTATAAAAATCACATGAAAATTTAATCTGTAAAAGTCAAATTTAAGTCAGTTTCAAAATCAAAAGAAGCTACTATGGCAAGAAGAATGGTCAAGAAAAAATTGATGATTCAGAAGAAAAATATGGTAAACACGTGATTATATGCCCCCTTCTGAGTTTTGCCCCAGCTAGGTGGGGTAAATTCAAGAGAAACAAAGGAGCCACAAACTCCAAGAAAAATGGACTTTGGGGGGCCTATATATACCTAGGTGAGCCCCTAGAAGGGTCATTTTTACTATTCAATGCGAGGACATTGTTGAATTTTGTGAGAGAAAAGTTAGTAGAATGTTGAGCAAGAGAGAGTACAAGGTGCCAAGACTAGAGCAGTTGAGGGAGGACATCATTGAGGGTCATGAGGTGGACCTGGTAGGTCTTCAGACCTCCTTTTTAGTGAATTTTAGCATGTTTTAGGTATTTTTTTCCAAGTCGAGTTGCGCATGCATCTTTTTTTGGCACTGTTGTCTAATAGACACGTCTTATCCAGCTTTTGTGTTGGGGTCCCATCTCTACATTGTTATCTTGAGGACGCGCTGGCATCCTCAGGGCATCAATGGCAGATAGGGACATATGCACGACACACAAACGTTTGCGTGGTGTGAAAAAGTCTTTAACTTTTTGTTTTCAGATTTGAAATCCCATGTTCTAACTAAAAAAAAATCACTTCTTGCAGGACTATCCTAAGATTTGAGAGAATCTTGGCGAGTGATCATACCAATTAGTTCACGAGTAGAGGGACCACCTCAATGATGATGAGGTCACACATTTGTAGCAAGAGTTGATGTTGGCATGGATGACCATATGTTCCCTACAAGGGGAGATTAGAGGGATGCATGTAGCTTTATTTGCATCACACACACACCGATCCAGATCTATGATCACTGTGTAGCCCCTCCCCAGACCACAACAACAACAACCAGAGTCGGAGGGCTCTAAGAGCCACTTGCCACAGTCATAGGGACCTCTCATTTTGTAAATCAGTTTTGTAGATATTTTGTATAGACATTGACACATATTCAGTAGCCACTCATTTTTGATAGTAGTGGACCGATACATGTATATGACATTCAATATATGAGATACTGGTTTTAACATCATGGCATTGTGTATTTTGATGTGCATGCTCCTTTAGTTTCATGTATGTTGTTGCTATGGAGGCTATATACGTATATGGATGTATGTTTACATTAGATGCTATCATAATTTAATGAACACACATGGATGTATATTAATTAAATATAATGATGATCTAAGTGCCTTAAACGATGTAATGTAATACATGGATACATAACATAGTGAGACATATGTATGTATATTGCACACACACACACATAGTCATATCATAAAACAAAAATAAATTATAATGTGTTAATGAATAATGTCAACATATGAAGTGCTACTACCCTTAAAGAGTGAACACCACACACATGACACATTTAGACACTACACATAGTATCGACGAAGATGCATCGCATTAATGAGATCTTTTAGAGGTGTTCCATCCATAGATGATAATCCATGGGCATCTAAACCATATACAAAGACGACAATGTAAGGGCCTAACCAGTTAGGAATGAATTCCCCCCTCTAATTAGGCAACACATTTACATTTCTCCGATTCTCATAAAGAACTAGGTCACTCAGCTTGAAGGTTCTAAGAAGCACACTTTGGTTATTCTATCTTGATAATGATCATTGATAAGCTTTAAGATGTTCGAGGGTGTGTAATCAGTGCTCATCAAGCATCTCTAGCTGATGCAAATGATTAGCTCGATAATTTTCATCATAAATTAACCCTTTAAGGGAAACCCACAAAGATGAAATCTCCAACTCTAAAGGCATTATAGCTTCGGTAGCATACATGAGGTTGTAAGGCGTCATTCTTGTCACCATACGAATACTTGTGTGATAGGCCCATAAAGGATACGTTAACTGAGTATGCCAATACTTACCATGCTTGTTAGCTGTTTTATGAAGAATGAGCTCAAGAGTCTTGTTAGACACTTCTACTTGACTATTAGACTAAGGATAATAAGGTGTAGAGAATCTATGTTGGATGTGAAATTTTTCTAGGAATTGCTTCACTTCCTTGTTCTTGAATGGTGTACCATTGTTAGAAACAAGTTTAGCAGGTAGTCCAAATTAATAAATGATGTTATTCAAAAGAAAGCTACAAATAGCTTCAGTATTCGTGGATTGAAGTAGAATAGCTTTGAACCACTTCTTGAAGTAATCTATAGCGGTAATGATAAAAGTACGTCCCTTAGAAGAAGGAGGTGATATTTTTCCAATAAAGTCCAACCTCCATTTTGCAAAGGGCCAAGGAGAGGTCTGGTTTTGTAACTCTTGTGTAGATGCATGAATGAGAAGACTATGTTGCTAACACTACAAACACTTTTAAACAAAATTGAAAGTCTTGTTTCATTGTTTGCCAAAATTACCCCATGTGTATCATTTCCTCACTAGGGATTTACCACCAAAGTGTCCACCCCCAGAGCCTAAATGGGATTCCTTAAGGGAAAGGGGTATTTCTAGTTATTGAGACATCGAAGAAGAAAACCATTATAAGACTTATGATAAAGAATATCAGACAAAACTACATAACAGGCCAAAATATTTCATATACAAATGCGATCATTTTTCATCGCATCATCGAGAAAGTTTCCAGCCTTCAAATAATTGTAAATATTAGAGAACCATTCTCTCGAGTCTACATGGGAACACACAAAGGCATTAGATTCGGGTTGATCAGAAACAATAGGGGTTCAAAGGACCTGAACCAGGAAGTGGTATTCTTTTGTATCCTCATCTAAAGGTACCCGAGAAGCAACGCTTGCTATGGCATCTACATGTCTATTCTCCCTCCTAGGGACACTGTCTATTGTGAAAGAGGAGAACCGTTTAAGCAAGGAAAAAGTGAGATCTCGATACCAAGACAACTTACTTTTTTTAGCTTGATAAGCTTCCATAATTTGATTCACAATAAGCTCAAAATCACCCATAATACAAAGATATCTTATTTTTAGTGCAATCATGGCATGCAAGTTGGCAATAAGGGCTTTATACTCAGCGATGTTGTTAGTACAAGGAAAATCCAATCGAAAGGAGAGAGGGACCGATTTACCTTCAGGCGACATTAGCAATACACTCACTCTAGAATCGAGCTGACATCTTGCCCCGTCAAAGTACATTTTCCATTCAAGGTCATAATTGATCGTGAAAGTGTTATCATCAAGGAAAAAATTGAAACCTGGGAAGGAGCAAGATGAGGGAGCATCTTCCAATTGATCGGCAATAGCTTGACCCTTTATTGACTTCTAGGTAATGAAATTTATGTCAAACTCAGAAAGTAACATTACCCATTTTGCTAATCTCCCAGCAAGGTCGGTACTAGAGAACAAATTTTTTAGGACACTTTTTACAATGACATGTGTTTCGGCATGGGGAAGATAGTGCCTTAACTTTTGTTTTAGCAAAGACAAGAGAAAGGAATTTCTTCTCAATGGAGGAGTAACGAGTTTCATAATCAACTAGGATGTGACTAATGTAGTAGACCGCTCTCTCTTTCTCATCATACTGAGCTAAAAAGGTTGCCAAAGCATATGGTGATGTTGCAAGGTAAAGCAAAAAGGGTCTATCCTGCATATCTAGCATTAATATAGGAGGATTGGCCAAATAGGATTTGATTGAATCAAAATAATTTTGGCACTCTTCATCCCATATGAAGTGAACATCTTTCTTTAGCAAGTGAGTGAAAGGAAGGGTTTGATCAATTGGTTGAGATATGAATCTATGAATTGCCTGAATCTTCCCTTGTAAACTTTGCAACTCAGTGATATTCCTAGGTGGAGGCATGTTAATAATAACATCAATCTTATTTGTACCGACCTCGATTCCACGATGAGAGACTATGAATCCCAAAAAAAATCCTACATCTACATCGAAGACATGCTTAAGAGGATTGAATCTCATCTTATTGATTTGAAGCCTCTCAAAGATAAGATGAAGGTCATCACCCATTGGTAAGTTGATCTTGCATTCTTTAACCCAATGGGCATGACCACATAATAGAAGGTACCCCTATTGGCAACACAAGGGTAGATAACTGAGAGGGGGGGTGAATCATTTGTAACAAAAATTAAAATTATTTTACTTAATCTCATATTTGATAATTAAACATGAAACCAAAAACCATCATCACATCAAAAACAAACACAACAACAAGATTTTTGTGTGGAAACCCTTTTAGGGGAAAAACCACAGTGGAGGTTAATCCACAAGTTTATACTCTGCTAAAAGTATAGTAAATGAGGAATTCACATGCATTCAGGAACACTACCTAGAGCTCACTTCTCAAATACAAAAAGGCTTACTACCCAAGGAAGACACACTATCTTACAGTTACATTCAGATTAAATCCATCTGAATATTTTGAACTGAGAAAATAGAATTTGTGAATGCTTGATTATAGTTTCGGTTAAGCACATAAAATCTAATAACACTTCTTCACACTTAAATTCTGCCTTCAAATGATTAGAACATTATTCGCACTCAAAAATCGCACACTTCACTTCATCAATACCTCAAATAATATAAACAATCACTCATACATATTTGCAACTAAGAATAACTTTATCTAGATGTCGACTTCAATAAAATATGAAATGGATACAAACTGTTGGCCCAAAACATAAGTAATTATCAATACAAATCAACCAATGTTAGCCACAACATTGTGAGGACCCAAAACAACATCCTCGAACACAAAAATTCTTCAATAATTATTCCTTGAAGATCCACAACATGCTACAATCATCCTACCAGCCATGAACATAAAAAACATGAACATGCAAAGGAAAATCACTAATCGCGAGCACAAAGATCAATTGCGGATGTACAACACAAATATAGCACAATATAGAAAGTATCCACAAGCATCATGAATCACTAGAGAAGCATCTGCAATAGATGAACTTACTATAATTACATCATCCTCTTTCAAGAACACCAACTGAAGCAAGAGAAAAACTATCAGAACACAAATACTCATAACTCGATCAAATCTTCATGTGGATCTCTGAAACTTAATGTGGATAAACTAGATATGCTTGAAAAAAAACCATTTAATCCACAACCTCTGATCATTAACATACTCAACTAGCCAACATACAAAACTTCACTTCACCACTAACAACTTGCAACTTATTTTATTACGATTTTCTCAATATCCTCAACATATACAACATATAATGCATTAATGCCAATAGTGTTGACATCAATGACAACCACATATCAGAAACATCCAACAATCACCCCCTTTGGAATTGATGGCAACACATGATGTGAAAAATACCATCAACACAAATTTCTCTTAGCACTTTCTCCCCCTTTGATTTTGAGTCTTCTCCTCAGATAATTCATAGTTTTTCACATGAATCTTCTCCGCCTTTGAAATCAATGACATAGATAATGTGTATCTTTCCCCACACAAGCTCTGAACGATATTTCTAAACATCTGACTACTCTCCCTAAGTAGTAGCCACCACAACATCAATCTGAAACAAGATATGACTATGAAATGCACAGAATAATGCAAGTCATTGCATCTTAGTTCTAATTAGGAGGGGCAATCACCCCTAGCTTCCCTCTGATATACTCAAAAGTATCCTTAGGTAAGGGCTTGGTAAATATATCTACAATTTGTTCCTTAGTAGGCATATACTCCAATTTGACTTCCTTCCCACTCACCTTCTCTCTCAAAAAGTGAAACTTGATAGATATATGCTTGGTTTTAGAATGCACCGACGGATTCTTAGAAATGTTTATAGCACTTGAATTATCACAGAATAAGGAAATAAGTTCACCATACACAAATCTGATATCTTTCAGCATTTGCTTCATCCACAATACTTGAGTACAATTTTTAGTAGCAACAATGTATTCTTCCTTTGCAGTGGATAAAGAAATGGCATTCTACTTCTTACTTAACCATGAAATCATCTTATTTCCCAAGGAAAATGCACCACCACTAGTACTCTTTTTGTCATTCACATCTCCTACCCAATCAACATTAGTATAAGCACTCAAAGTAAAATCATCTTCTTTAGGATACCATAGGCCAAAATCAACTATCCCCTTCAAGTATCTAAAAATCCTCTTCATAACAGTCACATGAGATTCCTTAGGATCAGCTTGAAATCTTGCAACAATGCATACGACATTCATGATATGAGGTCTATTTTGAGTCAAATACAACAATCCACCAATCATGGATTTGTATCTAGTCTGATTTTTCTTAGGTGAATCATCATCTTCTATCAACTTGCATCGGGTCACCATAGGTGTACCAACTAGATTTGAATCTTCCATACCAAACCTCTTTAGCAGTTCTTTTACATACTTGGACTGATATATAAAAAATATTGTATCTAACTAAGTAATTTGCAATCCAAAAAGAATTTCATTTCTCCAATCATAGACATCTCAAACTCACTCTGCATCTCATCATCAAACTTCATGCACAAACTATCATCTCCTCCAAAAATGATATCATCAACAAAGACTTCAACAATCAGATCCTTATCATGATCAATCTTGAAATACATATTACTATCAGTAGTACCTTTGTTAAATCCAAGCTTTAGCAAGTAGTTATCCAATCTGGCATACCATGCTCTTGGGTATTTCTTAAGTCCATACAATACTTTCTTCAATCGACAAACCATATCTCCCTGATCAGTCAATTGAATATTAGGTTGCTCAATATACACTCCTTCTAGTTCACCATTTAGAAATGCTGACTTGATATCCATCTAGTTTAAACCTTGAAGTTTTTATAAGAAGCATAAGCAAGAAATAGTCTCACAGCTTCAATCCTAGCAATAGGGGAAATTTCTTCTTCAAATTCAATTCCTTCCATATGAGAATATCCTTTACATACCAGTCTTACTTTATTTCTAACAACTTCACCTTGCTCTTTCAGTTTATTTTGAAAGACCCATTTGGTTCCAATTACA
Organism: Sequoiadendron giganteum; assembly: GCA_007115665.2. NCBI lineage: Eukaryota > Viridiplantae > Streptophyta > Pinopsida > Cupressales > Cupressaceae > Sequoiadendron > Sequoiadendron giganteum. Next base: position 333,066,496 of record CM021105.1, on the reverse strand, counting down.
TTTTTGTCCTTAGGTCTAGGAACAAGAGTCCATGTATCATTCTTATCAATTTGCAATAGCTCTTCTTTCATCACTTCCATCCAATGTTCATCTTTGCATGATTCATTTACATTATTTAGCTCAGTCTTTGATATCCAACAATATTCTTCTGCAATTATTCGCCTACTTTGAACACCTTTGTTCTTATCACATATAATCTAATCTTTTGAATGATTCAATCTTACATACCTTGGAGTCTTAGGTTGTTCTTGAACTTTAGTTTCTTGTGATCTCACTTCTGTACTTTCACTAGTTCCTACCTATGGGCTTTCCTGATTCACCAAAATGATCTAAACTTCATTCTGAGTCTGAGCTAAACTAACACTATGATCATCTAAATCATATCCACGGGTTCTAGATGGTCTAACTGTGTCTTCATCAACCTTGACATTAGCACTTTCAACTACTTTCCTCAATCTCTTGTCAAAGCACTGGTAGGCTTTACTTTTAGTAGAGTAACCAAGAAAGATTCCTTCATCACTCCTAGCATCAAACTTTCTTATATCTTCATCTCTTTTGATATAGAATTTACTCCCAAAAGTTTTGAAGTATCTAATAGTAGGCTTATGACCAAACCATAGCTCATAAGGGGTCTTACCAATATCACCTTTGACATATACTTGGTTGAGAGTATAAACAACAGTACTCACAACTTCTCTCCAGTAAATATGCGGGAAATTTCCTTCCAGCATCATAGTCCTAGCAACATCTAGAATAGTCTTGTTCTTCCTTTCCACAACTCCATTTTGCTGAGGGGTCCACGGTGAAAATAATTGTATCTTTATCCCATGTTCTTCACAAAAAGAATTAAACTCACTAGAAATGAATTCACCGCCTCTATTTGATCTCAAACATTTAATCTTCAGACATGTCTCTATCTCAACATTAGCCTTAAAACTCTTGAAGTTCTCTAAAGCTTCATATATTTCCCTTAAGAAAGCAACCCACATCAATCTAGAATAATCATCAATGAGTAACATGAAATACCTATCTCCTTGTAAACTTCTAACTCTAGAAGGACCACACAGATCAATATGCACAAGCTCCAATACTTCATTTGAACAATGTTATTTTCTCTTAAACAAAACTCTAGTTTTCTTCCCTAACTAGCATTCCTTGCATATGGTATTAATAGGCTTTACCAACTTAGGAAGATCTCTCAAATCTTGATTAGAACTTATCTTGATAATATTGTCAAAGTTTACATGACAAAATCTTCTATGCCACAACCAACTTTCATCAACTTGAGCAATCAGACAACTTTTACTAGTAGTACTTAGGTGAAAGATATTACCTTTTATTTTTGTACCAGATGCAATCACATTTCCATAATTTCCTAATATTTTACACTTTCCATCCTTGAATTGAATATTATATCCCTTTTCATCCATCTGTCCAACACTTAAAATATTATGCTTCAAACCTTCTACATATAAAACATCATCAGTATTATGCTTACCATCAAAATAAATGGAACCTCTACCATGGATTACACCAACTATATCATCACCAAATATTACAACACCACCATCATACTTTCCAAGACTCACAAATTTACTTTTATCACCTATCATGTGATGAGAGCATCCAGTGTCAATCACCCATTCATCTTTTTCTTCAATTATGGCAGCTAGATCTTTCTCCACATTCATGAAACTACCAAATTTAGTAGGTACAGATCACTTTCCTTGATAGCAATAAATACAAACTCATCTTCACTTGCATTCCCTTTATCAAATTCATCATCTATCACACCTTCATCAGTAAAAAAATAACACTTCCTTTGGAATCTAGGCTTGTTAGATCTTGGCTTAGGAACTCTTTATGGACACCTTGAAGAAAAATGACCTATCTTATTGCATTAAAAAAATTTAAGAGGCAATTTCCATTTATACTTACCTTCTCTTTTGGGTACCCTCTTGACAAGAAGTGCTTCAAGATCATCTAGTTTTCTTTCTTCTTCTTCAATCTCTCTCATTTATTGCTCATACTTGGACAAGATTCTAGAGGAAATTTCTCCTAGATCATATTTTTGCTTATCTTTTCCAGAGGTAGTAGCTTTGAATGAAGACTATATCTTAGGAAGAGCATTACCAAATTCACTTAGCTCAAAAGCAGGAAGCTTACCAATCAACATGTCTTTGGTTAAATTTGTCACAATTCAAATCTCCTCAATAGAAACAACTTTGTCTTTGTATGTAGTAGGCAAGGATCTGAGCACTTTAGCAACAATCTTTGATTCTTCTAGTGTTCCACTAGCACATCTGATATTGCGCACTAGTTCATTCACTCTCTGCATAAAAGCAGTGGTGTTCTCATCTTCACCCATTTTCAATGTTTCATATTTCCCTTTCAGACTTTGCAGCTTAGCCATCTTCACATGAGTATCACCTTCATACAAAGTTTCCAACTTTTTCCAAATCTCATAATCAGTCTTCAACTCCATTACATTTGTCATGTCAGAATCATTCAGAGCACTCAACAATGCTTCCTTAGCCTTGATATTATACTTGGAATCTTTAATCTCAACAGAAGTAGAAGGACATTACGTGGGATGATATACCTATTCTTTGTAATGTTCCAATAAGATTAACCAATGCATCTCAGATGAAACTCTATTCAAGTCTTCCACAAAGAATAATTTGTTCCATCAAATCTCGGACTATCATTCTTATATGTCACTATCCTGAATCACCTCAATCTATTAAACTTCTTCCAAGGAACCTTCTTTGATACCAATTGTTGGCAAAATAAGGGAAGACAACTGAGAGGGGGGTTCATCAATTGTCATAGAAATTAAACTTATTTTACTTAATCTCAATTATGATATTTAAGTATGAAAGAAAAAACTATCATCACATCAGAAACACACATAACACCAAGATTTTTGCTTGGAAACCCTATTAGGGGAAAAACCATGGTGGAGGTTAATCCACAAGTTTATACTCTGTTAAAAGTATAGTAAATGAGGAATGCACATGCATTCAAGCACACTACCTAGAGCTCACTGCTCAAATTTAAAAAGGCTTACTACCCAAGGAAGACACATTGTCTTATAGTTACATTCAGATTAAATCCATCTGAAGATTTTGAATTGAGAAAATAGCATCTGCAAATGCCTGATTACAGTTTTGATTAAGCACATAAACTCTGCTCAAACTTCTTCACACTTAAATTTTTCCTTTGAATGATTAGAACATTATTCACACTCAGGACTTGCACACTTCACTTCACCGATACCTCAAATGATATAAATAATTGCTCATATTTATTTGCAACTAAGAATAACATCATCTACATGTCGACTTCAATAAAATATGAAATGGATACAAACTGTCGGCCCAAAAATAAGTAAATATTAATGTGAATCAACCAATGTTGGCCACAACATTGTGAGGACCCAAAACAAAATTCAAACACAGAACATCTTCAATAATTATTCCTCAAAGATCCACAACACACTACAATCATCATGTCCTCCATGAACATGAAAAACATGAACACGCAAAGGAAAATCACCAATCGCGAGCACAAAGATCAATGCGGATGTACAAAACAGATATAGCACAATCTAGAAATAATCCACAAGAATCATGAATCACCAAAGAAACATCTGCAATATTTGAACTTACTAGAATTACATCATCCTCTTTCAGGAACACCAACTGAAGCAATAGAAAAACTATCAGAACACAAATACCATAACTTGATCAAATTTTCATGCAGATCTCTGAAACTTAATGTGGATAAACTAGATATGCTTGAGAAAAAACCCTTTAATCCACAACCTCTGATCATCAGCATATTGAGCTAGCCAACATATAGAACTTCACTTCACCACTAACAACCTGCAACTTATTTTATTACAATTTTCTCAATATCCTTGACATATATAGCCTCTAATGCATTAATGCCAGTAGTGTTGACATCAATGACAACCACATATCAGCAACATCCAACAACCCCAATGGGTAGTGAATATTTTCTTGTATTGGTCCTACAGATTAATACGGATTTGATTGTAACCCAAGAAGCCATCCATGAAAGACAACAATGCATGGCCTACAGTCGAATCCACAATCATATCTATATAAGGTAATGAGAAATAATCCTTAAGAGAAGCCTTGTTAAGATCATGAATGTCAATTCATATATGAATACAGCCATCAGGTTTTCTAACAACAAAAATAATCGATATCCAAGGGGAGTAGTCAATTAGACAGATAAAGCTTGCTTTCAAAAGCTTCTTTATCTCATTTTTAACCATCAACACCACCTTGGGATTGGATTGATCTTTCAGATTTTTTGTTTAACTAGCTTTGTGTTAGGACATAGGATGATATTATGAACCACTATAGACTCATCGATATCAAGCATGTCCTCATATGTCCAAGCAAATATGTAAATATGGGAATGTAGGAGATCAAAATTTTCTCCAACCTGTTCGAAAGAAAGGCACTTTCCAATCTTGATCATTTTTTTGAGAGACTTAGGATCTATGGAGATTTCAATAGTATCTCCCTTAAGGAGAGAACTACCATCTCTATGATGTGATATTGGAACATCATCACCAACATTGGATAGAGGGTCCTCGTCAACATTCAAGATAGATTCTCCAAAGTATGCTTGTTTATGCAATCGATATAAGAATCACCTTTTATGATGAAAGGGAGGCAAAGGGGAGTAGGCACCTAGGAATTCCTCAAGTGCTTCATCTAAAGAGAAGACATCCAAAGGGATTTTCTTGGCCTTCCACCTATCATATATCAATTCAGGATGGACCAAACTCAGTGGTTCGACCAAAATCATATTAACACTCCACCAACTTTTTTGCTTAGATAGTTCAATGGAGAACCCTAAACCCAGATAGCACTTTCATGGCTTAAACTAAATAGGGACTTGGATTCCTTTCTCAATATGCCCTAGGTGTTTTTGGCCATAGCCATATTGAGAATCGAGTTCATATCCAAAACCATAACGAGTTGAAAAAACTTCAAGAGGTGGTGGCTCTACATAGAGGGATTTGTTCCACTAATGAACATCAAACACATCAACGAGAGCACAACCATCCTCGTTATTTGGTTCACAAACATTAACCTCTTTTACAAGAGTAGGACTACTCTCCTCAACAAGGGAAGGATTGGCCTCTTGAATAGGATCACAGTTCTCTCTGTTAACGGGAGTATCATCTACTTTTACATTAGAGGCATTTGGAAACTTTAGACGAGTGGGACTCACTTTGTATTTCACAATGAAAAATTCAGATAATTATAAGGAGCCCCAATCATCACCAAGGAAATCATTTGATTTAGAAGAAGAGGAAGAAGATGGGAAGAACTTAGGAATTTATGCTTTAGGCAGCTCATCTTTAATGACATTCATTGTGGGAACAACCTCCACAGAGGGTCTCATCAAGGAACATATCATAGCATCAATGGTTAAGGATGAAATACAATTCTTAAGAGTGGAAACAACTAAAGCCCGACCAGCAATTGCTAGCTCACAAAGGTGAATAGCTTATGGGTCAAATTTAACTATGACCACTCGATTATTTGCAACAAGTTTTAGAGAACAATGTAAAGTAGAAGTTACAACACCCATACAATGGATCCAAGGTCTCCCCAGAAGAAGATTGTAAGGTAAAAGACCTAGCATCACATAAACCAAAGTAGGTAATGTAACGGGGCCTAGTTGCAAAGGCGGTATTATCATACCTAGAGATTGACAATCGACATTATCAAACCCACAAATGTACAAAGAATAAGTAGCTAGAGAAGATGAATCAACTTTGATCTTAGGTAGTAGGTCAATACCACAAATGCTGACTATCAAACCGGTGTTAACAAGGGTATTCCTAATACCAATATTATTAACATTAATTATAATCATCAGGGGATCCACTTGTTTTTGCACATCCGAAGGTGGGAGTTCTTGTAGATGGAACGTAATATTCATAAAATCTACACAAATATCAGCCAATAGTGCATCTACATCTATAGGCCTAGCAGAGGTAGGCAAGAGAATCTTTTGCAAGGATTCCTGAAGCATTTCCTAATAAACCAGAGAGGTCTGAAGAAAATCCCAAAGTGAGATCTTAGTCAGAGTAACATGGAGTTTCTCGACAAGATCATAATCACCTGGTGCTTTAATCACAAGTTTAGGTACTAAAGGAAGACTTGGTTGAGAAGGTGGTAAAAAAGTAGGAACTGGATTAGGTTGAGATGTAGGAATAGAGGCTTTTGATCTAGATTTTGTTTGTTTCTTCTTGTATTATATGTGTGCCCAAAAACATTATAAGAAGTAGAGTTTGTAGCTTTTACGAACCTTGAGTACACGTCTAATGAATCATCTCGGTAAATAGAATGATCCTCCCTTGGAGAAGGGCTAGTCAAAGTCACATGAATGATGGGTTTCTTAGGGCTTGGAGGAGCCACAAATACCACTACAATGTTTACCGACTCCTCAGCTTGCAGAGAGGAAGTTTTCTTGAAATATATGCAGATAGGGGAAGGCGCTACTAAGAAATCATTTAAAGTATCATCCAACATAATAAAGTATTCCTTAGAGAAAGAGTTATCACAGAAATGGAAGCATTGTAAAAATAGATTTGACATGCTCACATCGAGTTGACCAAAATGTGAGATAAGAGGGATTTGTTGCATGTGGGTCTCTTCGTTCTCAAGAGATCAACAAGGAACGAATTGCCCTTATCCAACTCAACATAAATGAAATGAAGAAATTGAAAAGGAAATATACACAAGCTAACTTTCAAACAAGATCACTTCAGATCCTAAGAGAGATAAACTTCAAGAATTCTACCTCCGACTAAGGAGCTCTCAGCCAAGGGATGGTAGCGTAGATTTAGGATGCTAGCATGGCACGTTGTCATCCAAAATTCATGCTGGCGTCCTAAGCAACATAAATCTCAGGAGTTCAGGAAAGCAGAATAATTTCTCACTTCTTAACTCAGATCTAAGGTCTTTTGAACATGATACCGTAATAGAGAACAAAATACTTCAAACTCAAAAAATTGCCAGGACGCTAGTGCAAGTCTACACGTCGTGTAGGCATCCAGGGTCTCAATTTTTGGGAAACGTTTCATTAGGATTATGTTGTTCTACCATTGGTCCACATGGAGTTAGAATCATGAAATTTTGTTTCATGGTATTTTTGTCATTAATGCTCTAAGGTGCCATTAATGCTAGGAAAAAGTGAAAAATTATGGAATTGCCCCTAGGTACAATTTTGTGACATTACAGTAATGATGAGATGATATTGATGGAATTATCTAGGCAAGCAGCTGAGGTAAATACCAAGTTCTCAAAGAAACATAAATTTGGCTACCATGCTTTTCCTATGGAGTTAGGATTTTATTCATGCTAGTCAATAGTGGCAACCAAAGAAGTAATGAAAGAGTTTCAGGCCTGTAACCTAAAGTTTTATGAAGGAAGAACTATGATCCTAAAGGGAAGATGAATAAGATATATGCTTCTATCTTTCCTTACCATGAAGACCACCTTGAGGATTTTTGAGCCAACTTGCAAGGCCAATTTGAGGTCAGAAAAAGAGGATATCAAAGGTTGATTGTTCCTCAAATGAGGGACTTTGGTATCAAGGGAGATATACCAAAAGGGGTTTTAGATGATGGAATTATTGTTGATCCTCAGTATGAAATGGATCAAGTAGATACTAAAGAAATTGATCCAATTAATTGGATGGAGAAGGAAGAAACAAACATCAATAAAATTTCATAGGTAGTTGTTGAGAGGAATCTAAAATGGATTAATCTTCATCTCACACAGCCAAGGGTTAAGGTCTCAAAGAAGAAAAAAGATTCTAGTAGTGAGCCTACTTCTTCCATAGAAACAATGAAATATAAGAGGTTCAAGAAAGGTGTTATAGAGATAGAATAACCTGCCCCAACAACAGAAGAAATCATAATGAAGAAGGTTACATAAGCCTTGCAACATGCTAAAGTCACTTATCAAGTTGTTGTTGCAAGGGTTGTTTCAGGTCTTGGTGTTAAAACCCTAGTTTTTGTGTACCCTAGAGAAGAAACTCCCCATGAAGGTCCTTCTAATGTTCCTCTGCAAACTAAGGATACTCCTCCCATTTTACCTTCAACTACCAAAGTTTCCCTAGTAAATGATGTAACATAATTTCCTATACCCTCTGATTCTAAGGAGACTCCCCTTCGAGAAGACTTACCTAAGAAAAAGGGAGAAGATGAAGAATATTTTGTGAAAGAGCTTGAGGTAGGAGATACTAAGTTCGAGGATGGTAACCTTTGGAATGAGGTAGAAATGAGCCATGTTTTAACTAAGGAAGAACAAAAATAGATACTAGAAAGTGCTCAAAGACAATTTGCTAAGGATCTAGCTCATGAAGAAGAACAACAAAAGAAAGATGAGGAAGAAGCTGAGATAAAGGAGTTGAAACAACAAAAACAAAGCGATAAAGAAGAAGCTGCACAAAAAGAATTAGAGATGAAAAATTTAGAAGAAATAAAAGCTCAAAATGAGAAGATAGAGCAAGAGAGACTATTGAAAGAGAAATATGAACAAAAAAATACTTCTTTAGAGAAAATGGTAGAGATAGTTCCTCCTACACCTCCCTTGTCAACACCTCCGAGCACCCAATAGGTAACACCTTAGCCTACTGCTCCTACATGGTTAAATTTGAACCTAGAGAAAAGGCATCAAGTACAAGCTCAGCCAGTGACTTGGGATGATATGGTGAAGAATTTTGATAAAGTAAAACCCAAGAAGAATCCCTGAGCTATTCATTCCACAAAGCTCATTGATGACGAGGACCTGGTGGTGGACATTGCAACTCTAGTGGTTGACAAAGATGATAGGGAGTTTGAAGCCTCAGATTACCAAATTAGTACTATCAATTTGGGTAAGCAAATGAGAACACAACAAATGAACCTTATTGACATTGTAGCCACCTTGACAAAGTCAAGAATGATCAAAGACAAGCATGCCAAGGATGAGTTGAAGGCTCGGGTAGGGAAAATGATTTTTTTTTTAAGGAACTCACCACTTCTACTTTTGAACAACCAACACCATCACAAGTATTGATATTAATTATCTGGAAGGAAGTAGATGAGTTGAGCACCATGAAAAAGAAAGCTACCTAGTTCGATAGCTAGTTTGATGATTTCAAGAAGGAAATTGAGAGGATTCTAGAGGAAGGGTATAAACAATATGAGGAAGCCCTTACCCTTCTCAAGGAAGTAGAAGAGAAGAAAAAGGAATGGTGGGAAGAGGAGGAAAAGTATAGGAAGTACTTGAAAGGATTGAAAACTATTGATAGCTCACCCAAGAAAATGTTGATCTAGTCAAGAATCTTAGGTGATGAGGATCTGGAATATCTTAAAAGAGCTATTAGAATCATTACCTTCAAGTCTTAAGTACTTATTGAACATAGGACAATTCTCCTCAAGGCTCAATATGGCATAAGGCATCATACAATCATATTCAATGAAATTTTTACACAAGTCATGACTGAGGATTTACCCCAAAATGAGCAATTGAATTCGTTGCAAGAAATAAAGGATAATTGGGGTAAACGGTTAGAATAGTTGATAAAATAAGGTGCGGACTTGAAGGAACTCTCTTGGACAAATTAATGAATATTAAATTTGAAACTCGATGGGCTACAAAAGATATCAGCCAACTACGATAAATGGTTGTTTTGGTTGTAGTGGAATTCAAAGAGGCTAAATTAAAGGTAGAATGGATTGATGGGCCAAATGAAGAGATTATGAAGGTGTTTTTCAATAATTATGATGAATTTCATGGGTTTCCAAAAGAGACTAGAAAATGAGAGAAAAATATGTTATCTTTCTTTGAAAGGGATAAATTCAACCAATGTCAGCTATTTATCGACACCCTATGGACAACAGTCAACTCCAGATTAGTTTTGATAGTAACTCCAAGTCAACTTTGATTGAGCAAGAATGAGGCATACTTCCCCAGTTTCAATAATTTCATAAAGGTGAAGACTCTTTCTCAACTGGAAGCACCCCTTATAATTGTGGATCTAGGCTTGGATTGATGGATCGTGATTTTTTTATGCAGGGGCATCGATTAAACTTCAGTTTTTAATTTTTAGTTTTTTTTTTTTGCAAAAATTCAGCTTCTTAATCCATTGGCTACATGTGACAAATGGCAAGATCAATGTAGCAAGCAATATTTGATTTATTTTTTTCCCTCTTTCTCATTTCATTAAGGGAAGATGGTAGTTACATTCAATTGGAGAGAGTTCATTGTTGTCAAGTGGGTGTATCAATTGAAAGACCAAGAGGCTAAATTCACCCGGGATGGATTTTAATGCCTTTTGGTTTATTTCATTGGTCAGAGCCTTGATGGAGGAAGAATATTTGCACTAGAAAGACGTTGATAGTTGGAAGTGTGTTGTGGGTAAAAGAGAGGGGAAAATGATTTTGGAAAGAAGAAGTATTGAATTAGGGGAGAAGGGTCATCCAAGATAGAGGAAGGCGTTAGTTCTAGTCATGGAAGGAGAATGGTAGAATTGAAGATCATCGGGTAACATAGTGGTTGGAAGTAAATCAATTGTTGGTTCCATCATAAAATTTTGTAGGTTGAGAATACTAGTTAAATCGGTTGTTTTTTGTTTCCTTGGTCTAAACTTGCTTAGCAATGTCTATTCTGATGTACGCAATGTGTGGGATCTCTATTTGAAAACTGTCAACACTACAATCAATGAAGAATGCAACATCTGGTGCTAGAGACTATAATCTTTTCAATTTGAATGAAAATCAAATTTGACTACTACTTCTAATGTGTACTGGTAGATTGACTATTAGTTGTTTGGAAACGTGTGATGTTGTAGTGTGTAAATTGATCAATTTAAATTGAATAAGAACACATGTTCCTGGCTCAAGGTGTTTTCTAAAGTTTTGTTTGAGATTGCTTTCCTTCTATGTTTGGTTATCATCATTTTTGAAAGGAGAAATTAGTGTTTAATTATTTCTATAAGTTATAAAATTTTCTTCATTGTAAAGTTCAGAAAATTGAAGTCAGATTTTTTGTCTAAAACTAGACATTTTTATTTTTACAACTTTTATGCAAATAGTTAAACATTTTCTAAAGTTTTAATGCAAATAGTTAATTTTCAGAAGTTTATTAGTTTAATTATTATGACAATAGACATGGTTTTCCATACACCAATGAATCTTGTTGTGCATAAACGTTTCTTAAATTGGTGAAAATCAATAAGAAGAGGCCAATTTAAAACTATCTATTGTATTATTTGTGGATGATATTTTCTTACTATTTATTGATCTGTGAATTATGTGATGAGCTTGTGATGTTTGTTGTTGAAAAATTAATTATTAAAAAAGTGATAATGAATGGTGTTATATATGCTAAATTTAAAAATTGGATGAATATAATTGCATGAGCTTTTATGAATTATTTCATTCTATAGTTTTGGCTAATTAGGAAATGCTCATTATAGAAATTACACGTCTAAATTTAAGGAAATGTTTGTTCACATCTTGTTGTTCCAAACCTTGATCTATCTTTATTTATTTATTTGAAAACCCCCCTGTAAGAATACTTTGTAATATACAGCTTATCCTATTTACCAACAAAGGCCCCTTGAATATTATAGTTGCATGAACCACTGAATGATAATAGCACAGTTGAGAACCAACTACCAAGACCTTAGAAGATAGGTGATTTTAGATTAGTCATCTTTTTAAGGAGAAATAGAATAAAGATATTTTTTTTAATGTTGTTGTGTTATTTTGAACATCAACAGTGTCGTGAAAGGTCTTAGCTCTCATGCTAGTGTGTGAATGAGGTCACTGTGCTGCTAACATTGGCAACATTTCCTGGTGTAGGCAATAACTTCTCGCTCCATAGAGGGCCAATAATATCCTGTTTTTAGTAACTTTTGTGCTAGGTTAGGTCCACTAGAGTGGGACCCACAAATGCCATCATGTACCTCTTGTAAGGAATTTTGTAATTCTTCTACATCAAGAAATTAGAACAAAGTACCATCTAAACTTCGATGATATAAGGTGTCTCCTAGTATTGTAAATCAGGAAGTCCTACAGATAAAGGTTTTCTTTTGGGTGGTTGTCAAATGAGTTGGTATGATACCATGTTGATATAGTCAAATGAATCATGCTACCATGGTGAGTTAGGACTAAAAACAAGACACACTAGTTCTAATTTTGGGATGTCGAACACTAGTATGAGCAATTGCTCCACAAGGAATTTATACTTAGAAATGTTATGTGGGATATCAAGAAGCAAACCTATCATTTTCATTGCATTGGCTTCTCTGTTGTTGATCCTCAGAACCTGTTCAAAGTTGATGGTGATAAAATATTGTTTGAAAATATCTACCATCCTTTTATATGCCAAAATCTTGTCATCCTTTGTTTTGTACTTGTAATTTACTTTTCTAATTACTAGTTGAGAATCTCCATAAACCTGCAGTTCTTTAATCCTCCATTTGATTGCCATTTTCAATCATGTGATTAATGCTTCATACTCCAAGATATTATTTGTGCATGGGAAAGCAATTTTTTATGCTTTATTTATACTATCTCCCTATGGTGTGATAAATAATATACCTACTCCTGAGCCATGTTGAGTGTGGGACCCATTAAAATACAAGGTCCAATAGATTTTCTATTCTATTAGCAATATGCTTTCATTTGGCAAGTTTGTTATGAGAGGCTAGTGATCTTCTATTGGTGCTTCAGGTAGCTGGTCTACTATGATCTGTCCTTTGATGGCTCTCCTATCTACATACTCTATGTCAAACTTGCTCATAATCATCACCCATTTAGTAATCTTGCTTGTTAGAGTTGCTTTTTCTAATAAGTACTTTAATGGATCTACTTTTGAGATTCACTTTACTTGTCAATTTAGGATATAGTGTCCCAAATTCTGTGTCGCTAAGAAAACAAAGAGACACACTCTCTCTAAGGGAAAATAGTTCTATTCATAGCCCACCAGTGTTTGATTAATTTAGTAGACCGCTCTTTCCTTGTTATTATCATCTAGCTATGCTAGGAGGGATCCTAATGTTGCTTGTGTTGTAGACACATAGAGTATCATTGCTTTATCTAGAATAGGTGACATGAGTACAGGAGTGAGTAGATACTCCTTGACTTTTGGGAATGATTGATCATATCTTCCATCCCACTTGAATGTGATGTCTTTGTGTACGAGATGAGTAAACACATGACACTTATCTGCCGATTGTGTGATGAATCGCCTAATGGACTGTAGTTTTCCTTGTAGACTTTTGAGCTACTTCAAGGTCTTCAGAGGAGGAATTTCTAATATGGATTTCACTTTTGTAGGATCTACTTCAATGCCTCTTCTCGATACTATGTACCTTAGTAGCTTCCCAAATGTTACTTTGAATACACACTTTTTCGGATTGAGACTCAAGTTATATTATTCGAGTTTTTCAAACACCTTTGCAAGATTGGTCAAGTGGTCTTCCCTTTTGATGTATTTTTCTAGAATTTCATCCACATAGTCTTCCATAGTTATATGCAACACATCATGAAATATTCTCATCATTTCTTGCTGATAGATCACTCTTGCATTCTTTAGACCAAATGGCATAACATTCCAGCAGAAAGTCTCCCATACATAATTGAATGCAGTTTTATGCTGATCATTAGGGGATATCTTTATTTGATTATAGCCATAGAATCTATGCATCAATGATATCATCACATGCCCTACTGTTAGATCTAAAATCATATCAATGCTTGGAAGAGGGTAGTCATATTTTGGACAAGATTTGTTTAGATCTCATAAATCTATATAGATTTTATGCCCCAAGTGGGATTTAATACTGGTACTAGGTTTGATATCCATTTTGAATAATCAATTGGTCTGATAAAGCCTACATCTAGCAGTTTCTTCAATTCTACCTTTACCAAAAGTGCAATTTGGGGATGCATCTTTCTTAGCTTCTTCTTGATGGGTTTAGCTCTTGTAACTGCGGTGAGATGGTGTATGACCAATACTAGATATAGCCCTAGCATGTCTACATATTTCCATGTGAATTTTATCTTCCTTTCATTGATGAATACTGAGAAGTTCACTTTCTCTTCAAGATCAAGTGGTGTTGCATGTTATGCGATCTTAGGTGTTTTTGCTATGCCAACATTTATAGATTCCATTTATTCAACTAGGATTGTTGACTTCTCTTGATATTTAGAAATAGGGAGATTGAATCCTCCATCCTTAGGTGCCTTAGAGAGGTTTTCAACCTTAGATTCATCCTTTATTTTTCTCTTTTTAGGGTCCAATAGAGCCAGATCATGGTTTTCCCTAGGGGATCTCATTTTGATTTTTAAATTATCTTTTTCTATTTTGCAACTAGAGGACAAAATATCCCCTTTGAAATATGCTTCATGTTCCAGTTCCATGACAAACCCTGCTTTGTGATCTGATGGTATATCAATGCAAAGCCTCGTAAACTTTGCAATTGCTTCATTATTCTAGAATTTATCCAAAATAGGCTTATGGTGTTGTTAGTCCCAATCTATTGGCTGTGGGTAGCAAAGGGGTAGGCTATCATCATTATCTTTAAAGTTTACAAAAGATATGGAAATTGTCAATATGGCTCTGGCATCATTCTCCCATTGGGTATCTAGGTCATCATCACTAGATGTGACAAAGGAAGGATAATCCTATTCATACTCGTTAGAGTCTATTTTATAAGTACAATCTTTGAATATAGGTTTGTTAAGTCAGATAGGAAATATACCTATGCTAAAGCTTTCAAATAAGTCCTCAATGTGTAAATTGTTGTCCATAAGATGGTAAATACCCAATGTCTTAACATCAATAGAAGGAGCTCCTTTCTTAAAAGAGGTACATTGAGCTTTTGGAGTAACCATGTCTAGCAAACTATAAACTAGTCCCATGTTATTTTTTCTTTATTCCACTATAATAGGTTTCCATTTTCCTTGTCTATGTTTCCCAAATCCACCTTTTTCAGTGTATCCCATTTGTTTAGCTATTTGGTGCCCTTTACTTCTAGTATCAATGAGAAGGGGTTGTATATGTTCCAGCTATTTTTGTTCTTCCTAATAAATCATTGTCGAGAGGTCCTTTTTGAATATTTCCTCATCCTTCATATCTCTCCACTTAGTAATGATTGTGGGTTTTTCTACCATGGTTACTGCTTAAGTGTGTTTGATCTCTTTAGGCCCTCCATAAATCTTTGGTGTTGGAGGATGCATTCCAATGCAAAAGGATTGATTGAAATGATAGTTCTTGTTACCTTTGTCAAGTACTTGAATCTTGGACTCGGATTTTGGTTTTTCACAAGATGATGGTTTAGCTAAAGTTGATGGTAGTGTTTATGGGTTGACATAGGAGGAGTGAAATGATATATAATTACTAGGTATATGCTAGATTTTGTTGTATTTCTCCTCCAATTTTGCACAGTAGTGGAAGGGTTCAAGATCAACATATAATGTAACCTCCCTTCCCTCATGAGAAAATTTTAAACATTGGTGGAATGTCAAGGGAACAACTTCTAATGCATGAATCCAAGGGCATCCTAGAAGAAGGTTATATGGTAGTTGAAGGTCAAGTACCTGACATGTTTATTTTGTTATTGGTCCTATCTATATAGGAATTTTGATTGTCCCTTTCAAATTTATTTCTAGGTCGTCATAGGCCCTTATAGTGATGCTTTTACCCTTGTCAATTACATCATTAGTATACCCCAACTGCTTGAAAAGTTTCAAGGTATAAATGTTCAAACCTACACCATTATCTATGAATACTCTTTTGACCATATGTTTATGGAAACCAACCTCTATATAGAGGGCTTGGTTGGTGAATGAGTTTTGCAGAAGGTCTTTCTTAGAAAATACTAAATGATGATTGGTCGTGATCTTGCCAACCATAGCTTGAAACTGATCAGGATTGAGGTCATTAGGGACTACTATTTCCAAAGATTTCTCTAGTATTTCCCTATGTACAGGCAATAATTTCAGTAGCTCTAGGATGGAGATCAAAGTCAGAGTCTTCTTCAATTGTTCCAAAATACTATAGTCATTAGATGAATTAGTTGTGGGTTTAGGTGGGGCTCCTTATATTGTGACTTTCCCTCGTCGGGTAATTACATTACATTTGGGGTCTCTTCCTCGTATATTTAACACATTGACTTTGTTGTTATCTGCTTGGGAGAGGGTGCCTAGGATGGTGTCACCATAGGTGTAGTTGGCACTATGATAGTCTTGCTCCTTCCCTTTATCATGTTCTTGTTATGGTTCATAATGGGATTTGTGTAGATTTGGAGATCTTTGTTTCCAGGATGATTTTCTATATCCACTTCTCCTTTGTCAATTAAGTCTTGGATGATATTTTTGAGTCTCATCTAGTTATTCATTGTGTTTCCTTTGATTTTATGGAACTCGCATAAGTCCTTCTCATTCTACCAAGGTGTTTTGAAACTTGGCTCTTCATAGTTTGAGTGATCATTGACCTTGATGATATTTTGTTGAACTATCTTACACATGATTATCTCGAGTGGTTCTCATAATGTAGTAAACTTCCTCCTTGGTTGGTCATATTGTCTTTGTTGTCCTCCTTGATTTTCCTATTGATTAATCACTCATTTTTTTTTTGGGGATAACTAAGTTGATTGCTTTGTAGATTGTTGGGAGAGTAGCTTGTTTTTTCCACTTGAAGTTTTTTTTGCAGTACATTGGGATGTTTTTACATTTTATATAGCTCTAGCATCAACTACTCCATCATTTGTAACATTTTTGTTCTTGGCCCAAATCTTAGGTTTGTCATTTGAACTAGAAGGATTATCTCTTGGGTTGTTTATCGTAATAAATCGCCTTGCTATGAGATACCTTTCTATGTGTAGTCCCTTCTCAATGGTCTCTTCAAAGTTAGCAGGGCACAACATGGTGAGTTGGTAATTGATTTTAAATTGTACATTGGAAACAAAAGTATCTATCAATTCCTTGTCGATAATAGCCCACTTGCATTTACTAGCTTTATGTCTCCATATTTGTAGGCAGGATGTAAAGGATTATCCTTGTCTTTGTTTAATATTGTAGAGGTTAGTGATGGTGACGTCCTATTCTATGTTCGGTGAAAAGTGATTCACAAAATTTGTAGTCAACTCATCAAAGCTCCTAATACTTGGTGCTAGATGGGTAAAACCATTCCATAGTGTGACCAGTAAGATTACGTGGAAAAAGTCTCATTGGGTAGGAATAATTTGTTTTTACTTCCATGCAAGCCACCAATAAATCTCACACATGTTCTATTGAATCACCCTTTCCCTTGTATTTTTCAAACTTTTCTATTTCAATTTTTTTATGAAAGGGGAGCATAGTAATGGAGCGATCAAAAGGGGAATGGACATATATCCTATAGATGATAGGTATTCTTTGGTTACCTAATCTAGATGTCCATTATCTTCTGATTTAGGGCTTGTAGTTGCATGTCTACCTTTGTGTTTGGTACATTTGTTTGTGGACCTTTTGTGTAGTATCCTTGTTATCTCATCATCTTCCCTTGCTCATAGGTTGGATATTGTGGAGTTATGTAACCATGTAGGGTGGAAGGAGGGTTAAGTCCTTGTTGAATGTAAGGATGGTTAGGTCCTTGTTGAATATAAGGAGGGTTAGGTCCTTGTTGGATGGAAGGAGGGTTGGGTCCTTGTTGAATGTAAGGAGGGTTAGGTCCTTGTTGAATGTAAGGAGGGTTAGGTCCTTATTGGATGGAAGGATGGTCGGGTCCTTATTGATTTTTTTGAAGAGGGGTACCTTGATAGTGTGTTGGTGGTACTCCTTGTCGTGGTTGATTCTGTTGAAGGGTACCTTGGTAGTGCATTGGTGGTATACCTTGTTGTTAGGAAAAACTATATTGAAGTTTACCATGATAGTGCATTAGTGACACACCTTGTTGATGGCACCGTTGATTGGAAAATGTGCCATGTGGCACACCTTGTTGTTGGGATGAACTATTTTGAAGGTTACCTTAACAATGCATTGGTAGTACACCTTTTTGAAAGTAATGTTGATTGGGAAGGGGATAATGTGACCCACCTTGTTGTTGTTACTAATTTGGAAGGGGACCATGTGACCCACCTTATTGTTGATGTTGATTGGGAAGGGGACCATGTGGGCCACCTTGTTGTTGATTGGGAAAGAGACCATGTGACCCACCTTGTTGTTGATGTTGATTGGGAAGGAGACCATGTGGCCCACCTTGTTGTTGATTGGCAAGGGGACCATTTGACCCACCTTGTTGTTGTTGATGATTGGGAAGGGGATCATGTGGCCCACCTTGTTGTTGATTGGGAAGGGGACCATGTGACCCACCTTGTTGTTGATGATGATTGGGAAGAGGACCATGTGACCCACCTTGTTGTTGATGTTGATTGGGAAGGGGACCATGTGACCCACCTTATTGTTGATGTTGATTGGAAAGGTGACCATGTGGTCCACCTTGTTGTCGGTATTGTTGTGGAAATTTCCCTTGTTGATTTTGTACATTTTGGGAAGGGTCAATATATGAAGTGTTTTGGGGCATGTATTGTCCTGGTGGTAGGTTGTTACCTTGTGGCATGTATTGAGATGGACCTCCTTGATATTGTTGGGTCATTGTCACTTATTTGATTTGGGTTGGCTTCCTAAACAAAGATTTCATTGATTGATCATTGCCTTATGAGAAGACTGGTGTCATGTTTGGAATCTCCAATGGTTTGGGTATTTATCTCACAACTAAGTTATCCCCTAATGGAATGAGGTGAGGATCTTTAAGACCTTCCATGTTAAATTCTATGGGAAAATTAGCACCACTTTGTACTAATTTGAAGAAGTAAGTATTTGGATCCTTTCTTAGGAGTTTGTCCATTAGTTTGAGCACCTTGGGATTGTTAGAATATTGAAAGAATTCTTCATCATTTATTTCTTCCTCACTATCCACTTCTTCTATAACCATGTCCCTTGGGTTTTGGTTCGATTTATCCATAAATTCTTGTTGTATATGGATTACCTCTTCCTCACTTGGTGATTGCTTTGATGTTGCTTTGAATGTTGGTTCTTTTTGAGGAGTTATAAAGTAAATTGGTCTATAACCCCATGGGTCACTTCCGTTGTTTGTGGTGTTTGTTGGGGGAATGGTAGCACTACCTTTTTTGTTCTCCATGTATTTTCTATGTTGTGATCTCGTAATTCTCATAAATAAGTGCCAATATTTTTGTGGAAATTTGTTGACTTCTAACTATGGAATAAAAGAATGTTTTTTTGAGGATTTTTTGTTTTAAGGAAATTAAATTGCTTTTTTTTTGGATTTTATGTTTTACAAGTTTTTTTGGGAGCCAATATTTTCTATTTCCATGTGAGAGGTGGTAATATGGGCCTTCTGGCTACAAGATCAACTTTTCACTCTTGTTTGTCTAGGATATTTGCTATGTTTCTCCACTGAGTTGGTGTTTCTTTTATTTCAAATATGAAGCTCCTCAAAATACTAATGATATCCTTTTGTTCAAATTCAATTTGTGTGACACTTGGTTGTATGATAGGTGTGGTAAGGTTTGGTTTTTGAACTAGAGCAATTAGACACAAAATGGCCATAAAGTGAAAGTGTCGGTGTTTTGATATGTTTTTTTGTGATTCTCAAGACCCTAAGCTTTGAGCGATGTTTTGGATGATACTATTTTTGGAACTCAAAATGTTGAAAGACTTGGATCGATATTTTCACTTCTTTTTCTAGAGGATATGTTGCGAGAAATTTACTTGAACTAGCCTTGAGGTTCAAGAAAATGTTGATATCTTAAAATTTTGAGTGAATGAATGATCCAAGTTGTTTGTTTTGATTTTAAATCCTAAAAGTAGGATTAGGTGTTTTAATTTCACAAATGGATGATGGACTATATGACATATTTTTGGATTCTAACTATTTTTTTTTCACAAGATTTTGTAACCAGTTTCAGATTGGCTTTTTATTTTTACCAAAAAACAAAGAAAAAGTGATAATTTTAGAATACAAGTGGCAACTTTTTGTCAAATGTGGCCAGATTATGGTCGTGTGGTAGAAACAGAAAGGCAACTGTGGCTAGTTTTCTCAAAAGCTCCTTTTGTTTGTAATGTTCCTAACTGGTGATTTGTACAAGCGAAAGTGAATTTCTTGGGCAAAAGTGACCTGATTTTTGTCAAGTGTGGTTGGAAAATTTTGTTAACTATGGCAAGATTATTGTCAACTACAACTACTTTATGGTAACTACATTCAGATTTTGCAAAAGTGGCATGTTTTTACTAGTGATTGTTATAAGGCAAAGAGAAAAAGTAAGTTGTTTTAGGTTGACTACGACCATTTTTAAGTCAAGTGTGGTAGAAACAACAACAATAGTAGTATTTTGTGAAGATTTATTTCCCAGTTTCTGTGTTGGCAGTAGCTTGGATAAATTTGCAATTTTTAAATGACTTCATTTGATCTATTTTGAGATTTGGTAAGTGATAACACAGCACAACAATCAAAACTATTTGACCCTAAATTTCTATAACTTTTAAGAACATTTCTTTCCACAAAAGCTCAAAGTTTGTGGAAATAAAAATGCTAAAGTCATAGTTTCCAATGTTAACTTTTTCCTTAATGTGACTTGAAATGTGAGCCTAAATATCCAAAAACCTTTAGGGATATTGTTTTAAGATATCCTTAAGGAGTGCAAATACAATGTTATTTTAAAAGGATTAACACTACGTCAAAATGGTTTGAAGTTTTACAACAATGTTGAATGCTTGTTTTGATATGTTCATTTAAATTCAAGCATAATGTTTGATGTTTCAAAATAACCAAAAGATTTGGAAATTTCATGAAGACAATTTACACCCTAGGGATAGACACTTTCTTCTAGGTGGGATTACCTCATGCCCCAAAGGGATGATTTTCCATGCAATGAATGGAGAGTATTTTAAGCTCAACCATAATTCGAACTTGGTAAGTAACTTCTCAGAATCAAATTTTTGATGCACCACTACAAAGAATGTTTTTGGTTAAAAGGGGTGGCTTCTACAACATTGGTTCTTAGGAGTGTTTTGGGATAAACTGGTGTCTATACATGTGGGATTTCACTCATTTAAGAGGTATCCTTGTAAGATGGGGTTAGATAATTCCTAGCCTAGAATAAGTGACATCCAACACTTCTAAGCTAAAAACCACACCTAAACAAGAAAATACAATCAAATGAGAGTAAATACTAGATCCATTCAAATAAAAACACTCCCCTTTAAAGCTGCTTCACTTCTCTTGTGTCTCTTATGTCTCCTTATACCAATATTACCCTCAGATTTTGAATTAGACTTGTGCAAATGCTTGCAAATAGTAAGTAGAAGGTTGGAGATAATTAGCTATTAAGTCGAATGGGAGAGGAAGGTTGATTTTATAGACAAGTATTCAAATGGATGGTCGAGATCAATCCTCTAGAAAGATTCCAAGATCAACGAATGGGAATGGATGAGAGAGAAGTTATGAAATGAAAGGCCAAGATCAAACTTCTAGAAAGATGCCAAGATCAACAATTGAGAATTGATGCAACCAAAATATGCCATTCATGGAAGAGCTATTACGCCAACGGCTATGACAGAGACAACTATGATAGAAATTAAGGCCATAACCAAGGAATCTTTTACCAACAGGGAGGCATAAATAAATTATTTATTTTAAATTATTTATTCGAAAATGGAGGAAATGGACAAGTGGAAAATAAATAATTCATTCAAATTATTTATTTGGAGAAAAATGAAAAATGAGAATTTAATTAAATCAATTTATAAAATCAATTCAATTAAATGGGGAGAGGAATGACACATAATTAAATAATCTTGGAAATTATTAAATTATAGAAGAATGAAAAGGGTCAATTGCATAGACAAATTATTATTATTATTTGACTGTAGATGAATGATAAAAGATAAATAATTAAATAAATAATGATTTATTTAATTATTGAAGAAAGGGAGTGTTAAGTGACGCAATTAATTTATTTTAATTGATTAGGGTAGAATAAAGATTAGAAAATGAATTAATTAAACAATTAAAAATTATTTAATTAATAGAGGAATATGATCGGGGATAATTAGATAATTAAAATTATTTAATTATCAGAAGACAGAGACCAAGAAAAATGACGCTCATAGACTTAGGACATTTTTCAATGTCTATATTTTGCCCCTCTTTGACAGAATGCATTTCATCGCGTTGTCTCAAAGAAATTTAACTCTAAAATATGCCCTAGTGTAAAGAGAACGAGGAATGATGAACATGAGGGTTGTGGTATGCCCCATCAAGAGGACAGGCAGGTTCAAAGAACACAAATGTGCTCTCGAAATAGATGATAAGACTAAAGGATGAAGGATAGAAGAAATTTTAGCATGGAGAAGATGGATGTTAGCATGGAAAAGGAAAGGAACATGGAGATGGAAAGTTAGACTAGAGATGACGAGGGAGCAACCTTTGTACTTCCATTTTTATATTGATCATCATTGGGTGCAAAAAGTATCACAAATGGAACACAAACACCATGGTATGACACAGACCAAGGTGTGCAAGGTGACCATTTGTGAGTGACAAGCAGTCAAAAGACAAAGTCAACAAACAAGGAATGCCCCAACTCATACTAAGGATCCAATTATCCTAGTATTTTTTCCAAGACAAATTTTAAATAGAAAGCAAAGAAAAGAGGCCATGATCCATCATCATCCCTCTAAATCCTTTAATATGACATCCTCGAGGAGACTAGTAACATGAACCAGAACCAATTAAAAAGATAAGACAAATCCAAACCAATATAGTGTTTTCCAATAATATTGATAAGATTGTGTGATATAATAGATTAGGTTGACCAAGATGACCAAGATTTGATTGATAAGTTTGAAAAGGATTAATTGATAAGTTGGAAAAATTTGACAAATTGATTTGACTGACCATGCCTAGTTTCAGGAAAGACACATCCTGATGAAGGAAAAATTGTTTGAACAAAATGATAAGATTGAATGATTTGATAAATTGGTTGACAAAGTTGATTGATTGCACCTGATTTTAGGAAAGACACATCTTGATTAAGGAAATATTGATTGAAAAGGTTGATAATATTAATTGATTGTTTTGACAAAGATTGTTCAATATGAACAAGCAATGTGACGATACCCAATTTCAAGAAAGGCATATCATGTTTAAGGTGAGGGACACATCTGATAAATTTGACCAAGCGACAAGTGTTGACAAGGCACCTAACTGCAAGAAGGACACATCTTGCTTAAGAAGATTGACTACATTGACAAAGTCCAATCTCAGAAAGGACGCATCCTGATAAAAAGAAAGTGGTAAGACCAAATGAGACAAGTGACATAATTCCCCATTCTGATATAAGACCAATGACCTATTTGATTGATAAGAGGATTGATTGATTGAAGATTGAAATATTTTTTGGTTATGTTTGTCTGTTGATTTATAATTTGGTTTGGATGATGATTGCTTGTGGACCAAGAATGCGACCAAACTTGACAAACCCTAAAGGACTGACCTAGGTGGCATTAGGGGTCATCGATTGATCGCCTTTCCTACGATGTACACGTAAAGACCTTGTAGTTTGACATTACTTGACTTTGCTTTATTCAACAAAAGACTGAGTCATGATTTTATTTGGACAACCTAAAGGACTGACCTAATGTCTCAGGGACTCATTTAAGATGAGCCTTGCCTACGTAGCAAATGCACAGAGACAATGTAGTTCGACCACTCTAACACAAACTAACACATGCTTGGAATCAAATTATGACTCTATTTTTGGAAGTTTTGATGTTTTCTGATGTTTTTGGATTTTGAGATGTTTTGATTTTTTTGGATGTTAGGAATATTTGATTTTTTTGGACTTTAATGATTTCTGAACTTTTTGGATTTTTGATTTTTTCTAATTTTTTTGGATTTTTGATGTTTGAAAAGGCTAATACCATGAGTTGGATCCCATGAAGACATAATTCAAGTAATTACCCCCAATCAGGTACAAAACCCATTTACTATGTTCAAGGGGTAGCGACGAATGCAACAGATAGTCATGAAAGCAAAGGATACTAAATGTCAATGGTTCCTAGGTCATGGAAGAATAACGAAGCTTATTATGAACAAGTGACATGTGTGAATTGATGAGTGGAAAGGGTGAAGGACCAAATAGAGTGATAGTAGATAGAGGAGCATAGAATGACTATGCATGGTGCTTGTTTACTAGGTTTTCACCATGGTACTTATCCAAAGCGCCACCGAAGTGGTTTTCACTTTTGGATGAATTATTTCTCTTTATTTTGTTTATTTTTATTTTTTTTGTTGTCACCAAGATGCCTTGTTTGCCAAGTTTTCATCAGGGTGACCATTTTTTTGTATTTTTGACTTTTTAAAGGATAGTCTAAGAATCAAGTGTAATACTTGTGAAGATGCATTTTGTTGATGGGTTTAGACAACGGTTCTCCTTCAGGAGTGGAAAATTGATAAGCCCCAGATCCATATGCTATTGTGACAATATACGGGCCCAACCAATTAGGCTCAAACAACCCAAGTTTTTCTTGTTCTTCTCGATTCTTTAGATTTTCCTTTAGGACTAAGTCACCAATGTCAAAAATTATATGAAGAACCTTCTTATTGTAACTACGTCGAAGGTGATTCCGGTATGCTTTTAAATGTGTCAAAGCATTCTATCTCTTTTCATCCAGTAACTCTAGCTCATGTAGACAGGATACACGATATTCTTCTTGATCACTCAAGCCTTGCATAGACACTCGTAGGGATGGTAACTCAACCTCTATAAGAATTATTTCTTCAAACCCATAGACAAGGGAATATGGTGTGGCTCCTATAGGGTTGCAAATACTGGTGTTATAGGCCCATAAAGTAGGATTAAGTTATAGGTGCTAGTCACGACCAACATCATTGACATTCTTTTTCAAGATTTTTAGGATAGTATTATTAGATGCCTCAACTTGACCATTACCTTGGGGGTAATATGGATTCAAAAAATGATGTTGGATATGGAATCTATCACAAAGCTCATGAACATCTTAGTTCTTAAAAGGGTGACCATTATTGGTAATGATGGGCTATGCGATACCATAGTGGCAAATGATGTAATTCAGGATGAACTTGGTTTTCTGCTTTTCAGTGATGTAAGTTAGTGGGATGGATTTAATCCATTTTATAAATTAATTAGATGCAACAAGGATAAACTTATGTCCATTAGAAGAGGTGGGATGGATCTTTCCTACAAGGTGAGTCCCCATTGAGAAAATGGTCATGGTGAAGTAAGCGATTGCAATTCCTAAGTTGGTGTATGTATAAGATCTCCATGAATCTAACATTGGTGACATTTCTTCACAAAGTGATAGGTATCACATTCCATTATAGGTCAATAATATCTTGTCCTCATGAGCTTTTTGGCTAAGGTAGACCAACAAAGTGAGGTCCATATATACCATGGAGTACCTCTTGTAGGGTTATTTTTCCTTCATTTGAGTCGAGACAGTGGAGGAGGCTACTATCTAGGCTACGGTGATAAAGGGTATCTCTGATGATAGCATATTTAGATTCTTGTCAAATAAAAGTTTTGCATTGGTTAGGGGACAAGTCAGGAGGGACAATCTAGTCATGCAAATAGGCATAAAATTATTTATACCAAGGTAAATCAAGACCAAAAAGTTCACACACAAGTTTGGTTTCAGGGACATCGAATGCGGGGATCAACAGTTGTTCTACAAAGAACTCATATTGTGATGCATTATTAGGAATTTCCAAGAGAGATCCGATGGTAGCCATTGCATCAGCTGCTTTGTTTTGGATTCTCAGAATCTGTTCAAAAGAAATGGCATCAATGTGTAATTTGAAACTATCCACCATACACTTGTATGGCATTAATTTCTCATACTTGGTGTCATAATCACTATTGGATTGCTTTATCACTAACCGAGAATCACCATAGACCTAAAGATCCTTGATTTTCCATTTTATTGTTATCTAGAGTCCTATCAAAAATACCTCATATTTTGCTATGTTATTAGTGCATGGGAATGCTATTCAAAATGACTTTGGAATGGAATCTCCTTAAGGCCTAATGAAAATAATTCTAGCTCCTAAACCATGACTTGTGTAATATCCATCAAAATATAGCTTCCATGTAGTTGGTGTGTCTATAGCAAAGATGGATTCATCTAGAAAATTGGATATCAAAGAATGATCTACTTTTACGGGCACATCTACAAGTTTATATGCTATCACTTGTCCTTTTATTGCTTTTCAATCTGTATACTCAATGTTATATTCACTCAAGATCATAACCCACTTAACTAGTCTTCCTATTAGAGCTGCTTTGTTGAGGATATATTTCAAACGATCAATTTTGGCAATCAATTTTTTCTTATGATTCAACATGTAATTTCTTAGTTTTTGTGTTGCAAATACCACTGCTAGACATGCTTGCTCAATAGGGTTGTAGTTCAATTCATATTCAACTAGGGTGTGACTGATGTAATATATAGCCCATTCTTTGCCATCATTACCATTTTGTGCTAATAATGCCCCTAGTGTTGATGTAGTAGCTGTCACATATAGTATAAGATGTCTTTCATCAATTGGAGGCATAAGAATTGATGGATTTAGTAGATAATTTTTTATCTAATCAAATGCTTCTTGACACTTTTTTGTCCAGTTGAAGGGAATGCCTTTTCTTAACAGATGTTGGAAAGGGTTGATCTTGTTTTCTAATTGAGCAATGAACCTATGAATTGATTGTAGTCTTCCTCGTAATGTCCTCAAATGATTTATATTGGTTGGTGGTGGCATCTCTAAGATAGCTTTGACTTTTGCAGGATTGACTTCTATTCCTCTATGTGAGATAATGTACCCAAGTAGCTTGCCTGATTGGACCCTAAAAACACATTTCTTTCGATTTAGTCTGAGTTTGTACTTTTCTAGTCATCTGAAAATCTTGTCCAATACTGCTAAGTGTCCACTTCATTCTAGAGATTTGGAGAGAAGATCATCAAAATAGTCTTCCATAAGCACATGCATATAGTCATGAAAAATTGTAGTCATTTCCGTTTGGTATGTAGCTCTGGCATTCTTTAGTCCAAATGACATCATATTCCAATAGAAAGATCCCTAAGCACAAGTGAAAGCTATTTTTAGTTGATCTTCAATAGCAATTCTTATCTGATTATAACCCAAGAATCTGTTCATAAGTGATAGCATTTCATATCTAGTTGTGAGGTCTATTATGATGTCAATGTTTGGTAGGGGAAAATCATCTTTGGGACAAGCTTTGTTGAGATCTCTAAAATCCATGCAAATTTTGTTGACCATTTAGTTTGGTGATAGGAACAAGGCTTGATATCTAATATGTGTAATCAATAGAATGAATGAATCCAACATCTAGAAGTTTCTTCAACTCTACCTTGACAAGGAGTGCAATCTATAGATGCATTTTTCTTAGCTTTTGTTTGTATGGTTTGGGATTAGGTAGCAGTGGTAAGTGGTGTAGAGCCAATTTGGGATTCAATCCAGGCATAATAGCATATGACCAAGCAAAATTAACTTGTCTTTCTAAATATAATGTTGTGAACTTAGGCTTTTCCTTGTCGGTCAAAGATGTTGCTAACTATATAATTCTAGAATTATCTGGTGTTCCAATATTCACTTCTCCTATTTCTTCTATTAGAAATGACGTTCTCTCTCAGTCTATTTGGAGACAGTCCAATCCTCCATCCTTAGGTGCCTCAGGGAGGTTTTCACCTTCAGATATGTCCTTTATTTTTACTTTTCATGGTCAACAAGCGTCTTTCAGTTTTCACCTGAAGACCTATTATTTTTAATTTTACTTTTGTCATTTTCAATTTTACGACTAGAGGATAGGACAACCTCACCAAAGTATGTTGCATAATCAAATTCTATGGAAAATCCAACCTTATGATCCCCACTTGGTATGTTCATGAAGTCCCATGAACTCAACAATTGCTTCGTCATTCTCAAAAGTGTCCAAACTTGGTGGTTCTTGTTGATCCCAATCTATGAGTTGTGGGTAGACAAGGGGTAATCCATCATTAGTATTATAAAGGTTCATAGTGTAGGAAGATAGAGTAAAGATGGAAGTAGAGTCATCAGGTTCCCAGGAGGTAGTTTCAATGGTTTCCCAAAAGTGTTTAATCCATTCTTCTCTATTCAAAGGGACTTTTGGATGAGGGCTTGGTGAGCTTAGTGGGGTATCTAGGGTAAGCATTTGACTGAATTTATTTTCAAGGGGAGACTCATCAAGTATTTCAAACAATTTATCTAGGTCCATAAAGGTAGTGGAGGATAGGGAATCCCATTCATATTCATTGGAATCGGAATCATAATCCCAAGGATCCTCATATGTCTCGATCTCATCTGAAGCAACCTCACTCGAGGGTAACCCGATACCTCGGATGGTCACTTTTATTGGTATGAACCCTAACCCAAGTGGTTTTTCATTAACTTAGGAGGTTGCAAGGGTTCCCTCATTCCTTGTTTATTTAATCCAAGACCACTGTGTCCATCATATCCTTGTCGTTTCATTATCAAGAACCCTTTTGGGTATTGTTCAACTAGCAACTTCTTAATTTCAGTGTCCTCTTCTTCTCTGTACAACCATGTGAGAATGTGATCATCTAGAGAATCTTTGGCAAGTTCCCCCCAATTATTAAAGGTGGTAGGGGGATTATTAAATATGACATTAGACTGCATCGGATATGGTTTTCTATAAGACTTCAGTGATTTAGGTAACTTTTTGATGAAAAAGAGACTCTTCATGTTGTATTCTTTATGTCCTTTGTCTTGGATCTGGATCTTAGGTGTGGAAGGTGTGGTGAATGGATTGGATGCTTTGATGAGGGTATATGGATCAATGTAGTGAGATGGAGTGGTGGATTAAGTGGAAGGTGAGGCCTCTTGATTAATGGCACTTGACATTCAGCAGTTCCTCTTAGGTTTGAACAATACTGAAAAGGATCAAGGTTGCCTAGAATAGTGATTTTAGTGCAATTATGTGGGAATTTGAAGCATTGATGGTAGGTGTATGGAATATCCCTCATAGCATGAATCCATGGGCAGCTAAGAAGAAGATTATAATTCAAATCTATATCCAAGACATGAAATGTTGTATCTTGCATTGCTTGGCCAACTCTTATAGGAAGTGAAATTACACCTTCAGATGAATGCTCAACATCATCATAAGCTTTGATAGTCATTTTATTTGTTTGATCTATACAATTCTTAGAGTATCCCAATGCTTTCACCAGTTTTAGTGAGCAATTATTCAGACCTACTCCACCATCTACTAGGATTCGTCTGATCTTGTATTTATCAATGTAGACTTCAAGATGTAGGGGGTTATTATGATCAAATTTTGGTGTGGAAAAGTCTTTCTCAGAGAACGTGACATGGTGTGACATAGATAGGTATCCAACCATGGCCTGAAATGCATTGAAATCTAGGTTGGTGGGGATATATGCTTTGTCAAGGATATCTTTGTGCTATGGGGAAGTACGAAGGAGCTCCAAGATAGAAATTTGTGCAAGGGTTTTCCCCAACTGATCTAGGAGATTATATTGAATCTTTGGTTGTAAATTAAATGGAGGTCCTAGAATAGTTATCTTGGTTCTACGAGTAGCAACAACACAATCTAATTTTTCCCTGTTCAAGGTGATGGTATCAATGCGATCATCAAAGGGTATTATGTTAAGAATGATAGTGTTGTAATCATGTTTCACTGCAGCATAATTGGCACTATTGTTGTTCTTTGAATTGGAGGCTTTCCCTTTATCATGGTCTTGCAAGGGAGTCTTGAATATGGTATGATCAGAATTGGTTTTTCCTTTTTAATCTCATACCGATATGGTTCCATTTTTAATGAGGTCTTGAATAATGTTCTTGAGTATCCAACATCTAGTTGTTTTGTGTCCTTTTCCATAGTGGTATTCACAGTATTTGTCTTCTTTCCACCACTCAAGTTTGATCAAGCTAGGTTCATAATTCTTGGTGTTTGGTAGTGTGATGATATTATATTGCAAAAGTTGTTTGAGGATTGATTCGATGGGTTCACCCAATTGAGTGTATGTTCTTTTGACATGGGGACGTCCTCTTCATTGTGGATTATTTTGGACAGCATTTAGCATTTGGTTTTGACTTTGGGTCTATGTGTTTGATATATTTGGTGTATTTGATGAGGAGGGACCTTTAAGTTGAATGGTTGGACATTTGGTTATCAATTTGGCATCAACAACTCCATCATTTGTGACATTTTTATTGTGGGACAAATATTTTCTCTTGTCATTGTTAGATTTCGGATTTTCTTTGTTTACCTTGAATAGTCCTTTTGCGATAAGAACTTTCTCAATAAGGACACCTTTCTCAAAGATCTCTTCAAAGGTTGTGCAACATAGAATTTTAATTTGGATCATCAGTTCTTTGTTAAGGTTTTCCACAAACATGGTGACCAATTGCTTTTCAGGAATATGACAAGGCAATTTTCTAACCAAACCTCGCCATCTCTAGTAGAATGAGGTGATTGATTCACCTTATTCTTGTTTGGTTGTACTCAATTTTGCAAGAGTGACATTATTTTTATTATTGAAGGAAAAATGATAAATGAATTTTTCGGCTAGTTCACCCCATGTTCTAATTCCTAGAGGAAGGTGTGCAAACCAATCCAGAGTTGGCCCTATAAGGCTTTGTGGAAATAGTCTCATCAAATAGGTAGGATCATATGAGACTTCCATAAGTGTTGAATTCCCGAGTGTGCTCTATTGGATCCCCTTCCCCCTTGTACTTAGGCAAAAGGTGGTGTTGTGAAATGAGGGGGAAAGGGTGGCATGTATAAATTTCGATCAAATGGAAAGGGGCACAATTCCTCCATGGAATAAGTCTTCTTGTTAGTCCCCAATTGCATGTTTTTCATTTTTTTTTTAAGAGTCTACACTTGTTGTATCAAGAAGCCTACAAGAGATGGTGCTGCATTATTTTGATTTGGTGTCATGATGTTGGTATTAAGGTCATATGTTAGATTTGAATTAGGATTGATGCCTTGTTACATGGGACCTTAGTTGCCCTATTGATTTGTATTTGTTTGATTTGGAATGAAATTGGGATTTAGGTTTGTTCCAAATTTCATGTTTGCATGTGGTATGGTGTTTTGGAATTGAGGTGTAGGTCCTTGATTTGTGCCTTGGTTTTGGAAATTAGGTCCTTGATTTGCAAATGAAGGTGTAGGTCCTTGATTGATGTTTTGTGATGAAGGAATGGTCCCTTGATTGAAATTTTGTGATGAAGGAATGGTCACTTGATTAGTATTTTTAAATTAAGATGTAGGCCCTAGATTGATATTTTAGGATTAAGGGATGGTTCCTTGGTTAGAATTTTGGAATGATGGAAGGGACCCTTGATTATTGTTTTTGTGTTGGTGTCTTTCGTGAGACAATGTGAACCTTTATAGGTTGACTTGATGAAGGTGTACTATGAAATTTGAATAAGGACCCTTGATTTTTGTTTTAAAGTGTAGGAATAGGACCTTGTGAAGTGGAACCTTGATTCATATTTTGAAAAAGGGGGTTTGTAAAGGTCTTACCCATGCAATTGGAGGAACTTCCAAGTGTGAAACCTTGTCCTTGTGTAGTGGTTTGGGTTGCCTTGTTGCCAAATGTTCGGATGCTTGGGATATGTGTGGTGGTGGTACTCATGTGTGAAGTTCTCCCAAGGGGTATGTTTTATGTTTTTTGTGATGAGGGCATGCCAATTGAAAATGGATTTTTTATTTCTTTTTCTAGAATAGTCAAGAGGTCAAAGCCTTGAGGTAACTTGACACCCTTTTTGCTTAGTGCATAGAAGTATTGGTTAGGGTCAGCACTAACAAGTTTATCATTCATGCTTAAAATTTTTGGGTCTTGATAAGCTCTTTCAATTTCTTGAGTCAACTGTTTGTTGAATTCTTCTAGGATCATGTTTTCCCATGTGTTGGTTAGTTCTTCTTGTGATATGTTTCTTGTGGGAGTAGAATGATTTGAATTCATTCCAAGAGTAGTGGCATGACAAGGGTCACTTGAATAATCCATGTCCTTTCTTTTGGCTTTTCACCTTGTTTCAACCATGTGATACTTTTGCACATTGAGGGATAATGCAAGATGTAAATGAGACTAAACTATGTTTTTGGATTTTTTAGATTTTAGGATATGAAAATGCAAGGATGTTAAGGCAAGGATGATAATGCAAGGATGATAAATAAAAAAGGAAGATAAAGATTGATTAATGATGAGGTAACTAAATGATGCTAAGGTTAAAATGAAGGAAAGCTATGCTAATGCCAAAGGATAATGAGGTAAATGGATGCAAAAGGGTATACCAAGCTAAGGCTATGGTGGAAATGAACTATTTTTTGTATTTTTGGGATAAATATGTAAAGTGAAATCTAAGAAATATGAGTCTAAATGAGAGCAAGGTAATGTAAAGGGATTTTAAACAAAGGGTGGCAATCAAGATAATGTGAATCCAAGGCAAAAAAATTCAAATGTCATTGACCATACGAGGACAACCAAGACTAGGACACAAGGGTAAGACGTAAACTTGATAAGGTGATAATGACAAGGATAATGGTCAATGACAAATAGAATATGTAACCAAGAATTTTCAAAATCTCAAAGGTCTCCCTATGTTCAAAATTTGAAGGTCCAAATGCAACCTAAGAATGAAAGTCTAATTTGTGAAATGTAAAGGATGGAGGAATGCAACCTATAATGCAATTTATTTCTAATGGGAATGGTAAAATGAGCTGGTGAAACTTGCAAGTCTCTGGTTTATTAGTCAAAGGTCACTGTGAAAAATTTTTGGTTGGATTTTGGACACATATTTTAGAAGTTTTTGTTTAGGAGACAATTACGGCTCTATTTTCAGTAAATTTGTCGCACAGTTGCGGTTCAGTTTATCAAATGCGGCTCTGATTATCAAATGCAGCTCTATATCTAGCAAATGTGGTTCAGGTAGATGATTTTGGTTTTCTAGTTCTCAATTGTAGTTCACAGTATTAGTTGTGGGTCTGTGTCTAATAGTTACAGTTTTCCAAAATGTTGCTTTGACAGTTTTGATGTTTTTGAAATGGTTTTGATCTAGATTTTGATTATTTCTGATGAAATATGATTGGCAAACATAGAATTCAATATCAAGAAATTATTTTTGGTTTGGTTCGATGTGAAAAAAAATTATTTATAGAAAAAATCATGAATCCTATGGTTGGCAAGGACAATATTCGTTGGGTTCCCACTTGGTTTTATCTAGCTTCAGAGCGAATAGCCTAGGAACTTGGTAGCAATGGCTCCCCCTTACTTCGAACTCACTTCTCAGGCATACCAAGTTTTGAATTCCCTAAAGTGTAATTTGCTATCTCTACAAAGAACTACGAAAATGTGGGATAACTTTAGAGGTCTAACCTCCTACGCCAACAAATAGAAGGATTTTGACTTCTACAAACAAGAGGTTTCTAGTAAGGGCATCTGGTTTAGGGGATGATGTGATAAACTCCCTCAAGAGGTCTCCCAACCCTTAAAACAAGGGCTTTTCACATCATAAGATACTGGTGGAGAGCTATCACGTACCGCTTCTCATTGATTGCAAAATTTCCTTGCAATCACAAATTTAAATAGCGATTTAGAAGAACTTGGCTTTAGCTCATTACCACTTGGGTCATTCCCTTGGGGTGAGTACTTTTTCCCACCAAGGCAATCCCTCTAATGGGTGAACACAAAAATAGATGGGTTTGGCTTTCTGATCATCGAGTTTGTACAAAGTGAGAGCATAATACCTACCATCCTTCAAACACTAAAACAGTGATTCATTACCCCCTAGTTAAATCTATGTGAGAGAAGACAATCGTTCTTTTTAAAGCACCAATGGAAATGTTGTATAATCTAAAGCAAACAAGATTGTGGTTTCAAAATAAATCCTTGGACACATGAAAACCTACAAAACCACGTATTAGGAGTTTCACAAAAGATATCTTGGACCAACGAAAAGCTGAAAAAACCTTGTTAGCACAAAAGGTTAAGAGCTAAGTAAAACTCACAAATTAACACCTAAACTATATTGGAAAATAACAAAACTACTAACTTAAAAATTAAAGAAACTAAGCTAAGAGCCCAATTTTTTGTTGCTTCAAAAGAAGCATTTTTGGGAGCTCCACTCCAAAGCCACACATTGTAAAGAGAAGATTAGTAACCTAATAGAAAAATTAGAAAACTAAAACTTTGTACGGAGCAGACAAATGTGTCATTTCTTTTAGCAGTTGCATCGTGTCGCACTAGAGCGATTGCATCACACTTTCAAATTCAAATTTTCCTGCCCATCATGTCTTCAGCAGATGCGTCACTTCTCCTCAAATGTGTTGCTATGTTTATCAAATGTGTCACTTCTTGGAAAATGCATCACTGCATTTAACAGTTGCATCATTTCATACCTAAATTTTGTAAAAACAAGCAAAAAACCGTACGAAATTTTTTCAAAACTAGTGTTCAGTCAGGTTCACCAATGTAAGATGGGGTTAGATAATTTCTAGCCTATATAAAGTGACAACCAATACTTCTAAGCTAAAAACCATATTTAAATAAGAAAATACAATCAAATAAGAGTAAATACTAAATTCACTCAAGTCAAAACACTCTACTTTGAAGTTGATTCGGTTCTCTTGTCTCTCCTATTTCTCCTTATGCCAATATTTCCCTCAGATTTAGAATTAGACTTGTGCAAACACCTACAAATAGTTGAACCATAAATAGAATAGGAATTTTTGGATTCCCTATTCTATCTAGGCCATTCAATTATGTCCTAGGAGCCCTAATTGGATTGACTATAAACCTCACAAGGTGAGTCAATTCTCAATGAGGAGGACCTAGGAAGGGGGTTCTTTCAGCTTTAAGGGGTTCACCACCAAGAAAATGCTTGGAAAAGACAAATGAACATTCAACCTACAAAACCTAGTTATGCAAGCTAAATGAGAGATTCTAATAATGAAATTATACAATAGGGAGATATGATGTGTGTGCCTAGGAAGTATGGGGATGCTGTGAGGATTCCAAAAATGCAAAGAAGCTACCAAAATTTGTCATGGAGGAATAACACGCCCAAGATGGCTTATTAGTCCCGCTGCTATTTTCAAGGCAAATACAAAATCTTCAGATGTCAAAACCAAATCTAAAGGAATCTCTAAAAAATATGTCTGGGAGGACTAAGATGCCCAAGGTGGCGTATTAGTCTCATTCTAAATTTATGAAAAAATTTAATGTGATCTTGAGCTCCAAGGTTTGCACTTTCTTCTTCTCAAATCTCAGGCAAAGAAACTTCTGGATCTAACCTGTAGGTGATTTTCCATGAAGATGACAACTTTGCAATGCAACTTTGCAACTTTTATAACTTTGCACTCCAAATGATCTTCATGTCTTCAACCTAAACCTACAAGCACAAATATGCAAGATGGGAAAAACTTGTTGATTGTTAGTGAATGGGGGTTTGCCTTGGTCAAATCCCTTGTTGGTAATTAAACCTTGAAATAAAATAAAGTAATGAAGGGAAATGGTGAATGAACAACATGCAATGCTACAACTCACCAAACCCTTGTAAATTCTAAAAACTTGTGTGAAATGGCTGCAATGGATATGGATCTTGAACCAAAGTTATGAACTCGAATTGCTAGCTTGAATCAAAATGCTACAACACAAATGTTAGCAGAACAACACACATGAGGCAAGAAGATCTTTGATATGATGCTTGAAACTTGATGATGGCTCCAAATTCTTGATGAATTACTCTTGAATGCTCTTGATCTCATAAATTTTCCTTAGGAATGAATACTCAAGTTGCTAGGATGAAAATGAATGAATGAACCCTGTATTTATACTTACTTATGCTTAATATCCCGAAATCACATCACACCAAGCCGAAATATAAATTCATTAAATAAAGGAGGTTAAATCTTGCCAAAATTTGAAATTGAATCCCAAATGACTCAAGGAGGACTAAGACGCCCTAGGTGGCATATTATTCCCAAGTCATGAAACATGGGGCATAGACACCAAAAAGGGGCCCAATTAAGATGCCTCAAAATTAGGGTCCCAATACCTCGGGGGGACAAATACGCCCTAGGTGGCATTCTAGTCCTAACCCAAAATCAGGAACATATGGATGAGAATCATTGGATTATCATTTATGCATTGGAGAATGTCGGGATTAGCCATAAAAATATGTAATTCATAGGGCTTGTGGACACAAAATAGGACCAATTAAGCCATAAATGAGGATAAATAAAGCAAGGGGGGCCCAAACAAGTGTGAAAATGCAAGGGTATGCATTTTACTACACTACAATAGTAAGTAGAAGGTTGGAGATAGTTATATGTTAAGTTAAAAATGGGAGAGGAAGATTGTTTTTATAGACAACCATTCAAATGAACGACAGAGATTGATCCTCTAGAAAGATTCGAAGATCAACGGATGAGAATGGATGAGAGGGAGGTTATGAAATGAAAGGCCAAGATCAAACTTCTAGAAAGATGCCAAGATCAAAAGTTGAGAATTGATGCAACCAGAATATGCCATTCATGGAAGAGTTATGATACTAATGGCTATGATGCTCGATGGCTATGACAAAAATGAAAGTTATGACAAAGACAACTATGACAAAAATAAAGGCCATAAATAGGGCATCTTTAACCAAAAGGGAGGCATAAATAAATTATTTATTCGAAAATGGAGGAAATGGACAAGTGGAAAATAAATAATTCATTCGAATTATTTATTTGGAGAAAAATGGAAAATGAGCATTTAATTAAATCAATTTATAAAATCAATTTAATTAAATGGGGAGAGGAATGGCACATAATTAAATAATCTTGGCAATTATTCAATTATAGAAGAATGAAAAGGGTCAATTGCATAGAAAAATAATTATTATTATCTGACTATAGATGAATGATAAAAGATAAGTAATTAAATAAATAATGATTTATTTAATTATTGAAGAAAGGGAGTGTTAAGTGACGCAATTAATTTATTTTAATTGATCAAGGTAGAATAGAGATTAGAAAGTGAATTAATTAAATAATTAAAAATTATTCAATTAATAGAGGAATATGGTCAGGGATAATTAGATAATTAGAATTATTTGATTATTAGAAGACAAAGACCAAGATAAATGATTCTCACAGACTTGGATATTTTTTAGTGTCTACACTCTCAATCCTTACGGGTTTTTACGTATCTCACGAATATTGAGGGGGACTTTCGCTGGTATAGAACATCTGCACTAGGTGGTTGATGAATTTCATCACACCCACAATTATTTATATAGCAAAGCAAAAAAAAAGTACCACTTGGGTCGTTCCCTCTCACAAGTCAAGAGGTAGGCTCTCTAAAGGTAATGCTTTGAAATGGAAACACAGTGTGAAACTCAAGATGCTTTTCGTCACCCAAGATCACCAAAAATGTGTGAGGGGAGAGGATAGACACCTAGTTTTCCAAACACAGAATACACAATGCACAATTCATCACAAAGTTCTTTTTAAGTCCCAAAAAATAAAAAATCAAATCAAATCAAATGAAAGAAAGTGTGTACAAGATAGCAATTTGTTCTTTTTATGTGCACCAAAGTGAAGTATTCTAAATTTTAGATAGAGAGATAGCAATATGCAAAATCAAAAAGAATTTGTCCAATTTTAATCACCAATTGAAGTGTTTCTAAAGCCTTGTCTTAATTGGTCAAAAAAAAAGCAAATTGATTGTTTCATCAACTTATTCAAATTGTTTGGTCGAAAATAAACATTTTTTAGAGTACCAAAAGGAACTATTTGTTCTAATCCAGAAAACTTTTTAAAATTCCTTTTAGAGCACCAATTGAAAGCATGTGGATTTGTGGGGTTCTTTATAGCACCAATTGAAATTTTTTCTTAAGCTAGAAAGCTTCTGAAATTTATTTTTAAGTAACAATTGAGAGGTTTTTCCTAAGCTAGAAAGCTTCTAAAAATTCTTTTTAAGAACCAATT
This sequence comes from Sequoiadendron giganteum, assembly GCA_007115665.2. Taxonomy (NCBI): domain Eukaryota; kingdom Viridiplantae; phylum Streptophyta; class Pinopsida; order Cupressales; family Cupressaceae; genus Sequoiadendron; species Sequoiadendron giganteum. The sequence continues at coordinate 333,028,336 of CM021105.1, read as the reverse complement.
GAAAGCATGTGATTTGTGGGATTCATTTTAGGCACCAAATTTAAAGTTTTCTAATCTAGAAAGCTTCTGAAAATTCTTTTTAAAGCACCAATTGAAAAGTTTTTCTTAAGCTAAAAGAAAGCTTCTAAAAATTTAAAACTTCGACCGTTCACATTCCCTATAATAAACATGTTAGTTTTTGGCTTCATGTAACACGTTCCATATCCTGCAAGAGCTACACAAATGATGTTCACTCCATTCAAACATCAAAACCAAGAAAATGTTAATGTTAGAAATAAAAAATTGACCTACAGATTTTTAAATGAAAACTGACAAAGAAAAAGTAAAATTTTCAAGCGAAAGCGGCCCTGTCAAAAGAAATTGTGAATGGAAAAATCAAAAGCAGGCTCTATTTATTGGGAAAAAGTAGTTGAAAAATGTGACTGCGTGTTTGTAATTTTAGCAAAAGTGATTGAAATAACAAAAGCGGCCAAAACAAAGTCGACTGCAGCTGAAACAAAAGGTCGAGCACGTGAAGTTCAAGTAGCTTTTGTGTGAAAAATTCCAATTGTGTATCTAGAACTTGCAACTTCAAAATTCACTCATAAAATGGGTAGTGCTAAGGACCAAGTTCGCACCGGGCGTGCCAAAATGTGTAAGGGGGAAATCAATATGCGTGAAGAGATCAAAACATGAATGAATAGAAACTAATCTAATCCAAACAAAAGCTATGATTCATACCCATTATTCATGAAATGAAACTACGAAGAACAAAATCAAACTATGCAATCAAAGGAGAAAACATAATATGAATTCATAAAATGTAGTGCTACCATCCCATGTCAAAGTGTGTTTGCAATAATGTTGGATTTGTCATTGTATCAATGTGAAGCCTCTATTTGTGCATAACAAAATCTTTAAATTTGTGCAATGTCCTTGATCGAAGATATGTCTGTAAAGCTTTTTCAAGAGATTGTTTACGATTTCAGCATTACTTTATTGCATAAAACGTGTTTATTCTTTGATCATTTTTGAGGAAGAAGATGGTTGTTATATAGAATTTTTGTTTCGAAATGAACACTCAAGATTGTGTAGTAGAATATCCTGATCAACGGTTGAAACATGATGAGAGGAAATAGATAGGAATAATCAGTGGATTTTTTATTACGTAATCGGTGTAATTGAAGAAATCGATTTGAGTGTTCAGTGGGATTGAAGAAATAGATTAAATAATCTGTGGGATTGAAGAAGAAATGAATCAGTCAGAAATAGATGGATCAGTCAGCCAATCAGTTAGCCAGTCAAAAATAGATGAATTTGAGGGATTGATATAATTAATTAATCCTTTTGAGTTGAACATGAAAATCAAGTTTTAATTTTCTAAAAAAAGTTGTATCACTATTGTATTTGAACAAGTTTTTCGATGAATATTCGTCGAAGTTTTGACAAACTATTGTCGAATTTTTGACGAAACACTGTTTTTTATTTTTGTCGATGGGTTTTCGTTAGTTTATCAACCAACTTTTTTGCATTGAAACAATGACCCAGAAGCGTCAGTCAACATGATAGAAAATTTTGGTGGGGTTCGTCGCAAAATCGACAAAACTTTGTCTATTTATCGATTAGAAATCAATAAATTTTTGTCAGTTGTCAATTAGAAAGCAACCAAAAAAACAACAATCGTTCATCGATATTTCGACGAACATAAGTTGAATTTTCAATGAAACTTCTGTCAGAGGTATAGCAACCTCGTTGAAACTTGTTTTTGTTTCATCGATACGTTTCGTCGAAATTGTGACGAAACGTTGAAGTTTTTAAAAAAAAAATTATTAGACTGATCTACCTAATCTCTTTGAAAAATTTGTCCCCTATCCCTTATCTCTTTGTATATGTAGCTTCCCCTCTATCTGGAAAGCACCACCTACGCACATAAAGACCTATAATACTAGAACTCCCAGACTACCCACTTTGTCCTCTCTAGTTCTCACTCTACCTCTATGAAAGCTTTATTCAATCCCTGCTATGGACCAAGCAATCCATATGCCAAATCTCTCTGTCCATAGTCTTTGGACATATTACTAGGCAATTGTAACTACACCTAAGGATAATTCCTCTCTAGTATCCAAGCATCTTGATCCTCCCTCAAACTATCCATCTCTACCTATAGCCTATATTACTCTACCCTCAATATCTCCCACTCTCCATGGGGTTGGTCCCAATCTTCCATTGCCTTATCCCACTCTACCTTCCTCGCATTCCACTTTGACATCAAGTTTGCTAACTGCAATTATGTATCCTCATTCTCTCTACCTCCTTACTCCTCTTGTGTATTTGTATCCATGGGAACTGGCCCACCCTATTCTTGTGTCTATGACTAATATGGTTGTTCCTATGCCTAAGGTTGATCTCCATCATGTCCCCAGCCTCTTTTTCTCCCTACTCTTCCTCAACCCTCATCCTCTCCACCTCACCAATAGCTACTTGAATATACTCTTGTGACTCCTTATGATGTGGAGATGATAGGAAAACTAGTCTTAATGGCCAGCACCAAGTCATATAATATATAGTAACTCCTACATCCTCCAAATCTAGCTGCAACACCCATAACACTAATTATTTTTTGATCCATTAAATCTATATGATATCCTCAACTATATAAATTCTCCCCATACTCCCTCCTCCTATGTGACCTATGAAAAAATATGCCCCCTTCACTATCAAATCTTATCATAGGAAAAAATACCATTACAAAATTTGTCTAGTTTATACCTCGTAATAAAGTACTTATATTATTTGATGATGTAGCACAATATACAGACATACTATAGATACACACTATCATCCACCCAATCCTTGCAAGACCTCCAAGGCCTCTAGTCTACCTTAGCAATATCATCCATGACTTGGTGCCAATACACCACTTCCCCCAACTCCATATACTATGGAGATCTATCTTAGGAAAAATAAATAGATCCTATGGCATCTTCATCATTTGACCCACATGCTTCAAAATAGAAATTTCCTTCCATGCCCATATTTGTAGCATTACATGCCACCTCCTAGACTCGCATCCTCTTTGTAAACTAACATGTGCATATCCCTACATACCTAGGTCAATACAAAAATCCCCCACACTAAATTTATGCATCTCTCTTTCATTTGTCTGCATACACTTGCCATCCCAACTAGAAAATTGCATACCCTTTTGTTAGAAATAAATATGAAATTGAAAAGGGCTACAATCACTCAGGGTAACTCTTCCACCATTCCCCCATGTACACCCATGTTCAAATCCATCTATCTCTAAGGGAGGTTACTACTCCCAAATAGTCTATCTAGTGACCTCAAATCATCATCTACAGTATAACATACCATGTTCCTATGAATCAAGATTTGTAGTATCCACCATTGATGCAAGAGAAAATCACCCAAATCCAAAAACATACAAGTCATAAGGTTAAATAGAGAGAGCATCCATTTTAATTTAAATCTAAAACTTCTTTCATTCATATTAAAACAATTACAAATTTGTTCAAATAGTTGGATCAGTACGTCTGGAGAGATGGGAGTTGTCTTTTCACCTAATTTTGCAAATGCAAGTGGCCAACAATAGAATGTTACAAATAGTTGATTGTGAAAAAAACTCCAGCTATTATGAAATGCAAATGTTGTAATAGTTATTAGTCACTCAGTCAAATATAGCTTGAAAATCCTCACCAAGTGCATTAAAGTGAATCAACAAAGTAATGAATAAAATAGAATTATTGTTATGCAAAAATAATATGTGAATATATAATAAAGCATAGGTAGAGGACTAAGGTGTTCTCCATAGGCATGTACCCATATAACATCCTCTAATGAGGCAGTTGCATCTCCCATAGTAGTATAGCAGGTATTGGGAGAGCCGTGTATGATGCCAACATTGTCCAAGTACAATATTTATGTAAACATGGAAACAATATATGCTATTAATATTAGGTCATGCACTAAAATATAGGAAGAAATATCTCTACCTCTATGTTAATGTTGTGTGGATAATGTTGAAATTGAGCACTACAAAAAACTATTCACGGTCATAAACATTCCTAAAACACAAGCTCTCTTGGAAATGACCACAATTTGAAATTGAATCATTCTACCACACTTAACAAGATCCAAAATCACCCTTCAAAGCCTTTTTACTTTTGTATAAGAAGTCATTTTACTATAAAATAATTAATCTTTCTTTGAATCATCCATTATCCACTAAAAAAAATTCATCCAATCCTAGATTACTGCACTTGAAATTGACAAGAAGCAAAGTTTCTGCAGGTCACATGAAATTATGGTGAGAAAAAAAGCCTCTTGATTAGCCTCTCCACTTTCACCGGCATAACTGGGCAATATCATCCTATTATAAACCAAAATAATACAGTCAAACTATCCTTTACCTTAAAGTTTGGACAAGGTGAAAGAATAGCTACCAAGCGGATGTTTATTATCATCCAAAGTGGACAAAAGGATAAAGGAAGAAGATAAATAAACATTGCAAAACTTAAGAGCCTAAAAGAAAGATAATAAATTGATGATGAAGTTTACCAAATAAAAGTAGTATTTCTTAAAAAAATTGTGTAAGTTTCAAATTTGTGTTACTGCATCTAAAGCAGTTAAAAATGTAATATAAGTTAAGGGAAAAAATATTCCAAGCATTAATATATAGAGAAAGCATGCTCTTTCACAAAATCCTCGAGTGGATGAGAATGTTTTTCCAATGTCCAAAAATTCTATGCAATTGTAATATAATTTTATTTCAATAAAGATAGCAAACTTCACACAAAGTTTTTATCTCTGCATGCAAATATAACATCTTTAGTGCAAGAATTTAGCATGAAGCAAAAGTAAACATATCATCAAATAGCTATAAATTGTCCAACTCCTCTAAGTATAGATTCTCTCTCTATAGCTTCAAAACTCCTACTTAACCATGGTGTGCAAATTGTTTTATCAACAAAACAAAGAGAGTACATACAAGATTGAAATCACTTATCTATTAAAAGGAAATTTTCTTGGGGAAAGGGCAAAAAATCAGAATAGGCTAGAACTTTGTAATTATTCCCTATCCTATATTTCACCAACTCTAAAAAAATATAGGCAATAGTTAAATCACCAAATATCTTCGATTCTTCCAAAATAATAAGTTTAACATAAGAAAACTACATCTATTACCTTTTTGCTTTTAATCATCTTATTCTTTGACTCTGCTTTTGCCCGAGATTGTCACCATCGCAAAATTCCTTGATATTGCTTTGCATTTACATAGACAAGTTCCTCAACTATATCTAATGGAGGTAATGTAAGACCAACTTGTTGCACCCCAAGCACATGAGGAGGAATCTACATATATTTCACCAATTAAAAGGGTCAAATTTGGATAGGCACTCAAATTTGGTCACAAGGTTGCTCCTGTATGAGTAGCATGTGGTCCACAACAACATGAACTAGTATTTTAGGTCCAGGCATATATTTTTTACATACTCTCTACTAAAAATGTAAGATATTTTTTTAAAACCCTGTGCAAATTTTTTTTATTGCCATTTTGTTGTGTATTATATTTAGTTTTTCCTCTACTTGACATGAAATTACAAAATCAGTACTTTCTCTAAATTTACTAGTATTGCCCTATTTTTAAGTTAACCTAGTTTTTGTAAAAAATTTCCCATTTTAATCTTAAACCTAGGCAATTGAAATACCTTCACACTTTTTTCACACCATTTCAATGCCATGTAAATGGAATGATACTACAATTTGCACATAAAGAATCATAAAGCCTCATCTCCACTCAAAATTGGTGGGTTTGCAATGCATCAATATAGAGATGTCTTAAGATTAAAGGAGATGGCCATAAGAAATGAATGATCACAAGGGTAGATTTATCTTGCAAATGGAGTGAGTGATTATCACATAGCACACTACACCATGGCACATACAATATTATACATGAAATTCATGAATTTTGTACAAGAAGTGAGGACTACACATGAATAAAAGGGAAATCTAAATAAGTTAAAAGAGCATGATGATACTAAACAATGCACAAAGATATAGAGAATAGAGCATCATTAGAAAATGTTGTGATAAGGCTACTCTTATATTGGATATTTTAATGAACTTGGTGATGGATAATCTTGGATGGGAAAATGATATTCCATCACATCACATACTTGAGAAGAAATGCATGAAAGAAGTGCTTTATACAATATGGTCATCTTTCCACCATGAACTTGGTAGGTAATTAATTAAGTTAAAAGGGGACAGTCATGTTAAGATGTTTAAAGTAAGAGTATATATATCCTTATGCATGACAGAACTTAAGGCAATTAAGACAAAAGGATATGATAGTAGTAGATGATACCCCCCAAGGCACTAGAGATTTTCAAGGATGTATTAAAAGATAATCAAGGTGACATTCAAGTTTTTTATAATGCACAAACCATGAAAAAGACAAGTTTAGAGATGAATGGCATTGAAAAAAGGATATGACAATCCTTATACTTTTAAGATGGCAAACCTTAAATAAGGGTTAAGACAAAGAATAGACCAAATGAGACTATTTTTTCATGGACTTTGATGAAGCTTAAAAGGGCAACCAAAGGTCAAATAAGAAAGGGTGATGCAATAAATAAATGATGTAAAGGTTGCAAATAAAGTGAGCTAGAAGGAGATAATAGCATGCTTGAGATGAACCCTATAAAGAAGAGATGATGCAAAGGGTAGTTTATAAAGTTGCAGACCTTGGTAAAAATGGAAATTGGGACAAAAACTTCATGAAAGATAAAGATTCATATGAACAAATGAAAGAGTGCAAGGACATGAACATCTGATGAGCCATCATGATAGTAAGGTAGCAATGAAAAGAGTGCAGTGTGATAGTGATAGGCATTGTGATCATGAACAATATAGTTGTTCAAAACCCTAGTTAAAACCCTTATTTCATCATGAGAGGACAACCATGGGTATATGGATCTCTTAGAAACCCTATAAAAATTTAAAGATGGTGATTAGATACAAAAGGATAATAAGTTATTTTCTATTGACAAGTCTTTCAAGAACAAGGTTTTGGTGAGCAAAGGGTAGAAATATATAAAGGACAGTCATAGCCTTATGACTATCATAAGGCAGTTATCAAACTTCTCATACCTTTGTATCACTATTAAAACTATTAGTATTCATTACACCAATATTCATTGCAGATAATAACAACAAAATTCCAAAAATTTAGGCTTCAAGCTTGAGGAAGGTCTGGATCAAATAGTCATTGTAGCCATAATATATAGACAAATCTGCAACAAGCCGCTTAGTATAGTCCTTTCGACTAGACCCTTTTTGCCTTAAAGCTTTGAAATTGGACATAATTCTAACAACTGATAGAGAAAGGATCGATATGTATCAGTAATGAACAATATCAAACATAGTCCAAATAGATGAAACAAGTGATGCCTTCTAATCTTGAAAATAATGCAGCAACAATCAAAATTAAAACATTACCCTCTTTTATTCTCCTCTTAAGGTTTGGAAGGTCGGGGTGATGCTTCCCCTCTTCTTCAAGCTCCTGAAAAAATCAGTACAAAACATATGAACAAAGGAAAAGAATAAGAGATTGTCATAACCTAGTTCCCTGAACCTTCTAAACCTTCAATTTCACCTCGACATGTATACAAAATAACAAATTCTCAAGCAGACATGTCCCCATGGAGGGAATATGGCATGAAGCATATATGTGGGTGTCTGTGACATAAAATATTTAATTCAAGCATTCTACATCTCACTTAGGCCAACAAGAGAAAACACAGATAAGAAAGAGACAAGTATTTATTGAACCAAAAGACACAGAGAGATGGACAAATTATATTAAAGTCGATGAATAACCAAAGTATACAAGAAGTTAGAATAGCTAAAAAATCATTTGGGATAAAAATCATCTTTGCATATTGGTTTGACGCTTCAAACGATGCATTTCTTATATTGAAAAGTGCATTACCTTATTGAGCTTCTCTTTATTTCGAGAATAGTTTAATATTATCTACTTAACAGGGCCAACCATGTGAAGGTGGAAGCTCATTTGGCCCCTCCCCTCCCCCTCACATCACTCTCAATTCCCCATACCCAATCATATAACATTAATCATTCATTCATCCATTAATAACTTATAACATTCATTCATTCATCCTACATTAATAACATATAACATTCATTCATTAACATATTCACATTCATTCATTCATTCATTCATTCATTCATTCATCCATTAATAACATATAAAATTCATGCATTAACATATAACATTCATTCATTAACATATCCACATTCATTCATTAACATATAACATTCATTCATTAACATATTCACATTCATTCATCCATTCATTCATCCATTAATAACATATAACATTCATTCATTCATCCATTAATAACATATAAAATTCATGCATTAACATATAACATTCATTCATTAACATATCCACATTCATTTATTAACATATAACATTCATTCTTTTAGTTTTTACATATTATCAAAAATATGGTTGTCATAATATGATTACAATCACTTTTTTTTTGTTTCTTTTTTGAAGCTAAAAAAATTGAAATGGAGTATCGTTTTCTAAATCATTTATCCCCCCTTCAATTGTCTACCCTCTGTTCATGATCTTAATGTATGCCTAGTTGTGTACTCATGATGTGGACGTCGTTGCATGGGGGGGTCTGCTGCAATAGGAAAGAAATGTTAAATTGATATGTTTTATTATTATTGTTACAAGTATTTAAGTAATTAAAAGAACATTAGAGTGGTGCTCTTTACCTGATGAGGCCACATCATGTTCCTGATCTTGTCTTATAGCCTCATGCTCAACATGTTGAACACCCTCTAAATCCTGATCTGAAGTTGAAACACGAAAGGTTACATTAATTAATACACCAATTATAATTAAATATGTTTAAAAGAACATTAGAGTGGTCCGCTTTACCTGATGGGGCCACATCATGTTCCTGATCTTGTCTAGCCTAATCATGCTCAACATGTTGATCATGCTCTACATGATTTAAAGTTGAAACATGAAAGGTTACATAAATTAATACACTAATTGCAATTAAAGATGTTTAATTGTATTAATCCATACTGCATTTTGTATAGCACATGAATACATCCAGTACCAGGATACACACCATGACCTTCATCTACAGGTTGTGCTCCACCCTCACCAGGTTGCATTCCAATGGCTTGTGCAGTATTATCATTGCTTGTCTTTTTAGAACAAATAGACACATAATTACTTTATGGTGGAAATTAATATTGAATAGATTGCACAAGTATTTAATTTTAAATAAACATCATTGAGTTTATTTACCTGCATGTTAGATGTAGTGGAAGCTTGTGTTTTCCTAGTCAAGAGTCTTAGGAATTTAGCCAGGGCTCCATATCCTTGTTGTAAGGCAATCTTCATGTCCTTTTCTATGGGCCCTTTGTTGAATTCAGAACCTTGCAATTTTGCATAAGATCATGAATTTTGCTTCTATGGTGTGATAAAACCAGAATTGTTTGCAATTTATTATTTGGATACAATATTTCATTTATTGATACTTACAATTCATGCGGCTAATTTTATATAACCACCAGAGCCAAGTTTGTGTTGCCCATTTTTTTCTAGTCTTGCCTTTGTTGCCTTTGATGTGTCAGGCAACCTATGAAAATTTTGAAATACATTAGACTATGTAAAAAGAAAGAGTAATCAGTATATAATTACATTGTTGATAGTATCACATACCTTCCTTGTCCCAATGGTGTCTTTCCTTTTTTCTTTTCAGACTTCTCTTTCCATCCGACACCAGGTCCTTCCACTCCCTCTCTGGAATCACGAGGAGACACTTGTACTTTTTGTTCTTCTCTAAATGTGACCTATATTGGTCCCTCACATACTTTAGATAGGTACCAGCTTTCTTAAGGACCTTGGTTCGGTTGAATGTGGTATTATCGAACATCACAACTAAATGGTTAATGAACTCATCTTTTAAATCTTCATTTTAGGCATTCCACTGTGTACGTATGGTGGGCCCGAAGATCTCCAATGTAATATCATTTAGATGTTTATAAAAAACACCATTTCCTGCAAAATGATCTTGGGATCATTAGTCTAAAAAGAGTGATCAATAAGTAAATTTCAATTGGATTATATATAACAATAATTAAAACATTTTAAAGTACTTGAGACCTTCTTTATCTTTATGGGAAGGAAATCCTCGGTCACCATAAATGTGACCGAAAATGCTTCTGTACTAGTAATACGGGAAGATCCAAGAAATGTTGCTAAAACATCACTAGTACTAGTGGCCTTTGCATCCTAAGCTACATGTCTTGGTGCATGTTCTGGCATGTGTTCGCTGCCAGAGGGTGCACTACTCGATATATGCATGGTATGTGTTGCCAACATTTCAGTCGACAATATAGGCACGGATGATGGGGTCAGATGATGTGATGTATGCACAGGAAGATCAGGATCACCACTTGTACCAACCCCTACTCCCTGGGCAACACTTGCAGTACCCTGATCATGGCCAACAACATGAGGATGCAAATAATCCTGTAAAAAAAACACATATTTTAGTTCATGACATAAAAAAGTAGAAAATATAAAACCTTGAATGAACTTATGTTATAATTAAAGATCTTATGATAGCTTACTTGTAATTTGTGTGCTCTCTCAGTCAATATTTTAACCCTTTCTCTTATCTCATCTGTTTGAGGCGCTATGAATATTAACTTAAGGATTTATTCATTGCATTTTTTTGGGTCTTCCTCATCATATCCACAAGGTTTGCGGGATATGCGATGTCATCATCGCATAATAGTGACTGCACCTCCCTATGGGTGCTAGTTCCTTTCCCCAATCAACCAACTCTGACAAGAATATTAAAAACATTATCAAAATTAAATCCAATAAACTTATGAAAAAAACATAATAATAAAACATTTTTCTCATATCTAATTTGTACAATTACAAGGAGGTAAACCTATCAATTAGAAGCACCTGAAGATTCATTATGATCTGTACTCTAGGTCAGAGCTTGCCCCATAGGATCAATGTCCTGCTGTGACAAAAATTAAATATAAAAAAACATTATCGAAATGAAACCAATAGACCCTCAAAAAAAAACATAATAATAAAATGATCTATTGGAGTCATTAATTAATCGAGGTTGAGAAAAATGGTATATTGTACATACCACCCCCATAGTAACTTTGTTTGTATCTATGCAATTCGAATTGTAATCAATTAGCAACTCTTCCCCTGAAGTTATTGATTTTATCGCACATACGAATACACAGTTTCCCTCGCATTCCTCGATATGCAATTGGGTTGCTTATTTGTTGACCCAAGTCATGTACTATTTATAAACCCTACAATATTCCATGATGCTTTTTGCCTTTCATCAATGTACATAGCCACTCCTTTATTTTGATCCTTATCTTTTAGTTGTATATAATTTGTTGACAGTGCATACCTACACATACTTCGTGTATATCGAACCAATTGCATCCAATCTTTGTAACTATAATAGGGTCCGAAAAACTCCATCAATTCAGTAACTTTTTCGTAATAGATCTTTATGTCGTTCATGCAAAATAGGCCCAAACCATGTAATGACGATGGTGTTATGTGATATATCCTCTCGTTGACACAAAAATCAGTGTTTATTGGAGGAAGTTCCTTGGGTACCCATTGTTTTTGTAGATGTTTGTACCTCAAGGGCACCTCGATGTCACCTATGCCATCGTCATCATAAGAACATGACCCCCCTTTAGCAAGAAAAAATTCCATGCGTTTACATAATTTTCTTCTAATCTTTTGACCTCTAGTTGATCTCCCTCTTTTAGACCTACTACATGTCTTGCTTTCCTCTTCTCTTCCTGAATTTCCCTCGCTCGAGGAAGACAGATCTAAAAAATACCTATTTGGTGGTATCTGCACTCATAAGGATGTTGGATGAAATTCTTTCATGGTGATGTGATCCCAAGGTGACATTATGATTAATCTATCATTTCATCGCTAGAATTTGATAGGTTATAAGGTAATCAAGTCTTGATAGATTGAAACTTATTGTTACTACTGTCTAAATGTGTCCATCACAAATTAAATCAATGTATGAATGAGAATGTCCCTTGCAATTAGTGACTTTAAAATGTCATTATTTTACAACCTAACACAAACATGGAGATTGGGAGATGCAGTTCACTGTAGTTGAGGCTATGGAAGCCTAAAAAACCTAGACTCAGTGATGAATTTTCCTACATGAACAATGTATGGCAATGTTCCAAGGATTTTTGCATGAAAATTGAGGGGAAAAGGTAATGAATGATAGTCATTATCAGTCTCACAGTCTTAATCCAAATTATTTGATTTACTAGACTTCTACTTAGCATTTTAACTCCCAAACTTTGTAACAAGTGTTAAATGTGACTATGGTCCACTAGTTACACAAACAAGGCCTCCAATGTATTTTATAATTGTAATAAAATGAATTTTCTTCTTCATTCAAGTAAATAAACTTGAAGGGAAACACCACCAAGTGGTGTAAGTTGTCTTGAAAAAGATGAATTAGAACACTAATAGACATAATTCAAGTGCACATGTGAGGTGGTTTAGAAGTCAGCTAGTGATAAACTCCATATGTCTAATTGGTTAACGGGGAGTGAGTGTGTAATAGGATTGGTTAATTCATCATATTTTTATGCTTAGGCAATAAAAATTGTTTAAGTCATCTTAAATCTTCCTATGTCTAATTGCTAGGAGACTTTTGGTATGTTTTAAGGAAGGATGAGTGGTTGCATCAATGTTCTAGTTCTCTATGACAAGGATTCAACATCTTCAAATAGTGAAATTTAGTGCTAATAGTCATTTGAAACAACAAAATTTTGATTATATATGATGGTAGGATTTGTTAACTTAAAATAATTGGCTACCCAGAAAACTTAAAGTTAAAGAAACTTTTTCAGTTTAAGGGGTTAGCACTTTCTTTCATCTTCGCATATGGATGTGAGAAAGTATGTGGAAGGATGCATAATATGCCAAAGAGAAAATGAAACTTCATCAAATGTAGGGCTCTATCACCCATTCTCCATTCCCAATAGGCCTTGGGAGAGTGTAAGTATGGATTTTGTATTGGGGCTGCCTAGAACCCAAAGAGGTTTTGATAGTGTTTTGTGGTGGTTGATAGGTTTAGCAAGATGGCTCATTTTCTTCCTTGTAAATGTACCAATGATGCATCCCATATATTAGGTATCTTCTTTAAGGATGTTTTTAGGATACCTTGATAATTTTAATGGTTTTAGATTCCTTTGACACATCTTGAAGGCTCTTTGTGGTCGAGTTGGTGAAAGTTGCACAAATTGCCTTAACTAGGCAATTAGAAGTCAAAACATGAGTTAGTTGGTTTCCAATGTCCTTCTTTTCAAAATTCAGTTAGTGGATGTTGTAGGGAGGTTGTGAGACCTTAAATATACCTCTCTTGGTTGGGGCAAGTTTGTTGATGGAGAAAGTAAGAAGTTTTCAATAAAGAAATTGTTGTTTTCCTAAGTTTTTGTGCAAAAATTGCTAATCCCATACTTGGTATGGCCTGTAGATTTACTTTCACACTTCAAGGATATAATGGTTTGAAAGAGGGTTGAATTAGATTCCTTTTTTCAATGGAGTGGAGAGTTTTCATCAAGATACAAGGGATATATCTGCATTTTCCTATTGAGTGGTCTAAAAGTCCTCAAAACCAGGGTTTTGAGTGAAAAATGGTCATTTCTTCCATTCCCATGTTGTAATATTGCCCAATCTTGGTGGGATGGAATATATTGGTGTGTATTTTCATGATTTTAGGGTCTTGGAGAATGGTAGGCTATGTGGAGGATTTTTTGCAATATTCTAGGCCTGGCATCCTCATGTGACAGGCCTAGATTATGAAGCAAAAAGTGGAGTTTTGCTTAACTAGGGTGATTTTGGTAGTGAATACACTTAGGAATGATGGAAATACATGTGACTAACCTATAGTATTCTGATTTAAGGCTTTGGGGTGAAGGGGAGAGCCTAGATAGTCAATTGTCTTGTTGCAGCCAACCAAATATGCCTCTTGGAGTAGCGTTGTTTTGGGCCATTGTACCTTTTCCACTCACTGTCATAAAGAGAGACTTTGGGGCCTTGTAGGGGCATACCATACCTATCTAATTCTAGTGGTTTGGGCCTGGTAGAAGTTAATATGTGGATTTTATTTTGACTATCCTCCCAGGCAGGGTTACTAGCCTTGTAGGAGTAAAGAGGCCTAGTGGTTAGAGCGATGAGAAAATGGAGTTTCCTAAGTGAAAATTTGAGTGTTATGGTTTGGTTTAGTCCTGCTGGACATGTTTTAAGTGGATAAAAACCCTCTTGGTTTTTGGAGTCTGAGAACCCTAGGTGTGCTGGGTTTCATCCTTGAAGGAATAGTGGAGTTGATGACTCCTCATAAGAGTATTTGAGAGAAGCATTGTAAGAAGTGTCTTTGCCATTTGTGGTTGGTTTTTTTCCTTCCCTGACATTTTGCATCAGTTATGGATGTTTGTTGAATGTTCTATTAATGAATTTCATGAATGTCAAGATTTCTATGGGTCTAAAACATGTTCTATAAATCATGGGAAGGGTCAATCAAGTAGGGAGTCTTTTGTAATTGAATGTCTCTATGAATGTTATACAAATTTTCAAGGGAACCTTTGAGCCCAATGACTAGTTCTCTATTGCCACAGTTTCTTTCCCAATGTAGCAAGAGGTACATTAATCCATGATAACATTATGATGCATTGCAAACTATTTCAAAATAGTATTTTCTTATTGCATGTGGTTTGTTGTTGTTTTAAAATGGATAATAGAAGAATGTTTAGTTGTAGATGTCTTCTATTTTTATTTGTATATACATATTCAAGTTAGTTATGTTGATGATTTTCAAGCCTATTCTCTTCCCCTTCTCAATGTTTACTCAATTGTCCAATGGAGTTGGTACTAGTACAATTGGTGAAAGGCTAAAATAAATTAGTTTAAAAATCTATATTATTAGAATTTGAGTTGTTGTTAGGTTTTGGTGCATCCACATGATCAAATAGTGTAAATTGTGTCATATCTTATGCAATTTGAAACTAATAAAGAGTTTAATAAACATGGTTATGTGTTTCTCTCTCGCACGTGTACGAATTGTTAAGTGGATACACTTGTAGGAATATTACATTGTTTTTTATCTTAAGTTTAAGTGCAAGAGAATGTTCTATTTTCTTGTTAGAGGTTTTGAAGGTCCAGTTGCAACTAATGTTAACATGAAACTAGTGACAAATCTTAGGGATTCATAAAACATTAGGTTAACAAAGAATGACAAAGTTGACACAATTCTTATATCTTCAAACTAGCATGCTCATTGTCATTTCTTTGCAAAATCCAAACCCTACTAATAATTTGCAAATGGAAGCTAACTTCACATAGCTAACCCTACTAATAATTTGCAAATGGAAGCTAACTTGAATGGTAGAGGCATTTGCAGCTCTAAGTGGGTAGGTAAGTAGCTACGTTTTAATGAAAATTGTAGGTTAAAGAGAATGGGGGTGCCAAATATCACTTACAATACTCATTGTCCCTTGGTCATTGATTTTCCTTGAGTGCCCTCAACCTCGTCGCTTTGCTTTCCTCCTGCCCTGTTGCACACTAAGCTATGTGTTCTCTTGCGCGCATGTATTGATATGTAGTGTTTTTGCTTCTCCAAACTCTTCATGATCACTGGTATTGACCTTTCACTTCTCCAATTTGATGTGCGAGCTACTGCAACCTGAAAATAAGGTTTTGACGAAGGTTTTAGAGTATGTTAATTAAAATGAAAATTATGGGCGTGCCATTTCGGTTTTCATATTATACATAGTTAATTATATATTAGCTATATTTTACTTAATAAATAATATAATTATTCTATTTATTATAATTATATATTATATTCCTTAAATATACATTATAAATTATTATATACTATTGTATTAAAATTATTATAATTAATAATTAATATTAAGTATATTTTTATATAATATAAAATATAATTAATATTTTTAATATAATAGTAATATTAGATTAAGTTATATATAATTATATTATATTTATTATTATATAATAGTATATATAGGCTTTTACCTGATATTTTAGAGGATATTACCATTACACTACAACTAGTTTACCATTAAATGGCAATTGAAACTTGTTTTCCAATGACATAATAGTGGTTTCCAGGCATGATATTTGTTTCAAGCTCAAATATCACAATATATGTAGTTTTTGTTAGCAAGGCCCAAAAATTTAGTTATCATTGTTGGCGTGAACATGTAGTTTACAATAATATTTTAATTTTATGTCTTAATCACACCTAGTTAGTTAATTATATCGAGGGAAACCTTTAGTTGTCTGAATTCGTGTGCTTATACGTAGGGGCCCTTATATATAATATAGGAAAGGGTGAGATAAGCTAGGGTAGATGAGATCCCCTCATGTGCATATGAAACTTATTAGGACACTTGTCACATTCACATGTGTGATTCTCACCTACTCCAAATACCTTCTTGTCTCATCGTTGACTACATACAAAATCATATCTATGTACATTTTAATCACATCAATATTGGAAATATATCATTTTTTTACTTATCTCTCTTGTGGAAGTATTCTTTCTCATATGAAATTATTTTACAAACTTCAACATGGTATCAAATCTAGGAAATTACAAGTCCCTCTCTCTTTTTTAGGATATTTTTCCATGATAGTTTTTGGGTGTATATTCCTAGCCTAAATTTCAAATCAGTGTTGAGTCCAAAAGGCTCAAATTTTCCAAAATCAAATTGTAATATTCATAGGGTTTAGATCTATTTCAAGAATGGATACCTTTTTTGGCTTCCTAGTCCATATGGTGTATGCATTTTTGTACATCTATATTGATATTGTACCATTTTTGCATCCTTTTGTGTCACTCGCATATTTCCTTGGACGTAGATGTAACCAACACACATATATGGTGTACAAAGAAGGGATTTTCATTTTTTTAAGATTTTATTTAATATCTTTTATATAGGGTATGAAATGACCCATATAGCACCATACTTATCTTAGGTGTAAATAGGGTTCCCCATTGGGCATAGGACCCCCTATATTCCCTTGTCGTAACCATAGGTACTTCACAATTTTTTTGACATATTTGTGGTTGTAGGGTATGCCACACTATGAGTAGATTTACTTAAAATTATTAGTGTTATTATCTTATGTGGTAGATCTTATTTTATAGTCCTCATGATATAATGCCATGTAGTCATAATATTTAGTGCCTAGCACATAAGAACTAAATTTTTTTTTAACACCACTTGGGACTACCACGAAAATTGGAAATCCTTAGTCATCTCTACTCTACAAGGTATCTCAACCATTTTTTCACTCCACTAGTGACCAAGGCCACCTAAAAGCATCATCCTTATATACCATAGGGGCCCTTTTTCATCCCTTTGAGGCTATTTCTTTCAAAATCACACAAATTTTTCCTATGATGTCATATTTTATACTTCTTATTAAAAAGATATTTTTGAGCTCTAAAGTATGATCCACATATTTTTACTACTTTTATTAATCTAGGTAATAGTAATTTCTATTTGAACCATCTTATTAAATTTTTTTGTGATTCTCATAACCTTCATCCATGAGTCAAAATTGGCTAACTTCTTTAAATTGATTAGAAAATACAAGGAATCTACTTCTAACCTCCATTTTTTTGTTTGAAAAGCTTATTTTCCTATAAATTATAAAAAAAATTGTGTTATTAATGGTTGATTTTTTATTTTCCATTGTTAAAATTTACCATATGTATTAATTCGTTTGAGGGGCTAAAAGGAAAAATTCAAGTGCCTGTTGCCCTTTTCTCTCTCTTAGTATTTGTTGTCCTAACAGATGAATCTGGGGCTATTGAGATGCTATCCCTACATAGCTATCACACAAAAATTAACGATTGAAAAAATCCTAAGGTTCTATGGTAAATGTTAGTTATCAAACCAATTATATGTATTAATGAGTTTTAAAAAAATATTTACAAAAAAAATGGTGAAGCCATGGGTTTGATTGGATTACATGATTTAGGTAACTTTTTTTTATATTGTGGAGTGCACAATACCTCAAAAGGTAAATGATGATTTTCATGATCTATTTGGTAGCATTAATGAGTTTTATGCATTACAATTAGAAGAAAATTTGATATATATTTCTCATGATGTTCATTGCTTGATTGGGATTTATTTAAAAATTCAAGTTATTGTTATTGAATTGAAGTGAAGTTTAAAATAAAAAATCAATAAGGAATGTATCTTCTTGAATTTTTCTAAGGTAAAGGGCCCTTTTTAAGTGTTCTCCTCTACCTTTGACTCACCACGAATGGAATATGAACTAACTTTAAGATTCTCGCCCTAGATATTTTCTATGAGAACCTTAATAGGAAGCATTCCAAACTTAGATAATTGGGTTCTCTTCCTAATTGTAATTAAAGCATTAATGGATCAATATTCCAATAGAAAAGGTAAAAATAGGTAAAATATTTTTAAAAAACTACTTTATGTGGTAACTCTCCATCCAAAAATATATGTAATTCAAATAAATAATCCACACCTCCCACTTTTAAGTCTAGTGAGTCTTGCTCCAAGACAAGGAAGAAGTCAAGTGACATGTGAAATTATTGTGGAAGAGGGTAGAGGCATTAGAGTAAGTCATGTAGTAGAAAAATATTTCTATTTCCAAACATTCTTCCACTTATAAAGGGTATTCCCTTTCTGCTTGGGATTTAAATAAACCATTTTCTAGCTAGATACTTGATTTAGGTGCTTCACATAATACGAATCATCTTCTTTATTCACTTTCTAATAGTAACACTTCTTAGTAAATAGTTGAAAAATATCCACAAGTATTAGTTTTAGGATCTAGAAATATATAGTTGGTAGATGGTTGCATCAATGATGTTCTCTTTGTTCCTAAGATTTCTACTAACCTTATTTATATTTATTATATTTTTCATTTTAGTGATGGGAATATTGTAGAGTTTTCTCCAAATGATGGGAATATTTCAGTGATTGCTAGTTAAGTTTGATTTGTATGTTTTATTTTAGAACTAGAATGGTAGAGATAGGATAGAATAATATAACCATTGGTTGAAAAGTCATTGTAAGAACCTTAAATTCATACCTTAAACCTACAAGATAAAACTTATAACACAAATCAATGCAAGATGATATCATTGGATGAGTATTAGTTGGCTAGTATATTATTACTAGATCAATCAGGAGAAAATTGATAGCTAAGTACTTGAATTTTATTTTATTGACACTTGATAACTGCAAGATTATAGAGGTATTAAGTTTCTCAATTGAAGTAAAGAAAGTGGTTGACATGGAAATAAAATATTTTAGAAACTCATAAATGATACATATATAGATATATCTTCTTTATATTATCCTTGTAATTATTTATGTATCTTCAAATATAAAAAATTAAAAGGAATATATGCATACAATGTCACATGTACATCATGAATTAATTATGTAATGGCATAAAAATTAAAAACATAATGAATTAATTATGTAACCATATAAGTCAAATATAATTCTATCAAGAAATCACTATCAAATAGATAATATAATCACATAACTCATACATTTCAATGTCATTGATCTTCTTCTTTATCCAAATCTTTGTCTACATTATCTGATCCAGATTCGACATTGTAAGGATTGGTCATATCATCATCATCATCATTGATATCAATTTCGATAATTTCATCATCCATATGGATATCATCTTCATGAACATTAACTCCTACATCATCATGATCTAGTTCCTCTTCTTCGACATCTTCATCAGGAAAATCATCAACTAACTGTTGATCCTGATCATCATCTTCTAGTTCTTCGGTATCTTCTTCTTCCACCACATTATACTTTAATTTCCTTCCTCTTGGATCATGTCTAACAACAAATGACCAACCTGGTTTACCTGGAACCTCTGAGTAAAATACCTGCTCACATTGGCTTGGAAGAACATAGGGCTCATTTCCAACTGGCTCGATCAACCTTGTATTAACCATGGTAAATCCATTATCATGTTTAATAATAGCTCTCTCGAGATCATTTTCATTCAATCATAGCCTGTACCATTGGATGACGAACATAACTGATTTGAAGGACTTAAAGTCACACTCAAGTATATCATCCAAAATCCCATAGTATCAATTTTCTGAGACTTCTGGATGTATCTCGCTTCTAGATGAAACATTAGTCACCTGAAAGACTGTAGTTATCCTAGAATCACAAGTTTTCTTCGTTTCATCCAACTTTTTGATTTAAAATTTATGACCATTGCACCAAATAGCCTTGTGGTGTTTCACCTACAATATGTCAAACATGTAAAAATTATTGCATCGTCAGTTGATAAACATATTTATTCTTGGCCGAATATATGCAAAGAAAAAAAACTCAACATATATATACATCAATATAATTGAAGTTAATTAAATAATATGGGTGATTAATATATTTATAAGTACCTGTTTATCTCTTATACCATATGCTAAATCAATTTCCCTTGGTGTAACATTGGAATCTCCATTACGATGAGCTTCTTTAACCAATGAAGCCACAGCTTCCCATGTTAATGTGTGACCAGATTGTTGACATTGTTCAATCCATAATGTGATCCAATAAATATTGTTTGTGACGTACAAATGTAGTGCATCCCACTCTCGACCAACTGTATAAAAAAAAAAAAAATTCACAAATGACGTATAATTAGTTAATTACCATGGTATACGACCTTAATTTATAATTGATGTATATTGAAGATTAATCCATGACCATCTTATAATTACCTCTCACTTTCCTCAATCTACCTTTCCCCATTAGGTACTCCCCTTCGAATTTGTTAATGGAATTGGGATCCCAAATGCGATCTACATGGATCGTTGTTGTAAACTTAGGAAGATATTTAGTAATGTACACCATGG
Source organism: Sequoiadendron giganteum (assembly GCA_007115665.2). Taxonomy (NCBI): domain Eukaryota; kingdom Viridiplantae; phylum Streptophyta; class Pinopsida; order Cupressales; family Cupressaceae; genus Sequoiadendron; species Sequoiadendron giganteum. The sequence goes on along the minus strand of CM021105.1, from coordinate 333,007,265 downwards.
TCTGGTATACCATATATCCCTCCACCATAGAACCCTCAAGATGTGCTCTTTGTCTAACCAAAGCCTTCAAAAATTTCAAGTGCCTCTCAACCATCCACATTGACCTTGTGTGTACAGGTCCACACAATTCAACCTCCTCAACTTGGTGTATGAGGTAGTTTTCTTGTGCATTGAAAAATGTCAAAGGTAGACACTTTTTCATTTCACACATTAGATGAGGAATTTTTCTCTTCTAATATTTTATATCTTCTTTATGGATTTCTTTAGATGACAACCATCTACAAGTGATTCAAGGCACAAATATATTAACGAGATTTAACAAAAATATACAATATATTACATAATAAGTAAAAAAAATGGAAAATATAAGATCTATACAACAAATTGAACAAATATCACTACTTACCTCATGTATTTCCCAAGATCATATATAACTTGCTTGACATTGTTGTTGAATTTTTCTGGGAGAGATAGAGGTAGAACGTAATGCAATAATTATAAAATGATCTTTTCATTATTTTTCCAAAAGTAGTAAACATAATACACTGAAAAGTACATGCAGTATACAAATATATATATAATATATCAGAATAATTACCTTAATGAAGGTATGCCAATCATGCCTTTTCATCCGTGACCCAAATTCACCTTTCTTTGTTATGATATTGTTTATATTTGTAGAAAATCCTGTGGGAAATCAAATTTTTCATATGACTTATTTTATAGTATTGCTTTTTTGCTCCATTAATAACCAAGGAAGGGAACTTATATTAATTTGGTCTCCATTACTATTTAATTGAATGACATTTTTCATTGCATGATTGGCTTCCTGAATGTCACTACAAATTTTGACAATTTTTTCTTTTCCATCCAATATTTTCCATAACATTTCTGTTATATTTTTTCCGATATGCATTGTGTCAAATAAATGCATAATTTTTAGCTGCTTATAGTAGGGCAACCTACTAAATTATCTGGTATAACTTTACAATCCCTGTGGAAGTCGATCATTAATGTCTTGACGACCTTCATGAAGCATATAAGTTAAACAAATTAACAACAACAATAATTGTCAATTACAGCATGAGTAAACAAAACACAATATAAAAATATAAATTCCAAACATATCATATATGATAGATAAACAATTTGATCCGATGTATAATCTTGACAATTAATTCTATTATATTCCAACTTCCATAGGCGAGGTGTCATTCTTCGTGGTTTTGATGTAGGCTCTTCTTTCCCATTGAATTTTTTTTTTCCAGTAGTTCGATACTTATGATTTATGTTGAGGAAGTGCCTATACTCATCAAACACCTACTTTCCTAAACTTGTTGCACAATGAGATTTCATCTTTGGACCACAAATTGGACATGCAAATTTTTCCTTTGTTTGAAGACCTGCAAGATCATATATAATTGGATTAAATATGTCAATTTTTATAATTATATAATGAATAGATTATTTAAAAAATATGCATGATATCTACTTCATAAAATTAAATATCGTTAAAGTGCAGTTGAACGTTATAACATACCACAAAAATGTGGTAGCCTTGGGGCATCATGAATTGCCCATACAAGCATTGCATGGAATTGAAATTGACTTTGTCCTATTGGTCTAGAGATGTCATACATAGTGACGCCATTCCATAACTTTAGTAACTTGTCGATAAGAGGCTCAATATATACATTCATATCTTTAACTTGGTACTTACCTAGTTGAATAAATATAAACATTAAATAATTATTATAACCATTTTACTGCAATATATATAAATTAATGTACATGACTATTAAATGAAAAAAATATAAGTCATTATGCCAAAAATAAGACAAATGAGATGCTACTACATTAAAGAAAATTGATGTAAACAAATACCTGGAAAAATCATTGCCAACATTATGTGCTCCCTCTTTATTGACATCCATGGAGAAATGTTATTATTGATAGAAAAAATAGGCCACACTGAGTAAATAAATCTCAGCTCTCCAAATGGATTGACACCGTTTTCTACCAATGAAAGCCTGAGATTACGAGGTTCTTCTTTAAAGTGTGACCATTTTTCCTCCATGTCCCTAAATACAGAACCATCCGCAAGCATTTGAAGAATGTCATCTCCACTTCTATTCCATGCATAGTAATCCATAATTTTTTCTAAGCTTTCGCACCTAAATAATCGTTGCATATGTGGAATAATGGGAATATAACGAAGAACCTTGCGAGGTACCTTTTTTGTTAGTTGATCTGTTCAATATCTACTGATATGACATTATGGGAATTCTATTGAAAATTCATTTTGTTTATGATATATAATATGATCATTGGGACATGCATCTATTGCTTGATACTCCATTCCAATATCTTTCATAATGGCAAATAAATATCGATATGAGTGAGGTAAAATATTTGATGGTGGTAATAAAAATTCACCTATCAATCTACAACAAAAAAATAATTTGTTAATATAAAGAATATTAATGGTACATATTTTATCCTTTATTTACTAGTGATGAACTAACAACAATTAAAATAGATGAAAAAAGATGACATATATGACATACCTTAACATCTGTGAGATTGTTATGTTGGATAAACCATTCATAACCTTCAAGTTCACTAGCAATAATACAACAAAGAGAAGAGTTGTTTGGGAGCCTTCATAAAGGGGCTTGTATGCCTTCTCAAGTATAGGTAAATCATGAACATCATCAAAGTCATCTCGATCATCATGATCAGCTACACCACTAAATGTGTCATGGATCAATGTATTTTTACCATCATCTTAAACTGTGTTTTCTGGCACATGATCATCTTCTTCCATAGGATCATTAACTTCATCTTTGATATTCATAGCTCCATGTTCCTCTGCTTGCAAAACCACATTCTTTGGGTCGTGATAATCCATATCATGTGCCCTAGGGCACCACACCTTTATAAAAATGATCGACACAAATAAACCATTATATTGATCAAGTGATTTTTTTAATATATATAAAAAATGTTAAAACAATATAAACATTTACAAATTCAATCAATATAAAGACATATAATGAAAAACTTACCAATGGATGATAATAATGCCCCCCTTTAGAGTGACCATGTTGCCTACAATATTTCTCAGTTGTTGTGATTAAAAGTCTTCTCTTCTTTAAGCCCTTGCAATTATTGCAAGGACAGTAACATTTCCCATCACCCTTTCTTTTAAATCTAGCCCACATTTCATTTTGTTTTGCACTAATATTATTTGACATTTTCTTTACCAAGCTTGAATATTTAGGTCTTCAAAAAATATCAAACTCACACTCCAATAAATTTTAATCATAGACAGGTAACAAAATCTAATAATATTTTTCACCAAATTAAAAAAAAACGGCCTATAACCTCCACAAAGTGTCACTCACAAGTATCGCAAATTCGTAAGTAGGGAAAATTCACAAACATTGTCGTAAGTATGAATAAAATGTCGAACTAACTTGTATTTATTAAAAATTGTACCTGGCGTTCATCGAAATTTTGATGAAACTCACTATTCGTTGAAATTTCGACAAACCCACTTGTTAAACTCACTCTTGTCGCAATTTCAACGAACAGTGAATTTCGTCAAAATTTTGACGAACGTCGAGCACAAATTTTTTATTTTTTTTAAAAGTACACATGTACCTAATGACTCATCTAATTGAACAACTTTCATCAGAAATTTTTGTCATATTTTGCAGTCAAATGAGTTAGTGTATTTATTTGATTTGACCTTTTGGATGATGTTTTGAATAATTTATTCAATTATTCATGTTTAGGGAAAAGTGATTTAATTAACTTAGGGGAATAGGGTAAATTAGTGGCATAATTAAATAATTGATTTTATTTAACTAATCAAGAAGAATAAAGTTATAGGACTTCATTAAATAAAAAAATTATTTAATTAGTCAAAACTGATGAAAACATGAGTTAATTAAATAATTTAATATTATTCAATTAATAGAGGAAATTAAGGTTTTTAATGCAATTGAAGTGAAATGCAGTGGTATTAGGTGATAATGATGCCGATGATAAGAAAAATTCATTTAGGATGTATGATAAGTTTTAGGTCATTTTTACATGTCTATAGAGTTCATGTGTGTTCATGATATCATTGTTTTCTAAAGGCTAACCTTTGTTGTAGGTCTCCAAATAATTCAAGCATTCAATCCAATCAAGCAGGCAAGATCCAAGTCCTTGAGGTGATGTGTTTGACTTCAATCCTTCAAGGAATCCATTGAATGGTGGTGAGTTGCAACACTTTGTGATTTCATCATGTTGGACTCAAGGCAACACTAAGAGGGGGGTGGTGAATCAGTGTTCAATAATATTCAAGAGTTTCAACCATTCAAAATATGAAAGCATTTCATCATTGCATTAAGGAAAGATGTATGCATTAAAAGTAAACATCCATAACATGACACAAAATTTTTTTGTGTGGAAACCCTGTTAGGGGAAAAACCACGATGGAGATTAATCCACAATTTGAGTACTCAAAGTATAGGAATTATAAAAGGAATGCACGTGCATTCAGGCACACTGCCTAGAGCTCACTGCGCAAAGATAAAGGCTTACTGCCTACAAAATTTAGATTAAAACTATCTGAAGAGATGAACTAAGATGATAGCATCAGACAATGCTAGGTAATAGTTCCAGTGAAGCTCATGAATCTTATTTTGGATCCGCTTCTTGTTTTTCCACTTCGCTCTGCCCTGATCTACCCTTTTTTGCTCTGTGTATTAGATTCACATTCCTGCTCTGCAATGACTCACAATTCACAAAATACCACTTCCATACTACATACACTTCACACACTCCCCTTGCCAAATGATGAAAGCAATCCCTTATATATATCCGTAGTCAAGGATTAGTTCATCCAACAATCGGCTTCATACGGTATCAAGATATTTATAACTTGTCGGCCAGACCCATCACCAAACCATTATGTGCATCCTCCAAAATTGGTTAAGACTAAGGGAGGACCCATACAACACTTAATCAAACAATGAAACTTATAATTAATTTCATTTTATACATCTGCAAATTTTTTCTTTGTCAGGTCGGCCTTCTGACATTGATATTTGACAGATTAATGCACCATACCTCCTAGATCACTTATCAGTGAATGTGCATCACAAATAACATATTGCAAGCCTTTGCAAACCATCTTTAGGGTTTCATAACCCAAAATACCTATTCGGTGAGATGATTAAACCAGCTTTTATACCTTTAACCGGATCTCCTATTCTTTGCTTTGTTCTGTCGGTAGGAGCCAAAAATAGTGCTCCTCATTCAGATGCAAGACTTGGGTTGCATGACTTGGGTTTCAATAAATGACAACACCTATAAGTAAAAATCATTAGCCATATGCCAACACATCATTCCTTCCTTTCATTTATCCATTTATCATTGACATTGCCATTATGGAAGTGGAAACATTAACATAGGGTTTGACCAAGGCAAGCCCTTAAATGGCACAACATTTCCTCTCTTTGTGAATGTGCAGGTTTCAGGTATTTTAAAGATCAAAGGAAGCTTGAAGATACTTTATTCATTGAACTGCATTTGAAACCCTAGGCCTTGACAACTCACAAAAACTCAATTTTAGAAATATATGATAGTTATTCGGCAAGTTTACAGACGAGAAATAGAAATGCAGATCTGATATCAGAGGACTGTGAACATAGATTTGAAAAATACCTAGTAAGATAGTGGTCCCCTCAAAGGAAACATCCCTAAATATTAGGCTGAAATTTGTACTACAGGTGCACAATGTCCTCCTCTTTCTATTTTTGTTGTTTTATTTTCTCTGTGACATCTCAATTTTTTTGTATTTGTATCAAAACACTAATTTGCATTTTATTATTAGGACATTTTTAGATTTGGTTAAGGGTCGGTTGTCTCACCTATCAAGTTGTATGCCAATCACACGCCTTGTTCAAATCCATCAAACCCCCATTCCATTTTTACATTTCTATACCTACACATAAGATCTCCCCTTTATTAATGAAATCATTAGGGAAAAGTGTAGAACCCTAAGGTAAAAACTCAAAGGTTTCCCTTTCCCAACATTTCATTTTGGTGAACCCAAATTGTTAACATTATATACCTTCTAAAAATTCACCCTAGATCTAGGGTTTTCTTTAAATTTATTTATATAAGATCTAGGATTTGTTTCAGTCATTTTAGCTCAGATCTACATTCAAATTGCATTCATAAATATGCATTAGGTCATTTAAAATCTGAAAACAAAATAAAAAGTTGTATTTGCATACATTCAGTGAAAAATTGCATTAGTTTCTTTTAACAAGTGTTTTCATATCATCATTATTAGATTTGACATATTAGTAGTTAATTTTTACATCTTAGATCTAGAAATTACATTTACAAGTGTCATTTACTGCTCAATTATTTTCAAAAAAATTGCATATTTGTATCTTCAATTAAATTTCCATAAATTGAGGAAATTTTGGAAAAGTATTCATTGTCAAACCTATATGCACATAAACACAAAAACCTTAAATAGTATAAGAGACAGTAAAACTTTTAATTTTGCAAAATCCTACCTAAGACATAGGTGACCTAGGCATCATTGTCCTACCTTTTCTGGCTTAGGTTTCTATTAGACATTTGTCTCTGTGTTTTATGTTGATTTAATATTTCTAATTTCTATTTCTATCTACTTTTTTGTGCCTATTTGTTAATAACATCTTGGGTACACTTAAGTGTTTTGAAACTTGTATGCGTTTCAAGACGTAGTTTCCTATTGCTAATACTTCAATGAGACATAGTTCTAGGCTTATGTCATCTTGCACTATAGTTACATCTGTTGTGGATCCTAATTCTTCCAACTCTTTCATGAAAAGTGTTGTCAATACTCAACCCATTTTGGACTCTATCCCTGACACTGTCATATCAATGACAGCCTTATAAACACCTATCTTTACAGATGTTGAGACTAGTTTCCCATGTTCCCGAAGAAAAATTGTAAATTTTTTACAAAGACTTAGAAGGACTCCAAGACTATGTGAGTACTAAATATCTAGTTGGTCTTGTGATCCCTATGATAGATAATATGAGGAAATTGAATAGTGATTTCCATGAATTAGAGGTTTTGTGTGTCCTAGCTCATATATCCCTACCATAGCTAGTTTCACTCAAACATTGATAAACATTCAAAATCAAGGAGGAAATCAAGTCTCCCTTCCTAAAACTATATCATCTATTCCTACATACAAAAATCCAACTATTACTTTGACAATAAAATAAACTATTGGTATAACTCCAACAATTTCCCTTTCCACTGGAAATCCTTATGGTTTTGGCTCTTCACTTGTCACACCTCAAGTTTCATCCCCTCTCATAAATTTTCAGCATAGTATTCCACAAAGAGCATGCACACTTCCACCATATTCACCACATTCCCAAAACATGTCAACCAATGATTCCATCATCAACCAAATTTTTGAAAACATAACCTCAGTTCAACAAAAAATCTCAACTTTGAACTAAAACCAAAATGGACAACCATAAAAATATGTTAAAAAGAGCCCATTGTCACTTGAATTGAAAGCATGAATGCCACAAAACATATAGATACCCCGGTTTGACAAGTATAATGGTAAGGGAGACCCTAGCAATCACATATCAGTAAATATATCCTTATGTAGTGACTTCATCTTTGAGGATAATCTCTTGGATAAACTCTTTCCTATGTCATTGAAAGACATGGCTTTGGAATGGTTTTGTTCATTGCTAAATAATTCAATACACTCATTCAATGAGCTTGTTGTTGCATTCCTCAATCACTTCCAAGTAAACATTGGTCCTAAGATTAATTGATTTAATGTGATGCAAATAAAAGAAAAATGAAAAAGTCACAGACTTCATGCCGCTATCAGTTGCTTTATTCGCAGATCAATCTTACTCTTGCTGATGCAAATGTCCAAAGATTTTTCATTGAAAACTTGCAATCTGACATAAGGGACAAAATATTATTAATGAAATTCCCATCCTTCATATATTTGTGTATGACCCTTCATGATTATCATAATTCAATTAGTCGGTATGAAGAGGCATCTTCAACGACTCATACTAATAAATCTAAATCCATACCTCAAAAAAAATATCAACCATTCAAGAATCAAAATAAAAAAATTATCAAGTTTCATACACCTCAAACAACCAACCACATTGAACCTCAAGTTGTTTCCATAAGTTCAACCCCATACCAATTTAGACTAAAAGAGACAATTTACCCAACTTCCTAACACCCTTCATTTGATCATGTTACAAATTTTGAGAAAGAACTTAATCCAATTACCTCTTGTTAGACATGTGGACACAACCAAACCTTTACCTCTAAATTACAATCCAAATTCCTTTTATCAATATCATCACACAAGTGGACATGATATAGAATGATGCATGCATCTTAAACATCACGTTCAAGACCTCATTGATTCTAATCACATCCAGTTGGGTGATGTTAATGATCAAGTGATTAAGTTTTGTGTCCCACCTAACTAAAACTAGCAAAATTTTACCAATCCTATGCCAAACCATTCATCCAACTTTTTGTAAGCTTATGATCTTAAGAATGATGAGATGAATATTGATAAGATTGATGATATTAATTATGAAAATAATAATGAGAAGAAATTAGGCAGCATGGTTTCTTTAATAGATGTTCAACCTCATAAGGTCCAAACCACTATTTTACTCAACATTTCTTTCACCCATAATGATGCACCTGGATATGCACTCGATGGTCCTCTCTACATCATCAACCGTATCAATGAAAAACCTATAAAAGGAATACTCATTGATCCTATGTGTGTAGAGAATGTGATCACTGAGGAATTCTTGTTTGGGCAAGATATTTATCGAGATTATTATGAAATATCAAAAACATGGTTGAAAACTCATGATGGTTTTTCTCACCCTACGATAGGTTTGATCACTCTTCCTCTTAAAGTAGGACCAAAAAAATTATATGTATCATTCTCCATCATCTCAGAATTAGAAAAATTTCATGTGAAGCTAGGATACTCATGGCTACTCTCCATGAAAGTCATTTCATCAGTTATTCACAAATGTGTAAAGTTCCCCTTTGAAAATGAGATATTTACAGTGCATCATAGTGGGTTTAATCCTTTATCTTCCCATGGGAATTTTTCATTGGATTTGTTTTGGCCTTAACCTATGGAACCTATGGAACCTATAAAGCCTCATGAATATTTATTTTTCAATTCAATCTAAAAGTTTAAGGAAAAGTGCATAACAGAGTTATCTCTTACCAATATTCCCGAGAATGATAGGTCCATGGTTGTTCCTTCTCCCCTTCAAGTTATGGATGAACCTATGCTTGAACCAAAGAACCTTCCAAGTAACCAAGGAAAATATGTTGTAGTTCCCCCATCCATCTCCTATAAAATATCAAGACACAATAAAATGATACCTTTTGTGTCTTCAAAGATAAAACAGGCGTATAAACCTAAAGAGATGGTGGTTTCCCAACCCTTGGCAGTTCCTTTAGTTCCTCCCTTAAGGAAATAAAAGAGACCAATGGTCAAGAAACCCACTCTACCCCATCATAAATTAAAAATCATGCAAGAATAATTTGAAATACTAAAGAGCATAGGCGTAGAGGTCATGATATATCTCATTAATTGGAAGAAAAGAATGAAGCATTGCATGATAATCAACACCTATGGAAAATACTCAATAATAATTACAAGTTTCACCAAAATAAGACATGGAACCAAAATACAAAGTGAAACAAGAAACTTCAACTTTCATTGTCATAAAACCTCACATTGTGATTAATTTGGATGATGAATCTATAAAATTTATAAAATTGATGAAGAAGTGCGTAATGAGCTTAATGTTTTATTTTCAAAAAAATAAAATTAGATGGGGGAAATTGTGATGATCCTCTTGATGAGAGTGACCCACCATATGTTGAACCTAGAGATGCTCCTAGTGGCTCTTGTTGTAGTCCCCTTAGGTATTTTTCTACCTTCCCTTTATGATGAGAAATATTGGGATGCAAATGACCTGCTTTAGGTCGGATTGCATGGGTGGTACTATTTTATGTTTGTTTCATGTGTTCTTTGTATTTTCTCACAAGTGATGTGATCTCTCATGTTGTGCTACTTGGTGTTTCTTAGTGTTTGTGATTTTTCTTTGGATGACCCTTGCTCCATTGACGTAAGGATACAAAGGAAATGAACTTGTTGTGACATTCTTCAAGTTGTATCTTTATTCTTATATATGTTGTAAACTTTGTCTTTTTTTTTTCCTTTTGGAGATGATGCAAGGCATTGAGACATTTTGGTCTCTTCCATGTTGACCCAAGATTTTTTCTTCTCTCTCTATGTGTCATTCCTCCATTGTGTTCATTTTTCCATGAGTATTTGGGGAATTATTTTAGTTCCAAGCTCTATAATATCACTATAGAAAATATGTATACTAACCTCAGATCCATGGATCCCTTATGTGTTCATATCCTATGTTGATTGATGTATTACATTTGGGGGCAACCCCTTCTCATGATGTATCTTTATTTGGAAAACTATCATTGGCATAGGGCTTTTGAAATAAGCTCTTGTGATCTTTTGTTACATGGAATTTATCATTTTTCTACTTTAAAGTAATTACTCACAACATGGTGTTTTAAAAATTCCTTTAAAGTGGGGGCATACATTGGCATTGTTTGGTTCACTTTGTTCATAGGTATTGTACTTAGTGGTGTGTTGACATTGAATTTTTTTTGCTTCACTTTGTTCATAGGCATTGAACTTAGTGTTGTGTTAACATAACATCTTGATCATTTTGTGGCACCTTATCACAATTATCAGGGAGTATAACTCTTGGTATGGTTGTCCTGGGTACACACCTAGTGAAAAGAGTTCCTCACTAGACCTAGTGTGTTCCTCATTTTGCTACCTTGTCTTAGGGGCTCACCAAGTGAATATCAGACCTTAGTAGCCCATGTGCCTTCCTATTTGTGATTCACCTAGAAATATCAGACTTCACTATTATATGAGTCATAAACGCCTTTGGCGTAGATCCTAGCATAACACAACTTGTTGGTCCATACCCTCCTTTTGTGTTTCATTTTGACATTGTGTGTTTTTGTATGTTATCTTTTTGCATATCATATATGTGTGTTCTCTTTGTGCTTATGTTGGTTTGCCATGGGATCTTGGATCTTGGAGGCTTGATCACCTCCCTTGGTCCTTAGTCATCCTATATCTTCAACATTTCTACAACTGGACCACTCTTTACATATATTTCTCTACTTTAGTGTGAGTCTTAGTGTAATTTCATACTCTACTAAAGTGGGGACTAAATGTAGTGTCGTTAATTGTCACCCTTGATAATTTCACACTTTTTTTCTCCCCTTTAAGTTATTGGACCTAATTAAGCTCCTAATTTCTAAAATTATGTATTACATAACTTATTTTAAATATTTTCCAATAATTTTCAAGCATAAAAAAATTCTCTCATTTAATACTTTGTCCCCAAAACTTTAAAATTTTGTAAGTAGGGCTGGGACACTGACACCTAGGGCGGCTATGTCCCCCTATTTTGGCTACAAATTTAAATATGTCGGTGTCAACATTTTATTATTTGAAATTCAAATATTTAAAGTCAATTATCGAGATTTAATTTTTAATAAATACAATAATAACATATAAATACCTATTTATTACATCATTTGAACATAAAGTGAAATTAACAAGAGCAATCTAGGAAGCATTAAGGAGAACTTATGATCGAGAAATTATCAATATCATTACTCAACAAGTAAAGATCAACCATTAGAGTTTCATTACAATAATTCAAGATCCAAAATTATGTCAAAGTGTATGTGATTTCATCTGTATTCATGATATCATTGTTTTGTGAAGCCTAACCTTTGTTGTAAGTCTCCAAAGCATTCAAGCATTCAAGCTAATCAAGAAAACAAGATCCAAGTTATTTAGGTGATGTGTATGAATTCAATCCTTCAAGGAAGCCATTGAAGGGTGGTGGGTTGCAACACTTTATGATTTCATCATTCCTTCCTTTCATTTATCCATTTATCATTGGCATTGCCATTATGGAAGTGGAAACACTAACATGGGGTTTGACCAAGGAAAAACCCTAAATGAAACAACATTTCATCTCTTTGTGAATGTGTATATTTTAGGTGTTTTAAGATCAAAGTAAGTTTGAAGATACTTTATTCATTGTTGCATTCAAAACCCTAGGCCTTGACAATTCATAGATACCTAGTTTCAGAAATATCCGACAGCGATTCAACAAGTTTATAGATGGGAAAAAAATGCATATCTAACATCAGAGGACTATGAAAAAATATGAAAAAGACCTAGTAGGACAATGGCACTCCTGAATGAAACATCCTCAAAAATTAGGCTAAAATTTGTACCACAAGTGCATAGTGTCGTCCTCCCCTTTATGTTTCTACTATCTGATTTTCTCTGTGACATCTCAGATTTTTTGTATTTGCATCATTAGGATAATTAGATCATTTCATTTTATTATTATAACATTTCTAGATTTGGTTAAGGGTTGATTGACTCACCTATTAGGCTGTAAGTCAATCACGCATTTTGTCCAAATCCACCAAACCCCCATTCCATCTTTGCATTTCCATCCCTACACACAAGATATCCCCTTTATAAATTAAATCACTAGGGAAAATTGTGGAACCCTAAGGTGAAAACTCAAAGTTTTCCCTTTCCCTTTGTTTCACTATGCTATTCCATTGTTCTTTTTTTACTAGTTTGATATTTTCAAACTTTTGGGTCTTCTAGATGATAATTGGATATGGATTTACATGTGTGTCCATAAACACAATGGTTTTGCAACTTTTTACACTATTAATCAAAACTTGTAGTATTGTAGATCTGCAGATAAACTATTTTTTAGATTATGGTTCTTTGGGGTTATTTCTAGATGTAAGATAGTTGCAAGTTTGAAGGTATGCCTTATGCATGGTGTGAGGAGGTTTGTAGCTTTCTCAGTGAGGAAATTTTGGTATATGTTTTACCATTGGTTATTTGTGAGTTGTGAAGTTGGTATATTTTTATATTTTCTAAGCTTTTAGACAAATTATTTCCTCTAAAGGTTTTTCAATTATCATATCTTCTAAAAAGTTGTAGGTTTGAGTAGATTTGGGAAATTCTATTGTTTCAAATAAAATATGTGGATCTATTTTTCAAGATATTTAAGTGGGTCTAGATTTACACGAAGATGATTTTGTAGGTTTTACATGTTAATAAAAATATGTGGTTTGTATATTTGTGGAGATATTTTATTTAGAATCTGGGAGTTTACTTGATGAGAAAAAATCAGATTTGAAGGAATGCTTGACTAGTTCTTTGACAATGGTGCTCAGTTGTGGACTTTTTTGGCAAATCGAATATGCTAGTGATTTCGTGTTTGAGTCTTGAAATCTACATGTTATCTTCTTTGATGTCTCATTTTTGCATGTTATTGATGTGATGATAATTTTGCATGTTTCATTGGTTATAGATCTATGAGTTATGTTATTTGTGGATTAGCTAACCATTGGTTGTAGTGGGATGTATTAGGATGTGGATTGTCTATATCCACAAGATTGATTCAATTTTAATTAAGAATTTATTAGTTGGCCTTGTCTATGGTCATTTGTGCATTGGTATGTTGTATTGAGATGAGAGGATATATGATGTTGAGTATATTTATAGTCAATTATGGGACTTGTAGTATGTTGTTTATCTTCTTGGCTTGGAGATCTTGGTTCTACTTATAATTTTGTGTTGTTGATATCACATGTGAAGTATTTTATTGTGTTATAGCATAGAGGATCTTCATTTAGGATATGGTTATCATGATTCCATAGAGATCCCATTATCACACTTCAATGGGAGCTTTGATAGTGATGTGGATCCATCATTTGGTGATTGATCTATAGTAGTTGTTAGTGTTATGGGAGATCTCTTGGATCCTATTATTTCAATAAGAGTTCTTTGACATTTTCAATCTCATTTTCAAGGGATGGTTATCTTCTTGTGAATGGATATGTTGACATATTGGTTAGCCATGGATAATTTTTTGAGTCTTTGGTCAAGGTGTTGAGTTTATGACTTATTGTTGACAGTGGTCTTTTTAGTTCTCTTAGTGCTGAGTATATTATGTACTTAAGAGCTTCATGAGAGTGAAATTGTGCATTTGGATTTTAGTATGGGTTGATTAATTGTAGATGCTCATGAATATTTAGATAATTGGGAGAGGTAGTTGTTGAGATGGTTAATCTTTCGATATTTCAACAAAAAATTTGAGGATCCTTTACCTAGATATGTATACGAGTTCATGATGGACCTATAGAGGATATTGTTCTTGGAGTGATTCATGATGAATTTTTTATCCTAGAGGAGCATTCTCATTCCCCACTCTTGGTCTACTCGACTGATAATCATTTGAAAGGTATAACACATTTTTTTTCACATGTATTATATTTTATGTTATATTCTCATACAGATGGATCTTGATCTATGCTTTCTAGTTATTGAGGGTTCATTTTAGGAGTGTTCAACATTTTTATCTCCTTGGGTATATTATTTTGAATTATGAGAAGTCAAGGAGATGTTATTGGGTTTATTCCTATTTGGGGAATGGGTTAGAGTTTGATCTTCCATTTTTATAATCTTACTTTCATGTGGTGATATTATATATTCTATGTTTGATCTAATTAGATTGGATATTTTAGGTGTTGTTGAGGCTTTTTATTTGGGGTTGTGAAGGAGATCTTACTTGCACAACTTAACACTTTGAGGTGTTGGAAAAAGGACATGATTGGAATATGATTTACAACTTTTCTCTTTGTTATGTGGTTTTCTTAGAGGTTTGTGTTCACATGGTTTAGTTTGGTGGACTTGGGAGAGTTATGGTGACATGTTGTTAGAGACTATGCAGTGGTTTGTGTTGCATGTGTGGATCATTGTTATTGTTCTTTATTACAACATGAAGAAAAATCAAAATCCCTAGATAAGTTCAAAGCATTTAAGTCTATGGTTGAGAATTAAATAGATGTAAAAATCAAGTGCTTAAGGTCTAACAAAGGTGGTGAGTTCACCTCCAATGAGTTTAAATTTTTTTGTGAAGATCATGGAGTAAAGAGGCATTTGTTATCTCCTAAGAATCATCAGTAGAATGGAGTTGTGGAGATGAAGAATAGAACAGTTCAAGAAGTAGATAGAACAATGATGAAAGAATAAAATCTATCGAATGTCTATTCGAGAGAAGAAATTCATACTGTAGTCTACATTCTTAATAGATGTTAAACAAGAGTGAACAATTCAAAGACTCCCTATGAGTTATGGTAAGATAAACCTCCTATTGTAAAGTATTTTAGAGTTTTTGGAAGAAAATGCTATATTAGAAAGATGAAAAAAACTTAGACATAAGCTAAAAAAAATAGATTTAGTTTTCTATATTGTCTCATTACAACTGTTATTAAAAGGTTATAACAACCAAATTCTTGCCTACGTGTATGAGCCTAGAAATATCTAGAAACTATGATAATACATAAAAATATACACATATAAATGATGCACCTACATCATATCCTCAACTAGAAAAACTTACAAAATGAAAATATTACTTGAACCTCAAGAGAGGTAATACGATGAAGGAGAGTGCTTATAAGAGAAAATCTTAAATGATAAATGGAGATCATGACAAGTGTCAACATCCTATGTGATGAGATAGAATGATCTAATAATATAAAAAAACACTCCTAAGTTTAGCTTAAGTGCATGATAATAAATTAGCCTAATAATCAATTAAATATTAATTAATTATTAGCTAATGCATGATTACACTAACACCCCCCTTAAGTGAAAACTTAGAGAGTAGCTCAAAACCCTAAAAAGAAAATGCATAAAAAGAAAATAATTCATGATGGGTCCTAGAAAACAAGGCCTGATGAGGTACCCATGTAAAAATAATTTAATCTCTCACAATTGGAGAAAAGGATAAAACATCTTCTCCAAAAAGAGAAAAAGATGAATGAAGAACTAAGAAGCCTCCAAAAATGTCCCAAAAAGAATAGGAACATGAAGAACATTACTGAAGCATAAAGAAGTTGTAGAAAAATGTCAAATGATGACTGATGTAGTGTTGAAATGAATAACCTCCTCTAAAAAAAATGGTGATCAAGATCAAGAAGGTGAGAATCTGCATGAGTTCCCTCAACGACACTACTTGAATCATATGGAAAACAATGGAAATCATCTAGAAATTGAAGATATAGATGGAACATGAATTTGCATGACCCCAATGACACTACTCAACCATGCAAGATGCAAGTTAAAAATATAGGTACCAATAGTATGAAGAACGCGATCAAATGAAATGGAAAGTTGCCTCTAGAAATAGGAATCCAAGAGAGTGTCTATACGGTATGTTCTCCATCTCACCAAAATACATGGGTAGCTAGCCGTTGCATTTGCCTATTACATAGGAAGAAAAATAGGATACATAGATCACTCCAAAAAAAACCAAGGAAGCGTTAGCACCAATAGTAGAACCCCCCATAATGCAATTAAGAGAGAGCCAATACCTAGGTCCACTACAATTGTGTCACCGAGAAGTGCATGAAGGAGAACAAAGAACATCTGAACATGCACATAAAATTACCTGCACGTGAAAAAGGGTGTGCAAAACAAGACACACACGCATGAGGCAAAAATCACTAGGATTCGATGTTGTCGTGGAAGGAAAATTCACTTGACAAAGGTGTGATCGAAAAAAAATGGTGCTACACAACCCTCCCATATCACTTTACAACATATAGGGTGAGTACAAAAGGCACAATAGGAAGTGTGAAAAATCCTCAAAAATGTAAGTACCAAAATGACACTTTATCTTAATGCATCTATAAAAGAGAAATTGCAAGAAAAAGATGCTCAAAATACCTAAATAGGAAAAAAGTTGGAAATACATATAGAATAGCCAAAAACAAGTCATCCCATGCAAACAAAAATTTTCAAGGAGCTAAAACATCCAAGTAATTCACTACAATGTGGAAACACAAAAAAATCCAAATAAAATGTACTTGGAGAAAAATCTAGAAAAATACATGAATAGTTGTGAAGAGCTCTAAAAGATCATTCCAACACCATTGGAATCACAAAAAATGAAGAAGTGAGTCAAAATTTATGAGCTCAGGAGTAAAAATAGTACATATAAATTTGACAGGTTGTAGAATGTACCAACAAAAAATATGATGATGAGACTCTCACCATTGAAAAGTGCTCAAGACCAACTTTCTGACGATATCTTGTTCACTCAATTTTGATATCATGTGCCCAAGTTATGGCCAAAATAAAAAATAACTCTTTTAAGGCCAAAGGGGGCTTGGAGGGGGGCCTACTAGTAGTTCGTACTATTGATGTCAACAAAATATTTAGGGGAATATTCCATGACCATAAAAAATCCAACCCCAAAAAGAATATGATGAATGAAATATGCTTGTTTGGATGTTGGAATATTCAAATTTTTCACCACAAGTCCTCTTGTCAAAACAAACATGTTAACATCGATAAAGATAAAAAATCAGTGTCGAAAAACATTTGAAGTATATCAAAATTTTAAGGCCAGTGACTGAAATTTTGGTGACTTTAGAATCCGCTGGCAATTTACAAGACATTGGTGGGCTTCAAGCCATGGTGGCTAGGAATTTGTGAGAACCAAGCAGCCTCCCTAAGTCGTTGGGTGCTAATAATAATGCTCACACTATTAAAAGTGCAACACTTATTATAGGACTCAACTTTTAAGAAAAAAAATGATATTTTTACAAAATCCATACTAATGGGCCGTAAAGGGGCCATATAGGTCCTTGTGGAAAAATTACCTCATAAGCTCCCACATCAAAATAGGGAAAATTTTATATCAAAATTTTTCTATTCAACCTCTTGATTGAAATGGTGAGGTCCTTTTCATGCCAAAATGCACCTAAAATTCTCTCAACTCCAAAAAAAATGAAGATCCTAGATTTACTTATGTAATCCTAGTTGAGAAAAAAAAAGAATAGAGAAGGGGTTCACTGAATCCATGCTCTAATATCATGTTAGAATTGTAAATAACATGATACACATTATCAAACAACGAGAAAAAACACCTTCCATGCAAGAGAGCTACAAAAAATGATCTACTAATATCTTCAACTAGAAAAATATACAAAATGAAAAGCTTGCTTGAACCTAAGGAGAGATAATACAATGGTGCGTACTTATAAGAGTAAATCCTAAATGATAAAGAGGTTAAATCATGACAAGTGTCAGCATCCTATGTGATGAGACAAAATAATATAATAATAGCTCACTCTATTAACAAAAAAAATAAACTCTTAAATTTAGTTTAAGTGCACAAGAAAAAATTAGCCTAATTATTTATTAAAGATTAATTAATTATTAGCTAATGCATGATTACTCTAACAACCTGCCATTCTCACATAAAATTCTCATTATGGGTTGTTTGAGGATCATTCTTATATTATGAAAACCTTTTTTTGGAGAGAAACATGGGTCTTGGGGGTTGGAAGGCCATGAAATAAAAAATTGGAGGATGGTCTCATATTTAAGAATGCTTAATCGAATAGATAATTCTTCTTCCTTGTTTTACTTTATTATTATTTTATAATTTTATTTGGAATAGAAGATGAACGTAAGATATGTGATTTCATTCATGGTTTATGTAATTGTGTGTTGAAGGGAAATACTGCCCTCATCTTGATTATAGGATGGGTTGAGGTCAATATGTTTATGATATCTTGTGTGTGAGCTTGTGTACCTATCATTCTTGTTCATATTTTTGTTGTGTTTGTATCTTTTTATTTTCAACTAGGTTCTTGATTGTTTTACTTACTTGAAGAATGTCTAGAGCCTCATATGACTTAATGATGTCATATTGGTTGGGTGAAGCTTCCGTGGAGATCATTAGAAAATAAACAAATAAAGATTGTACAAAATGATCTTGAATATATATAGATTATCATTTGTACTTGTGTTTAGAAATTTCAAAGATGTAATATTAAATTTGTTGTATACATTTTTGAAATAAAATTTAAAAAATACTTATATCTTAATGTATTTGAATGTATAAATTTATATAAATTATTTTATTATATGTGTTGGATATTTTAGTATCTTTGAAATAAAATTTCAATAGAAGAAATAAAATTGTGCTACTTCCTTAAAAAGAAATAATTTAATGATTGTGAGACTAATATTTCTTTAGTAAAAATAAATGTTTATATATGCACCAAAATAAAAAGTTTTTTTTATAAATAATATATTGATGGAAGTTTAAATATAAATTATACTTATTTATGTTTTGATTATATGGGAAAAATAGGTTTTGAAGGGACCCGAAACCCTTTACAACTTTAGGCACAAAATGTTGCTCAAAAGATACAACACTAGACTATCAGTAGCATCCAAACACCCAAAAACCACAAAAGATACAAAACATTGCTCCAAAGATAAATAAAGAAGACTAGCAACCAAACAACGTCAAGCAATAGTGGGAAAAGTAGAGCTAAACCACATGTGCAGCCTTCCGACCACCATGAACAAATTTAACAAGGGACTGAGAAGAAAGATTATGTTTAGGGAGACCTCTCTTCCTTCTTTGCACAACCATCCAAGAAAGATCATCCTCCGAAGGAATAGAGAAAGGGGAAGTCGGAGGACAAGCCACCAAAGACAAAAGAGGAAAAGAACCAGGAGTTTCACTCTCACAACCAACAACAACAGGGTATGTGCAGGATCATGATGGGCCAAAAAGTGGCAATAGAAACAAATTATGTTTTGGATTGACTCAAAAACATGGAAATGCCAAGTTGAATTTTTTTAGGCTCGAGTGTCAATACATTGCTCCAAAGCAATGCCCAAACCTATTTTTACAAATCAGATATCCGATTTGAGAAAACTATATAAATAAAAAACAACGGCCTATTAAATTCATTTCACACATTTTGAACGCGGGCACACAGAGAGAAGTCAAAATCAGATATCTGTTTTCACCAGATATCCGGTTTGAAAGGTAAGTTTTTGGTTTTTAATGTTTTAATCAATTTTTCAATTAGATTCTTATAATTTTAAGTAGTTTTTATGAATTTTTTTTCAAAAGTAGGGTTTTTTATTGATTTTTATTAAAAACTAGAGTTTACAATGAATTTTTATTAAAAATTAATGTTTTTAAATGGATTTTGATTAAAAACTAGTGTTGTTGATGTATTTTTATCAAAAACTAGAGTTTGTTATGGATTTTTGTGAAAAAGTAGGGTTTTTTTTGGATTTTTATTAAAAACTAGGGTTTTTTACAATAATTTCATTTATATTGTGTAATTTTAATTAGATTAATTAGTTTTTAACTTTAATCAAGTATTATGGCTGAGAATGAAAATGCACAAATGCCAAATGCTCCACCACCTCCGCAAATGCTCCACCACCTCTGCAACCACCAATTGAAGACTTAATTGGTGAAAAATTGGGGCAATTGAGGGGCATTTGTGAAGTTTATAAGACAATCCCTCGATTGAGAGATATGACAAACACATTGAAGGAAATAATTAAAAATATAGAAACCCTCTCCACCCAACATAATGCCTTTCATTCGTGGCGAGAAGACATGAGGGAATATTATGCATGTGGATTGTCTTACGATGATGTGAAAGATCTCCAAATAACCAAAGCCCAAATAGCCTCTTTATTCGTTAACCCCTACACCGGTTTGCCAGTGAATGTTAATAAACCAAAAATTTCTATAAAATGGTGCATGAATAGGGACATTGTAGATAAATTTTGGGATCGTTGGTGTATGGTTTTTGATAAACCACCGAACAACAATTCTGATATACCATTTTACTTTATTAAAAAATTATATGCTGAGTTTGTGTTAGGGCATCATGTCAATTACTTTGACATTAAACCCTTCCAGGGCGTCGGTGGAGGTATGCCCCAGATAGACCAGGGGTAGTTAGAGTAGTCTCGCACCCATATGTTCCCCCTCCTCCCCTTCCTCTGCCACCTCCAGTATATCATCCAGAGATTATCCAGGATGCAGCCACACAGACTATTCAGGCTATTCACTCTTTGAGTGGTCATTTGGTTTCACATGCTTCTACAGTAGCTCAGCCACATTCTGGTGATGTTGGTGAAGGCTCGAGTGTTGTTGCATCATCCTCCTCAGGTCCACATATTTGTGTGCCACATACTTGCACTATGTGCCACCAGATATGCTTGGGTCCTCTTGTACAACCCGTTGAGCATCCCTTGGACACTTCTGATTATGACCTCCATGATGTGGACATTATAGATCAGTCACAGGGGAGTGGAGCGCACCCTACAGAGTCCTCTCCTGCTAGAGAGGGGGATGTTGGAATAGTGACACAGGTAAGATTTAAGTTGTAAATTCATAACTTGCATTTGTTTTTAAATGAATATTAATAAGAGATAGTATCAAGTACTAATATTTATTTACATGGTCTATTTAATAGTTGATGTCTGAGGAGGAGCTCACACGGGTGACTGATAGAACCCTTAGGGCCATTTCATTTGGCCTCGACACACACACAATATATATTTTCGCACTCACTCGTTTAAATTTTTTATTATATACTTGCTTGTCATTTGAATTGTCATTAATGAAATTATATAATAACTTATATGTTTATCTTATTTTCCTCTTGTAGGATATACTTAGTGTGAGTGAGGTGCAGCCTCATCCAGACTATGGAGGTGCAAAGTTAGATAAGGGGAAGGTAATTAAACTCAAATTGGATTGAATTAAGATTTTTAAGGTCTTATATGATTATACATACATCGACATAGATTGATAGTTTCATATGTACTTGTCATTTTTATGTACAGGCGATTATGAGCTATACATCGTTGTTGACAAGTGACACAATGCCTGAAGGAGTAGATATTGGAACACCTCAAGGAGTATGTGTTGAAACACCTCAAGGAAGAGGTGTCAAAAAACTTGAAGGAGATAAAGAAAAAGATCAACCTAAAAAGATATGTATTTATTTTATTTTGTGTTTAGTAAATATGTTCCTATTACCAATAATCGTATGCTAACTTGGATCAATTTTATGTTTTTGTTCACATATATAGATTGTCATTTCAAAAGTTGGTTTGGTATATTCTAGGACTCCTGACCCTTTGAAGAGATGTATATTTTAGGTAATCAAGATTTCAATTTTAGAGTTCAATTAAAATTCAATGTATATTGATTTTAATGTTAATTATTCAAGGGTAGATGTTTTGTAATAAGACATTGAGATGATGTCGAGGATGGAGGATGGCGTTCAGTTGCTCCGCTTGTTGTGCTAGGGCTTCTGTGCCCTAGCTCGTTCTTTATAATCTGCTCAATTTTGCGTTGGGAGGGGGTCTGTATCTGCTTTTAGGGGTGAGGGGTGGCATTTTTCCCTTTCGGTTTCTTCACGCTGTCTCTGTCCTACGTGTGGGGACTGTTTCCTGGTGCTGTGTTGTGTGCTTGGTGCTATTTGGAGCCATGGGTGGGTTGAGTGGAGTGGGCCTTTTGTGCCTAGTTTTATTTACTTCATGCATGGCTTCCATTCAGAGGTGCATTCCTTGTGCCTTGACTTACGATTAGGGGTGGGCTTTGGCTGGGTTTTTCGAAGCCCTTGTGTTGGTTTTTATCTCGGGGGCTTGCATGCCCACTGTGGGTCGGGATTAATGTCGCCTGGAGAGACCTCGGGTACTAGCCACAAACTGGAATTTCGTTCAATGATTGGCATGAACTCTCCTCTACTTGCTTCAAAGGTCTTCAATAATAATCTATTTTTATCATAACCAGGGTTAGATGGATTGGGCTCGTCTAGCGGGGCTCGGATCACAAAAATCAATGGATGTTTGGAACACTGTAAGGAAAGGCCGAAACTCGTCATCCCATTGGAGATGGTTGTGGAGGATATTGATTATTATTCAAGGCACTCTTTTTATTGTAAGTTTCTGGGTATGAGGATATCGCTGCAATTCTTGGAGTCTTGGGCCCGACAGACTTGTATGTCGAAGGGTGAGATGGATATAAATCTTCTGGCAAATAATTATTTCATGGTTACCTTTGACTGCATGGCGGATCGCAACAAGGTTTTTGAAGGGGGTCCCTATTTCTACAATCAAGTTGGTCTATTTATTAAACCATGGCATGCTGGTTTTAACCCTACTGAGGAGCTTCCGACTCGAGTCCCGGTGTGGGTTTGGCTTCCACAGTTCCCAGTGGAGTGTTGGCAGGAGGATGTTTTTCTTTTGTTGGGGTCGACGCTCAGGAAGTCAGTTGGTTCTTCGCAGCAGACTCAATTTAAAAAGGTGATTACTTTTGCTCGTATTTGCATGGAAATTGATTTAAGTAATCCATTACCAGATTCTTTGGATATGTTTGTGGGTCCTCATTCTTGGGTGCAGTCCCTGGACTATGAAACTCTTCCATTTCGTTGTCGTCTCTACCATGAATATGGTCACTTATAGAGAATATGTCCAAGGGCTAGACCTGTGGAGCCTTCGATTTCTCACCCTCCTCACAACCCTTCTAGGGAAGATAAGGGAAAGGAACCCATTCCTAGGGATGGGGTTGGTTCAGATGGTTTTGCCTCGGTTAAGAACCGTAATAGAAATTGGGGTCAAAAGAGGACCTTGAAGGAAAGACAAAATGAAGAATCTTTTAACAAATTCGAGGTTTTGGATGATCTTGGCGAGCAGGAAGTGAATCCGGGCTTGGTGAATTTGGATCAAGGTATTGTGGGATTTGGGCAAGAGGATCCTCTTTTTGGGGCTTCTCAGGATACACAAGATACTGGAGCTTTGCAAATGGTGACCGACCTTCAAATGGATGTCTAGATGGAGTCGGTTCCTACTGAGGAAATGAAGAAGAATGGGGGAGATGGTTCTATTTTGGCCTTGCATACAAGAAAAGATTCAAGGAAGAATAACAAGTCTTCTCCTTCTCCTTTGGGTATTCATCAAAAGGATCTCAAAAAAGGGTTGGGGGAGAAATCTTCAAAGCTTGGCAGGAAAATAGATGTGGAGAAAATTAAGCTAGCTGGGGAAACTCAGGTGGAGTCAGGATTGGTTAAGACCCTGGATTCACACTTCTCAAGTTCTTTGAAATGATTTTTTTATCATGGAATGCAAGGGGCTTGAACAACAGCCCCCGACAAAAGGTTGTTTGTGAGTTGGTTAGAAGGCAATCTCCTGATGTTTTGTTATTGCAGGAGACTAAGTTATCTGTGGAATGCATGCTTGGTTTATCTCCAAAGTTGTGGGGAAATGGTGAATTCCAGTGTATTGGTGCTCAAGGGTCTACAGGTGGCGTTGCTTGCCTTTGGAATCCTCAGAAGATCCGCCCTCTTTGGTGGATGTCCAGCAAGTCTACTATCTCGATGATTGCTTCTTCTTTTGAGACTGGGGAGATTATCCTCCTTTTCTAATATCTATGCGCCTATTGAGTTTTAGGGAAAGCAACTATTGTGGGCCCATATTTCTTTTTGTCCGGAGTATGGTGCCTTTTCATCCATGGATTATGGCTAGTGATTTTAATGCTATTTTTGAGTTGGCTAAAAAGAGGGGTGGTATCGCAAGGTTGGAGCCTTCTGCACTGCTTCTTTAGGATAATATTTATGCTTTGAATCTTGTTGATATTAAGCCTAATAATGGTCATTTCACTTGGAACAATTGAAGGATTGGGGATAACTACATTTTAGAAAGACTTGACCGATTTCTAGTGTCTTGTTTTTGGGTTGGGGAATTGTGGTCTTCTAGCTTAGAAATATTGGAGGGAGGGGGTTCGACCATTAGCCTATCAACCTTGTTGTTTCTTTAGTTCATGTGCCTTGGTCGCCCCCTTTTAAGTTCCAGATCATGTGGCTACGTGAGCCCTCTCTTCATGACTGTGTGGTTGAATGGTGGGGAAATGGTCGACCCTCTTATGGCACAGCAATGTATACTTTTTCCAAGCTTCTCCAATTTGTTAAATATCAGCTTAAGCGTTGGAACCGATAATGCTTTGGGAACATTTTCCTTGCAAATTTTGCTGCCCAGGATGAGTTGGATAACATTACGAGGGAAATTAGGGAGGATGGTGTGACTGCTTTTTTACTTCAAGAGGAGGCCAGGGCGTTGCAGGTTCTGGAGGAGTGTGAATTGCGAGAGGAAGTCTAGTGGAAACAGAAGGCACAAATTGAATGGCTTCAGGAGGGAGATAAGAATAGAGCCTTCTTCTTCAATTCGGTCAAAGCCAGTTGTAATGGGAATTCATTTCCTACTTTAGTAAATGACAATGGTGAGCACCTTTCCTCTTTTAAGGATATTTCATGTGAAGCAGTGCAGTATTTTGTGTCTTTATTTAGGGAGGATTATTAGGGAGTTTCTGATGAGGAAGCTCAATTTCTATCTTGCATCCCTTCTTTGGTTACTATGGAGATGAATGAGGATCTTATGGGTGCTATCTTGTTAGAGGAGCTAGAGGGAATGGTTTTTCAGATGAAGAAAGGGAAAGCTCCTAGCCCTGACGGCTTTCTAGTGGATTTTTTTCAGGAATTTTGGGATATTATCAGGCTGGACTTATTGGCTATGGTCCAAGAATCTCAGATGAATAAGAAAATTTTACGGGCTCTGAATTCTACCTTCCTAGCTCTCATACCCAAATGTGAGGGGGTGGATAGGTTAAGCCAATTTAGACCCATCTCTCTTTGTAATGTGATTTACAAAATTATCTCTAAAATAATTGTGGATAGGCTGAAAAAATGGCTTAAAGTGCTAATCTCCAAGGAGCAGAGTGGTTTTGTGGTGGGAAGACAAATTCTGGATGGGGTGGTTATTGCCACGGAGACTATTCATTATATGGCCATTTCCAAGGATAAGGCAATGTTCATCAAGTTGGACATGGCAAAGGCGTATGACAGAGTTTGATGGTCCTTCCTTCAAAAGATTCTTGGTGCTTTTGGTTTTGGGGATGAGTGGATTCAATGGGTCATGAGTTGTGTTACTTCAGTTTCCTTCTTTGTTTTAATTAATGGTGAGCCTTTTGAGCTTTTTGGTGCATCTCGGGGACTGCGTCAGGGCGACCCGCTATCTTCGTATCTGTTTTTGCTTCTAGTTGAAGGCTTGGGTCGGTTGATGAGAAGGAATGTTGAGATGGGTCTCATTCAAGGGTGGTGTTGGGGAGCTAATATTCCACCATAGTCTCATTTGCAGTGTGTGGATGATACTGTGTTGATGGGTATGGCTACAATTAGGGAGGCTACTAACTTGCATGCGGTGTTGGATGTTTATCTGATTGCCTCGGGTTAGCTGATTAATGAAGAAAAGTCTTCCATATTCTTCTTCAATACTCCCGGTCCTATCCAAAGGAGGATTGCTAATATCTTGAGGTTTCAGATTGGGTAACTTCCTTTGACCTATCTTGGTATTCCTATCTCTATCAAAAGGATTCCTAAGGATTCTTGGCAGAATATTATGGATAAATTTCAGAAAAAGGTTAACCATTGGACCCATAGATGGTTGTCTTTTGTTATTCGGGTTCAGTTGATCAAATCTATGGTTCTGGCTCTCCCCATCTATAGATGTATGCTCCAGGTGGCCCCGGTTGGTTTTATCCAGGAACTTGATGCCTTAGCTAGACAGATTTTGTGGGTTGGTAATCTTTTGTCCTCCAAATGGAGTCTAGCTAGATGGGAGATTGTTTGCAGCCCGAAGTAGTATGGTGGTCTTGGATTAAGGCAGCCCTCTTTGACTAGGATTGTGCTTGTTGCTAAACTATACTGGAGGTGGTGTGTGGAGAAGGATCAGACCTGGGCTAGGCTTTTATCCCATAAATATTTCCTAGAGACCCCTCGAGTGGATATTTCCCGCTATCCCTTGGTGGGGAAAGGTATGGTGATTTGGGGTATGCTCAAGAAAGGGGTTGCTCTCATCAAGGATGGCTTATTTTGGATTTGCAAAAGTGGGAAAGAGGCCCAGTCTAATTCTTGGGATGGTTTTCCTCCCATTTTTTCTAAATTTCCTAACCTATTGCCCCTTTGTCAAAGATTCATTCAGAGTGGATGGGATAGGGTGAGTGACTTCAAGTCTGTGTCTTCTCATGGTCGGCTGAGGGTGGCTAGGTGGAAGACTCCCGAGGAGTGGCCTAGGGTTGGTATGGAGGAGGAGTGCATGGAATTGCAAAGCATCCTTTCTAGCAGGAGTTGTAGTTCCCTCCCAGATAGTGATGTTTTATCTTGGTCTCTCAACCCTAAGGGTGTTTATACTATTGCCTTTGGTTATAAGGTGCTTTTATCCCACAAGTTGGATGGGGTGGAGGTTCATTGGTGGAAGAGAGTTTGGAATAATTTTTCTTGGCCAAAGTGTAATTGCTTCATTTGGACTATGGCCCAAAACAAGTGCTTGACTTGGGACAATATTCAGAAGAGGGGATTTCAAGGCCCATCCATGTGTGTTTTGTGTAGGATTGGGGTGGAGGATTCTGCTCATTTTTTTTTTTGTTGCTCCTTTGCCTTGAGGCTGTGAAATTTTTGGTGGGAAGTTTGGAAAATTCCTTTTGTTCATGCTTCCTCCCTGGTGGATTTTTGGAGTAGTCTAGGCAGACCTCCCATTATGGCATCTTTCTTACAGGACGTGTGGTATGCTGGGCCTACCTTCATTCTCTGGCAGATTTGGATAGAGAGGAATCGTAGAATCTTTCGAGGTGAAAAGATGGTTATTCAACAAATCTGGCAGAGAATTTTGGGAATGGTTCAGGAGACTGTGGAAGTGAAGTGTGAGGTGGCGTATCCTTTGGAGAAAGAGGATGCTGAGAAAGTGGAGAGACTGGACTTCGTGAGATTTTGATGGCTTTGGCTTGTGTCTGAAGGGGAAGGCGGGCAAAAAAGAAAGTCATGAGAGTGGGTAAATGGCTTCCCCTCCAGGTGGAATTCTGAAGATTAATACTGATGGTTCCTTAAAAGGAAATCCTGGGCCTGCTGGCATTGGTGGAGTTGGTAGGGATTCTTCAGGGACAGTGGTTTTCATCTTCTTTATGTACGAAGGGATACAGGCTTTCAACTCTATGGAAGGTCTGGCGATCCTCTCCGCTCTTGAATGGGCCTATGCTTTGGGTTGGAGAAAGGTTATTTGTGAGTCTGACTCACAAGTTTTTGGTTAATTTTCTTAATGCTCGGAAGGTGGTTGATGTCAACTGGCAGTTGGCAAGGATGGTGTAATAGATTCTGCAGATTAGTTCCTTGATGGAGGTGGTTTATTTTTTCCATATTCTAAGGGAGTGGAATAGGGCAGCAGATTGCTTGGCGAAATGGGCTTCGGAGCATCTCGATGGCTGGAGGACTGAGGGGTGGGAGCAGATTCCCCAAGAGCTCTGCTATGATTTGGAAAGGATTATTGTGGAGGATGGAGATGTGATTGGTGACGGATGATGCTGGTTCTTGCTCGGGTTTATTGTATTTTTTGGTCTTCCTAAGGCTTAGCCCCTTTGCTTTGGTGTAATGGTCTTTTTTGATTAGCAATAAAGTTTTTACCCCTTTTTATAAAAAAAAATGTTAATTATTCAATTTTAAATTATATAGTATAACTAATCTCAATTGTGGTTTGAATTTTTCTTGTGCAATTACCTTCAGAGCCAACGAGTGCTTCAAAGAGGCTCCATTTTGATGATCCACCAGTAGTTTAGGATGAGATAGACATTTTTGCATGTAAATTTTGAATAGATATTGAGATGGCATATGCCACATTTTATAAAACTTTGTTTGAGTTGACGTCAATGCCATTTTGTATATGGGCATACACTTGATTATTGGATAATTTGATATATAGAAGTTGACAATCGAAATTTGATTTGTTCCTCATGTGCATGATTAAACTCTTTGAAAATTTTATCTTGAGTGATGGTTAAATATCAATGTACAATAGCATAAAAAAGAATGGTTATATTATGTATTTTATATTTATATCGCTGATTATATTGCATTGCACATCTTTCAAACTCAAAGCATTACTTCACATTGCATAACTAACAACTAGATGTTGATAGATGAAAAAATTTCAATTACAATATAGTTTTTACAAAGTCAACCTAAGCAGTTATGCAATTACTTCACATTGCATAACTAAAACCTAGGAGCAGGTGTCAATTGCATTTTCTTGTCATGGAATTCTATGAGACCACATTTATTTGAGGCTTTTTTTCAAATATTCCACTGCCTTGTCTATGCTACCACATTTTTCATACATGTCTACCAAAGCTTTTTATCAAACAGTTCACTGGCTTGTTGGTGGGGCTTACTGGAACTTGTATGCTTTGACCTCACTCAATCTTGAAACCACTTCATTCCCTCTTAATTTTTGTCTGCTTAAACTTAAAACATCATTGTATTATGCTGCCCCATAATTTGGCTTACACTTTCTTTGTAAAATCACCAATTTTCCCTTGTTTTTGCCCCTTCCAACTAGGGGTTCACACTTTTACTCTTCTTGAGTAACTCTTAATCACTCAAACCTCTTAAACACCATTAAATACACCTATTCCAACAATTTCCAACAAGTTCCAACCTATTTTTATTCAACTTCTCAAAAACTCACTCTCTAGCCTTACTCAAAAGGCACAAAAATTTGTTTCTTAACAGGGCAGCCTTCTCAGACCACTCTAATCCCTTTATCACCCCTAAAAACTTGTTCCTATGCCTACCCCTATCTAATTCATGCTCATTCCTCTGAAGTACAACCTATACAGGAGGAATGGCCATGTCAATTCATGAAATCTTACATGTTTTAGGTGGTCCTGCATCGTACTCCTCGGGTACAAAATATTTATGCCCCATAAGTCACTCCATAGGTCTAATCCTATCTTCTTCACAATCCCTTCAAACCCGCTCCAAGTCACTTGCATGGAAATCTTCATCCGAGGGATTTTGTACCCTTCATGCTTTGCGTTGTCTTGGTCTTGCCATGCTTGGTCCTTCTCAAATGGATCTTCTTGCTGCTATTTGTCTTCATTGACACCTACAAATGGTTTTTCCCAAGCTTTGAAACCTGCAAAAAAAAATTCAGTACACAAAGCTAAACATCCATACATTAGTATCTCTATTTCATGCTCTTCCATAAGCTTTTGCTAACTAGACATGTATCTCTGCCCTTCAACTCTTCTCTTCACAATCTTTCTCAGGTTCTTTATGGTTAGAACCATCCCCATAGTTTCATACATCTTCCACACAACCAAATATTTCAACCAAGGACAATCCCCTATCCTAACACCATAATCCTCAAACTCTTCTTCTCTAGCCTTCACTAGGCCACTCACCATCAACTCTTCCTCTCTAGTTTCCCACCTAATCTACTATTTGCAAGATTACACATTTGAAGGTTGATAGGTTGAGAGGTTTGGTGTAATCTATTTATGCTAAATAAGGTCAATGAAGACCATTTAAGGTGTATTAAGTTAAATTCTTGAGTCTAGGGGTCCAATATGCCAAAAATGCATTCTTGCTTCAAAATTGTCAAAATTGCCATTTAGTCTTTTAAAGGAAAATTATTAAAATTGTAAAGGGAAGTGCAAGATAAGAGTCTATAATTTGTGGTAGGGTTGAAATAAAGGTGTTTGACTAGTTTTTTTGCAACAAGCTATGGTCTCATGGCTTTTTTCCGCATAAAAATCAACGTTGGAGTTCGATTGGAGGCTGAAAACTACTTGTAAGGGCATCAATAAATCTTTTTCTACAACTTGTATGACCAAACCGACTGTTCCATCATGTCCATATGGGTACTTTTAGGTTATTTATGGTTCCCTTTTGCACCCAAACAAGCCGAAGCAATCCGAGCTATGTTCAATCAGCGAAATCCCTTAAGAGTCCAAAGTGTAGAAGGGCAGCAATCTTTGACAGACTGTTACTCAAAAATCGTGATGCTTACAGACTCTTTTTCTGAGGCTATGGGATCTTGTTGGGACCATCTACAATAACCTCTCTCATTTTTTTCTATCTCGGAGGCATTTTCCCATGGTGATGAGTTTTCAGTTGAGGGAAAAGTTGTCAGATGCAAGCAATGTAAAGTTGCAAAGTGGTGCAACTTTCATTCTCCAACTCGTACGACCAAACAGACTATTCCAACACATCTAGATGGGTATGTTTACACTAGGGATGGTCCTCTTTTGCACCCAAATACGCCGAATCACTCTAAGCTACATTGGACCGACGATTTCCCTTAAGAGTCCAAAGTGCTAAAAGGCAGCAATCTTTGAAGGGCTATTTCTTAGAAACCGTGATGCTTATAGAATCTCCGCCTGAGGATATGGGATTGTGTTCAAACCATCTACAATAACCTCTCTCTATTTTTGCTATCTCAGAGGCATTTTCCCGTGGTGATGAGTTTTTAGTTGAGGGAAAAGTTGCCAAATGCAAGCAGTGTAAAGTTGCAAAGTGGTGCAACTTTCATTCTCCAACTCATACGACCAAACAGACTGTTCCAACATGTTCGAATGGGTACGTTTATGCTAGGTATGGTCCTCTTTTTCACCCAAATACGCTGAATCACTTTGAACTACATTGGACCGGTGATTTCCCTTAGGAGTCCAAAGTGCTAAAAGGCAGCAATCTTTGAAGGGCTATTTCTCACAAACCATGATGCTTAAAGACTCCCCCATCTGAGGATATGGGATTGTGTTGGGACCATATACAATAAATTGTCTTGGTTTTCTCTATCTTGGAGGCGTTTTCCCTTGGTGATGAGTTTTCAGTTGAGGGAAAAGTTGTCAAATGCAAGCAGTGTAAAGTTGCAAAGTGGTGCAACTTTCATTCTCCAACTCATATGACCAAACAGAATAATCTAACACATCTGATGTGTATGTTTATGCTAGTTATGGTCCTCTTTTGCACCCAAATACACCGAATCACTCTAAGCTACATTGGGCTAACAATTTTCCTTAAGACTCCAAAGTGCTAAAAGACAACAATCTTTGAAGGTCTATTTCTCAAAAACCATGATGCTTACAGACTCTATGTCTAAGTATATGGGATCATATTGGGACCATCTACAATAACCTCTCTCAGTTTTTTCTATCTCGAAGGTGTTTTCTCGTGGTGATGAGTTTTCAGTTGAGGGAAACGTTGTCAGATGCAAACAATGTAAAGTTGCAAAGCAGTACGACTTTCATTCTCTAACTCGTACAACCAAATAGACTATTCTAACACATTTGGATGGGTACGTTTACATTAGGGATGGTCCTCTTTTGCACCCAAATATGTCAAATCACTCTGAGCTACATTGGACCAGCGATTTCCCTTAAGAGTCCAAAGTGCTAAAAGGCCATACCATCTATTGTGCGGTCTATAACTTGATGGTATGGCCATGGTAGATGTTATTAGGACTATATAAGGTGAATATGTGGGTTTAAAGAGCTGGAAAGGTCTGTATTTGAGTTGGTGAGTTTCCATGCATGGCAAAAATGAGTGAAATTAGGTGAAAAATGGTGGTTACAACATGCTAATGTCAATGAAATGTGAGGGAAGCAAGATTTAAGGTTGGATCAAGCTTTTGCAAGTCCTAATAGATGTGTTTGATGAGTTTATAGGGTGTGACAAGGTTTGGGGAGTGAAATTGCACCCAAGTTTGGTTTTGATGATCAAATTGCAGTTTACATCATCTTTAATTGTAATTGTGTTGTTTAAAGCCACCTAGCTCTTGTATCAGAACACTCTTACCCAATCAACTTGAACATCATGCACAACCAAATACCTTTTTTCCACTTTGCTAGATCAAAGAATCAATTGCATGGGAAATGACCTTTACATGAACTTTTTACAACTTTGTTTTTGGAAAAAGTGGCAAGCCACTGTAATTTATTATATATAAATTGGAGATATTACAAAACATGGTTCAAATGAGCATACCGACATGAAAAAACTAGGAAGAAAACCTCTGATTGTAGCTCGATTAAGTACAAAAATCTCTTTACATTTTAAACATACCCTTTATACAATGCCAGACATTTGACCCATATTTCAAAAAACATCACTGGATATAGATTATGCCTATACATAGTTATGACCGTTTTACATTGTTTCACATTTCAAATTTCAAATTTTACAAAATTTTCCCATTGGAGGCATTCAGGGCACAGTCTTCCAGAAGAGTAGTATGTTGACGTTTTGGAGTGACGAGCACCTGTACAAACCATCAAGGCAGTAGTTAAACTACATACAATAGAAAAGATGCTTAGAATAACCAATCTATATTATTGTAATTTTTCGCATACCTCTTCGAAAGGATTAGAGCTGCCTATTGTTCTAGCAGGTCCATGATCAATCTTGCTAGGAATATCGCAAAAGTTTTCAAATGACAAATCTATATTTTCACAACAAAAAAGATTCTTAGACTAACAAATCTATATTAATCTAAACAACCTGAATGATGATGATTTGGTAATGCAAACTATAAAAGATTCTTAGAATAACCAATCTATATTATTCTAAATGACCTAATTGATGATGAGATGGTAATGCAAACTATAAAATATGCTTTGAATAACCAATCTATATTATTTTAATCTATCGCATACCTCTCTGAAAGGATCAGAGCTAGCTATTGTTGCAGTAGGTCCTTGATCAACCATGCCAAAAATATCCCAAAAGTACATACAAAATATCACTATTAAAGACACCTGAATTGCAATAGTATACAAAATATCAATATTAAATAAAGAACACTAATGAACTTAAGCATAATGAACCTAAGCATTGTACCTTCCATTCTTGAATATGCTATTCAAGTGTGCCTGAAGGGTCATCTCTTTGCTTAAGAGTATTCAATATTGCTTCATGAACAACATTACTAAGTGTCCATAGTTGTTTTGTCTTTGGTTTGGCATGATGCTTCAACAAATTAATATTTTTTACTATAACAAGGTGTGAATACATGAGAATGGTTTTGTGTTTCTCATAGTCTTCAAATGCAATTATGCCATTATTTCTAATCATGTATGTTCACAACCAAGTTCCTACAACCACAACTGAACCTGTAGGATACACAAACCCATCATCATCTTCCATCGATTGTTTTAGCTTGTGCTTTACCTGCACACATCGATCCAATCAATATTATAATCTCTCTTCATTCCCCTATGGTGCAACAGCTGCAAAAACATGTACTAGTTGTAGTAGATCTGAAAGCTGGTCGTAATCAAGTGAAATTTCCATTGTGTCATTTGTCATGGATATAGTTTGAGATAAAGGAGTTAGATACTGTGGAACCAATGTATCCACCCACTCACTTGATTCACATTGATTCCACTCGTACTGAATACAACTCTGACAAAAAGAAGCCAACTGTTGTGTCCAAATGGTCCATGTGCTTGCATCTAAGCTTTGAAACAAATGCATCTTTGAAGAATATTATATTGTATGACAATACAATTTTCCTCCCCCTATACCCTCCTCAACCAACCAAAAGAATGTGCGCACTGTTGATTCAAGTGTCCCTCCCTTTGACAATGTTGAACTACACCAATCAACAATAGAACACGCATCACTAAATTTTTCTCCTAAAATCTTCAATTTCTCCTTAACTAGAGCTCTCTTTACACATGCACCTGCTCCATCATGCTCCCCTTTCCCATGCCTAGCTTCAAAAAAACTCCAAATATTAGGTACACCCCTCTCTACATGTATTCTACTCAACCAATAAAGCATACGAGCATTCTTGAATCGACCTATGTAGTTATCTGACCAAACGAGATGTCGACCCAGTGCTATATCATACTCTTACAAGAACTTAAAAAAAATATTGAAACAATGTTGGACATACTCAGACGAGTGAGATCTATCATCACTGATATAAAAAATGATACTCTTTGATTATCTTTCGATCCTCCTTTTTACTATTAGGTGCATGTCTAAATGTTATGTGGACAAAAATAGCAATCTGAATGGAATTGTAATACTGAGATTGTACCTCATTTTGTGGTTGCAATGTGTAGTTTTCTGCAAAATCAACCAATGATATAATAGTGCCAATTGGGAAAGAGTCCTTAAATATCCTGAATTGGTGATCCAACCACTAAGACCTATGACTATGCCTTGCATACTTGTAGAAAACATTGTCCTTAAAATCTAAAATAAAATCAACAACACTGCATTCTTTTGTAACCAACTCGCATCTAAAACCTTCACCTCCCCTCTGCAAAGTATATTTGACTATCTCATATCTCTTTTTCTCAACAAGGTTCTTTCCAAATTCATGTTCATAACCCTCATGAAAACATTGAAAAAACTTTGACAAGCCACCACATTGTGAGCACTTCACATTTAAACAGCCATTTCTATAGAAAAAGGAACCATCATCTCTAGAACATAAAAATAGATCTAGCAAGTCCCTTGATGATTTCAGAAGATGCATTGCACCACACTCCTGCAACATTTCATTAGTATGCAAAGTAGAACGGATATAGCATAATAGTTCATGGTACATTGAAAACTCCACATAGTATTTTCAACAACAAGTATTATGAATCTTAAGAGGCACACAATAAAATGGCTTCAAACCTTCAAAATTCCTTTGCGAGATTTCCATATTTGGATGTGTTTCAATAAATTTGTTAAACAAAATTGTTTGGCTTGATTCCAAGAAATGTTTAGGATGTGGTGTACGGTCTCGATTGCCAATTCTTAACTTTAAAGCATCCTTTGCATTGGGTGATATTCTAGAGTTATCATGCCAAAATTGTTGAATTGCCTGCTTTACATTATCGATTGGCTTCTTATCAACACATGGAATCCTCTCGGAAAAAGCCCATGTATCATTTTGAAGAGGATCATCTATTCTTTCTCTTCTTGCAAGTTCTCTATCCAAATTTCTACGATTCATTTCAAAATCAATACAATTTTGTCTCATAAAGTGAGCCTTTTTCAATTGATGGCTTACTAGGGTGGTTGTAATGACTCTCTGAGCAACTCTCCTATCTTTTTCTTTGTTATTTTTTCCAATAGACTTGAGAGCATTAAAAATATTTTTGACAATAATAGAATTTTTTCCGATCTTCTTGTTCACACGAATCTTCAATTTGGCTAGCAAAGGTCTCATCTTTTGCATCTTTAGCAATTGTACAAAAAATTGGCATTGCTCGGTCAATGTCTTATCGCTAAAATATTGGTTGAAAATTCTTCTAGCCCACAACCAAATAGTTTGTGTTGACCACTTGCCTTCAAAATTGTTTATAATGTTATCATCAATTTCAACTTACCATTTAGGGGTCCTTGAAGGTCTTGAATTTGGAATATGTCTTTCTTCCACACAAGGTTCTTCATTTCTCATGTAATCTGGTGAAACATAATTTACACTTGCTTCAATATTATGTTCAAAATTTCCAACATTTTCACCTTAAACATTTTCAATATCGATTTGAATAATTTCATTCCCAATTTCAATATCATGTTCAATATCTTCAATTCCAACATTTTCACCTTGAACATTTTCATTATCAATTTCAATATTTTCATTCCCAATTTGAATATCATGTTCAACATCTTCAATTCCAACATTTTCACCTTGAACATATTCAATTTCCTCTTCACTTGAACGACCATAGGGCTCAGGTTCACCAATATTTAACATACCTTGTCTTTTCTTCCTATGACCTTCTATATCTCTATGTCTATATTCTTCAATTTGTTCTTTTGTAAGCTTTCTCTTACGTTTTTGCTTCTGATGGCTATTGCTCCCCATTATACCTCATAAAAGATGCTAAAAAATCATTCCTTATGACAAATTTGAGTACAAGATGCTCCAGAAAGTTGATCTTTGTCTCTTCCTATTTGAAATCGTGCATTTGTCACCTGCAAAGTGTTGCAAACAGAATGGAGGGTCTATTGGAATGCACAAAAATGGCCCACATGGGTTTTTTCTATGGCCCACAAATCTGATATCTGATATAATTGGATATCTAATTTGGAAAACATTTTAAAATGTTTTGCAACGGTAAGATTTTAGCTCTGCACATCGGAGTTTTACAAATCGGATATTTGATTTGTGCCCACATAGACCTAAGGGTTAATGGCAGAGAGTGGGAGAGTGGAAGATTGAGAGAGGGAGAGGGAGAGTGGGAGAGAGGGAGAGAGGGAGAGTGGGAGGGAGAGTGGGAGAGAGAGAGAGAGAGGGAGAGTGAGAGGGAGAGTGAGAGAGTGAGAGGGAGAGTGGGAGAGTGGAGAGCTGAGAGGGAGAAAAGTAGGAGAGGAGAGGAGGAAGAGGGAGAGGGAGAGATGGAGAGGGAGAAAGGGAGAGGAGGTGGAGAGGGAGAAAGGGGGAGAGAGAGAGGGAGAAACAAAGAGAGAGAGAGAGAGAGAGAGAGAGAGAGAGAGAGAGAGAGAGAGAGAGAGAGAGAGAGAGAGGGGGAGAGAGGAGAGAGAGAGAGAGAGAGAGAGAGAGAGAGAGAGAGAGAGAGAGAGAGAGAGAGAGAGAGAGAGAGAGAGAGAGAGAGA